>OX276473.1:5000000-7500000 GCA_946251955.1 Acronicta psi | reverse complement strand
GGATTTTGGGTGATATTTTCGATTATGGACGTCAGAAACTCTAAAGATATAAATTATAGGGAAAGAAAAAACGATCTCAACCAGGATATGAAGAAAAACTACCTGTGATGTCGAATTTTGCTTTGTACCTATTACTTTTGATGTCGTGTAATGCCAGACAGAATAAAAACTACGACAAACTCTATTTACCTATGTAAGTAATATTATCGTGAATGTGGATTGATGACAGCAGAAGCCCAATAATTCTGGCAATCAAAAATATTCAACCTGTAATTCCAATCTAATGTGGAGCAAATAACAGATATAGTTAATATTACGTAGATTATCTGCGGTTCAACGTCAAGGCGAATTCAAAATCAGAATGTAATTCCAATCTAGTCTCAATGTATCATAAATGTCGAATGGTATTCTCCTAAATTTCCAATCAACAATTTTATTCATTGTAATGAAATCATAAAATTGAACCCTTGAAAAATTACTGAATGTCGATACATTGAGACTAGATTGGAATTACATTCTGATTTTGAAATCGCCTTGACGTTGAACCGCAGATAATCTACGTAATATTAACTATATCTGTTATTTGCTCCACAAATACAGTGAACGGTTAGCTAAGGATCATAATTGATGACTAGGTTGGCACGCTCCGGAATACGAAGTATAAAGCCATTAGCCAAAAGAAGAATTTTGGGCTTAGGCCAGACTATTACACTGGATTTTATGCAAATATCTGCTGTAGAGAATTGACTGCCTTGACTTTTTTTAAACACATCGCCCTACTCTTGTGAACACGCCCCTTGTCGCAGAAAATTAGAAGAAACAAACATAACACCACGCCTGTATTCCTTGAAGGGTATAGCAGAGGTGTACTGATGTACACTGTTCGTAATAGGAAAGGAATAGGAAGAAAAATGTAATAGGAAGTGAGACTATGGCCATCCTTAATACCTATATATCCTTAATAATCCGTTATAAAATCACTTTAAAGGTGATGGAAAATACTACAGTGCCAGTATATATGATAGATTTAGGGACGCCACAAGATGCTTATTTTAGTTAATTCAAAAGTTACAGTAACATACTAGGTCAATAATATGTATACATTGGGTTCCAGTTTGACCTTTTATCTTCGCGCTCCCATTCGGAAAAATCCATACCTACTCCTAATGGTCTCAATAATAAATTAATGCTCATCCTTACATACGTGACACGTTTATTAGAAAGCAAGAAATACATTTATTAGAACACCGCTAAAGCTCACATTCGAACTATACGCTAAAAAGAAAAGAAAACCGAATCGCGGATATAGAAGACCTACAAACACACACAGATACCTGTACTTATCTAGGTATGCATCGTAACTCTATTACAAAAGACATATATGGTATATATAATATGTATGAATAACTGTATGTAATAATGAGCATGACTTGGAGTAGGTCTTGTGGACGCAACCTCGGCTGGTGAGTGTTAGGTCTTCGTTTGATTCCCAGGTCGATAAAATGTTTTTGGGCGTTTTCTATAACCTAGCTATAGTTGAATTAGGCTTGATCTCTAATGCATGGGACCTAACAAATACCGGCGAAGTAAACCAGTACGTACCCACACTTTTTGTACATAAATAATAAACAATTGCCATGACCATAAAAAACGTATGAAAGAAATAAAATTAATAAATCCATGGTTTTAGGCCCCAACCACTTTGGTATAAGAAAACATCCTTGTCGTAAAATTCATTGGTAAATGTACCGTAAAATGGTCTGAAATAACGGTGGAAGAAATACCCCTGGCTTTAAGGTGAGGCTCGTTTTATCAAGAACGTGACAATGTCGGTTTTATGCAAAGAAATGTAAAAAGGTTATCCTTTGGTTTATATATTTGTAAAGAAAGGATGACAAAAACGGCAGATATAAAAGACGAAGAGGACACTGTACGTATTTATTTATGATCGTCTTTTTTTGGAGTGCAGAAAATCGTAATTGAAAGTCCTAATCCTAATCGTCTATGACCTGAGGAGTCAGTCACCGATGTAAGGGGACTTGCATTTTTAGATAAACCATAGTTTAATGCACCTATAATATGCAAAAAAATATATTAAGTAAACATATGATTTTGTAACATGTAATACCTTTATAAATTAATAGACGAGATGTCAGATGCAAGCCTGTGAATCCAAGCTCCGAGATTCTACTGAGATTTTATAGAAATACCTAATAACAATTTTTGCAAACCATATTTTGTAATAAGTAAGATTAAGTTGACAGGGATTGTTTAAAGGCCAAGGCTTTAGCTGCAACGTTTCAATTTATTGTCTAGTAAGTAAGAATGCTCCCTAGCCGTGTAGCTAATACAGTGATTTGTAGTATCCATATAATATAATATATTAAGTAAACTAAGACCTACGCCTAAACTATAGAACTTTATTAATTTGCAAAGTAAACTAAGATTAATTGCAACGCCATAACAGAGTTTGAATTTAACTTATAATTCGAACAAGTACCATGTGACATTTGATGAGCAACTAAATTCGATATTGCATTTCGCAGTTAAATTATTTAGGTATACTTTAGTCAACAAAGTTCTGATTAAGTAAGTAGGTATAAATAAATTAACAAACTCAATTACAACATAATCACGACACTCCCAATTGGAAATGTTAAAATATTGATGAACGTATCAGATTAACAATCTGCAGTGCACTGAAAATGTTGGCACTCCACGACATATATCATGCGGTATTATCTGCTCTCGGATATCTGCCTACATATATATATATATATAAATAATCATAATATTAAGCCTGGGACGTCGCGATAAGAATTTAATGTCCAATAAAATCACAGGTCCTTGAAACAGGTACTAAGCTTTCTAAGAGTGTTCTAGGCTTATGACGCTTACATTTTGGATGGTTCATTGTGTGTCCGAGACCTTCCCTTGTAAGTCTCTAAGGGTCAAGCTATAAAACCTTCTTAACTCAGTGAGTGCTAATCCGTCGGATGATTTTCGGCAACAACTAAGTGGGTAAGTCTGCGCCTTGACTGGCTCACGGAACAACTGTACAGTATTTATTTTCAGCTAAAATTACTTTTTCCGGACGACCCTGATTATATTTTAACAATTTCATTAACTTTAATCGTCGACATTGGTTTGGCAAGGGCCTATAGTACCTATCTATAGCTATAGCTGTAATGTAACGTCTCCTTTGCAGCTAAAAAAAGACAATGTAGGTTTTGTCAGATAACGTCGAAATCAGTTCACGTTCAGCAACCAAATGACCAATATAGTCACTTAATAAACGTGCCAACTTTTGTTAATTTTGATTTTTTATTTAATATGCAATAGGTACGATCGCAAACTCTGTTATGCCGGTCACTCACATTGGTACGAATACGCGAACCCACAAGTGTAGGACGACTTTTCCAAATGATTATGCAAAGTTTTCGCTACATTCGCGGTTTTCCGAGCTGTTTCGTTTTTTAACGCACATCAAACGAACTTTTTAACGAACCTCGATCCTTTATGATATTTGACGACGTCTGTGGTCTGAGTGGTTCGAGTACCGGACTGCTGATCACGAGGTCGTGGGTTCGATTCCCACAGGATACAAATATTTATGTGATGAATATAAGTATTTGTGTTTAGGTGTTTTCCTATGTATAATAAATATGCATTTACAAAAAAATAGTATATAGGTATTATATCCATTGTCTAGTACCCATTGTATAAGCTCTGCTTAGTTTGGGACTAGATGGTGCTGTGTAAAAATGTCCCCAAAATATTTATTATTTTATTATTATTATTATCCTTTGATAAGTTTGCGAATGAATGGCTGACGGCCCTTTACATACGTTCAAACATTCGTACTTATCTACGAATATTATGAATGCCCCGGGTAAGATATACCCAAGAGCCTCTGGATGGCCTGCGACCCTAACACCCTGCGTGTGCAAATAATGAAAGCTGGCTCTTTTATACCACAAGAGCATAAAAGGCACTGATGTACTAACCCGGTTTCCTTGTTAAGTTACAAAGATATAATAACCGTCTAAGATTTGTAGCTTAATAAATAAAAGATTATAAGTGTTGACTTTTATTTATAGCCATGAAACATCTTATAAGCTTGTTATTATCCTTTTATTATCTATAGCTCGGAGGTATTAACTGTAATAGTTTTTGTTACATCTATTGTTTTGTTATTTATGTTGTTACCGTGTTTTTGTTATAAGTAGGTAGGTATATTGATATTAAAAAGTTTTTTTAACTGATGAAAATCGGGTGGTTGTCGATTCGCATGTTAATACGTTTTTTTTATGTTCGCCCATTTTTCCGATTAAAGCTTAAAATTCTACATACATATAGAATATACTACATACACATATCCTACATACACATACATATAGAAACTGTTATCGTAGTTATTCTATTGAATTCTTGTTAATGTGATTTTTTTTTCATATAGGTAGCTTGCTTTGTTTAGGACATTCCGCCTACGGTCACGATTACATAAATGTTTCAATATTTCAGTCATTCTATTGAAACTTCGAAGGTATACCGACAATCGGCCACTGTAACGAATAAATTAACAATTGGGAAATATTAATTAATTTCAATGTTCATTGTACAAGGCTTCGCTTCCAAATGCATTGTTCTTCCTTTAGGACAATAAATTATTCTAAAATGTTTGAGGAACTTAAAGGCACGTATTCCGATTCTAAAGTCTATCCATAATTTTACGCGATGATTAATGATCTGTAGGAATGCATACCTATTTAAAAAAGATTTTTATTTGTAAGTACAGTGTTGAAAATTAAATAAAAGGATTGGTATACTTACAGAGCTTATCTTGTTGGTAGCAGATAATATACATTATTTTATCAGGTAAGTATACAATTGTGAAACTGCCCACGTCAATGAAATAATATGGCACGAAATATATTTTTTATTTTACGCCGTTATTCCATTATAGCAAGAGCGTGTACCAAGCGGTTTCCATATTAAACACGCCAGAACTCGTGACGTACATGTAGATCAATAATGTGTTGGATGTCTACATCACTATCTATGAATGCATTACGATAAAATAATGTACCGTCCGTGGTGTGAAAAAATAATAATTTCAACTAAGGGCGGTCCAAGCCATGGTGTTTATTAAAAAAAATGTGTTAATTAAATTTCAAAATAGGGTAAGTACTTGATTTTCGTAGCTAATTTATTTATTTATTTATTTAAACTTCTATGCACAAAAATGGTACATAATCATCATTGACTTTTGATTGGTTGTATGTTAATCGCTGCTGCAAGGTTTCCGCTGGGGGGGGGTGGTAACCTTGCGGCAGTGAGACTTAATTAAATATCTAACATAGTTTTTAACTCATTATGTAACTAACAAATATGAGTCAGACATTTGAAAAAAAAAAATTTTCGTTTATTGACGTCATCGTCGTATCGTCGTCATAATTATCGTACTACCGTCGCTATCTTTACATGATCACCAAACCTATCATGATCAAAGTCATCATTTTCGCGATAAGTTTCAAATTTCAAATTACCTATATTAGACTTATCTTCTAATCATCGTAACTACAATCGAAATAATTGGTTTTCAAAAATATTCATTATTATTATTTAACCCACTAGACCCCAACTTGTGACGGCGAGTATTTCTAACTGATATCAAAACGTTATTCCTGGTGATAATCTAATAATCAGTACATCACAACCGCTTATTGACTGTATCAGTTTTCCTAACCTTACTATCATAGCAATTAGCACCATGATTTATGGATTACTTACTTGAAACGGTACGGCAAATAATCCTATGACTATGTCAGCTAAAGCTAAATTGGCGATGTAGCAGTTGGTGACACTCTGCATTCTCCTCGACGTAGCCACGACCCACATCACTAGGAAGTTTCCAACCACGGCTAGTACCGATATCGAACCGTATAGGAATGATAGTAGCACTATCATGCCCGTCGGAACGTCATACAAGGTTTCTGAAACAAAATGGATAAACTTTATACCATGTCGAACAAGCATATAGAACACCTGACGATAAGCAGAAACCGTAGCCTATACCTACGCCTGTATCATCAGTGGTAACCTCAGGGCTCAGTTGTTAATTTCTCAGTAATTTCCGTGGATGTACCTTTAATTAATTACCATGTGCATACAAACCGGAACATAATAACTTATGTAAAAATATGCGGCCGCAAAAAGAATATCATCTTCCTAGCCTTTTCCCTACCATGTTGGGGTCGGCTTCCAGTCTAATCAGATGCGGCTGAATTTTACACGAAGCGACTGCACTCAGACCTCCACAACCCAATTTCTGGGCAATACCGATATTCGAAGGATAGACTGGTTTTCAGGCTTTTTGGGGCTTCTGACTACCACTAACGATTGTCATAGGTGAACACCTATACATGACACGTATGACAACCGGGACCGACGACATTACGTGCTCTCCGAGACACAGAGGAGTCTCGATGTGTTAAGAATGGTCACCCATCCACAGACTGACCTCGGCAAGCGTAGCTTAACCTTGTAGATCGATTGATCAGCGTTGCTATATCTTAGCCACGAGCTAAAAGAATAATGTACTACTAATTACTATGTTACAATATTCTTTTTGCGGCGAAATATTTTGCTATCTAATCGTACCCACGCAGATGAACGGAGCAACAGAGTTCTACCACCTCATTTACAGTGGCTATGTTTATTGTACATATTATGTTGCCAAACTCTGACTCTAATGGTACCTACGCAGCTACGTCATCAAGTAAGAGCTCCATTGCAGCTAAGAAAACTGACACTGATATTTTAGCCGCTGTCTGAACGAGACATCGAGCAAACTGAACTGCGACGTGCCTATTTTTATTCAGCGGTGGTGAGTGACTCATTTAGAACCATCATTGTGGGCCAATAGTTAGGGCCCAGGGAGCCCTATGTGAACATAGTCGACGATATATCTCTTAGATAGTATCCAATTATCCATATTGATCATAATAATATAGTAAATGAATGAAAGCCTGCCTGCCGCCTAAGAAAATCATGTCTATTCTGTTCGTAATAACATAATGTGTTATAACCAAATTCCCACAAAACAGAGATATCATTTTGATATTTCATTTACCCAGGTAAAAGATTTTTCCGCATCGACGAATTCTGATTTAGTTAATGTAAAATATATATAAGATTTCACTTTTGTTCATTTTGAAAAAGCTTAGGCCCCGACTTTCTTCAAAGATAGCCCTCTGCTTTGTTAGGAATTAATTAACATCAAAGTAGAAATGAAATTAAAGGCAATTAGACGACTTAATTTATACTAATTAAATGTTTCCAAATAAATAACTCCAAAGAAAACAAAATCAAGACTGTAATATAGGAACAAATACAAACGATGGTCTGTAAACTGACTTTGCAGACTTTTGAAAATGGGATTTTCGTGAAGTGGCCTTTGGCGGTTAATTACGAAAATAACGTTTAGGTACAATGATATATAGGTATGACAATTTACTAAGATATTTGAAAACTATTTTATTATTTATTGCTTTCTTCTAAAAGTGACAAACAAATGACAAGCAGTGTGTTGCAAGAGACAGCAAAGGTGCACTGATGTCTACCTGCAGTTCGTCTTTTTAATGTTGGTCTAATTTAAAAGTCGTTAATCGGACAGAAATTTAAATTCTGAACTGCTACCACTATTTTTTCTTATGATAACACGCTAACTACCAGACATAAGCGTATGCCTATATTAAATAAGTAAATCGAGATTCAAACATTATGTCGATAGTGTGTTAACACCTGACGTTATGCGGAACTCTCCGGTGAGACTATTCATAGATAAAAATATATTGAGGAAATCCGTCGTACGTCACTCGCTAGGTATCAAGTAAATATACGTTGCGAATGAAGCCGTAGTGCAAGGAAGACATATTAAAAAGAACCGATCTCTGCAAATGTATACACCACAATCAAACGTTCTTAAAAGATGTTAGGTTAAGAGCATCCTAAGCTGGCAAGAAGATTAATGAATTTAGAAGAAACAAACGCCGGAATCGTATCAAGTGGAAGTCTATAATCTCCAACACATACGCTAAAATATGTAGGTATGTAAAAAGGAAAAGCTATAATATAAGAAATAAATGATTTTGTTGGAATGATTGAAGTATTGCGGGAAGACTGAGCGTAAAGTAATGCTTCCGTATGTCAAATTTGTATGACAATTTGGCATACGGAAGCCTAAGTTTATGCTTAGCATCGTCTCTGAATATTAGCCTAAGTGAAAGGCTTCCATTTTATTGATATAAATTGTTTGTCAACCCAGTAATCAGTGTAAATGGTCTATTGTTGGTCGTTCTGATGCAATTAAATAAATAAATAATCTAGTTTCTTTACTTCTTTTGTTAGGGTACTTACCAAATGTGTCATTTGTTCCATTATGTGCAATGTACTCATCAATGGAACTATTCCTTGACCAGTCCGCGTCGTCATCTTGCGATGAATTAGATGTACTGTAACAAAAAAATACGATATAACAAAGAGCTTGCTATACTAGATATGCTAATCATAACACCTATATAATACTGATGAAACTCAAATTATAACATAACGTAAATTATTCATTGAATGAAATGTATTATTGTACCCATACAATATGTTAAGTTAGTGTCATCCAGTAGTCCTCGTAATGTGGCCAAATTAACAACAAAATATAAGAAAGGAATATTTATTATGTAGAAATCATTGTTATTTGCAGATATATATTTTTTATGTTTTAGGTTATGTTTGATTCCTTACGACAACTAATTAAATTCTCTATTAGAAACACAGCTTCAGGGGGGCTAGACAAGTTGCATTTTGACATTCGAATCGCCAAACAAAATGTATGTAAATGACATTAGTGGTAGGCCGTTTTTTCGAAAGCTTGTGTCATTTCCATACATTTTGTTTGTCGATTCGAATGTCAAAATGCAACTTGTCTAGCCCCTCTGGTCCTAAAAGGTTTAAATACTCATAAAACTGTTTTAATTAAAAAGGTCTGAAGGATGTATTTGCAAAAATGCAATATGTTTTTGTTTGGTTTGGAAAATCAAAATCAATTATAATATAGAAAATACGCAATGAAAATTAAGCTTTATTCGATTCATTCCTGTCTATTTTGATAGCAAAATAGCGTAAGTTTGATCCGTGAGTGATTCGTGTATAACATACGACTGGGTTTATAACTTCCAACAAGAATATCTATTATCGTATGGATCTCCATGTTTTATTAAACGTGGTCGGTGTAGTAAATGGCCGTCATCATTCGCTTTCAGCCGAAGACAACGAAAGCACATTAATCTTCAGAAAAAATCAATTGTCGACATCATGTTAGGATAAAAGCGGAACAGATTTAACCCGTGAAATATTTCTCTATATGCAGCATTATTTGCTACCCAAAAATGGCATGCCATTGAGAAGATTCGAGTTCTCTTTTTCATTAAAGGATAAGTTTAGTATATATAGCACATTAATCTTCAGAAAAATCTATTGTCGTCATGATGTTAGTATAAAAGCGGACCAGATTTAACCCGTGAAACATTTCTCTATATGCAGCATTACCTGCTACCCGAAAATGGCGTGCCATTGAGAGGATTCGAGTTCTCTTTCTTTATGAAACGATAAAAGTGTGTCGTCAGTTTGAACACATAAAATAAAAAATGACTACAGCAGGTACAAACTAATACAGCAGGTATTGCACTACAATTTTAAAACTGACTGTTCAATACATTAGTTAGCCAACTAAGATCTCCAAGATCTTGTCGTCAGGTTGATCGTGTTTTTTCAGGTTGTCCGTCTCACCATCGTTACTGTACTATGCCGTCAATCTTTAACCGATATTAATTACTACTACTACTACTAAACCGATTTAAATGAAATTTGATACACAGATAGTCTAGAGCCTGAGAAAGGACATAGGCTACTTTTAAATGCGAAAGGCACAGCCCTTTTTAGTTTAAAAGTTATGAGTCTACCCACATTAGTATCGTTTTACGAATATTAATAAAAAAACTTACTTCTTCGTGATGATAAAGAAAGTTCTTGTGATGGCAATAGAATTAATTACAGCTTGGCCAACTTGCGGACAACACGCACTTTACGTAATTTAATATATAGTCAAGTTTAGCACTACGTTATTTTGTCTCATAAGTATGAAACTATTTTAAAAGAAGCATAATATGTCCACATTAACCAATAGGCTTATGCTAAAGTAAACGCTACATGTGGCAGTATTTTTTGCCTAACTTATCTAAGTATGTAATTAAAGTTTAGAAGTTGTTATTTGAAATTATTATGCTTTTCCAAGAATTTATGAAATGTTATTAATAATATACCGATGTGAAATAGACTCAGTTTTTGTTTATAAAAAGAAAACTTAATTTATCTCAGAATAAAGGCCTGTGCCCGATGAAATGCGTGGGATGAATGGGAGAAAAAACAATGTTGTAGCTATACGAATATCGACACAACATTGTCCACAGAAACCTCGTAATATAATCCATATTTTTTGTTATTATTATGGTCCTTCTTATGAAGCTTCTATGTATTTTTATCTATTTACTTTCCTTCCTAAACAGACACGATAAGATTTTCACTTCATGCATTCATTTAATAGTTTGAAGTAAGTTGACAATGAAATGTTGGATTTCATTGTCAACTTGACAATGAAACTATTAAATGAATACATATTTGCTGTCAGCGAGCATGTGATATGACCAGATGATAACAAAGTTGTGTATGTGTAAGTATATGTCACCGTAAAATTGTGAATACCGCAATCAGTCTATCACAACCCGAGCGAGCGTAGAGAACGTGGTCGGAGAACCCGAAAAGAATGCGTTAAATAGTTAGCAATACCTATGTTACAGTTCAAAATATTTCGACAGTTTAAATCTCGCAAGATAAATTATAATATAATGGTTTTTATAATATAATGGTTATATTATAAAAACCATTTATATTGATAAATTATAATATAATGGTTAAGTACGAATGGAAGAGTTGGAAGGGGCCGACCTCGGCGAACGTATCACAACCAGATTGCGGACGTTCTCAAAAAAGGCAAGGTTAAGAGCACCCTAAACCGACGAGCATGCATGGAGAGGTTAATGAACATAGATGAAGCGAAAGTGGTGTGCCAGGATCGTAGCAAGTGGAAATCTATAGTCTCTGCCTACCCCTATGGGAAACAGGCGTGAAGCTATGTATGTATGTATGTATAATGGTTTTTACAATGTTATGGTGACCTATACAAAATATGACATACCTGCCGTGCGCCTTTTATAGGTCAATGTTACGCATTTCAAATACACACGTTAAAATTAAAATTTCATGTTCGTGCAAGCGACACAGAAAACTGTGTGGCTATGTTTTAAAGTCATCCATTTATGAAATACTGCGAGCAGTCCTAACAAATTAAGGCCAGCGCTTCAGAAAATGTTAGCTTATGCTTTTCACGTAGCTCACCAAAGCATAAGTAGACAATTTATTATCATTATAAGAATATGTAAAAGTGGAAAGCATTGTATTGATAACTCCAATAAATCAGAAGTTCAGCAACTCCAAAAGTTCAGTTTGCTTAAATTAAACGTATTTAAGCAAACTGAACTTTAATCATAAAATAAGCATCGCAAAATTTTATATTAACTTTTATCTCCTGAGACTAGAAATAGCTAATATTGAATAGTTATATTTAGTGAATAAATTTATTATTTATTATTATAGCTAATAGCTGAAAATTTAAATAATTTTTCAGTAGTATTCATTACTAATTGTTTAGAGCTCACGCATTAATTAATTTCAACCAATGGTATAGAATCCAACCGTAACATTTTTAAACTGCTGTATTCTAGAATCTCCTTTTTTCGAAGTAGGTTAACAATAACTAAGTACAGTTCTTGCCAAACTTATTGTCCAGGTTGAAGTTGGCACGAGGTATTAACTTTAACCCGGCCGTAAAAATCGGAGAAAGAAAAATATTGACAATAAGTTTGGCGAGAACTGTACCTATGAAGCCAATTACAGAGCCTCTTGTTATTAAAATCATAATTATACATACCAAAATTACATAACTTTACAAAATTTTATTGCGCTTTAATTTTATTAGTTCGCAGTAGTTCGAGGCGAACTCAGCCTCGGTTTGTGTTGATGATATTGATTATTCATTCCCTATTCAACGGGTGGTTATTAAACAGATGGGAACTCTTAATTAAAACGTATAAACCTTTATTTGCTGCGCTACAATATTTTCAAATACAAACTTAATAGAAATGTTTGTTAATAATTAGATATTAATTAATATTTATGTGTGTTTTGTATGTGTCGGTCTTCGGTATCATAAAGAATGATAGGTACAGTATATAAGAGATGGGTTAGTATATTAGTAACACCCCGTCGTTTTTGGGTCAGGGGTTAAAACATAGTATCACGCCTGTATTTGCCGAAGGGATACACAGAGGAGTAGATGACTATTGCCATTTAACTATTCCGAGCTGCCACTGAAATTTGGACACAGCAGTTTCTTTTGTTGCTGATTTCAATTCAGTAAATTGTTCATCAGAAAGGTGATATGAATTTATGTTCTTGTTACATGATTTTCAGTTGAATTCCCCGGCGGAATATCGGAAATTCACAAGTAGACACCTGCCGCCGCAAACTGGCTAAAAAACTTAGATAAGTAATAAGTATAGAGGTTTGATCCACGCAGGATGAATGCCATACGCAATGATGATGATTTTCAGTTGATTTCTTTAGTAGTCGGGTTGTAGCTTCTTTAAACTTAAATTTTTATTACAGGTTATTATCAATTTCTTCAGAACTAAAAGTACCTAATTACAAAAGTTTATTTTACAAATTAGTACCAGAAAAGCAAACTTCAGACGGTACTTTGCTTCAAAGACTTAAATCAAAACTTAGGATCTCACAAAGACTGGGTAACAACCAATTTAAGAATAACTTTTTAGGGTTCCACGTCAATCATTTATAAGAATAATTCGACGTCTGTGGTCTAATGGCTAAGTGCCGAACTGCTGATCACGAGGTCGTGGGTTCGATTCCCACATGATAAAAATATTTATATGACATACAACATAAGTGTTTGTGTTTGTCTAGGTGTTTTATGTTTATGTATAATAAGTATGTATTTACAAAAAACAAGGATATAAGTATTATATCCATTGTGTAGTACCCATAGTTCAAATTCTGCTTAGTTTGGGACTAGATAAAATATCCTAAGTAGAATTTATAATTTATGGTGTCCGTAAATATGATATCCGTTACCGTATTTTTTTTACGTGGAAACATATCATCATGCCTGAATTTGATCTCTGCCCAACCTTGGAATCGAAGTCAGAAACCTCGCTTCAGTCAAGTTTTTTAAGAGCGGTCATAAGTATGAATTATGAATAATAATTATATTTTATGTGGTCTTGGTACACAAAAAATCACATCACATTATCATCACGGAACCCTCTCGGTTTGTTCATTTGAATACTCGATCTACATGATGTTGGCAGCGATAAAAATAATCGAAATTATATTAAGGCGACGTCGTAGGTTGGCCTACGGTGTAATCACAGTAAGAGTAACTTACATAGTAACTTTTGGGTACGAACTCCTTGAAACTAGAAAAAGTCTTACATTGGCCCTTGTACCGCGAATACTTTACAAAAAAGTATATTAATATCACGGATCCTTTTTACCTAAGTAAATACACAAACCACTAAACCTAGTAGACTAGGCTATCTAGAGCGAAATTTAACAGCGAAACAAATAATAAATCGTTTTAAATTTGAAAAACGAACTCTTAAAAGTATCTCGTTAAAGTTTTGTTATTTCATATCTTTAAGTTTATATTCAAATATAGACACAGTGTTTACGTCTTTACCTTTCTAAAATTAAGTATTTGAATATCTAGATTACATTGGCACTTGGCAGTTTAAAATAATATCGTAGGTAGGTAACCCATATGCAGTCCTACTGCTGGGCACGGGTCTCCTCTCAGTATGCATACAACTGGCCTAATAATGCCGTCGAGAAAATTTTCTCGACGGCATGTGAAGTAAGACGCGCGGGGGGCACGAAAGAAAATGTTGTAGGTATAGAAATGACATTAGTGACAGCCCGATTTGTCGAAAGCTTGCGTCATTTTCATACATTTTGTTTTATTCGTTTGTCATTTCGAAGTCAAATTGCAACTTGCCTACAAGAGGCCCTGAGAAATCTCTGGCATGCAGGAATCCTTACGATGTTGTCCTTCACCGTTAAAGTCTGTGATTAAAGCGAGTGATAATTACGCACATTATTTAGAAATAGAGAGAAGTGCGTGCCTTGAACTTGAAACCTTTGACTTGGCAGTCCAGTGATCATATCACAAGGCTATCACAGCTGTAGGTACTTAATAGAGTATGCTAGTTAAATTAAAAAAAAAAAAATTACATATTGCATACTAACTAGCTTTCCACCAGCGGCTTCGCTCGCGTGGTCTGGGTATTTCTCACTAATCTATCCTACGGGAACCATACATTTTATCTGGGATAAAAAGTAACGTATGTGCTATTCCAGATTATAATCTATCTCTGTGCCAAACTTAATCTAGACCCGTTCAGCTGTTCTTGCATGATTGAGTAACAAACATCCATTCATGCCAACTTTAGCATTTATAATATATAATATAAGTACATAAATACATTGCACTGATTTTCTTATATATTTATTTTTACTAGAAGAGACAAAGTACTAAAGAAAATTTAATGTTATCTATTCCCTTAGTCTACTCTACTTCATTTTAGCACATTCTCAACTTCATAACGCTTGTTTTCACTACTTTAGTTGTGCTACTACGCACTCTACCGCTGTACCATTATAAACTTTATACTTTCCATATACCTACCTAAGTAGAACAATAAAGAACAAACACCTATATTCCCTTAGAGATTTAGGTACGTCACCGGTAAGTTTTTGTCTTTGTAATACCAGCAACTCTAAATTGCTACTGAAAATCTTCTATTAGAAAAACTCAAGAACACTCGGAACGAAAGCTAGGCCCCCACGATCCGCAGCCGTACAAGGACCATATAACCAGATAGACCAATGCGGCAGTCAAAACTAGAAAGAAAAATGTAAAGTATATAGGTATAACATAACATACCATAATGCCTGTATTCCCCAAAGGGATAGGTAGAGGTTTACTAATACACCCACAGTTTGCCGGTATTTTTAAGTCCCATGTAATAGAGGGCGAGCCTTGCCATCAACCGGGCACGAATCCAGACTCCTAGCTGCTATTGGGAATATCACAGAAAAACCCAACAACCTTTGCTCGACCCGGGAATCGAACCCTCTAGCATAGCAGTCGTACATGGGACCACTACGCCAACGAGGCAGTATATATAAATATGGATTAATTGCTGTATTTATGAAAGAATCACTTGAGGACGGCTCGATAGATTTAGAATTTTTTGTTAGGGCAAGGTTTGTATAAAAGAAAGAAATTCATTCTTTAAACCTACCGGGAAAACGCCAGCGTATCTTCGTACGGTCGCTATTTAGTATGAAATAAAAAAATACATTTTAAAACTGATTAATCACTCGACATTTCCAGTGATTATTATCTTTCCAAAAAGTCAAGTTTCAAATAATTATTCTAATGAAATCTTTCTTAAAAAATTATGGCATAAATTAAATAAAGAAAATTAATGTAAGATTATCACCGTATTTTCTTTGTCCTACTTCCAAAGCTGAGACCTTTTTACCTGTTTCGGCTATCACTTTTATTTCTTATTTATGACTTTTTAACGCGCTGAATGTCATTACGCTGAAAGGCATTGACGATAATATAACATGAAACACGCAATGTGATATCTGTTTGATGCTGAATAAACGTAATAACTGATTATTTTATACGTTTGCTTAATTCTGTTAAATTTCTGACAATTTTGTTTGTTCAATCAACAAATTATCTGCTGACTGTGTGGATCATTAAATCTAAAATGAAATGTTATTCTGTTTATTTTTACAGAGTATTATACAATTATGTATATTATTATCGGTGTTTGATTACTTATAGTAAAACATTATAATACATAAATTTATGGAACAGCTGATGTTCTTCGCAGTTTCAGGGTTAAATATACAAATATTCTTATCAAAGATTATGTAAATTATTAGATATTATCAATCAGCCCGGTTGGTCCCACTGCAGGGCAAAGACCTCTCTACCTTCTATTATGTCAATATATTTTATTTATCATAAATAAGTTATACCGATCTGCAAGTTTAACTCACTACACTCGCCGCGGTCAGTCTGTTGATGGGTGACCATTCTTAACATATCGAGACCCCTCCGTGCCTCGAAGAGCACGTAAAGCCGTCTGTCCGGTTGTCATACGAACACCTATGACAATCGTTAGTGGTAGTCAGAAACCTAAAAAGCCTGACAACGAGGTCTGATGGCCGCATCCTGGTTAGACTGGAAGCCGACCCCAACATGTTTCGGAAAAGGCTACGAAGAAGAAGTATTAAAATTAGTTAAGAATAAGAATTATAATATCAGTTCTATTTTGTGCTATAGGTACCGTGATTTTGATCATATTAATTAGATTCTGAAATTCTAATAAAATATGTCGATTGAGCTTATAATAATTACAGTCTTTACTGATTCTCCCACTTAACAATATTACAGTTTTTACCTATTATTACAATAAAGTTGTCAGTAGTAAAGAAGTAAGAAAATTTGGAAAACAGTGCCTTAAATATTCTACTGTAAAACTGTGTGGAAAATCATGGACGATCCATAAATCAAGAAACATTAGCAATAAAGATCTATTTCCAGTTGAGTCTTTATAAGCATTAAACTTGGCTCAGCATGCCCTATATTTGTGGACGACAAAGGCGCACCCGCTCTGAGAACTTACACAACGGAATAAACAGTACAACTTCTCTTAATGAATACCGTCAAACGTTTATTTTTGGCTTTCAGCTAAACAACATAAAATATGATAGTCCAATAAAGAGTTTATAACATTTCGTGATTAAAGTGCCTTAGGATAATATAATAATATATATATTATTATACAGTGTTAATGATCGCGTGAATCAGTTATATTTTTCGTTCCAAAAGTCGTTTACCTTCAAATAAACTTCCTCAGTAAAAGAAAGTATACATTGTACTCATATCATCATCAACCCATTTTTCTGAGCCACAGCTGGGCACGGGTCTCCTCTCAGCATAAGAGGTTAGGCTAGTTTAGTCGAGGCTATAGGCTAGTGCTTCACGCTAGCCGATGCCTGATGTTTGGCGGACTTCACACGTCGCTGTCGACGTGGCTGACGTGGCTAAAAATTTCCTCACATTTCTTCACAGTTTATTTCGAAAAGATAGCGATGAGTCAATAACTTTTCACAATATGATCTTTAAAAACAGGTCGAATTGTTAAAGAAAATAGATAAATCTAGAAACCATGGATTTTATCGTTAAAATTCAAACAAAATAAATAACATAAGCCTAATAAATAAATAAATAATTTTTGCACATAAGTTAAAAAATATCTATTGTGATCTCCCATGAAGATAACATCGATCTAGAAATCAAACTTGTCTGCCTGCCTAAGCTTATAAAATAAGGTTCAAAGACTTCTCCGAATACGAAATAAAATTCAAAACTTTTACTTTCTTGATCCTCTATTCCACTTACAGTTAAGTATCTATTTAAAACTTATCTCTATTTTCCTAGCAACGATAAAAAAAGATAGATGAAAAGCGCTTTTGAATTACTCAGAAACGCTATGCTGTTGTAAAAGTAAAATATTTCGCGGGAGACCATAAATAACCTTGATTCTTTTCAATTTCTTTAATTATTTAGAGGCTTAGGTTTACACGACAACCTTGATCAGTCGGGAGCAAGACATGTTTTATAATTGACCTAAACATTAAGGGAATACTGGCGTGATGGCAAGACTTGGGGGCGAGAAAAATAAAATATAATTATATTTTACTAGCTTTCCGCCAGCGGCTTCGCCCGCTATCCCAAGGGAACCATACATTTTACCGGGATAAAAAGTAGCCTATGTGCTATTCCACACTATGTTCTATCTCTGTGCCAAATTTCTTCCAGATCCGTTCAGTAGTTTTTGCGTGAAAGAGTAACAAACATCCATCCATCCATCCATCCTCACAAACTTTCACATTTATAATATTAGTAGGATATGATTAGTAGGATAGTAGGAAAAAATAAAATATAATTATATTTTACTAGCTTTACGCCAGCGGCTTCGCCCGCTATCCCAAGGGAACCATACATTTTACCGGGATAAAAAGTAGCCTATGTGCTATTCCAGACTATAATCTATCTCTGTGCCAAATTTCATCCAGATCCGTTCAGTAGTTTTTGCGTGAAAGAGTAACAAACATCAATCCATCCATCCATCCATCCTCACAAACTTTCACATTTATAATATTAGTAGGATAGTAGGATAGTAGGATAGTAGGATAGTAGGATAGTAGGAAGTAGGAAGTAGGAAGTAGGATAGGAAGTAGGACTAATAGGGATTGTCACAGATTAATGAATACTAGAATGCTGGTGTGAGTAAAAGTTATTCGTGAAACAGTGAAAAAAGGCCAAGGCATTAAATCCATTAAACCCCTACGGGTTTTCAAGTAGTCGTGGTAGATGGAAAAAACAAATATTGTCTACGATAGAGCACACGATTCCATACCCTTTCGTTTTCTAGCTCTCACATACACGACAGAACATGGCAGTAACTAGCCAGGCAGTTCCTCCAAGCTTGCTAGGATTCATTGAAGCTAGCAACACGTGTTTCCACCCAGCGTATACGAAAGTTTTGTATTCTTGGGCGTCGCGTGATTAGGAAAAGGGAGAAACAATTCTGTATCGACTTAGCTCACAACATCGAGAGAGAAAATTTCCTGGACACTCGAGTAGAAGCCACTGTAAGTAAGTTAAGGATGTTTAATCACGACTGCTCACGCAACTCTATAAATAAATTGAATTAAAACTACACTGATTCACGTTCTACTACAGCCGCTATAAGAACACCTATTGTCACTATAGATTATAATTAGATAGATATAGTTAGATAGATATAGGTATGTTAAGCAAACTTCAAAGCTCACATATACATATACAATGTGAAATTGTAAGTGGTTATGAAGCCAAATACTGACTATTGTGCGTACCTATCGTACAATACGTAGTAAGTATAATAACAGGGCTTATGTACATACACCATCCGTTGTCCGTACATAACTATTTCTCTAGACATCTACATAGTAAGTTGTATGTTTCTCTGAAAAATAATATTTTTAAATAAACTGTACCTAACGACTGTAATGCTTCTGCATCAATATTTTGAATCATAAAAATATTTATATATGTATGTTCACGAAACAACGTAAATAAATAGTTTACGAACGATATTTCTCTTCATAATATTATTAATGCTTATATTAAAACTTGTGGTGTAAACAAAATTTTTACTTAAGTACTCGCTGCGAAGTAATATTGAATAGTCAACTTAAGGTAACAAATAAATCAGGTTCAATAGCTATAGGTAGTTAAGGAAAGGTAGTAAGTCTTGGTCTGTAGTTTCTGCCTCCCGTGGTGGGAAAAAGGTGTGAGTGTATGTATGTATGTATGTATGTAGTTAAGGAAAGGAAGGTGAAACCATAAGTCAGCCTACATATAAAACTATTTTCGATAGGCAATTTAAACGTGAGAAAGAGATGACTGGACCATCAAAATGTTGCTAATCATCTTCAAAAAGAGCATCTCCTTAATGTACAGCGTAAAAACAATACAATTTTTAATATATTAGCAATACCTGTAGTGTTAACAATTAATTGATTACTTATCACTGTCGCTCATCAGTTTGTCATAATGGAAGCATTTATCCGGGCTTATAAACTTGATATTTCACGACGATAAAACAGTATTAGCTCTAAATGGTGTTGTAAATTACTTTCTCATCATTATTTGTCAGTTACTAACAGTAACTATTTCAACGATTGAAAATGTTGTGAAAAGTTTTGGTATTGTGATTTTGATATTTAGTTACCCAGTTTTTATAAACAACTATCCAACACTATTCTTACGCAAATAACAATAATGTAGGTATTTCTTTGATTCAACCTCTTTTAAAATCATCATATTTACGGAACTATCTTGCTTGTAATCTTATTATTACTCGTTTCCTCTAATGGAGATTTATTATAGATATAAAGGGACAGTTAATTGCAAAACGTTATAAAATATTCAAAGTACTACCCTACTGTTGCCAAATTGGCACAAAGAAACATTGACTGCGTAACAATTAATTGACTATAGGGCATTGTTTTAGCTCCAAAGATTTTGGAGATAGTTGACAGGGCTTGACCTTGTCGTTTACAGTTCAAGACCTCTTAGCTACCCCAAGAAAAATGGCAATGTGTTGGAAAAATTATAGTATTGTAAATGGAATGTCAAATATAAAGACTGAAAGATGAAGAAATGTCAATAATATTGTTTCACTATGCCAGCTTTTGACAATATTCTTTGAGTTGTGCTTACTAACTATAAAAAATCTTCAATTGTCTCACGAAGCCTTTTTCCAAGAACGTTTAGTGGTTTTCGTGGTTACATATTTTTTTTCAAAATTGTCAATACGTACTCGTATAAATAATGCATTGTTAAAAAAGACCTCTATCAATACTTTCAATATTATAGTTACAATATGTTAAAATAAAGGGTTTTCATAAGGGGATTAACTAACCAAAATAACTTCGGCCACTGATTCTACCCAGCTTTGTCATAACGAGGGACAAACTAGGGAGCGCGGGAGGAATCATTGTCAGGCGTGGGCACTGATAAAACAAAAAGGAATAGGATACTAAATAGGATCCTACCTACTATTTTCTATAGAGTTTTCCGCTTCTAAGTATTAGGTGCTACTCACGCCTAAGAATTTAGTTGTTTTTGTTTTAGGATGAGCCCGCAACACCGATTGCTACACATCAGTTGCAATACGAATAGTATCAATCAAATCAAGAGATAACAATTGCGTGGCTATTGAATCTGGGTGATATCCTGTGGGAACAGAAAATCACTCAATCAATCTCAATCTCAATCAAAATCACCGAGACAACGACACTCGATGTGTTCCAGCTCCCAGTTGATTCATATCTCGCTTACACACCACGACTTATAAGATCGGAAAATTAACTTGAGGAATTAGGAAAAGTATCAGTTGTCATATCAAACTGGAGACCACTTTTGTCGGCAAAAGAAAATTTGTTAATAACTGTGAGAGCATAGATCAAAATAATAAGCTACGGCAATGATGCTTAAAAATAAACGGTGATCCTTTAATGCAATATAAGGCGTAAGAGTACATTTGAAGACACCAAAGTACTTCGAAAACGTTTTCCATGTCAAAATGTAAGAAAATTCTCCCTTTCTTGGGTTTATAAAAGGGTATTGGTATTTACTTCATCATACAATACCCAACTATTGCTATAACATTACCACTACGATTATAAAGGTAGTAAATACTTAAGCAAACATTTAGTACAATAACACCAACTGTAGAATACACAACGGTTAAAATAAATTCAGATTCAAATTACAAAGTCATGTTCTACACAGCTTAATAAGACGTGCTAAATGCCAAATAAATACTACAACTACTACCTACTCTTGATAAATAGGATAATAATTTTCTAGACACGTTAACCTAAATGTAATCATATTCTAAGCCACGTAATTCAAAGCTTACAGTAGCAAGGCTAGCAAAAGAGTAAAATCCCATTTACCTTTAAACCCAGTTTTTTTTATTTCATCTTAAAGTCTCAAAGGTAGATATTATTTACTGTTTGTTCCCCGCTGTGTTACATACGTTCATCATTTTCTCAATCTCGTGGGTAATTCCCAAAATCCTTTCTTAGAGGAGCCTACGTCATTTATCAATGTGTGTGCCAGATTTCAGCTCATCTCGTTCAGTGGTTTGAGATGTACGTTAGGTAAGTCCGAACTATTTATTCCTTTTATGTAAAAAAATCACTTATAATGTAATTATAATAATAATACTTTTGTTAGATATAAGTTTAGTACGTTGTAATTACGGTACATTGAGTAGGTAGTTAGTATTTGAAGACGCAAAAGAGACCTAGGGGAGCCGTATCTACGACCTTTATGCGGCCTTATCTAAAGCTGTATCAGCCAGTAATTTTGACATTATTACTTGCCTAGTGTCCATTGCGAAGAGTGTCGAGGCCACGATTTGGAGCAGGATGGTGGTTGTTGATAACGCCAGTTTCCTTTGTTCTTTATTCACTAAGGCCTTCTTGGCTCACTGAGCTAACACACGTTACACAGCGAGTGCACAGCTCGATGCCACCTTACAGCATGTTTGCAGAATGATTAGCACGCTTGTCCCCGCTCCCAAAGTTGACATTGCGCACTTACTGATTTTTTAACCTTCACGTAGAAATTACTTCTGTAAACTTGGCTTGATATTTCTGTATCACATCACTTTGAATGACATGTTTGTGTACGAAACACGATAGTTGTTTTCACATAATTAGGTACGTCTCTTTAGATCACAACACTTTAACGTTGAATAACATATAATGCATACGTATGAATTTATCACTATAATATTTCTTTATAATATTAAGTACGTGTTTATATTACTAAATTTAAACTTATCATTAACTTTATTTACCTCATAAAACACTGAATTAATGCATATTAATTACAGATTATAATTTATAATATTGAAAATAATATTCTGACTAATGTTTTTAAAATAATCCGCTATTAAAACTATTGTATTTACAAGTCTTCAGTTCAGACGTACGCGGCGGAAAATCGCGCGAGGGAAAGTTTCAGGCGTTCGCAACGGAAGCGGCGCGCCGCGTCGCGCATTCGAAGGCGAATGGGCCACGGCTGCGGGCGGCCGGCGGCGCTCCACTACGTAGAATGTACCTACCCCTGACTACACGACTCATGAAAACATTATTTGTCAGCTTGGTCGTGTGGACATATTAATTAGCTAGTGTACACGTAGATAGCAGCCACGATGATTATGCTACCAGGTTGTTTGACCAACCAACAACAAACAGTGGCAACAATGAAAATGTTTACATACAAAACATATTATTTTTCTGAAAATTCTCATATTAAAAATATGAATTGTGTATGTGTGGGTTGTGTAACTAGCAAATGGAGCAAGAATTATTCATTCCACCTTTGTTTTGTTTGAGCTATCTACAAATTGTACCAATGGAAAAGATTTTGTCTTAGATTTATTTGATAGCACTTTCAACTACTTTGATATCGGGCCAAAGTAAATACGGCCACATTTTAAAACTGACAACTAGTGAACTTGTGCTTGCCGATAAAACAGTATAATAATAATAATAGATGAGAAGTTTGAAGTGAGATTCTGGTTTAGAACAAACGTCAGTAGTATAGTAATAAAATATTTGATTTTCCGCTTACCATAAATCCAATTAATTTTTACTACTTACTAACGCCTTTTTCCATAAGGGTAGGCAGAAACTACAGAACACCACTTAATGCTACTATACTATACACTAGAATGCTACGATTCTTGCACACTTATTTTTGCTTCGTCTACTAAATACTTTTCATATCATCCTTTTACTTTTAAATAATAAATAAATATCCTGGGACATTTTACACAGCACCATCTAGTCCCAAACTAAGCAGAGCTTGTACTATGGGTACTAGATAATGGATATAATACATAAATACTTTTTTTTTTATACATACTTATAATATATTAGAAACACCCAGACAAACACAAAACTTAAGTTCATCACAATAAATGTTTGTGTCCTGTGGGAATCGAACCCACGACCTCGTGATCAGCAGTCCGGTACTCGAACCTCTAGACCACAGACGTCGTCACAATCGTCATAGTCGTCAATAATAACTAATTAGTTGACCAGCTGACGCATTTATTATACTATCGTTGTTAAAATTTGGAGTTGTCAATATTATAACCTGTTTTCAAGCACTAAATATTATTTTTTATATTTATTTTCATAACTACAGATTGACATTTATTTATTTATTTATACTTTAATGTACAATGTAGTAGAAAAGGCGGACTTAATGCTTGACATCTTATCAACAACGGTGAGACATTTTTAATAATAAATATTCTGACATGAGATACGAGTATCTTAATTTGGTTTATCACTATCTGTTATACTAAAAATCATCAAAACAATTTTTGTAAATAACTACCACTTTTAATTGTATTTTGTTGTAAGTTTTAACCCGAACCCTTGTTATCGTTATTGGCTCCATACATGACCGTAATCTTGAGGTTGTATCTGGTAACTTACTCGTCTTCCACATGATTGCTTACGGGAGCTTTACGTAATAGCTTGCCAGGGCAAACGGAGTATTTCTTTTTAAGCGTCTGTTTTAGAGCACCCAATAGATTCATTGAGCTCTTAACATATTCTTAAATGGTAATTTAAGAAACAGGTGAAAAAAGGTGCTCATACAGCGATACTCCGGGCACGTGGAGTCTGCTCAGTACATAATTATGTAAAACGTCTAACTACGAGTAGATCGGTTTTATGCTCAAATTAAGTTTGTTGTTTTGTGCGTGAATACAAACATAAGATTTCAAAGTTTTTTTTTTCTAAAATATGTGTAACAGTTTTCCCAGAAATTAGACGTAGCTTGATTGCCTTTTTACCCCCGTAGATCTCACAATGTAAAAACCTCAAATAAAATCGTTAGAGCCGTTTTTATCCGACGAAAAGCAGAGGAGGTTGTATATTCGACGGTATAAAAGTGTTGTTGAGTTTTCTGTGAAATTCCCAGTAGCAACTCGGAGTCTAGATTTGTGCCCGGTTGATGGCAATAGGCTCGTCCACTTTTACATGGGACCTAAACATACTGGCGAAATGAGGATGTACATTTAGTACGGCCTCTTAAAGGCGTGATGGTATGTTTATGGTATGTACATACATAGCTACACTCCTGTTTCCTATTGGGTTTAGTAATTATGTAGGCTACAGTTACTAAAGTTGTGTAAAATCGCTTAAAACTATAGTTGCCAGTGTGTGGTCAGCCTTAGAATGAAGTATATATTCTAATGCGAGTATACATAAGCTTCGTAATTTGAAATTGTTCCGTCGACTAAAACTTAGTTTTCATTAGTTTAATTTGCGGTTTTTGTACAGTTTTAAACGTAAGATTATTCTGTACTAGCTGTGGCTGCGGTTGTACACGCAGCCATCATCATCGCATCATTGACGACCTCTGTGCTGCCGTCCTCAAGCTAAAATGCCGTTATGTACCAAAACAGTTATGCACGAAAAAGTGGGCAGTTTTTAAAAATGTACGCTACTTAATAACTAGAAGTGATATTTGAGACTTAGAAGTACTGAATAACAGATCTCACGAGGAGATCTCAGGACTTCTGATTGTGTTAGCATCAAAAATTCAAAATCGGCGGGATTTCAGATAACGGCATTTTAGCTTGAGGACAGCAATGTGGTCTAGTGGTTCGAGTACCGGACTGCTGATCACGAGGTCGGGTTCGATTCCCACAGGACACAAATATTTATGTGATTAACTTAGGTGTTTGTGTTTGTCTGGGTGTTTCTTATATATTAAAAGTAGGTATGTATTTACAAAAAAAATGTATATAAGTATTATATCCATTGTCTAGTACCCATAGTACAAGCTTTGCTTAGTTTGGGACGAGATGGTGTTGTGTAAAATGTTCCAGGATATTTATTTATATATTTATCCTAAAGTAACTATTGAGACAAAAGGGAAATTTCTTTCCTCAGTCTGCAATATACCTTTCAAATTTAATAGTTTATTCAGCGGTTTAGACTTAAAAGAGAGACAGTTAACTTATCTATATAATATAACATAACAGAATTATACAATCACGCTTATATTCTTCAAAATGATAGGTAAATGTACACCGACGGTTCGTCGAAATGTTTAGGTCCCATGTAGGATGGGGGAGAGCTTAGTAGGCAAAAATGCATACACCCAAACTGGGAATTTTACAGAAAACGGCAACAACATTGTTGGCCACAGCAATTAGAATTTTACAGAAAACGGCAACAACACTGTTGGCCACAGCAATTGGAATTTTACAGAAAACGGCAACAACAGTGTTGGCCACAGCAATTGGAATTTTACAGAAAACGGCAACAACACTGATGGCCACAGCAATTGAACCCTAATTGTAGCATAACAGTCGCTTACGACCACTAGACCAATGAGGCAGAGCAGACACAATAGTAAAACAACTGTTGCAACCCTCTGTAGGGTCACAGACGTACTTTAAAAGAATTATATTTACTTATTAAAGATGTGGTGTAATTAATTTAGTTAGAGTCAGGAAACTACACAGGTCACCAACGGCAGCCGCTGCCGTGCTGAAATTTATATTCGGGCAAATCTCAGAAACTACTGGGGGGCTAGACAAGTTGCATTTTGACATTCGAATCGACAAACAAAATGTATGGAAATGACACAAGCTTTCGACAAATCGGGCTGTCACAAGTCATTTACATACATTTTGTTTGTCGATTCGAATGTCAAAATACAACTTGTCTCCCCCCTGTACAGTTTTTCATACGGTTCTGGTTTGTAAAAAGGGAGTTTGTCTAGTCAGAATAAAGGGTCATTACTAAATTATAAATCTCTGCTCAAGCCGAAATGTAAGCTGAACGCAGCTTACGTCGTTACGTTACGTACGTAGGTAACGCTATACCGATATCTCGATGTGATCTCTTTCAGTAAAGTAATATCTAAACGCTAAACGCATTAACCGCACGTACCGTATGTACATACTTCATTCAAGTAGGTACCTATGTCAATCTGCTCCATTCAACTATACAAGATTCCCGCAGTCTTTTGTATTCTAAAGGCTTTGTATATGCTTTGTCGTAAGACAATGTAGGCACGTTCATTTATTCATGTGACTTATTGGTTGTTGGCACTATTAAACTATGTTATTAGGTTACTATTAAGTACATTTATTGGTACCTAGGCTTTGACCGCGACTAAGTTCCCGTAGAAGTTGAATTTTTTCCCCCGTTTTTACAACTTCTTCCTCCTAGCCTTTCCCATCCATGTTGGGGTCGGCTTCCAGTCTAACTAGGATGCGGCTGAATATCAGTATTTTACACGGAGCGACTGCCATCGGACCTCCGCAAACCAATTTCTAGGCAATAAGTACCGATATTCGAAGGAGAGACTGGTTATCAGGCTTTTTAGGCTTCTGACTACCGACCTCTAACGATTGTCATAGGTGTTGGTATGACAACAACATTTTTCATTTATATAAATATAAATAAATAATAAATATCCTGGGACATTTTACACAGCACCATCTAGTCCCAAACTAAGCAGAGCTTGTACTATGGGTACTAGACAATGGATATAATACTTATATACTATTTTTTGTAAATACATACTTATAATACATAGGAAACACCCAGACAAACACAAACATATATGTTAAACACATAAATATTTGTGTCCTGTGGGAATCGAACCCACGACCTCGTGATCAGCAGTCCGGTACTCGAACCACTAGACCACAGACGCCGTCATTATTTAGCTCCAATTGGTTGTAGCGTGAAGATATATAGCTGATAGCCTGCCTCGTTAAACGAATTTTTCAAGTCGGACCAGTAACTCCTGATATTAGCGCGTTCAACCAAACAAACAATCAAACTCTTCAGCTTTATAATATTAGTAAAGATATGTATTAAAAAAGCTAAAACTCTAAGACTATGTGTTATATTTATTGGGCGTATTGAAAATACTACCTTGTTTTAGAGTGCCAAAAGGAATTTCATAGAGTTGCACTGCTGTGTACACTAATTTGTGGATCTTTTAGTCTGGAAACTGTCAAGTATTAAGGGCTAATCTACTTCTTAGGCTATTTTCAGAGTCGACACTAAACCTAATGCTTCCATATGTTAAATTTATATTACACTTTGACAAACGGAAGCGTAAGTTTACACTTAGTCCGTCGCTTAAGCCGGCCGTAGCTTACGCCCGTCTCTGAATATTAAAAGTCTAGTTCTTGCCTTATAGGGCGAGCGCATGTATGTCAATCGACCACTCTGCTCAGAGTAATCAATAATGAAAGAGAAAGAGGAAATTTATTTAACACAGCACAAGGCACACATTTTAAGTAATAAAAGCAACAAAAACAACAGTAACAACAAAAACAAAAGAAAATAAAATAATATAAAATTCAAATTATATCTACCCAATGTGTGCCTCGCGGCCGCACTAAATAGGCCCAGTTCAGCATTATGTCAGGCCACTAGTGCTTGACGCTGATTTTCTACTGAGCCATTGCGAGGTGCCACGGATGAAAATCAGGCGTGTAAAAGTATGTAATAAATAAATGACAAACTGTCACTGTGTAAAACTGTTAGGGCCCTAAGCGCGACTGCTACCCTCGAGGTCGTGGGTTCGATTACCACGTCGAGCAAAGTTTTCTATGAAATGCTAGGTAGCAGCTCGGGATTTGGATTTTTGCCCGGTTAATGGCAATAGACTTGCCCTCTATTACATGGGACCTAAACATACCGGCACTGAACTGTATACCTCTGCCTAACTCTTCAAGGAATACAGGCATGCATGATGGTATAAATTATTGTCTTTGCCAAACCAAATGTTTAAAGATGGGAAATAGAAATGAGCATTCCTGCACTAGGCATCCGTCGGGAACTTCACAAACACAATTAACGGACACAAAGTAAACCCCGGTATAAAAAAAAAGACTAGAAATACAAATATTTGTCTCGGGAATCAATCTCATGACACACTGCGATAGTGGCGCGGGGTGATCACTGAATGTGTACTGGAACTAGCTAGCTTAGCTAGCTTTCCGCCAGCGCCAATGCCCGCTTGATATGGGTATTACTTATAAATTAGTCTATGTTAATGACGTAATACTCATCTTCATAAAACAAATGTACCTCATGGGAACAATAGCCTATGTTGGCACATAGGCTATTATTATCCTGGAATATTATATCTAGAATAGCTTCCAGACTATATTATCTATATCTGTGCCAAATTTCATCCAGATCCGTTTCGTAGTTTATGCGTAAAAGAGTAGGTAACAAAAATCTATCAATCCCAACTTTCACATTTGTAATATTTTTATCTATTTTGCAAACAATTGAACTACGGCGAAATATGTTACTGTGAACTGTAAAACAACAACTGTGTACAACTATTGTTTTCCTAAAAATACATTATTCTCGTGAACTGAAAAAGTGAATAGTGCAGTACAAAATACACATTATGTATCACGTAACGACTGCTCGCATACAAAGGGCTTGTATAAAACAAGGATCATGTGAGCTACACATAATGGATGGCGCAACACGAGATTCTTCTCAAATAGCTACTACATACTGCTCTGGGAGTTAAAATGGTGTAGGCTACGCTGGCCTATTGGCTCTTGCTCCTAATTATCTAAGTGTATTGACTCGCCCCCTTGAATATTAGATACTTACCCCAAATCGCCCCCGATTGCTAGTAAGTTAAAAGTACGGTCAACAAAATAAAATATAAAAAATGATTAATTTAATTATTTTGTATCTAAATATAAGTTGATTTTGAGCAATTGCTCATTTTTGTTCGGTTAATCATATTATGATTTATCAAAGCGGCATTTTAAGCCCCTTGGGCGAATTATTCATCTACCTACTATCATGTCTGTACCCCGAAGAGTTAGGGTAGAGGTGTACCTACCTGTAGATATAAACCGACAGTTCGCTGTTCTGATTCTGATCATAATCATCATGCTTTTTTATTTAAATCCAACCCAATTCCGTGGGAATTTCCCCTTTCTTTACGGATGCTTACGTCATAAAAACTTTCTGCGTGCCTCTCAGCACGATCCGTTCTGTGGTTTGAGCTGTGCGTTGGTAGATCAGCCGGTTACAGTCGGTTACCACTTGTTATATACAGATAATACACACTGAATGAAAGACAATACTGCACTCTCAATAGCCGCGCTAGCGACAACTAAACCGTTGAGGTAGTTATGTGTGTTCTATGAATAAATAATATCTTGTTACCGGTACTCATAGGCTACTCCATAGAGGGTTACAGCATCACTTACGCTTAAAGGTCACACTGCCTTTCCATTCCATAGGGATCAAGCTTCGTGTTTATAAACCGCCGCCGCTATACTGATAATGAAGACTATTTTGAAATAATAGGTTCATATTGGTAGGTGTAATAAAGAATACTAGCAGACCAGCAAACGTTGTTTTGCCTAAATGATAAGGGTGACCCACCCCTTATCATTTAGAGGTATGAAAATTACTATGTTGGCCGATTCTCAGACCTACCCGAACACACAAAATTTCATACAAATCGATCGGAGGAGTTTGGTAAAAAACACCGCGACACGACAATTTTATATATTAGATATTATTGATAAAGTAAAATACTAGAGCGGGGGACGATGTAAGATGTTTTAGTTTTGTTATTTCGATCAAGCCGCCAACTAATCTGATAGATCCTGAAATCAATTCTAAGCACTTTTTGTGCTTCTTACACAAACAGAATAAATAAATAGGTAGAAGTAGAACGAACAACTTTTTCAGTTATGTAGATAGATTAAAGACAGTAGACATAACTGCTTAGTGTGTTTTTTGACTAGATGCCGCCCGTATTTCTTTGTCAATACTTTTAGTCGAGTAATCAAACATTTTTAAGACATCTGCGTAGAAAGAAACTCCAAAACAAACTGAAAGTGGTAGTTTCATTTAAAATTATGTCGTTGGAAGTTATCATGGATGAATGGTCTTTTGAAGAAGCAGTCACAAAAGCTTTGCGCTGACTTGTCGCAACTGGAGGCACGCACGGCCGCACACATCAATTATTGTGAAGCTCAACCCTATTTTACCTAGGCACAGTCCCTGTAGTAGGTCCTTTATCACTGTTAAGGTAGTATTTTGCCCATTTATTTTTTCTCATCATGTTTACGACTGCTACGCTAAAGTCCTGCTACGCTACGGTCCTGGGTTCGATCAACGTGTCGAGCAAAGTGTTGTTGGATTTTTCTGTGAAATTCCCGCAACACGGAGTCTAGATTTGTGCCCGGTTGAAGGCAATAGGCTCGCCCCCTAATTAGATGGGACTTATACATACCGGCCAACAGTAGGCGTGCCTACTTTACTGCACCTCTGCCTAACCCATGTAAAAATACAGGCGTGTTGGTATGTGTCATAATGTTTATAGGTTCAAGGGCTTTAAGGCTTCGATATCGTAAACTTAGGGACACCAGTATGAGCTATTAAGAGTTAATGTTGTTTAAGATGTAGGCAATCAACGGCAACAGTAATAGTTAATATACTAGGGTTGTGACACACGCACTGCGGTCATTGTAGCAGTATAGTAGCAGCAAATAGCAGTAAAATGGAGTTTTACGATCATCGGTAGACGTTTACGGGTTGATATGATATGCATATCGTTTTCTTATTGGTTATGTGAGCTGTATTGCATAATAATGATGGCATTATTTCACCACATCCTGCTATAAAATAAATGCGCGGCAACCATTGATATAATAACTTGTTAAGTAGGTATTATCTGACTGACGGTGCCCGATAACAATTCATTTTTTATTGTGCCTGTAATGAGTAGCTAGACGAGTTAACTATTCTAGGACATAATAACTCAATGGCAGCTACTTTGAACTACATTTGAAAACTGTTAAACACAAAACAAAAGAAAGTAACACAGACTGCTTTTGTTTTTATATAATTAATAAGGGGCTGTTTCACCACCTCCAAGTAAGTTGCCTCATGTCTAATTTTTTTAACGGATAGTACCTAGATACCTCCTTAGATGAAAATAATATTCTATTTACCCGATATGATTTGTACACCGAAATATAATATTATTTCATTTTCATTTTATGATTTGGTAAAGGTATTGCTCGATTTTCCAAGTCGTTAAATATTTGACGGTTCTCTTCAGGAAACAAGAGGGCTTTTGAAAAATCGCATTTCATTTTTTCTCCGCAGACTATCCTATTACCATAATCTAACTTCTTATTGCACTTTAACTTCAGGGTGAACAACGTAGGTAGGTACTAGAAACGTTTATGTATAAAACGATTGCAATGAGTGTGTAATAAAAAAATCTTACCGTCAATTTACGTAAGATTTATTAAGTTTAAACATTTTAAATTACCCATATTTTGTAACAAGCTCAATTTATATTTGACTTTCTCCAATCAGTTATAAAATAAAGTTATTAGCAAATACTATCGACGACTTTCGTTTTCCATGAAGATTTATTAGCACATAATGTTATTTTTTTTTTCTTCATTTGTTTCACTGTGTTTCCTTTTTAACAATTCATGGAATAAATCTTTGTTCCCAATCCCGGGTTAGTTCAAACGGCTCTAGTGCGCATGGGCAGCGGACGCAATCAATTCAGTTAACTGGCTAATTGTGTGTCAGTAATCAAATAAAATACAGTGCAATACAACATATGATCAGTACGAATAAAATTATATTTTAAACTCAACGAAAAATATTGTTATTACTAATTTGACAACAAATCCCATGTAGTCCTTACCTATGATAATGTGTCCTAAGTGATTTTTAAAAATTCAATGCCGTTTGATTTCTAAAAAAACTGATTTCATTAGAAACCTAAGGCCATTTCGCACAAAACAAAACCCCTTTTGAAACATTTTTGGTAAAACATGTATCAACGAAGTTTTATGTGATTGGCGGAACTAGGTGCTTGCTTACTACACACACACACAAAATAACACAGCTTACTAGATCTTGTTTGCAAAAGTTGATTGATCCATAAAACCAAATAGTTTTCTTAATGTTGTACCTGTAATTTGATTATTTTATTTTTATTAGTACAAATAAATGTGAATTCTACAAGAATGATGAATCTAATGGCAGAAACGATTTAGATTATTTTCTTAAAATGTAATAATAATATCATAACTTTAATCCGTTCAAACATGGCAAATCTCCTAGCCATTTCAAATAATTGTTATACGTAAGAATAAAATCATTAAACTAAGTACACTGCTTTACGATATTTAACCCGTAGTTTGAGTATTAAATGTAATAGTGCAATCTCGCATAACAACGAAACTACACTTGGGTAAAACGTGAAACAAAAGCAAGTCATTCTATTGTAGTAGTTCCACCCTTGCGTTCGGGAGTGAATAAAACAATGAGCATAAAATTGCTACAAATAATTATAGCTGTAGCCGTGAAAATAAAAGGTAATCGCGTTTTTTTTGTTTATTTATAATTAAAACAAAAACAAAAGTAACATTGTTTGTCTGTTGTTACCTTTTCACTCGCCGCCACCGCTGCGCTGAACAAATTTTAATAAGATGTAATAGTGGGCGAGCCTATTGGCAAAATTTTATTTTATGTTTTTCTTATAACACTAGCAGATTATGATGATTAGGCACGATTTAAGTAAGTGCTCTACTGAGAAATTCTCGCAAGTTCCTATTTTAAATAGGTAGGTAGGTACTTTATTATTAACTATTAAGCTAAATTAATTTTACTTTACTGATTTCTGACACTTACGCGAATACTAGACATTCAAATAAAACAACTTTTTACGGACAATATAACGCGATAAAATCCGTAAAAAGTAGTTTTATTTCAATAATTTTACTTTAATAAGTTTTATTCACAAAACAAGCACGTGTACGGTACAGCGACATAAATCTGAGTGAGCGTTACATTAGGTAAACTACCCTTTGGTCACATCGTAGCTAACATTATGTTCCTATCCTTATATTATATAACATGTGATACTTAGATAATTCACGTAGAACAGGCTAATATTTTTCCTCAGTATCCTAGCAAATGTAAGTAGGTACGTATTTTTTAATATACGTAGACACATTTCTGTTATACAACTCAGCCCAAATTTGTACCGAAGGTACATGACAGCTGTCAAGTTGATAGTTTTTACCATGAAATCACTATGAAACAGATAATAATCTGCCGTAATGGCGTGCGTTTGTCATTCCGAAACTGACAATGACAGTTTTTACTATGAAATCATTACGAAACAGATCATATTGAGCCAAATTGGCGTGATTTTCTTAAATTAAAAGTTTTTTTTCAACATTAAAAAAAAGTACGACTAAAGTTTTAACCACCGTAATACAGGGATTTTTTTCCAATAAGTGTACCTTCGGTACATCATTCGGGCCAATTTCTATGACCTCCTTTCTGTCTGATTTTGTTTATTTACCGTCAGTTTACCAAAGTGTCACAGGAATGTAGTGCTGTGAAACTCCCATTTATCTATTCTATGTCAACGTAAAAACTACGCTAGCTGGGTCTTGATAGTTTTGACGCAGATTCCGCTCCATTCGACCGTGACGACGGGCCCTCCAACATTGACATATGGCTACATTTTTTATACACTTTTCCCATTTCATAAAAGATAGCGCCAAAGATTTATTTGGCATTTGGTTTTTATATCGAGAGCATCAGCGACTCCCTGATACCAATGTCGTTTCGTAGGTGTTGGGGGATAAATTCTGACGTGTATGAGAGCTTTTAGTAGGCATTCTTAATCATAAACTTTCTTGAATATCTGTATTACACAATAACACCTGAGACCACCTAAACTGTAGATTCAAGATAAGCTATAGGTAAGTACTAGCATAAAACTACACACACGATTTCGTTATGTCACCATGGGTAGGTGCTGCTAACGCCTGTGCCCGTGCTTTAGAAAACCTTCAAAGGCTTCACAGTGACTTAAGAGCTTACAAAATTACCGTTGCCCACCCATAAACAACGTTAGCAAGTGCTGCTTGGCCTTGCAGAGCGAGTGTTTAGCCACACGCTTTAAAAAATATTTCCAGTTTAGTATTGATTATACACATTTTATAATCATGCATAAAAAATATTTGCGGTTATAAGTAGGTAAAAACTTTTAAAACTTTGCTCAGAGCTTAAAGCTTAAGTTTTGTTGAAAGGGGATCGGAGCCGTTTTTCATTAGTTAAAGTTTCAAATTAATTAAATTTAATTTAAGATCGCTTAGCAAAAAAGAAACAAAATAAGCTGCCTACTTTATCTTACGGTACAAAAATGTACAAACTGTGGTGCTTTTATCATTTAATTATTTATTTCTATAGTCAATGCTTTTTTTTATGATTCATTTGTTTTAGCCACATGTTAATGCGTTTAGAGCAATGATACATATTTTAGCCTTTAATTTATTACAATAAAAACTAGTTGTTCCTCATTTGTGTGTTACGGTGTAAATATTTTTTCCAATTCCGTGGGAATTTTCAAAAATAATTTTGTCGATAGCATTAGATAAGATTGCAAGTTACGTGATAAAATTATCGACAATTGGCGTATTCGAAATTCACCAGAGAATATGTGTGGAGATACCTATCAACCAAATACATTTTTTTTTTTTAAATCTTATACATTGTCAAAGGGAAATTGATCCCTCATATGACCACTGGACAGATGATTCCATGAATAATCTAAGATAGAACTAATGACATAGAAACGTAAGCGAGCTTCGCGATCCCTAGTGGACCATAATGAAAGTTTGGTTCATTTGCCTCACGTAATGGTTATCGTTTTGGAACATTCTCAGTTGTTCGACGTAAATTTAGTGACCAAGTAGGTATATTATAGTGATAGTGTGAAATTACCTTTAGTAATTTGTTCGTGTTCGTACGTTCGAATAATTTATTATAAATAAAATCTTAATTTAAATTCGTTGACTGAAAGTACAGAACGCTCAAAAAATATATGGGTAAGTAGGATCTAGGACATTTTTCAACATTCATGTAATTTTCGATGTTAAAAAGCTTATGTATTTCGTTTTTAGTTAGTATCTTCAGCAAAATAAAGCCCAAACTACACTCACCGACCTCATTAGCCTTAATACCACTGCAGTTTCATATGAGCATATACTCTACCTCCCTGCGTCTTAAATCTTTCCAGTACCTACTGAGATAAATGAAATGAAAAATCCAACATTTTGAATACTCACAAAACTTTCCCGTGAAATTTTTATTTTTATTTTTTTAAGTAATTTTATATTGTGCATACATACGTACTGCATTAATAAATAATTATGAAAGCTTGTAGAGAAGTCATTTTTTACACCCAATTTGTAAGGAATAGATATTACAAAATTAATGTTGACGTAGTTAATTTAATATGGATCGATTTCTTTGTTATTGCCGATGTCGAAATCAAAACGTAAAATTAATTGACGTTATAAATCGTCGTCAATCGTCCTTCTTGACAGCACTGTTTGTTTGTAACTTCTCAAACTTTCGTGTTTTTGCTTCCTGTAACTTCGGGAAAACTCAATTTGTTCTTGTAGAACTGAATTATCTATGTATTTACTTTCAAAATTAGGTGGAATGAAATGCACCGTTTTTCTTTCCAATTTTATATACCTAAATATATTTTATTTGTATTTTTGCATTGATTAACCCTAAATATCTTTGAAAAGAAGAAAAACTTTTTGTGAAAGAAAAAATTCATACCTGGCAGGGTTCTAACCTGCGTCAGTCTGGTTCAGTACACCGACCCTTTAGCCAACTAAGCTACCGAGACCGTTGCCTGTGATGTCGAATTTTGTTTCCATCGTGTTATAATTCATCATTAAGGTGACGTCACAAATATATCTAACTAAGTATATTCATATCTAAGACGACATGGTTTCCATTCCACCAAATTTTCCAAAATTCCAGTCTAACCAGATGCGGCAGAATATCAGTATTTTACACGACACGACTGAAACCTCCCGAGCCCAATCCGAATTCTGGGCGATACTGATATTCGAAGTATAGAATGGTTGTCAGGCTTTTCGGGGTTCGGACTACGACTAACAATAGTCATAATAGGTATTCGTATGACAAGCGGGACAGACGGCTTTACGTGCTCTCGTGGCACGGGGGGTCTCGATGTGTTAAGAATGGTTGCCCATCCGCAGACTGACTGCGGCAAGCGCAACTTAACCTTGCAGATCGGTTGATCGACGTATCCCCCTATAGCCCCTCAATTGAATTTAATTAGCATTAATAAAAATATTGCAGATATTGTAAATATGGTATCATTGAAATACTATGATTTACATATCTATGAAATTAATAGTAGGTACCTATTTCATACCTAAAAACCTCTAAAAATTTATATTATGGTCGAAAATATAGAATTAAATTGAGTCCATTTCATTTTAATAATTTGCGTCGCTTATGCCTGGCTTGTTACGGACAATTCTTAATAAGATCTTTAAAGCTGGGCAGGTATTTATTAAAGTAGGTCTGTCCCCAGACCTATTTTATGTTAAAGTATTTTCCAACTCTATATAGAGTAGCCTAAAGGATTAATTACCAAATATTAAGATTATTTTAACCACTCAACAAAGCTATTTATGCTATAGAAGCTTTTTAAGCAATCTATTAATATTTATTTGTGTATTTAATGTTTTCACAATACATTGTAAATAATAATAATTATGTTATGATATTATACAACCAAAAACATAAAAAAATTTCATTTACCCAACTTCAAAAAAGCAAGTCTTATTCAACAATATATATAAATAAATAAATATCTTGGGACATTTTTACACAGCACCATCTAGTCCCAAACTAAGCAGAACTTGTACTATGGGTATTAGACGATGGATATAATACTTATATACTTTTTTTGTAAATACATACTTATAATACATAAGAAACACCCAGACAAACACAAATACTTATATTTATTTTGTGTCCTGTGGGAACCCACGACCTCGTGATCAGCAGTCCGGTACTCGAACCACTAGACCACAGACGTCGTCAATATATATATATATATATTTATTGTGTTTGTCGTTATTAAGTATAACCAATCGTAAGCTGATTTCTACTTTATACTTATAAATACTTTAGAGGTGGCTATAAAAATGTTGTTAGGTGTCTGAAAACTGGTTCTGAAAATACACCATAAAATGCTTGGAGTTGCAGATGTTCATGGGCAGCCATGACTACTTACCATGGGTACTGACTCGTCTGCTCGTTTACTGAAATAATAAATAAAAAAGAAATAGTTTTTTTAACATTAAATTATGAAGCACCTATGAATAATAATTAAAACAACTTATAGCAATCATGATAACCTAACCTAACCTAAATAAAAAATTTAGAAAACCCCCGACACGAAATGTAATTTGCCATTTTGTGGTGACGGCCATCTTGGATTTGAAATTTATCATAGTACATAGTATTCTACTAGTCAAGCCCTTTCATTTGATACCCATATTGAGAGAGTTGTGAAAAAATATGTTATTCGCCATTTTGTGGCGGCGGCCATCTTGGACCGATTTTCATCAAACATAGCTAACAACACTTCCGACTAATTCACCTTTCAAATTAAAAAATCAAAATCAAAATCGGTTCATCCGTTCGGGAGCAACGATGCCACAGACAGACACACACACAGACACGTCAAACTTATAACACCCCGTCGTTTTTGCGTCGGGGGTTAAAAAATAGAGCTGTATTGTACCTTGCTGAAATTATAACTAACTCACAGCTTTCCGCCAGCGGCTTCGCCCGCGTTCTCTGGGTATTTTTTATAAATTATTCTATGTTGACGCCGAAATTGTCTATACTCATCCTCTTGAAACAAATCTATCCCATGGGAACCATACATTTTACCGGGATAAAAAGTAGTCTATGTGTTATTCCAGACTATTAATCTAAGTCTGTGCAAAATTTCATCCAGTTCAGTAGTTTTTGCGTGAGAGAGTGAAAAACATCCATCAATACATCCATCCATCAAAACTTTCACATTTATAATATTAGTAGAGATTTGTTTTATTGCAAGTGTTCCAGGCAACTGAGCCACCATGCGGTTTGAACGCGTGTGATGTGTTCGACATGATCACTAGAGGCAGTCGTACGGAAGCTGTGCCTTCTTCAGGGGCCTGCAATCCCGAACTTCATTGGCGACAGCTGGATCGGCGTCTGCGCGCCATTGAACAGCCTGGTAAAGTTTGTATAAATGCCTCTCTATTTAAACTTCTTTTGTGTTGAGGAGTTCAGTTACGGGTTAAATAATGTATTATTTATTACACTATGTATTTTTTGTCTGTCTCTCAAACTAATTTTATGAATTCTTTAAATACTTAATTGAATTTGGTGCTTATTTCAAATATAAATAAAAGCTTGTAAAAATAACAAAGGACGCAATTCACCATTTTGTCATGTTGGTTTGTTTGTGTTAGTTGAGAACAATTATAAACCCTATAAAGTATAAACAGATTTTTGTTTATCCTTGACACTGCAAGATAAATAAGATAAAAAAGTCGATCAAGTTGAAATTACTTTTCACAGGCAATATTTGTTTATTTGAAAGTGATCAAGAAACCTTAGTATTGATTTTTCGTAACGTTCCTTACGGTTTCTGAATATTTTTTCCTCCATTTTAGACCTTCATTTCATTTTCGGAGAGTTCAATTTGTTTTTTACAGCATGGACAATAAGCTTCGGCCAATCTCGCTGGAGGCAATGTGCTAAAAGTGCTTGCCGTTGCGATTCGGCCCGACGTTCGCTTAATTGTTGGCGGGCTGGATTCACCACACTTACTCCGGACCTGGTCGTTCCTGCTGACTTGGTTAATATGTTAGTATCATCCCCTTTTTTCATTATATATTTAATTTTCACAAATTAAAGGGTGTCTTTTCACTATGGTCTCAAAGAAGCCTGTTGCCATTATTTTTGTCGGTAGAGCATTTGTTTGTAGGTTTATACATAGGTACCTATATAAATTTTATAGTCTGAGCAAGATTATCGGTATATGGTTAAAATACAGAAATAAGTACCTATTAAGATTACTCCAAGGACCATCAGAAGTGGATGGCGCTTTAACTGTTTTAAAATCTTCTCAATTAGGACTAGGGATTTATATTCTAATAGGTACATTGAATTGCAAGTATCTAATGGAACAAATTATAAAAGTCACTACAAGCAGATTAAAACGAAAATTTACTTTTTACTAAACAAATTTATTAATAAACCGGTATGCACCTAGTTATCCTCTCCCACGCTTAGAATGCAACCTATGCGACAGTATGCGGGTGCATATATGACTATTATTGCCATCCTTTTCGTTTCCCTACAATTTTTGCTAATTAGAGCAGGAAAAATATAGTTTTACGAATTTCCATGATAAAAAAAATCGCAAGTTTTTTTGCACATATGGTGTGCAAACTACATTTACCGGGTTAAGATTAACGGTTATGTAACACCATCAGGGTTTACAAGATGCTTCTTTCAAACACTTCTATATAAAGCTCGTGAATAGGTTCATGTGATAGATTGCTTCGCTAGAACTCCATTTTAGCTCTAAAAATTGACCTAAAGTTCGAGCCAATACATTTTTGCAAAAAAGAGAGTGAAAGTATGAATACCTAACAAAACAATACCAATAATAAAAGCTACTATCGCAAAAAATAAGCAATAAGGCGCCAAGTATGTACATTGTTGGGGTATGAAAATGATATTACAAATTGCTTAAACAATGTACCCAGCACGTACAAGACGCTTTCTTTTTCGCTAAACAAACAAAAATGTTCATAAATATGCCAAATCGCATTGTTTAATGATGTAAAATTCATACGCCTATACTGCTAAATGTATTTTGTAAAATTTTACATGGAGATGGTTTGTATTCTGAAGACGGTCATTTTCTCTTTGAGATGCCAGTGAAACCGCAGATCACAATTAGTAGTACTATAAATAAAACTAATATGTCATTTATTCGTGATACATAAAAAAATAATCCAAATTAATTTCGGATTTATTGCGACCTATAAATAATCTTTTAAAACATTACCCCGTCATCATTAATCTTGGAAATGTAAAGGGTTCGGTATAACAAAAAGTTGTATCTACTAATATCGCACTACGATGAGATTTATTTACACTATCTGTAGGTACGTGTTTGAAATTGAATCCTTTTGAATGCTTTTTTTTTCACATCAATTTAGGTAAAAGCAATTAATTGTGTTGTTATTGTTTTAAACCTAATAATAACATATTCATGGAATCCATGAATTCAAATCAGCTTGAAAATTTCCTTTTTGTATCTCTTTGATTATGTTCATACAATGTCGTAGACATTAATCTTATTTATTTTTATGAAAATATGTTATATTTTGGGTAAAATGTGAAACTAAAATGTTTATGTATACTTTTATTTGATTCGAAGAATTCTATCCGCTTAAGTTATTTTTTTTAATCTATCATACGAGTGGGTAGATACCATCACCTTTGTGTTTTCCGAAGGATTTGACAGAGCTGTAGGTAGAGATGTACCTTCATCTAAGTTCGGCCATGTTTTAGGTCCCACGGGGGCGAACCTTTTACAATCAATCACAGATATCCAACAAAGCGAATCTAAGATGATCTAAGATACCCATTTAAGACTCGGCTTTGAGAATTTCCTAATAAAATTCGTAATAGCTTATATCACTCTCAGTAGTCCCGCAAGACAAATGAAGCAGCCGTTTATATCATAATGTGGTAATTATGAAGACATAAGTTAGACAGACTACTGTACTTACGTAGGTCTCTCCCAAATAGTATGCTCATGGCCGGGTCAGCAACAAACACGAAAGCTGTTAAGTTTCGGAGGCAGTAAATAGGTACCTAATAAAGTTTAAACAATCGTGGACCTTTGGGAACAACCCTATAGAATATTTATTTATTTATTTATTTATGCTTAATGTACAGAATGTACAAAGGCGGTCTTAATGCTTTAGACATTTTCTGCCAGACAACCTTTGGAAAAAATCCAAAAAAGATTTATTATAATCACCATGTTATTGTCTGTTAGTTAAATACTGTAGGTAAACCATAATAATATATCCGTGTGTCCAATCTTTAATATTATAAACGCGAATGTAACTATCTGTTATTATTAACCGCTTAACAGATTTCGATAATAATTGGCAAAGAGAAAGATTGCATCCTAAGGAAATACATAGGCTATTTTTTCTCAAAATATGTAATAGCCCTTTTGGTACGCGAGTGAAATCGCAGGCAACAACTAGGTAGTAAGTTATTAAGGCAAGCTGTCACCCTATATTGCTCCTGAAGTCTTGAAAAGATTTTGTCCCCGCCCCTGAAGATTTATTAAAGGAGTCTGACAATAAGTTCGTACTTAGGTAGTTGTGGTGCTTTTTGCCTCATTGGATGATGATGATCTTGAGTCCGATATGTTATGAGACCTAAAAATACCGGCAAGCTGTCAGTGGGTGTAAATTGGTACCTATACCTCTGCCCAACCCTTTGGGGAAAACAGGCGTAATGTTCCTGTGCTTGTGGTGGTATCTTTCAGTAATCATTGTTTTGTATATTTGGCACCAAATCTAAATATGACTATCCAGTAAACCGTGCGAAGTAGCTTTTAATAAATCTAGATTAGAACGACGCAACATTAATCATTTCCAGTGACTTGGGCACCAACAAACTGAGGACGTTGCACAAGACGACGTTTAAAGGTATGCGCTCACTCGCCGAACTTGATATGTTCGACAACCATGTGGAATATCTACCGGCGGGTATATTTGATTCATTGGTCAATTTGAGAATCCTGTAAGTATAATATATTATTCATCTTGTTTCATCATTATATAACTAGCATGTATTGTCCCGCTGCAGAGCAAAGGAGTTCCTTTACCTTTTCCACATAACTTATTATTTTCTTCACAATACTAAAATAAAAGACACTATTATGGCCAATAAAAGTGGAAAATTTATTTGAATTAAGTTGGCTATTGTCTTAACCTATATAATTTTTTCTAACTAGACCTACAGTCAGTAGGTATTTATACCTATGTAATATTAACTAAATTTACCGAAAGTTAAAAGATATTTTAAAGTGCCTATCCTAGTGGCAAGTTAAATTGAGAATTATTAAAAAAAACTTACACGAAACTTCAATAACAGCTACTTATACGCTTAGGAATTTCTCTAGAAATCTAATATTTGACATCAGGTGAGAGTTTATAAAATGATATTCTAAAACTAAAACTATCTAAAACTTTTTATAGTTATTAAGTTTTCATTATACCGATAGTAAATAAAATAAATCTACTTTCAGGCGACTACAAAGAAATTACCTGGAAGAAATTGATAGTCACGCATTCAGATCAACAAAAAAACTGTTTCACGTGGATTTATCGAATAACTTCTTATATGCTCTGCCGGAAAAGTTGTTCGCAAATAATTCCTTCCTAGAGACTATTGACATCTCTAACAACCATGTCATGTACATGCCTTCGGATAGCTTTGTGGGTCTCGAATCACTGCAAATATTAGATCTGTCGAAAAACAAAATTCAGCGCATAGAAAACGGAACTTTTTCATTGAAAACACTTCAGATACTAAAACTGTCGGACAACAAAATATGTAATATAAGCGAAAATGCATTTGAAAACCTACATGCGTTGGAAACTTTATTGTTAGAGCGAAATAAACTACAAAGTATTCCAACTCGACTGTTTCAAAACCTGAATTGTTTAACCTTCCTAGATCTATCCAGTAACAATCTGATGAGTGTAAGTTTTAACTATTAATCTTTATTTTTGTATAATATCAAATGGATTATTATTACAATCTAAGTATTTCAGTTATCAGGCGTGGAATTTGAAAATTTGAAGTATTTACGTACATTGGATTTGAAAGATAACGCTCTCACGGAACTCCCGGATTACACGTTTTCCAATTGCACCAACTTGGAGAAACTCGACTTATCAAAAAATAAATTGCGATTTCTTAACGTCACCACTTTCCTGGGATTGGAAAATCTCACCTCGCTTCTACTGTCCGACAACAAATTATTTGAGGTTCACTTTAAAACTTTTTCAACATTGAAAAATCTCACTACTCTGTAAGTTTTTTTATATATTAACTACACGAAAAATGTGATTACAATCTACAGTCCTAATTATATCAAAATATATTTTATTGTAAACTTAATCTACAAATGTTGTAGAAAAGCAAGTCTTCAATAAATTTTCTCTGTAGTTAACATTTATACAGAAACTTTATAATTTCTTATCGTTAGAACGTGTCATATAATTGGAAAACTTATTTAAAATTCGACATTTCGTGCTCTATAAATATAAAAAATATTACTTGTATCACACGAACAGCAACTAAATTATTTAACTACTATCTGGAAATTCCTCTTAGTGCTCACAAACGTTATTATAAAGAACTTCTGTAAATATGTATTTGAATATGGTTTCTAAGATTTTGTTTAATTGCAATATACATATTAAAATCAAATATTTCTTCACAGACATTTGGACAACAACATGTTTCCTTCATTACCGTCCCGAACACTGGATTACATGCCCAAACTCGCCATCGTAAAGCTATCCGGCAACCCGTGGCATTGCGACTGTCATGCTTTGTACATTTCAGCGTAAGTAGCTCACATTTTAAATGCAAATGACATTATCTTTAGATGCAGCTACGAAAGTACATTTCCGCCGCGCGGCTGTAAACGTATCGTATGTAACTTTTGCTCATGCACACGGCGCCTAAGGCGAAACCCACCGGAAATATTATTAGGCAAAATGAAACCCGAAATTGAATAAAATAAATAGGAATAATGTTTAAGTATGAGGTAAGAATAGATATGCTGGTATGTAGCTGGAACATTTTCATAGTACAAGTCCGTAGTTTTTTAACTTTATGTAAACTCCTGAGTTTTGACTCTATTTTAAAAATTCACTCACAAGAAGTCAGTTGGCGGGTTGAATAGTGCAATTGACTGCCAAGGGTATACGGGACGATCATGCATCATCATCGTAACTCGCCATTTTAGTGCATCCTCTCACAATAAATTGAGTGAAAATTACAATTTAAATTTACACCAATACTTTTTTTATACTTAGGTACATATGGTCTGCCATTTCGTTAAAGATAGGATTTGGATAGACCCTGAAATCGTTTTCCAAAGCCTTTATTTATCAACCAATAAAATATATTTTATCTACTGGATGATATTATTGGCATTGATAAAATTTTGCATTAATTTCGATAAAGACCTACTTGTAAAGATTTTTTAACTCTATCTATATGTAGGTAAAATCATGCATTAATTTAATTTCAGTATCTGCAATCAAAAAGATAATAACATACCAAGTATATTAAATTGTTTATTACTAATATTGGTTTCCAATTACACCAGCTTGGAGGTCGGTTTATCCAAAAATAAATGGCGATTCCTTAACGTCATAACTTCCCTAGGATTTTACGTACCTATCTATTCGTTATTCGTAATCGCTTTGTACTAGTATTCCGATTGACTAGCTACCAGCTCGCATGCAAGAACGGGGCCGTATTTAATACCCGAAAGGGTATTGAATTGCGTGCCCTATTTCAGACTCTGTCGGTGCTTTCCATCAGGGAAAACAGGAATAATGAAAAAAAAAATATTATTCCCGTCTCAAAATATTTAAAAGTAGATGTCAATACCATACCTACTCTACCTACAGCTTTTTAACAAGACAATAGCAACTGGTTTTGAGCCGTTCATTTTAATTAATCTTTCACTTTCAGTAAAAAGGTATTTATTAATCAAATCTTAACTTTTTTTTAAGTACACCCATTTAAATAAACAAATTACAATTACTTAGAATGTATACAAAGACGCATTTAGTCGTATTTTTTTTTAACGGCTTATGCTGATTGCTGAGGTCGGCGGCTCTTTAGTAAACTCGTCCCGCCCGGACTCATCCCGAGGGATGTGTTTACGTTATAATTTTTATATTGGATTGACATGCCGCTGAGGTGCAAGTTTCCTCACGATGTTTTCCTTCACTGGGCTATCACTATTTCACACAGTACACCCTGGCTCTAAACAAATATCTGTGGATCTCACAAGTTTTTATTTGTCTCGGGTTTCCACTCGATCCCACCACGACACGTAGCAACAAAGGTACAGTTGAAGTGATACAAAAACTTTAATGCCACCTGCTTAGAATTAAGCCAGCCACACACGTACAGTGTCCTAATCTCAGTACGCACAGGTGAAATCCCCAAACGAACGTCAGGAAATATTACGTTGAACCACACGTGTGCGGTGTTTAGCAAATTACTATGCAATGTGTGCATTCCGGTGTCTAAATCTGAATTCCTAATTCGAGGTCAGGAAACCAAATATCTGCGGCCAGCCTTAATTTTTCAATGTTTTTTTTTTATTTCAATTCTAGCTGGGTTCGCCTCAACGAGATGAAAATATGGGACTACTCTCCAACTTGCGTGTCACCCTGGTACCTTGAGGGACACTTTCTGAAAAAGCTTAAGTTTCCTGAACTTTGCGCTGGCCAATGGGCAAGTATGGTAAACCTTTCACCTCGGTTACCAATACAGCACCTACTAGCATTAAATGTGTCTGTGAACAGGAAACCTCAAGACAGTATGGAGCAAAACCATGACGTCACTACTATTGATACTTGGCATTAACTTTACCATTTTATTGTACTAAATTTGAAAACTTTTGACATTAGCTTATGACGTCTTTTAATAGGATAGAATAAGTTAAATGAGTATTCTCATTACTGTATGATGAAGTTTATAAATATCTGTTAAAGTTAATAAATAAAAGATTTATTTGTGATATACTTGCCTTCAACCATTTATCTGTAGATAATAGCGATATAGCTAAGACTGCCCGCGTATGGCAGAAGTGGTAAAACACTAATTGTTTAAAAAAATGTTATCAATATAGAATATGCTGATAAGAGCATCAAAATAATTTAATGATGACGATATGCAAATCATTTAATAACATTTTAGTTTGTGACTCATGATTTCAGTGAAAGGATATCTTTCATCAAAATAAAAAGTAAACGAATAATACTTATTTGATATGTATAATTCTATTAACCCTTTCTACTTTCACAAGAATGAATAGCTAAAATTGTTATCCCACGAGAAGTTTTGGGTAAAATATGCAAAAATGCCATTAGTCCGCAACCCAATTTATGGACAATACCAATATCCTGAGGATAAACTGGGTTCCAGGCTTTCCGGGTTTCTGACTACCACTAATGATTGTCATAGGTCCGTATGACAACCAGACCAACGACTTTACTACGTTCTCCCCAAGGCATGGAGGGGTCTTGACGGTCACCCATCGACACATTGACCGCGTCAAGCGCAGATTTTTCTTTCATTTCGATTGATCAGATTATTACTTAACCACGAACCTCTCCTCAACAGGTAAGTAAAGGTCATAGTGAAAGTCATAGTTATAATCCATTTCAGTATCTCCGGATAACCTCGACCGTTTATTTTGCGACGACGGACGCGTCGCGTTGGTTTCAATTGTAAGCGACTGTGTAAATAAGGCTTTTAGCAGATGAATCTAAATTCTGAAGTTTGCTAAGCGAAACAATAATATTAGTGCCGGGATTTGTGAATCAACAGAAACGGGTGTGCAAACGCTTTTCATGATACATTTGAAACATTACTTTGAATAGAAACGTTATAATTAAGGTTAGATCCTATTTCAACTTCGAATTCAAGTTTTGTTTTATTAAATATTTTTCTTTCGTTGTTACATAGGTGCTTCGGTTGTGGCAATCTTAAAAATAAAATAATAATCCAATAATACCCTGAGTGCATAGGTACATAGATAAGCGCGTGTTACGCATAACGCATAGCAGATATTATTCGAAAATTCACTCAATTATTAATAATCAACACATTATTATGATAAAGTATCTAGGTAATATAATATATCTTACAAATACAGAGATGTATGGCTCTGTAAATATATTATAAATGTAAAGACATCTACGACCTGCCCACGTTTAGCTTGATAGCCAAGTCTAGATCAAATAATGGGTAGGTAGGTATGTTTTAATATTGGATAGACAAGCGTTTAGCCACTAAATCATAAAAGATATTATAAAACGATGAAGTACGCTTGCCTAGAATAATACAGAACAGTACACTTAAATATGCGTATATACTCATGAATTATGAACAAAATTTTACTTTAGGACCAACCCTAATATCGTAAAAACATACATTTTGTCGAGTTGGGTCAACCTAAATGTATGGAATAGCTAACTTTTATTTCGCATTTTCAGGGTAGGACCTATTTGTATTAGTAAAAGTAGTGTATAATGATTAGTACAATGCTAACTTAAGATTTTTTAAGTACCTTACCTATCTTAAAAAATAAGGATGTATTTTATTACAAAGCGAACATTGACATACGCTTGCTCCTTTATTTTTATAAAGCCCGACATTATTTGTGTACCTATCATTAGGTATGTTAGTGTGTATAATGATATTGTTATCACAATATTTCCGCGCAGATATCAATCGCCAGATATTGTAATCATCACGAATTCATTGATATTTATCAACACAAAGGTTAGTTCTTTGTGAAGTTTTTTGGGTATCTGACGTACAGGACAAATTGTTTACAAACCGGATGTTTCAGTGCTGCAAAATTGATGGTGTCAATATTTAATACAATTCTTGCTTCTAAAGTGTTGTTTGTTATGTTACTAGCCGGTAAGTGAAATAACGCGTGTAATCGATAAAAATAAATTGGTTCCAAAATTAAAAAGTGAATAATGCACAATTGCATAACATTTTAGGTATGTCTACACGCATATTTAAACTAATATAACACAATGGGACATTGGAGCATATTTTCAATATTTTTTACGGCGTGTATCTACTACAGTTATGGTAAGTATACGAGAATACAGTTTGCCTTGTTTTAGTGCTATATGTTATTGTGACACTGTATGTAACAAGTGTTTGGAACTTCATACGGAAATCCATTTTTCAGGATGCCAAATCGAAGGTGCGAACTGGCCAGTACCCGTGACAGCAAGTGCTCTAGACACGTTTAGGGGTGTCATTCTTGACAGAGCCACAACAGGCATTGACGGTAAGGGCCGCACTCAGAAACGTCAATTAACGTTAATGAATCATTAACAGACCGGCCTATCTTGGACTATTTTTTCCATAATATTTGAGTTTCTTGTCAGTGTACTAAGATATACCTACTGAGTCTCTATTAGCTAATTATTCATTACCCTAAGTGACGTCCCTGACTTCAACAGATAGTTTATATGAGATTTTTTTAAATTAAGGAACTTAGCTGTTATTGGTGAAACAATCGCCACTGTTCTCTATCTTCTACTTCTGCTGATCTCTACATATGACTCAATTCTTTTATTCACTTGGTAAAAAAGCTGCTTCTCTGTCGTTATTGTTAAATTTTAGTTGTCTTAAAATCTTTTATTGTTATTTTTAAATTAATTGAAATAATAATCATTCGTTATCAAACAAGACTCAAACAAACACAACTAATTAAGTGACGTGTGGCGACTTAGTGCCTGTTTCACAGCTTACTGATACGATCCGTTTAATAATTAGACAGATTATTTCATATAGGTAGGTACTCTTAATTTTGTTCCTTTTTTAAAGTTTATCCGGTAGTTAGCGGCTATCCAGGGGTGGTGAAACAGGGAATATCGTAAAACATTCTCCGTCAGGTTCAAAAAGAAAAGCGTCTGAGTTAGAAAAAAGAATTAAGACAACATATTATATTAATGCATACTATAATAAACATAATTATATTTAACAAAATATACACACCTACTCTGGAATATTGTACTATATAATATGTATACTCATTTGTTTTATCTTATTTTATTCTAAGCTTTGAACTCGTATTCAAATATTATAATATTAGAAAATAATGACAACAATACATACGAGTACTCATTTCACTTCGCTTCTCCGTAATTCGTAATTTTACACGTGCTTCTGTAAAATTACATCTGTTTTTTGAGCAAATTGTTTCCGGTAATTGGAATTTCGTTCTTATCGCGGGAAATATAGAGGTGTAAAAATATTAAAATAATTATGATACCTATATTCTCTCGGATAAAGAGTTTCACTCCCTAACGGTACACAATAGATAATAGGCAGGCATAATGCTTCGTATCTATATGTGCATTATCCAAGGATAATACGAGCTTGGAAGAAAGAATACTGCTTAATTTGGGCCTAGATGGCGCTGTATGTAATGTTCCAACTTTTTTTATATATTTTTTTTATTTATATTCGATAATCTTGCAGAGTTGCGAGATTATCGGTTATGTCTATGTATATACGAGGTTCTGAAGCTTTGTCTCCAATAGTAAAATCATTCTTTATTACCTATAGTCAATTAAATTAATTCCTAAATATTCCAGGTATAGCCCTCATCACTTTTGGTGAAGTACTGAACTCCGGACCGTACGTAGATGTTTCCTTCACTGACTCCCGTCTCATCATTGAAACGAACGATGCCTACCAATACTATGAAGAATTCGAAACTTCATCAACAATGCCAATTACTATCACATTCAGATGTACAGGAGGCGCCTCTCTGATTTCCGTGAGTAGCTTCGTGTTTTTTAGTATTTGCTCAAAACTTTACTGTATCATTTTATAAATTAAAGAAGATATTACATTATATACCTTTACAAGCTTCAATTTACTATCGGATACACAATTCATTGATATGACAGTTATTTCGCCTTGTGTATTTATTACCTACAGATATACCTACATAATATACATGCCTATATAATCACTTACAGATAGAGTGTAACCTAGGCATAACTTGAATAAAGACATAATAGAAAGTAAAAACCTATTGCCGAATTACAACTTTGTGATGTCCAGTTACTAGCATTTCATGTATTGATAAAATATTGCAGTTTTCCTTCATCTAAATATGTAACACTATATTCTTCATGTTTCAATGCATTTGCTATCATAAATTCCAGCATCTAACATTAAGTATCGTAACTTTATGCTTTAACTGTGTCCCTGTGGTCCTCTATTTTATACAGAATTATTATATACATTTCTGTGCTACATTTCTCAAACTAGCCTTTCACATCATTGCGGTATTTTCCCTACATTAGCGATAACATATCTGTAATAAAAGCTAAGTATACGTATGTTTTCAGACGTTTATAATAGATGTGACGGATACAAACAACAATGCGCCACGGTTTTTACCGAACGATAATTTCACTTTCACAATCGCCGCGCCAGTACCTCCAGGGTTTGAAATCACTGGCTGCCTCAACGATTTAACTGTAAGGGATATCGATCTCACAACACAAAGAATCGATTTCGCAGTACTGGACAACCCTAACTTTGAAATTGAATACGATGCAGCATCGTCTACCGCAGTCAAGGAATTCAAAGCGATACTAAGGACCACAGCGCTTATAAGAACCGTGCCTGAACCAATCGTATTTACTATAACTGCTACGGTAAGATCTAGATTTTTTAAAGCTTTCGCTTCCCCTTAAATCTCTTATATCAACAAAAGACTTTTGTTGGAAACTTTTAGAAAATTTATTACCTTGAGGCAGATGGGCTCCCCCGCTAGATGTAATTAAGGAAATCCCAGTGAAATGAAAAATACAATATGAAAATATGTAAATAAATTACTATGGGTATTTTTTTTGTAAATTATTCATCCTAGAACTTAGTTACTCTAAATAACCCTTAATGTTTTTGTGCTCCTCGAAATTACAGAAATGATTTTAATAGAAGGGTGCGACCCTTTAATGTGTCAATATCCTCACAATAAATTGTTTTGACATTTGATAAGTAGACGGAAGATAATAAAGTTAATTTTCGTAATCAATCAGCAATTTACAAAAAGGAAGTTGAACGTACTTATAATTTATTTGCTTTTGACAGGACGTTGATTTGACTGGAGATCCTCGGTTAACTACCAGGGCAACAGTCTCTATTATCGGAAATACCGATTTCGAGCTTCCTGAAGAGCCCGTGTTCTCGCAAGCGTTTTATCTCGGCGACTACACAAATGACAATCAATTTGTTCAAATTCAGCCGATAATAACTCTGCAAAGCGGTTATGACGAACTTGTGCGATTTACTACCGACGGAGGTAACTTTATTTTTTTTTTGTTAAATCGCAAGTTACGGTAAAAGTAAAGAACAATTTCTACTACAAAGTTTCAACATCTACTGTTTAGAGGTTTCGTGTGATACAATAAATGAAACTTGACCTAAAACTGAATTGGTTGGTGTAAAAACTACACTAAAAAGAAAAAAATGCGTGATCCCTTGATCTACGAATTAGCAGTCTTGGAGTCATCAAATATATCAATATCAAAGCTATCACTTAAGACATCTTAAACACCTAATTAAATGAGGTTAATACCTTATTATTACTGCCATAATTTTACAGAATGGTCAAACAATTTTGAGACTGTCGCGAATGGAAATCAAGTATCAATTCGTATCGTGACTCCACTGCCCAGTGAAGTTCTGCAGGAAAAGCAAATCCTGCTAGTAGTGAAAGCGGACAGAGAGTACACCAGCGGAGCTTCGGCAACGGTCGTCGTAAGATTACCTGAAGGTAAATCATTATCCTATGTGTTAAGTCACTTGTATTGTTAATAGTTATAACTAACTTGTTTATATTAATAGGTACTTTAGTAATACGATCGAAGTAACAGTTTATAAAGAATATAAACGTATGCGTCCGACATACCATGCCGCCTCCCGTGGTGTCAACCGATCAAGGATTTCCCGATTTTTTAATGTTTTTTTATTGTGGACCCTATTCACTATCCCACTGCTGAACATAGGTCTTCTCTCAGAAGGATAGGGATAAGGGTAATCCACTGCGGTGACCTAATGACAAACTTCATACACTACTATTAAGTCCGTCGGAAAAAATAATTGTTATTAAACTTACATCAAGTCTTGTAGGCAATAAGTCTGCTAACGCAAAATTTATTACCAACTTTAAACAAAGTACTCCAATTTTCTTTTAACCGTTAAAGTACTTCCATAATTAAGATACTGTTTTAATTAACACAGTATTCGTGGAGCTTATCGGAAAACATATTTTTCAGGGGTGCCACTGGAATTCGAAAGAGCCCATTACAACGGAACAATCGAGAATAATAATCTACAATTGCCGCTACTGGTTTTAAGTCGGGGTTATGAAGATGAATCTGTGTCTGTCATTGTTCTAAATGGTAAATATAATAGCTCTCCACGAGAGAATATATAAAACTAGCTGTAAGTACCCTGCGGTGCTACCCGTCTACATTGATCTTGCTTTTTTTCAATACCATGATGGTATGTTAACACAATTCCTGTCTTATCGGATATTTCTTAACTATTGAATGAGTGATTTCGTGTTTATATTATAGATACTAATAGTAAATATGTTGAAAGAACAAGCTAGTAAAACAATGTTAATTCAGATTTCTCTTAAAAATCAGGGTTAAACCAGATTAAAATGTTATAAAACTGCAATTTAAGCTCTCAGCGAAAAATCTTTTTAACGAGCGTTTTCACAGTCAGCAAGTACGAACCCAGGCGAAATAAATTCGTTTATCGTTTTAGATTCGAATTTAATCGCCACCCGAACAATAATGGGCAAAATTCGATAACAATGGCCATCCGCGGCTTTAAATCATTATGTTTGAATCGTTTTTATTCCAGAATACTCATCGTTCTTTACTGCCGTTGTTCAGGGCAACGTTATCACATTATCAATGACAGCATTAGACGAAGATATCATTAACCAGAACAGTTTCATGAATCTGGAAATAGTTGCCTCTACTGACAGTAGCACTGCTACGGCTATCGTCACCCTAGAGATAATAAAAGACGACAACGTAACACCGGTATTCAACAGGCCAATATACACGGGGTCGTATAACCCAGGCACTGGATTGGCCCTTCAGGAAATTTTGCTCGTTCAAGGCTACGATGAAAGTGTCTCGGTATTTTTGGAAGGAGGTAACTTAATATTCTTGTTCATTTTTTGTTATATTTGCCTCACAGATTTATTTTGGATTCACCAACACTTTGACTTCTATTTGTTTTCACACGACGCGGTTATCAATCTGACATTGTTGACAAAAATATAAATGATTATGTCAGAATCATTTATATTCTTTCTTATGCCACCTTCCGTTCTTCTTTTTTACCCCAAAACTCATTTCTTATTCGGAATAATAAATCTGTTAAAGAAAATTAAACTTCTTAAAGTCCATAAATTGGTATATTATATATTTATTTTAACTTTTGCAAACTCCTTAAACGTTTCCTCTTGCATACTTAAGTTCATACGTTACTTAACTATTTAAATATTTCTTGAACACGTTCTATGTGAAGATATAAAATAAATATTAATAGTACAGCCTACACAGCCTATTTGATAGTAACATACATTATAAATAATATTTTTTTCACCAATTTTAGAATATGCGGACTTGTTTCAAGTGACGCGCAATGGGCCGATAGTTTCTGTCTATGCCTTGACTATTCCACCTGAAATCTATGCTGAAGGGCAAATCACGCTGTCTCTGGAAGCCACAAAACCAAGAACTGTTGGCGCAAACGCTGTATTAATCATCACCCTGCCTGCAGGTAAGTTCACAGCAATCATAATAATAGATAAACCTAGTAATTTTTACACATCGACCAAAATATAATTATTCGTAAATAGGTTCGTTCGTTCTAGGTCTATAAGATACTACCAAAGTGATAGACATAAACGAAGTCTCACGATGAGTCGCGAATAGTTTAGTGAATATTTCCTCGAACTAACATGTCCTATAATTATATTTTATGTAAAATTTTATGCATATTGCACCGCGTCAACGACGGGGCAGATATGATGCTCATATACAAGAAACTAACTCATAGTTATTTTAAATAGGCTTGGCTTATCAGTTTTTATCACCTGCGCCTTCTGGTTCGGTACACCAGACGCTCTGACTACTAAGCCACCGCTCGCCCTGCTCGCCAGTCGAAATCTTCCTCCACATTCTAATTTACGTCTTAAGGTGACGTAGCGACATCTATTGTGAAGAAAGACATAAATTAGAATGTGGAGGAAGATTTCGGCTGGCGAGCAGGGCGAGCGGTGGCTTAGTGGTCAGAGCGTCTGGTGTACCGAACCAGAAGGCGCAGGTTCGAATCCTGCCCGCCCGCCGATTTTTCCTTCATTAAAAATAACTTGTAATCTTAGTATGGAAAATGCTTAAAAAATACAAAATATAGTTAAAATTCCATATCAAAAGCTCTAGTATAATTTTACACGCTTCACTAGCGCAAGTATCTATCGAACTATACAAGGAACTATGATTTTATTTCCTCAAGTGACTGTTAAAGATGATAAAGAGGTTATCAAATAAAAATCAGTCGACAAATACTACTTAGTTAGCGTTTAAGATATTACAACAGGGCCATAACATCAGGATTTTTATATTTTCAAAAGAACGAAAACCACAGTAATGATGTAGGTATGCGCGTACCTGGTTTCACGAGGGTAAGTCAAACATCATAACATAACTTTTACGTATTTCTTCCTTAATCATTTTTATTCCACTTGGTTTACCTTATACATCTCCACTTGGGTTACTTTATTCTATTTCAAGCGGTTTTGGGGAATCTTTCCTTTACTTTTTTATTTTATTACTTATTACAGCTAGAGAATTGGAATTCGAAACATCCATTTACAGAGGAAGTTTTCAGGATAATGTAATTTCTCTTGAAACAATTCGATTAACGACCGGCTATGATGATAGCGTGTTGTTTTCTATTAGTGGAGGTGAGTGAATAATATATTATTAACACGTAGCTTATATGAGATTCACTAATTTGTTAAACATTTTGTGCAAATATGAGTTTAAACAGATCAAATATTATGTAAAAAAAAAACATTTTCAGATTACGCAAGTTACTTCTCAGTAACAAATATCCAAGGTCAAGTCACGATAAATTTAATCACACCCATTCCCAACAATATATTGTCCGGGAACAATATCATAATCTTGACCCTCGCCGCATCTGGTCAAAACGCTATAACGACCACTACAACAGTACTCCTGGATATAATAAAGGATGATACTACGACACCTGTGTTCAGTCGTAATATTTACTATGGCACATACTTCGACACTTCGAATATTGTTATAGAAAATATTAACTTGGCACAAGGCTTTGACGACAGCGTAATCTTTCGGATCGAAGGAGGTAAGAAGCCTTATATAACAGGCTAGAAGCTATCAAGATTTTTATATTACCACTTGGAGATAAGTGCTTACATGTAACATCTTTCCACAGACCATGCAGAATACTTCGATATCACAAATACAGGGAACAATGTAGTACTGTCTCTACGAACCTCTATTCCTGAAGAAATTATTTATAATGAAAAGGTTTTTCTGTTTAACGTTTTAGCCGAAAAAGCATTTACAGTAGGTGCAAATGCAGTTGTTGCAATTAGATTCCCGTCAGGTAAGTGTTGTTTGATGAATAATACTTCTAATGAATCAGCAAAACATAATTCTTGAAAAAGTCCAGTTACTTACTAAGCCATCCAGCAAAACTGATCTATACTTAACATTATAAAGGGGAAAATTTGATTGTTTGTTTGTATTGAATGGGCTTCGAAACTACTGGACCGATTCGAAAAATTCTTTTAGAGTTAGATAACCCACTTACCGGAGAAGGCTATTAGCTATATACTATCACGCTACGACTAACAGGAGCGGAGTAGCAATGAAAAATGTTTAAAAACGGGGGGAGAAAGTTATCAAGACCACGCGGGCGAAGCCGCTGGCGGAAAGCTAGTAACTTATAACAGTAAAAATTTATTGCTTATGAAAAGAACATATACATCAAAATAACACTAGACTATACAATTTTAATGTGATACTGCTCACTATATCAGACCATTTTTTCTATATATAAAACCGATAAAGCACAGACAGAAGAAAAACATAAAAAGCGCTTTAAAGGAAAATATAACGATCTTCAGAGCTTTGCTTAATTATTTTCCACGTTTTTTGTTTTTTGCCATCACTGATAATTACTTGTGAAGATGTCGAAATTTCGTGAGTATGCATAATAATAAGGGTTTGTTTCCAGAATTAACAGATCCGGTCGTAATGAGGTTCACGGAGAATACCTATACCGGCACCATAGATAACAATTTGTTGACAGTTGATAATGTTATACTTACTTCCGGATATGCTGCAGGCACTAATTTTGTTCTCACTGGAGGTACCTATTTATTTCACTCTCTAAAGTATACAGAAAAATATGTATTTATTTTCAATTGAACTTTAATCTATCACTGGTCTTCTTTTTAATTTCAGAGTACTCGTCTTATTTTGCACTAACAAACATTAACAACGGTGTATCATTATCGCTCCTAAATACGCTACCAACTGAAGCCATTCAAAACACGTTTATAGTGTTAGAAATAGAAGCAAGAAGAGAAAGAGCTGTATCTATTTGGACTAGCGTAGTGATTGAGGTTATTAACCAAGAAAATATATCTCCAACATTCACCGAAGCTTATTATAGGGGTGTTTATAATCCTGACTCGGGATTACAATTTAATGAAGTAATTTCCTTACTGTCTGGGTACGACGAAACGGTTACCTTCCAATTGGACGGAGGTAATTTTGAAGAAAAGAAAGCTGTAACCTTCAATTAACATTTTATGTTATATGTATATCTATTTATAGGTGTATGAATAATTTTAGAATTCGCGCCGCTGTTTACATTGGTGCAAATGGATAGTAACTCTTTAAGCGTTACTGCTGTGGCGCCATTAACAGATGATGTATTAGCAAATAATAGCCACCTGCTACTTACTGTGATCGCTACCAAACTGGGCGCGGCTGCTGCTCGTGCTGTTATATCAATCGATATTGAAAAAGGTAAACCATGCGTATTTGTTTATATTAACTAGGTGTTCCCCGCGGTATGAATTCGAGTAAAACTCTTATTGCTCAACCTGGAAACAGAACGCAGGCCTTCTAGCGCAGCGGTCGCGCTTACGAACACTAGACCAATGAGACAGTAAATTTAATATAGATCAGTCATAGCAAAGTTAATTTATGGTAAGCCAAACTGACCTTCCGAATGTAGGTGTCTTTACTTATCTGGTTCAAAAGCGTTCTATTTATCGGTTTCAAACGCCGATCACTATTGACCATCCATTGATGGTATGCTAGACTAATTTATTCTTTCGGAATGTAACGAAAACTAATCTTTTCCTAAAATCTAAAAATTAATCTCGGCTTATTTCGAATAAAGGGAATTGTAAATCTGAAAGATGAAACTATAATTAAACGTACATAAATACCGATACGTGTTTCATAAAGCATCAATGTTTTACTAACCACCATCCAAAGTAAAGGAGACTGGATTTATCAAATCCCTGTAACAAGCGTATTATATTCTCAATAGTAATCCTCCCCGTTTAGAATATTCGTCGACACAATGAGTTCTAATCAAAACAGGCAACATGCTTTACTTCTTGATTATTTCTATAACACCCAGTTGCGTAGACGCAATTCTTTATCTCTTTGCAGTTTACATAATTAATAAAATAAAATTGCCTAGTTAGTCGAGTGGCCCTAAGCGCGACTGCTACGCTCGAGATCCTGAATTCGATTCGAGTTGAGCAATGTGTAATTGGGTTCTTCTATGAAATTTTCTGTAAAATCTCGGAGTTTGGATTTGTTTTTTTTTAATGGCAAGAGGCTAGCCCCTATTCAATCATTAGATTATTGTGTTCTAAACATACCGACGAACTGTGGATGCATCAACATGTACATTGTACTTTACTGTATTATCTTCTACTATATAAAAATAAGTCGGGTTTTCCTTCCTGACGCTATAACTCCAGAACGCACGAACCGATTTCCACGGTTTTGCATTCGTTGGAAAGGTCTCGGGCTCCGTGAGGTTTATAGCAAAGAAAATTCAGGAAAAATTTCAACAGAAAAGCGGGTTAAAAAGGTTATCAAGAGCACGCGGGCGAAGCCGCTGGCGGAAAGCTAGTTGTATCTATAATTTTAGATAATCTTAAGTACCTAGTAATAATTTTAAAGCAAATCTTCCGTTCCAACTTGCTTTGTTCAAATAAGTACTCGTATCTCGTACATTCATACATATAAATAAAATTAGAGGTCTGTCGTTGTGCACGCATCAAAAACGACTGGATAGATTTCAATTAATTTTCCTAAGTTTTATTCCATAGACATTTGACTCTTATCTAAAAGAAATATGATGATATCTTCATTTAATCTAAAGTCACAAATGGATACATTGTTAATACAATAACCAACGCAGACGAACTCGCCGTCTGTAATTCTATATTCTTAGCTAGCTGATACCCAGACAGTTAAGAAAAGGTATATAAGTAAAGACGTTAGTAACGTTACAGATGAATCCACAACACGGAAGGCAGGAAAGCAACATATAAACATCTTGCCTGTATCATCCAACTGTATTGCGGTCGTGGACTATACAAAAAAAATAACAAAATTGTATGACATAAAATGATTTCCTTCCAGAGTACACTGATGGATCTAACCTCGGATTCGACGCGGCGTATTATACCGGGTCATACAACACAATCGATGGCTTGCTTCTAGAGACACCCATCACCCTGTCCGAAGGCTATGAAAACAGCGTTCAGTTCGCTTTACAAGGAGGTAAGCATTAAGTATTGCAACTCCTCAGTAAATTTATAAGATGATTATGATTGTTACGCAGAAGTCACGCTTTGATAATCCGCTTCTTCCAGAAAACTCACAATGGTTCAGTATCAACACAGTCCAAAACTCTGTGACGTTGGTAGTGTCCAGCGCAATTCCAAATGCTGTACTGGCTGAGAATTCCCACCTCGTATTTGCACTCACCGCTCAGAGGCCAGGAGCCATCCCAGCAAATGCGACTATTGTTATATCTCTCATCAGTGATGGTAAGAAAGACCACTAACGATTCTACTTAAACAAAACACAAAAGCACGATTGCTTTAATGTAGCACGAAATTATTATCTTCCAGAGTCTACTGATGGTTCCAACCTCGGATTCGACCGAGTAACATATCTCGGATCCATACAAAACGACCAGGTAGATCTCGGAGCGATTACGATTATTGACGGATACACGGATGATGTCACGATTGGCCTATACGGAGGTAACAATCATAGACCTTTTAGCTGGCCGCAATCAAAGAAAGCAACCTTCTGGCTGTGAATCAACGAACAATAAAGTGACACGTATTTTCAGATCTCGCCAGCTACTTCACCACGACGAGAGTCGGACCTGTCGTCAATGTAGTTCTACAGGCGCCCATTCCGACTCAATTGATACCAAATCGTGTGGTAATTCTGGAAATTCGAGTGTCAGCGCCACAGTCCGCTACCGCTTTCGCCACAATAGTATTTGAAGTCCTCAACGATGCTACCTCGGCGGTCCAGCTTGTTTTCGACGCGGCGTATTATACCGGGTCATACAACACAATCGATGGGTTGCTTCTAGAGACATCCATCACCCTGTCCGAAGGCTATGACAACAGCGTTCAGTTCGCTTTACAAGGAGGTAAGCATTAAGTATTGCAACTCCTCAGTAAATTTATAAGATGATTATGATTGTTACGCAGAAGTCACGCTTTGATAATCCGCTTCTTCCAGAAAACTCACAATGGTTCAGTATCAACACAGTCCAAAACTCTGTGACGTTGGTAGTGTCCAGCGCAATTCCAAATGCTGTACTGGCTGACAATTCCCACCTCGTATTTGCACTCACCGCTCAGAGGCCAGGAGCCATCCCAGCAAATGCGACTATTGTTATATCTCTCATCAGTGATGGTAAGAAAGACCACTAACGATTCTACTTAAACAAAACACAAAAGCACGATTGCTTTAATGTAGCATGAAATTATTATCTTCCAGAGTCTACTGATGGTTCCAACCTCGGATTCGACCGAGTAACATATCTCGGATCCATACAAAACGACCAGGTAGATCTCGGAGCGATTACGATTATTGACGGATACACGGATGATGTCACGATTGGCCTATACGGAGGTAACAATCATAGACCTTTTATCTGGCCGCAATCAAAGAAAGCAACCTTCTCGCTGTGAATCAACGAACAATAAAGTGACACGTATTTTCAGATCTCGCCAGCTACTTCACCACGACGAGAGTCGGACCTGTCGTCAATGTAGTTCTACAGGCGCCCATTCCGACTCAATTGATACCAAATCGTGTGGTAATTCTGGAAATTCAAGTGTCAGCACCCCAGTCCGCTACCGCTTTCGCCACAATAGTATTTGAAGTCCTCAACGATGCTACCTCGGCGGTCCAGCTTGTTTTCGACGCTGCGTATTATACCGGGTCATACAACACAATCGATGGCTTGCTTCTAGAGACACCCATCACCCTGTCCGAAGGCTATGACAACAGCGTTCAGTTCGCTTTACAAGGAGGTAAGCATTAAGTATTGCAACTCCTCAGTTAATTTATAAGATGATTATGATTGTTACGCAGAAGTCACGCTTTGATAAACCGCTTCTTCCAGAAAACTCACAATGGTTCAGTATCAATACAGTCCAAAACTCTGTGACGTTGGTAGTGTCCAGCGCAATTCCAAATGCTGTACTGGCTGACAATTCCCACCTCGTATTTGCACTCACCGCTCAGAGGCAAGGAGCCATCCCAGCAAATGCGACTATTGTTATATCTCTCATCAGTGATGGTAAGAAAGACCACTAACGATTCTACTTAAACAAAACACAAAAGCACGATTGCTTTAATGTAGCATGAAATTATTATCTTCCAGAGTCTACTGATGGTTCTAACCTCGGATTCGACCGAGTAACATATCTCGGATCCATACAAAACGACCAGGTAGATCTCGGAGCGATTACGATTATTGACGGATACACAGATGATGTCACGATTGGCCTATACGGAGGTAACAATCATAGACCTTTTATCTGGCCGCAATCAAAGAAAGCAACCTTCTCGCTGTGAATCAACGAACAATAAAGTGACACGTATTTTCAGATCTCGCCAGCTACTTCACCACGACGAGAGTCGGACCTGTCGTCAATGTAGTTCTACAGGCGCCCATTCCGACTCAATTGATACCAAATCGTGTGGTAATTCTGGAAATTCGAGTGTCAGCGCCACAGTCCGCTACCGCTTTCGCCACAATAGTATTTGAAGTCCTCAACGATGCTACCTCGGCGGTCCAGCTTGTTTTCGACGCGGCGTATTATACCGGGTCATACAACACAATCGATGGGTTGCTTCTAGAGACATCCATCACCCTGTCCGAAGGCTATGACAACAGCGTTCAGTTCGCTTTACAAGGAGGTAAGCATTAAGTATTGCAACTCCTCAGTAAATTTATAAGATGATTATGATTGTTACGCAGAAGTCACGCTTTGATAATCCGCTTCTTCCAGAAAACTCACAATGGTTCAGTATCAACACAGTCCAAAACTCTGTGACGTTGGTAGTGTCCAGCGCAATTCCAAATGCTGTACTGGCTGACAATTCCCACCTCGTATTTGCACTCACCGCTCAGAGGCCAGGAGCCATCCCAGCAAATGCGACTATTGTTATATCTCTCATCAGTGATGGTAAGAAAGACCACTAACGATTCTACTTAAACAAAACACAAAAGCACGATTGCTTTAATGTAGCATGAAATTATTATCTTCCAGAGTCTACTGATGGTTCCAACCTCGGATTCGACCGAGTAACATATCTCGGATCCATACAAAACGACCAGGTAGATCTCGGAGCGATTACGATTATTGACGGATACACGGATGATGTCACGATTGGCCTATACGGAGGTAACAATCATAGACCTTTTATCTGGCCGCAATCAAAGAAAGCAACCTTCTCGCTGTGAATCAACGAACAATAAAGTGATACGTATTTTCAGATCTCGCCAGCTACTTCACCACGACGAGAGTCGGACCTGTCGTCAATGTAGTTCTACAGGCGCCCATTCCGACTCAGTTGATACCAAATCGTGTGGTAATTCTGGAAATTCGAGTGTCAGCACCCCAGTCCGCTACCGCTTTCGCCACAATAGTATTTGAAGTCCTCAACGATGCTACCTCGGCGGTCCAGCTTGTTTTCGACGCGGCGTATTATACCGGGTCATACAACACAATCGATGGGTTGCTTCTAGAGACACCCATCACCCTGTCCGAAGGCTATGACAACAGCGTTCAGTTCGCTTTACAAGGAGGTAAGCATTAAGTATTGCAACTCCTCAGTAAATTTATAAGATGATTATGATTGTTACGCAGAAGTCACGCTTTGATAATCCGCTTCTTCCAGAAAACTCACAATGGTTCAGTATCAACACAGTCCAAAACTCTGTGACGTTGGTAGTGTCCAGCGCAATTCCAAATGCTGTACTGGCTGACAATTCCCACCTCGTATTTGCACTCACCGCTCAGAGGCCAGGAGCCATCCCAGCAAATGCGACTATTGTTATATCTCTCATCAGTGATGGTAAGAAAGACCACTAACGATTCTACTTAAACAAAACACAAAAGCACGATTGCTTTAATGTAGCATGAAATTATTATCTTCCAGAGTCTACTGATGGTTCCAACCTCGGATTCGACCGAGTAACATATCTCGGATCCATACAAAACGACCAGGTAGATCTCGGAGCGATTACGATTATTGACGGATACACGGATGATGTCACGATTGGCCTATACGGAGGTAACAATCATAGACGTTTTATCTGGCCGCAATCAAAGAAAGCAACCTTCTCGCTGTGAATCAACGAACAATAAAGTGATACGTATTTTCAGATCTCGCCAGCTACTTCACCACGACGAGAGTCGGACCTGTCGTCAATGTAGTTCTACAGGCGCCCATTCCGACTCAGTTGATACCAAATCGTGTGGTAATTCTGGAAATTCGAGTGTCAGCACCCCAGTCCGCTACCGCTTTCGCCACAATAGTATTTGAAGTCCTCAACGATGCTACCTCGGCGGTCCAGCTTGTTTTCGACGCGGCGTATTATACCGCGTCATACAACACAATCGATGGCTTGCTTCTAGAGACACCTATCACCCTGTCCGAAGGCTATGACAACAGCGTTCAGTTCGCTTTACAAGGAGGTAAGCATTAAGTATTGCAACTCCTCAGTAAAGAATGATGGGTAAAGTTGGCCGGTATATCCAATAAAAATAATTATGATATGAAATAAATCCTTATATCATAAGCTTCAATTTTTATTATTGGCAGAACACTGTAAACTGCCGGAGAAAAAAGATATCACCCCCCAAACATCTATCGAATTAACTACTTCGGTACATATGCTATTCTCAAAAAATATATACACAGACGTTTATCTTCGTGACTCTTCATAACAACGATTTGTGATTTGATATGAATTATGTTTACTTCTAAACCTACCCTCGTGGATGTGTATACTGGGCTCGATTACTCCTGCTGTGAACTTTTAATTCATTCTTTAAATGTAACAAATAAACCGGTGATGTGTTTTATGCCCTCGATCTATACATCGAGCTGTACAGCGACAACTATATATACATATATATGTTATGTTTGTTGGTTCATCCCCTTTTATTTAGGCGACATGTAAGTATAACCAAATGTTACCTAAAGTTCTGCTCAACCCTTGTCGGATTATAATCGTTATAGTAATGTATTTTGTAATTTTAGCCGTATCTAGGAGTACCGCTTTCTGTATCAAACCCTTGATCCACTCACCCAACGCGAGCCTCCTTAAATGTTAGTCGAGGTTCTTGATCGGCTACGGCAACGATCGGTACTATAATCACTGAATTCACCTCCCACACAACGTCAAGTGCCAAATGAAGATACTTCTTACCTTTCTTGGCTTTCACGAGGTTCTTGTCATGCGGGATGGCGATATCAACAATAATTACACTACGCTCTTAACGGTCTATCACCACAATATCAGGCTATTTGGCTACAATAGTCCTGTCTGTGATGATAGAGCGATTCCAGTACAGTGTGGCATGACCATTTTTGAGAACTGGGTCGAGCAAATACATTTATTATGCCAGAAAAAAAGGTCTGTGCAAGTTCTCGTCGTTAGCCAGACGCGAACAACCAGAGGTACTAATATTATATGTCGAATAGACTCTCCCGGACGGTGGCATGCCCGACATTATGCCAACCGGACCATCGTCCATGATATATTTCCGGTAGTTGTTAGTCATCATGACTTCGTCCATAATTGCACAAACAACACCTTGGACATCTCCGATATTTCCATGGCCAGGACACGGACGCTAAAAGTCTCCTCCTGGTTCATGGAGAGCCCGATAAAAGCATCTTTATTTTCTTTGCCACACCTCCCTGCGATCGTTCGTACTCAGTACTGCAGGTTTGCATCAGTTCTCTTTAGCTAAGAAGAGCGGGGTAAGTCCCTTGTCCACTTCAACCACAACTCGATGCATCCCCACTTCGTTTTTTTTTTCATATTATTCCTATTGACCACTGGGTTGCCAAGTCAAAGATCTCGTGTTCGAATCCAAGGGCTGGCTGGCTGGCCACCTCTGACTTTATTTCAACTTTCTAAATCATGTGCGTAATTATCACTCGCTTTAACGGTGAAGGAAACCATCGTGAGGAAACCTGCATGCCTGAGAGATTTTCTCGACGGCATATGAAGTCTGCCAACCCGCATTAAGCTAGCGTGGTGGACCATAGCCTAATCCCTCTCATACTGAGAGGAAACCCGTGCCCAGCAGTGGGATAGTATATGGGTTGGTGTTGATTTTTATAATACACATGAAACACCAAGACAAACACAAACACTTATGTTCATCACATAAGTATTTGTGTCATGTGGGAATCGAACCCTCGACTTCGCGATCCTGCTGATCGCGAAGCACTCGGCACTCAAACCACGGGACCACAGACGTCGTCAAATGATTTTCATTGTTTATCCGCGTAAGTTGTTAAGTACCATATTAAATGTGTGTTTTATTGTATGCTATTACCCTAAGATTATTTACCCAAGTGATAATCTGGCCAACAGACAGCATAGCGTGAACTTTTCCATTGTAGGTATGATTTATACAAAAAAATAGGAGGCGCAGAAAATGCACCTTTTATGTCTCCGACTGTACATTTCCGGTCGATTCTTAACATGAATTGTTTCGTTTCAGTAACTGTAGACTAAAAGCAATAAGCTAACATACATTAAAACTCTATTGGATATCAGGCCAGGGTCCATACAAAAGTGCCCATCATTCTTTATAAGATGATTATGATTGTTACGCAGAAGTCACGCTTTGATAATCCGCTTCTTCCAGAAAACTCACAATGGTTTAGTATCAACACAGTCCAAAACTCTGTGACGTTGGTAGTGTCCAGCGCAATTCCAAATGCTGTACTGGCTGACAATTCCCACCTCGTATTTGCACTCACCGCTCAGAGGCCAGGAGCCATCCCAGCAAATGCGACTATTGTTATATCTCTCATCAGTGATGGTAAGAAAGACCACTAACGATTCTACTTAAACAAAACACAAACGCACGATTGCTTTAATGTAGCATGAAATTATTATCTTCCAGAGTCTACCGATGGTTCCAACCTCGGATTCGACCGAGTAACATATCTCGGATCCATACAAAACGACCAGGTAGATCTCGGAGCGATTACGATTATTGATGGATACACGGATGATGTCACGATTGGCCTATACGGAGGTAACAATCATAGACCTTTTATCTAGCCGCAATCAATGAAAGCAACCTTCTGGCTGTGAATCAACGAACAATAAAGTGACACGTATTTTCAGATCTCGCCAGCTACTTCACCACGACGAGAGTCGGACCTGTCGTCAATGTAGTTCTACAGGCGCCCATTCCGACTCAATTGATACCAAATCGTGTGGTAATTCTGGAAATTCGAGTGTCAGCGCCACAGTCCGCTACCGCTTTCGCCACAATAGTATTTGAAGTCCTCAACGATGCTACCTCGGCAGTCCAGCTGGTTTTCGACGCGGCGTATTATACCGGGTCATACAACACAATCGATGGCTTGCTTCTAGAGACACCCATCACCCTGTCCGAAGGTTATGACAACAGCGTTCAGTTCGCTTTACAAGGAGGTAAACATTAAGTATTGCAACTCTTCAGTTAATTTATTAGATGATTATGATTGTTACGCAGAAGTCACGCTTTGATAATCCGCTTCTTCCAGAAAACTCACAATGGTTCAGTATCAACACAGTCCAAAACTCTGTGACGTTGGTAGTGTCCAGCGCAATTCCAAATGCTGTACTGGCTGACAATTCCCACCTCGTATTTGCACTCACCGCTCAGAGGCCAGGAGCCATCCCAGCAAATGCGACTATTGTTATATCTCTCATCAGTGATGGTAAGAAAGACCACTAACGATTCTACTTAAACAAAACACAAAAGCGCGATTGCTTTAATGTAGCATGAAATTATTATCTTCCAGAGTCCACTGATGGTTCCAACCTCGGATTCGACCGAGTAACATATCTCGGATCCATACAAAACGACCAGGTAGATCTCGGAGCGATTACGATCATTGATGGATACACGGATGACGTCACGATCGGCCTATACGGAGGTAACAATCATAGACCTTTTAGCTGGCCGCAATCAAAGAAAGCAACCTTCTGGCTGTGAATCAACGAACAATAAAGTGACACGTATTTTCAGATCTCGCCAGCTACTTCACCACGACGAGAGTCGGACCTGTCGTCAATGTAGTTCTACAGGCGCCCATTCCGACTCAATTGATACCAAATCGTGTGGTAATTCTGGAAATTCGAGTGTCAGCACCCCAGTCCGCTACCGCTTTCGCCACAATAGTATTTGAAGTCCTCAACGATGCTACCTCGGCGGTCCAGCTTGTTTTCGACGCGGCGTATTATACCGGGTCATACAACACAATCGATGGCTTGCTTCTAGAGACACCCATCACCCTGTCCGAAGGCTATGAAAACAGCGTTCAGTTCGCTTTACAAGGAGGTAAGCATTAAGTATTGCAACTCCTCAGTAAATTTATAAGATGATTATGATTGTTACGCAGAAGTCACGCTTTGATAATCCGCTTCTTCCAGAAAACTCACAATGGTTCAGTATCAACACAGTCCAAAACTCTGTGACGTTGGTAGTGTCCAGCGCAATTCCAAATGCTGTACTGGCTGAGAATTCCCACCTCGTATTTGCACTCACCGCTCAGAGGCCAGGAGCCATCCCAGCAAATGCGACTATTGTTATATCTCTCATCAGTGATGGTAAGAAAGACCACTAACGATTCTACTTAAACAAAACACAAACGCACGATTGCTTTAATGTAGCATGAAATTATTATCTTCCAGAGTCTACTGATGGTTCCAACCTCGGATTCGACCGAGTAACATATCTCGGATCCATACAAAACGACCAGGTAGATCTCGGAGCGATTACGATTATTGACGGATACACGGATGATGTCACGATTGGCCTATACGGAGGTAACAATCATAGAACTTTTATCTGGCCGCAATCAAAGAAAGCAACCTTCTTGCTGTGAATCAACGCACAATAAAGTGACACGTATTTTCAGATCTCGCCAGCTACTTCACCACGACGAGAGTCGGACCTGTCGTTAATGTAGTTCTACAGGCGCCCATTCCGACTCAATTGATACCAAATCGTGTGGTAATTCTGGAAATTCGAGTGTCAGCGCCACAGTCCGCTACCGCTTTCGCCACAATAGTATTTGAAGTCCTCAACGATGCTACCTCGGCGGTCCAGCTTGTTTTCGACGCGGCGTATTATACCGGGTCATACAACACAATCGATGGCTTGCTTCTAGAGACACCCATCACCCTGTCCGAAGGCTATGACAACAGCGTTCAGTTCGCTTTACAAGGAGGTAAGCATTAAGTATTGCAACTCCTCAGTAAATTTATAAGATGATTATGATTGTTACGCAGAAGTCACGCTTTGATAATCCGCTTCTTCCAGAAAACTCACAATGGTTTAGTATCAACACAGTCCAAAACTCTGTGACATTGGTAGTGTCCAGCGCAATTCCAAATGCTGTACTGGCTGACAATTCCCACCTCGTATTTGCACTCACCGCTCAGAGGCCAGGAGCCATCCCAGCAAATGCGACTATTGTTATATCTCTCATCAGTGATGGTAAGAAAGACCACTAACGATTCTACTTAAACAAAACACAAACGCACGATTGCTTTAATGTAGCATGAAATTATTATCTTCCAGAGTCTACTGATGGTTCCAACCTCGGATTCGACCGAGTAACATATCTCGGATCCATACAAAACGACCAGGTAGATCTCGGAGCGATTACGATTATTGACGGATACACGGATGATGTCACGATTGGCCTATACGGAGGTAACAATCATAGAACTTTTATCTGGCCGCAATCAAAGAAAGCAACCTTCTTGCTGTGAATCAACGCACAATAAAGTGACACGTATTTTCAGATCTCGCCAGCTACTTCACCACGACGAGAGTCGGACCTGTCGTTAATGTAGTTCTACAGGCGCCCATTCCGACTCAATTGATACCAAATCGTGTGGTAATTCTGGAAATTCGAGTGTCAGCGCCACAGTCCGCTACCGCTTTCGCCACAATAGTATTTGAAGTCCTCAACGATGCTACCTCGGCGGTCCAGCTTGTTTTCGACGCGGCGTATTATACCGGGTCATACAACACAATCGATGGCTTGCTTCTAGAGACACCCATCACCCTGTCCGAAGGCTATGACAACAGCGTTCAGTTCGCTTTACAAGGAGGTAAGCATTAAGTATTGCAACTCCTCAGTAAATTTATAAGATGATTATGATTGTTACGCAGAAGTCACGCTTTGATAATCCGCTTCTTCCAGAAAACTCACAATGGTTTAGTATCAACACAGTCCAAAACTCTGTGACATTGGTAGTGTCCAGCGCAATTCCAAATGCTGTACTGGCTGACAATTCCCACCTCGTATTTGCACTCACCGCTCAGAGGCCAGGAGCCATCCCAGCAAATGCGACTATTGTTATATCTCTCATCAGTGATGGTAAGAAAGACCACTAACGATTCTACTTAAACAAAACACAAACGCACGATTGCTTTAATGTAGCATGAAATTATTATCTTCCAGAGTCTACCGATGGTTCCAACCTCGGATTCGACCGAGTAACATATCTCGGATCCATACAAAACGACCAGGTAGATCTCGGAGCGATTACGATTATTGATGGATACACGGATGATGTCACGATTGGCCTATACGGAGGTAACAATCATAGACCTTTTATCTAGCCGCAATCAATGAAAGCAACCTTCTGGCTGTGAATCAACGAACAATAAAGTGACACGTATTTTCAGATCTCGCCAGCTACTTCACCACGACGAGAGTCGGACCTGTCGTCAATGTAGTTCTACAGGCGCCCATTCCGACTCAATTGATACCAAATCGTGTGGTAATTCTGGAAATTCGAGTGTCAGCGCCACAGTCCGCTACCGCTTTCGCCACAATAGTATTTGAAGTCCTCAACGATGCTACCTCGGCAGTCCAGCTGGTTTTCGACGCGGCGTATTATACCGGGTCATACAACACAATCGATGGCTTGCTTCTAGAGACACCCATCACCCTGTCCGAAGGTTATGACAACAGCGTTCAGTTCGCTTTACAAGGAGGTAAACATTAAGTATTGCAACTCTTCAGTTAATTTATTAGATGATTATGATTGTTACGCAGAAGTCACGCTTTGATAATCCGCTTCTTCCAGAAAACTCACAATGGTTTAGTATCAACACAGTCCAAAACTCTGTGACGTTGGTAGTGTCCAGCGCAATTCCAAATGCTGTACTGGCTGACAATTCCCACCTCATATTTGCACTCACCGCTCAGAGGCCAGGAGCCATCCCAGCAAATGCGACTATTGTTATATCTCTGACCGATGGTGAGGATTATTTATTTCCAAGTGCTTTCTTTGCTATATCATACAATTGGTTAACCATAGCTGAAGATTTCAAATAATAACCATTTTGGTTTGACATAATAGTAATTATGTCAACCCTTTAACTTAATCCCTCTCATACTGAGAGGAGACCCGTGCCTTGAAGTGGGACAGTATATAGGTTGATGATGATGATAATGATAATTGCTAATTTAGGTAGTACTTAGTTACTTGCTCGCTAAAAACATTCTTAATAATTTGTACTAAATATTCCTTCGTTTTGATTCAGGAGCATATAATATATAACGGCTGACATTATTTAAATTTCCGATAAAGACATTGGTTCGGGCCAAACAGGCTATACATACAAAATTAAAACAGTGGAATGTGTGTACGTAATATGCAAGGAGTAATCATATTATCCTATTATCAAGAGGATGAGTTATAATGGTAGGCCATGGGAAGAATACACTATAGTTTCTGGCTATGTTTAAGATTGTCATTTAAATATATTTTTTTTCAGGATTTTACCTTATCGTGTAATGGAACTGATTTATTATCTTTACTTTTTTCTATCAGCATTGATAAATCCAAAAAGTTATGTAGGTATATTTTTATCGAATTGTCGATAAGATTATAATAATGAATTTGATAATAATAAATACTTTTCATTATTTATTTAGAAACTTCCTGTCATTCTTATATTTTATTTTTCAGCGCCGCTCTCTATCTCTATATTAAAATTACTGTGGTTTTCGTTCTGTAGGGCTTTATTTACTTAAGATTAGCAATAAGTTATTCAGACCATCGTTTGAAACTATATTTGAATAACAGCCGTGTAATTTTATGTTTCGTATGCCTCTACAGATTATCAGACTGGAGATGATGTATCGTTTGAGAGAGTTCTCTACGAGGGAGTTATTCAACGCAATGAGATTCAACACGAGGTGATCGTAATATCCGGTTACGATGGGACAAATGTGGATCTATTTGGAGGTATGTGTTCGTACTTAATCTGAAACATTAACATTAACAAACTTTAGGAATAAGTAGTACCTCGTAGTAGAATAAAAGGATGGTAACACTTTGATTTATACCATTTTTTTTTACCACCTCCACCGAGCAATAATAAATAATTTATTTGGAAAACGACTAAGAAATAGGTATGTAGCTATACTAACTACCTAGCGATCTATGATGTTTTTTTTTTCCTATGTCGTTTTAATATGCTGGTTCCAAAATGTAATTTTAATTATTTTTCAAATATCGAGTTGAAATTACTCGCGCACAAAACGCAAGCGCTTTATAGTCATACATTTCTAATTAAAGTTTGAAATAGGTACAAGGTACTAGATATATATCCACTTGTGACTAGTCCAACAGTCCCGTCTACTACAAATGAACCCACATCAACCATTTAACTAAATCTAACTTTTACTCGCCTGTAATCCATCATGGTACCAATTAGCAGGCACAATACCTAGTAAAACAATTGGGTCTCTCACCATTTAACAAACGAGTTAGCAAACCTTTGATCAATTAACAGTATTGTATACGTTAACCCTAAAATGTACGGCGTTCAGTCTCCAAAGTTCCAGATTCCCGATATGTTCAATTATTTTAAAAGTTTAAGAACTTAACACACGAGGTGACCACAGTCTTTAGACTTTAACCTGGTGTAACTTATAATACTTTATCTCTTCTCAGTTTATTTTTGTTCGTGTCCTCTTCTCGTACAAATATTATTTACCTAGTTAAGTATTAACCGTAATCTAAGACAAACAAAATGTAAATGGAAATTAATCGGTGATCGCTTCTTATCGTTATTAGTAGGAATCATCTATAGGTACTATAATATTACCTATAGAGAGGTAAAGTTTGTGACTTTGTGAGGTTGGGTCTACTGGACCGATCATGAAAATCCTTTAACAGTTAGAAAGGGTACATTATCCCTGAGTTAATCATATAAGTACTTTTACATAAAATTATAATAATAGAAAGTAACCGAAGCGCAGCGAGGGCTGAATAATATTTGGTGTATCATTTCAAACCTTTCTGTTTCATTTCTGTTTTCATAAATCGAATCAATTTTGTTTGTTTTATTTACATATGAATAAAACTGAGTGATTGAATGATAAAAGTCCACATTATTTGTTTGCCGACTAAATAAAACTCATATTCAGATACCTATTTTCCAAACACCGTTGCAAAGAGCAACTGGCAGTCTCTACATGAAAAAAGCTCTCTAATGGTAGAGAGCTTTTTTCATGTAGAGACTGCCAGTTGCTCTTTGCACAGACATGGACACAGTAGGCGGTGTCTCAGCTCTGCCCCTGGCGTTGCTGATATCCATGGGTGGTGGTTACCACTTACCATCAGGTGGGCCACCTGCTCGTCTGACACTGTAGGTTGTGGTCAACACTTAAACATTTGGTTGTGGACAACACTTTTAGCTTTTCCACTGTGTTTTTTTTGTTGCAAAGTATGTAAAAAGTAAATAAGAATAGTCTGTGTCTTCTTTATTACTTTAGTGCATATTAATTTAATTCGAAATTTGAACAACGATTTAAATGAAATGAAACTATGTAGGTACCTATAACCACATTACCGGTATCGGTATGATGTATTTTAGGTAAAGTCAAACTCAATTTAACTGAGTCGGTTCCCAGTAAGTAATGTAAGTAATCCGAGCTCAAGTTCTCGGAGCGCACGTTCTCTTAAATCTTCAACTATTTTATTCACCGACAAAAATTCCCACCGTGATGGGATTATACCAGTATTAAATTAATTCTTACAGTGCAGTGGCTGAATGGTTAGGTTTTGTGTTACGGGTCCAAGGTTTGACAAATATTCCTAGGGCCTACATGTCGTGATTATGTATTGAGATAATTTTTTAATGTAAAAGCTCCCACGATAAAATAGAAAATATCTAATGTGTTAAAAATATATTTATCTTATTAACTATTTTTAACATTTTCAAATAATCCTCGTTATCTTTCTTTTATTAATATATTCACGTATAACGTACCTATTATCTGAATTGATATGAATGAATAAATGTTTGTTTGCAAATCCGGACGTATATGATAAAGCGGATTAAAATTAATTCAAGTTTAATGTATTAAAGAGATAAGCGAGTTCGAAGAAATGACTTATCATTAATACAGTGACGTTGAAAATATTCACGGCATCATCCTCACTGATAAGAAAAAAAATCGTAATATTATATTTTAAGATCACATTTTAAGATTTTTGTCATTTGAGTCATAGGTACATACGAGAACAAGACTAATTAGTCTCGTATTGCCAAACGGTAAGATAATTGGTTGAAAGATGCAGTTAGGCTCCAATTACATAATTTTATTTATTACTAGCGACTAGCGATCCGCCCTCGCGGATAAGTTGTATATAGTTATAATGTATTATTATTCAATGAAAATTAGGTAACTACCTTCCTAACAGTGAAAGGATTTTTTAAATCGGTTCAGTAGATCCAGAGATTACCTCCTATAACCTCACAAACCGTTACCTCTTAATAACATTAATACTATTTATCTAAATTATTGGCGTATTTTACAAGAAGCTACTGCCACAACTCAATCGATGGGATCAACTGTTTGGCAGGTTTAGTGGGCACCTGAATACTGCTTACGAGCCTTACGGCTGTCATACGCTCTTTACATAATAATATGCTCTCTGAGGATTATCATCAGAGAAAAGCGCGCAAAGCTATGTTTAACACCTTACCACCATGTTGTTTACCACCTTTAAATCAGACCTCCGCAATCCAATTTCTGGGCAATACCAATATCCTAAAAATAGACTGATTGTCAAAGCTTCTGAATACAACGAAGGTTTTCATCTGACAACCCGGATCGGTTTGCGTGCTCTCTGAGGCGCGGAGGTATGTATGATATGGAGTATTGTATTATGACAATATCTTTTTTCTTTTTAGATTATTCGAGCTTGTTTGTGGCATATGTAACGGATGGGCAGGTATTGATACAGGCGTCTGGTTCGGTGACCTTGCCGGCTGACGTCACCCGCCTGGCGCTTGAACTGCATGCTGCTGGTGCCAGAGCTGTTCTTCTCCTTAACGTCGTTCAATCAGGTATTCAAACTTAAAATTCTTCCAATACTATCGCTACCACAGATCGCTACCGTATTCATATCAAATTCAAGTAAAGATAGAGCAGACTAACAAAACTTTAAAAACCAGTATTTACACCTTGTATAAGAAAGAAAAGTGTGTATTTTGTTAAAATGCTTTCATTTTAACAATGTACACTTGTTTGTAGAATACACTGGGTATTCTATAAAAACAAAAGTTATTTGTTTAAAACACACATATTATAAGCTTACATTTTTAATATTATACAAACGTTGATGTACCCACATACCTTAGAACCGCACGTAGATTTAAATATTTTCAAACATTATATTATAGGGTATATACAAATAAGGTATGTACAAATGGGTTTGTATTTTTAAAATAACCTGGATAATTATGACGTGTTTAGATAGTCGTGAAACTATAGTTTTTTTTCAACAGATTTCAGAAAATAATATAAAATGTAAATAAACATGTTGTGCAGGCGCTCACATAGTGGTAATCACGTGAAAAAAAATACGCGAGCAAAGTGCTTTTTTTATTTGTTACTGTAAATCAGAAAGTTTGAGTTTGTACTTAATTTTATACAATTAACTTTTATTGCTGATTACATGAGAAACACGAGATAAAATAATGTTGATAAGTATAGTAAGAAATTTAAGATTAAAATCATCATGAATTAAAGATCTCTAAAATGTCAATCGTGACTTTCGTGACGAGTTGTGGGATATCGTGGGAAGATAATAAATATTTTTTATTTTATAATTCTATTGACCTGTGATGAGTAAATAAAGGTTATCTTTCTTTCTATATACTAAAATCTGTATGAGCATTCATACCTGTCACTCAAAAAATATTATCTTGATAAGCAACGACATTATACATATAGCTAGTTTAAAAAGAGGCCAAAAATAGGTATTTCAATGGACAATATTCACACAGAAAGATTGTGTCATGCCTAACTATGATATTTTAACCTTCTTTTCTTTCTTATACAAGGTGTAAATACTGGTTTTTAAAGTTTTGTTAGTCTGCTCTATCTTTACCATATAGGTATATCTTTATCATACAATCTTTATGTCTCCACGCTTTATTCTCTTTGCTAGAAATGTGGCATGATATAAAATATTTTACCTCTGCAATATCAGCGGGTACTGATTAATTCTATATGATAAATAAAATCCTGAAGAAACGAGAGAGCGACATAAAAAACACAATTCTTGAAGTGCAATTGAATTATTCCGATCTGTCCCCTCGCTGCCACGAGTTATGCATTATTTAGTATTAGTATTTTCTTACAGAACCTGGATACAGTGGACACTGGGGTCTAATATTTTTAGCACAGCAAGAACTGGGTATACTTGTATAGCTCAAGCCGACACAAAAATCTTATGCATTACGATTATCAGGTACTGTCTACTATTATAGTAGTAGTAGATAGTCGAAATTGCTAAATAGACTCGGGGTAGGGTAAATAGTAATATTATAATAACTACTCCCAGATCAAGTCCGAATTAAGTAAATTACTTTTTAAGCATTTTATGGCATTATATTCTTGAAACGGTTACAGCATTCATTTTTTTTTATTTAAATGCGAAATATTTTCGTAATAGTCAGAAACCCAGTGGGTTCACTTCAGACATCCGTATCCCGGGATGAGGGCAGTATGTTAAGCTACAATTTCGTGACGTGCCAAAGGCAAAGCACAGAAGGGGCACCAGTGCGTTCACCAGAGATCCCGGAGTCCCCTCCACAGTGTGCTGGAGACGGCCGTGTGTTTTTAGTCGGGAAGAGTCCGACATAGCTCTCTGACTTTCCTTTCTGTGGAGCCGGAGGGTATCCATGAGGATTTTCACATAAAAAAAAGGTACATCAATATCATCATATAAACGTTTGTTTCCACCAGATGCTCCCGTACTCCCATCAGTGTCATTCTCGTCGGATTCCTACGTGTTGAACGTCCAGGTAGTACAGACGGGCCTCGTCGGTCGGGTGTCGGCAACCGCTGACAACGGAGAGGCGGTCAGCTACTCACTAGCTTTAGACAATGGTAAGTATTTTATAAAACAAACATTTTTGTGAGTAAAATACGTAGATTTATGCCTGATTAATGGCTACTGCCATTGACTTCCTGTGGGTGTAGGTATAGGTACCTATAAGTACTTCTAAGCCCCTAATGTGTGCATGATTTCAAGAACGCAGGGGCGAAAGCGCCAATACTAAAACCACTAGACTGTGAGTTCAAATTTTAAGATCGTCTTTATGTCTATAATTTGCAATCTGAATAATGTCTGCACTACTTAAATCGGTTGAGTGCGCCCACTCTACTTAATTCAAAATAACGATTTGGTGACAAATCATCGCAGCATTTATCTTAATTGTAACGTTTACGAAAAACTACGTACACTACTACAGTGATCGTGTCATACTCTGCAGCAGAGCCACCTTTTAGAAACTGATCAATTATATCATAAAATGATGTACGTACAACGTACATAATGTACGTATATCCGATATCGCTGTACGTGCAATAAGTAACGATAAAATAGACATTTAATATTGAGAGTATGCTCCCCAGCAGAGCCACCTAGTACATGTACTCAGGAAAGAAAAACGCTACTGTTTTTTTATATAAACTGTTGTACGAATAGTGTTCAATACGTACATGTTAAAAAATATCATTATTATCCTCTCGTTTTGTTTATTTTACTTTACTAAAATATTCGTAGAAAACGCCTAGTTATTTTGTGTCAGCAAAATGTTTTGTAGCATTTTGATAAGGCGCGCAATACAATACAAATATTCAACATATTATTTTTAATCGTAGTTTTTATGGTTTGGTTTTTTTTGACATTTCATTTAAGCTACAAAAAGCAGTTTGTAACCTGAAATTGGCACAAAGATACAACTTGTGCCACACTACAAAAAAAAAGGTTCGTAATAAAAAACATCTGTATTTTTTTAAATGTCAGTTTTAATACTTTTCGATACTTTCAATTCATTATTGACTTGTGTTGGAAATTTTTGTTACATTATTACATTCAAAGTATAATGAAGCGCGCAAAACGTTTATCGAAGAACAAAAAAATAGCATTTATTGACTTCGGGCACTTATTTACCAATAAAACAATATCAATAAAGTCATATAAAGTTTTTTTTAGTTGTATTTAGTGTAAGGTTGTATTTCAACCACTTTTATAGCCTCGCAGCCTCGCCAGGCCCATTTCAGTATAGTTTTTAACATTATCCCAAGAAGACCCAGTAAAGACAATGACTGTATCATCAGCATAAGAAAAAACTTGTGCGTGTTCAAGGCGTATGTTACAGAGGACATTACATTTATGAGGAAAAGGCTAGGACCTAACACTCGCCTGGGGGACTCCGCATGACACTTTTTTGTCATCGCTTTGGTAATTATCCAGTTTGACCCTCTGTTTATGGTCATATATATATGTATCTTTTGAACAGTTGATTATCCCTAATAACCATTTTATGCACGAGGATGGGGAGAGAGATGGTGTCAAATGCCTTTTTGAGTGTTCAATGGTACGGGGTTTCCACGATGTTGTGTCTGGCAATGAATGACGATCATTTTTAATAATATTCTGAAGGTGAATACAAAAAAATGACAATTCAATATTTGATGAATTAAGATCGGTATTTTACTCATCTTTAGTACGTTTACCTGCTAAAGCCACGGTACCTCAAACTTCATAATGGTTCATCGTTCTTACCTGTGGTGGGAGCATGAACTGACAAACTTTCAGCTTTTATAAACAAATATTATGACGAACATAATTATAACGAAGGTCTGGGGTTCACGCGCTTTCACTCTAAAAGTATAACTCTCGTCCTATCCCGTCTGTGTAGTTGGTTTCATTTAGTGTCACTAGATGGCACTGTCGTCTCAAAAGAGTCATTTGACCGTCTGTAATTGCGTCCTTCGCAAAAACTGCATCAAAATCGGTTCAGCCAAATGCAAGATAATCGCCGACAAACATACATACAGGTTCTCAGTTTAACCTGTATGTATGTAATATGTATACATGTCAAAATAAAAACCTCCGCCTTTTTTGAAATCGGTTAAAAATATGTTGAATATTGTATTGTATAGCGCGCCTAATCAAAGTGCCAAAACATTTTGCTGACACAAAATAACTAGGCGTTTTCTACGAATATTTTAGTAAACTAAAATAAATAAAACGAGAGAATAATAATGATATTTTTTAAAATGTACGTATTGAACACTATTCGTACAATAGTTTATATAAAAAAACAGTAGCGTTTTTCTTTCCTGAGTACATGTACTAGGTGGCTCTGCTGGGGAGCATACTCTCAATATTAAATGTCTATTTTATCGTTACTTATTGCACGTACAGCGATTTCGGATATACGTACATTATGTACGTTGTACGTACATCATTTTATGATATAATTGATCAGTTTCTAAAAGGTGGCTCTGCTGCAGAGTATGACACGTTTGATCGTACGTTTAACTTTATTCCCTAGATATTTGTTTACTTTAACACAATAGATGATATGAATAGCTTTTTTTTATTAAAACCCCATGCTTTGTTGTCGTTTTTTATAAGTTGCGAGCAGGATCAAACTTTATAAAATCTGTTTTGCATTTGAATAACTTTGCCGTCTGTATTCTAAGAGACTTGAAGAATATTGTTATATTTCCACTTGTTATTCAGCTCAAGCCCTTTCAGGAAATTTATAACACTTAGTGATAAATATTTACCTAGTCCGAGTCCTGTCTAGATTTACGCGGGTGGAACTTAAAAACCTCCCGACCGCATTAATTATTCAGAGTTAAGATAAATTCTAGTTGTAGTGCCCACTTAAAATATTGTAGCGAGCATTAACTTTTGTTATAAATACAATATAAATTTAAAAAGCCTTTGTATTTCTGTAATTTTTTATCATGCTTAAGAATATTAGTATTATTTAATTGATAAATTATCTATCTATTACTAGCTTTCCGCCAGCGGCTTCGCCCGCGTGGTCTTGATAACCTTTTTAACCCGCTTTTCTGTTGAAATTTTTCCTGAATTTTCTTTGCTATAAACCTCACGGAGCCCGAGACCTTTCCAACGTATGCACAACCGTGGAAATCGGTTCGTGCGTTCTGGAGTTATAGCGTCAGGAAGGAAAACCCGACTTATTTTTATATAGTAGATTTCATAGTAATTTGTGACATTTTAAACAGCACCATCTAGTCCCAAATTTCCCAATCTACATTTTTCCGGTGTTTAGTTAGGTCTCATATAGGTACGGGGTGAGCGTATTTCCGACAACCGGAAACAAATCCAAACTCCGAGCTGCCTTTGAGAATTTTATAGAAAAACCCAGTCAACTTTACTGACCTCGGAAATCGAACCTCGGGCCTCTAGCTTAGAAATCTCGTTTAAGGCCACCGGGCTAATGAGACAGTCTTTATAAACGTAAGAGTTTATTCTTTGCTATGCTTGCGAATAAGTGGCGAATTTTGCTACGCGCCTTAAATTCTTTTAAAAGCAATTTTTCTTTACGCAGTACTTGTCACTTTCAGCAGGCACCAAAATGAAGTAACTTAATTCCTTTTGCTCCTTCTTCAATGAGCAATACATTAAAACTTGAATGAAAACTTTTAGATGGAATAATTCATTTGAAGAAAGTAATCCAAAATAAATACGACAACTTTTATGATTAGAAAAAAGCTATGATTTTTTCATATCTTTATTCGTTTTGAAATTCGGAACTGAGGGATTCATCGAGTTTAATATAAAATATTTTTATTGTTCTAGCACATCTTCAAACGCGTCTTTCAATAAACAATGTGGGAGAACTGTATTTGTCTGCTCCGGCCAACAGTGGGGTGTACACATTCCAAGTTATTGCCACTACAGTTATTACACAAGCAACGGGTACAGCGACGGTATGAGAAATATTTTATTATTTATACAGTATACCTCTTTATAGTGCCAAAAATCCTCATGGATGAACCGCAACCCGAGGAGGCGGCGGGTTATTTCGGACACTTACTGACTTACTGCAAGTGCCCTGCCAAAACAACAAGAAATCTATGGTCCATTTTATTTAAAAACTTCCACCATGACATACCTTTAAAAAATCAAATTAGAGACAGAAGCATTAAATAGGAATAATTATTCGGAGTACATAGGTACTTAGATAACTACGGCTATAGTCGTAGCTGCAGTCGTCTATCGGCCAAATATATTTATTAAGTACATGCACGATTTAGTTAGTGATGATGTATGTACTTTACATATTATTCTATAACTGTTATGTTATGGTCGGTTGAAAAATATTAATCTATAGCCATTTCATCATTTAATTGTTCGGCAGGTATATTTAACAGCAGAAGCAGTTACGGTATGTGGAGATAACGACATCGTGGTGCCACCGCTGATCGTATTAGACAGAGACGAAGAAGAAGCTCACAGAAATCTCGTCGTTCTCAACTCAACGCAAAATGGCTGCTACTTCAGCTTAACAAACCGTTGGCCTACTGATCAAAACTGGCTGTATGTTGACGAAAATGGTTTACACACCACAGCAATAGACAGAGAACATCAATCAATAGCCTTTATGGCCCTTTCGCAAGTTCAAGTTGAGCTTATATTACATTGCCAAAATGATAACGCCATTCGCGCAAAACGTTCAGAAAGAACTGATTGGCTCGGTCCCTATGACTACGGTATGAATAAATGGATTCTCACAGACTCGATCCCTTACAACTCGAGACGCAGCTTAGTGAACCTAATAGTAAATGATATCAACGACAATGCTCCTATATTTGTCGGGAAAGAACACGAACCGCTTGTCGTCGGATACCCCATTGATGAGCTCGAGGAGAGAATATTGCCCCGTTCTTTGGCGGAGTTAAAGGTAGGTTTATATTATGCAAATGTTTTTGTATATCTGCAGCGAACGTTGAAAGTCGTAAACTTTGTGTCTTGCATTTATATTTTATTTTAAGTTCCCACGTAGTAACATGATTCACGTCGGGAAAGAGTTTTATCTTTGAATATAAAACCCAACTGTCTTGTCTGACTGACTCATTGCCGCCAAACCCGAGATTAATGACAAGGATATTTTCTAATTCATCCGCTCAACAATACCTATTCAGTTTTCAACGCCTTATATGGAATCTTAACTAGCAACTTTATCGGTAATAGAAAATACCTTGCTGATCTGGTATTATCGAGCGACGGGTCGTTGAACTTTCTAAATAATGAAGCTTTAGCAGATATTCAAGTCGTCAGTCTGGTCAAGTCAAAGCTACTGTTTCTTTCTTCAAAAAATAAAAAAAACCATAAAAAACAGTTTTTGTCAAACTCATTTGTCTAATAATTAATTATTACTATTATCTGGACGTAGTTCGTTTTGGCATTTCTTAGCAGCGTTCGTCGTCAGGTATTTCCTATACTTAAGCTGTTTACAGAAATTAATAATAATATTATATTAATATATGATAATATTATTAATTAATTACCAGTAGTTTGGATTAGATAAGGAACATAATAGGTATTACATGTTTACGAAATATAACTAGTAAGTATTCATAAATTGGCCGTAGGCTATGTTTACGTCTGCTCCCTAAACAACAATAACATAATAAGCATTGTAAAGTAGAGGTTTGGTTAATCTTCGTCCTTTCATAACTAAGCCGCAATACTTAGTTTCCCCCTACAATATGTAAAAATAACGATTTCTCATTTCTCCACATACAATATTTAAAAGAACCGTTGACATCCAACATCTAAAAAAAGGGTATTTGAAATATTTATTCGAACATCAACAAGGGGATTTACTGAGAAAATTGATAAGCATTATAAAAGATTCGGGATTCTGTACCGAATACTGGGTACTTTCATTGGATTGTGACATCGGAATGTTGAGACATATTCACACAAGCCGTGGCCAAAATATAGTTTTAACAAAAAGGATGTCACCAAAATTCCCAAATGATGTACCGAGGTTTTATTGCAAAAATACCCTGTATGACCTCCTTTAATTTTAAACAGGCGACTGACGCGGACATAGGTGAAAATGCGGCGCTACTGTATTGGAGCTCAGAGAGCGCACTGGCCGTGGCGCCGACAACCGGCTTCGTGCACGTGCGCACTGGGGCGCGCCTGCAGCCCGACCAGCTCCTCACAGTGAGTGCCACTGACCGCAACGGGGATGGACTCACCGGCACTATACAACTATTGGTAATTATAGTTATGGTTCTTAACACACAAGATTAAAGCGTTCTTGGGTAAGGTTGGGAAATGATAATTCTGATAGTAAGTAGAGCTATGTCTGTGTATGTCCACACAAAAGCCGTTATTTTACGAGCATTTTTGGTATTCCCAAAAGAAAGAAACAAATACGAGACAGCCCTAGTTTCTTTTATTCTATCTAATACTAGATACAACATTAATTCTTACTAATATTAATAATATAAATGCGAAAGTGATTCTGTCTGCCTGTCTGTCGCGCTTTCACGCCAAAACTACTAAACCGATTTAAATGAAATTTGGTACACAGATACTCTAGAGCCTGAGGAAGGACATAGGTTTTTTAATGCGAAAAAAGGGCTATGAAAGACCACGTGGGCGAATCTGCGGAAAGCTAGTTATGAACAATTCCACGTATTCCATAAGTGTTTATATAATTAGAACTACTTACTGTGTCTCCACTTCATTCTACTTATAGTCATTTTACACAAGGGTTTCCCCGACTGGCAAATCTGTCTCGGTCATGTATGGAAACATGTAGAGTTGCCTATACCAAAAACCTATATAAGTATCTTGATAAACATAAAATTGTTGAGAATTATTAAGAGTGACCAGGCTAAGTCTTTCGGTCAGTAAGATTCGGTCCCAAGGTCAAGCAAAGTATTACTGGGTTTAAGTAACTATTAGGAATTCACAGCAGCAGACCTTAGTTTTATTAGATTTAGTATAGGCCTATAGGGGATATAAAAACACACAAGCAAACTTAAGGTATACATTAATACGCAACTACGTCTCTTTTCCTTCGGGGAATACGGGCATGAGTCATGACGGTTAAATGAAATTTAACAAGTTTTTAATACAGAACTGTCGCAAGATTTGCTAACATTATAATAATATTATCTTACAGTCAACATCACGTTAAAACTTATTTAAGCGGTGAAATCATCCACAATAAAATTGAGAAGATTTGGCAAAAGATCCCTAAGTGTTATAAAATAATAAAAGGCTTTTCATTATTATTTCAGTTGAGGTTCATTCAGAAGCATTAAAGGTACTCGCATAATGATACAATTTAATATTCTATTACCAAAGAAAATGTTGAGAATATTTGTGACTAAACGTATAATATTCCTCGTAGTCTTTCAAAGAGAAACATTTACTCAAGTTCTTTACAATAATGGTCTTATACATTTGCACCTTAACATTTTAGAATGTTATGATTTGAGCATACTCTCTGAAGGATTAGGTATGTGTTAATTCATGTACACCCATAATTCGCTAGCATGTTTAGATCCCATGTGCGTGGCGTGCCTATTGCCATTACCTAATGATTGTATTATTATCGAAAACTATAATGTTTTTCTATCTATTAAATCTTAAACATACATTATTAAAGCTTTCATTGTTTAAGAAGCTCTTACCATTATTAAAATTTCAGAATGACTGCCTACCCTTACTTAGAACAAAATCGCTCTAAATTATTTATTGTTTTGCCACCGACTTTAATCGCCACTTAGTTTATCTGTTTAATGTAACAAGCTCAAACTTAGCAGAAATATTTGTGTAGGAAATAAATACGTAAGTAGGTATAAATGTAACTATCAGCGTGTTGGTTTAACGTGGTGATATCATCTCTTAACTAATTTGTCAAACTGGAATGCTCCTAAGTTGATATTTTAACACTTTTGATACTCAGCTTAGTAGATTAAAATCTGCGACATTTTTTTTTATTTAGGATTTATGGCCCCTGATAAATATTTGCCAGTTACAAATCCTAAGATACCAAAAGAACCTTGCTTGGGGCAGCAGAACATACCGGATGGGACCACATCCTGTTAGTCAACGTTCAAGTAATCCCGCCGCAAACTACACCATCTTTATTATTATTGGCACTGCAAAATTGAATAATTTTATTAACAATATAAAAACGCAACCATGCTTTGTCTGCTTTATCTGTCTGAATTTGCGACTACTTTAATTTAATTACCTCACCTTTTGTGTCTAGAGCGTTAACCTGCGGTTCAGTTAATATCCCATAACCTAAAATCATGATAATATTTTATTTCCAGGTAAAACTATTAGACTTAAACAATATAGCCGTAGTGACAGTAAGAGATGCCTTCCTAGACAATGAAATCGCTGTTTTGGCTAACTTAAGCGATGCCGTCGGATATGAAGTTAAAACATTGAGGTCAGTCGTTATATCTGATGACATAGATGAAGACGTTACCAGGAAGAAACGTGAAACTGGCACTGTAGGAGCTTCGCTACAACTTTATGTTTATGGACTAATCGAGAGAGAACCTGTCGCCGTGGATCGTCTCATCTTGTAAGAATACTTAGATATTATCAATTGTTTGCCGCACTGTTTACAAAATAATAACTTAACTATAAATGATTTCGTTTCAGAGATATAAATAGTAATGCAGCAGCTGTCAGTGTAATAAGTACTTTAGCACTGGAAGATCATCTAGAAGTTGGCCAGATAAACGTTTTAGAACGTGACGTTGGCTTGTTAGCAGCCACAATAGTCCTCAGCATACTACTGTTCATATTAATCTTGCTGATAGCCATTTGGTTCTTCCTAAGATGGTAAGTAAACAGTTATTCAAATAAGTTCCTATCTAAATATCCATAACACAAAAACCTGATTCATGCGTTTATCTCCAGGCGAAAAAACAGAAACTACGATGAATTTTCCGACAAGAACAGCTTAGCGTCAAGAAATGAATCACTTGGAGACCTACCGAAACCAGAAGATTTGAGACCGAAATTTAATATTGAAGATCTGAAAAGAAGCGAGAAGAGACTTCAAGAAATGTTGAACGCTCCTATTGAAGAGGTTACCATAGAACCGATGACTTCAAGAAAAGAGACACCTTTCGAATCTATACTTGATTTTCCTATGCCCGAAGTGAATGCACCAATTGTCATACAATCAATAGACAAATTAAAAGACGCCGAGGAATCAGAAGACGAATTTGGAGAAAATAATGCAAGACGAAGAAAATCTGTAGTGACGTTCAATGAAAATGTTGAAAAGATCATCCACGTAGAAGATGACACAGATAGCAACTCACAATCCGGCTATGAAATTTACAAGTTATAGATACTGTTTGTTGACTTTTTATCACACAAATACTATTGTAAATATTATTTTTATATGATTTTGTAATTATTGAATGATACTCAATTATTTTTGGAAATAAATTTATGAATTCACAATTGCACTATTTAATTGGCAATAAAAACTGCAATAGCGTCATTAGAACACGTTAGCAACGTGGACTACTACGTCAAGACTGTGTTGTGTGTTGTGATTGTCTACCCTTCAGTAGACAGTAGACGGTAGTACTATATAGGACGCAAAAGTGTCTGCAAAGATCGTTTATATATGTCTAAATACAACAAAAAGTTCTTCAAATTATGTATTATACGTAGGTACGTCCTTTACTTGGGAAACAATTAAAACCTAATTTGGTAAACTCTTCGGAGGCATTGTCCTGTTTATGGTCTGTCATATCAAACATCTTCATTTAAAAAAGCCACACACAGCCGTTGTTTTTAATTGACACGTTATTGTTATTTTTTTGTTTGACTGTACTGTGCTTGCGTAATATATCTAACTAATTGCTTTTCACTAAGATGTTAGCACAAACAAATTTGATGGGCGTTTCTCTTAACGGTTTTAAACAAGCTTGAGTTCTATTTCTGTCTGCTAAGTTATATTTATTGATATTATATCCGTATTGGTTACAAGCGATTTTATGTAGAACTTGACTATTGTCGTCGATGCCTAATAAAGTTTACCTCAACAGTCGTATACATTTGGTTATTTTGGCTTTTTTGGCAGTTCTACATACCTGTGATAAACATTCATAACAACATTATGACTAAACTTGTATATACAGTTATCCTCCGGTCGACGGTTGTTTAATGTTACCTACCTATAGGATCTTAATATTCAAGGCGCAGTTTGAGATAGAATCTGTGACATTTTCGAAGACGGATAGTAAAACAAAGCGGGCGTGGATCATCAACAACGCCCCCAGACGCCTGCATTATTAAGTAGTTCTATATCATTGTAGACGGCTCCAAAACGGAAAGTAATTGGTGTCATCACTCATTCTCTACATAAACTACAATAACTGTCAATAAAAAAGACTAAACAAAAAAACAATCTATTATTCAAGATTCGAATTCGAACTGTTTTTTTCGATGGTCAAAATGAATTTGCATGAAGAGTTTACTGTGCACAATAATGTTACGTAATTTTGATCGTGTAGGTAGAGTTTCAGGATAACAAATAAAAATGACATCACTTTTTAGACATTCCATCATGACTTACAACATTAGTGTCTATGCGAGTATAGTCAATCCATTTAGCACTGTCGTCACTATCAACAACCTAATTTGAAGAGTCTGTAAAAGGAAAATGCCTATATTTTATTAAGCTTAAAATTGACAAACTAAGTGTTAATGTTATATTTCAATTAGACTGTAGATACTTTTTTATGTTTCAATTCAGTTTACAAGATTTTTTGCATGTTTTTAATTATACAACTTGGTCAGAACGATAAATTAAAACAATCTTTAGTTATGATTTGGAATTGAGTGTTTATCCAATATAACATATTAATCTATGGTTAGCTGCCATTCTTATTTGTGTCAGTAAATATTGTAGTTAATTTTAATCACAAACTTTTTTTTCTATTTAAATATGATTTACGATACAAACTATTACCTATTAACTTATTATGTAAACAACAACAATTTACGTTTTTATTGTTACTTGATACTGTAAATAATTTTCTGCGTTTCTCTTGACTTGACGGGAAACTAAAAATAGATAAAACGCATAATAAAACTAAGAAAAATTTGTAAAGAAAATTATTTTCAAAGTCAAAGTAAGATTCAAGCTAAAGTTAAATTTTACCTACTTAACTTTACTTACCTACTGTATCATAAAGCAAAAATGTTTACTGATAAATTTGTTTTCTTAGTACAAACATGAAAATCGGTCCAAGAAACTGTATATATATTGTGAACAGGACTTGGTGCTGTTACCTTAAGTAAATATTCCCCATTTACGATGACAAACACGTTGTACCTTCGTACTTTCAAGTAAATAATACGTTTACGCCAACTCTACCACCAGAATTTTTAGAAGCGTGAGCAGTTAGCAAAGAATCTATATCATTCCAAAAAAATCTGTTCTTTTTATACGAATTTTTATTTTATTAGAAAGGCATTAAAGAAAAATATATTTTATAGGTGTTTTAATAAGTCGAAAATCTGATGGAGGTTGATAATCCCGAATCTACTGCTGCGGTATAATAAAAAATACTAATTCAAATTAACAATTCAAAATAACCACAAAAAATCAAATTAACTACATTTTTATTTTTACAAATACTATAGCTGATTATGGAGTCAAGGTCCTATGTGAACTCCTCAACTACAATGTAAAAAAATACAAAAAAATAAAATAAATTAAAATATTTAAAACAAAATATATCGATACCTGTGTTAGGTAAATCTATACTATTATAAAATTGTAAAAAAGTCATTTCTGTACATTGAAGATATTTAAAAAAAAACAGTTGGGTTAGAGTATATAAACGATCGCGAACCCAAAAATGTGATTTTTAGAATTCTTGTCTGTTTGTCTGTTTGTCTGTTTGTTAGGGGTTGGCGCTAAACCTACTGAATGGATTTGAATTTTGTATTAACTGTTGTAAAGGATAATTTCCAACTTAAAAACTGATGTAAAGCTTTTTTCAATTATTACTATAGATCCTTAGATAGAGCTTGACCTCTCTGTTGTATGCAAGCCCATAGAAAGAAGAGATCATCATTGCTGGTTTTTGATTTTCTATTTAAAAATCCATCGTTCAACTAAAAAAATGAGGTATATCTTATTCCACTCGGTTGCGTAGATGCTGAGATAGAGCTTGACCTCTCTGTAGTATGTATTCCTATTGATATAAGGGATCATTATTGTTGGTTCTTTAATTAAGTTGTCATATGCGCAGAAATCGTGATTGTTGATTAGTTATAAACGTTTTAAGTGGTATAGACATAAATTAAACAATAGTTGTAAAGTTTGGTTACAATTACGAGTTATTGCGACTAATTGAAGTTTCAATTTTCCTTTGGAGTGATTTTGAACAACACAGTTTCACAAACAGTATCACCTCAGTACCTTATAGAGTACCCCAGTAGCAGTAACAGTTGCTCAAACCGAGCTAAAAACTTTGGCGAAGTAATAACTACGCTGAGCGATAGGTTAAGCAGCGGTTTCTGCGGTTAGACTATGGATGGGTGACCATTCTTAAGACATCGAGACCCTTTGTATCTTATATAGCACGTTAAGAAATGGCAATTGATTCGGCATAGTAGACCCCATATGAAAACCTATGAAAATCGTTAATCGTAGTCAGAAGGCCAAAAAACCAAACGATCAATTTAAAGTTAGGGTACCTATCGGTTTTAACCAGTCTGAACGCTATTGCTTTGTGTAAGATATTTATATTTAACCACATCTGTTTCGATTGGAACTGGAGCTTAACATATTTTCGGCATAGGCTAGGAGCCTAGGAGGATGATGAAACTGTTATAGTGAGCTGCTTTTTATCTTATTCGGGATCGATTTCTTTCAATTTTGTTTCTTCATCCACGGAGAGCGAAGCCGCGGGCAAAAGCTAGTATTTTATATTATTATCAACTCCGTGAAGTTTGCGTAAAAAAATATTTTAAATCCGCCCGTAGATAGGAAGGTATATGAACTTTCACACTTGTAAATCTTTGTATTATTATACTTGAATGATTTATAGCCACAATATAGTAACTGTTATTTATTGAGAATGTGACATTTACAAGTATTTTGCAAACCAATACAGTATTGCACCTACCTATGTTTTTTGTCAGCAAGTATATGCAGCGTTTGTCATTCAAATCTCATGCATCTGTGATATAAGGTTCATCACAAAAGATGCCGAGTCACTGACAAACGTGCCTGATACTCTGATGTAATTTTATCACTGGATGCACTCCGCAGCGCTCTGATCCGACTAGAATTTTGACTAGACCAAAATGTAATTTGAATATAATATGCACCTAAGCAATCTTTGGAAAAATATTATTTTCAATATACAGTATTTGAAAAAAAACATTATAGTGACCCTAGATAATTAAAATATCTATCAATAATAAGAAAACTTATCATCTACCTCTTAGAAAATCGACAACAAAGAGACATAATCATGTAATTATTTGATAGAGCAATCTCAATTTTTAAAAGTATCTTTCAGAAAATATCAGGTTTTAGGAGTTAGGTAGTAGGTGCTGTCTTTTCTCGAGCCTCGGTGATGAAATGTCTGTCTTGGTGAAGACATAGTTTTATTTTGTAGGAGTTTTATGTTGTAGGTAATTTTGCTACTTTTACTGTTTTATTTATGTCTCTGTACGAAAACAGATTCCGATGTATAAGGTAACAAAAGTAATAATAACGGTACTCCAAATATTTATGATCAGATTTAATACAAATTCCTCGAACTCTGGTCGTCGCCATAAATTAACATTAGAAAACCGTTTCGCTATGAAAATACAGTGTTAAAATCGAATTAAAAATAAAAAAGGACCAGAAATACGTAGGTATGTGATAATTGCCACATATAGATACTTAGTATTAATCCGATTTATTAATAAAATTTTCTTCTTAATTTATAAGTTACTTAAAGTTTTAATAAATAATTATGTAAAGTGGATATGTTATATGTAAAACTTCTACTCGTAGAGTTCTGCCACTCCACATTAGGAGCTCATAAGCTTTTTAGCTAATTTAATAACGCTACTCATATATTCTTGCTTTTAGAACACGCTGGTTTCTGCGAAACTCATATTAGATTATTTTAATTGATTATCCTTTTCTGAAGTCGGTTAAAACAGACAATTTTGATTTATTATAGTGCCATTCGTATGCTAGTTCACGGATCTAGGCTTCAAATCAAACTACATGACAACATAACAAGGCATGTCAACAATTTTAAAATTTTACCGTGGAATCACCGGTAATGTGTTAATTGTGTTTCTACAACATGTAGCTATGTCCAAGGTTATAGCGAGTAACTAAATGCCTCTTAGGAGTTCCGTTTACTCACTGTACAGAAAAATCCCAAAGTTTTAATATAACCAGCCTTATTGAAATTGTTTACTCTCAATTAGTAAGTCCCATGCTATTTATTGTCCCTTTATAGTGCGAACAATTATGTAATGTAGGTACCAAAAATGTATTTTTAACACAACGATAATAATATTGTTCCATACAATTATTGATAAGTATAGAAATTTTATAGAAACATTTGATAGATACAGAGAAAAATAAAGATTATTTTTTCATAAAATATAGCGTTGGTAAAGAATAGTGGTACCTACAACTAAGTATCTGTAGACTAAACATAGATTTTGTTCTGTCCGGGAATCGAGTGCTTTACCACAATATTTGATCACTCGGCAACTGTGCCATCGTGCCGTCTTTATAATGTATTATTATCTTAATTAGCCAATACGTTAAAATTAAAACTTTTCATTGTTATTGCGTCGCTAAAATGCTTTTTGACGAGAAAGAACCGCAAGGAACTTTTACGATATATCCACAAAGGCAAATATTCAAATTAAAATATCTCTTAGTATTCAAAGTTGTGCTAACAAGTATTCAAAAGCTTAATAGTATGAATATGTTAATTTATGATCAAATAATAACAATTCTGTTTTTCGATGGTTAATTTGAAATACAAGGTGAAATATAATGCGAAATATACTACATATAACATGCGAAAATTATCAAATTAATCGCTTAAAATTTCTATAAATTTGGGGACACGCTGGAATACATTCACACCTCTAGGCAAGTACCTTATACTGGAGTACAATACACCTGTCAATCACTAGCATTAAAGTCAGAGTCTCCCAAAAGGTGAGAAAATGTCTGCCTTGCTTCGAAACCTCCCTCTCCCCTTCCATCCATCTGAATTGGTGTAGTTTAAAGCACAGGAAGTAATGAAATACCTGCTAATTAAGAAGGGAGATAGTCCTTCCTAATTACAAGATGGTTCTGGAAAGTGGAAGTTATCTGGCATTTCTCAATTTCGCCCATTAGGCACGAGGGACGTTCCAGCAAAATGCAGAACTCAATGCGGAACTCAAAGCTGCGATCACCTTTAAAGAAAAGAAAAAATACACTTGTATTCTGTTGACATAATCCTAAGATACATAGTACCTATTTATCAAAATCTTACTAAACTAAATGTAATACCTATAAATATATTTACTATTTCGGCATTGAGGTAATAGAAATTTGATATATGCTATTAGTCTTTCGTCGACACAGGGTGTGGTTTGTCAACAAACTGACATCAATGGATAAAATTAGCTATACTTGCATGTAGTTTCTTGTCATGTTTTTTGCTTATGTAGCCATTGTAGGTATATAAGTAGAGATATACCGTCTTTTTTGCATTTTATGGCAAAATGTTTTTGTCTTTATTATCTTTCTATGTTAATTTTCTATGGAATTGGTATTTTAATTAACTTAAATAACTAATAAATACGTATAAGCACAGAATATCTATAAAGCCCATCGACAGGATCTACACACACTACACTATACTTACCTTTTTGTTTTTGTTGCGCATCCGTGAAGTGCAGCAACTATAAGTACTTACGCAGTACCTACTTTTATTAGTAGGATAAGCTTTTTCAATTATCTATTTATAGATATAATATTGAAAGTAAATAGATTAACAATAGTAGAAATGTAATAGGCCTAACTATTACATTAGTAGAAAGGTATGGTAAATTAATGTCCGAATTACGAAAATTATTTATAATAATTAAACTATCAGGTATGACTGACATAATCAGTTATTTTGAAAGTAGGCAGGTATTTAAGTAGGTAGGTATTTAAACTGTAGTTTGGTACTACAGTTTTTTTTTAATAAAACTCAAATAAGACAAATATAGATAATCTTGTATTCTATAAAACCCATTTTCTATAAAAAAATGTGTAAGTATATAATACGTTGATAAAATAATAAAATAAAACACATAGATATGGGCTACTAAATTATTATAATTTTCGTTCAGGATTGAAGTCATCATGACTGAAGGCAAGGGCAAGCCACAGCAACAAATCATGTGTGACAACTTTCATACTAAGTAATTCGAAGATTACTAAAAAAACTACCACCGCAACGCCGCATTGCCTCCGCTGCCTGTGTGGTCAGAGTAAAAATCCTTACTGAAAAAAGAGTTTATTTAGGTTATACAAATTAATTTGATTATGTACAGTATATTATTAAATCACTTGATATAATAACTAGGAAGCTATCAAATAAAGAACGGTACCGAGGTTAATAGGATCTTTTTTGTAGCATTATTAAAATACTCGTAAAATGCAGTAGTTCGTATCTAATATCGAATAAATAACATTTTGCAAGGAACCGTTAAATGGCCCGTAACAGGTTTATTAGGACAACGCCTAAAGATACAAACTGATTCAGATAAAGCTAAATAAAATAAGTTACATAGTAAGTCAACCGAAGCTAACAATAGTTAATATTATCCTTATTTTAACTTCATATGGCAGCATTAAAAACTTATTACATTGGTGACCGACTCAGATCGAAGAAATTAATCTTCTGTTATTATCTCGATGTTACACTCTTAACATGCCTATAAGAATAGTTATTTGTTTGTTTGTTCGTCCTATGTGACTAGACTTATAACATTAATCTGATTATAATAGAACTTTAGTTTGCTAAATCAGTACGTATACATATAAAAAGAGACATAAAATTGGTTTATGTCGACATGGTGACATTATACCAAAAAGAAGAAGAATGAGGTTTTTCTAGAAAAAAATATAGGTAAGTCGGTATACGATATAAACTTTATAGTGGAAGAAAAATAAAAAATATCAGGTAAAATACGTCGGTGAGTAATCTATAAAACTGACATACAGGATTGCTAGTACACAAGAAAGTTTAAATGATACGGATTGGTGACCTAACTCTAGTCTCCTATAATTCTAATTTGTAATGCTCCTTGTGAAAGAATATGAGAAGGTACACCGGAACAAGGACTATGTAGGGAACTCAACAACCCCTAACACGACAATCATTTGCGTAGGCTATATAAAATTCATCGTTTAATTGAAGCTATGGAAGTGTATATAATTATTTCTTTGCATCTATTTTTTTTATAAAGCATGTTGCGAGGATAGATGAACGGAGATTGACGACGTGTTCAGATGGAAGAGTTGAAAGGGGCCGACCTCGGTGAACGTACCACAACTTTACTAAATTGCGGGTGTTCTCAAAAAAGGCAAGGTAAGCCGACAAGCATGCATGGAGAGGTTGATGAGCATAGATGAGGCCAAGTGGTATGCCAAGATAGAGTGGTGTGCAAGAGGAAATCTATACGCTCTGCCTAGCGCAAAACAGGCTTAAAACGATTTACCTATGAATGTTAAATAAATGACACACTAAGGGCCTGTTTCACGACCTGTTCGGTTCGGTGTGTTCCCGTTAAATTACTTGGCACATAATTTCATACAAATTTTGTTCCATTTTTTATTTATCCTGCCGTTACCCCTAAATTATATAATCAGTTGGTATAGTTATTGTTATGTCATGGTCATCATGGAATGTCATCTATCTTACCGCTAAGCAAAAGTTTTTAATTGCGTTTCTAAGGTCCGCATTGCGATATCTTCTAGAAAAATCATACAATTTATGACGTATACACTTGTTATCATACTAAATATATGAGTTACTTGCAACTTTTTCAACCCAAGCAATGTAAGTAAAGTTACACTTTTGTATTTAATCTGACATCTTCTCTTCATACAGGATTCCATATAGCCTAGGTACTTATAATGTGTCAGGACAACCAAAACCACGTATTTTACCTGTTAGATATAAATCTTGAGTCGTTAACGGTCTACCTACATCCTGGAGATCGCGGTTACGATGAAAAAATGTCTTAAATACCACTATAATGCAATAAAAGTCATAAATAAGGGATTCATAACAAAAAATTTCCAACGTGAATTTACAATGCAAAATAGTTGAATGTAGGTGGTTACCCTGTTTGTCACATGCCGGTCATTCACCCCTATAATCAACCGGTGAACACTCGTAGAACATTTAATTCTATCACTATAAATCGATCGCAGACCATTAAAGACCAGCTCACAACGGATCTAAAACGAGAATTAAGCTCGACTTAATGATCGAATAACAATTCAGATAAAAATAATAAATGAGCGGGAGACTTATGAAGATTTTTTTCTGAAAACTTCCCTGTTGACACCAACAAGACATAATAAGGATAATATTGAACTACATGAAATTTATTATTGAAAATAATGACAAATTTCTTGATAATGCACCCTTTTTATTCAAAATCTTTATCGTTGGTGATTGTATTGTGAGGGATTGTGACAACCAAAAAAATCGGTCGTTGTGGACAAGAGTTTATAACAGCATCCTCATTTATTATATTAAGTTCAGGATTGAGTTTGCGTTGTGATGTTCGGTGTTGACGACCTCTTGAAAGGTGTAATAAATTATTTTTATGAATTGATTAATTGTATATTTCTTGACTCCATAATATAAAAAAAATAGCAATAACAATAAATTTGCGTGAAGTACAAATTTATTGTTATTGCTATTTTTTTAGGTCCCATGCAATAGGGAGTGACTCGAGTGAGCCTTTTACTGTTAATCGACTGTTACTGAGAAATTTATAGAAAATCCGAGGCGGATCACGAGTGTAGCAGTGCAGTCGTGCTGACAACCACTAGGCGATGAGCAATGAGGTATTAACCCTTCAAAGAGTAGGTATACGAGTCCCCAAAACGCTATTAAATCATAAACTGATATTTTAAATTAAGAAATAATAAATAAATAAATATCTTGGGACATTTTTACACAGCACCATCTAGTCCCAAACTAAGCAGAGCTTGTACTATGAGTACTAGACGATGGATATAATACTTATATACTTTTTTTAAGAAACACCCAGACAAACACAAACACCTAAGTTCATCACATAAATGTTTTTGTCTTGTGGGAATCGAACCCACAACCTCGTGATCAGCAGTCCGGTACTCGAATCACTAGACCACAGACGTCGTGTGATATAATGATGCATAATGAATTGAATTTTGATTGAACTCAGTCAAAATTTTCAATATAGTAATCATGCATAACATAATCCCATATGTCTACTCGCGTAATAAAATATTAAGACGTGTCTGAATAATAAATAAAGCGTACCTAAATGAAGCGGAATAAATTGACCGAAAAAAAGAGGCATTCGCGAATTGATTTTCTCAAGCATGGCGCACGCAAATCGATTGCAGCGGCTCGGTAAATTCACTGGACCCCTTTTATTACGTTACGACAAAGGATGGAAATGGCATTAAATTATTGTCGGGTATATAATATACCTACATAACATTATGATAGTAGTACGTAGTACGTACTTACCATAATAAGTCATTTTGGATAAAATAAAATTTAATGGAATTGCTGTTTCTTCTAAACCAGTTTTTTTTTTATTAAATTAATTTTATAGGTACAATTACTTATTTATGTGTCATATAATTTTCCTTGAGCATTATTTTCCCCTGTCGTGGTTCAACTTTATTGGGAATGCCTCTTAAATTTAAAATTTTTAGACATTATTTAAAAATATTAAAATACGAATACAACAATTTTAAATATGAGGGATTGAATATATTGGATAAACAGGATAATAAGTTAAAGATGAGAATGTGACTTTTAAATATTTGCTTATTTTATTCTTGCAACCGAATGGGATCAATGGGTATAATAATACAACATTTCATTACGTGTCTTGGTTGTACAAGTAGGTATACATACCAAATATGTATTGTATTGCTTCCCATTACAATAAAAATCGGATTCAATAATAATTGGAATCAATATCGGAAATTACTGAATTGTTAAGATACTTATTGGACCTAATAAAAAACAATTACTTTTTTACAATTTATCATTTAATCTAAGATAATAAAATTAGTCATCACTTCCGGTATCAATTAGTTACTACAAAAAATCCAATCAAGATTCAAAGTCGAATTTAATGAAGCATTTGAATCTATATTGCGACGCATTGAACATCAAGCATGGTTCTATTTTGAATTAAATTTGAATTTTCGAATTGTGTTTATTGAGCTAGTTTAGTTGAAACTTTTAATTGAATCCCCACAAAACATGGTTTCCGTTGCTTCGCTGTCTATTCAATAAACTCTTCAGAAAATTTATGTCACAGTCTCAACATTACCTCAGATGCACAAAGTTTTTAATGGATTCTGTGAGTCATTGTAGATTGGTTACCTGTTTCGCCAACTTTTGGAGTTCATCCAATACATTTTGCATAATAACATTCTTTATAATACTACTTACTAAGCAAATAACGGAAGCCTTCTATAGATTTAAATTTTGGTTGTCTGTTTGTGTGTAGATTATATTATATCACTTTGTAATTAATTTTTTTCAAGCAATTTCTAGATCACTGCCAAAGAAAGAAATCTTGTAGTTGGTACTATTTCAATCAATCAATCAAAATGAAATGTCAAAACTAGGTGCACGGTTCCAAATTAGTCGTTTCCTATGGAGAAGAACCGGCAAGAAACTCCATGGTTACTCTTTATTTATGAGAAGAGAAAAAATATGTCGCTACACCTTACTTTACTCATCATATTTAATTTACCACTTTATGGTGGTGTGGAATTTTAGCTGCATTATACAAAGCATTTAACAGGAAACCTAAAAAGGAACCTATTTTATTTTCAGATAAGTCTCCTATTATTTGGAACGTAGGTAGGTCAGTTATTATGTCGTCGTCATGTATGTCGCTTCTTAAGCAAAATACTAAAAGATTATGCTTTGTGCGTGTTCAACGACAATGTGATACAGGTTCTCCAAACAAACAGAATAAACAATTTGTGCTTTGTAACGGTAATTTCAGAATGTCTCATTCTTTACTTAAAAAGTAAGAATAACGACATAAACACACATGTATACAAACATAGCCTACTGTGGTGTACCCACCGCCTACTTTGTGCACAACCGTTCGTCCTTAAAACGCTGTTTGTTTTTCAATGGTTTAAAAAACAAAGCCCACTCAGAATCTGGTTCAGTAATGTGGGATAACGTAGACTTAGAATATAAAATCTGCAATGCCCTCGTAAATTATATTGAGTAATTCAGTTTCTATTTCAACTCACTTTTGAATACAATTGTAAGTCCACCAATGTTCGGACTTACCTACACTGAACTGATTGAATATGCTTTATTGTACTGTAAGAGAAAATAGCTTATCGGATTGATCAACATTGTTAATATGAAAGAATAAAAAGTTCCGCGTTCTTGTGAGGAAATAAGACCCTAATTTTGATCAGTCAAAGGACAGATTAAGTATCCAAAGTACTTAGTAATTTCTTCGCGAAATAACAGAAATCAGCAAATATCGTGTATGATTGTTCCTGTTTATAACAAAAAAATATGATACAATCGTGGTTCTTGTCCGCGTTTAAATTGTCTTGTGAGTAGGGCGGGTCTGAGAAGAGGTCATCGACCCTTAAACCCAAGAGGAAAAAAAATTACTTTTATCGAATCTTGAAATTCTCGTCCTCTGACTGCCTTCGAAGAATGGACCTGAGACCCAAATTTGCCGCATGTTTTTCACATAAATACCGCTACCTCGTTGTTGTGTACCAAAATAAATGTTACGCTACATTACGCACGTTTTATAAGGACATAATTTTTTAAGGAGGACACGACTGGTTGGGCTTGAAGAGAATCGGAAAGAATGCCAATAATTTATCGAATCCGAAATACTCTTAAGCGCGCGTCACTATCTTTCTGACTACGCACCACCACCACTATATGAATCTGTTATTGTGTAAAGTGTAACATATTGAAAAATAATCAGAATTATCGATTGTTGTTATAGAATTCAAAGATCTATTTAAAAAACGTTTTCACTAATAAATAAGAGTATGTCCCACATATAGGTAGATACCCTGGCACTCAACAACATCCAACTACAATCCGAAAGTAAGAAACATCACACATACTAGAAACATTCTAGTATGTCTGACGTTTCTTACTTTCCACGACGTTTTTTTTTTGTTTTTCCTGCTACGTTGGGTCTACGAGTGCGTAGTCGTCGTAGTACTGTTCTACGCGGCTACCACCGCCCGCGTTGGTAATATTGATTGTACAAAAATATCAATATAATTTATCTGAAAGAAGTTATTGCTATAGCAGTGTAGCATTTCAGCTTTAACTTTGACTGTTGTAGGAGCGATAGTTTTAGTAGTTACTATAAAATTGCACCCTCGAGTAATAATCCTCCTTCCTTTCCAACAACAATTTTCAGCAAACAATTCTTTCTGCAGTCGGGTAAGAAATCCTACACACAAACAGACAAACAAACAGACTGCTAAGCTTTTACCCGTCACTGTTGCATTTAACCACATAAGCTAAGATATATAATTATATTGAAGGCAGTCTATTACAGCGGGCAGAAATAGGCTCCCCCCTATTACATTGGACCTAAACATACCAGCGAAATGTGGGAGTACATTAGAACGCCTCTGCCTACTCCTTCAGGGAATACAGGCGTGATTGTATGTTATTACACTGGGTCACAAAAATGAGCGAAAAAAGATGTATTAAACAAACTAGTCCATTTTGCAAAGCACCTAAAAATTGTATCATCACTACATTATTATAAAACAGTCCTCCGTCGCGTCTGTCTGTCCCTATGTATGCTTAGATCTTTAAAACTACGCAACGGATTTTGATGCGGTTTTTTTTTATAGATAGAGTGAGTCTTAAGGAAGGTTTATATGTATAATAACATACCACGCGGGCGAAGCCGCTGGCGGGAAGCTAGTCTAGTTATAAAGAAGTTAATTTAAAAATCAGTTTCCGGAAAATACCTCAAAGTAATTCTTTGTCACGATGGCTCTATGTTGTGTAGTTTTTAATTGTTCTCATTTACATATATGACTAGGCATTCTGACAAGAACAACTTAATCGCTTGCAATAAATACATATTTATAGACTGAGTCACAGAGTCCGCAAATATACGCATGCAATATTGTATCTAAGTAAATATTTAAAGCAATCGTCAACCGCAGTAGTTAAACGATTACTTGTGAATAGTAATTAGTATTACGCATTTCCTAATAATTACAAACATCTTGAATAATAAATATTTGTAATATTATTATAACTACTGGATAAACAAGTCTTAATAATAAATTATGACAGAATTAAATTATTTTGTATCCGATTAAACAGGAGATCCGGTTTAAAATACATTTTTATTTAGGTATTTATATAGAGACTACTTAATGAAGTAGTCTCTGTATACGAATAAATCTATATATAAAATTCGCGTGGCGCGTTGTTTGTTACCAAACTCCTCCTAAACGGATGGACCGATACCGTTATAAACGATAAGTATGACCCACCCCTATATGGCAAAACAAGATTTGCCGGGTAAGCTATTACCTAAATAAATGTACATATTCTCAGCGATTGCGCTGGAGTGTGAAGTCGTAGGCTCGGCCTGCGACCGACCAGCCAGGCTTACATGCGCGCCACGACAAAATTTTGTCTACTCTTTTGTCTCGCTCTTTCTCGTGCGAAAACGAAACAAAAGCACGATATAAGCGTCAGCAAAATGTTCTCGCGGCGTGCGTGTTAGCCGGGCTGGGCATCAAAAAAATCTAATAAGTCGCCAGTAAGGGCCGAGAAAAATCTAATAGGTATTAGATCATTATTAGATTTTTCTTTGAATTTCTCGGAAATAGCACAGATTAGGTAAATAATATTTGGGAGTACCATATTGGATTTTGAATTTCTACCTGGTTAATATCAATAGGCTATTAAGTCTCCTATTAGTTGACAAGAGACCTAAACGAACTTATCTATACTAATATTAAAAAGCTGAAGAGTTTGTTTGTTTGTTTGTTCGCGCTAATCTCAGGAACTACTAGTCCGATTTGAAAAATTCTTTCAGTGTTACATAGCCCATTTATCGAGGAAGGTTATAGGCTATATATCTTCACGCTTCGACCAGTACGAGAGGAGTATAAATTAAAAAAGTTGTAAAAACGGGGGGAAGATCTACTTCTACTGGAACAAACTCGCGAGCAAAGGCTAGTATGATATAAAGTAGAATAAGAAAAAAAAAACATGTTAGTTACATACCGGGCAATGAACTATGGGTGTACCTACATCAGTACATCTCTGCCTAAGCCTTCAAGGATACAGGAGGGATGATTTATTTATGTGTAAATGAGTTTGACATACACAGGAAAGTTGGGTAACCATTATGATTATTACCTACAACAAAAACCTACTAAGCAGTGACCATAAATATGTAAACAATGGACTGACCCAGGTCGACTCAAAAAGGCAAAGGCGAGGAGCGCTGATACATGTCCGAGAACCGTCAAATTAAACTGACAACTAAGCTGGACCTCTCGGCATTTATAATTATGATGACAACGACCTTTATATATCTGTAATCACGATCGGAGCTAAAGCTCTCAATTAGCAAAAACACCCGAATTTCATAAAATATAATAATGCTTTAGGTACCTATATGACGTTATACCTATTTATAAACTTTATTTAGTGGATTTTATTAAAACTTATTAGTACCTATAATAATTTGGCCCAGAAAACGCAAAAACATTAGATGCAAAGATGTTTTTAGAGGAGAAACAAAAGAAAATAGCTGCTACTTGTGACAAATACACTAGCGACAGTAGCGACCCAACCTGGCTTCGCACGGTTAAATGGGGTAATATTACTTATCAGTTCATAAAATAGTTAATCCTTGTTTTCGTTGAGTAGATTCAGAGATTAGCCCGAACACACGCAGGCTTTATTTTTGTTTTGTTATGCAAAGATTAATAACCCTAAGCATGAGCGAACTTTCTTTAGACAATAGCTTCATTATTACTTACTAAGTTTATGTTTGTTGATTTCGTCTGAAAATATTTTGTGCTTGCGACAAAATGGAACCGGATATCGGTAATTTACGTAGGTATATTGAAATGGTCATCATGAGGAATAGTTTTCTTAAATAGAAAAATCCCCTAATACAAGGAAAGTGCCATATATGTATTGTGTGTGTAGAAGTAATATATACTTTTTCTGGGAACTTTTTGGCTGTGTCAAAAGTTAACCGCAAGTTAACGTCAGTTGAGTATAATCTAAAACCACACGTAATATTTTTAACTCTGGTGAATTTATGATACCTAAATTTAACCGGAAATTCTAAACATGTTGAGATAAAGTTACATTTTATGGGGTAGCACATATAAAAATTAAGCTTGGTTTGCCAAAAAAATAACCGGATGATGCATCATTTTTATAACATTGAATTTGATGTTTGAATTTGACTAACTGACAGATCTAGATAATAAAACATAACTCAAACCAGTAAATATAGAACTGAAATTTCAATGTATTTCAAATTTGGATCTTCGGAAATACAATCCTTAAAGAATACCTAACGGGGGCTTAAAGTTGTAATTACTTAATAATCTTTAGTGAGTGTTGTGTGTATGTTTAATACTAAATAGATACCCTTAAGATTTTATTGAAATTAAATAAATAAATATTTTGGAACATTATTATTACACAGCACCATCTCTAATCCCGAACTAAGACGAGCTTGTATTGGTACTAGACAACGGATATAATACTTGTGTATTTTTTTATAAATAAATACATATATCTAATATATAAATAAGAAACAGACAAATACAAACACATATTATTACATTACATTAATATTTGTGTCCTGTGGGAATCGAACCCACGACCTCGTGATCAGCAGTCTGGTACTCGAACCACTAGATCAATGACGTTAAATATATTCTATTTTTTAATCTTTTTAAACTAATCTAATGGTTTCAGCAGAACTAGTTATAAACAACTAAACAGTATACTATCAAAAATATGTAATAATTTATAGGTCCGCCCGCGCCGGCGCAAGGCACGATCGTATTATTTTCGCGCTATTCCAAGTTCAATAGACCTATTCATTATAATGGCGAGATAAACTAATTTAGCTAAGAATATTTATGTATAGCAAAACATTTTCCAAGAAATATGGGGAAATTATATTTTAATTAAGTTAAATATACCTTTCTTTTGCTTTTGACACTGACTGAAAAACCTGGTAGCGATAATTATATTTTACCAAAATCTTACGGCAATAAGCTTGCCCCCTAAGCTCTAGTTATTAAGAATTGTAAAAAATAATCCAAATAACACTGCTCGACCTGGTTATAAAACTTAGGACTTCACGTGCAGCAGCCGCTTTTTCAACCAATAGGCACCTAGGAACCAGTTTATTTATAGAACTTGGATTACCAAAACGAAAATATTCTGAAGTAGGTACCTACTTTACGGTTGAAACTTTAAGCTCAAGTACTTCTTTCTATGCTTTAACACGAATAACAAATGTATATTTTTTTGTATCTCAAATGATACATACTCGTACCAAACGCTTCTAGAATTTAAAATGACATATTTAACCGACTATGGAGCGCACATAGTTAATATAACTGAAGAACGCCATAAAACTAAACAGAAGCTTTTTGCGTCCAAAATTTATTTAATCTATGCTTTAATATATCACCGTAATGTAAATTACAGAGGGATTAATAATAATTTAATAAGGGTGATAAGTGATTTACGTTCCTACTTAGTTTAAATTATGGTAAAAGGACACATTCCCTGGCGCACACAAGCGCGCGCCGTTATCACTCGTGTCGCCAAAATCACGCACACAAATGAATAATCGGAGGCTTCATCGCCGAAATATACCCACACATGTTTACGGGGCTACACCTATATGCCAAATACGTTGCGGTATCCGACGTTAACGTAAGAGTTAATATAAGAGGCGCATCTTCGAGTTTGCACATTTTAGTTTTAAAAGCCGACCGTCGGAGAGCGGGTCATGTTAGCGAATTTTAGCGAAGTACATGCTTGAGCGCCGTATAGGCTTAGCTTTGTGTTGTCGGGACTGAGGTTGTCACGGGCAGCCTGCATCTCAAGGTCGTCGCCAGGCCTGCAGGGCCGCAACCCGGGCCATGGGGCCGGGAACATTTATTTATTTTTTGGTAAGTTTTTTTTATATGTCATACGAAAGATATTTATTATTCATAATTTAATAGTAATGGTGATTTTATGACTATTTAATACGAAACAGTGGACTTATTTGTTTAAAATCGCAGTTTTTATTATTTTTATTTAACAAAATATTAATAAATTTATAAACGGAAAACAGTGTTTTTATGAAACTTTTGATGATTTATTTAAAAGGATATGCATGATAATATGCTTGTTTTTTAAATATATTTCTTTATATTCATAACAAATTATAATTTAACTACTCAGGTGACTATTTAAGGTGTGTTTCAGATTACTTAACATTATTATTATTTATTTTATGCATGTTTTGCAACGAGATATAATATTTGGTCATAATAAAGTTATTATTTTCCTCAATACATAATTATGTTGGTTGACATATTTAGTTATAACACAGGATTATAATATGACAAATACTGCCTCCTTAGCCTAGTTGTCGTTAATGCCACAGCTAAGCTAGAGGTACTGGGTACGGTTCCCAGGTCGAGAAGTGTTATTGGATTATTTTATGAAATTTTTAGAAGCTCGTAAGTAGTTATTATTTATGGCAATAGGTTCAACCCTATTACATGGAACTAAACCAAACTAGGTAGGTACATATTAATGTTTTCTTCTAGAAATAGCCTAGGCCGTTATTAATCAAACTGTACTGAATGTCCGATAGGACATAACATGGTATTGCCATAAACTTATATAAATATAGGATTAATTACAAATGCACTTCTTTTACGTTTTAATTATGATACAGGCAGGGATCTCAAGGGCAGTAAGAATTTTCCTAGAATTTTCACAGAACAAATCCTCAATAGTTATAAGTACAAGTACATAGATCCCCAAAAGATAATAATTTGCCTCTATGATGATACTTGAAGGATAAATATTAAATCTAATAACACATTAGGCTCGCACCCACACACACATAGAGGCGAACTGTTGAGTCTATAGGTATACTCGTACGCCTGTGCTTAACCCTTCAGGGAATACAGACGTGATGTTATGTTTATAAGTTATTTAAATCCAAATAGAAGCTAAAATCATGTTCTCACTTTGTCTCGTCACAGGATGACAATTTCGACATTTATGAGCTCCCAACGCGTGACCGACGTACTAATATACCTACAAATTCTATAACTCAACGCGCCTCAATTTAGAGTGAGCCTACTTTGAATTCTAACTGGTTTATAGAAAACGAAAACGAGACAGTGGCTTTAATATAATAAACAAGTTTTTAATAGATCAAATTGTTCGCAGAATTTCACAACATTATCTTCTATAAGTAGGTACATGGGTGAGTTATGCCCAATTAATAAAATGAAGGAATTTAGCTAAATACGTTTTTTGAACTTTCACGGAGCTCTCATAAAATATTACTAACTGACAATAAATAAGCTTTGTTGATCAAAAGACATTTCAATATCACTGCAATAAAACTAGATACTGTTTAGGATTTTGCAGCCTTTTAACGATATTTAAATAAAAAGTAATAGGTATAGTATTTTTGGTTATTTCTAATTCCCAAAAATACTATGCTCATCTGGGAATCAAACCTTGAGACCTAATATAACGTAGCGATCGCATTTATGACCACTAGACTAACGAGGCAGTTTTTATATATATTTCAGCAAATACTGATTTAATTCGACGCGAGCTACGGGCATTATTACCTCCTAAAGATAATTTTATAGATTTCAAAGTATGAGTACCTAACTTCATAATAAACAGACATTTCCATTGTTTGACAAACATTAATTCTACCTCTGAATTTATGAAATTTGCGATGATCTTGAACCTAATTTGAGTAAAATATTGTAAAATTTTCCTGGTATATCACGAAAGTTCTCATTAAGTTCATCAAATTAAATTCCATTTCTAATGAAAGATGTCACTAGACGGGACAAATGGTATCACTGGTAGGTATTGTAGATATACGACACACTTGGCGGTAGGATCTAGTTATCCGCCTGATTAGACACTAGCATATGTAAGACCGCCGCCAAACATTTGATGAAATCTTATTCATCCACATAATTCTGTTTTTTCTTAGGATAGTTAAGTTTTCAGATACTGAGAACCTTTTTTTTTAATAATTTCGACTTCGAATTAACTAAGCCCGAAAAGGTACCTACTTAATTTGCGTGATCCACCTTAGACCCTGTTTATTTATGTGAAGCAAAACTAGAGTCAAAGCTAGATTCAAGTCAACATAAATAAAAAAGAAACAAAATTTTGGCGCTAACGCAATCGGTCATCTTTGTCGAATTGAATTGTATCTCCCATCTGCATTAATGTCATAATATGTTTAAGTCTGCGACTATATTCGCAACATCATTGATCAGTGACATTATTGTTATAATAACGATCAAAGTTGAATGTCCTCTACTGTCAAAAACAGAGCATTAGAAGAGCGATGACATCAACTACATGCTCAAATCAGGGATGTTTCAACCCACGCCGCCGCCGTTGACTTACATGAACCACATTTTTTTTATACGGATATCAGGTCCGTGAAATCAATAATAGGTATATGGAAATCAAAGTGCGTCAAATATGCAATAAATATTGGCACTTTTTATATAATACAAACGGCAACCGCCCGAAACGACACTACAATTGATTGGTTATAGCTTGCTTATAGTCATTATAAATCAAACATAGGTACAGTTCTCACCAAACTTATTGTCCGGTTGGAAGTTGGCACGAGCTAACTTTAACCCGACCGTAAAAATCAGAGAGATATTAATTTACGGCCGGGTTGAAATTAGCTCGTGCCAACTTCAACCCGGACAATAAGTTTGGCGAGAACTGTAAATATTAGATGGATACTGGTTTCTGACACTTACGCGAATATTTTATTAGTTTACATTGAAATAAAACTACTTCTTACGGATTTTATTGCGCTATATTACAATTTAGATCCCGACGTTTCAGACCATTTACAGAGTCCGCCCGTGAGTTTTACTTCAATACAATTATATTAGATTACAACATTTTATCGATAGTGAATGCTATAAACTTGCACTTATTATTACCCAGTTCCCAAATCACATGTTTAAATTTATTGATTTACATTTAAAACAGAGGTCTCGGACCTATTGTAGTACAAATATCTACAAATTCCTGTTTTTAATTGATTTCGTATTTTAGCAGTAGCACCAAACGGTTCGCCACAAACAGTTACCTATTATCCATTTTCTTAAAAAACCAAAATATATTTTCGAGTATTTAATTTTTAACTGTTACTGCTATTAGGTAAATGACCAAAATGTGTAAATTTAAAACTATTTGTCATATCTGTAAAGCCTAACTCACTGACTCGGTTTACTCTACTTAATGAGGTACTCTGTTATTTCACAATAAAATAGAGATCAATATTTAAACTGGTAAACCCCAAGCAATATTAATCTAGTATTGTGTTTTCGGCTGTAGTCGGGCTATTCAGTGGCATTCAAACGAGATTTAGTGAATAGATTAAAAGACAAAAGTGGAAAGAACTGGGTTGGTTTCTTTGACATGGTATATACCAGCAGACATCATTAAGTTAAACGTGACATCGCATTGTTTGGTTTACATAACAAATGATTGGATAGTGGAGCGTGGCGTCGGGAACTCCGCCACAATAGCCGTCCGTTAGAGATCAATGAGTCGACGTCGTTCTCGTTGACGCTCATAACACTGACTCAGTCTACACTTGTTTCTAGTTGCTAAGCAATTCTTCCACTCTCGCTAGATGCTCTTAATTTCCGCTTCCTCTATGACAGATCTCACTCGCACCGCCCGGAAATGCTTGACCCTAAAAATATTCAGTGCAATATTTCTTGTTAATTATAAATCAATAAATAATAAGATTTTGTAGCGTTCGCAGCTAAGAAGCAGTTTTTAAATCTATACTAATATTATAAAGAGGAAAGATTTGATTGTTTGTTTGTTAGTATTAAATAGGCTCTGAAACTAAGAAAAATTCTTTCAGTTTAACATAGCCCATTTATCGGGGAAGGCTATAGGCTATATATCATCATGCTTCGACTAATAGGAGCGGAGTAGTAATGAAAAATGTTGCAAAAACGGGGGATAAAATTATAAGACCACGCGGGCGAAGCCGCTGCCGGAAAACTACTAATAGATATAGATACTGATTGTTGTTCATGGTTTTACTAGTATCCAAAAAGACTTTTATGAAGAAAACTTAGCCTATCTTTTGTCGACGGTTAAGGCGTTAAAAGGTAACAGATAGAAAGATCTAGAAATAAAAAATTCTAGGAAAAATCTAAAAATAAAACTAGAAAGATAATTTAGTTGCTAATAAAACTAGCTACGCCCACAACAAAAAATAAAACGAGGATTTTGCCGAAACAGGTTTAGGATTGTATCTTGTCGTGATAAAACGAAAGTCGCCCAAATTTAACATGACTACGAAAAGATTTTCGAAATGTTTTACATGAAGCTAAGGTTAATGACACACACGGGATGGTATAACAGGACATTGACATTGTTTTATGTTGAGGAACTATTGATGGGCGTTGTGATGGCGGCCGATACAGATATAATTCTCCCCCATTGTCCTGTCAATCATTTCGTCAAAACCTTTGGCAGGATTTAAAATGGTAAAAAAAACCTTACCTACCACCGGACATACACCGTAATATCATTAACACAAACATCTTATTCTTTACCTCGTATTATGCAGCACAACAAAAAACGCAAATTCATGTAAGATCTTTATGATAATCGGATTACAATTTAATAAAAAGAAACTAAGTCGCACTCACACACCGCGTTTGTGGTAAATGATGTGACAAGCCTTAGCCGCTTAATATAAGTGTAACATATTATTTACCTACCCAATGCTTTATCTAATTAAATACTGTTTAACAGCAAGTGAGGCTTACTAACAAACACAGAGCTAACAAACCTTGCATTTTCTTTTATTTTTAATTTATAGCAAAAGGTTGGCCTCGTGGATACTTATACGGACGTTAGTCGACCTCTGTCTAACCCTTTAGGGAATACAAGCGTGATTTAATGTTATGTTATGCTTGTTAATTCATACAATATACACAGATGCGGAATTTCTGTATTTTAAACAAATGATGTCATATAAACACATTTAAATTACCTTCTTAAATGTCACGGAATGACGGTTGTAAAATGATGGGAGGTCACAACCTTCGAAATAGTAGCTACTTTTAAGAATAATAATTATTGAGGAGTCCTGCCATTTTAATAAACTAACGTAAGTACTACGCGAATTTTAGAGCTTCATAAGTCATAACTTGAAGTACCTAAGTACTCGTATTATTCACGATTATACGTAGATTGTGCTTCATCTGCATTCTGTAACCTCATCATACAAGCGGTGTGTTGTCCTCTTTGCACGTTTATAAAAAATTTAAACAATGGGGTAGACAAAACTATACCACTCCACTTGCTACGATTCCATTCGAAGTCCACATTGAAATCTAAAAAAATATTGAATAACTAAGTATTTCAGAATCTTCGGTGACTAATATTTCTGCAGTTTACTCTTCGTTATACCTATGGCGCTGATCATATTGATCGTAGATCGATTGATCATGGAAATCTCACCACATCACGAAGAGTTGTTATTAAAATAAAAAAACTAGTTTAGTTTTAATTGGTGCCTACTAAATTTAACATTGTGATAATGGTGTTCAATTTCCGAACGATATAAATATCTTCATATAATTATAATAATAATAATAATAAATAATAATAAATTTCTTTATTTTCAGGCTACTTTGGCCCATAGATATAAACCTTACAGAATAGCATATATATGTCAATATTACAGTTTATGTTAGTAAATATAATAACTTAACCTATGTTAGTAAACACTTCACTTAGCACCACCATTATATACCTACATCTCTTTCACCAATTAATAAGCTAAACATTTCACATATATGAGATCACACTAACTTAAGAATATCTTATATACTGTAAGTATATTAAATTTTTCATTTTATTAATCAGACCTTAACAAAATAAAAATTCGTCACCGACATTAAATTACCATACTAAGAATGTGCGTCATCTTTACTTTTAAACACCACAAATATAAAATGACCGGTTGTATCAATTGGTTATAAATTGTAAAGCAATGCCGTATGTACAGTAACATACGAATAGTTTAAAGGTTGAGGATATTTGCTAGTTCGCCTCATAGGTCTAGGGTCATGACATGACGTAAGTCTCCTCATTGATGCGACTAAAGCGGCCTTTCGAAAATATCAATCTCTGAAGGCTTAGGCTGTCTACTTGTCTAGCTCGATACAAGCATCTGTTTAGAAGCTGACAAGTGTGTATTAACTCCATGAATAATGTTTGCGGATATTTTGTACATGGATCTTACATAGTGAAGCGTTGTTATCCATTAACTTAGTTTTCCAACTGCTGGACCATAGACCGCAGCGCAGCAGCAGTAACGGGGCCAAGTGGACTGGAAGCAAGTGTGGTTATTAGTTGCATAATAAAAATGCACTAAGCATCAAATTACAAGTGAATTTTTTACGATAACCGTTCACCCAACATAATTTGAACCATGACTGCTTTTATACCATATTTACGTTTTATGCAGTTTATTTTAACATGGAAACCACTTTTGATAATAGTTTGTACAAATTACATTTGAAGTTAGGTACAATTTTGCCCTTGTTACTTTGATAGAAAATAATAATTTCAATGTTAAGGTAAGGAAGTAAGAACGTGTTATGTATTAAAATTCAAATTCAAATCTTTATTGCGTTCATAATTGTATGTACATAAGTTGTTCTATAATGAAAACCTGTAAGAGCGCTGCATTTTTGTGTTATATAGCACAATATCTTCATCATCATAAGGTATGTATTAAGTAAATATTATGGCAATTACAAGTAGGTACTAGAAACTCTATACATATGAGCCACGAGTTTATATAGGCGTAGTGCATTAGTGGCCGCCTTCACATCAGTCGATATTTTAAGTTAGTTTATCGCATAGGTAAGTAAAGCTAGATAATTTTTCGTCCATTCCAATTTTTGATTTCCAGTTTTTCCGTATCTTTATTTTGCCTAATAGGTAGTTTACACGTGTCTAGATGCACTCTGATTTTATATTATTATATGAGTGAGTATCTAATGTTTAGTGGGTGTTTGTGATTTGGTGATTTTGGTCTTTGAAAAGTGTATCTCGAGGTTAGGTTAGGTTAGTATGCTTAGGTTAGGTATGCTCTTGTGACCAGGCTATTATTTCGCTTTTGGATCTTTTTGTTTAAATTTAGTTTGCTTTTACATCGAGAAAACAACAGTTACGTCGTCAGCAAAAAGGGTGTTTGTGGTGTTTATTATTTTCGGTTTTATTTTTATTTTTAAGACATTAAAAACTTTAGTGGAATTTTATCGTGGCCAAAACTATTTTATTTTTTTAGGTTTCGAATTAGCAGCAGATCCTATTGAGATTGACTTATTAAGTTTACAGTAAGCTAACTTAGCTACTGAGCACCCGGGCTGTGTGCCAGGGTGCTCAGGGTGCCACCCACTTTTACAAAGAAGTCGTTAAACTTAATTGCTATATTTGAGGGGTTATCATTCTATTAGTTTATTTTGATGTTTTAAGTTTATATTTCTATTTTCTTTTTGCTACAATAATGTATTTATACGCTCCTTTATTATTTGCTACATCGTTCTTGTAATAGGTATTAGTACTTTGAGACCGCGTTTTTAAGACTATTTCATATTTTTTTACATTTTTATTATTTCATATTATTTTAATACAGGGTCTTTATATTTTGAGATGAGTATTTTAATAATTTTCCGTGGCACAAAAAATAATAATTTCAAGTAACATTGCATTATAGGAAAAGTTGGCCACCCGTGATCAATATTTTCGGTCTTTGATCGGTGTGATCTTTCAACTACACATATTATATAATTATAGGTATAGACTAAAATGAGTTAAGGTGCTTAACCATGTCATAGGTATATCTCAGTCTCCCATCCCTGTCAAAACTTCGTTAAGCTTATATGAAGCATCCTATAACCATACTCTCAAAATAATTTGGGACCGCCGCTATCAGTGTTCATTAGAGTACTTAGTAAAGTTTCCAACGAAACTTCAACACTGGCCGTCACCAACGATCGTAAAATATATATCATCGTCCTCATCATCATCAACCCATTTACTGTCCCTTGTCTCAGAATGAGAAGGGTTGAATTATAGTCCACCACGCTGTTCTATGTAATGCTCGTTGACAAACTTTATACGTCGCTGAGAAAATATATCAGGCATGCAGATATCCACAATAAGCCCAAGTAACCCGATTTACAAAACTTACAGCCTGTTTCACAAATAGCCGCTAACTGCCGTATAAATTCAAAAATAGAACAAAATATGTATGAAATTATCTGCCAACTAATTTAACGGGAACTTATCAGTAAGCTGTGTAATGCCCTTAATATTTACCTACGTAATAAATTAGTAGTTTGATTCTACGTCACGAGTATAGAAACGTAAAAAATACGTAGCAGCTTGTTATTGATATCGGTTTTGAACAGGCTTCTATTTTGAAGATGAATCTCCGTCTCGAATCCTCTAGTCACGTTATAATTGGCACAGTTAGGCAATCCTTTCTAGTTCTCACGCACAACGATGCCACTCGAACGCTAGGTCGTTTTCTTTGCCCCATTCACCCACCCACTGGGACGGATTGTACTAGACTAGACAACAATGTTAGGAAAATTGAGCTAATCTACCCGTAGTGTCCCATCGATCTGTTTAACGTTGCAAGCGTTATCGTGATCCTGTATAATGTAGATGAAGCAATCGCATCCAATTCTCACGACACGGCTCCGGCGAAACACGCTGTTTGACCATTATGAAATTCTAATTGTTTTTCTAATGAAGAAATCAAGTCTGATGAGTAGGTTAGCAGGCATTCAAGATACAAGGCTAATAACGCTCAGTGCGCTTACTGATTAAATTTGATAAATAAAACATGGTATCTTCCTAGGAAAATTTTGCAGAAAAGATTATCCGTCGTTGTTAAACCAAAATCTGCTGTCTTTGATCGTCGTAAAGTGTTCAGAGGCACTCAGAAGTTTTTTTATACGGTAGATCGCAAAGTCAAACAGCAAATCTCAAGAAGTGCTCATAGCTTTTGGGACGACAACGAATCTCAGTATTATCGATGGAATCAAATTAATACCCTACATGCCCTTTTGATTTTTTTGTTATTGATGAGAAGGCAAACTATGACTGCATTCGTCGTGAAATGTCAAGACAGATCTCTTGTGTTGATGACTTCATAATTAAAGTTCAAAGAAAAAAAAAGCACATTAATACACCGCAAATAATGACCTCTCGGAACAATGACGACATCGACGTTGATTTGATTATCAATAAAATATTGATTCACCTGCAGTGATGCAAGCTTGTCATGGTGAAATGTGGGTTGTATATTAAATATTTTATATACAATTATGACCTATTGATATCAAAAATGGTCAATAGCAAAGGTTAAAAGAGTCCAACCACTTTCACTGCTAGTCACGGCGCGGCGTGGCGTCAAATCGTCAATACATACTAGTGAGCACGGAGCGCTATGGGTGCCGGATGCACGCACGCGACCTTCGACAGTTTGCAGTCGTACTTAGCGCTTAGATTAGAGGCAAGCGTCGGAGAGTGTGTGACATAACCCGGTGGCGTCACCCAACCGCACCTTGACATAATATACATACTGGTTTTCGTCTCGTGATCGAAACCTATTTATAATTCAGGCATATTTCTTACCTTACACCTTACAAAACAAAAACTAAAATCTGTATAAATTATGTGCAGTTTCAACAATCTTACTCACGCAAAACGTTAATTTAAGTAGTGCTCTATGTGTCTAATATAAATAGGTATCTAAGACATGCCACTACACCTGTATTCTCCGAAGGGAGGAGAGGTGTACAAATCACAAGTTCGCTGGGATGTACCGTATGTATGGTCCTAACTCTTGATTAATAGGGCCTTACTTGCCTATTACAATTATCCGGCCACTAAGCAAAATAAAAATTCCAATAACGATGAGACGCGATTACGCAGTTGCTTATATAATATAGGCAGGTAACCCTCTTTCAGCAGTTGGGTAAAAAGAAAATTACAGTTATAGTAACGTAAGACCTAAGGGCTTAGTGTAATGGTAGGTACGTATTTATTTAATTAACATTATTTATTATATAAGGCTGAAACAGAAAATCATCACTTACAACCTAGCCACAACCCAATAGACACAATGATTGTCTTCTAAAAATAAAACCCGGCTCTAACGAAAATACGAAATTAATAAATACGCTAAATCAGGTGTTGACATTTGAACTCTAGCCTTTAACACTCCCACTGAACTGCGAAAAATTATTACACATCACCACACTATTCATTGACTAATGACACTCAATCAATGTTATAAAATATATTCTTGAAAACAAGACATTTATCGGAATAAGATACGGTTAAATTAATTGATTAAAATCATGATTATGTATACTCGTATGTCACAGGCATATGTAAATGGTTCACAAATCCCGCAGCTTCGCGTTGTGTTTGTCATACACCTTTATTCATATTCTGCAATAAAGGATGGATCCTTTTCCGGACACACAGCACCCTAAAGGGCCATTGGCCAAAATAAAACAATACATTTCGTTACGTAAAAGATTAAATCGTGATAGGCGCAGTCGTATTTTATGTTTCTCAAAAACGTCGTCCAACATGTGACGATATTGGTTACACACAAGCACTGTTATGGCGTAAGACACAATGTAAGCAACACTAGACATTGTAATTGTAATTCGTAATTCTACTAGCACAATGTTTGACGAGCCTAACTCATACATAACTCATACCTACAATTTATCAATTCCCTGACACGAATTGTCATCATTAAAAAAATCTATAAACACCGTTAAATGTTAGGATGTTAAAGTAAGGAAGAATCCTAATAGGTGTTCACATTATGGACTGCTTCGAGTTGTAATTAAATAAACACTTAACGGCAATGAGCAAGGGCACGCGTGCTGCGGAGATCCGCTTGGAAATAAAACCTGAGTAACCGCTGGGCAATAAAGATGTTGGGATAATGCGACGTGTTTACGGTGAAACATTTCATGCCTGCATACATTACTTCTAACTATATACATAACTGTAACAATACAGCCACATAGAATCTGAAGATTCGCACTAAATACAAAGACTGATCTGACTAGATATTTCATTCTGTTTATAATTATTTAGGTCACGACTTCAAAATGTTTGGACCTTTTCGTGACGGATAACGAAAAGGTTTTAAAAGTAATACTGGACTGAAAATTCTAGAGAAAATAGAATATTACCTATATTATTTAAAGTCCTTCAGCGGTTCAGTCATATGAGCATTTGTCTTTGGTGGGGCTCGTACCCACGACAAGACGAAGCATTGGTGGCAAAGTTACCAACCTTACACCGAAAGAGCAGTCACTTTAAAAGTTTTAATTCCTCAGCTTAAACTTTAAACTTCCTCGAAGAATTCCATTACCTAATGATTAACTTTAGTTTGAGTCCCTCTTTTCAGAATATGCCTATCAACTTGTATTTTAATCGTTTCACTCTCCACCACGTGCTACTTTTAAAAGATCAAAAATTAGTACAGGTTTCTGTGTCACCTCCATTGTTTTGCGATTTTTTCTCTTTAAAAACTCGACGTGACTTGCTAAACCTTTTTTAAATGCTCACACGTTTATGTCCCAGATCAAAAAACAATTTGTTTCTGATGCTTGTCTTGTTTGTACGTGAGATTCAACCTTATGGCGACAGTTTTGGGGGTTACGGTCACGGACATTGACGGACACGGCAAAAGTTTGAACCGAACGTGTTCTGCGTTACAATGAGACGATTTTATACAAACCCCGAAACGTTAACTGAATACTCTTTTACTTTGACCGATTTGATCGTAATCTAGAAAATCTGATTTGGCGACAAAAATAGAGTTGACACAATTACAAAACCTGCTCTTTTAACAAACAATCAAAGTATGAATATTAGTCCTTGTTTAGATACTTGCTTCCTAGTTGTATTAAATCATTCACAAATATTCCCGTCACGTAAAATCTTTGTAAATATGCACTTGACTGCAAAGTTGCAAATGTGTCTGTAATAGGTATATCACGCAACGTTATACGACGCGTATTTTGTAATCCGATCAATAAAATGTCTTCGTAAAATTACCATAACATCTCAAATGTAACCTTTACTAAGAATTAATAAATATACAATATGTAATCACACTGTGTGTGAGCAAAATTTACCATCATGTGTTATATCAATAATACTTGTTGAATTTAACATTTGATATTTACGATGTACTTAGCTAAGTGGCTCCTTGGCAGTTTTGCAATGAGTACCTCATCTCAGTGTTTCATGTTAATTCAAGGAGCAAGCAATGATGTGTTTAGATACCCGGCTTGTAACATCAACAATGTATAACCTCACACGACACTAATTGAATTGAATATTGAATTTGAAGTGAAAGGCTTCACACATGTATGGAGGAAACCTATGTAACTTCAGGTGGCATTAAAGTTACTTCAATGTTTAACATGAATTGCTGAAATTATTTCTTAATAAATAGACTGAAGAATGTAGAGATGACATAGTAGAGGTGTGTCAAGACCACAGACAATAATATTTGCGCACGATTGCGTAATGCGCCTCACCCAATACTTTTATTGTGCAACCTGTAGCCGTCTGGTGCAGTCCGTTATAATGAACTAAACGACTGTAATGCAATTGATTCTATTCCTATGTACCTACGTTTGTCTAATATTTTTTTATTGGTTATTAATTATCATCAATCATCAATCTCAAAAAGAAGGATTAGACACCTTAACATCGAGAAAATCCCATAATGTGCAGCTTTTCCTACAATATATTTATGTATACGCACGCACATGATAACACAAAGTCAAAAGTGCGTTCCCTGGGCTACTTGAGACAGAATTACTAGGCTATCACTGCTAGAACCAATATCAGAACAACTTTTAGACGTCCGAATAACAGTCTTAACGATATAAATTTAGGGCACCACAATAATAAATATTATTTTTCTAGTAAGAACATCACACTTTTACTGGTGTATTTTACACTCGACCAATTAGCCGAGGTAATTAGCCTCGGCTATTGTATGAATTAACCTAAAATAACATCCAGGAATTAAATATTTGCTATGACAGTAATAATAGGTATTTATAAATATGATAATTCAATGACCGCGTTGTACCGGATCATTAGCAGAATAATCAAATTAATATAATTAATGAGACGATATGCATATATTTTCTAAAAACATGAAGGCCTATGCTGTGAAATACGCAAATTATGGGTTTTGTTTCTTTTTATTTAAATAAGATATTAGTAATAATACAATCGTAATAAGATAAATATCACGATTATTAACGTTTTTGACATTTCAGCTTAAAACTAAAAGGATAAGTTGACAAGTCTATTTTAGAAAAAAAACTATTTATCTTAAACGTTACTTATTTTTTTCTTTCATTGTTTACAGGCCACGCTGGCAATAATATACGCCAGTGAGGATACGCCAAAGGAACTGCCAAAAGTCGAAGCCAAAGTATCAGCAGAGGCGCGAAAGGGACGCCAATATGCAAACTATCCCGGACAGAATGACAACGAAGTAGTCGTAGACATCGAGGATGACGAAAAGAAACAGTATTACGAGACCAACTATGACACAAGTAAGTGTGAAGCAGAGTCCTTACCAAATTGTAAAAGGAAAATATTAACATAACATACCATAAACATACTGGGACTTGTTGGGGCAATGGGGCCATAAATAGGCACCAAATTTAAACTAAACCTACCACTGAGGATTTTAAGGAAAATCGTAATAATAGCGTTATTACGATTCAAACAAATTTATGGCAAAATGTGATGATAGACAAAAATATTAACACAATCTTCGAGGTCTGGCTGGACCATTCTGTCACTAAAAATAAACAATTGGCATTTGAGCGTTATCTATGTCACTTTACGATGTACTAGTTGTGCTCTTACGTGTTAAATAGAGAGTTGGGTCACGGATAATTAAGTTAAAGCGACTACATTAAGATAAATTTGGTCGTTTCAAACCGGTATCGTTTTATGCGTACCTACCCATACCTCCCAGACTAGTTATTAGGTTTTTCGCGGTTGATATTAGTCATTGATAACTAGATACGAACTCTCTCGCCATTCCCGTGGGCCGCCCTACAATGATGTCAATTTCTAAAGTTCCATTCGATCATCCGGCCATCGGGATCATCGTTCTCAAACAAGAAATTCATTAAAATATAACATAAATAGTAGCTCCAAGTCCAAGTGGTTAGTATTTCTCGACTCTTGGAACTGTATATCATTGCGTGGCTTACAAATTCTATTTTATTGGAAATAGAATAAGTTCAGTAATTTTGTGATGTATCGTTAAACCTTAATATATTTTTGCTGTCGAGAACATCATAAACACTGGTAACAAAAAGTAGTTTACATTTTTTATTCGTTTTACCATAATTAAAGAAATCCGTATCCGTACAACACACCTACCTGATATTAATTTAATGAATGATCTCCGGTGGTCAGGACTTGATTGTGGTCGAAATCCGCATTGTGAATATAAATGAAACAACTTGAAATGGATACCCACACAACTACCCGACATTATATTTACATACCGTGCACACTAAGAAAAGGACATTCCTTGAAGGAACCTTACACTCGTTTTATTTTACACTTCTGGATCAAAACCTGTTCCGTGATTGTTACGCACTTTTGGTTCAAAAATTTTTGCGAAATTACCTTATTGATATTATGTAAATATAACGTTTCGTTAACAACGTTATTGATCTGTGACACGATGATAATAACACCGGTTACTTTCGGAATTATCCACAATTTTTAATCTTAAACACAAAGATTAAATTCGTAAAGATGGCGCTGTAATAAATGTAGTAAACGTTGAATGTGGCACATAAAATTATACTTAAACGAAGGAAGATGAAAATGCGAATTACCCTCATTATATACCTATATAATATTATATGTATGATGTCGCATTTCTCGCTGAGCGTAGAGAATATTTCGTGTGTTTGCTGACGAGCAACAGCTGCTATCATGGTAATAATTCCTGTAACTTTCATATAAATCAGGATAAATTTACATAACTTACCATTACGCCGATATGCCTGGAGAGTTAGGCAGTGATGGAAGTAATAAATGTAAATTTTATAAAATAACTATTATAGAAACAAGATTATCATGACCTTTTCTTGGATGGGATTGTGTCCGATAAAATGGCCAATGGTTTGCCATCACAAGGGACCATAAAGAGACATGTACAGACTATAAGTGTGTCCTTTTTGGTTAGTGGTCACGGACGCAGCTGGTGACTAGGGAAATAGTAATTGGGTTTTTCCATGAGTAAATTATTAGTTACTACTCGGAGTTTAGATTTGTGCCCGGTCAATGGATAAAGAATCGCCCCTATTACATGGCACCCAAAACCATATAGGTTATACTACTACGAATATGCTAAAAATAGCGTAATGGTTTTTCTTGCAACAAGTATACTTAGGTAGTACTAGTTTTAACCTACCTAGGGTTAACCAACATATACACATAACCGTCATCACCAAAATGTCATCATCGTTATGGAGTTTTCTCCACCGAATTTTTATTACATTAATTACATCATGGCTTTAAAAATATTTTAATACTTGTATTTTAAAACTTGCTAAACCAGTTACTATAGACTACTATATAGATAAGAGTAATGTTCATAACTTTTAAATGTGCGTAGATAAAGGTAAAATGCTTCCAGAATAGATTTTATATGATGAAGTTATTAAGCAATTTATAGTTTTTTATAAACAACTTTTAAACCTGTTATGTTTTCGTTTGAATGAATTTAATATGTATATCAAAATGTTTTTTCGGTTATTATTTTGCATTCCTCGTGAAAACCTGACGAAATAACAAACTGCAAACATTAGTTTCGTTTCCAAACATTGTCATTTATCATAGACGTGGTGCCGCATGGTGAGATAAATTACCTAAATTCCTCACCTCCCTCCATCTTTTATGTTCTCTGAAAAACCTTGTAACAGAAAAATATACTAGCAACAATCAATTCAGACACAATCTGCAATATGGACTCGTTGGAATGTTTGTTGCTTAGTTAAGCCAGACAGGTTTTAGACTCAGCTTGACAGCTGTAGCAAATTTTATGGTCTTATTTCTATATATTTCAAACGTGTTTTATCACTCAGGTGCGTACGGCTTCGGTTACGATGTGGGCCCGAACGGGCAGTTCCATCACGAGAACCGTGGTCCAGACGGAGTTACCTACGGTTGCTATGGTTACGTGGACCCTGACAACTTCCTCCGCGCTACTCACTACGTCGCTGACAGCCACGGGTATAGAGTAGTGGAGCCTGAGAAACCGGTCGAGGTGTTCCCCGACGAGAAATACGAATACGATGAAGCGTAAGTAGATACCTATATTTTAGACTTGTACCTATTCGTCGATGTTCTACTCTTATCCAGTCAAAAATAGATACTTACGTCATGAATAGTATTGCACAATTGCAATAACAATGTTAGATGCTGTATAAATTTAACGATGCTATTAACCGATGTTACACATTATACTATGTTATATTGTTTTGATTTTCGATTCATCTTGGTTAAGGTTACAACCAGCTCACATAACTATTTTGTCGGTTAACCTACCCGTATGACGTTTTAATTATTCCGATTGATGTCGGCTACTTTTTCTTAAATGATCAGACAACTTCTAATCCAAAATAATATTTACAGAACTGACGGTCAAGCCGCAAACAACCAGCCAGGCCAGCTTATCCCGTGGAAGAAACTATACTTCCCCAAAGGATGTGGCCGAACTCCTGGCGGTGTTCCAGCCAAGCCTCTGCCGAAGCCGACACCGAGACCACCGCGGCCCATAGACAGCAGTAGCGAGACTAGCAACATTAAACCTGTACAAACTGGACAAGGTATGCTCCTTACAATATAAGGAAGATCAGGCAAATCTATTTCAACTTTTTTGGCAAGTCTCTCTGAGGCTAACATGAGCGCTACAACAAAATTTTATCCACTGCCATCTTTTATCGATATAAAAGTCGACAAAACTTTATCGCAATAGGCAATCCTAAAATTAAGCTACAATGAACATAATATTGTATACAGAAAGCACAAAAGCCCTTACATTGAATCGTCTATTTAAAAAAAACCCGATCAGGCACTTATATAGAAAATATTTATTTTCAGGACCCAACGGACCGTACGGGCCTGGTGGATCATGTAAGTACCATTCAACTGCTTCTAAAACGGGAAATCTCGATCATCATCACATTCTACCAGGTCTTACCCACCTACATAAGGGTCCAGATCACTTTAATGCGGTCTTTTTATTATTAATTTTATTTGTAGCCAACACACAACGTATATAACACTAACACAAGAGCGTGGATAATGAAACCACAAAAGAAAGGCCTATATCAATCAGTGGGGGTTATCGGGCTGCAGATGATGATAGCCAACATAATTCTTTTACTAAATTCCAAATGCTTCTGAGATAGTCCTTATAAATTTGTTATCTCTATTGTTTTCAGGGCAAGGAACCCCTGGCAGCCCGGGCACTCCCGGCTCCCCTGGCGCTCCAGGTGCACACGGCTCGCCAGGTGGACCAGGTACTAAAAATAAACCTTATTACCTTACAGGGAATATTTATATAACGGGGAACACTTCCTTAAGGCTTAGGCTGAGATGTAATAATGTACACACAGTTCGCCAGAATGTTTAAATACAATGTAATACTCCTATTACATCGTATTTAAACATTCTAGATTTGGCTAGATTTGGCTAGACCTGGGAAACGAACGCGTGACTGTAGCAGTCGCGCTTAGGACCAGTAGAAAGGAGTTGATAGATAAGTTACTTCAAACATTATACTTGCTGTCATCTAAACTAAAAAAAGTAATTAATTTAACTTGTGTTTTAACAGGTGGTCCGGGTGGCATTGGCGGACCTAACGGCCCCGGTGGTCCTAACGGCCCAGGCGGACCTAATGGCCCCGGCGGACCTAACGGTCCCGGCGGACCTAACGGTCCCGGCGGTCCTAACGGCCCCGGTGGTCCTAACGGTCCCGGCGGTCCTAACAGCCCCGGAGGTCCTAACGGCCCAGGCGGTCCAAACGGCCCAGGCGGACCTAACGGCCCAGGTGGACCTAACGGCCCCGGTGGTCCTAACGGCCCCGGCGGCCCTAATGGCCCAGGAGGACCCAATGGCCCAGGAGGACCTGATGGTCCAGGCGGTCCTGACGGACCAGGCGGACCCAATGGCCCCGGAGGACCCTCAGGCGGATATTATCCCGGCGGTTACTACCCAGGCACTGGTGGAACCCCGGGCACACCTGGATCTCCAGGCTCCCCAGGTACTCCCGGTAGTCCAGGTTTTCCGGGCACGCCCGGTACCTCAGGTTTCCCAGGCACAGTCGGCACCCCAGGCTACTACCCAGGTAAGATGTGACTAATGTTTATTAACACATTTTCGTTGGATACTAAAACGGCTTAACATTAAAACCTAGTCGCCCCGTGTTTGGATTATTTTTGCTGCTCGATCTTTCATTCGAAATATGGATAGGTACCATATTTATTCATGTTTAACTGGGGGAAACCACCAATAAACTATTTTGATCTCTATACATTTACAAAAGTAATACACAAAATTCTGTCTCGGGATTTTGTTTGCTTCTTCATTTGCATGTGCTTTCTATGTGTCATTATTGTAATACGAATACAACATTGAAACAATGTTGTCATCATTATCATCTGCTAACAATTATGTGTATCTAACCACTTCCAGGCTCAGGAGGGTACTACCCAGGACAACCTTCCGGTCCAGGTAAGATATTCATAATTTAATGTATCTAAAATAACATAAGATATAAAACGTTTAGTGATGGGTAAAGCAAACAAAGAAAAAGCAACATTTACTATGAACACAATTTGAGCTTAACACAGTGCTCTTGCTTTTCTCAGTGTACAAAAGCGCCTTCATCATATGAAATAACAATACGCAGCTTTGCTTCTCAGTCAATACAGTCCCAGGTTTCTTAATATTGTTATAATGTGCAAAAATTGCTATTTCCTGTATTCAAGATACTGATAAACTTTATAAAAGATGTTTAAAAGATTTAAAAAAGAGTACACTTTATTTTGTACATACGAGTTACCTGTATTTAATTGACTTTCGATATCATAATCATAAATCTCTTGTCACCTAATAATTAATCACTGTGGTTTGTGGAACAGTTTAGGGTAAGAACGCACTAAGAACCAATTATTGCATTTAAACCATCTCTTCTAAGCTAGGACGATTTGAAATAATCCAAGCTTCTAAGGTATGGCAACATGCAACTTATATACAGATTTTATGAAAATTTTAATTATTGTTATACTAATTTTGCTTATGTTATAGTCATAATGCGTTCTTATCTGGTATGTCATGTGATAACCTTGTGTGTGTAACAATCGTTGTGTGTATGGCTTTAGGAGGACCATCAGGTCCTGGTGGCTCATTTGGTCCCGGTAATGGATACTATCCGGGCTATCCAGGTACTCCCGGCACTCCAGGCTCACCAGGTGGACCCGGCGGACCCGGCGGACCAGGTAAATAGATATAAAATTCGATCAATATTAAAGTCATCTCTGTGTGATTGACTCCACGAAAATTGGCAGGTAAGGTTAGATATAATTGGCTCCATTATACAATAGTTACTGACCTCTATTTCTTTTGCAGGAGGACCAGGAGGTCCCGGTGGCCCAAGTGGTCCCGGTGGTCCTAATGGACCCGGTGGTTCTTCAGACGGCAGTTATTACCCAGGACAACCCGGTGCCCCAGGTGCCCCAGGCAGCCCTGGGTCACCAGGCACTCCTGGAGGCCCAGGAGGCCCCGGCGGTCCTGGTGGACCAGGTGGCCCCAATGGCCCAGGAGGCCCTCACGGCCCAGGCACTGGTTACTATCCTGGACAACCAGGCTCTCCAGGAGCACCGGGCTCTCCAGGCACCCCAGGCGGACCAGGTAAACTATAACTGTCGTATGCGTTTAGGTTGCATATTATATAAGGAACATTTAGGGCCTGTTTCGCCACCTCTCATCTGGATAGCCGCTAACCGCTGAATAAATTAAGAAATAGAACAAAATTTGTATGAAATTATCAATCACAAGTAATTTAACGGGAATTTACTCGAAGGGTATAAAGTACCTACATTCAAAACTTTAAAAAATAATTTAATTAAATTAACATTCTTTATTCAAAATTAAATCTGAAAGGGCTAAGCACTGAAAAGAACACCTATATAAATTATAGAGAAAGAAAATCGGTCAAGCTATGACAGTGTTACGAGATTTCTGAACTGGTGATCACATTTTAATAAAAAGTGTACAAGGATACGCTTTTCTTAAATCTAGGAGAAGCTTCACTATACAAACTTTATTATTACTTTAGGTGGCCCCGGCGGCCCAGGAGGACCCGGTGGTCCCGGCGGCCCCCCTAGCAGTGGTTATTACCCAGGACAACCCGGCAAACCCGGTTCCCCAGGTGCGCCTGGCTCACCAGGCGGACCGGGAGGACCTGGAGGCCCAGGAGGCCCAGGAGGACCAGGTAAATACTGCTTCTTACTCAGCTGATCCCCGCATGTAAACCTAAAAAGCTAAAGTAGCTTAGGATAGGATAGATGATTGACAATATTACCTATTGACAAAATTTGTTTCCATAAAAAAAAAGTATTTTGGTTAAAAAGCTCTTATAAAAATTAATCTCTGAAATCAAATAATATACTCAATAGTGGAGAAGACTGGTGTTGAATTTGTTAATAATCACACGCTTTTTGAAAAATATAATTAGCATACTTCGTTTATAGAAATAAATATTAAATCGACCAAGAAATGTTTGGGATAAAAATGTTAAAAGTTTTTGGTGGGGATTGAGAGGGGATGCTCTGTCCCTTTCCCGCAAAACGTTAGTATACGAATTTGTATGGCGCACGCTACTTTTCACGTCAGTTGTAAGTATAGTTCTCTATCTAGCATAAAATTAAAATGCTTTTACGAGTAACTCATTATTTTTGAACCAATTTAAATTTTGTTTTTGATAATCCGCTCTATTTATGGTCAACTTTTGTCATGAGGCCATAAAAATTAATTAGTCGCATATCAGAATATGCGTGAGAATACAGCTAAATATTTAAACTGAAACAACAGTAAGTACTGCGTTAATTCATTTCTTTCTTACTTTTATTACGTACTATCACGCCTGTATTCCCCGAAAGGTAAGGCAGAAGTGTATCTACTTTATTAAGTAGATACACCAGATACATTTATCTAAACAGTTCCCGGTATATTTAGGTGCTATGTATTGGGCGAGCCTATTGCCACTAACCGGACAAAAGTCATGACTCCGAGCTGCCTCTGTGACTTTGACTCAGGGAATCAAACACATGACCTCGAGCGTAGCAGTCGCGCTTGAGACCACTAGGCTAACGAATTTTATTGTAACAGAATATAATCTGACCTCAAATTTTAAATAGGGCTACAACCCGGACAACCAGGCTACCCAGGGCCAGGAGGACAATTCGGACAACCCGGACAGTCAGGTAAAACTTGATTAGATTCATATAACAATCTTAAATGCAAACAAATTATGTCAGTTATGTATATTTTGGACCTTTGAAAAAGTGAAAATATCAAAAAGTACAAAACTATTGATGACTTTTTAAACAAAACGCCGCGTAGCGCCATTTACGAAATGGTAAAAAAAGCAATGGTAAATAATATTATTATTGATTTTGCAGGTGGATCCGAAAAACCAGATCAACCCTTCAAACCAGGACAGCCAGGACAGCCCGGAGTGCCTGGACAACCAGGTCAGCCCGGATATCCAGGACAGCCAGGACAACCTGGTCAACAAGGTGGTCCCGGACAAGTAGGCTTGCCTGGCAAACCAGGACAACCTGGATACCCAGGACAGCCAGGACAACCAGGCAAACCAGGTCAGCCCGGATACCCAGGACAGCCAGGACAACCTGGTTACCCAGGACAGACAGGACAACCTGGTCAACAAGGTGGTCCAGGACAAGTAGGACAACCAGGACAGCCTGGTTACCCAGGACAGCCAGGTCAACCCGGATACCCAGGACAGCCAGGTCAACAAGGCCAGCCCGGACAGCCCGGATACCCAGGACAGCCAGGTGAACCAGGCAAACCAGGACAGACTGGATACCCAGGTCAGCCAGGACAGCCAGGACAACCTGGTTACCCAGGACAGACAGGACAACCTGGTCAACAAGGTGGTCCAGGACAAGTAGGACAACCCGGACAGCCTGGATACCCAGGACAGCCAGGTCAACCAGGCAAACCAGGACAGACTGGATACCCAGGACAGCCAGGACAACCTGGTTACCCAGGACAGACAGGACAACCTGGTCAACAAGGTGGTCCAGGACAAGTAGGACAACCCGGACAGCCTGGTTACCCAGGACAGCCAGGTCAACCCGGATACCCAGGAAAGCCAGGTCAACAAGGCCAACCAGGACAGCCCGGATACCCAGGACAGCCAGGACAGCCTGGTTACCCAGGACAGCCAGGTGAACCAGGCAAACCAGGACAGCCCGGAATCCCTGGACAACCAGGAAAGCCCGGAGTCCCTGGACAACCAGGTCAGCCCGGATACCCAGGACAGCCAGGGAAGCCTGGTTACCCAGGACAGCCAGGACAACCTGGTTACCCAGGACAAACAGGACAACCTGGTCAACAAGGTGGTCAAGGACAAATAGGACAACCAGGACAGCCTGGTTACCCAGGACAGCCAGGTCAACCCGGATACCCAGGACAGCCAGGTCAACCAAGCAAACCAGGACAGCCCGGATACCCAGGACAGCCAGGACAGCCTGGTTACCCAGGACAGCCAGCTGAACCAGGCAAACCAGGACAGCCCGGAATCCCTGGACAACCAGGAAAGCCCGGAGTCCCTGGACAACCAGGTCAGCCCGGATACCCAGGACAGCCAGGACAACCTGGTTACCCAGGACAGACAGGACAACCTGGCCAACAAGGGGGTCCAGGACAAGTAGGACAGCCTGGTTACCCAGGACAGCCAGGTAAACCCGGATACCCAGGACAGCCAGGACAACCTGGTTACCCCGGTTACCCAGGACAGCCAGGACAACCTGGACAACCTGGTTACCCAGGGCAGACAGGACAACCTGGTCAACAAGGTGGTCCAGGACAAGTAGGACAACCAGGACAACCTGGTTACCCAGGACAGTCAGGTCAACCAGGCAAACCAGGACAGCCCGGATACCCAGGACAGCCAGGTCAACAAGGCCAGCCAGGACAGCCAGGACGACCTGGTCAACAAGGTGGTCCAGGACAAGTAGGACAACCCGGACAGCCTGGTTACCCAGGACAGCCAGGTCAACCCGGATACCCAGGACAGCCAGGTCAACAAGGCCAGCCAGGACAGCCCGGTTACCCAGGACAGCCAGGTCAACCAGGCAAACCAGGACAGCCCGGATACCCAGGACAGCCAGGTCAACAAGGCCAGCCAGGAGTCCCTGGCCAACCAGGACAGCCCGGATACCCAGGACAGCCAGGACAACCTGGTTACCCCGGACAACCAGGACAGCCCGGATACCCAGGACAACCGGGACAACCGGGTGACCCCGGACAACCAGGTCAACCAGGCAAACCAGGACAGCCTGGATATCCAGGTCAACCAGGACAGCCAGGTGAACAAGGCAAACCAGGACAACCCGGCTACCCCGGACAGCCAGGACAGACAGGTCAACCAAGTAAACCAGGACAGCCAGGTGAACAAGGCAAACCAGGACAACCCGGACAACCCGGATACCCCGGACAGCCAGGACAGACAGGTCAACCAAGTAAACCAGGACAGCCAGGTGAACAAGGCAAACCAGGACAACCAGGACAACCCGGATACCCCGGACAACCAGGACAGACAGGTCAACCAAGTAAACCAGGTGAACCAGGGAAACCAGGACAACCCGGATACCCCGGCGAACCAGGTAAACCAGGAGAACCTGGATACCCAGGACAGACAGGACAGCCCGGATACCCAGGACAGACAGGACAGCCAGGCAAACCAGGACAACCCGGATACCCCGGCGAACCAGGTAAACCAGGAGAACCTGGATACCCAGGACAGACAGGACAGCCCGGATACCCAGGACAGACAGGACAGCCAGGCAAACCAGGACAACCCGGATACCCCGGTGAACCAGGTAAACCAGGACAACCTGGATATCCTGGACAGCCAGGACAACCTGGATATCCAGGACAGCCAGGGGAACCAGGCAAACCAGGACAGCCCGGATACCCAGGACAGACAGGACAGCCAGGCGAGCCAGGCAAACCTGGACAACCCGGATACCCCGGTGAACCAGGTAAACCAGGACAACCTGGATATCCTGGACAGCCAGGACAACCTGGATACCCAGGACAGTCAGGACAGCCAGGGGAACCAGGCAAACCAGGACAGCCCGGATACCCAGGACAGACAGGACAGCCCGGATACCCAGGACAGACAGGACAGCCCGGATACCCAGGACAGACAGGACAACCAGGCGAGCCAGGCAAACCTGGACAACCCGGATACCCCGGTGAACCAGGTAAACCAGGACAACCTGGATATCCTGGACAGCCAGGACAACCTGGATACCCAGGACAGCCAGGACAGCCAGGGGAACCAGGCAAACCAGGACAGCCCGGATACCCAGGACAGACAGGACAGCCCGGATACCCAGGACAGCCAGGACAGCCAGGTGAACCAGGCAAACCAGGACAGCCCGGATACCCAGGACAGGCAGGACAGCCCGGATACCCAGGACAGACAGGACAGCCCGGATACCCAGGACAGACAGGACAGCCAGGCGAGCCGGGCAAACCAGGACAACCCGGATACCCCGGTGAACCAGGTAAACCAGGACAACCTGGATATCCTGGACAGCCAGGACAACCAGGCAAACCAGGACAGCCCGGATACCCAGGACAGACAGGACAGCCCGGATACCCAGGACAGACAGGACAGCCCGGATACCCAGGACAGCCAGGACAGCCAGGGGAACCAGGCAAACCAGGACAGCCAGGTGAACCAGGCAAACCAGGACAGCCCGGATACCCAGGACAGACAGGACAGCCCGGATACCCAGGACAGACAGGACAGCCAGGCGAGCCAGGCAAACCAGGACAACCCGGATACCCCGGTGAACCAGGTAAACCAGGACAACCTGGATATCCTGGACAGCCAGGACAACCTGGATACCCAGGACAGCCAGGACAGCCAGGGGAACCAGGCAAACCAGGACAGCCCGGATACCCAGGACAGACAGGACAGCCCGGATACCCAGGACAGACAGGACAGCCAGGCGAGCCAGGCAAACCAGGACAACCCGGATACCCCGGTGAACCAGGTAAACCAGGACAACCTGGATATCCTGGACAGCCAGGACAACCTGGATACCCAGGACAGCCAGGACAGCCAGGGGAACCAGGCAAACCAGGACAGCCCGGATACCCAGGACAGACAGGACAGCCCGGATACCCAGGACAGACAGGACAGCCCGGATACCCAGGACAGCCAGGACAGCCAGGTGAACCAAGCAAACCAGGACAGCCCGGATACCCAGGACAGACAGGACAGCCAGGCGAGTCAGGCAAACCAGGACAACCCGGATACCCCGGACCATCAGGTAAGCATTAAAGGGCGCCGACCACTATTTTAAATTATGTATACATACGCATACGCCTTTTACCCATTATAGGGGGTCGACAGAAACTACCTCCTGAACACCATTTGCTACGATTCTTGCATAAATTTATTTTGCTTTGTCTACGTTCATATAATATCTCCTCATGCACATGCGCTGGTTGAGACTACTAGTAGTTCTAGTTTTGACCATTACGACAAACCTTAAAACCCTTAATTACCCTTATAAGTATTAAAGACTTTCTTGATTTGTTGTCTTAGGTGGACCAAGTGAACCAGGACAACCTGGCTATCCAGGACAACCAGGACAACCTGGCTACCCAGGACAATCAGGAGAACCTGGTCAACCTGGATACCCAGGACAACCCGGACAACCAGGCTACCCGGGTCAACCAGGACAGCCCGGCTACCCAGGACAACCAGGACAGCCAGGTCAACCGGGAAAACCAGATCAGCCAGGACAACCAGGATACCCAGGACAACCAGGAGAACCTGGCAAACCTGGTCAACCTGGACATCCCGGACAACCCGGACAACCTGGCTATCCAGGACAACCAGGACGGCCAGGTGAACCAGGCAAACCAGGACAACCCGGCCAGCCAGGTAAAGCCTGCTTCATTGTTATAATTAGACATTTCTATGTAGTTACAAAGGCTGTTCAAAAGGCAAAGAAAAAGGCTTAGCCGAATAGTAATGACTGCTACATGTCCTTCAGTTACAACTATTTAGTTATAAGACGGTTTGCAACTTAACTAGGCAGGTTTAAAGACATTTATTCTCATTAAAAACAAACAGTCACTTACATGAGAACATTAATGACATACAAGTAGAATATTATAGGGTTGTCGTTCATACTCTTATAATGCATTCAATAGTCCTAGTACTTAGTGTATTGATTCGTAGTAGCAAAATGGTTGTTTAGTATTTTTCGAGTATATATTCAGCAAGTTTTACCTTGAATGCATTGAAAGAGTTCGCATTTAACCTACGAAGGCGCACAGCCTTCAACAGTAAAGTTGAAGGCTGTGCGCCTTCGTAGGTTAACATTGTTTTTTTTTTTGCGTACTACTGCGTAAAAGTGCTAACTAAAAATCCAAAAACAAGGTCTGTAATGTTGGAAAATGTTTTGCCTTAGTTTGTTCTTATCTGGCTGGCTTAAAAAACTGGCTCGACGGGTCCTGCGCTTTGACGTTTGTTTCTAATTAGGTACATTATATATTAAACTTATGTTAAGGTAGAGTATACTAGAAACGAAGTTGCGAGACACCCAGCTACCCGTGGTTCCACCCGGGACGATTTAAGTATTTATTCCGAAACCCGTGGGAATTTCCCTTTATTAGTTTATTTATACGGAATTACTGTCAATTTTTTTTTTACTATCACGAAAACAACAAGAAACATCTCCTTGCCATGACTGTGTAGTCTTGTTTCATCGTTTTCATATTCTTTCAGGTGGATCAGGATACCCAGGACAACCTGGACAACCAGGATACCCAGGACAACCTGGACAACCAGGATACCCAGGACAACCCGGACAGCCGGGTCAACCGGGAAAACCAGGTCAACCCGGACAGCCAGGATACCCAGGCCAACCTGGACAACCCGGTTACCCAGGAGAACAAGGAGAATCTGCCAAACCTGGTCAGCCTGGATATCCAGGACAACCCGGACAGCCAGGATACCCAGGACAGCCAGGCCAACCAGGATACCCAGGACAACCAGGCCAGCCAGGATACCCAGGTCAGCCTGGTCAGGCAGGCCAGCCAGGATACCCAGGTCAGCCTGGTCAGCCAGGCCAACCCGGATACCCAGGAGAACCAGGTCAACCAGGATACCCAGGACAACCAGGCCAGCCAGGATACCCAGGTCAGCCTGGTCAGGCAGGCCAGCCAGGATACCCAGGTCAGCCTGGTCAGCCAGGCCAACCCGGATACCCAGGAGAACCAGGTCAACCAGGATACCCAGGACAACCCGGACAGCCAGGATATCCAGGACAATACCCAGGTATGTTAAATTGTAATCTAGGTTTGTATTGTAGGTTTATTTGAATGAAAAGACATACCTATTATTATTTATTTATTTTTAACCTTGGTTTAAAATAAATAAACGGTTTTCAGGATATTCTTAATTCATTCTCAATAGTTGAGTCAAAGGTAAAACAGAGGATGATGATGATAAGGTCTGACAAAATTGCAAAATACGCATGCAAGTGTTCAGTGTACCTACTATTAACAACGGATACATCATTATACCTGGGCTTGAAAATTAAAACCAGGCATTTGTCTGTAGATTTTATGTACGTGTACCTACTTTGAATATCCTATCTTTTTCAGATTCCGTAGGTGCACCATCGGGAACTGGGGTCCAGCCACCCGCGACTGTGCCGTCTAATCAAATGCCACCATTCCCTATCTACGTCATTCCATACCCACTGCCAATCGTTCCAAGCCCAGGCTCATGCCCGTGCTATTTACTGAAACCAGGACAAAATGATACTGCAGTACAAGGCCAGGCACCCCAAGGTGCTTCGCCGCCATACAACCAGAATCAAAACCAGCCACAATACGCGCCCTACGGTATCATTGGGTTTGTCCCCGTTGTATTCGTACCATACTGTCCAGGAAATGGTACGAATATGAACAGCGCTCAACAGAACTTCCCGAATGCGGTGCCTGTGCAGTATAACTGCGCACAATGCCAGGCTAACAGTGACATCTATCGGTACCTCGGTAGAATTAATGGAGCACGCAGCACCGGCTTCAAAGATCTCAAAGAAATTAAATCTCTCTCTGAATTAGACGACCTCCTAAGGAACCAAATCAAACCTATCAAGAAGAGTATACGAAAAATCGCTGCCCACCCACGAATACTTGACGACGCGAACGAAAAGGATGAAAAGAAAAACAAGAATCAAACTAAGATAGAAAATAAAAGTAAAGTTAATAGTAGTAAGGCAGTGAAAAACTAATTTATTAGTTGTATACCAAGAATAAGCCATATGGTATACGGTAATTAAAATAATTTTGAGACTGTCCGATGGTAAAAATTCTTGGACGATCTCAAAATTTTAAAGATGACGTTAATCAATATTTATTATCCGCAAGTATAAATATACGTCATATTAATATAGGCAAATTTATAATATTTAAGTACACAATGAATACTATATATTTATTATTTCATGATACGCTTTCCGTATGTAATATTTACAAAATGTATTTCACAATTCAATGTTGCCATTTCTGTCGTTATTGAATTTGATCATTAGCGCCAAGAGAACTGTAAAGAAATAATAAATTATATTTTAATTTAATAATTTTGTTTTTTTTTTATCCATCACATATGCCTTACCTTCAGGGTGGAGGCTTCAACACACAATCACGCCTAGATGTAGCGCAGAGGTGTACAGATGTAAACCGGTATATTTAGGTCCGATACGTACTAACTTATTAATGTTACTAATAATAATGAACTTAGACGATGTCACAAACCATTTCTATTCACTTTATGCGGATGACATTGCAGTCGTATTAACAGAAAATAAATTATTAAATGATTATAATACGGAAATTAACGAAACTGTCAACACTATAGTAACCTGGCTCAATAACAATAATTTGCAAGTAAATATTAATAAAACGTCTTATATCTTTTTGTATTTTTTTAAGCATTTTCCATGCTAAGATTACAAGTTATTTTTAATGAAGGAAAAAATCGGCGGGCGGGCAGGGTTCGAACCTGCGCCTTCTGGTTCGGTACACCAGACGCTCTGACCACTAAGCCACCGCTCGCCTTCGCATTTGCTTTATGGAGACTTGTTAAAATAACCAACCTAAAGACAGGCCTCCTAGCTTATCACGGATATGTCGCTTCCAATCTTAGTTACGGCATTGTCCTATGGGGCAACTCTGTCTTGATAAATAGAGTATTCATTGCTCAAAAACAGTGTATACGCGCTCTCTGTGACGTGTCACCGTTGACCTCATGTAAACCTTTGTTTAAAAAACTAAAGCTGTTAACGGTTCCTAGTATTTATATATTCGAATGTTGTAAGTTTGTTAAATCGCACTTCTATCTATTTCAACGTCTCGGAGATACGATTCAATTTAATACTAGATATCCTAATAAACTGACACTTCCTGTAATGAGAAGTCAATTGTATCATAAGAGTTGCTTTCCTATGGTTATAAGACTATTTAATAAATTGCCTGTAACATTTAAGGAACTTCCAATGAATCGTTTCAAAACAGCCTTATTTAAATGGCTTATCGATAAATCTTTCTATTCCGTAGACGAGTATCTTAAACTTAAATAAAAAAAAAAAAAAAAAACCTGCTATAACAGTATTGGGCTTTCCTTATAATGCATAAATAAAATAAACATGTATGAAAATTTGAAAATTTGTATGCTATATTTAGCGAATTGTCATAGTGCTTGCTTAAATTGAACCAACTGTTATTTACTACAATTCTTACAGATAATAAATTTCAAATTTCAAATAGATTAAAGTCTTTAATTATGTGAAATCTACACATAGAAAAATGGCAGGACCTAAAATATAAAAATAAATTATTCAAGTGCAAAGATTCAGAACTTAACTACCTTCCTTACACACAGCCATAATTATTATAGGTATATTATAACGTAGGCTCAAAGACAAACACGTAGAAATACAAATTAAAGAAAACAAATTAATATTTTCTCTGCTTCTCGATTCCGCTTTGTACCAACGAAACAATTTAAAACAATGACTTAATTATAGGATACTAAACTTGACTTCTACACTGAATAACACTTATTTTTATACTTACTTGATCAATATCGCACATTCATAAATACAAACAGAACAGAGTAGCGAGTGACGTATCATGCATTGTGTACCACAACAGCCGTGACTCCAATGCGTCGTCACGGGTCACTGCGAGGCTCTAGACATTATCCTCCAGCTCGCTGGGTTCTCATACTGCTCGGATATAAATACTAGGTACGTAAATGTATTAAAACATAACATAACATTACCATGACTGCCTCGTTGGTCTAGTGGTCCCAAGCGCGACTGCTACGCTAGGTGTCCTGGGTTCGATCCCCGGGTCGACCAAAATGTTGTTGGGTTTTTCTGTGAAATTTCAGGTAGCAGCTCGGAGTCTGGACTTGTGCCCGGTTGATGGTATAAATAGGCTCGCCTCGCCTCCTATTACATGGGACTTAAGCATACCGGCGAATTGTAGGTGTACATTAGTACGTCTCTACCTAACCCTTCGAGGAATACAGGCGTGATGGCATACGATGACATTACCATCACGCCTATATTCTCCGAGGGGTTAGTTTGCCAATATGTTTTGAATACCAGGTAATAGCGAGCTATTTGCTCTATTGCTATTGCTATACCGGGCCAAAGAAATCCCAAATCGGAACTGCCACTGAGTAAATTTTAAAGAAAAACTCTTGATAACAGTTTGCTCGGCCTGGAAATCGATCACATTTAGCGTAGCAGTCAAGTCGAGCTTAAGACACTCTAGACAGGGCTACAGTTTGAGAGTCTGTATACTATAGTCTTGTCTAGTTTTCGTATACGTATGCTTATGAACAACAATTAATAAAATATAAACAATTGTTCACACGGAACTACGGAAGAGGCGGTACATAGGTTTATATTAATAATAGTAAGGTACCTCCTTTATACAACATGTTAAGAAAACCCTGTCCGACCCGTAAGGGTATTATTAGGTATCGATATTAGATTACATTGATGTAATTCTTTTCAGTTTACAAGTAAAAAAACTTTTATTTTTTTTTAAAACAAGGAAACTTAAGTTCATAGCTGCAGGGGCAATCGTCACAGGTGCCAAATATACCACGGCAAGTGATAGTGTTGTTACATTCAAGAAAATTGCTAATTTTGGGTAATATTGGTAATTTTTGTACAAAAATTGTGAATTTAAAACTTCATTTACATCCTTATTTTTAAGAATATTTAATTTATTTTATTTTATTTGGTACTGTAATTGGGACACCTTTCGGATCGGACGGGGTTTTATTAACACATTGTAAACAATCAGATAGTTATTACCTATATATACATAACTTTAATTACCATTCGTCCGCGGCGATAATGTTACTTAAAGTGCACCCAAATTTGTTGTATTGTTTATGTAATAAACTCAAAGAATCAAGCAAACAAACAATTACTTAACACAACATTAATATGCTTATGCTGCTTATTGGATTTATTATGTAGATATACTAACAAAGTTAATATACTTAGTCAGCAGCTGTCGACGTTGATATGAAGTAGGAACTCAGTAGGCTACCAACTTTGTAACTAGTTTAAAACTCAGTAATAGAATGTGATATCGCTACGCTACTAGGTACTTCCCTAGGTCGTGGTGAAAGTTCCTGATCCCGTGGCCATCGCATAGGGCAAGTGATGGCAAGTAGGTACGGTTTTAAGTCGGTAAGTCCGACATACCCTGCCGACTTCTCAGGTGACGGGGATCCAGGACGAGTTTCCGCACCCCCAAAAAAAATGTATCGCTGCCACTTATTGTACAATTAGGTGTTCCCGCGGTGTTACTCTCGATCATCCAATTTTTCCCGATCCCGTGAGAATTTCCCGTAATATTTTCTTAGAGCACATCTACGTCTTATAAGGAACATTAATTGTGTAAAATTGGTTTCAGCTGTGCGTTGATCTATCCTGTCAGTATTTTCTTCTATGATTAGATAAAAATTACCTACTTCATTCACATTTCACACATATAAATATAAATATGGGTCATTTTTTACACAGCACCATCTAGCCCCAAACTAAGCAGAGCTTGTTCTATGGGTACTAGACAATGGATATAATACTTATATACTTTTTTTGTAAATACATACTTATAATATATGTATAAGAAACACCCAAACAAACACGAACACCTAAGTTCATCACATAAATGTTTGCGGGAATCGAAACCACGACCTCGTGATCGGCAGTCCGGTATTCGAACCACTAGACCACGTCGTCAATCAATATGATCACTTTTGTGTAGTGTGTAGTATTTGAATCTCACAATAATCTCAACTTTTCTGTTCTATGGGTTTGAGCTTTCCATGGTTCTACTATCGCAGATACCCGTATTCAAGTAAACAACATAAGTATTCATAATAATTGTGTAGGTACAAAGACAGTCTTATATTTTTTTAAGGCATGACCATTAAAATATAATGTGAGTCATGGCATGGCCTTGTCTGAGATCACTATACTAAATCGTCGGCCAGAACTTTAACATAGCTACCATAATTGTCACAATTTGTACAAAAACAACAATTTTGAGGAATTCACAACAAAATTATAATGGATTCTCACGTGATTTAATATTAATAATTCTAAAGTCCCCGAAAATACATTTGTATTCAAGATAATATACCTGAATGTACCTAAATAAAGCAATTTGCAACCGTGGGTATATATTATACACTAGATTTTGCCCGCGACATAGTTCCCGTAGAAGTCGAATTTTTTTTTCCCGTGTTTGTAATATTTTTAATTTATACTCAGCTCCTTTTGGTCGTAGCGTGATATATAGCGTGCCTTCCTCGTTAAACTGGCTATCTAATACTAAAAGAATTTTTCGAATCGGACCAGTAGTTTCCTAAATTAGCGCTTTCAACTAAACAAACAAACTATTCAGCTTTATAATATTAATAGGTACAGATTATACTGTAAGGGCCTGTTTCACAACCTAGTAGTTAGTGCGTTTCCGTTAAGAACATTATTTGGCAGATCATTAAACACATTTTTTTTTCCATTTTTTTAAATTTATTCCGCGATTAGCGACAATCCAGAATTCCGGAGATAGTGAAACTGTTAGGCAAACTTTTATTCAACTTCGAATTGAAAAACGAATTCATTATTGTTTTGTGTGACTCTTTTTCTCTATGACATTATTGATATACCATCAATCTTAGTAGGAAGATAATTCAATGTGACACAATTATAACAAGAGATAATGTAATTACATTTGTCTAGTTAGGCGTGCCGCATCTCACAGTTGCGGGCGCCCCTAACTAATATTGAGAGTAGTAATGGTTGGTATATGGAGTATATGATGTGATAATATACTAATGGTTGGTTTAGTATCATACTGCTGTACAACCACACAGGTCCCGTGTAACTGTAATGTATGAGGAATTAAAAAAGGACTATACTACATAGCTGTAGCTATAGATATCTCAAAATCACCCTACACAGAATTAGGTTTTTTTATGTTCCTTACTACGAACTAATACTTAGATAGGCACCGGGGAGTTCAGATAAATTAAAATGCAACCACGTAACCGGAATACTTACGTGAATAGTCACGAGTGACAAATAGGTACAAGTAGTTGTGACACTTGTGACAGAATACCTCGTGAACTTATGTCGCACAAGAAAACGATTTTCCCCACTTACAACGTTTTTTAAGTAGGTACAAATCATTAGGTAATACTAATAGGCAAGTGCTGGCTACGCCCAATGCCCATAGTTACCAACGTCTTTTAACTAAAAACGTTGGCCAACACTAGGTATTTCTTTAAACTGTGGGTGCTTTTTCAACCACAACTCACTCAGACCCGGGACAACTACCTTTAAGTAAGTCCATACAATAAGTTTTACCTAAATAGAATTATTGTTCTATACGGGGTTCGAACCCTCAAACTGTAGGGAACACAGAAGCCGATCTCTGAACTACTGCGCCAGTCGAGTCAATCTGTCAAATCTTAAACAAAATTATTTACTTAGGCCTCTGATGACGAGTGGCTCAAAAAAGTTGTGTCTAACGAAGAAGACAAGGATGAGTGCGACCTTGAAGAAACAACCTCTAACCCAGCTAGTCAACCATGACAGTACCATCACCTTCCATACCTATACATTTCACCAATCATTCGTTGTAATTAACTATACCTACCTACTTAATCTCTTTATGTTTACCTAGGTACTTATGTGACCTATAATTTTCATATCGTATCATATACCTACATAAAAGTACGGGTAGGTAGGTACACATACACTTAGTTATCCGATAAACTAAATATAACTGATTATGTAATAAAATAAACCGTTTTGTATTATCAAATAGTAGTCTCAAAATCTGATCTTTGGATATTAATACCTAAATTCTTATTAAGGAAGTGTGTAACAAACCCATAAAGTAGCACAAACTTTACTTTTAAACATTTGTTTCTTACTTCTGCATTTCTGCGAATGATACCTAAATATGATTCATTGTACATACAATGCAAAGGAAGTGTCTTTACAATTTATTAGGAAAAATACATAAAATAAATTCCCTATTATAATTTTATGACATACCTACATTAATTGTACAACGTTAAATTAAATATGAATAAACTGCCATTGTCCATTTCGTGGTACCAATGCGAATAGTCGCCGTCAGGGTTAGTCGCACCGAGCTTCCGTATATTGTAGTGCATGCAGTTTGGGACCATAACACACCTCCTGGGAGAATATAAGCGTCATTATATATGTATAGTGATAATGATTGTGTTACGTTTACGTACGTATGCGTCATAGTCTTCTTGCAGAAGGACGAGTTGCCTACAAACGGACTCATTACCTCCCCAGTGACCATTGTCAATTACAAGACAAAAACTCCCACGGTTTATAAAGGTTGGAACGTACGCACACGTACACAGAGCGCATCTCTACTCCAACGTTCCACCTGTGCCGGTGATTTACTATAAACTTCACGTGAAATTCAATAATATAAATTGAAGTGTTAAAAAAATATCACAGTGAGTATCTTTCTTTTTTTAATAATAATTATGATTTTACTAAGTAACTACTTAGGTACTTCGTTTTTAATATTAATAGTAAATTATAATGTCGTGGATACCTTTTTCTAAATAAAAAGATAAACAATTAATAAAAAGTAGGGTAACTTAATAATAATAATCAATGAAACCAACAAAAATATTATTTTTATTGGTACTTAGTGATTTATAGTAATCATTATTACATAATATATATTATTATGATATAAGTATATATATAATAAGTAGGATAATGTACTAATGGATTGTCTCATTAGTCTAGTGGTCCTAAGCGAGACTACTACACTAGTGGTCTAGGATTCGATTTCCAGGTTCGACAATATAATTAAATTATTGTTGTCTTTTTGTAATTCTCAGTAGCAGCACAATTTGCATTTGTAGGATTCCTAATAGGTACTTGGAACCTGAACATACCGTCGAATTGTCTGTGGATATAAATTAGTACCTACACTTCTGCCTAACCCTTCGGGAATACAGGTGTTATGAAATGTCGTAACACCTGTATTCCCGAAGGGTTAGGTATGTATTAAAATATAACGTAAGGTATTTGTTCAGTTTAAATTATGTTATGTATAATAAAATAATTTAAACTGAACAAATACCTTGTCCCGCCTGCAATACATTTTCCAACATCACAGGGCTTGTTTATAGATTTTTGTCAGTACTTTTAACGCAGTCGAGTTTAATATAATTGATTTTATTTCCTACTTTTTCGTTCATAAATCATCACAAAATCACTCGATAGATCCTAAATGATCATTAAAAATCAAAAATGATACAAATAAGATGAGTTTTAAAATCAACCCGCTCGTTAAAGCGCATAAAATTCGCCATTATCATTTTTTAGAATTTCATGTACCCAGTGACACTCGTGCTATGAAGACGAATCTAATTAGGTGTCATTTGTTTAAATCGGTTGAGTCTTTGAGTAGTTACGAGCGGACATAGGAACGGACATACATACACGTCAAACACATAACCCTCCTTCGGCAGACGGGTAACAAAGTCCCCACTGCGTCTGTCTGTTCGCGACAAACTCAAAAAATACTGAACGGATTTTCATGCCGTTTTCGCCGATAGACAAAGTGATTCATGTACATAATTTGTTAAGGTTTTGAGTAAATTGGCTAAAATTGACGATGAAAACGGAACTGGCCGGTCGTATTTATAATTATAAGTAGGTACTTAAAAAATATACCAAATCTATATCCTACATTTAATTTCTTGATTCGAATCCGTCTCGTCCGTAATTCACGTAACTAATTGTATGTATTGTATCCGCCACTGTTGCTACTAAATTAGTAAAAGTACTCAATCAAGTTATAAGTAAGAAATTTCTACACTAAAATTGCATTCCTACTTACATAATTATTCATTCCAGTGAAAGTTTGCAGTTCAAAACTTCAAACGTAAGTTTTTTTGCACTAGGTAACCAGTTCACTTTTACTTTGACTTGTGCAAAGCAAAAAATATTAAAGGATACAATCATTAATTATATGACTATCTAATTAGAAAGTAAATAAGTAAAAAAACATGTATTGCATTTATTTATTAAACTCGCTATTACAGGATATGTATAGAGATAGGTAAATGTAAATCTATTTTATGGTCTTTGAAAATACTCAGCATTGATGGTTGAAATTAAATCTATATAACTATGATATGGAAATTATTATGCCGCAAATCAGACTAAAATCCAAAAGTAAGTACAATTAGTAACTTATAGGTAAATCCAATAACGCAATGTTCAACGCGGGAATCGAACCCAGGACTTCACTTTAAGCAGTAGCGAATAGACCTGTGGCAGTAACTTTGTATACCTTAACCTGGTAGGTTCGGTATATGTAATTTCACAGGCTACATTTTCCTTTAAGTACCTAGACCGGACGACATTACTTGACTTAGTGCCAGAATTGGCTAAATAATAATATAACTAGTAATATATAAATAAAAGCAGCAAGTGGCGGTCTCTAGTTTCTACTTACCCCTGTGGGAAAAAGGCGTAAGTGTATATATGTAAATAAAATAAATAATATATTCTGAATGCCTAGGCATACACATATTGTGAGACTTGAAAACTAGTCTTAATAAGATTTCAACGTACCTATGAAAATAATTACTACTGTGGTGTGCTGGCCCCTTCAACCTACGGCTGCCGATTACCATCAGGCAGCCCGTTGATATGCTTGTTTGTCATCACTAAACAATAACTACCACAATCATGCTCGTTCGAAAGAAAAATAATGAGTGTAGTCACGTCAGACTCGGATACGCTCGGCTCGATATCACATCCGATCGATCTTGAAACTACAATGATTCATTGAGTTACGTTAGGTTACGTATGTCTAAATACCTATTTACCTACCTATAAACATCGCGTGAGAATAACATAGGTCTAACAACGTGATCATTATTGTTTTGAGGGTCAAAATTGTTGGCAACTTATAACTTCGCGCAAACCTAATTAGAATAAAGCGGAATTTCGGCGGTACGAACTGACAGAGGGAGGCAGAAAAATTGATTTAAAGCTTCATAAATTAAGAATGTGCCATAAATCACAAGCTCGAGACATAATTAGACTTGTACAGGACTAGCTGCTGCCCGCGGCTACACGTCCGTCCCAAAAGGACTACTAACGGTATTTTTGAGACAAAAAGTACTCCAGACTCCACACGGTGCAATCTACGTTCTTGCAAAATTTTATCGAAACTGGTTCAGCCGTTTCTTAATATTTATTATTTGACAGATGACGACGCGTATCCTTCTTCTAGCTGCTCTAGTGTTACTCGAGAACGCATGTGCAGCACCTGCTGATAATGCTGCTGGTTCTGAAAATTCTCAAGCTTTGAACGACGAAAAAGATGATCTCAAAACTGCTGCGAGTAGTGGATGTAAGTACCTATAAATTGAATATTTTTGCCATACACACTCCTCACTCCAGTATGATCAGTTATTATTATTGTTCGTTTTAAATCCCCTCTCACCTCTCATAACTTAATTGGTATGACAACATAAATTTCCTTGTAGGCTGGTATTTTTCTCTCCGGTACCTATAGGTTGGTACCGGAGTTACCCGAGTTATAGTATAGGTAGGCCTATACTATAACTCAGTCAAAATTCCTATTCATACTTTATTGAAAGCTCCACCAGTATTGCAGGACTGGTTCTCCGTATTTTAGGTTGTCACCAAATTAAGTTTCTTTTTATAGACGCAGCTGACCGTTATTCTGACTGGGGTCGATACCCAAGCAGTCAAGGAGTAACAGGCTACGGTTCAATAGACAACAGATACAACTATGGAGGATTTGGGGGCTATGATAGTCCTTACGGTTATAATGGATACGACGGAGATTACTCAAGACACGGCGGGTACTCTGGTAACTCTGGATACGGCAGTTACACTGGCAACTCAGGATACGGCTACAGGGGTGGCTACAGCGGCGGTTATGGTTATGGGGGCAACGGGGGCTACGGTGGTTATTCCGGCAATGGTGGACTCAACTCCTACTATGTCTACAGCAATCCGTCCTATCAAGGTGCAAACCACTTAGGATACGGTTATTATAATAGAAGACCGGGCTATGGTAACATTTACAATAGCGGTATCACTCCAAGCTTAGTAACTGGGTACAGGGGTTATTCAAGGAAATAGGTTAAATTATAATAGATGAACTATTTATTTGCATAAGTTACCAAAGTACATCCAAAGTTTATATCTAAGTACCTAAACCTAAATCATCATTTTGTCTCTTAACCTACAACTGTACCTACCTAACAGTAACATACATCTATGTGATATTCCTGCATAATTACATTTACTGTGAAATTAACTATTGTAGTTTTCTTGAACCCCAACTACTTTATTCACGATAATAATATTATCACACATGCATTTCAGCGGCAAAATGTTTAGGATACGTTAGCAACTAAAAATAAAACAAGAATTCACAATTTAAATCTTTATTACTAACAATGTGACATACACGTAATCTTAAAATCATACATGCTATTTCATGTTTAAAATCGTAACATACCGTAAAATAAAGATAATTATTCTAAGCCACTGAACCTCCCTCAAAAGTCAGTTGCGTTGTATGCGCGGTGGACAATCATGGGCTAGTCAGACCCTGACACACTAGTTTGCTTTTTCATTGACTTCAATGCTCTTTCGCGAAGTTTTTTTTCCAAATCTTCATTATTCACTTTCCCCTCCTCTTCCTCTTCCTCGCCGTCTTCACTGTCTGAAGAGTCATCCTTCTTTTTTGAAGATTTCTTATGTTTCTTGTGTTTTTTGTGCTTCTTAGAATGCTTCTTATGCTTTTTAGCTTTCTTTGACTTTTTAGGTTCATCACTGTCGGATTCTGAATCGGAATCTGAAACCTTCTTCCTGGCTTTCTTTTTCGACACCTGATCACTGTCTGAAGAGGATTCTTCCTTCTCACGTTTTTTAGCTTTCTTTTCAGTATCGTCACGAGACTTAGATTTCACTTCGTCTAAATGTTTTGATTTTACAACTTTATCCTCTGCTTTTCGGCTTTTTGCGCCATCGGGTGAACTTGCGCGCTCTTTAGTTGGCTCTAATTTCTTAGAGCGTCTAGTTTCTTTTTCGGAACTTGAGTCTCGTTTCACCGTTTTCTTTTTGCTCGTCTTCTCGTCACTGTCAGAACTGTCATCATGAGAATCATCAGAGTTCTCAACTTTCTTCGACTTAGTTTGCTTTCCATCTGCCTTTTCCGACCTCGAGTGGTCAATACTTGTATCTTTATTACGTTTTTTAGACTTTTTGTCTACATCAGATTCTTCTGGAATGTTCTTTTGCTTTGATTTCGAGCTTTTGTGTTTAACTTCTTCTTCGGAACTTGATTCCGAACTAGATGAACGTGCTCTCTTCTTCCGAGATTTCTTTGCCAATTTCTTTTTAGCATTCTTTTTACTTTTCTTCTTTCTATCATCTTCTGAATCACTAGACGAACTATCTTCTGAATCACTGTCACTTGATGAAGTTTCTTTCTTAGGTTTCTTTGCTTTTTTAGAAGTAGTTTTATCCTTACGTTTGACTTTAGACTTGGCCTTGGCTTTTAGAACCTCCTCACTGCTCTCACTCTCTGATTCAGATTGCTGGGTTTTGCGCTTTCCTTTCTTTGCTTCCCTTGGCTTAGTCTCCTCTTCATTTTGTTCTTTTACTGATGCTTCATCTCCAGATCTATCCGACTTTTTGTGTTCAATTTCGTGTTTCCGTAAGAATGGAGAGGGAGTACGAGATAAACTCTTTGAAAATTCACGCAACGTTGGAATAGCAATGATATCTTCTCTGTCTTCGTCATCAGACGACTGTGCTGGTTTAACCTGATCACCGTTTTGTGGAACAGACTTTTCGTTTGCCACAGAGGATTCTCTACTTGAACTTGATACAGCTCGTTCTTTGGACTGCTCGCGCGGTAATGACACGCGCTCCGAAGACTTTTTACGCAACTTTTCCAAGTTTTCTACAAAAGAAATGAAAGTATAAAAATATATTTTTTATAGTTTTATCTGCTCATGAATATGACTCGATTTTGCCCAGCGTCTTTGAAATCACAACTTAGTTTATTAACACTCAAAAATTTGAATGTCATCTGTAGTTTTTTTTTTTGACAATTTATTAGATAACATAAAGGTATAATACATATATAGGGTTCTAAGGAATTGTCCCTTTAAGGTCTTATAATCAAAACCCTATAAGTCGTTTTAGCAAAGCTCAAAATCTTTAAAGAGGGCTTTAAAATGTGCAGGTTTTCTAGGTAAATAAGTGTGTAATTTAATCTGTACATTAAACAATACAAACCTTTTCGCGGAATAGAAACCGACTTTTCCAATCTTTCCTTGATCAGATCACTGGATCGCCTGTCCCGTGACTTCCTATCCCTCGATCTCCTATCCTTAGTGCGATCTTTGGATTTCCTATCCCTGTAATAAGAACTACTTTCAGTGACAAGCACTCAAAGGAAACAAATAGTTCGATGAAACATTAAATAATGCGGTACCTGGATCTATCTCTAGAGCGCCTATCCTTAGACCGTCGGTCTCTGGAGCGTCGATCACGCGAGCGACGTCCGGAGCGGCGCCGTGACCGCGATGCCGAACGCTTGCGAGACCGGGAACGGCGACGATCACGAGACCTTATGACATTATGTTTCAAAATAAATTAAGTAAAATTTAATTTAACGAGAAAAAAAATATTATTGTATTTAGAATAACATTTGCTACGACAACTATTATTTGTAAAAATCGGAGTCTTTCTCATATCAGCAAAATAACATTTGCAGATTTTGTATTATGACAGCTGAATCTAAGTCGGATAATGATATGTTTTCAATAGTTTTACAATTGAAAAATCGGCCTTAAGAAATACTGAGTTACCTCTCCCTTGTAGTACGTCTTCGTGAACGTGAACGCGACCTTCGACGTCTCTCTAGGGAGCGCCGACGTTCTCGCGACCTGTCATAAAAATTATCACTTCCTCTCAATGATGATGAGATTTACAAACACAAAGCATGTTATGTCAATGCCGTTATGTCGGAAATTATTTAACTCCTTCTAGAACTTTGACTCGTGAAACTTTTTCCAGGAAGGTTCAGCTACTGTTTTAGTATCTATGTACACAGTTATCGATGCATTAAATAATAATTATGCATTTCTACAATCAATTATTATATTAATTTCTAGAATATTTACTGACCTTTCTCTCCTTTCTCTTTCGCGTCGCCTACGTTCCCTTTCTCGCTCCCGCTCACGTTCACGTTCCCGCTCCCTGTCACGGCGCTCCAAAGACCGCCGACGGCTGCTTCGTCGGCGAGATTTACTCCTGTTTCAGTAACAATACGTAATTCGTAAATAAAAGCATTGTATTTCCTTTAAATTAACATCCTGATGTGCTTGTGTGCAGCTCTACTCACAGTTTCGGACTCGCCTGACGAGCCGAACTCTCGTGGGGTCGCGACCTAATCGCGTTAAGAGCTCGTGAATAATGGCTCAGATGGAATATTATATTGATGGAATATTTCGCAGACTTACCTTTCTCGGCGAGAACTTCGTCTAGGGCTGACACTAGTAGACGAATCTCGATTTGAGCGATACTGGCGCTTCTTATGCGATGACCTTTTCTTTGCACTCCCACCTACAAAAAATAATAGGTAATAGTTATTTTTAATGACGAAAAAAATATAACTTGTAATCTTAGCATGGAAAATGCTTAAAAAATACAAAAAGATAGATAATAGGTAATAATTATATAGAAATAGATTTCTGTTCTTATCTTTTAAGGATTCAATGCCACATTGAAATGGATAATCAAATAGTTAAAGTAATGAAGTGTCAAAATAACTCCAATTAAACTTACGTGATGATACAGATGTGGATCGTCTTTCGCTAGATGACCGCCTAGCTTTTTCTGCCGGTTTTTCTTCTGCGGCTTTCTCCACAGTAGACCTATAAAATGTATTGGTTTAATGGTATACTTAGGGTCTGTGTCACCAGTTCACCACCTAGTAAGTGTAAATTATTTGGAAGATAATTACCTACATACATTTTGTTTTATTTTTTTATATTACCTGACGGGTAGCGGTTATTCAGAGGTAATGATTATTGTAACTCTGCAACCACAATATCACCACAACCTAAACTTATTTTAGACATCTTTCGAGTTGCGCTACGATAATTAATTTCACTTAACGACGATACAAAAGTCACAGCAGATTTCTGACATCTGCAATTATTTGACTTACTTTTCCGGTGATGCAGAACGCGATTTGTGACCTTCTTCTTCAGTTTTATCCTCCTTGGGGACAATCTCTTTGCTCTCATCCTTACTTGTGTCGTTTGACGTGTTATGTACCTCCTCCTTGACCTCTGTGTCTTCTTTCTTCTCTGGAGATTTTCCATTTTCTACCAACAGATATCATAATTATATAAAATTAAACAAGTAAACAATATTTAATTTTTATTTTGCAATATATAGAAAAATTACGCAGCAAATGAATGTAGCAAATGGTTTACATAGTCACTTCAATGTAAAAATAAAAGACGGTTGTTATTTATGAATTCATTATTGTTTGATACTTCGTCGATTATATGACACTACAACATTAGTATGTACCTTTAGGTTCAGCCGCTTTGATATCATCCACGTGCGATGACTTCGACTGGCTGCTTCTATCACGACTGCGCCTCCTCGAACGCCGCGGGCTGCCTCCATTACGGTGCCTAAAATTATTTTGAAAATGAGTCGGCTGATCGAAAAGTTTTAACAAGAACTATCACTTACTAAACGCACACAGTAAAGGAAGTATGATAATAGTCAAATAGTAAATAATGAGGTTCAATATACTGATTATTATATTAACGAATGGATTTAAGTTTTTTAAATTGCATTCACATTGTACTTGTGTTTGACGATACCTTCTATTATCAAACAAAAAATTATTGATGGATTCAGAATTAAGAATCCCTGATGTTATACTTTAAATACAACACATCATGGATTCATAATAATGTCTCTGTGTGTGACTTACTTCCTATCAGAAGAACGGTCTCTTGTCCTAGATCGCGACCGTCGCCGCTCTCGGGAACGCCGCCGGGACCTCGACCGTGACCGCGACCTGCGACGATCCTTGTCTTTCTCCTTGTCCTTCTGCTGTTCCTCCTATTATATTAACTTATTATCACTGATGTTCTTTCTATAGAAAGCACTAAACATATAGAAACTTTATTGTCAGAATGCATTACTTCTATTGGTGAAGAAGAAGACATATTTACCATTCTTTTTTTAATCTCTTCTTTCTTCTGTTGTGTAAAAGTTTCTGGTATGCCATTTTCACTGGCCTGAGCACTTAGTAGCAGCTCCCACAGCTCACCCATGAAGAGGCGTGCATTCTTCCCATTCAAGAACCCAGTAAGGTTGATCTGCATTTTCTTGGGACAAGGGAACTAGGAGTCGAGGAAACAGGGCCGGGAAAGAAAAGATCTTATATTATTAATCTTCATCAAATTCGTTATTTTTACACCCTACATTTTTGACCATAATAATGATGTTTATCCTTCTATCCTTTAACTACTTATATTTGTTCCACTTAATATTTTGTCAGTCTTACAAAAATCAAGTTTAAAGGAAAAATAAAAATAATTGAAAAGCCGTTAAGAGCGCCATGTACATAATAATAAAATATAATAAATTCATTTTTCAGCATAGAAATGACTCGGGTAAGGAAGCAGGTGCTATGTACATGTGAAATTAATTTTCATTAGTGCTGCAGCCGGATCAGCGACGAGGCCGCGACGGCAGCGAGAAGACGCAGCGTCGCACGCTGACTGCTACGAAGCTCTGGTTACGCTGCCCGCCGCTTGACGACGCAGCACGCACTTCTTTCTTCTCTCTTCTATCACTTGCACCTGTAAGGGTTTTGCGAACACAACCACATTATGCTGAACGCAAGGCCTAAAAACGGGACTTCCATACCTCGAGTCAAATCAATCTCTTAACGGCTTTAACAAATCTGTTCTCGGTACATTTAACATTTATATGTCGCAAACAAGGGAACTCCACTGCGTTTGATGCTTTACTTTTAGCATGGTTAAGTATTTAATTTCCCCGTAAATACCGATTGAGAATGCTAAGGGCCTCCGAAAGAGCGGAGCCGGCGGGCGGCGGCGGGGAGCTGGCGGCAGCGGGCTGAGGCGGCTTCGACGGCGCACTAACCGGTGTGGACCATAAAAATATCCATACGCAATCAATATACATTTGACACCATACTTCAATTGCAGTTTCTTTGAAACAGTGTTAGATTATATAAACTTCCAGCATACCTATTGAGTAATATAATCTAATTTCTAACTGTAAAGAAACTGCAATGATTACATTTTCTTATTGATATAAATATACAACAAAGAAAATAAAAGATAGTCACTCACCTTCTCCTCAAGTTGATTATTGACATAGTCAATGACTACATCATCTTCCATCTTGAGTATTTCTGTGATCTTCTGTGTGATCCAAGGCTTCAGCACATCTAGCTTCACCTTGGACATGTCAACCTACACATGGATGTTTATTAATGCTATTGTTATGTTTAGCAATGACCATGACCATGTGAGCCTAGAGTGTGGATGGTCAACACTCCATACAAAAATATAGTACCTATGTAGTTGTCACATGAGATAAATATGAAATGCTAAAAATTAATTTGTCAGTCGAGGTAAACAACATAAAATAATAACCTCACATTAATGAAACAGTATTATCAAATTGTAATTAAAAAAATTGGAACAGGATTCACTAAAATTATATAAAAATTGATATAAATAGTAAGTAAGCATTGTTATTAATTTTTAGACTCCAAAGCAATATCTATCTGAGAAGATTTATCACACCTGTTTGCATGTTATAAAATAATCTTGGCATATTATGATGGCTACACAAATACAATTGGGAAATTTGAAACATTGGAATGCTTGGCTTTCAACAAAATTGGAATTGCGTCTTAGTTTCCAAAAACAAGACGTTTTCTGTAATTAGTTCCTTCATAATTGACTGGTTAAAGGAATAGAATTCAATGTTATTTTACCTGCTGAGTTAAACAATCACCAAACTTCATCTGCTTCATGAGCTTCTTCTCCTTGTCACTGAAGCGGGTGTCCTGCTCCGTACTAGTGCCCTGCAGCAACATTGAGAAGTTACATAGTTGTATTGCGAATAAACCTGTTCATTAAAGTATTTCTAACAATCATATTTATATTCATTCAAATTCTGTGATGTGTTGACTATTCTGCTACTGTTTTCTGTGATGTGCGCACATAACGTTGCATGTGCGCAAATCACAGAAAGCTGTAGCAGACCCATCACAGAGAATCCTGCATAACCTAAACATGTGGAATACCTACATTTTAGAGGATTAAAAACATAGCCCTTGAATGTCATCTCAGAAGCATAAATATAAACAAGATAACTATATTTGCCCGTTGGTGGGCGGCATTGGTGAAGTAGTATCTGCTTTAAACTGATTCATGGTGACAACGTGAATGTGAAGATAAAATGTAAACCAATCCAAGACCGCTGTGAATGTAGGCTATAAATTTCAAAGCTGTAACAACAAAAAATGATATTTCTCTATCTATACTAACAAAATAAGATATTATCTTACCGTATACATCATCATTTTTGAGAGAATATAAAATCAATATTCCACGATGGAGTTTAGGGGTAAAGATACCCAAAGCGTGAGGACGCCGAAGTCGTCCCCACAAATTTTCACACGCGTATCTACAACTGCCCGTAAATTCCAAGTGTTAATTTCTGAAAGGAACATAGATAATTTTAGGTAATTTGATAACTTGTTTTCAGCAAAATTATATTTAATAATTAAAACACAAAATTACATTGCAATAAAATGTGACTAACCGCCATGTTAAAAATATACCAGAGACAAAAGAGAAGTTAGAGAAGAGAAGTCACACACAGGGTTGCCATTCTTGTTACAGTACGTCCGTTATAACTTGGCGAGTCTGAACCAGGCTCTCCGAACTTCCGCGCGGCGCGCAAGTACACTCGTGAAGAACACGGTTATTACCAGACAAACAAACATTCGAAGAGAAAATATCTAATACCTAATAAGGACTGACGCAAATAACAAAATAAACTCAAAAACACTTAACAAAAACACACACAACTATAAATAAGACAACAATTACACTTAACAACGAACAAAGGATAACAACAATCAAAAAACACAACGAAATAAAACGACTGAAACTTTTGTTACCGACTGTGGTCGAGACAGAGATGGCGACACGAACACCAAAAGTGTGACTGAGATATAATACCTCGTACCCGAGTATTGCCGAAAAAGTACGAAGCTTACGAAGTTAACAAAAAGGGATGTGCAATGTGCATTCTTGCAGGTGTTGTTTAATCGATTATAATTCAAATCGATTGAAAATAAGTAGTAAAAATATGTTTTTGTTCCATTGGAAAACAAGGGTAAAATTTTCTCAAACCGCCGTTATTCATGTAGTCCTTAATAGATCGCTGTAATTTAAGTAAATCATGTTATTGAACCGCAAAACATTATTTTAGGAATCATATTTTGTTAATATAGACAAAAGCTAAATTATTAACGATAAAGTTCACTATATTAGTCTATTTAACGAAATATTAGTCTATAATATTTCGTTAAATATATTATATACACTAAAATGAATCGATTATAAGTGAAACTAATCGATACCATATTTATTCGGTCAAGGATTGATTGTGTTTATGTCTATGGTTTACGTAAGGTACGTCTCTAGCTAGACCACCACCCCGCGCATGCCGCCTCATGCACCATTTGGTTCCTAAAAAAGATTATTGCGCAGCCTTCTGCGCGAACTTCGGACTCGCCAAGTTATATCGGACGTACTGTATGTAGTTTGTTATTGCCAAACAACAGATCACTATTGCCATTATTGCCAAACTTGCCAAACAACCAAAAACTTTTATCTCGTACGGCTTCAAACATGTTTCAAACCAAGCTTTTAAAAAGTATTGAAAAAAGGTTTTAAAAACAAAAAAAGAAGGCGTTTTCAATGAGGTAATTTAGCAGATATTCACAATTAAATTATAAGAAGCAAAAAAAAATGTTTGCTCCTTTTTTAACTGACTCAACGAAAAACCAAAGGAGGCATACTTTTTTGTTTTTTTTATGTATTTTCATTGATTTTACTATCAAGTAAGGACCGATTATAAAAATTATTTTTTTGTTTGAAAAGGTTACTGAATTTAAAGCACTTGTAATGAAACTTGGCACACATGATGTAGTTTGATGACCCTACAACATAATAGACACACCGACACAGTGACCCTAAGAAGACAAACGAAGGAAACCCTCAATGGTTTACAGCAGCTACAGTTCTCGCCAAACTTATTGTCCGGGTTGAAGTTGGCACGAGATAACTTCAACCCGGCCATAAAAATTGGAGAAAGAAAAATGTTAGATTGTAATAAATAAAAACGAAAGCTCAAGTTGTAAGCTGTCGTTTTAAATCATTCTAATCCAATATTTTTTTTTCTCTAAAATATGGGACCACCATTCCAATATTTTCTTTCCGAAATAAAGAAACGCACAATCAAAATCGGACTACACTGTAAAAAGTTATACGTGAGGTGTATAAAAATACACGTCGACTTGAGAACCTCCTCCGTTTTTTCGTCGGTTAAAAAATGTTATATCCTATGTATTTATTTATTGTTATCTATGACAAATATTGACATGATTGACGTCGTACCATCGTACGGTATTCCTTGTTTTGAGTTTTTTTTATCAATTTTAAATTCTAATACGGGAGCATTGAAGTGCATTAGAGTTTCCACGCTGCCTCTAACCGCAGATTATTATTTTTATCCAATTTCAGGTATGTTTATTGGTCTGAGATTGTAAATTATACACTTATTATTGATTGATTGACATATTTAAACGAGTACATTTTTTACACTGGACTGGAGATAAATTAATTTGTGCTGGTTAAGTAAATTGCATAAGCTCATGTTGTTTGTCTTTATTTGTTACTTACAGACTTTTAGATAACACTCAATAAATTGATAACGAGTGAACTCTGACATTGATGTAAGATATTTACTGGACACATCTATGAACTTCAGTCTCCAATCATTCTGAATTTGGACACTGATCTGTTTGTACATTGAGATCAATATGTGTATAATAAGATTCTTCTCTTCTGAAGCATTTAGTGCACATAGAACTAAGGAGATCCTTGAGAAGTTACAACTTGTTGATGCTGATGTAGCACAGTTGTCTACTGAACTTTGTTACCATGTGGAGCTCTGCGATGGCTGTGACTATCTCAATATTAACCAGATTAAGGTTTTAAAGTGGCTTCTTGGTTCCCCTTTACAACCTCAGGCTTTGAGAAATGAAACTGTTTATAAAAATGTGCAAGAAAACCAAATTGTTATTGAGATTGGCCCAAGGTATGATTGTTGTTTGTTTAATTTCATTCACACACAAATATTTTTTTGTAGTTTAATTTTCAATGTTGTTGCAGATTTAATTTTTCTACAGCTGACTCCAGTAACTCTGTTCAAATTTGTGAAAGTGTTGGATTACGAGATGTTACTAGGTTGGAAGTTTCAACAAGATACCTTATCACATTTAAAAAGGCTAAGAATGTACCTGAAAAGTTATTTGAAGCTTTGGCCACACCTTTGCATGATAGGATGACACAATGTATTTACACAAAACAGAATCTGCCTAGGACTAGCTTCAATGAAGGGCTACCTACAGATTTGGAACCTTGGTTTGTGGTACCCCTTCAAAAGGAAGGGAAACCGGCTATGGAGAAAGTCAATAAAAAATTAGGTAAGTGTAATGATATCAGATGACATTTAGTAGTGGTTTTAGTAAAGGTGAACATTTAGTATTTAGTAAAGGTGACAAAAATCCTGAGAAAAGACCTGTGGTAAGCAGTGGGATAATTAATGGGTTGATGTTGATGAATGGTGACTCCAACCCAAAAACCATAAATAATTAAACTTTGCATTACAGGGCTTGCATTTGACACATGGGACATGGATTTCTACATGGACCTCTTTGTAAATAAGTTGAAGCGTGATCCAACTAGTGTTGAATTATTTGACCTTGCTCAGAGTAATAGTGAACATTCACGTCATTGGTTCTTCAAGGTAAATTTTATATAGTTCTCTTATCACATTATTATATACCTATAAAGAAACAACATAAATCATGTTTTTTTCCACAGGGAAAATTATTATTAGATGGGCAAGAGATTGAAGAGTCACTTATTGACATGGTGGCTTCAACTCAGAAAACATCAAATGATAATAATGTTATTAAGTTTGGTGACAACAGCAGGTATTTATGTATATTAATTAGCTTAGAACACAACCACCATAGTATAGTCAACCATAACATTGTTTTACCGCTTTTGACAAAAACTTCCATCCAAATTAAATTTACTCAAGGCTCATTATCAATCTGTCACTTGGTCTTGTAAGCATATAAACCTTGTAGTTTTGTGATGTGCAAACGACATTCACTCTAAAGGTGGTAAAGCAATTTTATGGTCGACTATACATACCCCTAGTAGAATATAAAATTTATGGAATTTATTGTATTTACAGTGCTATCAAAGGGTTCAAACATACAAAATTAAGACCAACAAATGTCAGAGAACCATCTCAAGTTGTATTGGAGGAGATAGAGTCAGATATAATTTTTACGGCTGAGACACACAACATGCCCACAGCAGTGGCACCATTTAGTGGAGCTACTACAGGCACCGGTGGGCGTATCAGAGATGTGCAGGGTGTAGGACGGGGCGGTCACACTGTTGCTGGCACTGCAGGTTACAGTGTTGGCAATTTATACATACCTGGTTAGTACTTTAATGCATAACAAATGTCACAAACATACCTGATAATATATTTTTAGTATGATAATACAAATGTTTACTAAAAATAAACTTTGAAATTAAATAATCACAAATGTTTTTATGCAGGCTATGAATTACCATGGGAAGAGAAGGGTTGGGAATATCCTAACAACTTTGCAAGTCCCCTACAAATCATCATTGATGCTAGTAATGGAGCATCTGATTATGGCAATAAGTTTGGAGAACCACTCATATCAGGTAACATAAACATAAAAGGCTCTAACTAGGAAGTAATTGATACTTATGTAAAGAATATTTCACTTATATTGCAACATTGATGTTATGTTGTAGGATTTGTTCAATCCTATGGGTTGAAGAATGGTGACAATGTGAGAGAGGAATTTGTAAAACCAATCATGTTTAGTGGAGGAATTGGATATATGCCACATAGCATGATTAAAAAGAATAAACCAGAAAAAGGTAAATTTTAAATATTTCCGAAACTAAAGTACATAATTATCTAAAAATCTTTTACCGACTTTCTTGGGTACCCTTGTTCAATTATATTCCAGGTATGATGTTGGTGAAGGTTGGAGGTCCAGTGTATCGAATCGGTGTGGGTGGCGGCGCTGCTTCTTCCGTCGCTGTGCAGGGTGGTGACTCACGAGACCACGCTTTAGATTTTGGTGCAGTGCAGAGAGGTAAGGCTGTTAAAAGGAGGTCATAATACTATATTAGTGCCTGTTTGACAGGTATTAATAAACATTGATTTTGTATAAGTAACAATGCACGGCTTTACGAAATTACAGGTGATGCGGAAATGGGAAATCGTCTCAACAGAGTGGTTCGAGGGTGTCTAGAGGCAGATATTAACCCTGTTGAATGTAAGTCATCAAATGACGTACAGTTTAAATAACAAGTGATATTACATACATAACTATACAATAATAATTATAACTTCTCTAAACACTTGACAGCTATACATGACCAGGGCGCTGGCGGTAACGGAAATGTGCTGAAAGAGTTAGTTGAACCAGAAGGCGCAGTTGTTTACACTAAAGAGTTCCAACTTGGGGATCCAACCATCACCACCCTTGAGCTTTGGGGTGCAGAGTATCAAGAAAATGATGCTTTACTTTGTTCAAAGGAAAATAGACCTGTTCTGGAAGGTATGAATTAATGTTCTTTTCAATTTGAAATTGTAGATTTTATGGCAAATTCAGTTCGCAAATAGTATTATAACTTTGGCATTTTTTACCATTGTTGACAAAGTTGTAGAGAGAGTATTTTCTCAATTATTAAGGTGTAATGACAGGTCGTCATCCCCTCAAATACATCTACTGTTGGGGTTGTAGGTCTTTTCTTTTGTTATTTTAATTACTTAAAACCTTGCCCTTTTCAGATATCTGTCATCGTGAAAGATGCCCAGTGTCATTTGTAGGCGAAGTTACAGGAGATGGTTATATGAGCCTTGTGGAGGATTCTTACAACAAAAAATATTTGGAAAGAACCGAGAGGCTAAAACAAGAGACCAAGTCCAAGATACCCTATGACCTTCATTTAGAAGCTGTATTGGGTATGTCATCATTTTGTTGTTTTTATTTAGAATGAAATAACTAACTAAGGTCAATAGTAACTTAATTTTTGCGTCATAATGTTGTGTTGGTACATACGACGGCGCTTCTTATGTTATGCGCACCGATTTATAGATAAAACATGTTGGTATTTGGTATTGGCGATAAGTATTTTAACTGTCTATATTTAGTATGTACCTACAATGATCGTTTATGTAATTAACGATTATTTTTAACTAGGTAATATGCCGCGAAAGACATTTGACTTGGTAACTGAGAAGAAGACTAAACTGCCGCTATTGTTGCCACAAAATGTAACAGTTCATGATGCTCTCAATAGAGTGTTGAGGCTCGTAAATGTTGCCAGCAAAAGATATTTGACTAATAAGGTAAGTCGGAAAATGCATCATGTCATGTCACGTCTGTATTCCCCGTAGGGGTGGGAGCGGCGTACTAATGTAGACCCACATTTCACCAGTATGTTTAGGTCCCAAAAAATAGGGGGCGAGCCTATTGCCATCAACAGGGCACAATTCCAGACTCCGAGCTGCTACTGTGAATTTCACAGAAAAACCCAACAACACCGGTCGACCCGGAATTCGAACCCAGGACCTCTAGCGTAGTAGTCGCGCTTGGGACCACTAGATATAATGAGGCAGTAAATAATCTACATAATACAATAACAGTTATATTGTAGTACACAAGTGATAAGGTTCAAAATGGAATAGTTCATGAGCATTTGTAAAATGCAACAAATAAGTGTCAGTTGTTACGCAGGTGGATCGTTGCGTTACGGGCTTGATAGCGCAGCAGCAGTGCGTGGGTCCACTTCACACACCACTCGCGGACTGTGCGATCATAGCACTGTCGTACTATGACCTTGTCGGGTCCGCTACGTCCATTGGTACTCAGAACATCAAGGGCCTGCTGGATCCGGCCGCCGGTGCTCGCATGTCGGTTGGCGAAGCCCTTACTAACTTGGTAAGTATTTTTTTAACTAAAATAAATTGAGTATGCCATTCATCTTTAGCTTAAATGTAATCTCTGATTTAAGTAACATATAAAAGGATTTTTGATCACTTTACATTTTGTTGTGAAAGACTAGAAATTGTATTTTTACTTTAATGACACGTTTGAGCATTATTGAAGCCCAACTCTTATTAAAAATGTTTGAAAAATGAAAAACTGTAAATATCAATATCAATTATAAAATGTAATGTAAAATTTGAAATTCTTTACCTTACACATCCTCCCCATGGATCCTTAAAATCAATCAATACTGTTAAAAAAAAATTACTTAAAACGCGTTCTCATTTCATAGGTGTTCGCGGGCATAAGTGATTTGGAGGACGTGAAGTGTTCGGGCAACTGGATGTGGGCGGGCAAGACGGGCGCGGAGGGCGGCGCGCTGGTGCGGGCGTGCCGCGCGCTGGTGGCCGCGCTGGCGCGCCTCGGCGTGGCCGTCGACGGCGGGAAGGACTCGCTCTCCATGTGCGCGCAAGTCGCCGGGGAAAAAGGTTTCTACTGATCCATTATATTTTTTTGCTAGCACCATCTGTGGTATCGACGTGACCTTTAGGATATTTAAGCTAATCGTGTTGCGACGGGTTGTTGAGCTCTCTACAATGCGCATGTGTGCCGTCGGTAGGGATTATATATTCAAGGCTGCTATGGCTTTTTCAGAAATTTTCCAACATTTTGATACTACTTTACTATACTATGTCTGGACTGTAAAAGACACCATGATGCTCTGAATTAGTTTCGGCGATTCTACTCAAGAGGTCGTCAGCTTGATAGCCATATTCTATTAACCCCCTTGCCACAAAAAAATATCCTAAAGCCGCTAAACCATTCGAAGTTGTGCAGGTATACCTAGCTTACAGAGTGTTTACATTTAGTACGGTACACAGGTACTAAGTAGTTATGGCCTCCTCTTCTGCACGTAGCTCGTAAAGGTCGAGAATCGTTTCTTTGATTTGCGACGATGTCGAAAGCTGACTCTAAAAAATGATGATTTGATTCAATTGTTAGTTATAAAAGTAAATGACGTAAGAATGGTATTTCAGTGAAATCACCTGGAACTTTAGTAGTGTCTACCTACGCGCCGTGCCCAGACATAACTGTCAAAATTGAACCTGCGCTGTTAGAAAAAGGATCAGCACTCGTTCATGTACCAGTCAGCCCTGGAAAGTACAGGTAATGCTCACTTGAAAAACAATTTTAATCATTATCTGTTATATGGTCATATAAAGTATTGGTCTTAATTTATTTTTTCAATGTTCTATCTTTCTAAGAAATACAATCCTTTGCCCACCTCGTGATGGTTTTATATTTGAATTTCATAGCGACCCCAACAATTTCTTTTCATAACTAATAAAACATTGCAGATTAGGTGGGTCAGCACTGGCGCAATGTTACAAACAACTTGGCGAGAACTCACCAGACCTTGACGATCCTGCTGTCCTTAAAACCGTGTTCAAAATTACGCAAAAATTATTGAAGGGTGAGTTATATAATTTAAGACCATATCACTAGTAGATTTTGAAGTATTTGTTTATAATGCAAACTAACGTATTTTTGTAATATTTATTTTAGAGGGTAAGTTGTTATCTGGACACGATATCAGCGAAGGAGGTTTTGTTACCACAGCCCTAGAGATGGGCATTGGCGGTATACGCGGGCTAAACATCGATTTTGAAGTAGGACCTAATGTATCAGCTCTTGAAGCACTTTTCAATGAGGAACTAGGAATCATTCTGGAAGTATCCAGCAGTAACTTAACCTATGTCCTCAATGAGTACAAGAAGAATGGAGTCAATGCCCAACAAATTGGCACCAGTGGAGATTATGGCATGAATTCCGAGGTGTGTAAATTTTGTCGTAAAAACCTTTTGTTTATACTGATTTCTGACACTTACGGGAATACTAGACATTAAAATAAAACTACTTTTTACGGATTTTATCGTGTTATATTGATATTATTTGATAAAAATAATATCAATATAACGCGATAAAATCCGTAAACAGTAGTTTTATTTCAATACCTTTTGTTAATGTTTCTATTTATCTACGTCGACATTATGAAAACAATAATAAAATACCTAAAGATGTGGACCTAATTTATTACTATTATTACCACTGGTTCATTTTTTCGGTTGTTCAGTTTACTGTGTTTTTTTCAGGTTATTATAAAAATTAACGGCGAGAAAGTTCTGGATACAAAGTTAATAGAAGTTTACAGAATGTGGGAAGAAACAAGCTATCAGCTAGAATGTTTACAAGCTAATACAGAGTGTGTCCGCCAGGAATGGAAAGGTAAAATCGTGGTCTAGGATCTTCAAAAATAATAAAATATGAGAAAATCAGTTCTCTCAGTCTTACCAAACTTTGCATTTTTGAAGGGCTTGAAAATCGGAAGGGTGTTAAATACAATGTCAAATTCGATCCTTCATTGGCTGTTGTGAAGACGAAGCCGATAAGAGTGGCTGTGCTTCGCGAGGAAGGTAGGTTAATAGCCCTCATTGCACATAATGGACTAAGTATTCATTTAAACCTGTGGAATAATTATGATAAGAATTTATAATGGACTACCGTACTGTTTTTATTAGGTACAAACGGCGACAGGGAAATGATTGCATCGCTTATGATGGCGAACTTCGACGTTTTCGATGTGACTATGAGCGATCTACAGAAGAAGAAAATCACTTTGGACGCTTTTCAGGGCTTGGTGTTCCCTGGTGGATTTAGTTATGCTGGTAAATTAAAAATACTATTTTAACAAAAACAAGAGATTACGTTGTTATGCCTTTGCAGGTTCTAGGTTTTATTTATTATAAGTATATGAACTACAATATGAGCATATTTGAAATCAATATTGTTTTCTTACAGACACATTAGGTTCAGCTAAGGGATGGGCCGGGGGTATTCTATTTTCTGAATCCTTGAGCGCTCAGTTCGACCACTTCAAGAATAGATCTGACACATTTTCCTTGGGTGTGTGTAATGGATGTCAGCTAATGGCTCTTCTTGGTTGGATTGATCCAGAAACCACAACAAAACAAGCTAACAAAACACAGATATTCCTCGACAATAACGCTTCAGAAAGGTATCTATTATTATTTATCGTGCTTTAAATACCCGCCCTAAGACAATATAATATTCTCGTTATTTCAAACAGCGTACAAGGTTTTTGTATTATAATAGGTACCGCAGAGCCCCTCACTCTCTGGTAGTTAATATAACATGATCTCAACATCTTTTTTATAGATTCGAGTGTCGATGGAGCGCAGTTAAGATAACCGAAGAGAAAGCGGATGTGTGGTTCCGTGGGATGGGCGGCAGTGTGCTCGGCGTATGGGTTGCCCACGGAGAGGGCCGCTTCACGGTCTCAGAATCGCGTCTGCTCGACAAACTACAGAATAACAGACAAGTTGTCATGCAATACGTTGATGATGACGGCATGCCTACTGAAGCTTACCCTATGAATCCAAACGGAAGCCCAGGTAAGTTATGACTACAGGAAAAGTGAGAAATGTGGTCTTTGTGACGTTTTATCCACAATATCTGAAAGCGCCTGAAAAGAGAGGGGTAGGGGCGAGACTGCAATGTCGTCATTCTATCACCCAACTGACAATAGAACCAAAAACTGTTAATATATTTTTTATTTGGTTCTGAAAAATAACGAAACGGTAAAGCCAACCTTATACAACTAGCCTCACCTAAAAACCGTGAGGAAATCTGTTTGCCTTAAAGAGTTTATTTTCTCGGCGGCGTGTGTAATCTGTCGAACCGCACGAGACCAGTGGTGAAACCTTATCCCCTCATTCTAAGAGACATGTTCATCCTTGTTCAACTGTGGGGCAAGAAATAGGTCGATGAGTATTTAGGTTCCTGTATGTTCAGTAAAATCAGTTGTATATTTGTTGACAGTTGGTATAGCTGGAGTAAGGTCTCGCGACGGTCGGCACGTGGCCATGATGCCACACCCAGAGAGGTGCGTGCTGCGGTGGCAGTGCAGCGTGCAGACCGCTGCACCGATTGGCGCCGCGAACCCCGCCAGCCAAGCTTCGCCGTGGTTGCGCCTCTTCCAAAACGCCTACGCGTGGGCATCACATCAGTAGAATTGGAAATAACGAAATATTAGATGGCGGTACTTTCGCATGTTGTAATTTAAACAACATATAAACCGCCCTTGTATGTAATAGTTAAATGCTAATATACATGCAGTTGATGGTTGTACTAGTATAATGGATTAGTTGTCTGCTAGAGTAGAAGGGGACCAAATGTAACCCTAGCCTAAGAGTATTTTTATAGATAAAAGTTTATGAACGGAATTCCTATTGTGCTCGAATATTATTAAGTTTGTTGAGCAAAGCTCATAGTTTTTTTAATAGAATGATACTTATAATATTAAATCAGTGAGCCTGGTGAACCATATACAGGGTAAATCAAACTAATACCTACTCCTGAAGGGAAAGTAAAACATTATGATCATCATAAATTATACAATAAAAAGAGTAAACTAATTACAGGCTACTTCATAAGAAAAAGGGTCCAAAATTGTCTTCCTTATATTCCATATAGTGCCTTTAACATTATATTATATTTTTGAATAAAATTATTACAGTATGTTATTTTATAATGAATTTTATTATTTTATAAAAAATAGATTAAGAATAATAATATAATGTGTTAGGTTTAAAATGAATGTATTTTACTGCAATAGATTTATTTGAAAAATCTAACTTGTTTGATTGTGTAACTAACATCCTTGTAATTATCCTACTGATTGTCAATAAAGTACTTAACTGATATATACTTAAAAATGAACAATGACAAATAGTATTTCAAATATTCATTGCCATGATATCTTGTATAGACCTGACAAGGTCTTTTCTTCTTGTTCTTTCTAATGCATCACACAGTATGAAAAACCATCTTTGTGGATCTGCCCTGCTTTCATAAGCTTCCATTAATTTAGTAGCCTTCACTGCTAGTGTTTTATTTTGAAAATCTATATCATCAATAACACATTCACGAATTTTTAGGTTCCTTGCAAGGTCACGCCAGAAACTACCTATTTCTTCAATTACAGTTTCAAAAATTCTTTGTTTCTTTCTTTTGCTCAGAGAAGTATTTACTGGACTGCTGGTGATAAAACTTTCTTCTGGCTCTTTCTTGAGAGTTTGTTGTGTTGAAGCTGGAACATAAAACAAACTGTTTATAACTCTTTGGTACAATAAGCACATCCAACCATATTGAGGCTAAGGCCTAAGTTAAGGGAAAACCCTAATCTATTATGGTAGCACTACCATGTTTAAAGGTGCACTAGTGAGTTAAACTTTTAAATTACCCAATTCATAAATATCTAAACCTAAATAGAAATGGGTCAGATTAAGTTTTTTTTTTCAATTTTCCAAAATCAGCGGTCCACAGAGCCAAATATACATATTATTAGGTATCATTTTGCAATAAAACATTAATTAATATTTGAGCTTCCTTACATGCTGAAACCACCTGTACCAAGCGCAGTGGGTATAAATATAGGATAAAAATAAAATCAATAATCTTAATAGTGCAAAATTACTAAAGTGACCAATTTCTAAAATGGAACATGGGCCAAAACTGTCTTTCCAGTACTTCAACAATATCTACACTCACCAAAGCATCTGTTCTTGAAGGCAAGAGTAACAATGAGTAGAGCAATGAAAAAAAAAAAGAATAAATAAACTTGTTCTTTGGTGACTGCACTGAGGGAGATTGCCTTAGAACAGACATATGGAGCTCTTTACTGAAGATAGAAATATGGCATTACTGTTTTGTCAAAATCAATCTCCAGTAGGGATTTGGATGGAGCTGTAAAGTTAGATAATTTTGCTCATAGGTATAAGTTCATCTACATAGATTATTAAACCATGCAACACTTGGTTTCCCAGATAAGTGTGCTGGTCTTTCCAATATCTATGTTATAGCTACTTCAGTACATACCAATATTTTTAGGTATACAGCAACTCAGTCACTGTGTTGCTATGGCAGTCTTTCGCAAAGTAAGCAATAAGACCCCTTTGTGCAGGGGGCTTTCAGTAGCAGTCAGAGAAAATTTGTAATGGTGTATGTTAAAATGATATTTGCAAATGCTGTTAATGTGAGTGATACAGTATGTAAATAAAAATGAGAGGTATTAGAAAAACAATTATTGCTCTCAATGTACATGGTGAGTGAAATAAGTTTAAGAACCTGTGTATTATGTTAATGGTAATTTATATAATATGATGTAATAAGTATTTTGGTTTTAGATAAATATGAAGGAATAATATTTTCAATTTTTTTATGACTTACTGTAATAGTTGCCAAATTCCCTTGGAACATGAGAAGTTTCATAGTCAGTGATTTTCTTCAATATGTCCTTAGAGTTAGGGAGCTTCAAAGCAATATTTTTAAGACATTCCACATTGTCTTCAGATAACAAGTCTCGAATTTCCAAAACTTTTAAGAGCTGTCCTATGCTGTTAATATGTTCGAATCTCCTGACTGAATTGATGGTGTCTCTAAAGAACTCTTTCAACGAACTCAATATTTCACTGTGTCTTTCATTTGTACCTACTGAGAATATTATGTATTGTTTTAGTTGAGAATATTCTGATAAAGTCATTTTTTTATTAAATTTTTACTCTCTATGGCGAACACTGAGAGCAAAGATTATTAGGCCCTAAAATGTACTTTGTGTTTAGGATTATAACACACGTAGTTTGAACCAGAAGCGCTACACCCACACCATTAACAATGCAACAATTCACATGAATTCAATTGAAATTATTGAAAATTACTTCTACCATCTACTTTTCGCGCAAATTTGACAGCCAGCCAGCTGACACTCTGACAGAAAAATGACAAATCTAACAATAGATACGTTCCAATTCGCGCCAATTGCACTTGGGATTGTTCAAAAAACAGGTGTAAAATCAGTAAAATTTGTGTAATTTATTTGAATAAACTTGGATGTTATCCTACTTTCTTATGAAAGTATTTCATTATACATTTGAATAGTTTGAGTGCTAGAAAACAATAATTTAAGATAACGTTTTACAAACAATACTACTCTGTTTACGTGAAAAGAAACATCATGTTTTCGTCATCTTATCAGGGATTTCCCCTTTTATACTGTTAAATTACACATACACACGGTCACACGGACGGAATCATCTCAATCATCACATGACATATGCAATAGGTACTCCTGCATCAGCATTATTATTCTTTTTCACATCTAAATGCAACTTACCATTCCTCGAATTACACGAGGTAAAAAATTACAAGTGAAAAGGACGATGCCATTTTTTTATTTTCTTTTTTGTTCCTTTTTTCCATTTTTCCAATTTGAGGGGCTCGTGGCCAAGTTGTAACTTCGCTGATCAACCGATCTGCAAGGTGAAGCTACACTTGTCGCGGTCAGTCTGTGGATGGGTGACCATTCCTAACACATCGACACCCCTCCGTGCCTCACAGAGCACGTAAAGCCGTCGGTCCCGGTTGTCATACGAACACCTATGACAATCGTTAGTGCTAGCCAGAAACCTAAAAAGCCTGACAACCAGTCTTTTTAGGTTTCTGACTAGCACCAGTTTTTTTTCCTTCGAATATCGGTATTGCCCAGAAATTGGGTTGCGGAGGTCTGATGGCAGTCGCTCCGTGTAAAATACTGATATTCAGCCGAATCCTGGTTAGACTGGAAGCTGACCCCAAAATGGTTGGGAAAAGGCTAGAAAAAAAAATCTATTTTTCCAATTTAACGTCACCAATTGTGTAGGCACAATTACCCAACTTGGTGCATTCGGGTCGGAATTTGGCAGCCGTAAACAATAGATTCCTAAAATAGCAATTATATAAAAAAGATATTAGGTGGTTAGTATAGGTATACTCCGGTAGGTATATCTAAATAATTAAGAACGTATGATTTTCGACGTTATTATAAAAATCAATAAAAATAAGATATGTCACGTATCATCACAAAACACAACGAATAGGTAAGGTACTATAAGGTACTATAAGGTACCTACTTATATCTGCCAAGTAATATCAATATCAGGAATTCAGGAGTAGTATCAATGTTAGCATCGCGAATCTCATAGCCTCTTATAGGCTGGTATGAGTATGCCCTATGATTATGAACACCATTAGTAGGTACTATAGGTAAAGGTACTGTAAAGTTAACGTGCGAGACTGTAAACTGTCGATAATTTACATTTAAATAATTAGTGATCGTATCGTATCTGGCTTATATAATAGGTACTGGCAACCCGGACGATTGATGTGATAAAAAAAAAGATTGGCGAGAACTATACACACTTATCAGCGTAATTTTAAATTGGTGTAAGTAGTAAGATATACAAGCCGTAAGTAGGTACGTAAGCAAGTTAAAAGTATAATCAGTGATGGTAATTTTAATTATCACTCGCTTAACGGTGAAGGAAAAAATCGTGAGGAAACCTGCATGCCCGAGAAATTTTCTCGACGGTGTGAAGTCGGCCAACCCACATTAGGCCGGCGTGGTACACTATAGCCTAATCCCTCTCATACTGAGCGGAGACTCGTAACCAGCAGTGGGATAGTACCTATACGGGTAGATGATGATGAAGTTACACGTAATATTTGATCTATCTATTCAATAAGTCACGTCACTCTACTTATGCTACTCTTATATTAATTATCATAATATAAAGGCCGTAGAAGCAATTTAAAACTCCCACTCAGGGGTCACCGATTAGTTACGCTCGGGGACTGTTTTAAGAAATGAAATTACCATCGCTGCCCTCAAAATATTTTATAGAAATAAATATTTAAGCAAATGCAATCATGGAAATAACAAAGGTATTTTTACATATCAATAAGAATGAACTTATTCTCGCTTGTTAGCTCGGTAGTTCGCCCGACCGTTTTCGAATTGACGTCAACAAAGACAATGCCGCGGATATTTTTTTATGAAATTGCGTACGTACGAAATAAATAAAATAAATTGGGCTACAGACCCAATTTATAGTACTTATAGTGCAAAGGCTGGCAAGTGATTTTTAAATCAGTACGAGTACAACATCACAGCCCTGCCGACCCTCCAAGGTGGCAGAATCCATGAGGATTTTCTGCATCCCAAAAGATGGTAAGTATGATACGCTACCTACTATTGAATTATCAACTGAAAAGCTCGTCCTGTATAACTTATAAAGCAACGCTAAAATTACAATATTACGTTACATAGTAACGGTTATTTGTACTACGATGATAAAAAAACAGCAGACACAGAAATTAATGTAAGTTACCTAAAAAGCCCCGAACATAAACCAGAACAGAACCATAACTAGAGATATTAGCAGGTAATAGGCAAGTACGGTCGGTCTATAAAATATTATGAATCTGAAATATTCTTTCCGTTTTTTTATTTATTGTGGTTTGACTACTTATGTATTTGAAAATATGTTCATCGGATATTTATTATAATACCTATACGCACTCATCGAGTACCATAAACAAGCACGAATATATAAGTACCGAAAACCACAGAGTACAGTAATATTATGTACCTACCTAGAACTAAACGAATAATTTGACCATCATTGGTGTGAGCAATAAGTATCGCAACACAAAACAATGAATTTAACACAATCATTTTGAAGTATTACTCGAAATCCAATGAAATAGCAATACTACCTAATACTAGGTAAGTAGGTATATATTCATAGTAAAATTATATGTACTAAATGTACTAAACCGGTGGAGGTTATCTATTCGAGTATGTTTTTTGTACCTATGGTAACCAATTAGGTATTTCGACAATAATGAATTATTTTTTCTATTGTTTGCAAGAGAATTGGGAAATTTTAATGGGACCGCATATTGAAGAAAAATAGGGGATGATAGATTTTTATCTGCTGCATTTTAATCTGGGAACCATTTGTGATGAAACTTGGCTAAGTTATGCCTACTTAGTTCTGAATATGACCTTTCAACAAAATGAACTAGAAATGATCTGATGATGGAGACGGAAGACAGTTGAAGGAAACCCGCTTTACAGCTACATCGTGTTTACCCTTATTTTATTTAACTTCGTGAGAACATTCTTAACTAACTCAGGAGACGATAGAGACGACCTATAAGAGTACTAGCGATAGCTTACCCTACCTACAACATTTCAAGTTTTTTGTCAATTTTTCTAATCGGAAGGCCTAGCATAGTATCTACCTTTTTATTTTAGATAAAGAGGCCTAGAAGCAGTGATAGCCTAGGGGTATGACCACTGCACTGCCAAGTCAAACGTCTCGAGTTAGAATCCAAAGCACGCGCCTCTGACTTTTCAAAATCATGTGCGTAATTATCACTCGCTTTAACGGTGAAGGAAAACATCGTGAGGAAACCTGTATGCCTAAGAGATTTTCTCGACGGCATGTGAAGTCTGCCAACCCGCATGAGGCTAGCGTGGTGGACTACAGCCTAATCCCTCTCATACTGAGAGGAGACCCGTGCCCAGCAGTGGGACGGTATACCTATGGGAATTCCTTAAGGGCGTGTTTCACCACCCCTATATAAATAAATAAAGCCGCTCACCGTCGGATAAATTCAAAAATGGCACATAATTTGTATGAAATTATCTCCCAAGTAATTTAACGGGTACTTATCAGGAGGTGGTGAAACAGGCCCTTAATCTTCTATTTACTTTGATACTATTATAGACCTTGAGAGTTTCAGATAAAACTTTATAGTTAAGAATGTTTGACTCTACTTATGGATAGCAGCTGTATTTCATATTTTAGCTTCAGTAGAGAGTAGAGGTAGGCACGATTTTATTTTATCTTCATAATATATTATCTTATTATAGATAGATGTAAGCGAATTTGTAATATTTATAGTTATTGCAAGAAATCTATAGCAATATTACCTAGTCGAAAATATTAGATATTATTGTTTTCTAACCCTCGTACTCATATCATTCATTAGTCAATAATAATGATAATGACCTGTTTTATGACTACAATTGTGTACTACAAATAATCATTATAATATTTACTTATTTCTCGTTATCATCTGTTCTTAAGATGCTTTGACCCCTATATCAGTACAATACTGTCGCTTTCGTAAGTCAGACCATGAGATGGTCACTACATCTTAGTTGTTGCATAAATGTATTAACAATTAAAAATGTACAGATTTTTTGTTCGTGGTTTAGTTAAAAAAAATACGTTTGATAATCTTCAGAAAGACTTCTCTAGTAGAAAATTATGGAAAAATGATGTTCGATGTGTAACTCACAGCGCTAAATCCGACAGTTTGTTTCCGGAACGTGTCGACTTCCCAAGTAGGCACATTGGGCCCAGAGATCAAGATGTAGTTACTATGTTGGATTTGCTCGGTTATAAGGCAAGTACACATCAATTTAATAGATTAACATATAATTTATTTTCGAAATAATTACATAATGAATTATTATAAAGAATTAAATCTAATAATCTATTCCTAATTTAAAGCAAATTAAATAATAATAAAATAACTATTTAAAGGGGAAAAAAATCTTATTAACTTTTTAAGGGCATCGTCAAATGCCGTTTCGAGGCTTCTCGGGACCCAAAGGTTGGCCTTAATTTTGGTCAGAGGATCAGCATTGCCATACAACTTGGCAATGCAGCCAACCTTCTGGGTACCCTTCCAGCTGATAGCGATGCGGAGGAGTATTTTGATGCCTTGTTGTAAGTTTTTTCCCTTTAAATAGTTTTTAATAGATTGTATCCTTTTTAATTTGTTCGGCTAATTGTTCTCACCATTTGTGTTATTTATTTTTAGAGCTTAGATCAATTAACAGACGATGCAGTTCCGAAGAAAATTCAGCTTAAAGGGCTTATGAATATCAGTGAACCTATGAGTAAGTTATTTCTCATTATAACAGTTTATAATGTGTAGGTATTTCCTAGCAAGTTTTTTTTATTATAATAATATTATATTATTCCAGGTGAACATGATCTCATCAAAACAGTACGTAAAATATCAGAGAAGAATCAAATATGGCGGTCTTATATAGGTATGGGATATCACAACTGTTGTGTCCCACATTCTATAATGCGGAATTTGTTCGAGAACCCAGGATGGTAACAGTCTTTAATGTCTTTTAAATCTTTATGGAAATAAACAATATTTTGCTGAATGATTACTAGACTTCGCACTAATAATTATAATATCTACAGAGCTTCAATACAGTTTTTTTCTACTTGTTTTATAGGACAACGCAATACACACCATACCAACCAGAAATAGCGCAGGGAAGATTGGAGAGTCTCCTAAACTACCAGACGATGGTCAGTGACCTGACAGGTTTAGATGTCGCCAATGCGTCGTTGCTCGATGAAGGAACTGCCGCTGCTGAGGCTTTATCGCTGTGCCATAGGTAGTTACAAATCTTCACGTAATAATAAGTTAATATCAGTAACTGGGTGATAAAATACTACAAGGTTGAGACCTTTTTTATTTACTTAAAAAGACACGTTTTTATTTAAATCTTCTTAATAGTTTGAAGTTAGTCACGCTTTTTTCCAATAGAACTATGCAGAGACTACCGACCGCCACTTGCTAATTTTTGCTTCAACATGGTTGGGAAAAGGCTAGGAGGAAGAAGTTAACTTCACCACAGACTGAAGTTTATGTTAACTTTTATTCTACAGGCATAACAAGAGAACAAAATTCGTAGTGTCAGAAAGAGTGCACCCACAAACTTTAGCAGTAGTCCAAACCCGCCTGGACGCTCTGGGACTGGAAGTAAATGTAGTGCCAGATGTTCGCCAAGTGGATTTCGCGCAGAGAGATATATCCGCTATTTTACTACAGTGTCCAGACACCAGGGGCTTGGTATATGACTATTCAGGACTTGCAGCTGCCGCACAGGAGCATGGTGTAAGTTTTTAACACGTTGAGCCGGCTGAGAATGTGAAGAAGGTGAATTTTGCTACAGACTCTTGAAAAAATGATAACGTTTTTTTACAGACTTTAGTGGTAGTCGCTACGGACTTGCTAGCCCTCGCTCTTTTACGTCCGCCAGCAGAATGTGGTGCCGCCCTCGCAGTCGGCACTTCGCAGCGTTTGGGAGTACCTCTCGGCTACGGAGGGCCTCATGCCGGATTCTTTGCGGCGGAACATCAGCTTGTGCGACTTATGCCCGGCCGTATGGTGGGCGTTACCAGAGATGCCACCGGAAGAGATGCTTACAGGTATAGTTAATTTAACAAAGCTAATACGAACATTCGAAAGAAATATCTGGACTGGATCAGTTTTAGATCCTGTGTTTAACATCGAAGTTCTTGTAGCCCTGCAGAGAACTAAATATTAATTTAAATAATTCTTTATACGTCTTTAGGTTAGCTCTTCAGACTAGAGAGCAGCATATTCGAAGAGACAAAGCCACGTCTAATATTTGTACAGCACAAGCGCTTTTAGCTAATATGTCCGCCATGTACGCGGTCTACCACGGCCCTCAAGGTCTTAGAGACATTGCGAATAGAGTGCATAACGCCACACTTGTGCTTGATAATGGTAAGGCTATGTTTATATTTTAGTAGTAGAGAATACTATTTACTGCCCATTGCTGTTTTGAATGTCTTGCAGCCGGGTGCGAATGATAATGTATATGACTATAAGTCCAATGGACAATTTTACTAAGTACCTAGCTAGAAAAACTTTAAAATCTCATTTTCATTGCTTTTCAGGAGTAAGACAACGTGGACACAAGCAATCTAACGATGTTTATTTCGACACACTTCATGTAGTGCCTGTCTCTGAACATGACGCTAGTGCCATTAAAGTTCGGGCGCAGGAGATGAAGATTAATCTGAGATATTTTGATGACGGTGCGGTGGGAGTGGCTTTAGATGAGACCACTACTATGCAAGACGTAAATGACCTCTTGTGGATATTTGACTGCAAGCCTGTTGAAGAGGTAAAACTTAGTAGACCAGTATATATATATTATTTGGTTTTTTCATTTGCATTCATTCTAGTCGAGTGTTTCAGTTGTGGTCCTTCTTCATAGCTACCGACAAAATTCCTTTTTTGGGTCTAGATCGGAATGCTATGTTGATTGAAGCTCTTCGTGAAGTCAACACCTCTTATTTTATAAATATTAAATATGTCTAGGTACAGTTCTGTAACTATTGTTAAAAATTGAGAGACACAGTATGCTAAACCCAAAATAACTATTTTATAATTTGCAGGTAACACAAACTGGAGACGTAAGAGCGCGTAGTGTGCAGAAAGGTCCATTCAGGAGAACGTCGCCGTACCTAACGCATCCTGTATTCAATATGCATCACTCGGAAACGAGAATAGTGCGCTACATGAAGCGACTTGAGAACAAAGACGTGTCCCTTGTACATTCTATGATACCTTTAGTAAGTTGATTACAATTCTTCAAACCTGCAATTTTTTGTAATTCCTTTACTATGCTGTGAAGAAGTGAGCAATATGAATAATTCTATAAATCTCAGTTCGATTGTATGATGTTAACATAATATATATAGTACTGGTTGAACTTTAAAGTTTATCGCAGAAATTTATATACCTAGCTAAAGATAACAAGAAAACATGGAAAGTTCGGGGGGTCTTTATCGTCAATTGTTTGGCACGTGATAATAATTAATAGGCAATGTTTTGTGTGTAGGGTTCTTGTACAATGAAACTGAACTCGACGACGGAGATGATGCCATGCTCGTTCAAGCACTTCACTGATATTCATCCATTCGCTCCGCTAGACCAGTGCCAGGGCTATCATCAGCTGTTTGAAGAGTTAGCTAGCGATCTATGTGCGGTTACAGGATACGACCGTGTCTCATTCCAACCTAACAGGCAAGTCGCAGGCGATTAAGATTAATGTTATGTACAGCATTCGAGACCTATATGTATGTAACAAACCTCATTGTTGTGTGTTGCAGTGGCGCACAGGGCGAATACGCAGGTTTGCGTACAATAAAACGCTACCACGAGTTCCGTGGCGATGCTGGCCGTAACATCTGCTTGATTCCGGTGAGCGCGCACGGTACGAACCCTGCGTCGGCGCATATGGCCGGTATGCGGGTATGCGCTATACGAGTTACTCCTTCCGGCGACATAGACATGGCGCATCTTAAAGATATGGTATGAATAGATTTAATTGCTCAGATTTTGCTATCTAAAGTAGATTTTAGATTAAATTGATATAGATAGTAGTTAGATACAAAACTATCCTTTAGGACACAAAAAATAATGCATTTTAGGTACATACATTACTTAAGTAACTAGGTACAATTTTATTTAATGTTAGTCCCACACAGTAGAATATAGACAAAGCTAATATATTTCAGGTTGAGGAGCACAGCGCGCACATATCCTGTTTGATGTTGACATACCCGAGTACCTTCGGTGTATTTGAGGAGCGCACTGCAGATGTGTGCGAGCTGGTCCATAAGCATGGCGGCCAAGTGTACTTGGACGGTGCCAATATGAACGCACAGGTTTGTTGAACAAGAACCATTTTAAAATCTTAAGGTGCAATAATTTATATCTAACTAATTACTGTATCAAAAATAAACTGAAATTAAGTATCAATAAATGTAAATACATTAACTTTACCAAAAACAAAAAAGTTATTAATTACAATTATTGTCTCTGCGATGAACTCCTTCTTAAAGAAACTCAAATTTGTGATCTGGGTGTACTTTTGGATTGCAAACTTCAACTTAATTTACACATCGAAAAGATAATAGCCAAAGCTTTCCAAATGTACAATCTTGTTATGAGGTCGTCATGCGATTTTAAACGCCCAGTCACTTATCTACATCTTTTTAACTTTTTGGTACGACCACAAGTAGAGTATGCGTGTATGATATGGGATCCTTACTATGCAAAATATGATCAAGCACTAGAAAGAATTCAGCGTAAGTTTTTGAAAACATTGCAGTTTAAATGTCACTTGGAGCGTCTGCCATACGAGCAATCGTTACAGAAATTTAAATTACTGACACTACGCTCAAGGCGTTTGTTACTCCAAGCCATGATGCTCCGTGGACTGATTCACAACAAATTTGATTGCCCTGAACTTGTCAATAATATATTTTATATCGTGCCCAGAACTGTTATAAGACGAGAGGCACGCGCTTACCCACTCTTTGCTACGACCACTAATCGTACAAATGCGGGTGAGCGGGCGCCTCTCCACAGATTAGTCAAAATTTATAACCAACATTTTGTTAAAATAGACATATTTGCGTTGTCTCACAATGTTTTTAAAAAAGAATTGGTTATTGCACTCAAAACCAATTAATTAATAATTTTGTATAATTTTAAGTTTAGCCCCACCTTTCATCCATACTGAATGTCAGTAAATTATACTGGTAATATGTGGAAACGTTGTTGATTGTACGTTAACCTACTTAATTGTATACTTAGTCGTAAGAAGAAAATGTACAATTGTTTGTTTTCCCTAATAAAATAAAATAAAATAAAAAATAAAAATATCTCAGGAGGTCGTCCTGGCTCCTGAGGTACATTCGTGAGTATATATGAGTTGTGTAGGTAGTTTTAGAACTAAGTGATCAGTAAAACCGCACATAGAATATTCTACATGATATGGCTTCAATCCCCATGCATTGGGTGAAGAGACTTTGGCCAATATACCAAAATCACGTCTAAAATATGAACTGTGGAACTATCGTAGACTATGTTGATTTGACTAGCTATACTTATGTTACAAATTGATGTCATGTTGATTCATAAATAATAGACGTAAGTATGTATTTTGCTTTTTAGGTGGGACTTTGCCGACCTGGGGACTACGGCAGCGACGTGTCGCATTTGAACTTGCACAAAACATTCTGCATACCTCACGGCGGAGGTGGCCCTGGCATGGGACCTATCGGAGTGTAAGTACTTTACTTAAAAAAATATCTTTTATACACAACTAACGATAGATTAAAAAAATATTGATCTAAAAAATGATTCGGATACAAATTTAAGCTGCGATATTTAGAGTGTACATAAATAAAAAAATATATTTAAAATAATTTTATATAGGTACAATTTAACAATATTACTGTGACACTGTGGACGTGGCGAAGATTTGGTCAAACCAAACTTTTTTTAAATAGTATCATCAACACGAAGAAGAACAGAAATATTAATGTATATTAATGTAGTATTAATGAATTCATGATAATACCTATTTATTTTTTCATGATTTAGAAAAGCTCACCTCGCGCCGTTCTTGCCGTCACATCCCGTAGTTGATCCGTTAGCAGACTTAGGTGATGCTGCTCACAGTTTCGGCTCAGTGAGCGCCGCGCCTTTTGGATCATCTGCGATCCTACCAATTTCTTGGGCTTACATCAAAGTAAGTTTCTTAATTCATTAATTATTATGTACCTACTATTCAATGTACACACCTTAAGGCGACAAGTTTTCATACAGACTTTACATTTTAGATGATGGGTCCCAAAGGATTGAGGCGTGCTACTCAGGTGGCTATTCTCAACGCTAATTACATGTCTAAAAGGCTGGAGGGCCAGTACAAAACTTTGTACAAGGGTGAGAGGGGACTCGTGGCGCACGAATTCATCATTGACGTGAGAGACTTGAAGAAGACTGCCAACATTGAGCCCGGGGATATCGCTAAGAGACTTATGGACTTTGGTATGTTTGGTATCACTTCTTTCTCTTCTCGGCTATGCACCCCACGTGGTGGTGGGAGTCATGTTTGGTGTAAAAGTAAAAAAAACACGGATTAAAAAAAAAGTTAAGCAATCATTAATAAACCAACCAACATAAACCTACTATATCTTCCTTCCATTCATCCCTGTTTAATCTATAGTCTCTGCCTACCCCTATGGGAAACAGGCATGAAGGTATGTATTTATGTATGTATCTCTGTTAGCTGATCATTCACTTCCCTTTCATATCGGTATTAACATAATCCATCCATCTTTTCTTTAGGCTTCCATTACCCCTCCGACCTTCCACATTCACATTCATCATGTCTCTCTTTTAGTCATATACACAGAGGACAATGAACTATAAAAATTTAATATTGTAAAGTACGTAAGTGTAAAATAACATTGCGTTTAAGGTTTCCATGCACCTACGATGTCGTGGCCAGTGGCCGGAACCCTGATGATAGAACCCACCGAGTCGGAAGATCTCCAGGAGCTGGACCGCTTCTGTGAGGCACTTATTGCTATCAGAAAAGAAATCAAAGATATCGAAGACGGGAACATAGACAAGCGACTTAATCCTTTGAAGGTAAATAATAATAATAAATCTTAACCGAAAAATAATAAATAATTGAGGCCTGTACCTATGTTTTAAAAGAAATTACAATGATAATTATAAATTGAAATGTGTTTTTAAGATGGCGCCGCATACGCAAGAGGAAGTTATCTCAGAAGATTGGAACCGCCCATACAGTCGAGAGCAGGCCGCTTTCCCTGCAGTGAGTACCTATCTAAAACCTTTTTTATTACTTGATAGAATGGAGTTTACAACCTTTTTAATGTTTGTTTTATGTTACAGCCATTTGTAAAGGGAGAGACGAAAATCTGGCCGACGGTCGGTCGCATCGATGACATGTATGGAGACAAACATCTCGTATGCACTTGTCCACCAGTTCTTGACGATTTCTAACTTTATTTTAAGATTTATTTAACTTTAGGATGTCGAATGATGATGACTTAAAACATTTAGTACTAAATTCGTTTGGTACTAAAGTTGCTGAAAAGAAACATCTATCTCAGTAAAATAAAAAACTAACCATCTGTCGCATTATGTATATTTTCTCAATACTGTTGTAGAATAAAATATTATCTTCTAACAACTTAGTCGTCTTAATTTTGCATTTTTATAAGTAGAATATTATTCTATAGCAGTACAAACAAGTAATTGCCGTAAATTATATTGACTTCAAACAGTAATCTATCTACATTATTATTGTACAAATACTTTAATATTGCGAAGGATTAATAATTACGCGTAACTTTTAAATTGGATTCAAGGCAACGTGTTTGTTTTGTTACTAGCTCAAATTACTATCTGAAATACCAAATGCTTCACATTTCATAACAATATTATTAATATTATGCAAACTTTCTGCTTGAAAACATTTTGTATTTCAAATGTACGTAATACGTATAATATTTCTAAACTGTAATATTAATAGAGCAAACATTTCAGCTTTAAAGCTTATTAACACAAAACAAATACTTAAATATGAAAACTAGCAGCAGAAGTTTTACATTCAAAAATAAAGTAATGAAGATAATATTTGTATAACATATAACTAGATTCAAACAATAAAATTATAAAAAAATATTTGAAGGTTTCTCTACATTTTTATTTAAAGCAGAAAATATCAATACAAAAATCATTATTAAATTAATCATAATCATGGATATTCATGAAAAAAAAACCTAAGAAATAATGTTTGCTACTATCGGTTACTTATGTAATTATTACTTTGGTGGGGAATTAATCACATCTTTAGGATACATACCCAGTCTGACTCCCAACTCCTTAGGCATACGGAGTACGGGACGTGTGGGAAATGGGTGGTAAGAACCTGTTGACGGACTGCGGGGGTAAGATAAAGAGGACAAGGTGTCCGTTTCAATAAGCGAAGTGATAGCACTGCAAGTATCGTCTGACTCTACTTTTGTTTTATCACTCTTTTCTGTATAGTCTTTAGGAATACTGGGTATATCTCTGTTGGAAAACAATTTAGGTGATATTGGTGTAGACACTTGATCTAAAGACGTGATTTGACACAGAGTATCACTAGAGTTGCTCTTTGCTCCGGTAGGTGAATCGTCCTCGGCTGATGGTTCGTACGTGAAACTAATAGAGGATGTTACAACGTGAGCAAAGTCACTTACTTGGCTGTTATCAGTCTTAGATAAATTTTCGCAAACTTTCGGTCCTTGGTTAACAGTTTTGCTACAAATATCACTAGCTTTAGACAACACAAAATCGTTATATTTGCTTGAAAAAGGATAATTATAGTCATCAGAAGTGAAACGTTTATCATACGTTGAGGTATCCTTTTGATCCGAAGACGGCAAAGTTACCGATGGTCTGGACTCACCCGAAAAAGAATGTCGATTCCAATCAGACGTGGTAACAGGTATGAGTTCCTTATTCGATAAGTCACCGTAACTTGACAAATCACTAGCTTTTCTTCGGTAATCGAATTCAAAATTCTCAGTTTTGTCTAAAATGCTTTTGTGATCACATTTTGCTAAAAACCCTTTATTTTCCCACCCATACAAATCGGTCTTATTAGCCAAACATTCACTACTTGGACTTTTAGTATTTTTAATAGAAAATGCCTCGTCTCTGGTGGTAGCATTGCGTACTTCTAAAGAAAATGGGTCATCTATAGAAATAGGTCTTATTCTTACAAAATCATTATTTTCAGATGCACCTTCATTGATATTCCTTTTTCTGTAGCCTATCAATGAATCAGATGTAGATTCTTTTAGTAAAGGCGAATCTATTTGTTTACTCTCATCAGGTTTTTCAGGAATAATTTTTGAGTAAATAGTTCGATGTTTTTCGAGTACATTTTCATCACTTTTAGTTACTTGATATTTATTAGAAGGGCTTTTTATTTCACTCATATTTTGTTTTGTCAATATCCTACTCAGAATTTTCGAGTTTTCTTGAATTATCTGTAAAGCTCTTTCACTATTTTTCCGCCCCGTTTGTAAAATGTAGTCTTTTGGAGAGAATGCATCCTTATGATCTTTGGTTAATACGGGCGTTACTTTTTTTTCAGTAGCAATCATGTCTTTGTAGTCTTCGCTCGTTATTTTTTTTCCGAAGCTATGACTTTGTGGTAGGGATGATGCTCTTTCTGCTTCTTCTTTAATGAGTTTATCATTATGGTTGCTTTGCAATGTTAATGAATCTGGTTTTTTCGGCAATCGTGAAAGTCTTTTCGTGGGTCGCCGATTTGGGATATCAGCACTATTTGGGTCTGTCACTCGTGCACCAAAGAACTCTGGACTATGTTCAAAGTATTTGTCAATTTTTAAAGGTATTGGAGGTTCGTCTTCACTTACTATAATACTTTCAGAACCTGGACTTACAGGTGGACTTTCAACGTCGGATATATTTTTATCAGATAAATCTATGTCAGGCACAAAATTTGGATACATCGTGAAGCTATCGATGATATCTGGGGGTCTAGTTATGGGATCATTTACAGGGGGTCGTTTAAAGTTAGCCTCGAAATCGTACTCATAAGGAGATTTATGTCCTATGCCACAATTACAGGGAGACAAATCAATAGGACTTAGTTCAGTAAATATGTTTGGGGATTTTGTAAAGCTTGTAGGTCTCATTATTTCTCTACTCATAGAGTTTTCTTCGTATTTAGTTCTATTTAATCTTTGCAATACTTGATTTCTATCGGATGTCATACGTGGAGAACCGGGAGATATACTAGTCGGGTTAAAAACTGTAATCTCATTACTAACACTCAGACTATCTTTTAATTTACTTTCGAACCCGTCTATGTAGGTACGTAAAGGTTCTCCCGCGGCAGAATCTAAATAGTCGGAAATATTTTTGATAGGCTTCACGACAGGGTTTATTTTTTCAGAAGTACGTACTGCAACTAATTCTGTTTTGGTTGATGAATGGCTGATTTTGGCTTCTTTTAAAACTGCTGTAGTCGAAATCTTTTTATTTAAAATTCTCTCTTTGTCATCCTCAGGGATTTCGGGTTCAGAATCACTGCCCCGTTCATTTTCGTCACAAAGACTTGTATCTGTACTAGATGCACTGTGTGAGGAATATGAAGATGTTTCGCTAGAACTACGAGATCTCACTGTAGCAATCATTTGGTTCGCTTCAAGCTCTGAAACTATAACGCCGTCACCGGCCTCGTCTAAGTCAATTGATGCTTTTCTTTCTTTTTGTTTGCCTTTTTCCTTCTTAATATCTTTCCATTTAACAGAGTTTCGTCTACTAAGTGATTTACGACTTTTTTCTTCATTCCAACTTATAGTGTCATTCGATTGTCTTCGAGAGTGGTCTGTTTTATCTAGTGTTGATGTTTTCCTCGAGGGTGGGACCGCTCCAGGTGGTGGACCAAGTCTTCTTCCTCTAGAACTTACTATTGCACTTTTGCCCAAGAGTAGATTGTTAACTGTAAGTGACGTAGGCGATGTAGGAACACCCACTAAAAAAAATAATCACTTTATTACCTTAGGCACAAGTTTAAGAGTAGTGTATAAAGTAAGTCTTATTGGTTGATTTATGTACCTGCAGCATGACGTGCACAAGCTGCAGCTAAGATCACGTGAGCTTGTCTTTGTCGTTCTCGAAGGCGAGCGTACTGACGTTTCAAGGCCCCGATATCCAAAGAAAGCCTATCGCCTGCTGCCAAACGGTCTTCTCGTCTAGGTACGAACTGAAAGAAATCATAATTTTATAAAAAGATATTACTATCCATGTAGTGAAGATCATTCATATTTCTTTAAAAGGAAATATTACCGTAGTCAGTGCCATTTTGTTGCCATCATCACTGGAATCACCTTCATCTTCTGAGTAAAACAGTCGCAGGCCGCGTTTCGTCATTGACTGCATCTGAAAAATGTATATAAAATACTTCTTGTAAAATATTCTTAGTTCGTTATTTTAGTCATCTGAATTTGGTGAACTTATAAATTGTGTTCTTTGATTATAAAAAAAATACTAAGTTGCTGCTAGGAAAAGTCTAAAGTAAAACGTACTGCAGAGTGCAAAGGTGGGTGGTATATGGGAGCAGAAGTAGGTGGCGCAGGTGGTGCCACGCGGTATCTGTGCAGGCTGCGTAGTCGAGGCAGCTCAGGCGCAGAACCGAATGCAACGACTCTCACTACGAGTGAGTCGCCCGCCTCCCATACTGCACCAGCGCCGCCACCCATGCAGCTGTAGAACTCATCTGCTGAACGCGCCGAAAGAATACGGCTGAAAACCAATAAACAACATTGAATGCTAAGTACTAAAACTCTAAGCCAGTCTTTAAACAACAAAATTATTTTAATATCGCAATTATTTCCGCTCCCAGTTCATTTCAATATGTCTAATGAGATTTTTTCGACGGAGTATTTTTATGTCGACACGATAACAAGGAGACTTCCGGGATTAAGTCACCCATACTCCAACTGACTAAGTATGGGTAAAACAATAATAAGCAATGTTGCGTATACATATACGCAGTATATACTGAAATATACGTAGCTCAGTCAGTTTCCATTCATAAAGTAACTACAAGGACATCACAGTCATTGCATATATTTACACCATTAATTAATTATGGCTTTCCTTTCACACATTAAAGGTTTTATTTACTGGGCTTGAAAAGAAGACCTCTACGTATGACGTAGGTAGGTACTTACCTTCCGCAGAAACAAATGAACGAACCATATGCATACGATTATTAAAATTTTATCATTTATCTGTCCTAACTACGGATATGGAAAGCATTGATAGCACAAATGCGGGGGTGGTGTCCTCCTCGATTATGCGTTTTATATCAGTTCAGCTTTTATCTTTCAAGAGGCATCAATATTATATCCATATATAGTTAGATTCTTCTTCTGTGTTTACTATTGTCGAAACAACTGTGGAAAGATTTTGGGGCAAACATTTGGTTTGCAAATCTTAGGAAAGACATCATGACATCTTAGTAGATGAAGCTAAAGACAAGAAAACGACAGATAAATGGGGTACCTAATTAATATTAATAGGTACACTTACTCTTGGAGCATATCCCATATAGCCAGCGCTGTAAGTAGTAGCACTTCATTTCCATCTAGAAGAACCAGATCCCATATCCTCAATAGAAATTCTCTAGGCAACCACGTCGCGTACAGTGTGAGAAACCATTGCATTGTGAACACATCGGGCAGAGGAGGTTCCACACCGCCACCTGGAATTTAAGATTTTAATCTTTGTAACTGTTGTACCCTCTGGCAATTATAATTAACTAACTTAATAACAATATAAAACATAATTATAAACAAGCTCACTCAGAGATACGGTAGATAAAGGTAAAACAGTTTCGTTTGATAATTTATTATTATTTACCTATTAAAATTAAGTAGGTATTTTAAGTAGCTTATTGATTAGACTCGACTGAATGTATAGTATTAAAAATATCCTAGAGAAAACCTGTACACACTTTGAAGTTACTTAAGAAAATTAGTAACTTACCATCAGATATCCTTTGTAAATGGTCCATGTGTTGGGCAAGGCGGGGAAGGCGCAATCGGAGGAGATCCCTAAACGCTGCCATGTCCGCAGACAAGCCTCGGAGATCATCTGCGAAATAGCCTTCGGGAAGAACAGCCTCCACTAGGTATATCATCACCTAAAATGCAAATTACGTAGGTATAGAAAATATTAAAAAAAAACTATTTCAGATAGCTGAGAGTAAGGATAGCATTAAGTCCTTGTAAAAATTGTGAAAATCGCAATGACAAGCATCTTAGAGGAGAAGATTTAACGTTTTTCGGAATTTCTTTTTGCTATTATTACTATTTTCTTGCAGAGGACAAACAAGCAATGTATGGTACACCTTATCATAACATTGATAAATAATATAAATAAGTAGTAAAATTTACCTTTAATGAATCCGATTCAGATTTGTCCATGACTTCTAGTATAATAGCAGCTAACATATTGAAACCTTGGCAGTAACCGACATCTTTGTTCCATCTAAAATTATACCATAATTTATTATGGTAGGTATAGAGATAATTATAATCAGACAGCTTGCACTGCATGGTTGGCACCTGTGCGGTAATAAGATTACTTTTTGCGTGAGTTTAGTATTTTTTCGAAAACTTTGAGTAGTGTTGTTACTTACCTTGCATAAGCCAACAGCACCCTGCGAAGCATCGCCTGATTTTCTCGACCTTCTGCCCCGCAGAAGAGAGAACATCCAGTGCGATGTAGATCCTTGTCAAATAGTGAAACAAATAAGAAAAATAAATCAACCATAAAATAATTAAGAGATTTCTTCAAGCAACCACATTTTCAGTCAATTATTTTTATTTTCAATAACACCACATTAGCTACAGCTTTCAGATTGGTGAAAATTAGATGATTTTAAAAAGTGCCTCACAATTCACACCATGGAAAAGAACAGGTTAGGTTTAGGTGCTATACAGCTTCTTTACCTTTATAAAATACTAACAGGCTACTTTCAGAATGCAAGTTTTACAAACCTTAGGTCCGCCTAAAATACCTTAAAATTACTTGGTTGGTATATAATTGTTAGTGGTAAGATAATGAGGTATGTTATTTTCTATGATAGTGCTCTACTTGATATAGTGACTTGGCTTAATTCTCTTACTTTCAGTATTTGCGCGCCTAACTCAGTGTCATCGGGTTGCGCGGTGCCACGGAAGCAGCCGCGCTCCGCTGATGGCCAGTCGATGCCTCTCGCTGTCAGGTGGCGCTCCGCCAATGTTAACCATAGCTGCAAGCATTACCCGAAACATGATCAAGCTGAACTTTACCGTGTACGTTTACGGGTGCCGTACCTCAAAAGGAAATAAGAATCCTTATACGATCACTTCGTTGTCCGTCTGTCTGTGTCTGTCTGTCAGCTTATTCTCAGGATTGCGGCGAGGTATCAAGTTAAAATTAATAGGTACCAACTATAGGTACGTAGGTCTACCTATAGCCTCTTGGTGCTATAGAAAAATTAAGCTTCTGAGACAACGCAATAAAAAATACCTACTAAAGCCTAAAGCAATCTTTTAATTTATTGCTTACGAATTCAACGACACGTGATCTTGAAAGAGATGATGGAAATAGGAATGACGTCATAAGAAACTCATTCACGAAAGGTTTGGTGTTTTTTGTGCGTGACTGGTTTCTTGGAACTATCAGAACTACGAACTCTTAGAAATTAATTGACGATTCCCGGAGAGTAGTGTTTTAAATAACTCTAGTAGTAGCAGTAGAATAGGTAGTATTCTAGTATAAAATGCTATTTTGATGCTATATTTTCTTAATTTATTTAACCTTCTGGTTCTTCTATATCATTATCTAGTTACTTATTTAACGCACGATGGATTTAAATTGCTACCCTATTTTATCACGAAGGCATCAAGAATCTCCCGCTTTGTCAAGTTTTTATAAGTGGGGATCGTAAGTTCGTAACTGTAAGGAGGTAGGTACGTATCGGATATAAAATGCTTATACCTACTCAAAATCGTGGTCTAAATTGTAATGGTAGGTACAGCAAAATTATATATTATGGAAGTTACGAATGAGGTGTATTTTATTTAATTTTTGTTTAAAAGAATCACGTGAAATATAGTGCTTAGGCGTAATTGCGACAGTGGAGATAATCCGAATATTGCGAATTTCTACTAGTGAGCAATATTACGGCAATATTATTTATACGCCATCTTAATTAAAGCAATTAAGATGACGACTAGATTAATGTTACCAGACCAAAAATATTGCTTTAATTCGCAATTTTCGGATTTTCCCAATTGTCGAATTAGCTCAAAGCACTTAGGTACCAGTAGTTTTCCGACTTACAACTTTTCACTTTTCTAAGTATTTTGGTGAAAAGTAGGTATTTAGGCTTTTTATTTGTAATTGTATATAACTATGCTAGTGTTTACCTTTCTGCGGAAGTGTTGTGGCACCCCGGCGGGCAGGCGCGCCACCAGGCGCATCGCATGCAGCCACTCCGCGTAACCTCCCTCGCCCGGGCCCTCGCCGCCGCCCGGCGTCACGCCAAAACGAGCACCAGTTTCGCCCGCTACACACCATAATTATAAACTATTCATCATTCCACTAAAAAACAAATAATAGCTCATTAGAAAAGATATATATGCTATGTAAAAATAGTATCAGCACTTTCTGTCTGCTGCCTGCTGGACATAGTTCGCCTGTGCCCAGTTTCCCCAAAAAGTTTCAGCTCAAATTTTGCGAAGAAAATTTTTATGACATCCTAAGCACAACTTACAACACAGTTGGGTTTAAAGTTGCGGATACCATAGCATTCAATCCTATCTTTTATATTTTTTTGTATACAATATAATGGGGGTTAGGTATTTAATCTTTATAGAAAAAACTCCCTAATTATATAAATATTAAATACTATATAAAAACTGTTTTCTTATATTGAGTTTATCTAAGAGTATCATGATCTCTAAAAGAACATTACTATCACTGTTTTTTGCGTGTGCCCCTATGATCTTGCTGAATTTTCAGTGTCAAACACACACTGTAGTAACTTTACGTAGGTACGTTTAATAACCTAAAAATGTGTTTACTGTCAACTCAATAGCTTACCCTAACATTTATGTTTCCAACGTTTACATTAATTTATTCTGAACAAAATGTTACTAAGCTTTTACCAAAACAAATATTTGATCAGTTTTAGTGTAACATAAATAATACCTACAGGCAATTGTTTTATTTGCCCAGCAGCCTCAATATCATTTTTATAGAATCTCATACATGAAAAATTAGGATATTTCTGCCAAAATTTGCCAATGACGGATACGTAACAACACATTTACATAATAAAGTAATTTAGCTCAGACAATAAAGGAGGAGCGGCTCTACTAAATAGCTTATGTTAATTTATCAATGTATGAAATAAATGAAAAACATTGGCACAGAATTGACCCTTTAGAACTGAAGCGAATCGTCAATCATAAACTAAATATAACAAAGAACAGAATCGCAGTACTTCAAAGGTTTCCTAAGGATAATTTGTTGATTAACGCTAACATTCAGAATAAATGAATCAACGTACCTGAGCCGGCCTTCGATGCACCTGCCAAGCTCCTCAGTGAGTTTAGGAGTGCACTCATCTGTCTTGTAAATGGCACGCATTTGACAATAAACGCATATCTTTACAACTGCACTAAGCACTAAGTTAACGACCTGACGACTTAAGTCTATGCAGTGGCACTGCAGGTGGATACGGGCACCACATCCTAACGCTAAGAACCAACTTCAACCGATACTTTTGGGTTAGAAACCAATGATTTAGAACAAAAATGTGATAAATTATGAGCCATATCTCGGGAGCATTTGAGACTGCGTAGTCGACCAGCTGATGTGATGTTTACTGGGAAAGTCGCGAAACGAAGCAGCGGCGGCGAGGCTTCCGACCTCGTACCACAATCCTAAACAAGACCTAAGTGTTGCGTTACACAAACTGTTAGTACGCTCAGAGGGAAAACCGACCTCTTTCATGTTGCTTTGTGACAGTGTTTCGTGGTACACGCCAGTGGGCATGCGCAATAAGAGCCTGGACAGTTGTTTGTGTGCGTTACGTATCGATTGAGCGCCGCTGTGTACGTCAGTTTCGGAAACAGATAGACGGGAAAAGCACCCCATACCCAGTTAAGTTGGCGCTTTCATATGCGTAAATCTATTTTAAGTTCCCATGAATGAAATCGTCGCGATATTGACTAGGTATCTATGAATAGAGCAATATTTTATTGGAAATTGTTATTCAGAAACAATTTACTGTTTAAACGTTAAAGTTTTACACGATTACTCTGTTTTGTTGAATAGGGACTTTTTTTTATACCACTAAGGTGGCAAACAAGCATACGGCCCACCTGATGGTAAGCGGTTACCATAGCCTATGGACGCTTGCAACACCAGGGGTATCACTGCGCGTTGCCGACCCGAAAAACCTCTTAGAGGTTTATGGAGGATTCACTGCGCCGACAGTTTGAGGGAATATTCCTCTTACTGCCAGCGCAGCGCATCCTTAGAAGGAGCTCTGGTGATCTAACTCACTGCAGGAACTCAACACACAATAAAGTGTGTTATTTGGCTGCAGTTTTCTGTAAGGTGGAGGTACTTCCCCAGATGGGCTGCTCCAGATTTGAGCCATAAATGGCTGTGCCCTACCTCTCTTAAAACTACTAACTTGTTTAATTTAATGATAATTATAATCTACAAATCTTCAATCAGCTTAAACAGAGATGATTATATTATGATATTATGATTTTAGTTTTTATGGAAGACTCACGGTTACGGAGTAATTATCTAATTAAGTAGTACTTTTGTATCAACGTGAACTCGTTTAGCATGCGGTTGTTAAGTTTGATATCAAAGATAATATCTGTCATATTTATCATCATCTATAAGCTACGTCATCTAGAAACTTTGTAGAAGTTAAATGTACGTCTATGTACAAGTTTGTAAGTTAGAAAACGGTCGCTATAAGTAGCCGCAGTTTTTAATGTAGGAATTAGAACCTATTATGAAATTTCTGCTTAAGGCCTACTTTATAAGAAAAGCTGATATGTAGTTAGGGAACTTAATTTAATTATCAACATCACCACTCATACAATAGGAGGCATTTTCCTATGTTCGCCATTTACCCTTGACTGCGTTGAATATATAAACTTACTAATATGTCGCAGTAGCACGGTGAAGGCTGCACAGAGCCTGTTCTGTTGGCGCCGCAGACGATCTCGGACCCGAACATGCTTGGCTAGCCGCTCTCCCGTAACCTGGAGCCTCTCCTCCCATTCGACTTTTTGTTCCCAAAGTTCATTTAAGTCTATAAAATTATGATTTAGTCATTAGATTTTTCCTAATTAATTATACTATTGCAACGTCATTTGTCTTTCTTTTATCTAAAGAAAAATTGGGCAGTGGATGCCTAACAGGCTATGATGCTAATATTCCTCTAAAATAAATCATACTATAAGTACAGGTCTTCTAATTTTTCTTTAGCTAAAAAAAAGACACGAGAGACCACGTAAACTTGGCGTAATCGTCACGTAGTTGATAGGTTCGACGTAGACAATGTATAAGGTGGATGTAGAGACAGAAGCTATGGCGTACACAGGCCATGTCCTCCGTGTCTACACTGAGCCACTGGCGACGGATCGCTATTTATACGGCGCGTGACGTTGGCGTGGTACACAGTACGCGCGGCGCCACCTAGCGGCTTCAAATATATCTACTACACCACCGTTTGTCCAACCTCTTCAAAGAGTTCTTATATCTTGAATATAATATGTTAAATGGCCCATGAGTGTCCATGAACCATGTAAGGTTTGTAAAAACTAAATAGAAATATGTTATACAGTTATCTACTGTACTGTCTTTCCCTGTATAACATATTTCTATTTAGTTTATGGATGGTTTATGGATAATAATTTATCCATACCATATTGTAACACACAATTTCTGCATTATGTTATATGTGTCGCTGTTGTTGTTGTTTTCTAAATAAAATAAATAAATGTTAAATTGTCAAGATATTGCGATATAAAAAGAATTGTACCAAACTAACTTATAGTCAAATGATGAGGGGTTCATCAATATTTTAAGTGGTCACAACACTGCAAAACTGTTCTTACCTAAAGCTTCCAAATAGCTTCGTTCAATAGCTTCCGTTTGCTCCCCACAATTAGATTGACACGATGTGAAGGATGCGGACGTAGACCTAGACATTATGTAAATCATAAATTATTTCTGCAGATTGCACGCGTGATTGATCCGTAATGTATCTACATAAAGAATGTTTAAAGATTCTTATAATATTACCAAAACCACTTCACTTAAATCTATTTCATTACAGTTTTAACAATTTTGCATTAGGCATGCATAATTTTGAGTGGGAGTTTCCGGCGAAAGTCATATAATATATGTTTTCAAAATAAGCAAAACATTTTAACATAATATATTTTAAATAAGTTTTATTGAAAAAATCGAATTGTTCGCCCAAATACTATTTATATTTAGATGAAACCAAAACGCATTATCAATCTAAAGAATAACTAAAGATAAAATGATCGACGTAAGCTTGGGAGACAGAGGTCCTGTTTCACCACCTCTGGATAGCTTCTAACCGCCGGATAAATAAAAAAATGGAACAAATTTTGCATGAAATTATCTGCCAAGTAATATAAAGGAAACTTACCAGGAGAAACAGGCCCTTACTTTTAAAATTTCTTTCTAAACAAAAGTGTATGCTTCTTACCCATGACTGCAATCGATGCCACTGTGACCACTCCAGTCGCGTTGATCTGCATATAATTCATCCAGTAAATCTTCCACTAGATCCTTAACACTTCGTTTCTGTTTTAAATTAAATTGCAGGTAAATAAGACAAGTCAAAATGAAAAAGACTACCCGAAGGTGCGAGGTTGGAGATGATATCATCGAATAAATAACAGCCACGGATAGTCTGGCTAGAATAAATTGCATATTTTTTCTAAACATATCTTCTAAAATGGATAAACATCCTTCACGTGTAATCCATTCTTTGGAAATATCTACCTTATATTATTTTTCAATTTGAATAGAACTGGGTACCTGTGAAGTATTCTTTATGAACGGCGGGGCTGGTATCGGAGATTGCTTTTTGTTGTTGATCTTCGGTATCCTAATTTTCTTAGATTTTTTCTCTGACCTCGGTTTTTCATTCACCAGCGTTGAAAAATCCAATTCAAACCTCACTACTTTTAAATTAATTGGTTGGTGCTGCACACTCATCGTTTGCATATTGTATTGTATTAAAAAATATAACTTATTTAAATAATTATAGATTTTACGGATATAAAATGATCAGTGATTGCTTTATTTTGTGTCAATTTTTGACTTACGCCATTCAATTCAAATGACAGCAATATTTTTTATTTCTATCTTTGGTTGTATTTTTTTAGTTGGTTTGTTTACAGGACTTTTTATTTAGCACTTCTATACCAACAATTATTGAGTAATTAAAATTTAAAGTGCCAACCGTTACTACTAGTCGTATTGTGAGTGACACAGCTTGGCGGCAGGAGGTATGATAGTCACCCACTCGTTTGGTGTCGGTTAGCTCCTGATAGTGTTGATAAGGACTAATATATTCATTCGAATGCATGCCCAATGAGCTTAAGGCCAGCGGACACTGGCATTTGTATTGTAAAACTGGGGAATTTCCACTGACGAAACAGACTGGAATGGGATGAGCCATGTGGTTTTCTAAGCGTAATATTATATCAATGGTTTTTACTTTGTAGTTGTTATAGTCACTTACATTTTCTCCTGTAGCTATTGTGGGTGCAGTACGGACTAAGGACTCAATTTCTTGCATACACTAATGAGCAGATTTAATGTATCGAACCAGTAGTCTCCGACGTAGGTACTTAATTACTCATATTTATTCCGTACCCACTTTGTCAATATAAGACCGGCTACTTATGAGAAGGTTGTCTTGTCGGACACTGGCAAAAACTCGATATCGGCTCGACTGCTGCAACAAACGGTCTTAATAAAACTATAGTTACAATTTCTAAGCAACAACAAACAGTTAGACGAAGTCTGTAAACGTTGAACCTTATATTTTAAGTATGGAGTTCAGATAAAGCTACTTGTTTTGTGAAGCCTAACTTAATTATTGCGACCTAATCGTTGAGTTCCAATATCGAATGATAATTATATTTCTACAATATTACCTAGCATTCTATGTTTTATTCGAACTGTGATTAAATTAAACGATAAAATTAATAATCAGTTTAATATTTTAATCTCTACCAATGGCTAAAAAATATCAAAGAAGAACAATAAGGTTGCAAAGGGAAATAAATCTGTCAAGTTGTCAAGGCAACGCCTTTGTTTGCGGATCAATTGTCGTAGGTACTCGAAATTAATACGATATTTCCTTTTAGATTTCGATACGAATCGGTGACGTGTTTTTGCTACTATTATTTGTGATTTTGAAATAACAATGAACGACGGAAAGGGTCAGGATCAAGGACAGGCTATTCAAGGACCGCCCCAGGCTATTCAAGGACCGCCCCAGGGTATACAAGGGCCACCCCAGGGTATGCAGCCCGGATTTTGTTCGGCGACATGCACGGATAAGGAATGCATGCGAAGGGAAATAAAAAAACCCGAAATGAAGACGTCAGATCTGTTTATTACCTGCAATCTCCCGAAGAGATTTGAATATCCCCGTAAGTTGATAAACCTTACATAAATACCTTAATATTTTAATATCCTTAGTAAATACTGATGCATTCTTTGCTGTTGAGATATTTTTAAGAATACTTATTTGGAGAATGGACTTATTCATTTTATTCATTCGCGAATCGCCATGCCACGAAAAGTGGAAAATATATTTATATTTTTTGATGTGACTCAGTTGTTATAGTCGTGTTACACATGGAGTGATGTATCTTATTTCAATAATCGGTACTTTGTGAAGGTTCTATTCGTTAAAGAAGAGTATCTATGTAATTCGAAGCTGAAGTCTTGGATAAAATAATGAAAAGTCTGAGAGCATCTTCAAACTTTCCTCAAAATATGACCTATCGAAAATAATTTGACAGCGTCCCATTCCTTTGAATTAGTTTTAATTAATTCATCAAAAAGTTTTGGAAAACAGGGTTTATCAAATAAAATTTCTTTCAGCACCCAATCCGAGTTTGCTAAGTAATTTCAGTTTCGAGGCTACTTAGGTTTAACTCAAAGTAATAAGCAAACAAGTGTATAACAGTAATAAATAAAATATTTTCTTGTTAGCTGAGTTTATTGACGTGGATAAACAACATGTGGCCAATGGTACGGTACAGTGAATGTAAAATGTGCAATTTTTTAATTAATCTTGTATCTTATATTAGGATGAATAAAATGAAACTAAACCGAAAACTAATTCATCAATCAACAAATTTATTATTTCTCAAAATCAGTAAATCGGATTTTGGGAACGCGCGTACAATGCAAAAATTTCCGCACTATTCGCCAAGCTACAAGCAAGCTCCCAGTCCATAGATTTTCAGGCACACAAAAAAAAAATTTGGGTGTTGAAGTATTTATACATATATTATACATTGTATTCAGGTAGAAATAAATTTTTTATAGTGTCATTGATCCTATACTCGACAAAAGGCATGCGGGCTTTAAGTGGATATTTGTAATCAACTATGTAATTAACTGATGGGTACCATCGTTCGCTTCCTATCTTTATAAAAGACTAGAAGTGTTATAAAAAAGTCCTTTTCGAATTACTCTCATTTTAGCACAATGATAGATAATAATATTATTTTCTGGCTTGGTTGGTCACTTGGTTCTAAATTAAAAATCCGTAGCACGTAGGCGCCTACTTACAGAATATTAGGGAACAGCATGAACGAAATTTCCATCGTTCGTTACTCTTAGATTTTCACAAGTGTTTGAAGGCTGAAATAATAATATCTAAAAGTTAGCTTTAGTGCAGACGAGCTCTGTACCAATGTACCTACCCAGTTGGTATTTGGATGCACCATCAAATCAAAATTTGAAAGCAATCTGTGAACAACTGTTGCAGATTAAATATTTTGAATAAACATTAACATTGCTATTATCGTAAGTCTGTTTTATTTATTTTAGATTGGTTCAACGGCTACGGGTGTCAGGTGAGCAAACAGCACCCGTTCTACAGAACAACCGCCAGTGAATACGGGTGGTATCCCCCAGGTAATTATGTTTACCTTAACTAAACTTTTATGGTGACAAAGTGGTGTTAAAGGGTGTTTGTGTCAAACATGGAATAGTATTTGTACATACTTACTCATAGGTAAATAAGATCATATATTTAATTAATAAGATTTTCGAAAATAACACTGCCCACCATGGTACCATTTATGATTTTTTTTAATATTTTTTTTTATTTGTTGTTGGCTTGCATTAAAGAATGTTCTAACTACATACCTGCGTAATATAACACAGTTTTAATAAATGCCTATTTTTATGGTAAGTCAAATTTTTTATACTTTCACGAGTGAAACGAAACTGCAACGTATTCACAGAAGGTACCAAATTACAGTCTAAAATTCAAACAAACTAACAACAAATCTGATAGTAATTGTCTTTAAAAATGAAAAACAACGCAGTGAAATAAACATAACATTATTAAATTTAAAAATTAAATAACCACCAAGTACTTTACAAGTAAGATGAGGAAAAGTGTTCAAAGAGGGGATGACCCTGTTTTTATTGAGTTTAGCAGAGGAAAGCTAATTAATATTAATATATCTGTATAATAGTAAAGTATACTAAAACGAGACACAAAGTTAACCTGTAACAACTATGAAGGGAACAATTCCATCCGTCTGTCCCACTTATAAAAGTGTTTGTCGGTCATAGCATACCACATACAAAATCGTTGGTCTTTGTCTTTTCTTCGTCTTCCTTTAGAATAATGAATACTAAGGTCTGGTAATTGATATTAGCGTATAAAAATCAGCAGTATATTTTTCAACTTTTTTTTTATGGGAGTGACAATAGTATTATAGGATTTGAAACAGAAAAATTTAATTGGTAGGTTATTTTGAAAATTTGTTTTTTGTAATATGCGTGATAGGGAAAACAACTGGTCGGTACCTATATAATTTTTTTTTATTATCCTCATAATTGTTTTTTCCGTTTCAATGTTTTAGGTTTTCATTCCGTTCCCAGTGTGTATTTTCCAAAAAATCAACTATTTTCAAATCGGCTGGCTCAAGCGGGCATGTATCGAAATTATTCTCTTAACACGGCGTCTGATCATCAAACATTTAACTAAGTGGTAAATTATAGACAATATAAGTTTACAGTTTGTGATTTTGCTTTCCTTAGGTATAAGATGCACGCAATGGATTTAATAAAGTTATTGTTACATGATTATTTCGCATTATTTGTAATATTGCATGATTTTCAAATTTCAGCATCACCTTTCCTAAAAATGTTTTGTACACTCTTCAGATTAAAAGTAAACCGTGCTTGCTTTTCTAAGTACAACGTACCTACAGCTGATTTCCCATACCTACATTATTATGCTTTTAAGCTTTTTACGAAAGGCATGTAGTACCTAACTTAGGGCCGATTTCACCGTACTCATTAAAAACTGAGTTCAATAAAACTAAGTTCTGCTTAATCGAGTTCATATGTTGGTTCTGATCTTGGTTCACGTCTCGCAGATTTCACCGGGTAATTTTTGATTGCGTTTACGAAAACTAAGTTTACTTTGACATAGAATGTAAATGTTGTCAGTTCGTGACAATCATAGACAAATTACGATGCGCTTTGCAGTTAAAAATGGTAAGTTATCATTTTTAAGTGAGATTTGAGATGATTTTGAGGATAGTGAAGTTCGAGTAAATTCAGAGAGTATTTAAATAAAAAAATACAGCTTGTAGGCAATATAATTACGTTGAATAAATATAAATTTCTATGATAGCTCATAGATGTCTTTGTAAACATTTTGTTGGATAGTATCTTCGTAAACATACGTGTTTCGTTTCCGTTTTATGACACTGGTGGCGCTGTTTCTCTTCTCCATTAAATAATGTCATTTCGCTTCTGCATAATTATTAATTATCGTGTTTTAAGAATTCTAACGAGTATTATTGAAATACTGCCGAAACCCAATAATATAGACTACTCATATAATTAGAATATCTCTAATAAATTAATTAAATTATGAATTAGGTTATCTTTTATGGCTTTGACAGGTCTTGATCGCGATCAGATACGTTAAACGTCCAAAATCGGGCGTTCAGAATTTAAACTAAGATCAGCCTTAACTGAGTTCAGTTTATGTTGGTGAAATGCAAACCTGCGTCCTGAACTCAGTTAACCGCGAGAACTGAGATTAACTTGAATTGATCGCGTTTAATTTAAATGGTGAAATTGGCTCTTACTCTTGGGATCGCACTGAACTTATTATCTTTTAGGTATGTTGATAGTGACAATCTAAGTGGTGTATCCAGCACTAGGCAGTTATGCTGGTGTTTTGGCAAATCCTTTGTTCTATTTTTCCTGAATTCTAGCTACCGAATGCGATCAGAAAAGAACGAATTCTGGTTGAAGGCAACGACAGAGACGTCCTCTATAGTTCGTTTTTTAATCTCAGAGACTAGATTGACACATGCAACTGTCAAAATTACAAATAATGATACCAGCTTTTTTGTGTAGTGTTGTATCTACGATACCTGTTTGTTGAATCGTAACTTTTAGACGATTAGCTTAAAAGTTTTCTATTCCAAATTGTATCATTAAAGCCCAAAATAATTAAAATTGTCCGAATGCACAATAAAGTCTATGAAAGGTAAGTCGTCGTAGAGTTCTTAAGTGCCAAATGACGTAAACTTACCTACCAAAAAAAACTAAGAAAGTACTAATTTAGTCTTATGTTTCAATGAGGTAAAAAAGTATTAGAAAACTATATCAATCGCTGTAAAAAAGTTTTAGAAGACTATGTTGATTTCGTTGTCGTTATTTAGACCTTAAAAACTACGTAATTATTACGTCATTAATTACCGACCCATGATTATTACGTTTTAAATAAGACCTACTATTTTTTTCAGGATAATCATTATATAAAACCGACACTTCAATTTACTAGCGATAATTTTCGATAGTGGCACATTACTATTTAAGAAATGCAAAAAACTGGTATCCCACGTAATGTCACTTTAATCTTGAGATTAAAAAACAGACTATATATAGGCTGAAAGGAAATAAGTTGTTCTTTGTGCGAGCACCATCGTAAATTCATGGAAACTTTTCAGTGTTTTTTTGTCTGTTTCGTTTGACTTCAATCTGATAGATGTCGTTGCTGCTGTTCTATGATTAATCTTTTTACGAATTAGGTACTTATGTGTTAATAATTTTATTGCAAGCCCTACTAGATACCTAAATACAACCATTTATTATCGCCTTAAAACTGGATCAAGGCTTGTTTTTGTCAGTCAAGTAGTTATTGATACAAGCAGTTGACTTCGCGGTTTTTCCGTCATTTTGCTGCATAACTTTATGGAGCAAACTGGCAATGCCAGGTCCTATAAGTGAACTTCAACAACGAAGCATTGCTATTTTCTCGATTTGAACAAGGAAATCGAGCATTGCAAAGTTTTGCTATTGGCATGTCGCTCGCTAAGCTAGCCGACGACGAAGCATATCACTTACCTACTTATTGAATGTCATATCATCAACACCATTTATTTTCCGACTACTGGGCAGGTGATGATGACGGTCAATGAACCACCACATCGGCTTAGTTCGAGTTACCATAATTTACGGATTACTCAGGGATTTCACGATTGTATTCCTTCACCAATTCCGTGATAATTACCTAATAAGGCTTATAATCCGCATAACTGGTTTAGAAAAGCCGAAAGGTCAAAAAAATCGAGACCTGTGATACGAAATCGTGGGTTTCGAATTCAAGTCTATGTTCACACTTTACTCGACCCAGGAATCGAACCCTCCAGTGTAGTAGTCGTACTCACACTAGACTAACGAGGCAATAAGTCAGTTGGTAATATTTTTAATACAGTGTTAAATTATTTTTGTGTTTTTTTCAGGGATATATTCAGTTCCGTCAGTGTTCTTCCCCGCGGGCCAGATGTTCACGAACCGGCTGTCAGCCGCGGGCATGTATCGCAACTACAGCCTCAACACCGGCATGGACCCTGTAGGGTACCAGTAGCCGATCATTTGCTCACAGTATTAACTAATTCATAAGACTAGTGTAGCGATTTCACAAAATTTTTCGTGAAGGGCAATTTGTTATTTAATATTTAATGAAAATGTACTTTCAATGCTCTATCGTTTTCAATAGCGGCGAACAGTGCCTTTTTATATACAGACACATATAAGACACACTTGTACGTTTTTACTACATATAGAACAGAAAGCAATATTGGTTCATAGCTTACTCCCTTTTTCAAAGAGATCTTCCGCACTAGGGAACAAGTCCGGAGTCTCGGAGAATTTACAAACTCGGATATGATACACCCAGACTCAAATGATTTTGATTTTGAAGTACCTATTTGACCAATAAAGTCCTCTTTCTGGACTTGCGGTGGTTTATAGCCATTTTTAAACATCCTTTCATCATGCTCAATGCCCATGCCATCTCAGTAGGCATAGGTAGTATGGGCAAGTTATGGGCAAATTGTTCCTTACTCTTATTTGCTAACCAACATTGTTTATTAGTTTTAGTAAAGCTTATGAGCACAATGCGGGTATTGACTGTGGTTCATTTTTTCTAGCATGTTAATGCTCTTAGGCTTTGTAATTTATTAGATGTATTTATAAATCTTCACTTTATTTTTTAACTTTTCTTGGCTTACCTACTTATAAATGTAAAACCAAAAAAGTTATTAAATAGTTTCACAGTAAGTAAAGGCTAAGAAAGAAGGTAAAATAAAACAACAACCTTCTCAAATTTAAGTCTGAACTGCAAACTGTAAAAGGCAAAATTAAGTTGTATTTTTAATATATTTATAGACATGATAGAATAACTAGCTTACCCCTTGCAATAAATTAGTTTTTATTTAGACCACACTATGTGAATAAAAAAAATCGAGTGTTAAAAATAGATATGGCAAGCTTAGACTTGGCTTTCTTTCAGCTGAACTGTGTTTAATTAAAATGAAGGGTTATTGAAAAGTATGTGGCGTCTGTGTGTCGTGTGATGGCCTTTGGAGCTAATGTTTGCACTAAGTATTTAAACACAACGTTTGTGATCCACCTAATATTATGTCTATAAGATATTATGTTATTCATTCTCTTTCTCGTCGAACGTTTTATTCAAACGACATACGTAGTCTATACAAAAATCACTCTTTTAAATAATTCAGAACAGTTTTATATTTACTCTTTTCATGTATTTTTATTTTAATAAAGTATGTAGCCTTTTAAACATGTTTAATTTGTATTTTCATATTGTATGTGGCAATGGAGGTATCTATAATAAAATAAAATAACCCATATCGGTATTGACTTACCAAAAGAGGTATTTATTATTATTTATTTATATTATATAGATTAACATGCATTCAAATTCCATTAACATATTCCATCCGAACTAGGACATGGATGTCACATTCAATAAAAATATTTTATTGCAAACTTCTACAAAAGCCTCAGGGCTTATAACTTGTAACTAAGATTGTATGGTAATTCCATAAATATTTTTGATGTTGATCTGTTAAAGCAGATTATTGTTATTATAATAATATTGTGACATGTCATGTCCTTTAATTATACCTATAGAAGATTAGGTCACGATGTAAAGATTAATAGGTAAGGATACCGTAATTTCGTGACATGGGTCCCATCCCTTACCGTGACCATCTTAATAAGATTATCCTTCACTTTCGTATTGAGTACACATTGTATAACTTGTTAGCAACAACAACAACAGCATTTATAATAATTTGAGTGTTTATATTATATTCTTAACAATTAACAAATATCGAAGTCTATAAACAATATAAATAAAATAAATTATGTCTAAATTACAAGTAATAAATGTCAAAGTAAATTCTTTACACGCACTAAATATTTTAACTAAAATATAATTCAATTCATTAATTCATATTATAAGTAATAATCGCCATAATATCTAATTGCGCATTTTATAGACACGTAATTAGTTACACGTACCTACATCGTGGCTATCGATACTAAGGATTCGTGTCAAAATCTACCTACTGGTGCATACTTATACGAGTAAATAATATAATTTACCTAAAAGTAACCTAGGTACTATATAGGTATGCCAGTATTGGCGCCAACAACGTAGGATAGTTATAATAATAAAATAATTAATCTGAACGAACTAAACGCAGGTACCTATTGTTTTGCTCAAACTTAACGCTTGCTCTGATATCACTGCCTTAAAGTAATGAGTTATTTAACTTACATTTGTATACGTATTAACTATTTTCGTTGTAAAATCTACGATAACAAGTGGGTTTGGTTATAATATTATCTGTTTGTTATATAAAAACGCTTAAAATTTACTAGTATTTAATATATGAATGCTACTAAAGTGTGACTAAATGAAATTTTAACTACACATTGAAATTTCTACGTTTGATTCGCATTAGCTAAAGAATAGTATAACATTACTATAGTAGTATAAAGTTTTTAACTTTGAATAGTTAAGAAAGCACATTGCACGTACTAAGATGCCCATCATCGAGTCATTCTGATATGACGTTTCATCACACTTCGTTGACATCATTCCTTTATCTCTCCATAAAGTAAAAAAAATGACAATGTAGTTATTATGGATTTATGGGATAGAGGTAAGTCCCATAGCACTCGCTTAATAAGTACAATAATTCATGAGGAAGCAGCATAAATTATATCGATTTGTAGATTCGCAATAAACGAAGCGTGATTCACACATACGAAGACATAACAAGATATTCTTAAGACTATGAGATACAACTAGTAATAAGGTATAATATATATAAAATGTGGATCAATTCTTGCGATTAACAATATTGTCTTCAATAGCATTGCTCATATCCCAATTGCCAACAATTTTAGATCTAACAGACGACATAGTAAAATGGTTTTTTTCCTTTTATTCGTTTACGAAATTTATGCGTCCATCAAGAATAATAGAAATTAAATTATGTTCGATTTCCAGAACCGATACTTTCAATCAATCGAAGATCGTCGTCTTTACATCCCCATCCTAGTTATTTATTGCTTTGAATTATTTGTCTTCCGTAACAATTATTATTAAAGAATATTTTTTTATATAAAACGCGCATTTATACTGGTCTCGTACGAAGGTGCAACACGTGTAGAAAGGAGTCGTAGACATAGAGAAACACTACAACACACGAGGCGATGCGCCTCGCGGACACCGAACGGGATCGATCACAATGCAGCTCAGTTGATTCGTTTTTCATATTTATATAAACTTATTGTAAAAATCTAGTTATTATACATTAAACTATGCTTATTATTCTCTTTCTTACAAAGATGCGCTTAACACCCAATTCGAAGGATCCCTTCAAACAGGTGAAGCTTGCTGGGACATCCGGTGATTTAAATTGGTACTGGTTTATTCTGATATAGGATAACACCTTCATTATTTCATAGGCAACGAACGGTCTGCCTGATGAGCTGTCGCTGCTTTGGTATAATTTTAGGTAAGTAAGTATTTTGTACCTACCGAAAACAAAAGGATGTGATTCATTCATGTAGGTACGGGTTAGTGCTGCGGGCAACAGACGTGTAGTGAATACATGTTACCAAATAATTAGGTTGCCTTAATTTGACTATTGTTTCTCATGTGGGTAAACGTTTTCTTTCATACTGTATATTTTTCAGTACATCGTCTATTGTCCGAATTGTTTGATCGTTACGTTTTACATGTCGCCAAATATTCCAGCGAATGTTTTGCGTAGATTTTTCATGGTATCTTCGGCGTCTTCGGTTAGTGCGGCGCTGAGGGAACCCTGTCGAGCGAACCCTCCGCGGCCGGGAGCCGAGCCCGCAGGGGGCGCGGCCGCGGTCGGCGCAGTGCTGCTCGTAGTGCTGGGCGCAGCCGACACCGAGGACACCGTAGACGACTGGGATGCTGTAGATAAAAAACGTTGCTAGGATTCTTCAATCGAAAAAAGTAATATGTTCACAGACCACAGAATTTTCTATGGTGTCCTTGTAACGGTAAATTAACTATGCGTTTCCCAATGTATATTCATATTTCCAGTTAAATTCCAGTAAAAGAAGTCAATTTAGCGGAGCAATATGGTTAGGCACCCGATTAAGTAATCGGAGAACTCTTTTTTCTAGATTTCTATTTGCTATTTATTTGCATTTTCTTACCCTGTGAGTCACGGCGGGTGAGCGGCGGCGGGGGTGGTTGCGTGGGCTCGGCGGGTATCGGCGGCAGCGGACGGTCGATGCTAGCCCCGGACGCCAGCGGCGCGGGCGGTGGCGCGCTCGGCGGGCCGGACGCGCCCACTGGCGGCGCGCGCTCCTCCGTCGGCGACCCCGCTGCAGAGCTGCCCGACACTGAGCTCCTAGATGTTGTCTTCGTTATACCGGGGCGGCAGACAGCCTGGAATACAATATCAGAGCAATTAACATCTGTTTTGCCTGTATGATCACGTTTTAGGGCCAAAGGACTTATTCTTCCTGAAATCCTGGGCTATAATCTGAACCTGTCACTAAAATAATATAATTTTAGAGATCAAAATAGCTGGTAAATTTTCTAATACCGATAACTCTGAGCGGACGATTCTAGAATCGTAGAATGAATTCACATTAGTTTATTTTTTCCAAAAGAAAGGTCTCTGATTGATCCCTATAATTATGACCATCAAATCCCCGTTACCATCATGATCGATATATTAAATATAAGTAATCAAGATCAAAATATGTCAGCCAAGCACATAGGTGTTGCAATAGCATGGCACAAAAACTAAATATTGTTACCTGCATACGCTGCAACACCAATTCCGCCAGATGGCGGCGGTCTTCCTCCTGCGAGTCGCCCATGAAAGACGTGGCGGAATCGTTGAGCTCGATGATGTGCTCGCGACCGTCTTTACCCACCACCAACTCCAGCGCACACACTTCGAGACCACCAAATATCTCGCTCACCTATTAATAAAATTCATTTACGATGTAACGGAATCGGTATTTGGCTTTATTTACTTTAAAGCAGTATCTATTTTACTGAACATTTTATTTAATAACCCTAATTAAAAATTAAGAAAACCCCCGATACGATATGTATCTGACTTGGATTTGATTTTTTTCTTAGTGTATACTATTTTCCTAGTTAAGCTCTCTCACACACACACAATATAATATAATATAATATGTGTGTACTTATTGTTACTTAATTAATGAAAGGACCGTGACCCTTCAGAGGATCGAAACAATTGTTTTCTAGTGTCTAATACCCGATTTTTATTATGCGGTAACTTGACTGATACGCGGGCCCTGATAATTTACTCCTGTTTTAAGCATGGCAATTTCAAATATATTTAAATCGTGTGCTAATATTATGCAGTGTTTCCTGTCAAGGGATTTATGTTAAATAAATGCCAATTAATCAATAAATAGCCAATGGAATAAATAAAATAAACTTGTAGTTTCCGCGTCTGAATTAATACAAATTGAAAGTCCATTCCCATCTGAATTATAAACGATTATTGCAATTGCAGTTGAACAAGTTCTTGACAGTGATGATTTTTCAAAAGTGATCAAATACTCATTAGATTTGTTTTTCCAATTCATGTTAAAGAACATAGTGGGGTAGTAACAGACATACCTACTGTCTCTGCCTACGATCTAAGTAGTTGAAAATTTATTAACCCGCCTTCCTGGTGATATTAGATATTTCCAAATGTGGGTAAGAAAAATTCAAATAGATCCAATCAAAAATTGGACAAGCGCAGGCAAGCCGGACACGTACCTCGTCAATCCACATCTTGTATCTATCGTTCATGCCGATAGCTTCCAGCATTGCAGATCCCTGATTGGTTTTCCAGTTTCCCGATATAGATTTGCGCCTGGAAAATATTTGGCGATTATTTATAGCTCACTGGTTTGCACATCGCTGTTGTGATATATCACACTTCGCACGTCGTCGTAACATTTTTCTACGTAGTGTGTGTTTGCCAACATTGAGCGCCTGCATCGTTTTGTTTGTAATCAGAATTACAGACTACTTTGATCTTTTTTGTAGGCGCCAGACTTAAGCCTATTAAAACTACTAGTACGATACTCACATAAACGCTTTGTAGTTAGTGCCGATTTTTTGTATGTGGATGTCGTATTTTGCATCGATGTAAGGCTCGACCGTACAGTAAGTGCCTAGCATAGCCACAACCCCGGCGATATCCTAGAAAAGAGTAAATAACATGGGCTTCTTAATACATATTATGACTCATTACAACATTATTGTTAAATCTTGTTACTCATCCCTTAAATATTTTAACTGGAAATACTATTCTTAGTATAAAACGGGAGTCTTCGTGAGATACTTACTACCTAATACGTAAGGCCATTATTTCCTGAAACAGTGATGACATCGTTACCTGGAAGTCCGCCAAGGAGTCCACTTTCACCTTGGCGACGCCGCTGTGCGCGTGCCCTATCTTGATCACCACCGGGAACTTGGGCGCCGTGACCTGCGACAATCATATGCAGTCGTTACGTCATTATCGTGATCATTGAGCTAAACAACCCGACAGCTCGCCCGGTCTCGAGAGGACGTTTACGTGATTTCATCTTTATATTAAATCTTCAGTTATATTTTCTCTTGCAATAGAACCTTTTTGTCCTAAGATATAAACCTTGGTAACAAACCAATAATCAATTAGTTACCAAGAATTATTATTTATATGAATTCCGTGATCGCTAGATTACCTAGGTACTTGAATAACGCGCAAATCTCTCGGGGATCGTTAATTTGATTTATGTTACGATTATTTTATGTTGACATGAAATATTATTCGATTGAATTTGCAACGAAACACATTCATAACTAAAGTTTACATTTTAGCTGTTTTCCCGAACATCGAAAACTGATTTAAGGTAATTTCCTCGCGGCCGCCACAAAGCTCTATTTATAAGGTAGTGCCTATTGTGTAAGTCATAAATGTAATTATAGCTTTGTTATGAGTAAATCATATGCCAACGTGTGTGCCGTTAGCGTTTAGTTAATATTATGGAAACGATAAGAATCATAATAGGTTCACAGCACGAAAAGCTCATCTATGTATTGTCACCGCGCAGACATAATTATTCCGATGCAAGCCCTTTCAGTAAACGAAGTCAAACGAAACAATATCGAGTCCCCAGACGAGAATGGATGAATGGAAATATAAATTTCCTTTTCCACAAAACTCCATTAATATAGCTCCGTGGGCCATTTAGAAAAAAAAAAGAAAAAAACAGATAAGTAGGTATACAGTACACTATGCTTACCAAGATAATTATATTGTGTTTGGAATACCATGTAATACTTATAAAAATAATGTTTTATGGGGTGAAAATCCTTATAATATGAAAATCCACGAGGCTCCTAGTGACTAAAATCACATAATATATTCCACCAAGAACTTTGTGGGGACCATTTCTGAAATCGCAAAAATATAAGTTGTTCTGAACAATTTGTTGAGTGATATTTCATAGCAATTTTAGTGTCGGTTCCATGAAAAAAAGTTCTTCATAATGATGTTGCTGTTACCAATAATCCTAAACGCTTTTTTCCCACGGGGCAGGTCATAAACCACAGAACACACTAGCATTCTTTGAAAAGTACTTCTTTTGCTTCGTTTACGTCATACACCTTGTCATCATCATAGAGCCGATTAAGGTGATCGATATTATTTGCACTTATTATGTTGAAGGTCAACAACATGATCAAGGTATTCTTTGTAAATTTATTATAAAAATAAAGGAAATAAACAGTTTGGCGTTGTTATAACATAATTTGTTATGAATAAATTATTATTCAATAATTTTGTCCATCCTTGCGGTATAATTTAAACTGGTTGATAGCTACTGCTTCTATGCTTTTTATTTCCTGTTGTCCAAGTACCTATTGCTTTAGATTCGGCCACAGTTCTAAACTCATTGTGAAAAAATATAAATATGGAGGCGATTACTACAGATATGTCTTGAATTGCCTCGTTGGTCTAGGGGTCACAGGTGCGACTGCTACGCTAGAGGTCCTGGGTTAGATCTCCGGGTCGAACAGTGTTGTTGCGTTTTCTGTGAAATTCCCAGTAGCAGCTCGGACTCTGAATTTGTACCCAGTTGATGGCAATAGGCTCGCCCCCTATTACCTGCGAAATGTGGGTGTACATAAGTACGCCTCTGCCTACCCCTTTGGGGAATACAGGCGTGATGGTATGGTATGTCTTGAAAATTACGAGACAAGTAATTTGATCTAAGAACGAAACATACTCATAGTTCGGCAACAGCGGTAACAACCAGAAACTGTCTTGCGGTTTGTTACTTAACTGGAAATGGTATTTGTTACTTAGTACCAATCAACAAACCACATGCAATTCTTATGTAAAACTATAAAAGACAACTGGGGAATTTAATAACGAGTGTAATTGGGAAAGTCCCAATATTGTATTTTGTTGTATAGGTAATCATAAAATTAAACAAACTCCACTTTGAATCACTTGGTAGAGACCCGCTCTGCCGAGTGATTCAAGTGAACGACAAACAATTATTATAACAATGAATAGTCGGTTATCTTAAAGATATCTTTGTTCTAGTGCTTCAAAAATATTGCGACCGTCAAAGTGAATCGAAATGTGACGTCATTGATAATTGTTTCATGTTCTAAGTTTATCCTAATTCTCACTGGCTGTTGAGAAAGGTCTGCATTTCATCTCGGGTTAGTATTAATGCGGTGTCAATCATGGTTAGTGCAGGCGGATGGCGCTGGCGCACGGCTGAGGCGTCGCCGTGGGCGGCTCAACATCAAGTGTTTGACTGTTAGCTGTTCGCTTCAACAACACGCACTTCCTTCTTTGTATCGATGACGCACCTTCTTCATAGAGAACTCTTGTGTACTATTTATGGACCGCCGCCGTTGTAACCTCGTGACGTATTCCTATAGTTTAGGGATTTAACATTACAATTTGATTATTATTTCCGTTTGTTTTATTTGCGTCGCTCCCTTACTCAGACCATTGTAGCTATATGCAAATATGGTAAAGAAAACACAAGTTGTTGTTGATGAGTAATCGTTCTGAAAGAAATATTTGCATGATGATAATGTTAGCTATTAGCTCTTTGACGTCCTATGAGCAATTTAATCTTTCATTGCGCAAGACCTTGGTTAAGGATCCCGGTTATTGAATCTCTTGGCGCCACTACTGAAATGACATTAATTTTAGCGGCATCGCTTTATCTATAAGCTATCTGCTGATCAATCTAACTGATAGCATAGTGGCGACTGTGGAAGCATTCAATTCAAATATCGGTATATGCTCGCTGACAATAGTTCTTAATGATCATAAACCCGCGAGAAATAATATCGCACGGTCCTCGATGCTGTATTTATTGTCCGCAAAGGACAAGACAATAATAATTGTCATTTATCACTGTAATTGCCGCCTTTGAAGTTTGATGTTATCTTGCCGCCTTGTATGAATGCGATCATAAATCAGTTCTATGTGATCGGCTCTACATCAACGAAATTGAATGGTCGGCTCTGTCATCCGTACCTGTATTCCTGTTATAAATCCGGTAATGGTATCATCGAGATGACGAAATCATTGAAGACATGATTTTCCAATTTTAATCAACTTAATAAAACAAACAAAATTGATGGTAATTTGAAGTTACAGACTTTTTCAAGCTATACTTTTTTTCTCAAACTACAGCTACAGCTAAAGATTGCGACGCTTATTCTAAAATGTAAACATATTAATACAGTCATGTGCTGCGTGAATACGCAATCATTATATGATTTTGATCTCAGTGCTGTGGTTGACCTCACTCAAGGTGAGAAATGTGTTCATCGACTGTATTACGTCGACGATCATTATCACTTCAGTGCATTTTCTAATGTAAGCTGTGTAATACGTGTTAATTAGACAAAAAATACATGGCGCCAGTCTGTACTTAAAATTTATTCGCTTTTTATAATGATCGTGTCGTAATCCAGGATCTAGCTCAGAAATTGAGCGGAATTTAATAACGCCACATTGAGCAATTCTCTAAAATCAGTTCATATTTAGAATAACAGACGGAACTCTCTCTTAACAATTTCTTAAAGTGAATCATAATTATTGTTATTCATTAATAAAAGCAGCGTTTTTAGCCACGCAGATCTTTATAATGTCTTTACTGGCAGCCGGCAAGTTAACTTTTAACTTAACTGCGCACGCACTTTCTGGGTAAATGGAGTAATTAGAGTGTGATAGCACCACTTTATCTTCAATCAATGTCGATCCTAAAGACCTGGCAGGTATGTTGGAAGTAAAACTGCAATTTTAGTAGGTAGTGAGAGATCGCTCTTGTCAGTCAGTCCAGTTAACTTGTGCTTGGTAATTGGTATTGTTTACTTGTCTTTTAGCGAATTTAACGATTAATGATTTTTGCAAAACTAAACATTTATTTCAAGATTAATGAACAACATTTACTTTGAATGCTAGCGGATCCATAATTAGAAAGTATAAACACTATTCCCTTTTAAAATAACACGCAACTGATTGTTAAAGCGATATCGACCATTGTTTTGGGATTATTTATAGATAACACTAAAAGTCTGAATAGCAATAGATATTGTATATAAAATAATTTGACAAAGGAGTTCAATCCAATGTTTTGTTATAACAGTACAATGAACAAGTCAGTGTTATTTCAGTAGGTACTTAAACATACATTGATCAAGCCAATGTTTCCTGAATAAGAATCGAATGGAAATTGCTACTATTAATTAAGTCAACAGGAAATTATAATAGCAATTATAATAGGCCATAGTTCAATTAAACTAAGTATCATTTTCCTGACCTGTCTAGAATACTATGCGTTACGCATTTTATTACTTAGAAAATTAAGACGACAATTTATAGGAATGCATTGGATTATGATTGGATTTTTTAAATCTTTATATAAAAACACCGAAGCATACCTTTATCTTTTGCGTTTTTTACCACTACCTAAATGACGATGACTATTCATAAACATGGACTATGTAATAGCAAACATAATAATAAGTAGTACCTGATTGAAAATCTAGGGAAATATGTCCACACATATAGCTAGTGATAGGTCTTAGTCTTGTTTTTATGGAACATGATGTTATTCAGTTGCCTCTTACGACTCTTAAGGCCTTAACAACAGTGAAATGCCTAAATTCTTGGGTATTCAATTAAGATTGTCTCAATAACTGTTCATTTAATCTGTACAAAAAAAATATATGTGATAGACAAGGATTTGACAATTTTTTTCACTTGAAAAAAAATGTATTTCCGCCAACCACTTTTTGGAAAAAAAATCACCAAAGACTACCTATTTTTGTCAGAATTTTCAAATTGTTTGCTAAACGGCTGAAGCTACTTACTTCGCTTTTTCATACAAAAATAGGTCTTCAAAATATTAATGTTTTCACTTGAAAGTATTATTTTTATTTTGCATTTTACTAGTGAAAATATTCATTTTCCTCGAAATTGAGTCTATCCACGCGAGCGTTCCCTGCTCCTTCACCCGCGCAGTCCGTCTCCGGACGTTGTCGAGGGTGGACCGCACGTCGGTGTTTGAGCGACTATTTTAAAATACATTTTAAGTTTTGAAGACTTTATACTTATTGATAAATATTTATATTAACAGAAATGCTTAGTTTAGTTAATATGTATATATTGCTGGCTGTAAATGTTTTTTTCTAAACAAATTCATGTTTTAAGTGCATAAAGAGTAAGATCGCAGAGTGGCTAAAATCTAATATGTATCGCTCCGCACTTTAGGCATAAATATATTACTACGGCGCTCGCCTTATTCTTATTTAAAAGTAATCTTATAGTTACTTACCGCGGGTACTTATCGCAGAATTTTATCGAGTTTTGATTTATTTAGGTATGGCTATTTGAAAAACCACATAGGCATCAATTGTAAAGGTAAATAAGGGTATCAAATCCTAAGGTTTCTTAGGGAATTGGGATTACGAAAATTGCATTATTTCTTTGATCCAATACGGCGGACATATTTTTGAATTTTAGAATTATGATATGGGTATCAAATTCAAGGTTCTTTAGGGAGCTGATTATGAAAATTAACTTTATTTTTAAATTTAAGATGGCGGATATTGTTTTTAATTTTTATGATGTTTTAAGATTCTTCAGGGCGCTGATGATTATGATTATAATATAATTTTGATATCAAATTCGTGGTTTCTTGGGATGCTGATTACGAAAATGGCATAAGTTTTTGAATACAAGATGGCGGACATTATTTTTTAATTTAATATGATATGGATATTAAAGATACTATAATAGAATATATATACTAGAATAGATTAAAGGACTAGGTATTTAACGAGACCTATGTAGCACCTATTCCATCTTTTAAAATACTCGATCCTCCTAGACTCACTGTGACTATGGGTACGCGGCATCCGAGGCCCGCTCGAATTGAGCAACGCGACGCGGCGAAGCGCAGTACAGTCATTTGAATTTGAACCATATTTCTATGCACATAAAAGTAACGCGACGCGTACTTGTTTCGTGCAAGAATATACTGTTTTTTTTATTTAATTTTACACTAATAGTATTTTCGCCGTAAGATGATATGCCTGACAGTTCTAATTTTTTACCCCTGACGCAAAAACGACGGGGTGTTGGTTGTGTATGTCTGTCTGTGGCATCGTAGCTCCCGAACGGCTGAACCGATTTTGCATTAGTAGTAGGTTTTTTTATTTAAAAGGTGAATTAGTCGGGAGTTTTCTTACCTATTTTTGATGAAGATTGGTCCAAGATGGCCGCCGCCACAAAATAGTGGATTAGATATTTTTTGACAACTTCCTCATTATGGGTATCAAATGAAAGGTCTTAACTAGTAGAATATAATGTACTATGGTACATTTCAAATCCAAGATGGCCGCCACCAGAAAATGGCAAATTACATTTCGTGTCGGTGGTTTTCAAAATTTTTATTCGTACCGCGCATACTACTTTAAACTAATCTATACTAATAATATTATAGGAGGAAAGATTTGATTGTTTGTTTGTTTGTATTGAATAGGCTCCGAAACTACTGGACCGATTTGAAAAAAAATCTTTCAGTGTTAGATAGCCCATTTATCGGGGAAGGCTATCGGCTATATATCATCACGCTATGACTAATAGGAGCGGAGTAGTAATGAAAAATAGTACAAAAACGGGGAAAAAATTAGAAGACCACGCGGGCAAAACAGCTGGTGGAAAGCTAGTAATAAATAAACTGGTGTAGTGCCACCTACAGTTTAATTATTTAAAGTGCCATGACCCTCCAGAGTAGAGATGGGATTCTTCCCGGTATTTTCCCGGGTAAATATTATTTTGGGTAAAAAGCGGGTATTTACCCGGGAAAATACCCAATGTATTTATTTTAGGTATTTATTTTTCTAAGAACGAAGTATATAAATATATTCGTAATTACTTTTTAGAATATTATTGGTGCAAAAATGGTTGCATAGTTAGCAGTTTTCAAAATGCTAGTTATTACTAAACTGCACTGGGATAACGTATTGTTTGTAAATTGTATCAATTCACAAATCAGGCATGTCATTTGGGATATGGGTTCTTGGTTTCACAGAATTTAAGTTTAAATGTAGTAAATACTGTATACTGTAGTATATACTGACGTTTCACTTTATATTTAACTAACCAACCGGCCCCGGTTTCACACGGGTACATACTACCGGAATCAGCACACAACGCCACGATTCATGTTTTATGCAACCCTAGTATTCCGAAGTCTCTCAGAACATTAACGTCATACACAGCGCCCCCCGTGACTAAAACCAGTACCTACTATCTTGGTACAGCTTATGCTACCCTAGTAATTTCCATCGGATTGCTTAAGTTTGTCATCAGCTGTCATGGTAAAGTAGTAGTAGTAGTAAAAAGTTCTAGTAGTAAAAAATCCTATGTCCGTCTTGTGGTTCTAAGCTACCTCCCAACCAATTTTCAGCCTAATCGGCTCAGCTGTTCTTCATTTATAAATAGTGTAACTAACACGACTTTCTTTTATATACATACTAGTCTAGCTCTTTGCCGCAGCTTCGTATGCGCTAAATTTGAACACCGTTTTTTTGTTATTCTGTTATTCGGGGCAGAGACAAATCCAACAAATCAAAAATCATGAAAATCGGTCCAGCAGTTCTCGAGTTATAAGTGTTGTAACAAACCCGACTTTGTTTTGTATATTGGACTAGCTTCCCGCCAGCGGCTTCGCCCGCGTGGTCTTATAATTTTTTCCCCGTTTTTGCTACATTTTTCATTACTACTCCGCTCCTATTAGTCGTAGCGTGATGATATATAGCCTATGTTACTCGGGGATAATGTAGCTTTCCAAAGGTGAAAGAATTTTTGAAATCGGTCCAGTAGTTTCGGAGCCTATTCATTACAAACAAACAAACAAACAAACAAACAAACAAACAAATCTTTCTTCTTTATAATATTAGTATAGATATAGATTTGTTGTATTCACCTATAATGTTATGTTGGATCCAAGGTCGTTTTGCAAGGTCTAGGATTGGGTAAGGCTTTAGGAAAGGAAATCGAAAGCCCTGCAGTTCTTGGATGAAATGAGCAGACTTTTAAATTTAGATAATTATAATGGTGGATCAGGGTTAAGGAAGTTTTTTGGGGAAAATGATTTATATGGAGAATGTATCAGATATGGATCCGGTTGGTTGGTGGAAAGGGATCTGTGGAACAAGATGTATTGTGTGTATTCTACCGTTTGTACAAGGGGCTATGTTCTGAGGAATTGTTTGAAATATCAGCCCACGGCTACTTTCTATCACTGCACTGTCACCATCGAGTAGTTCATCCACATAGGTACCTTAGAACCACTCTGGTCTTATATTATGTGATTTGACACAGTATGAGGTCAGAGAGGTATTGAAATTGACCAGACCAATGAGAAGATTCTTTCCAAGTGCACTCAGGTTGTGGAATCAGATTCCCACTGAGGGTTTCCCAAGGGACTACAGAATTCTTCAAAAAGGGTCTAAAAAGATTTTTCAGTTTCGATAACGCGCGGGTGATACCCTTAATGTTGCATAGAGTAGCCGCTTACCATGGAGGGCCGTATGCTTGTTTGCCAACTTAGTGGTATCAAAAAAAGATATCTTTGTAAAATAGCAACTAGGTTGTTGACTTCTTTATGTACCTTGGCAGCAACAGAAGGCTCACTTTGTTCTCTGTCGCGTACAATGCCAAGCGGAACCAACTAACTAAAGAAATGAAGACAAAACCCTCAAGTCTAAGGAGAGACTGCCTTCTAATGTGTGTTTTACTGCTTGTATAATGGGCAATGTGTGGAATAGATGATGTCGACGCCTATTTTTCACCATCGCACCGCATGCCATGGACAGAGAATTTATAGTCACAACTTACAACCTAGCACCGATGTGGTCGTGTTTCAGAGGCATTTGTTCCTACGTACGCTTAGGTCAGAGACTGGTCCCATAAGTTTAAAGTCGCATAGTGAGCTATGGAGAGAGATATGCTCGGGGTCTCTATAAGGGATTGATATCGCAATGAAGTTACCCGTCAAAGAACCAAAGTAACCGAAATAGCTCTAAAGCAAAAAGGATTAAGCACGCAATTGGCCTGCTCAAGTCTTTCAGAGAATCGATAACCGTTGGGGCAAACGAGTGGTTGGGTGAAAACCGCGTCTAGGCAAACGTAGTGTGGGACGCCCGCCGGCTAGGTGGACTGACGAATTGCGAAAGGCAGCTGGCAGTGACTGGATGGAAAGAGATGATTGATGATTTTGGCTCTGTGGTGTTCACTAAAAGAGGCCTATGTCCAGCAGTGGATGAGTACGGGCTGATGATGATGACGATTACGCTTAGGTTGTACAAAGAATCCCTGCAGAGGTTTTCTTTAGAGATTAGAGCATGAGATTTTACAAGAAGGAAGTTAAGAGGTTTTTTCAGCTTGATGCTTCGGTGTTGGAAATTTCCTTAGACTGTGGTAATTGCTTATACCATTGGTTTATACCCAAGAGCAGCAAATAAGCGTTTGCCACCCTTGTGATATAAGAAAAAACTATCAAGACTATTTCCTGAAGGGTTAGGCAGAGGGTTAGTTCAACGTAAAAGAGGGCAAGCCCGAGCAAAATTTCAAACTCCGAGCTGCTACTGAGAATTTCATAGAAAAACCAAAAAGACTACTCGACTTCGGAAAAAAAACAGGATGTCTTCTAGCTTAGCCGTCATAGAGTAGCTTATCAGGAATTAAAAAAACTACTACATAACTAACTTCATCCTAGTGCAGTGAAAACTGCTAGTTTTGCAACCTATAACATGCTAAGAAGTAATTACGAACATATTTAAATACTTCGTTCTTAGAAAAATAAATACCCACCTTTTGGGTAAATACCCGATATTTACCCAAATGGGAATTTACCTGGGTATTTTCCCAACGGGTATTTACCCATCACCCATCTCTACTCCAGAGGGTCGCAACAACTTATTTATATTATGCCCGATAATCGTCCTTATTAATTGATATTAGTTTATATATAATAATAAATAATGATATTATTTAATATGTAATTAAATTAATATAATAATAATATAATAATGTTATAATATAATAAATAACAAAACGTTTTAATAATTATGTGTGAACAACTAAATTTATTTTGTATAAAATAAATATGGCATTGGTAAATGAACACACAATAGCTTTTATATAATATAATAATTTGCAGATATCAATAATTGTTTGTTACGCACAAACAGATTTTTGTATTAGTAGTTAGCTCATCACTAATGAGGCGCGTGACAAACCGTCCCGGCCGGCCGCAGTGGTGGTACATCGAAATACAACGGCCCGGTGCCAGCGCCGGTACCCACATTGTAGGATACTGAGCTACATGGTCGGCGTTCGGCGAGTTGAGTTACTCTGTTTAGTCTGCTGTACCCCGCCGCTTACAGCGCGTTTATTGTTATAATTCTCGGATGCGACTTGTATTCTTGTAAACTGTACCTAATCAGTATTTTATATGCATATTCGGCTGTGTAATTGTGCGCTAAGACTTAGTGTAAAACATACGTAATACTTATGAGTTAATAAACTTTGGAAGTGAGATTTGGTTCTCTAAACTACACAAATCACCTACACACTCACTTCACTAGCAAAAAAATTTTTTTTTTATTATTAAATTAGGTAAACATAAAAGCCGACTGCGTTAAACTAGTGCTAAAACGGTACTAACTAAAAATCTAAAAGCAAGCTCCATGTAGGTAATATCGGAAATGAAGTACTTCACGATACGTCATGTCACCAATAAGAAAACTTACTTATCTTACACACAATAATTGAACGTACCGCTTTAGTCACTTAATACCGTGCACATGACGTGACTCTCAGTGATGCTTAAACATAATAGGCATTATTCCAAATAATACCACTTATTCTCTCTGCGACTCTAATCTTTGAACTATTCAGATCCGTGTCTAAGCAGTACAGAGCGTCTCCGCTAGATGGCGACTTTTTCAAATTAGCTCCATTTCCTCAAGGTCATTCACGCATGTTAAGGCCTTAAAAACGAAGCCGACGGGGATATCGGTGTATCGGGCTTATTGGATGAAAGGTGACTAGGGATAGTGCAAATGTCAGTGAAAGCGCCGGGAGGGGACGCTTTAGCACTGGAAAGACATACACCGTTATTATTGTTGTAGTTCTCAAAAAGGTCAGGTGCGTATTAGTACCTAGTCGCAACCGGCGCGTGTGTATGTAACGAAAAAAGTACCTAGTACGAGTAGATATGCAAGGACCGTAGCAAGTGGCGTTCTGTAGTTTGTAAGTATGTAAAGGCCATAATACATATATACCTACATTTACTATACATCTAGAAAATTATTTGTAATATCTGCATATTTGATCTTGCTCCAGTTTTGATCCAAAATATGTAGGTGATCGATATCTAAAATTGGCATAATAATAGTCTGTCGTAAAATATTGATGACTCATAGCGATATTCACGCGAAAGCTATTGGAACGGAAACGAGTCGAATTGGAACGATTGAAGTACCAATGGTGACGCTAATCAACTTATATCCGAGATTAATAGGCGCCCGTCACCTGCAGCGATGCGTCACGGGTGCTATAAAAGCTCCATAACATATTGGCGTTAGTGAAATAAAACGCAAACCATGAACGTGTAAACAGAGTCTGCAACGCAATATGCGCAATATACTCAGAACGCATATAAGTACCTAGTTAGAATATTAAAATTATAATAATATGTACAATATTCCGAAATTCTAGTCACTGAAAACAATTAAAAAACATTTTTGTATTTGTAGGTACTAGTCTGCCGAACTGCCGAAGGAGGGTAAGTAATACGTTTATAAACTTCAGACAGGGAGGACTGTCTGTTGACTAAAACAATTAAAAGAAGGTTTTTAATTGTTATCAGTGACTAGATTATCTATACTAATCTATTTTGTTTGTTTTAAATTGAATAGGTTCCGAAACTATCGGACCGATTTGAAAATTTTTTTCACCGTTGCAAAGTTACACTATCTCCAGGTGACATAGGGTATAATTTATAAGAAATACCAGACCACGCAGGCGAAGCCACCTCCGGAAAGCTAGTATTTAATATAATAATAAAATTAACCTATATTATAGTCAGTTACTTCTTCTTTTGTTCATATACAAGGACCCATTAAAGGTACACTCGAAGGAGGAAACATTGCGGCAACTTGTCTCGACCCACATTGATAAGAGATAGCTCGTGTCTACAAACAAGCGTACTACACGCATCGAGAAAATTATTGAGCCCTTTGATATATTGCAAGTAATTAACCAGTTAACTTTGCCATATACAGGGCGCTAAGATCGTTATCCGTGTGCAGTTAATTACTAGCTGATACTGTGACGATGGTGAAGTAAAATCAGAGATGTATAAATGTGGTTCCTTTTATTTCTTATAAGTACTAAATACTTAGTAAAAGAGACTATTTTCAACCGACTTCAAAAAAGGAGGAGGTTTTCAATACGTCTGTATTTTTTTTTATGTTTGTTACCTCAGAACTTTCGACTGGGTGAACCGATTTTGATGATTCTTTTTTTCTTCGAATTCGATGGTTACAGATTGGTCCCATATAAATCGAAATCCGGTGGGCGGTTGTAAAAATATCGACGAAAATTTAAAAAATTGTATACCTAGATGATATTATGGTTTACTCCGAAACCTCGCCGTCTGTCCCGGGCAATGCGTTTAGTTGGCCTCCCCATATACTATAATGGGTACAAAACAAAATACAACTATATTCCACTAAAACTTTTAAAATAAATTATTTTTTAACAAAAAACAACCGCCTCCAATAAACACCTGGGAACTAAAAAGCAAAAAATAACAGGTACATATTTACATTATGATTTCTAACTAATTTGGAGGCGGTGCCAAACTACTAATTTAATTTAAATATGACTTTCATTTCCAATCAAGTAATTATAGTTGTTATTATTATTATTAAGAGGAAAAATTTGATTGTTTGTTTGCATTGAATAGGGTCAAAACTACTGGACCGATTTGGAAAATTCTTTCACCAATGGAAAGCTACATCTATATCAAATAACAAGCTATACCCAGACCACGCGGGCGAAGCCGCTGGCGGAAAGCTAGTTGTGTTATAAAAGGAAAAAGTGACTGATTGTGACCAATCAACGCACAGCTCAAATGGATTTGTCTGAAATTTGGCGGACAGTTAATATGGCATGGCATCTGCAAAGAAAGGATTCTAGGAAATTCCCGCGGTATTGAGAGAAACTGAATGGACACGAGTTACACAATTTTCTATAACAGTGGACCGAATGAATTAAGCAACACGGATGGATCTCGATGGCCATCTACCCGTGTTGACTACAGCTGGTGCAGCTTAACCTTGTAATACGTTGACAGATCCTATTTGCGTCTTTTTTTGTTTAGTTTTTTTTTGTTTACATTACTTGTTTCGGCCATTTTACCGTATCACCACGATATGATTTTCAGCTGACAGAAATTCCTGACTCGGCAATTTAATTGAGATCCCCAATATGCCACGTAGTAACCATTTATTTATTTATTAATAATTATTTTATGTACAGATATAAACAAAACAGTTACAAATAAGAATACCTATAAATAATTATGACCAATAAAAAATTAAACCATGTTTCTGCGTATTGAGATTTTCTATTAAAAACACAGAATAAGTTCGAAGTTAATAATATTACCAATGATTGTCTAAGAACTGACCTTACTTATCTAATAATTAAATTTTATTATGTAACACTATGAATTTACGTAAAATTCTGAGCAGGATCAACACTGCCATGATATTATGTTTATAAACAAAGTTTGTATCGTAGTATTGTGTCGAAGTATGACGTCATAGTGGTTTTGCCACAATTACTTATTCTCAACGGATAGCCATTTTCACGGGAAACCGACCAACTGCTACATCCTGTTGATCTTGAGTCTGCAGATGTTTATAAGACATTTTTGGATAACAGACTTAAATGGAAGAACCAGTGTTTTAGTCAATATAGGCCCAGAACAACCCATCCTGTAAAGCCGGAGTCATACTGATGGATTATATGAATTGTATTGCAATGCTATGCCAAAGTTATGCATAGAGAGATCCAGGTACTTACCTCGTACGTACTCAAGCGCACCGGTATATAACAAATAGTATATGTATAAAAAACAATGGATATTTAAGCAGCGCTGCACTCGAATTGAGCCTATGATTTGTAATATTTTCGTTTGCTTTCAACTTGACTGCTTTGTAAGGTCTGCTTTTAGACTAACAAACGAGCTCTATAATTATTCATTGTATTACTAGCCTCGCGTTCTTAATTTTTTTCCCAATTCCGTAGGAATTTACCAAAATAAAGGATTTTTGTAGCGTATCGTAGCGGATGCCAAATTTCAGTTCAGTTGTTTGAGCTGTGCATACTTTTTCCTTTATTATTATTTAATAAACAGATTCGGATTACTATATGTACCTATATATACGATAATTAATTTAAACTTCGACAAGCATTTAATTATTTTTCGGATTTACTTGACGATACTTAATTAAGTAGGTACCTAAATATTCCGAATCTTATAAGTAACAACTTACCCGGAATACTTTCAAAAAACGCCTACGCTTCGCGAGCTGCAGTGTGATACGATCCTTAATCGTCTGTTACATTATTTTATTAAGTGTTATCGAAGGATACAGGGACCGAGGAATAAATCTTTATTAGAGCTGAGTCGACTCGAAGTAAAGCTACCTGTGTCACCTTTTATGGGCATATGCATTAACACAGCTGTTAAAATAAGAAGAAAACTCAATAATTTATTGATTGATCCTGTGTATACGTATCACTATACCAATTATATCGTTTTAACATAAACACACATAATTTAGCATACCTAACGATTGGTTCCCGTACTATTTTACCTTAATTTTTTTGCGTGATCGGCATCAGTCTGCATAGATTGTGTCTTGATAGGATATTACGCATATCTAGCCTAGCGCTCAAATAGTGGTCTATCGTATAAGGGAGGTTTACTAACTATATAAGGAAAATATAAACAAGAGTAATGGAACAACTTTCTATAAGCAACTTTTTAATTAATCTTGTTTCCTTCCCGCACCGCCCAAACTTATTATTAGTACAAACGTAGGGTCGGGTGAATGCCCTTATTTTGCCCTCAACTGACAGGTATTCCCTGTATCTTCTGATTGAAAGTGTGAAAGTTGCGCAGTGCTCTTTATCTCCTCTATTAATTTATTCTCGGATTAAACCGCATACTTAGATCATTTCGTAGAAGTATCTCCGGAATTTCGCATTACCAAGTACTAAATCATTTTTACACATGGCTCAGTTGAGACAAATATTTACAAAGGTGATCATAATTCATAATGCATGTATAAGACACGTTAGCTCGGTGCACATAGTGTGTCGGCAAATAACATGAACCTGCTGAAGCAGATCGGGCACTCGAGGCATTGTTTACATTACTCGCATAGCATGGTGATGTCACGGGCGAAACCTAATTCTGATGAATCATGAGCTTTTTACTGGCGATGCACCGATAAGCGCGTTACCGTGCATGTGTGATATCACATCGTGTCGGCCGACAGTCGAACCCACGTGTTGGTGAAGTTATTGATGGCATCAGTGGGCGCATAATAACTGGTCCGGCCCAACGAAACGTTCAGTTACTGATTGTCCGTTACGGGGAGCGCGTGTCGCCTGCGATACTGAGCCGGTGCGCGAGACCATACACGACACATACCATACTTATTGACACTTAACTATTTGTTCGAACATAATTTGACAGGGACCTGTGTGTCTTTGGCAGTGTATGTGCTTCCTCATTGGATGAATTGACCTGATCAGCTGAATCGAAAACCCTACGAGTGCAGGTGCAATTGTTTACATATTTACTATTGTTGATTTGTTTTTGCTTTCTTCAAGGAAATATGTATTGGCATTGTTATGTTACCTACTTACAACAGACGTTAGTCTCAAGGTACAAGATGCAACACTACTAGGTCAAACGTGTCTTACAGCATTTATGTTTCATTATAGCAATAAAATTTATAGCAGTCTCATGTTAATCAAATGTGATATCAATATGAGCATGTAGTAATGTACCCTCCCATAATTGCTGTGTTATGTTATTACGAATTACGATGGAATGAAGAACTTAATATTTACGGGTACATAAATAGGTACATACTGACATGCATGATGCACGACGGTACGTGTACATACACAGTTAACAAGCCGTATATAATAATGTTGTTCGTGACGAAAATCCCTCTGAGTGTCGAAATTTGTAGCACATGCATAATTAACACAGTATTATGTCTGCTTAATGTGCCATATTACACTTTAGACTCGTTGCACAACTGAAAGTAATGTTTACTTTTAAAATTGCGGTACAGACAAACAATCTGTACGTAATTACACAAGTGAGTGTATGTGCATTCGAGAGTTGGCACCGATTCGAGTCTGCAACCTATCACAAAATCGCAACAATATAATAATAAATAAATAAATATCTTGGGACATTTTTACACAGCACCATCTAGTCCCAAACTAAGCAGAGCTTGTACTATGGGTACTAGACAATGGATATAATACTTATATACTTTCTTTTGTAAATATATACTTATAATATATAAGAAACACCCACACAAACACAAACACCTAAGTTCATCACATAAATGTTTGTGTCTCGTGGGAATCGAACCCACGACCTCGTGATCAGCAGTCCGGTACTCGAACCACTAGACCACAGACGTCGGACATATACACACAATATAGGACAAAAATTTTAGAACATTTGTAATTAGTAGATTTTTTTATATCAGCTGATGTCTACTTCAAGGTCTGTTTACATACGACGAAGGTAATTGACGTAATGTAGTTTTTTGCGGTCCTTTTACATAATAATGTTATATTAATAATTTAATTAAGAATGTAACTCTATCAGCGTCCCAGAGTGTTTGCACAGTTGTAGTTAGTGTTACTTGTGAGGTACGTGATCCATTTTGTAAACATCGTTAGCGTTTGGTTAGCGTCCTCGACTGCAGAGTACAGGTTAACTACTCTTACACATGTTTAGAAACACTATTTTATACAAACAGGTGATATTCTTGGAATTTGTGTTACATGCTATTGCGCGTACTCTATTATCTTATGTTATCAATACGGACGCAGCCTTCAGTTTTGATTTAAATTCGATTGTTTATGTTTGTTTCTTTATTTACATCGCGACGGCCCAGTGCCCATTAGTCTAGTGGTCGCGAACATGAGGTATTGGGTTCGATTCCCAGGTTATTGGGTTTTTTCTTTAGGAAATTGTCAGTAGCATCTCAGTTTGCATTTGTGCCATCTGTATGCCGCAAAAGTTGAAATTGCTTATTTATTATTTTAATGATAACACCGATCTGCGATTCTTCGAACAATATTATATATTTACAATACGTTCACACATAATTTCATTTACGCCACTATAATTTTCATTGAAACAATTGTTTTTCTAATTTATTTCCGTACGTAATCGAGCACTTTAAATTGGATTTATTTTACTGGAATAGCCATTACATAAATACATTTATTCACTTAGATGTCAAAAGCAAAAACGTAAACGCATTATTGACATTGATTAACGTATATTAACATAACTTATAATAATCGTGAGAAGGCGGAGTTCTATTTATATCGCTATTAAGTATAACGCTCAATTGCAACAATAAGCGGGTCGGGTGCAGAACCCAGGATGATGTAGTGCCAGTGTGCCAGCGCAGAAGGAAGTGTGTCGTTAGCCGATTGTAGTGCCAGGACCCACTCTGCTCTATTGATTAATTCAAATGATTTTATTGCATAATGGCCATTTCGAGCGAATTGGTTGACTAGGCGTTTAGATCATCGTACTCTGTTTTGGTGCGTTGTGTTCACAGTGTTTTGTTTGTATTGTGAACTCCATTTAATAAAAAAAAACAGTTGCACCTGTTATAACTTTAAATAACGTTTGTGTTACATAAGTTTCGATAAACTCATATCGCATTTTATGAGTACCGTAACGTAGCAGCGCTCATAATCCATTGCCACAAATCATGTTTTATTAGAAATTTCCAGAAGGTCTAGTCACAGGGCCCGTCAGGCCGTGCCCCCTGCACGTTGACCCTGCTCGCGGAAGATGTTAATCACGAGCCCCGCTTCAGGATGTAACGTAATATAAACTCTCTACGACTATTACTATGATGGCACCCATAATAATTTATTCCTGTAACATTATTTAAGGATAACTCCAAGCATAATTAATTCTTAGTCATGAAAATCTTCATTGAGCATTTGTACAGTAATTATTCACGGTCCTGACATAGACGAGTAATGGGATTAAATCATAGCGACATGTGGTTAATTAATAAAAGTATACCTACTTAGTCATCATATTATTAATGTTTAATTCATCAAATCATTTTAGCAGTTTGATACATGACCTTAACTTTATTCATATATTTAGTTACCTAATAATAATATACTTATATGTGTAACTCATAGTCAAGGTAAATTTTATCATTAGATGGATCGTTATTTTTGTCATATGCGGATTTCCAAGGATTCCAAAGATAAAACAATTATATAAATATCTACAAAAAGCTCTCCTCATAGCAAACATACTTATCGGGTTCAGAGGTCATGGTTAAGTGGTTCAAGTAGTCGACGAGATACAATCATAGCGACATGGTTATGTACACTTATCAATTTAAACTACATCAAAGTGTTTTTCTTCAATTGCACTTAATAATTAATTGCAATCAAAAGCAGCTGTTATCCCCATGAGGCTAATTTATTGGCTATAAATAATATTGTAGTGGACAATATGACAAGGACGATCGTGAATACCTATGTACTCACATGTGGGCTGCACTTATTGCACAGTGCACTATATTAATAATGACTGTCGTGCTGGATAGAGCATAGATATAGGAATGCGCCGCGCAATATTCCGCCCTGCCTCGTTGACCCAGTGTCGCAGTACACGGACCAAGTTCAAACACGACTCGTGATTGAGAACCAGCCGACGATTCTTGTCTATGCAATGTTGCAACTAACGTGAAAGCTAGTGAGAGCTTTAAGTGGAAAAGATAACGAAAATACGCCACAAATTGAATTAGAAGCCAATAAAATGTTATCTTAATTTAAAAAGCCGCGAGCCGTACCTTTTTATCGACCAAGTTCATGAACATAAACCGACTAGAAGAATTAATACATTAACCATGGTACGCCGAATGAATACGGTAGTTTAAGGGACTTGTTTTAAGGAATCTTCGGAGTTGTGCAGGAAATGTGAATTGTGCGAACTGTGGGCCCGCGCGTAGGCCGCAGCCGAGCCGCGCGACCGCAAGTGAGCCGTAAGCTCACGTTACATTGCATTGGAATGAAAACAATGAGCCCATCTATTGAATGCAGGTGACAAAAGCGGTTGTGTATTTAGCTTTTCAACAGTGTACCAGCTACACAAATACCTAATGATGAGTATGCACAGCACATCCCACTGCAAAATGCGACACATACCTCAGAGCTGTAAAGACAGCAAAAGATTAATGACTGAAGAAACCCAGGAAGAGTTACGTAATGTGAAGGATCGCAAGTGAGTGAAAGCCAAGACGAATGTAGAATGATTGAAGCTTTATTTTGCAGGCTACTACGGATTACGGATACGGATTACAAATAGCTCTCAACTAGTCTCAACCTACCCGTAGAAATTGTAGTCTTTAATCTTATATAGTGAAACGATAAAAAAAGAAGATTGCGTCAGAATTGTCTAATTGGGAGACATCGACTAAAGAGCGTCTATTAGAGCCTGTTTCGCAGCTTACTGATAAGTTCCCGTTAAATTATCTGGCAGACAATTTCACACAAATTTTGTTTCATTTTAATTTATTCGGCAGTTAGCGGCTATCCGGAGGTGGTGAAACAGGCCCTTAGTCTAATACATTACACACATATTACGTATTAGGAACAGGCACATGCGCCATTTCAGCAAGTTATAATTGCATATGTTTAAATGTCGTTCATATTTCACCAACATCAGTGAACTGCAAGTTACAAGCGTCATTTTAGTAGAAAGATGAAGAAATATTTTGATTGCCTTCGGTTTTCTTTTATGTGGGCCACTTTCTCACGATAACGTTTCCCTTGGGGGCGCGGGTCATCTCTAGCGTTTATCAGTACCGACAATTGTCCCCGCCCACGTAAGCCGACGATTTATATGTAGTCCTGGACGTGAGGCGCCAGCAAATGAACTTTTTCGATTTCTCTAATACCCAGTCATATTTTTTATCGAGTCTGACTTTATTTATCCATAAATGACGTTTTATATTAATATTGACTGCATTAGGTTTAGATCCGAACTGCATAAGTAACTTATCTCTGTCTGAATTGCTATAAATAAACTCCTATAAAGACTGGTAGGAAGAAACAATGTTAGCAAACGTGCTAGAGTCTATTGTTCATAAATACAGGTAAGCAGCATGTATGCTGTTCAGATCGGGATAAGTATTCAATTTATAATATTGTGATATGGTGTACGAAGTGCACGCCCGCCGCGACCACTGGTTGGCGCCTCGTCGCGGTAACGGTAATACAAGATGCCTAGCTTAAGCTCACTCCAGACGCTCTCTGGCACATCTCTTTATATTCGGATCATCTGATAGTAACGATAGACGGGATATCCACCGGGTGGTCTACACTTGACAGATGGGAAAACATTTATATGCAGGATATGAAGAATTAAGAATGAATAAGTCGAAGAAATAGTTTAGAAGAATTAATTCACTACGACCACTGAAAGTCACAGTCAGTCTTGAGGGTAAATGGTTTATGTATGTAGTATTTTTACTAATTCATTGCTACGAAATACAAATTATAATTTAGTTCGATTGCTTATTCAATGTCTGGAGGTCAGCGAATTGACCTTTCAGGAGATTCACGAGCAGTTCTCTAGGGTAACAAAATAAATTTGTGCGTTAACATTCGATTTTCAGGAGTTTTCTTTGTAATATGAAAACAAATAGAATGCTAATCTGTAAAGACAATCATCCTTCTGCCAACAGTAACAAAAAATATTGTTGAAAAGTGGTGCGAATGTGAATTCGTTTTGCTTTGAAATCGGAAACACGCGGTATTTAGGCGAGCATGCGCGGCGCCGCGTCGCTCACGGTGATGCATGCGATCTATGTTGCATCAGTTGCATGTCACATACTAGTTAGTTTATCTATTTACATCTATCTCACTTTAATGGCTAATGAAATACTCACTAGATACAGCACAGATCTCTATACGAATATCCGAAGAGATTCTACTTTACCAACACAAACATTTGGGAAGGTTATATGTAAAAATAAGCAAAAATGCATACATACTACAGATGTACTATACTATATTTTAATATCAAAGCGTTATTCAGCTTTATATAAACAATGTTTCCTTTATTAATAAGATAACAAACTACGGTGAAAATTTATGAAAGCTTACAAAGACTAATAAAACCGTCAAGGGGATCGGTTTGGTAATAAAATGTTGTCCAGTTTTGGGTGTCGTAATCATAACAAATTCAGGGCAATGAAATACACGGCACCGAAACAAGAGATAAGGTATATTATATCTAACAGAAATATTTTTTAAATTTTGAACGAATTTAGCATAAACAAAACCGTCATCAAAAGGTCATATGCGACCCGCAACCAGTGCATGTTGTATTGACGTGGGCGAAGCAAAAAATGTGTGCAAGAGCAAGTAGCGTTTTGTAGTTTCTGCCTTCCACTAGCGTAAGCGTAGTGAATCTGCGTTAAAATTGAGAGGAAATAATATAGTCCACAGGTATGTGCCTAGTTGGTGGACAGACTTCGCTCAATATTGGGAATTTTATGACGACCTCTTAATCGCATCATTAAAGCTATAATTACAAAACCAACTTACAATAATTACAACTGCTGTTACTTGTCAAGCAACGTTAACTTGGGACGGATCTTGTCTCAATGTAGTCGACGAGATTCGTATTTAATTGATATTGCTCATTTATTGTATAACTAGCTGTCACCCGCGACTTCATCCGCGTGAACGTACATATTTGTATAGACTTATTGTATACCTTCCCTATTTGAGTCGGATATTGTACACTTGTTTTTTCGCGTAACCTTCTTTTTTATTAAAATAACTAAAATTTCTAAAATAAAAGTAGCCTATGTTACTCCATATAACATTAGCTAACTGACAATGAAAGTCCCGTCAAAATCGGTCCAGTCATTTCAGAGATTAGCCGGAACACAGAAACAGATAAACAAAAATTTAAAAAAATATTATACTTTCATGCACTTAGTGAAAAGCTGCTGATTTGAAATTACAAACAGACACTTCAATTTTATTTATTGTATGTATAGACTGAAAAATTAGAGGGTGTGCACTCTTACGAATTTAGAAAAGCATAAACCTGCGTTGCGAATTCAGTCAAAAAAATATTCTAGATATATATATACAGGTAGGTAGGTGCTGCAGAATTCAGGCTACTTTAACTCCAGCAGTTATGGTTGTTCGAAAGTTTTAGCAGCAAAATATGAATTCGCATATTAATATGCGACTAGACGTGCGAAAATGAATAGTGCGGATTGGAAATCGTCTTAAAATACATAATTTTACCTAACTCTGGCGACATTATTCCTCATCTTGCGTTACGATATGATTATACACGTACCTAGACTTCAACTTAATCGACGAAATTGGATATAACCTGAATGTTAATATCTGCATATTATGTACCTACCATAATGTAAAGTAACATCGCAATACTCCCAAGTTGAGTTTTAAGTGTTTGCATTTAACATTTGCATACCACTGATGTGCGATGACGTGTTCTAAGTTAATTCTCTATCATATTTACATATAACGTGATATTTAACTGATAAAGGTAAAACTCAATGACATTATTATATGACCCAGTTCAGCTCAGTAAACCTTATGCAAGGTTGTCCACTACCGCTGAAGTAACCCCTTGGCGTGCACTTTCGACATCGCTGATAAAGTCACGAACACGATTCTGAATTTTAATTTATTTTCAAGCATTAAAATACGTATGATTTCTGTTCGTAATCAGTATGATATGTAAATGAATACTTTTTTTTATTATGCTTTTTGTTTTCGGAGTCCTTTATGCAAATTTTTCACCGCATAGGTCATCGTAATTTGTGTTTTGAATTCTCATATACTGATGATGTTATACACAAACATTTAAATGATTTTTACATAAAGTAGGTATTTAAATGAGAAGGCCATGAAGTTATCTTTGAATAAAATGATAATTATCTTGTAATATCAATTTATCTCATCATATCTCGATATTAATTGTTCATGATTACGTCATGTAACTTTTCCGCGTATCTGGTTTGTGTGAGTTCACAGACATGTTCAATCAAGTGTTTAATTGTAATAGTGCGACTTGTTAGAACTATGGTCGGCAATTATAGTTTCGATTACGTCGAGGTGCATCGGTCACGCCTGGCCGAGTGCGTGTCGGTACTACAAGTCGGGCAATGTTTGTGACTCCCAAAATAAACGTGACCGATGACGATTTCGGGAAAGGCGTCATACCAGCCGATAATGTGAGTGCAGCCACATAAATAAACAGTAGTCGTATTAATGACACACATTTTTCACAGTTGAACCCGATTACTACGGTTCATTAACGAATGAACCGAACTTGCTTAAGCCGAGACTTGTGCGTAACGTATGACTCACATAAAATTTTTGAATGCGCAAATAATATCGTGCTCATCTTTCAAAGATTTTCTGAACATTACCCACATTATATTTATTTACTATTAATTCTTGAATGTTCAAAGCATCTCTTAAAAACCACCACTTGTTTACATTATTTTATGCGAACGCAAATGAGCCTTATCATCATAAAATGATTAAAATTACGTCATTCATGTAAAAGAGTACAAAAACGATATATCTCTTTGATGTCGACGTTGAATCATGACATTTTTGGAATTCCAGTTGGGAAATGTTTAAGTCTAGACGTATAAACAGACATTCTCGGAGAACAGTGACCGGAGGCAGGATGCGAGTCCTTCAGTGACGCTGATGCACCATGACGTAATCACTATAAAGAGATACACGATACACCCGATATTGTGGTCTTTTATGGCTTTTGTGTACCATGAGACATTCGTTACATGTAATCGCCAAGGCCAGTCGGACATTAACCATTATTTACATTGACGTTGAGTGTACAGTTCTTCACTCTTTACTGTCAGGACTTGTAAAGACATTTTTTTGTTTTTGTAGAAATACTCATATTCACTACATATAGAACAATCTCTGTATCATCGTAAAATAAATAATACAACTTTGTAAATTATAACATTGCCTGTCAAGATTAACTAAACTTCTGCATTTTCCGTAACGACGCCACGATACTACGTTTTGCAGCACAAAAATAAATGATCATTAAAATTTTGAACCATCACCTAGATTTCATTTTCTTGAAATTTCATTTGATGTAAACATCCTGTGAATTCACGGGCTGTGAATAATATGATCCAGGTAGTGTAGTCGGTCAAGGTTGAGCGCTGTTTTAGTTACGCTGTTTACCCGCATAGCTACTTTGTATGAAGTTTGCTCTCGCCGATCTCCTACCTAAACTGAAGCATTAATCAGATAAGGGGAGTAAACATCCAGCTTAACATCCAGCACACTCGTATTACATGTTTGGTATGCAAAATTCTCAGTCCTTATACGAACAAAATATTTACTCTACGGCATCGCATACCATTCGTTATAGCAAGCGTTCGCGTCTTGTAAAATTTTATAGATGTCGTCATCTGATGGTCAATGCTCTAACTTTAGATTGAATCACATCACAATTGAATCGTAACGTATTACGAAACTGTTCAGGGGAATATCGGTGATTCGGCAGGAACAGACGCCCAGATGATGTATCGTTCCGACACGTAGCGATATTAATCATCCATTAATATAAACCAGTTGGATTATAGCCAGAGTTAGCGCCGCGTAGTATTACTATCTGACATTAGAAAGAGTAGGCTCATGGAGTGCAGGGAGATCAATAGCTGGTTGATGATGAGGTAGTGTGCTGGAGATTGAAAAGACATGGATTAGATTGGCGCAAAGAGTAGTAAGTACGACTAAATTGCGTCGTGGCACATCGATTGCAGGTGCATTATATTTGATTATATAAATATTTTAACACTACGCCGTTGTGAAAATACTGTCATACGAGTATAGTACTTTAATTTTAAGCCAATAAGTGTCAACTTAGTTATTGGCTGAATAAAGTACACTTGAAATTAATAAGATAGAACCATAATGTAGATAACCAATGTACAATATGAATATCATTTCTGATACTATTGTTAACAGATATAATAAATGGAAGTACTATTATAGATAACTATTATAATGCTCTGAATGTTTCTCTTATGGTATTAAGTGCCTGTCTATTGTAATTCTCTGTAATCTAATTTAGGTACTATCTTGGAAGCCGATGATTAGACGTGTTAAAAGTATTGAATAGGCAAATAGGTACATAAAGTCCATGCTTGTCAATTAATAAAATTGTTCATTAAGGAATATAATAATACAAAAGAAGATTCTATAGAGAAACATTTAAAATTTATTTCTATAAAGCCAGCGTTCTGTTTCTTCGAGTCTTTTCATGTCCTAAGTTATTTTTTCTTTTAAATAGTCATTTAAGTTCATTTATTTTGTTTACGTATAGTTCTTTCTTCAGATTTATTAGTATATTTACAATAGCCAATAATTATCGAATTTTAATAGCTAAGTATAATTTTGTTTCTAAGCTAGGCAAAATTTAACAGAATTCGACCTAATGTTATAATTTGAATACAAATACACTGTAAGTATGCGGCCAACTGCGTAAACTAACCAGTCAATTATCACCTATATTTGTAACCTTGACCTTTAAGGTGAACTAAATATCCGGGAAGGTACAAAAAGTTGATACAGTACAGCTGTTGGCGTACAGCCAAAACTTTCTAAAAACGGGTTAGCTGCAATGTTTCAATTAAGACTAACTGCTGCGATGAACACTTGCAATAAACGTTTTTTAAAAGCTTGTTACTCATGTGTTTTATCGTTAAGCTTCATTACCAATAAAATATTCGAGCATTATTTTTGGTATTAAGTTACGTGCAATTTAAATTTGACACTCACTTTCATGATTTTTTACTGTTGTTACTTGGAAAATATCGAGCACAGAGCATTATTTCTGTGCCTTTCGATTTTCATGTTATATCTGCGTTAGGTACATATAAGTATTGGTGATTGTTGCGTAAGCGTCGTGAAGGTACAAAATTCTTATCTCAGTTTAGTGTAATATGGGACACAGGATACTATAGCGCTAATCGTTGTGAAAACCTTATGAAACATTACGCAGCACGCATATCTTGCTCAGACCGCGTAGCCTAGCGTAGTATCGCATGACGTAGTGACGTAGACGTTTTTTGTGGACAAAAATAAATTAATGTGCATTTCATTTTTAATGAATACTTCATCACTGGCTGGGTCGTCGTGTCAGCAAAAATGTTGCCTGACCAAAAAAGCGAACGCATAATTTCCCCTCGAAATAAACTTGTGTGCCGAAAAATTTCGGAATTTGATACATTTGTTAAATGAATATCATGTCATTCATATGAATTAGAAAATACGAGGATGTTTAAGTTTATTAATGCAAAATTTTATTGTATTTTTGACACGGCGTGAAAGACGTTTATTTATCCTGCAATATTTTTAAATGAGACCTAAGGTGCGACAAGCCACGTCTCCATTAGTTTTATCATCATGACTTTTGACATTCATGAAAAATATGCTCTGCCCTTGAGGTTCCGTATAGAATCTGCACATACTTAAAAAAGCTTTAATGATATTGTAAAGGGCAAAGACTAAAATGTATATTTTATGCTCTGTTCAAACGTGACAGGGTAGTGAATAAAATAAAACATTATTATGCATTGTCAGATGTTATTATAATAAATTTGTAAATAGGTATCTAATTAATTGTTGTAAGACTTAAGTTCTTGTTTTTTTCATAATATGTACTTGTATGTGTGGTGTATATTTTTCATCGCGTCAGGTATCGTGACAAGCTCTAGTGCGCTATAATTAGAACGCGAGTCAGATTGCTTATGCGCATCGTCGTCGATGCAAAATTCTTGGCCCATTTATTCTGACCAATACACGTGGTTATTATGCCCCGTTTGTGGAACAAGTGGAACACTGATCATTATTTTATGCACATCACCAATATACATAATACGTGAAACAAAACACTTCTCATAATATTAATAAATATTTCGACGTCTTTATTTATAAATTGCAGAATTACGATTGATTTAATGAACATTGAATGTTAATAGTCTCATTAATATTTTATATCATGTTCAATGAGCCGTTTAATCATGAAGCCATCTATCAATATGTTTATATTAAATTAGCAGTTTAAGGCAGTTCGTCACTGTCTGAAATTTTTAGAATCTGTTAAGTAACTATTATAATGCCGTCGCATAGGAATGCTAGTAGATGTACAAACAAACACACCTGCCCGAATAATATTTGGAGATTTGGTATTGTAATGTTCTGATTTTATTATCCAATAGAAAATATTATGGCATTTTTCAAACACCCACATGAATGATACTGCTAGGTACGAAGATAAAGAACACGTTGCAAGCATGTCGATCCCACCCAAGCACCGACACAAAACGATTGAAAATGAACGTTTGACGGCGGAGTTTTATGACTTATTCAATTGACCCTTCCAAGCAAGAACTGAGAAACAAATATATTCAATAAATCGTTTGGCAAATGCAGCGGACCATAATCACAAAGTACAAGAAAACCGCGTCGCGGCACTTCGATTGCAGGTGCATTGCAAAATATATTTCGGGAAGCTTTAGAGGATAATTTCATGTTCTTTTGTAAAAGAGAGCCGAATCGATAAGGTAATCGTGCAAAGCCGCGGGGCAGGTCCCAACTCTGTTACATTAGAATTTTTAACCAACGTAATCGACTGAACAAAAACGCAATAAAGGGAATGTGCCAAGCAATAACGTATCCTAACTTAAGCGGTTTCTGTTCAAACTGAAAGGTGGGCAGTAATGGTGGTGTTCGCCGAGCTAATCACCGTGATTACAATGTGGGCCACCGACGGCGATACCGCCGATACAGCCGCTAGCCGCCCTGCCGACAGTAATTGCTCTCTCTTCCTAACTTACAATTAAAAAACCCCCTTTTAAAGCTTCAACAGGAAAAAGTTATATTGGAAATATTTTAACGTTACTCCTACGTAATATATTTAACTTTGTTGTGGAATTTTATACACCTTTTCTATACACCGCATTTCTATAAGAAACATTCTTTATTTGATACCCTAGCGCGCAGTAACGATGATATTGTTATCAAGAATCTGTAGTCTAAACAATCTGACGGGGAAAAGGATGTACCTATAGAGTAGAATGAAAGTGTTATGTACACACGACGAAGTGGGCTTAACGTGCGATGATTAATGTTCTATGTTCACTTACAGCAATTTATGGTTAATAGTGTTAGTTATTACGTTTTGTTCTTAGGGACTCGACCTTGGGCCGACACTTGCGATAAGAGAGGCATGCAGTCTATGATTGTGTCACCGAGTCACCGGTGCATAAGATTAACATGATAACGAGCACGACATGACACGCTCATAATGTTACAGTGATATTATCGCTTGGTGATCAGCGTACTTGTGTGCTTACGCATAATATGTACAAAATGCTGTCCCGCAATAAAAAGGTTAGTTTATTACAATTTTGTAGTAAGATAAATCAATTTACAAAATACAACAAAATTTACAAATTATTTTGTTGCATCATCTGTGTGCAATAGTCGTTCAACTTAAGTTTGAGTGCTTGCTTTGAAAAGCAAAATTGTTAAATTGTTATGACATAATACGGGATAAATACATACATGCGCTGATATTAGTGCAGTTTTCATTAAGTCTACGAAACGATTCTATATAAGGATCAAAAGAAACTGGGGTAATTGGCCAGCGCTCGAGGACGCCGTACTCAATGATGCTATAAATTGAAATGCTTTATCAAATCGCTAATCGACAAATAACAAACAGCTTTATTGTGTTCAGTAATCATGCACACGATGCCTATGAGCTCTATTACTGCACCGCGGATCAATCGACTCGTTGCCAGAACTATTTATGTGATAAATGAACCTTTTGTCGATAAAAAAGTAGGTACATATATAACTGTAATGAATAGATGTAAAGCTTAGTAGTGTTTTATACTAAATATTGTGTACAACATAGTTATTTTCAGATGTGCTGGCACAATTCCCCACCGACATGTCTTGGTATCTGATACGACCAGTCAAAGAGCTGTCACAATAATGTTTCTGCGTCTCTCATCTCGTTCATACATCCATACATAAATAACAAATACTCTTCGGGATATAAAGACGTTGTCCTTCGACTTACAACTTTTAAAACCGGCACCAATTATTCACAAAAGCAGAAGATTAATAAAACAAAAATTGGGACAGGCCGGCGATGTTTTTTTTTTTTATAAACAAGATAGTGCATTGTGGAATTAAGTGCAAAGGAATTTATATGCCAGGTGGAAAAAAATATCTATCATTCAACGTCACAAAAGTTGATTTTAATTAACGGAGAGTCCGTCTTTTACGTTGTTAATACTAGATAAGGGTTTCTAGATCAGTTTTCCATCTATTACTTACATTATCTGTGCATTATCTTTGCTGTTGTTGACATTTCCCTTCGTACGAAGGCATGCGTTCTATTTATTCAGTATAAAACAGCTCTTATAACTATTACTAGAATTGTGCATGATTCACATTGCAATCAGTTACTTCAGTTTTCTAGGAATTAGAAATATCTTTAAAACCTAAATTTGTGTCTCAGATTATATTTAGGGAAATGTAATGTCAGTAACATGTTACTTAGATTATGATACTATACAAGTTATACATTAATAAATATGTATTAATATTTAATTTAAACAGTGCCATTATTTAGAAAAAGGTAAGGAAAATATGTAATAAAAATACTATAAATAATTTCCTCATTAGTCATATAATTTACAGGAAAATTATTTTAATTTAAGTACCTACCTACATAAAATTATTTTGCTACTAATTCAAAGTAGGTACCCTTAAAATTAGTGCCTACATAAAATATACTTATTTTATCCTAGATTCTCTTCAAAAACGACAACGAGATAAAAGTTATTTGCGAACGACTTGTGGCTGTCAAGAAAATCTTCAGCTTTCAAAACTTTCCTACTTATTTTTACGTTATCAACGAGTCTTAAAGAGAGTCGTTATCTTTTGAATATAGAGTGCTAAATTTTCTTGTTTTCCAGGAAAATATTTTAATGTGAAGTCGCTTCGGTACTCTTATTTAAAAAAATATAATTTCATACCTACTTCCACTGCAATCGAATTCAATTCGAAGCGATTCCTAGAATAGAACAGTTTCTATTTAAGGAATCGATGATCATAATTTGTTACATTGAAAATTGTAGATTATTCATTTATGCAAATTAATTCAGGTGTTTATAATATTCTTATTCATAGTTAAAAGCATCGTAACTAATATAATCTAATTTTCAATCAACGCGTAACCTATCGCCTACACGGAGACGTCGCCCTTGATTAATGCTTTTAGTAGTTCTCTGTTTTCTATACCTTCAATATTGGAAAGTGCTGTAAACAATAAAATAGAAGGAGTTTTTAATAAAATTGAAGTCATAATTTATATGAAGATAATTTATGTTTCAATCTTGGTCTCAATGATTGTTCAAATTATTGTTCTCAATAACTAAATTAGGTGTCATACGAGTTGTAAATAGGTCGAGGTCGGCTCCATTGGGTGACCTAGACGGAGTTAGTGTATGTGATTTAGAGTCGCATATTGTTGTATGTTAGGAGTCTAGCTATTCCTGGAATAGTTAGTAGTAACAAATTAACGATCCCGCAATAGGAAATTCTGGCAAGATGCAAGTTTTCAGTTCCACTGGCGCAAATCAAATGATAAATAACCTAGTAAGTGTAACCTAAACGTTTGGGCACATTCGGGCACAAATGATTTTTAATACATACTCATTTATTGCAATAATTTAATCGTAACAACTTTAATTATATATATGTGAAATAATTTAATATTAATATAATATTTTTATGGATTTGATCGCGTAATAATGGTTATTTTAAAATTCGTAAAAAGTAGTTTTATTGTAATGCCTAATAATAAATAGTTAAATATTATTAATATAGTTATGAAACAGAAAACAGTGACTAGGTGTATGTATAAACAATCAACTTTTTACATCGTCTAATTGCATATTGTCAACAAACAAAATGTCCCTCTTCATCACATTAGCAATTAGTATCACATTACCCGCGCACCATAACAGACTGGTCTGACATTCTCTATCCATACCCTGTTTTAGTCTAGGAGAAAGTTCAGAATCGATTTTACTAGTGATACCGTTAGTCTAGACCCGACTGACTCATTGTTTACGTCTTGGATACACTTTATTTATAGTTCTGGTAATTGTAAGCAATTTTACTATCCATGTTTATCTGTTTTTAGATTTGCCCACAAAGCCTTAAACCATCAGATTTACCGTCAGTGTTAAAGGTTTTTGTGGTAAATATATCGGTAATGCGTTTACATTTAGTGATGTTCTATATGTATACTTTCGGATATTCTGTGTAAGTGAAGACTCTTGCCGGCTTGTTCAGTTAAGAATGTCTTGGAAATCGTGTGAAGTATGTCGTTAGTGTAAGACAGAAATGGGCGCGGACACAGCGCGGTGAGGATGTACGGCGGCGGTGGCGCGGGCGCCTGCCTGACATCTCCATATGAAGGGCCGCTAACTGCACCCGTGTCGAAAGTCGCGTTTCGTTTGTTTAGCACGCAACTAAATGAACCGCGTGTCGTAACATTCCAATGTGTACCTAAACCGTCGCGAATTGGTGAAACTGTTTGAGTATGCTTACAACAACAAAAGAAATGCAGAAGGAAAACTATTTAACTTTATTAACCTACTGATACATTTGAACTCGTTCTTCAAAAGTTAATAATTACTTGCGGTCATAATAAAAACAGAATTAAAATTTATCTCTCGGACAGAATTTAAAACACAAACAGAAGAAATCAAATTGCCCCCGCATTTGCAACAGTCACATAATGCAGAATAGCAATAAAAAGGCACCGTAAGCACCTCACAGGCGGGTCTCGGGAACAAATGGTAATAAGTCTTGAAATTGACTTTTTGAGAACAGGTGAGGTCGCGTCAGTCCCAGACAGAAAGCATTCACTTTTCTTCACAACAGCCACAAGTATAAATAAATGACGAAGGCCGAACACTGTTTTTATATCCAAAGCCCACCTGGTTTTATGAGTGCGAATGTATTTTTTCCGATTGTTTTTGAGCATTCTTTCATAACCTAACTCTGTTTTAAAGACGTGAGCGATCGTAAATCCCAATTTATGTCAGCACGTTTGGAAACTGTTTGGTTCTAATTTTGGAAATTATGCAACAATTCTTGACTTTAAAATCAATATAAAATATATTGATATATCACCAGCGTGGTAAAATCTGCGTGTATTTTAAGAAAGATTTATCGTTACCTATAATTCTTTTTTTTTCTTTTATTGTAAATAGTACTTACATTGTATTTAATGTGCATGCGTACTTAAAATGTAAGTTGCATTAACTTTAATGCGAAACAGATAAGCTTAATGCTTACCAGGATCCATTATAATAAGGGATAATAAAACAAAACAGTAGGTAATGACACAGCTGACATTTACGAGGGTTCACGATTTACAAAGTGTCAGGACAATTAGCGTAGGTGATCATAAAATTTTATCATTCTGTCACAGGCAGGGCCCTAAAAGTATCAATATTCATTACGTTACGAATGAATGTCACATGCTCATGTTTTGGATTATCATGCCTTAAATGTCATATTTTATATTATACGAGGATAATTTATGAAATAATAAATTTATGTATGTGAGTATGTAAACTATATATGTATATACTGTATACTAACATACAAGCCTTTTTCTATTTAAAAAAGCTCTTAAACAGTTGATTTACGACAAAGCTTAAGTACCTACTACTACTACCTTTACTGTACTGTACTACCTTTTTGGGTGGTTTCACTCTCTATTAAACTCTATGAAAAACGCACCTTCTTCTTAGCGTGTCGATGGCAGATAATAATAGTTCACGTTGTGGGCTCACACTTGTCTGGCCCAAAACTCAGCAACGCGGAGGTTACTAGCTACCAGCTACCCAAAACGCATCTATGTTTTAGGTAGCTGGTACAAAGTTTCACATTTAAGATAAAAACTATACTAGGCATTAAAAACTTATATATAAGGTAAAGTATAGTTATTCAACAGTAACTGTAGTAGGTATTACGAAAGTGGAGTCCCGTCGTGTTCACACTGACTACACTGCAGTGGCACACTTCGCCACCTCTAACTCAATTTGTCGCCCCACGATAATTTGTCGATGCCTCTCGTTCGACACCAGCCCCTCAACCATGAGTTCTATCGAATGACTTTCGATAGGTTTTTTACGCATCGAAACGCTGTAATCCCATAGCAGGTTTTAGTTCTTTACGTAACCGCTAGAGGCGCTGCGAGAGTTTTCCATACAAATATTTTACCGCGTCGCTAGCGAGTCTAGTGACAAAAACTCATGGTCGAGGCACAGCTTTTCCACCGACGCTCGTTAACGATCAACGCGGTGTCAATCAAGACAAGCCCTTCTCATTCTCATCAATAAATTGAATACTCTTAAAAAATACGTTGTATCGCAGGTCATGTTTACGAAAACGTGCATAACGTAATGAGATATTATTGAACTTCTTGCAATAATTCGCCTTTTGTGGATGGTTTGTATATAAAATATAATTTAACCTAGGTGTACGAATTTCCAGATTTCGGTATCTTAAAGCCAACCAATTAAACATTTTACCATTTTTATTTACTTTGGTAGGTTGTATGTTATATACCTAACTGAGTTGTTTATGCGATGTTTGAGACCTATTTTTATTTTACTTTTCCCATAAGCACTTAAAAAAAAACTGACCAAACACATGATGCATCACCGATTTTAAAATTAGAATTTGATTCACTTAGAATTCACTGCAGTCAATAATGAATGTGTCTTTAAATCCTGCTCCAAATGAATAAATAATTTTTGAAAATCGAACATTTATAAAGAATGTCCACACTATAGTATTTATGATGATAATGCTCTCGTTGGCACTAATAGCACACGCATACTTTCCGGCTAACCTACAAAGGCGTCATAATTTGTAACACTTGTCCACGCACACACAACTTTAAACGTTATTGGTTTGACAGCGGCCGGTTTGTTAAATGTTTGATTTACGGGCGAAGACAAACGACACAACAGATGTAGGTATCTTTACGACTGTTTCAGAAACAGTAACTATTTGTGTATTGAGTTTCACAAAAGACTACTAAAACATAAAGTTCACACATCGCCACGGATAAATGTATACACAATCATAGATAGGTTTTTAGATAGGTTTCGTGCCTATTCGTGTTACACAAGTTGATTTTAAAACTAATTACGTTTCCATTCTATGTCATATGTACTCTGTACTCCTATATAACTTTGGTGGTTTTTAGTTAAGTAACTTTAAGAATTAAGAGTCAAGAAATCGTGCTTCAAGTGTTAAAGTTAATTTATTAAGGTTTTCAAGGCTGACCTCAATATTTTAATTTTTAATGAATATTTTTGCGATTATTTAGTAAAATGATTATAAAGTAAATTACAATTTTTAGACGTTAAACTTTCCTTGTCGTTTGACCATCGGTGCTTACTAAAAAGTTTATCTAAATCAACAGACAGATAAAACAAAGCCAAAAAAATAATCAAGTTTATAGATTTTCTTTCTGAAACAAAAGAGTTATCTTGAAAGCAAAAGTAGATAATCCGCTGTCACTGAAATAAAAGGTCGCGAGATTTAAAATCAGTTACGAAACAAAAGGCAGAGTTAAAAGTTTAAAGGCAGAGCGGAGAATGTTGCACCAGAAATTCAAATCATGCAAAGTGTGACGTTGATCTTGTTTAAGGGTAAAGGTAACACACCAGTAGTCGATTAATCCCTGCATGATTGATCACCGATATTACCGATATACAACATTCCTTAACCTTACAAAACATTATTGATGACACTTCGTTCTACCTGTATCATTATTCCTATCGACGGATGAAATCTAATAAATATGATTCATGACAACATTGTACCACGGTTCACGATTGAACAATATGATAGGAATACAATTTGATAAAAATCTAAATGCATTTATGCACTATAATTTGTAGATGTAATAACCTGGTAATTTAAGTAAAATACATAATTATATGTTTTAGTAGACCGTTTATAAATGTAAAAGACTTTATTTAAATCAAAATCTTGTTTTCTATAAATCTTTATTAGCACATTAATACCGGGCTATCACATACATAAGTGTTTAAATTTTATTTTATGAGAGCAGCCACAGCCCTTCAAGCGCTTCTAATTTATCAAGCTAATGAACACAGCATATTATTCATCAATTGATAATTGACTGCTAGCACGGGGCCTGATCTCAGATTGAGAAAGCTTTGTCTATAGTCTACCACTGGCTTGGTGCTGGTTGACAGACTTTACACGCTGCAAAGAAAATTTCCTTTCGATGTTTTCCTTCTCCGTCAGAGGTGCTTTGGATTTGAACGCAAGATCTTTGTAGATCGTACAGTGACCATAACCCTATGTTAATTCTACTATTTCGGGAAATTCCCTCGAGATCAGGAAAACGAGGTCATCGCGGTACACTGCTAGTTAATAAATCTGTAACTAAGCTAGAACGCAGTACTACTAATAATGTATATTGCCTAGGGGTCAACTGGTCAAAGTTTGTACTTGTACAAATAAATTAACTCAATAATTACCTAGTTGGGAACGCTGTTAATATACACAGTTCATTGTTTGCTTATACAAAGCTATTTAAGGATTTAATTCCAACAACTAAGCTATCTATTCTAACCAAAATAACAAATACCACGAAGGTGTGCATCAACCATTTGCTGCGGCAAAGCTTAAACTATTTTTTAATAACTCATTATAAATTTAACGAGAAAAATTATGTTGTATGTCCGTAGGTACTGTAATTGAAACAAAAATTCATATAGCTCGTTTCACAAGAACTAATCTGTGTTTTGAATTTGTCATACGGAAGCGTAAGTTTACACTTAGCTTCTTCTCTGAATATTAGCATTAGTCTTACAAATAATAAGTGTTTTTATTTATATGAGGGATTCTCTAACGGAACGCTATAATTTCCTACAAAATGTAATTCAACTTTCGATTGTACGTCATGTAAAGTTATTAAAATAGTCATTACATCGTAGAGAACTTTTTCTTCGGTCTGAGTGTTAGTATTGGTTGGGCGCTAGCGCGGCATCCACACGATGTTTAGAAATTGTCATGCGTTCACGACGTATGCGTTGCGTCTACACTTGGCCACAGGTCGGCATCGTAGCGGCTACGCGTCAGCTACGCAGCATCTACGCTACAGCTGCGTAGCCGCTACGCGACAGCTGCGTAGCGGCTACGTGACAGCTCTTTAGCGGCTACGCGACGGCTGCGTAGCGGCTACGCGACAGCCATTTAGCGGCTACGCGGTAGCTGCGTAGCGGCTACGCGACAGTTATGTAGCGGCTACGCGACAGCTACGTAGTGGCTACGCAACAGCGACGTAGCCACTACGCGACAGCTACGTAGTGACTACGCAACAGCGACGTAGCCACTACGCCGCAGCTACGCGATGGTTACAAGGGGACTACATTTTTTTTTTATGCTTTGGTTATTATTTTATAGCTAATACTATGTATACGTTCGACTTTTGGCCGGCAACGCAAAAACTTCTTTAAATTAGACAATATTGGAAAAACTTAAAGAATTTAAAAGTTATCTTTGAATGAGTTAGGTATGTAGGTAGGTAGACATTCTATATTACATAGGTACGCATATTTATTAATAATTATATGATAAACATTATGATACAGTAATTAGAACCAGTTGTCAACGACACAAAACGCGATAAATAATTCATATTTTTTTCAAGAATTTCGTGAGTCATAATAATTCAGTGGTCCACAGAAGTCTGCATAAATAGATAACATTACCATAAACAGGTGACTGTGAACAAAGAACAAACTTTTTACCTTTTTTCATATAGCCTGGGAACCGTGGTTCACCCTGAAATTCTTCGATTAAATAAAAATATAAAAATAAAATGGTGGTGCAGCGTCGCTGTACCCTTCATCCGTTGGCAGTATCGCTCGCTTTTTGTACCATGTATTATTCATGGGGTCCTGCCTCACTTGTTCCTGCATTGTCTACGCGTCTGCAATTACGAAATTTATGCGTAAAGCCTTTAGGCAGATCACAGTATTAATGTAGTGCGTGAGTCACCGGCGGTGCCTCGGAATTAAGCGAGGTTGTCCACTTGTTGAGCTGACTGATGCTGATTTATCGGTCTCACATCGATATTGATCGATGTGTCTGCAAGTATGATTGTAGAGCTAGCAAAAAATATAAGCAAAATGTTGTGTTAAATTACGGTTTACATCTACAATGTAATTATACTCAGTGGAACGTCGTGAAACGAGTCAGAAACTTTTAAATCAATTAATCATCCTTTTATATTTTGTACAGTCGTCAACGCCTTAATTAAGTATGTTTATATTATTGCGCAAACATTAATAATAATAGTCGTGGATTTGTCACAAATATATCAATGAAGTCGCCAAATAGTGTTTTCAATTAAAAATATCAGTGGGCGTGAGAATCACCGTAGTTCGTAGTAAATAACACGAATACAGCAATGTGCTAAAAATAATTCTGCGTGAATCATGGTCCATTCAGAAGTTATACGGAGTGACGCAGCTTTATAACTCTTATCGTCGCGATAAAGCCAATTTCTACGAAATAATAATTATTTATGTAGGTACGTAGACATACAAAATTTTGTAATAAGTATCACTGAATTACCTAATGTTTATAGGATAGCGTTCATTGACACTGAGCATGACATGACGGAGACGGTCTTGTTTACATTCGTAACTCGATGCTACAATGTAGTTAACATCAAATTGGGCATATTATGTGTCACTTAACGAAGCCGAAATCGGCATCTGTTAGTTTTGTAATTAAACTTAACGACGCACTAAAAAAGCATTTATTTGGCTATGGCGTGTTCAAATGATGGGCGGCAATATTCGGCGAATTCCTGAATAATGTAAAATTAGCATGTACGTATCGGTTTGCCGCCCCGGGGCGGTGTTATGGTAATGTAGACGAGGACATACTTTCTGCCTGTCAGTGCATAATATTTTTTTATTTTTTTCATAATAAACTTTAACTAGCCGACCGGCAAGGCGCCAATATTTATGGTCCAATGAAATGAAAAACTTAGGTAAGACACTTGTATATTGTATGTATAAGCCTAGAAATTTCCTTATTGGTTGAGATGCCTTCGGCATAAAAACAAATAATACTCAATAGAATACAGAACAAAAAATATATTAAAAAATAATATAAATTTAAAAAGTAATTTAATTGTTATCAGGCGCCATTGTTTAAGTTTTTAGTCTTCTCATATCCATATATTAATATATTCACATTTAAACGTAGGTTTTCACTGCTGTTGGTGCTGTATAAAACCCATATAAATGCATATTTAGTTGCAGTATTCCTAGAATCACTAGTTTATACCTTCTTTATTGCATTGTAAAACAAGATCGCCATCTAGTAATAATTACGAGTATAGGTACTAGCCTCAGATTAACAAGCTAAGTGACCTGAAGACGTGCTCTGTAACAAAACAAATCTACTTATTGAAAAATGTATACTGTGTTAGTCATAGGAGCAATAAATAAATTTCAACACGTTCGAATTTGAATGTTTCTATATTTACATAGATTTTACAACATCATTTTCTCAACATTTGATATACTCATAATGGTGAAAACTATTTAGTGCCTCATGCATTTATGATCTTGTTTTCCCGGGAAGGTGATTCTACGATAATGTAGTCAAACGGGGGCTGGCCGCGAAAGTTAACCTTGAAGCTTTAGTGCAGCATGAGATTAACGGTGCGCCCGCGCCGGCTGCTTTCGCCGGCAAATAGCGTTTATTATAAGCGCAGGCACATGTTCATAACACGGCTTGCGGGTCGCGTACCACCAGCCTCCAACGGCTCCAACATAATGCAAACGTGAATATCACATTATTATAATGACTCACTATATTGTCATAAATATTTTTAGAATGTTTGTAAGCTCTTCGACTATGTAGGTACGCAATAACTAATTGGTTGTATTTTAAATTAGATTTATTCATACAATTTTTTAGTCATACTACTAACCACCTTAATCTACAAATACAAATCAAACCGCAAACGAGTTCTGTTGAATGCCAATTAAAAATTAAATAAAATTGAATACGCCCCTTAAACACCAGTGTGGCCAGATTTATAGATTGCGATCAAAGTAGCATGGGCATCCGATACATCTCACACATATCGATTACAAGATAACAGTATTGGGACAAAAGAAAAAAATATTCACACTGATTTAACGGGGCGGTATTGTGATCCGACAAAATTGGCGAAAAGATTTATTACGTGTCGCCAACTCGAGATGCCTTCTCATAAATCGATATAATGGTGTGATCAAAGCACAGATAGGGTGTTATCGAGAACACTATCGATGTACTTTGTCGGATAATGGTTGTGAAAGCTCGGAAGGTGCGCCGGATACCGACACGAGCCCCAAATCAACTGTACTACCGCGCGGTGAAAAGAGTGACAATGATTGATTTTGACCGATAGATACGTTAAACGCAACTGTAGTTGACGCGTTGACGTGTAAACATATGTTTTGTATATTGTATTGATTGCAGTACCAGATGCGTGCCTCCTGTAGTACTCGTACGTGCGGCTGTGCTCTGTATCTAGGGCTAAGTGTTGTTGTATGAAATGTTTGTGCATGTGGGCGGTCAAGTTCGCTTGTTCTGTTGTAATACGTTGTTAGAACCCCGGGGTCAGCGATTCACCGCCTCGGAGAGAATAAACGAGCCGAACTGACTCACGCGGAAACTAATTTTGTTATTATAACAGCAGGTTGTTTGCTCACTTTTCGCAGTAATTAGCTGTATTGGTTAATGTTATGCGGTTTGAGTGCTGATACCTAAATAATGAATGCTGTAGTATAAAATATGTGGTTAAATTTACCGTCTTCAAATAAGTATAGACTGTAACAGCGTGCGGACTGCTCGTATAAATTGAAGCTAAATTGATTGCAAAAATAAATAGGTAGCTAGTGTAGTGACATTATAAGTGACCATAAAACAACAAAAAAATTGTGATAAATACTCGTACAGACTCTAATGTTTATAATTCATCAAAAAACTACTGTTTACAAATAGGAGTACATTTCCGGCAATAGCACATCAGAATTAATGTGTGAAGTGGGTGTATGCGCATGCGCGGCCGGCGCCAGCAACATCGACGGCCGCAGAAAGTCCACATCACCGCTCTACGTGAGTTGGCCACACACCAAAAACACTCATATCCCTTATACGTGACATTGCCTCACTGCGAAACTTTGAGAAATTGTAATGTTTAACATTCAAAACCTATTTTATATTCTAACGTCATACTGTTTACATCGATAAACCACGAAAGTATATAAAATACATTGTTATTACCCGTTTACAGGTGTAATGTATGTTTACGATTGAATGATATACATATAAACAGAAAAAAACAATTATACCTCAAGTGTTGATTCAACACTTTGTCTATGCTAAATGAACTAAAATCATATTTAAAAATACCATCGAGAACGGAATTAGCCAGTCTCGTGTGTACCTTTTAGAATGAGCTTTATTTCGGGCATATTGCGTCTGCATGTATTTTCCACAAAAACAGTGTGCTTACGCATTTTCCACGCCTGAATATAACGCAATCTATTTTTAATTTATTTGTCGATAGCTGGTTTTATAACCACACGGCAATGATAATGATGCAAATTCGACTTAGCCACTTATAGGTAATAAGTACCTTGATATAAAAATAAATAAAAGTTAACAATTTAGCATCCAAATACACCTACGCAACAATTACAAGCCACTTACGGACAGACAAACAGTACATTTTGAAGTGAACGAGCTTTAGTCCATGTTAGCGGTTAGCATTCTTGAGCCGAATGAGTTTACCTGCCAACGTCGAGGTATACAATTGGTGATAATGGCTATAGAGGTTATTACAGACACCCTTTTGGGATGGAAACGATCTCTTTACAAGCTGGCGCTTTCTAAATTAAAACACATTTCGCATATCGCACATATTCGATCTAGCTGCTGTACAATGTGGGTGAAAAGACCTCGGAAGGAATTTAAGAATAATCCTAATTAAAATGCTGTTACTCCGCAATTCCTGTTTTCAAAAACGAATGAATTCTGTTGGCATTGTGCCTTGTTATTTAATAAGATAAAGATGTGTTACAACAGCCAATAAAATTTGTTGTTTTTCCTTCCACATGAAAAAATATAATAATTAAAAAAGTAATAACTAGGGTGCTAACTAGTATTTAGAAATAGATGTAGGACACGCCTATATAATTTCAATTTGCAGCGAGTGCAGAACACTGATGCAATTCTGCAGTTCAAAATGTCGCTGACACTTGGTAATCTGCCCGGACCACAATAGAAATGACCGTGAAAATGACTATTACTGTATAAATGAATCTAGATGATTTTAAACAAAGATAAATGAGTAGAGGAGGCTTTTGTACTTATTGTGTGATTAAGCTTAAGCTTGCTCCATATTATATGGGATCTAAAAATTGCTGGCGAACTGCGGTTGTACAACACTACCTCTGCCTTGCCCTTAGAGGAATACAGTCGTCATGGCATGTTGTTCACTTTTTGACAATAGTAAGTCCAAGTAAGCATTTTTTGCTCCAGCTTCCCTCTTACCACATTTTTACCTTTGCCGCTGGTAAATAACATAAAGTACCTAGCTTCGCTGACAACCGAATACCACACACAGATCATCTCAATACTTTCATTTGTTTAAGAATATATAAGGGAAGTTGTTCTTCAAGTAATTCCAGTTCACGTGGGCTCGTGTGGGCTGACACAGGATCGCTTTCAACATTTTGATGAGAACACATCTTTTATGACGCAGACTTAAACTGTTTTTGCATTTTGCATTTGAAGCGAGTGACAACGCGATATAAAAAATATAGTTAAAGCTCCAACTTGCATAAAAGGACGTGTATACATGTGTGATTACTCAGTCTTTCCTTTATGATATGTCCTTTTGAAAAGCGGCGCCGACCCAAAGACACCAAATAAAACACAATAGTGCATCGCGGTCATGGTTATTTGTCAAATGATGTCAAACTACTTTACGTGTCCTCAACTCGAGACCTGCTTGTTATTTATTTTCTTAGATCCACACATTGCGACAATTTTCAATTACCTACCTATATTAATGTATACTTTATGAAAACGTTTCGATTCTTTCAGTAGGTGGCACTGTGCATGTGGCTTTTTATAATTAAGTCGGTGTCGGACAAATGTGAAAGCTTTGAATTCACATAAAACGTAGCAATTCATGTCTCATGACTTTATTATCTCCTTTCCTGACGGTCGTCCGGTTTTACGATCTGTATACCACTGCACATTTTCGGCTCCCTTTTACTGTTCCAATGTCTTATTCTCACATTTTATTCACATGTGTCAAGTTTAATTATCTGAGCGCATTTATAGACATAAATGTTTCTTTTAAAGCTTAGACATCCTGAACATAAAATAAAATTAATAAAAAAATACCATTTTAAACTTATCACAACATATAATAAAATTAATACGCACGCTTTACAATAGTTCTAGAGTTTGTAAAACAAATGGACATTGCAATTAATGACGCTTTCTACTAATAAATAATTTATAGCAATACAAACGGGCACCTGGACACCTGGGGTCGCATTCAATTAGTGTTTCTGATGTACCTTTATTAACTGTTAAACTGGCGATGTTATCCTTCGACTTAAACTACATTTTAAAGCTATATTAGTTGATATTTTTTTATATTTTAGTCCCTTAGTCGCACCATATTTTGACAAGACTATTATAAAAAAAGGATAGTTAGAAGTATTTTATAATTAATGAGTTTAAGAACTTTATATTAAAAACCACAACAACAGCAATGGAATTTGAATTAGAATTCACAATAAACTTAGTTTAAGGTTATTGCGATACATCTAAAAGGATAACCTTACGATGATCAGACAACAAATACTCTAAACACGTTTTTTAACAACAAATTATGTAAATATTCCCAGTAAACTGTATGCGTATCTTTCTTTAACGCGACGAGAGGTATGTTAACGTCAAACGAGCAAAAAAATATTAACCTTTATACAGCACTTAACATTCAGATTCAACACTTCGCCTTAATAACATTTTAAAATCTTTTTATTGTCCTTCATTTGTTGAAATGAATATACATTTTGCGACTTTGCGCACGGTATATCGGTACTATTAAAAAAAAAACTAGGTACCTAGATCAAAAATTTTAATAATTTTATTTTGGTAGTGAACACTTATCTTTGCTTGCGTTCCGGTGACACACGAACGTTCGTAAATCTGCTGTCGAGGTTTGAAACACGGAGCTAGCTGTTCAAACTAATTATTCATAGAATGTTACACAAAACTATTTCCCTTGATGTTTGGAAAATGTTATTCATAGCAAGTACCGCTCGTAGCGCACATCTCACACGAAGTGTAGTCAAAATATGCATAGTTTATGTATATAAATTTTATTATTTTTAGCCACCTCTATTTTGACCTACCACGATGTCAGTTACATTATTTTGAGACCCATTGCATGGTTTTTGCCCATAAGTCGTCCGACATGCGGCAGATGTGACCTGCCCAGTTCCATTTTAGGGTGGCAGCTGTGCAGCCCACGTCAGCAATTTGCTTGTAAATACTGTATTTTTGTAAAAATATATTTATTTTAAAACGGATTTTTCGCATGAATGGCAAAGAAGTGCTTGTATTGTGTGATTTACAATTCAGCATAACGACCAAAGTCATTGCGAATAAAGATGACACGACTATTCTGACAAGACAGAGAGAGAGACAAACTAAAATGCACTCGATTGAAGATTAACCTTTGATGTGGCACATTCTTAGTAAAGACCGCACGACTCATGTGACTTTTAGTTTATGCAGAATTTAATATGTAAATGCCTTAGAGATTTACTTGACTTCGTGTGAAGTCTGCTATTCCGCAGTAGGCATGCTAGGTGGATTTGAGACCCATAGCCCACCATCGTGGGCTAGTAAATAAATGGAATACTGATGATATTTAAATAAAAATCATTGCGATTTTATCACGTCTACCATTATATTATATCTTGTCAAACGAACCCTTAATCTTTGCTACTCGTTAACCTTTAAATTAAATCACAGACACGATCTATCATACATTCTATTCTATCTATTTAACAACAATAAGAATCACGTTTGTGATCCGTGATTTATTAAAAGTTGTGATAATAAATAAGTATAGCATTGTATTATAATCATGGGAATTAAATTGTTACAATATAGTTATTAGATTTGGATAGAAAGTGTTCCGAGCATAGAAATATCTTATCTACCGCCATTGAAATGTTTGTCAAATTGCTTCTTTTGGTGTCATGAAATTAATTTATTCATTCATAAGTTAGTTCTATACAAGTTTAAATGGTATGAGAAGTATTTTAACTAGAGACACTAATTCATAAATGGCTTTTCAAATCTACTTCGATATATGAAAGAATGTCGTGAACGTTTTTTTATGCGCAGGAAGAAAACACATGAAGCCGTCGTCAGCAACATCGTCGGCACTAATATACAGGTTGTAGAGAAAAAGCCTAGCATTCCACTGTACTCACTGTAACTAATGGGCGGACATAGAAACGTCAAGCAAGCTTTTTCCATCAATTTTGCTGTCAAGCGCACCGACTGTATAAAATATGTTCAGACTAATTATTATATGAGATTTCTTATCCTAATTATATTCATCCGATAAACCTACTTACGATAAGCATGACTAATAGCCCGTACTTAGATATTATATTTAATATTATTTGCTTATCTTGCGCATATTCAGTTCTTAGATATTATTAGAATATAACACTGTAATATTATATAGTTATGTACCTACTTTTATATAAAAATAATAATTGGATACTACTACTGCAACTCCTACACTCCTACAGCAATTGATATTGAATATAAACGCAAATTACAAAATAACAAAAATAAGAAAAAAGCAAATTTACATTTTTTATCGTACAATTAAATATACGTAGGTACTATCAATAGTACGCACGTACATGTAGGTAGGCCAAAAATACATGACTAACTACTTACTACGACAAGTTTTCGATATTTTAACACATTTTAATGGCATTGTGGTGGGAGCGAAAAAAGGAAGCAATATTTCTCAACAAAAATAAATCTAAACGCAACCTCATTAACGGACATAAGAATGAAATAATAATGCGATTTAGAAAAATAGTCATTCCGACTTACATCATGTAAATCACAGAGATGAATAGATCACCCTGTGAAGATTGATTGACATGTTTACTGGTATAATTGAAGTGTCACGAGTCAGGCAAAGGATTGGCCGATGGATTTATGTGGCCAGTGTGTTCTTGTGACATGCTGACGACGTCAAGGATGGTCGTTATCCGTACATGCTGATAATGAACCACGGGCTACGATTGACGATCCCCGGCGCCATATTGCGTTACACGGGACGATGCAATCGCGAAACTAATAAAATTTCAGAATGACTACATTGTTTATTTTATTTAATATATTTATTTAATATATTTAATATACTTATTTATTTAATATACTCCTTTTAAAAGTTGATACGTACCTATCTTCTTCTCAAAGTGATTTTAGGTAGACGAGGTTTGGCCTTAAAGCAAATAAATTGATGACTTCAATGACATTATATGTAGTTAAAAATAGGGATGACTATAACCCTTTTATTTTCAGTTATTTTCTTTCATTGACAAGGTATTTTTTATTTTCCTCAAAATTAAATGCTGAGCATTTTCCCATGCGATATTCTAAATTTATTATGTTATTAATTTCTACCTACCTATTCCTTTTAATTAATCCAAACTTATTAATTAATTCTATGGAAATAAGGAAATAATATAATGGGTCCATCGACATTATTACTACTAGGCATATAAACAACATTATTAGGTTTTGTTACACGTGAATCTCCAAAGTAATGTAAATTCCACGTACTCTACCTCGGAATAAAAAACTTATTTAATACTCTATTTAACTTGGGGAAACCGCAATTCAGATCACGCCTTGACCGAAAACCGCAGCATGTTGGTAACATAGCTACACACAAACACAATAAGCAGGTAAATACGTGAATGTATTACTGTTAAATGGCTCACAGAATTTGCCTCATATTTTCACATTTCTGCGATATTACACTCATCGTATTTTGCTGTTTTGTAAATAAAACTCGTGTAAACACTTGAGTATTCACAAAATAGCTAAATGTTTCGTAGATTACATCGGAATAGTTTAATACGGAGAAAAAGTTCAATGATTTAAAGCGTATAGGAAAACATAAACGGCTCGGCACTACATTGTACCCACTTAGTCGGTCTCCGGTTCCGTGAAGGGACGTGTTCCAATTTATTTTAACAGATTGTTGCTACCGTAACATTACCTAGCTTTCGACAAAAACACCTGTCAGTCATGTAGCTACAGTTTTTATACTAGTTAGCGATCGTGAAAAAACTTAATAAAAACATATTGATAGCCCAGTTATCAAAAGTTAGCAAGTAAAATTATGTATTTTCAATATGCTAGCTCTCAATTTAGGTCGCATGCAATATTCTTCGAAAATAATTTGGCAATGGGACGAATATTGCACGTTGTACCTATTGTTAGGTCTTTATATCCATTCAAAGAATGGATAGGGTCAATCGTTTGTTACCCAAGACCTAACAAAGCAATGGACATAAACTACAGGCCCTAAAATTAGAAAACAGACGTTTTACTGGGCAATAAACAGCTATGATATAGCAGTACCTGAACATGGATGTTTTGGTAATGTGGAACAAATCTTTGGTAATTTACCAATAAATAAATCTTTGTTTTCCAGAACTTATTTGATTGATATAGTACCTTCATAATTGGAAAAAAATCAAACAGGGTGTCCTATTGTCGGCCAATACAATTGAGTATATATGGGAACCAATATAATATGATTTTGATTCTTTAACAAACGTGCCCACAGCGCGCTTTATGTTAGATGCCGGTAAACAAGTGTAAACACCATAATGTCAACATTCACCTCAGGTTTCTCGACGAACCCTGACAAACGAGGTATTGTTGCAGCGGCCCGCGCGGTCGGAACCACGGGTGCGACTATGGGAATGCACCCATAAAATTTCCGCATTGTGATTTTTATCCGAATCTGTATACAAGTCGGGATTATACTGCACTCATCGTAGGGGTACATAAGGTACGGACGCAGTATACAAACGCAATTGTAAGGATACTGCCGACCTGAGCACACTGCGTTATGTGACTATCTATCTCCCGCCTATGTAAGTACACATCATTATCAACTTAGTACTTTTCATTCACGAACTAATAAATGTGTAAATTAATTTACATTCTACTTTAATTAATTAGAAGCGTGATTGACGGGTGTAGCCGGTAGGTACAGGAAAATATCTTGAGAAAATCTAGTTGTTTTATTATTCTTACCATACATACATCGCAAACCTGTCACATAGAATAATAATTTATGATTAAATGAATATTAACTACGATGATTAGTATTCCATTAATCATTTCCATAAGTTATAGTAATTAATAAAATATAATTCCGTGTAGTTGTATGAGAGTAACAATGAATACAAAAATCAGTAATCCTGAATAATCTATCAAGAAGATTAACAATCTAACAGAATACATTCCTAGTTTGCTCATACGACCGTTTCAAAGCAATAAATTCATGATATAATAATACACTCAAACTTGTAGCTACAAATTTAATTGCCATGTAATTTCTAAAACGAATTGCCATAAATAATTAATTATAAATAACAGTTGCAACTTTTATTATCCATTTACTATTTTATGAATGGTACGAATTTATGTTTGAGTTTTGGTATTAAATAATTTGGTATTAGATAAAAAAATATTAATAATTTTTTTTGCGATTAGATTCTATGATATAAAGGCAATCAACTCTAGCGCATTTCCGTGCTGTACCGACGAGACTCCCACGCAGGGCCCATAATAGCTGGCGCATTGTTCCCGACTAAGCCTAATAACACATTCTACAACGTATTAAAGAATTATCTCCATCTTAAACAAACATTTTGTCTGCTCAAATAAGCATAGTCGTATTTGTAGATGGTTGAATCACATAACCTACGTGTTGTATTCCCATGACAACATTTAGAATTCAATTTAAAAAAAGTAGTCCTCACAATCCTTGAACAAAAGAATAAATAACAGGCCGTGAGTTAATGTGACCAAAACGGATTAACGTCAACAATTATAAAAGAACTTCTCGTGTAACAATATCCGTCCGTAGACACATTGCCCTAGCTCTAGTCAGCGTCGGATAAGCTTTAACAATTCTCATACAAAGTAACAATGAACACGAGGTTATGACATGGCGGCGACACGACGACGCGACGACGCGATGTTTTACTCTCGCGGATGCAAAAAATAGAGGAACGGTAATAAAAGTTTATCGCCGCGTTATAGAACAACAAAGTATCAATGGAACAAAAACAAGGTTTGCTCGTAATGTGGGTCACAAGACTCACAAGCGTCATCGTGCAGTAGCCCAGAGGTGGTTAAGCTAATAAATTGTCCGTAACATGCTCTCGCTACGCCGCGCCCGCTATACAAATTGATGGGCTCCTTCGCAAACGTAATTAATTTAAAGTGTGAAGTCTTATATCACTTACATGATTAGATTAAAATGCTTTCATAAACAGCTTTCTATTTAATTTATTGGAACAATCGATCAATGGTATTCAACGCAATGTAATAATTACGTGTATTATAAGATACTTTATTGATGATCGAATTGATCATCAATAAAGTATTCTTCTTCTTCTTCTTCTTTAGACTTTGGACGTTTAACTGCAATATCCACTTATCTAGTTTCAGTTTTCATTACATTTGCAATGTCTTGAAGTATTTTGGTTTCATTTACATACGTAACTTTATAGACTAGGTACCAAGTACAATAAATTTAGACATAGTAAACTTGTCAAACGCTTGCTGAAAGACAACAAAAGCCGAAATCAGCTGCAAATGTAAATAAATCTAAAGTTCACTTACGAAATTAAGGTTTAATAAGTCTTATTATGGTTTTGGAATAGCTGAATAGCTTTTTTACGTCTTGTTTTATGAATGCAGCACGATGATTCCACGCTGCGTCAAACTTTGTGGAACTCGAGACAGATCGTTAGTTATTAGGAACGGCATGACAAATGTACATCAACAGTAGGAATCCCAAACTGTCGTATTGTGTTGTTACTGTCGATCTGATGGTATTTATAATTTAATTTGCGTGATCAATGGGGCTACGAAACAATGGAATTCTCTGTATGTTGTTTTACATTTACTGGCGTTGTAAAAATATTTATGCATTGTAACACGGCTTCTTGTATCGAAGGTCGCGATCGGTGTATAACAGCACACGCCTACAACTTGTATTGTTTGTTCCAGATCATCAAATATAGCATGCTGACGAGGTGGTTGGCGCTGGCGCTGGTGGCGGCGAGTTATCGCCTCGCCGACGCCTGCACGTGCGCACCAGCACATCCGCAAACACACTTTTGTAACAGCGATTTTGGTAAGTCACTCTTTTAATATTTCTTAACGTTTTAATATTTCATATTTATATGTCAACAACAACGTGTATAACAAATACAAAATATATTACATAGGTATAGGTAAAAAGCTCGTTCAATGTGATGTTGGAAATTTTCAGCATTTGGAAAATTCTTTACATTTATATATTTCTAAATTATGTAAATTCAAGTCTTTTTAGTTGGTACTTATGTGTTTTTTTTGTATCGTTGTATAAAAATAATAATAAGTTACTTTCTATATTTTCAGTAATCGTTGGAAGGGTACAAAAAACATTTCGAGGAAAAGAATTTTACGACGCATACAAAGTGAAGATTCGAAACACTTACAAAGTAAGTACTGTACTATAAAGTAGTGAGGTACTTTTATATCTGAAATACAATACTTATTTGAATACAATAGCTGGATAGACGCGTATGGTGCTAAATGAAAGTTCAGAAAAGTTGTTCTAGCTCTAATACATAAAGCTAAAAGAAATGTTCGTGTATTGCAGGCGACGCCGAAAGCGAGGGTGGCCCTACAATCCGGCCGACTATTAACGCCATCTCAGGAATCACTGTGTGGGGTGACACTGCAGCCGCGGGAGACCTATGTTATTACAGGTGAATATCCTTTCTACTACAAGATTTTGATGCTGCTACGAGGATTACGAATATTCGAGTCGATTCAAAGAATAAATTATCTTTACCCACTGCCCGTTGCCTGAGCTTTAAAGGATCGATATTGCTCTATCGTAAACTGCTGACAGTGTTCCCAGTCCGACCCCAACTCACAGGAAACATTGACAATGACACATTTTATTACTATAGGCGCCTAACTGCCTACTTCGGACTCGATTCTAATTTTATTTAACCAAACAGAATTCCAGGCGGATGTATAATAAAAAATTGGCAGGATATATTTAGGCTGACAGTTGTTTTTACGAAACTAAACAAGGTCAAGGCGGACATTAGGCATTAAGCCGAACACTTGTCCGCTTAATTAGTATTTGACTTTGTAAAGCGATAAGCATTGCTAGTTGCGCTTTATATAGACATTCAAGCCTCTAAGTGTATTAAGCAATCACATTAGCAAACTAGTAGACAAAGTCTGAATTGATAAAAAAGGTTTAATTTATTTTATCCGAATTACAAATATCTTCCTTTGTTACATTGTCCTTTTCGGCAGGATAATTTATTCATTGAAAAAATGTTCTGGTATTTAAATGAGCCTGCTCTGTAGAAATATCTGAAATTAAATGCTTTGGCTAAAATAACTATTCTAGATCAAAAAAGTTTCATTAAAGTAAAAATACAATTTTTAGAATTATTCACGACTATTAAAAAATATAACGTGTGATAACCACACCTCAACAAAGAGGTACAAATGTATGATATTTCTCTCCTTTTCATGTTCCAGGTCGAGTAGTACATTTAGAAGCTCACGTGCATTTATGCGGTTATATCAGCAGATGGCGTGACGTCACGCCTCGTCAAAGGAAAGGATTCCGCCTCCTCTACAAACAGGGTTGTACTTGCAAAGTAAGTTGATAAATTGAGAGCAGAATAACATAGTAGGAAAACGATAAGTTTTACAAGAAGACCACAAGATCTAGAAGAATGTATATAATATATAACAATTCGATAGGTACAGGCTGATATATGATTATGAAACAGAAGAAGCAAAGCACTGCAGTCAATGGAACAAGTGATCTATGTTTCGAGCACGCATAAAGGTCCTTTGAAATATTAGTAGTAGATAGGTAGACCTTGACAGAATATACAACGAAGAGATTCCTTTTTATTTCCTAGCCAAATTAAAAACTTTTAGGGATAAGGAACGAAATCATCTAACTTTTAAAAGTTGGTCATGTTTGATAAAATGGAAGGAACTCCAAGAAACTCCAATTTGTTAAAACTAAGCAGCCGATCGCCACATATCAATAACAAGCATAAAATTTATGTAAAAATATTCGTATCTCCGTATGTAGGTCAATTTCTTTCTTTTCTTGTTGACTCGTTTTCTGAAAGATATTATTCACAGATGCATTTTTCGGAAACGCGATGTTCATGTGCCTATTATTACATAATATTTTATTTGATATCTCGTGGACACATGAAAGCTGTTACGATATTTCTGTTATTATAATATTCATTTTAAAATACTGCATAAAATTCTGTTTCCCTGATATTAAACTGTAGCGATCGAACAATAAAAAAATACATAAATTCTTCAACGATTATATCATTCTTATGAAAATGCTACGATGTCTACGTTGTTTTTTTCATAGCAATTATAAATACGTGCTATTTTTTCTGATAAGTCAGTGCCTAATACAGATATTTACTATGGATATTATGGTGGTTAATAGTAACATTAATGACAGGTCCATATGTCACGGCGGCGGACCAAGTCTCTGAACACTTGCGTGACGGGCTACGACGAGTGCTACGAGCGGCACGGCATCTGTCTACACGACCGCGAACGCCGGTGCCGTTGGACTAGGTAACTCTATTTACTAATATGATTCATTTTTTTAAACGTCTATTGAGTCAATGAAAATATATCCTGGAAATGGTAGGTCGTACAAACAATGAAACAGTAATAAAGCAGAATTTAACGTATGCCACTCTAATTACTGTAGTAAACGAAGCATAAACAATGAATTTCAAATCCCGGGAACCTTGAATTATGTTACTAATTCGCACTCTACGTCGAAGCAAGATTACTCATACAATGAACCATTTTATGTTGCCATTCCAAAGCTATTTTATAAACACTCCTGGAGTAATTCCGCAAAGTAAAGCCGAGGGCTTCCGATTTCAAACAATATTAAAATCGCATAAACAGTTGCGTTGTCACTGTTAGTTTACAACAGGGGGAACGAGTTACAGTCGTAAACAGAGGTGCGTTTGATGTTCACCTACGTGTGTGCTGCTAATTGTCATTTAACACGTGTGTTTATGTTGCAGGGCTCCCGCTCTTACGAGGTGCCTGCAAGCGACGCACTTCAACAGCACGATGACTTGATTTACCCACTACGATGCACAAGTTCACTTTAAAATGTACCTTTTGAACATCTCATTACGTCGTCCTCGTGAAAAATTACAAATTCATTCACACTCATTACTAATCGTATGTACGAACGCAAAGCAGCTGTTATACTAAACCAAACATTAAGTAATTATAGTAACACTAGATTCATTTCGAGATTAAGTTATTTAGTTGAATGTTGTGTATGAACTATGAACGATCTTAAATTAGCTCTATTGGCAATGTGACGAATTTATTGGTTGCAAGTTTTGGAAAATTGTTATTTTGTGATTTTTCTTTTGGACGCTTCTAAATTGTTGTTTTGTCTTTCCGGACAATTATAGTTGTAACGTTATTTTTGTATTATTTATTTTTAAGTTAATGATTGTAAATTAACTAATTATAGTGATATATAGGTTAAAATAAATAAATTTAAATGAAACGTGGGGTTTGAATATTTTAGATTAGTCGTGCCAACTCGTTCGCCGAAGCCTAACATAAAGTTAACGGCAAACTTGCACCGCTGCTGTGACGTGCTATCTCCAACATTATTCTTGGCCTTAGACTGGGCGCGTTAGCTAATTTACATAAAATTAAGACAATTCATTCATGACAGCCATTCCATTAGGGCATGGTAAGACAAAGTTGCATTATGATAGGTACAAATATTATAATTAAATACATGAATGTACTCACCATGTCAGTGTGGTTGTGATAGTAGGTCTGCTCGATGAGAGGGAAGTTCTCTCTACCGATACGCCGTTGTAACTGAAGAAGATGGCCGAACACCCAGGGTCGGTCCTAAACAAACATTATTAGGATGTAATTAAAACCATTTCTTGTTGAGAAACCTTTACAAAAGAATAATAAATATGAAATTATGAATATTGCCATCCATTTTACGATACTTTACCTGGAAGTGGTAGATGGAATTGAGGCTGTTGATGGAAGGCACCCCGCCGAACTTAAGCCCGAGGAGCAAGGCGCGATGGTCAGCACCCGCATCGCGAACATTCTGCCTCACCAGTACGAAGTCCGGCCTACGGACAATAAATTTAATGGTACATTTTCAAGACAGCTTATGATGAATAGCGACAACAAAGGTTAAGGAATCAAAAGGATATCCTTGACCAAATCAAAGCACACTGAGATGAGATTTCTCATTCAAATTAATATGTTTACGGAAACTGTAACAATGTAGAATAATATTGTTATTACAGTTCCACTATCATTAAATTAAATAGTCCTGTAACAGTCTGTTATTAAAGTAAAAAAATATATTCTGATCTCGACGCATAGTAAAGTAGTTTATACAACCTTTAACTAACTTAGTTATAGGTTGTCTATTATTATGTAAATCATAGATCGCCCACACTTCAATCACAGTAAGACAACGCTAATAAAAGTTGTTTCCTACAAACATCCATTTATATTTTATGTTCAGTTTGAGTCACCGGAACGAACGTGATATCTATAATAGGATTTCGATAATGTCTTTGTTTTAGGTTGGATTATCTCATCGGCACATTAACAACCCTATCGGGACTAATTAGATGGTTTTGCAAGATTATACATTACTTACCCAGCAGCAAAACCTTAATATTAATAAATTAATAATGTTTCTCCTAGAAAATCCTCTAAGCCCCTAAGGAATCTGTATTTCTCTCGGAATTTTAAACGAGCTTTGAGTGTCTTCTAATTAAGTGAGTAGCTGGGCAGAGTCGTTTAGGGATACAATATGACGAGAAATAGCATTTACTTAGTATGAAAATGAGAATATTACTTACTTGAAGCATCGAGTGACTTTAGTGCCACTGCGATAAACGGCCATCGATACGTTGGCTCCATCGGAATTGGCTGTCACGGACAGTTCCTGTACAGAGGAAACGGTAAAACATATAAAACTAATTACCAGCAACTTTAGCAGTAACGGAACGGGTTGATTTCATTATCCCTTTTAACTTTTGCTTCCAACCTTCGTCCCTAACCTGTTCAGTGTCTTCTCGAAGAAATACTTTGTCAAGTCCTTGAAAATAACTTTTGAATTTAATGGAATACTTTATACTGTTATAGTTTAGTTAGCAACCTGTGTCTGGAAAATAACTAAAAAATCCTTTCAAATTAAATAAAGTGTTTTTGCTTTTACCTATCCATTTTTTTTAAACCTTTACTAAATGAATAACTTCGCCTCAGTAACAATTTATAGTATCTATTATCTGTATAATTTTCATGAAAGGTTACACAAGTAATACAAATTTGCAACAAATTACACTAGCAATTAATTACCATTAAGTTACCATCAAAAATAATTTCTTGTCTCCAATAAAGGCTGGTTGTGTAAGTAAGTAATTATTAATAAGACGAGGGGAGGTGCTTACCCAGTGACGTTGACACGGGCAGTGCGCGTGAATATTACAGCAGTTGGTCCTACAACACCTATTGCGAGTTTACATAATTGATCGTAATGTAATGAACGCCGTTGCTATGGAGACTTTTATCACAAAAGTTATAAACTCTCAGTTCAATGCTGAAACTTTGCAGACTTTAAAAGTAGAAATTCAAAGCAATGCACGTTAACGTTGGTTCAAAATGTAACGTAATAATATAAGACTGTTTAGAATAATAACAAGTTTATGTCATTATTACAGTGTTACAACAACTCAGTCCTCGCCAAACTTATTGTCCGGGTTGAAGTTGGCACGAGCTAACTTTAACCCGGCCGTAACAAATTGGAAATCGAAAAATATTGGATTAGAATGATTTACAGCCTACGACTTGAGCTCTCATTTATATTTATTAAAATCTAATATTTTTCTTTCCCCGATTTTTACAGCTGGGCTAAAGATAGCACGTGCCAACTTCAACCCGGACAATACGTCTGTTTCAGAGTAAGAATTATTATTCGCCATAATGGACCAGTCGTATGTGTCAAGGGGACTGCTGAAAGTAAGGTCTAAACAGTTATATCCGAATAATAGTAAGAAAGAAAATATTTTTACGCTGTAGTTACTCACTGGCCTAATCCCTCTCATACTGAGAGGAGATCCGTTCCTAGCAGTGGGACAGTTAATGGGTTACTCACCCTAAACTCAGCTTGTTCGACGCGGATGTCCCACTCGCCGGGGAGGCGACGGCCGCGGAAGTACTTGGACCAGTCGGTGTTCTGGTCATCCACCACTAGGAGGGTCACACATCGGTCCCGGTTGTATCCGCGGCCCACCGAAGCTACAGAAGTCACGCTCCCTAAGAAACGAATATTGTTTTCAACAAACGCGAAATTATTGCAAGCGGATCACCCTGTATTCACAGACATGTGTATGATAATTATAACTGAAGATATTTATCATACAAAGTTGGTACCTACTAGTAAATACTAGTAGGCAGGTAGGTTGATGTTCAAAAATCGTAATAAATCGTAGTTCCTAAAACGATGTATTGTCTTAAACTATTATTCATAGTAATGGCTATTATGTTAGAGATAACAATTACCTAATAAATTGGCGCCTTGGTCTCGTGCGGCGCCAGTGAGAGATTGTACACGCTGGAGAAGGGACTCCCGCGACTTAGCAGGGGAAGAGGGCGCGGAGGTGCCGCGCGATCCCCCCCGTAGATTCAGCGAGAGGTCCCCACCACCACTAGCTGCTGCAGCTGCTGCGGTTGCAGATGGCGCTGGAGGAGGCCCCGACGCGCTGCCCATGCTGCCCCCGGTGGCTAAGGCAAATTAAATTAATAGGTGAAACATTAAAGAAAACACCATAATTAATTAAACCTCCACAAAAGATTATAATCCGATAACTATACAATACTACTGTTCATACCTATAGGTATCTAAACTAAATCCGTTTGTAAGCAAACTATTTCCAAAAATTTTGTATAATCTCTTGTGTGACCCGGATTTAAAGTTTGATTAAGCAGGTTAGTCCTAAGTAAACAACTGTAACCAAGTTTACACTTCAGCTACTCCAAAGTTAGTCGGTAGTCAAATCTTGTCTACTATGTTCTTACCCTGGGAGGTCGGCCTTTGATTCTGCGGCTTCGGCTGGCTGGTGGTGGCCGGGCGACCGGTGTAGGGGTCCACTTCGCCCTCATCGCACTCGGACTGCAGGTCCCCCGAGCTGAATCTGCGCAACGCCTCCACTGAGCTACTCGCCGCACGCCACCGCCACGCCGCGCCACATTACAGGGACACGCAGAGGAGGGACAAAACCGACACACACAATGTAGCCACTCACGGACACCTAACCTTAATAACTTGCCAATCAACGTGAAAACAGACATTAAAGCTACCACAGATCGTAACTAATACTCTGTGAAAGCTAGCTTAATCAGAATTAGCTTCTACAGTGCTGGAGACTGAGAAGCTTTCTATTCTATTCGTAATCTGAATTAATCGGAGTGAACATAATTGTTAAACAAACTTATACGATATCGTAGCAGTAACGATGGCTCTTGTCAAGCAGCAACATCGAATCACGACAATGACATCGAGAGAAAAGCGCCATGCACTGAATGTAAGTCCTGACTGTTATTTGTTGCAGGACAAAGATCCCAACAAGTAGCAGCAGTAATATGGTCACATTCAATCACAGTCGAGGCTGATGAGTGGTGCTACACGGTATGTAAAGTGGGGCGGAGGCGAGGGACGGGGGCCGAGGCGGTCGGGAGAGGAGCGGGTCGAGTGCCGACAGGGATGGAAGCAGCGCGGTGAAGCGGTTCGGGCTTTTTACGGTGTCATAAATTTTGTTTTATCCTTAAATTATAAACTGAGATTTATAAACAAAATGTGAAAGTTACTCTAAAAGACATGTGCTAGAAAAATAACGTTAATTTATTTTGATAATCTAAAGAATTGAGAAATATCAGGAAGTAACTAATACTTTTAATTTATCAGGAGTTAGCTCCCGAAAATCCTCTATTACGGAGGACTTTGCAAACATAAATAACGGACAAAAAGTATACCCAGAATCGAAACATAAGTTGTATTAAGATCTCATATAGTAACAATTTATCACAACTGTAAAGGCATAAATATATTTATTAAACATGCATACATATCAAGACAGACGTTAAGATAGAAGACAGGTAACATGCGATCTGTATACATACCTTCGTTTCAGGTAATTGACATTGGTGGTGAAGGAGTTTCGAAAGCTTGAGAAAGACAGGGTTGATGTGGTCGCGGCCTGCGGGCCACAGATCCCAGGGCACCCCGAACGCTCTATTTTGCCGCCCCCTTTTCAAAATAAACAGAATTATACAAAAATAGAATGTAGGTTTGAAGAATTTAAAGTCTTCTTGCTGTCGCTGACTTCTTAAAGGTTTGGTACGGAGAGTTTCGACTATATCAATATTTTTCATAATAATTTTACCAGTCCCGATCCCGGGCCATGACAAACGTTTCTTCGGGTCTTTATTCGGGTGCCATAATAGAAATAAAAAAAGTTACTATAATCGATGCAAGTTTATCTACATACTCAATATAATTATCTTTATAATTACTCAGGAATTTCTTATTATGAATATGTATGTATGATTTGTAGTAAAAAAAAAAATATTTGGTTAATTTTAATGCGCCACGTCCATACTTGAAATAAAAATACTACAATCTATGAGAGTAATACTGTAACTCCAACAAAGGAATTTTAATATCCCTGCATACCTTAGCCATTCGTGGACATTAATTGTCACTGTAATAAAACACATTAAACTAGTTTATTACTACTGCTATTACTTACTGCATAAATTGCAGATATTCTGTGCAGTAAATGGTAGGTACTGCTACTGAGTCGTAGATACACAAAAATACCACATTGAGCAATTCCTCGATACATCGGCTACTTTCCATCCAAAAGGAGGTTATCAAAAGCCCATACAACTCAGCCCAATTTTGTAAAGGTTTTTTTTATTATCCCCCAGTCAACATTACAAAAAAGTACAATTAGAGTTTTAACCAGCGTAATACAGAGTATTTTTTCCAATAAGTGTACCTTCGGTAGGTACATCATTTGCGCTGATTTCGATGACCTCCTTTTTAACATGGTTTTTTTTATTTTTTAATAAAATTCATAAAAAGGGGACTTTTTAGGCCACCGTATAACCACGTTATACCCTGATGCATAGCTGCATAGCTTCACGCACGTTTATACCGTTGTCAGTTGCATAGTAGACATTTTCGTTTAATATGTAAGTACTCTGTGGTTGAAATTATGTAGAACCTGTGGTATTGTGCTGTGACAGCGTATTATATTATTCTGCACGACACGGTACAGTCGCGACTATGCATCTTAAAATTGCTCCGACTCTAAGCTCTAGTCGGTTTATTTCAAAAGAACCGTAGTATCATGTAAATGTCCTAAAAGTCTTTACTCTTTAGCATGACAAAAACACAGAAGTGGCACAAAGGAGGTGAGTGGGGCTTAAGTAGGTGCTACTCTACCCCTTTTTACTCGCACACCCCTTGCATGCAGAAACGGTAGAGTTTACACAGATATTATGCTGAATGAAATGACCGCTCTATTATTTCTTTTAATATATTTTTTTACTGAGTTAGAATCAAATATTACGAGCGTAGTAATAAAAGCTCTTCTTATTTTCGCGCCTAGTCGTCGTGAATATTACATTTTCAGGGAACCGAAACTACAAATACCGTAACTAGATTTATGTAAGTACTATAAACCGAATCTATCTCCATAGACACGATTTTCATGGATCCGATAGCGGTAGGTTCAGCTTCAAGTAAATGTAAACCAAAACGTAAAGCCGATATCTTACATAACTAGCAAAACAAAAACAACCTAAGCCTTCTTTACAAAGAGATCACTTTACTTCTTACCTTCTTACCCACATTATACTTCATTCGGCGTATTCTTTTGTACCTACATCAAAAATGTCGTACTGCTTCGGATACAAGGGAAATAAGGTAAATAAACTTACCTTGGGATATCTACCGGCAAGTGGCGTAGATGTCAACAACGTTAATGGAATAATGCGGCTAGGTGAACAGCTTGTGAGGTGGGGGAGGATCTACCTGCCAACAAAATTTTGAATAGATAATCGATTTAAAATATTCATTTTAAATATACATTATGTTTTATTGTACCTAGGTACTAAAACGGTATTTTTTCCGACAAAATGCTCTAATAAAAAGAATCTTTCCTTTTGATCCAGCTAAGTAATTTCTACCTACAAAAAATTACGGATGCTAAAACCGTTGAGAAAATGTCGTGCTCCACGAGTAACACCTTATATGCCCTCGTTTTCTTTACAAATGGAACACTAGCACCATCTACTATTGAGATAGGTAATCTAAACTTTTTTAATTGTTACTAACCCGACAGCAGCAAATAAATACAGAAAGATGAACACTTTATAATTCTCATCAATTCCAAGAGTGCGATGCGAATAAAACACTTTATTGCCGAAAATGTACAAACAACAATAATTGTTTATTAGTTCCCACTTTATGTGCTCTACTTTTCTTTGATAACACCAATAAATAAAAGTTAGACAGTGACATTTCGAAAGAATAAAGCTGCAGATTTGTTACTAACATAAATCCAGATTACTTATCTTAGGTAGGTATGTATAAAAATATATGCTCACAGTCTGCGTCGAGTTATAATTCACATTTTACCTTAAGTCCTGATCCTTCACAAGAAAATTCAAATTTACCTAACTATTTCACGAAAGTTTAGGCAGAAAAACACAGTCTACTTATACACTTTGCTCGATCCGGAATCGAACCCAGGGCCTCTAGCGTAGCAGTTGCGTTTTACGACCACTAGACTAATGACGCAGTTTTTTTATATTCTTCAGTAATTTCTCTTTGCGGTAGTTTACTTGTACCTAAACAAAAATAAAGGTAAAGTATAAAAATTAACGAAATGAGAAATAATTATAAATAAATTTTAGCAAGGCATCGTGTAAAAAATAAAATTAGCATTATTTTAATCCATTTGAATGTCGGACATGAACTTGGGTAACGTGACACTTGAATAATTTATTCTAGAACTGAGTTGAGGGCCAGAATGTCACCCATCAACTCTTATCTTTACTGTTTACGTATCTAATGTTTTACGTATTCACGGGCACTTAGACCCTTGGTTTGTTAGTTATACGGATTAATATTTAAATCAACAGCAGGCGATTATAAAAGTATTATATATGAATTCGTATTTATATACGAATAAAAATGAATCAGTTTATGGTGGAGGCAAATATTATTTAATTACTACTTTAATTTTAATCTTAAAACGGTCATAATATGGAAGGAAAATGGTAGTATTCCTCGTACATATTATACAACCCAAACTTTCAAAGTTATTATACATATTCATCTATATTGTTCATAATACCTTCTTTCCACACTACAGTACAGTATTATTAGATCTAATACTTAACATGACAACAATAGGTAGCATTACTAATGACACCATATTTAGAACAGAATAGAGATGGCGTGACGCGCCTGAGGCAGATATAATATTTCATGTTAAGCCTAATGCCGCCCAACATGGGACATACAAATAGCGTTGTTTTCTTTGTCACACCCACTTCGAATATTTGACAGGAATAATACGATCCTTATGGCGAAATAATAGTCACTGCTTGAATGGGATTATTTTGAGATACCATCAAGAATTACAATGCTTTCTATTAACTTAATAATACACTATCTTAGATTTAATTGGTAGGTAGGTACTACGCGTGACGGCCAGCCGGTGCTGGATTGTTCTTGGGCCATAGAATTAGAATTGACAATAATTGTGCTAATGCGGCCAATTTCCACTGTACTAAATAAATACAATAGGCTAGGCGACAATTTTTTTTTTTATGGCCTCATGAAAAAGTTGACCATAAATAGAGCTGATTATCAAAAACAAAATTTAAATTGGTTAAAAAATAACGAAGTTAAAAGCATTTTAATTTTATGCTAGACAGAGACCGCACTATACTTACAAATGACGTCAAAAGTAGCGTGCGCCATACTAATTCTATACTAACACTCGTTTTGCGGGAAAGAGACAGAGCATCCCCTCCTAATCCCCACCAAAAACTTTAAACGCATTTATCTCAGAAATTTCTCGGTCGATTTAATATTTATTTTCAATATACAAAGTATGCTACTGATATTTTTCAATAAGCGTGTGATTATTAACAAATTCAACACCAGTCCTCTCCCCTATTCCGAGCAATAATTTAAACCCTCGAATTTGCAAGGTAATGCATACAGATGCAATTTTCATTCGTAAACATGCAAAATCAATGGGAATCTGTTAAAGATAACAAGGCTTCATTCACTTGACGTATTGACCGATAGAAAACCACCACACAATATCGATTAACTTCATTTACAATTTCACAATTAAAACTTTATTCAAGCTTGCCCTACCTACACTTACCGTGTTTTTCACATTTTCAATCAAACTGTGTTCAGTAAAACTACTAATTGGATAGCTCGGAGAACGTTTTGTAAGTTTTTGGCACGGTGTTGGTACTCGCACACTCCCGACTGCTTTGTACGAGGAGTCACGTCTGCGGCACACCGGGCGCGGGCGGGCGCCAACGTTCATCGTCCGTCCCTCCGGCGACCCTCAGCGTCGATGTCGCCCGTTACGCAACCACCCACCCCGTAACCTATTATTGGGCCATTCACTTCCCAGAATTCAGACGATTCCACTTTCTCCGCAATTTAAACCAACAATTTTTAGTACTTTCACGTTTCTGCACTGTATTTCTATCTTTCGTATTTTTACTGCTAATATAAATCTTCTATGTATAAAATAAAATCGTGAGAAAGGGGTCTCTAAGGGACGAGGGGTTGTAGCTGCTAATGTTAGGGCAGTATTTTTGGATGTGCTACATCAACCGTGACCTCATGGGGCACATTATTACCCTTCGTACCTTTACGTATCACGGTTAATGTCTCGAGTGATAAGTCCACAATATATCTTTTGAGAACAGTATTTTTTTGTTTTTCCGATACATTTATGTGGATTCTATATTAAATACACATAAATAGTTTACTTTATAACTGGTTTCAATAATATTTAAAGCACCTCGTAAGTACATCGTTTTACCAATATAATAAACAATAAATTATATTTTGTAACTTAATACTGATATTCCTGAATCCCAAATTCATGTAACTGTAAAATATATTTTCTAACAATTTATATAGCGTCAAAAATGAATAAAGAAAGTTACAGCTGACCCAGGGGACCAAAAGTAATAGATGAAGAATAAAACAAGTAACTTTTCCATGTTTAGCAGACGTCCACAAGAGAGTCGACAATAAACAATGAAAATAACTTTATGTGGAAATAAATATGTTATTTCAAACATTCGCGAAACTCACGCGTCCATTAATATTTTTTTAATTAAGGCACTTCAGCATAAAAGGTCAGACATGTTGAACGGCTACCTTTTTACACGCCTGGAAAAGGGGTCTAAATATATGCGATGGAGAATAACTCACTCATTTATTATGATTTCTTTCTTATATTTAATTATAACTACGATTTTCTCCGGAATCGTTATTGCATTTACAAACAGAAATATCACATGCACCAGTTCCGTAGCGCAGTCGCCGATTGCTCGACCAATCGAATTTTACATTTTGTGTAATTATTTTAAAATTATCAGATCAGGGTAGAAACTGTTTAATAGTATTGTTATTAGGGTTTAAAATATAAAAGTGCATAGTAAATGTGTCCACCCACAAACAAATAATCGCGCGTATAAACAGAGGCTGGTAAGCAGTGGCTGGCCGGCAGCCAACCCTGTGACGTGGTAGTGTTACGCAAGGATCGATGCCAGGACACAGTGCCTAATGCTGGAACACTCACTAACAACCAACTCCGTGATTCAGCATTATACTGTCACGCAAACAATAGCTACTATAGTATGAACATACCTACTATATTCTACTACATTTCAGGTCTGAAAGTGCTCCGTGAAAACATGAAGGTAGTAACGTTCAGTATAGCGATATTTCATGCTGACATCAGTATAAAACAGCGCTGTAAGTAATGTTATGTTCGCGTGTACCACTCTTTGCTATTCATTTTATAGCAGGAGTTGCGAGAATCTCTGTCGGTACAAATCTGAACATAATGGCTACGTTGTAGAATTAATTGGAAACACGCAGAAAAGTATTTTACAGGGCAATAAAGCGATAAACTTCGATAGTTAAGCGTACTTAATGCGATCATTAAATATGTAGAATGCCACGTCTCATATGGCGATGATATGGGATATGTTCAAACTAATAAAACGTAACAGCTAGTTTGGTACACTAGTTAATAGCGCACTAAAGGCTGTCAATAGACGCCCGATATTTATCCAAATTGAATGGAGGATCTTCCCTCATTATATCGTTATTTTGCTGCAGGACGGGGTGTTAAGAGGCCACAATTGAAATCCACCCATAGCAGCACCTTGGCAATTATTTAATTGATATCGTGATTTTTGAAAAGCATCCAAAGATTTAGCCCGACAGCTTGCATTTTCACAAGCACAACACACAACAACTCTTATGACAGAAAATTGAAAAATGCCATCAGAAAATAGTAATATTCTCCAGAATAAAGTAATGCATAAAAATCACTTTTCTTTTCTCCTTGGGGGTTACGTAAAATAACTTTCCTTCACTCTCTCCCTAGTCTCGAGGGCATTCTCGAATCCATCAATATACTCGTATAGTTGTTCCATGAATACTAACATAATATACTGTACTAGCTGTTCCTAATCCCGTGAAAATTCGCTGTGTGGCCAATTTCAGCCCAATTCGGAGTGGTTTGAGTTATTGGTCGATAGATTATTAGTCAGTTACCTTTTCATTTTATACATACCTACATACATAAGTAAAAAATTAAGCGAATATAAATTGTTATCTCCCCCACTAAAACGGTTATCCATTTCTTCAAATAAACAGTCTCCACTTTATAAACCCAAATAGATCACAAAAAAATTACGATTTCTAAAAAAAAAATACGTAGTTATTACATAAAAGCTTTTTTTAGGAAATATTCTTTGGACATATTTCGTGACCCATCTTGTTTTCATAAGAAGTTCAAACATTATCTTTTTAAGTATATATTTTGAAAACCTCACATTACAATATTATCGGGTACCATAAATACCAGTCTCATGATAATGTATATTACGTTAATTGTAATTTACATAATGACTATCAAAATTTATGCTTTTAGACGATATAGCTATCTTTATTAAACAAAGCTTTCCAATTAGGTGAGTATTCGATTAACAACAAATGTATCTACTTATTCTCCAATGTGATATTTTATTTCAACGTAGAGCGACAATGGTGAAATAAAATTGTAACACTTTTCTACTCTACCAAAAGTGCATAGTAGAGGTCAATGGTTTTACTGCCGAACACCTCATTCATATGTGTACACTATTTTTAATTACAATAAAGTAAATCGTTAATTACAGTTTTAATTCGTTTAGGCAACAGTTCCGCCCTTCGAGGTCACAACCCGTCCTATGTACCTATTCGAAGTTGACGGTGTCGTAATACTTTTATCTTTTCACCACATAACTGAAGATTAATGACTGAATTGGTCTCTCCAGATGCAAATGCAATTGGTTACTTGTAGGAATGTAATAGATAATAATAATTTTGTATGATTACTTACAGATATAGGGATAATTCCGATGATGCTTGGTATCCGCTTATAGAGCACTGGTTGCGCGTGAACTGTATGAAATGTGGGCAGTAGGGGTGCCTCCTGAAACACTGATGGAAATCGGCGGGACCGCGCACGCCACAGGGGGATATTGATTTTGGGCGGCAACTCTCCCCCGCCACACTCGCGACATCTTTATCTAACAGAAACATTGAACACAACCTTCCGACGCTTCCTTTACTTGTCGATAGATGGCGCGGCATGAGCCTTGACCGTAATTTGCAGACCTCTATTATTAGTAACATCCTTTACGCTCGTATTCTTTATTTAAATAACAATAATGTTTGTTTAGAAAGTAACTCAATTATTCAAGTTATATATTGTATTAATTGCATAAAAAAACAAGAGCGAAAAGGGAACTAGCCCTGATTGAATTTTTTAAATCCCATTGACTGTAGAGCGAGTGAACAGAAATGTGGTTTTTATGTCGGCAAGTAAACAATTTAAGCATGGCCCTTTTGGACAAAAAAGGTAAATGAATACATACACATACATCTCGAAGATGTGTAGATACTATGTTCCCTATAGTGCCATGTTTAAGGTCCCTAATCATGGTAATAATAAGGGTCGAGCTTTTTGTCAAGCTCAAATCTGCTGAAAATATCATTACACACATAAATCTAATAAATAAATCACGGTCTACGGTTACTAAGGTCTTTAAATTATGCACAAGCCACATTTATACGAAGAAATATTTTTTAATATACTTAAAGCTATTATTTCTAATTTTAACACCAAGCTAAATGAAAACAATTAAGTAAACATATTTGGTTGTTTATTATTGTAAATAGTTAGCAAGCTATATTTCATTTTAAGGTTAATTAAAATACATATTTAAGACAACTTTATAAAAGTTAGACTGGCAGTTCTATTATTTTTTATTTGTATAGTAAGTAATCAAATTAAATCATTTATTTGCTTACTAAGTGTACAAACAGGTCTTACCACGGAATGCTATTACTCAATGGTGGTGCCTAGAACTTAGCTCCCTGAATATATATAAAAAATATACTGAATTATATAGTGTAGAGTGTATATAGTGACAGACTAGATAACTAGTCTGTCATATTCGAGTTACATATAACTACTATTTTACAACATCATGGTTTTCCGAGTTAATATCAAATAGTTACAAAACAAAAGCGTTAAAACGAACTAAAACTATACAATAAAAGAAATGTACGAAACAGTTGACGAGCGCGTTGAATTCTAATATATGTGCTACGACAACCCGCCGTCTATCGTTGTCGTAGCAATAATATCGGTATAACAATCATTCTCGAAAACAATACTACATTTCTTTCAGTTAGCACTTAGAAACGTGCTAGTTTGGGTTTTTACGATCTACATAAAACGTGGTTCAGTTGAGCCAAGGTTTTTCTACTTAGCCTGACTTCGTATACGAAAAGGAAAAATAAAAACATAGCCGGGAGTATTATCGGCGGGATCTGTGGTATACCTGGTGTTTTGTGTAAGTGTGTGTGCGTTACGCGAGTGGTGCAGGTGTGGGCGTGTGTCGTAACGCCAGCCGCTGCTGCCTCCCGCCGCCGCCGACGCGTGACGCAGCGTTGCGTAGCAGCTGTGTTCACACTGGAGTCACATGATAAAACTTTTATTCTGAATCCCAAATCTCAAATCAAATCAAAAACGGGGTGTTATAATCTTAACGTTTGTATGTATGCGTCTGTTACCTACCTACCAAACCAATCCTAACCTATCTACCAGATGGACTGATTTTGCGAGGTTTTTATAGATACGTTTTGAATCGTTTTGTCTTTGATAGGCGATGTATTAAATGTTCTCGAGGTAACTTATAAATATAAACTAGGTTTTCTTTTAAACGGGTGCTTTTCTTTACGCCCTATCTGGACAGATAGGGCGGGTATAATTAAGTTATATTAGAAACTAGGTGTTCACTGAGTGTAAGAGAGTCTCTGTTGATGTATTGATGAAGAAATTTCTGGTTCTCATAAATACTCTCAAAATAAAGTTTCGTATTTTTTTTTGAGAATTAGCCATTAAAAGCACATTACTCGTTAATATCCGATACTCTCTCATTTCCTGTGGGTAACCCCCTAATTATAAAATGATTATGAAACAAGAATGGTCGAAGTGTACAGTGTGAACACTGCCGCTCGCGGAAAGTAAAGTTGGTTGGTTGTGGCGGCGCAGTGTTGCTCCGTACGGCGCGCACACCGGTCCGCCATGTCGCGCTGACAGCCCGCGCATCTCCTGTCAAACTGACAGACTAGTTCACCAACAAGTATCCAACCGACAAGTGAAACAATGTGGCCAGTGCTCAGCCTCCTCGCCGGCGCCCTACTGGCGGCCGCACACGCACAGGTAACAAAGTGCACAGTGCTGCATTAACACACCGCATTATCATGCATCATGTCCATTATCAACACTGTCTGCACCACCACGACCCTATAACTATGCATTATTAACTTAACACATCCACGAGAATTGTTGTGCGCCGATTACACCGTGTCGTCATCACAGCACAATAGAATAAGGAGAAAAAAAAATGATTAACGGACCTTTGGCATGATCTCAAAGTCAGTCGAATCGATGTCTTAAGAATGAGATGTTGCAGCTGGACGATTAACACAACGATTGAAGTTGATTGTATACTTACAAAGTTTTATTCGTTAAAGCTTGTTATCTAAAGTTATATCATTGATACAGAACAAGAACACATAAATGTTACCTAATTGCTGTTGACCGACTAACGAAAGTACTTTAAATGCCGAACCACTAACATAGCCTTGACAAAATTGATACTCGTAGCTGTATCTACTTTAGTACCATATTCTATACCATATTTGATAATAATTTACCAGAAGGAAACGAAGATTCATTTGTCGAGTATAAATTAGTACGGTCTAGTTGCATTACGTAGATAACTGTTGTAACTTCGTGTTATGTACGAGAACGTAACTCATCGTAACCCACATCTTGACACGTCCAACAGTTCACAACATGCTACGTGTTTAATCAAATGCCATAAGCAAATACGGGACACAATGTATGTATTATGTATAGTTTACTTGTGTAAGTATGTGATGTTCTATGTAAATGAGTTAGAGGAAGACTGATCAATCGCGGCTGTGTAAATAGCTGCTCAATTTAATACAGTTCTGCTTTAACATTGTATTTATATAATACTTGTCATTTCACATAATTAAAATGTCCTTCGATACGATTGAATGTTATTACCTGCATGAATCATACTTGTGTTTCCTTGAGTAACTTGTAACTTTTCCTTATTATCCATCGGCAAAACCAAAAGTGAAAAATTTGAAGCATTTGTGTCTTTATAATAAGGAAACACAAAACCCACAATCGCCATCTACCTACAGGCTATGCTAATATTTAGCTCTGACCGAAGGTTCTATGTATTCCTTACGATGTAAAGCGCAACTAGTTCAACAATTGATAATTATAATGATAACATCGATACATCTAAATTCACTTCCCCTCGAGCAATAGGTCAAACTTTAGATAGATAGGTACAGCAAGCATTCAATATTTTTGGCCAAGTACGAGATCAGCCACCGGATCAAAGGCCATATAATATTAAAAGGCTTCTCAAATAACGAAATATTTGACTGTAACTATACTTATATTACAAGAATAAGGTCCGTAGTAGGTAGCATTACCACTTGAATTTCATACAAAGCTAGCTAGAACAATGTTTAAATGTACATTAAATGCACAGTACCTATTATTACCTTTGCCAAACCTAGATACTAGAACTACTGGTTCAGTTAAAACTTTTAACTACTCAATTTTAAACCTCAAACAATCGGTTCTCTTAATAACAGATCATAATAGTAAACTGGACACTGGGTTACGCAACAGTAAGTAGGTACACAAGTTTTGCATTAGTAACTGGTCATAACCCAGTTTAACTAATAGTTAACTGAACACAATACCTCTGCAGCTTTACTTGTACTATCGTACAATATATACCAAGTATTACCTTAAACACCGATTATTACATATCAACTTTTGTTTTCAAGACATGCCGCTATCGTTATGTTAAGAAAAATAATAAAGTGCTGATAGTTGTAAACTCTAGGGCAGCCTTAGGTGTCTGCTACTGAGGTTGTATAAGAGAGGTACACACTGCCACATTGCCAAATATTCTGCCACAAGCTGTGCTACGATAACAAGTGTGTTTCATATAGTTTGAAGAGCAATGTAGCCAGTAACGAGGGCTCATTGCTACACCTACAAAAACTTTAAAATTTAAGAAGAAAATACATATTATAATGTCGTAAGAGCTCCGAAGATACACAAAAAATAACTCGGTCAGCTGTGTACCTAAAGCTACTTTTTAGAACATGCACGAGCATATAAAGAAAACACGTTTTAAGTACACATTAAAACAGACCCTGCCTTCAATTTAGGCCATATTAGGTTCTGCATGGCACGCCAATGCCAGGCTGGCGCGGCGCAGGCGCAAGGTCACAGCAGCCTACGCATCCCACGCCTTTATACTCTCCGATAGTCACATTAATAAAAGCTTCGAATTTGAAATGGTATCTACGTATTACTGCCCTTTTATGCAGGAGTTAGCTGCAGTTTAGCTTAAAGACAGTCCTTATTTGTATGGAAATATGTGCGCTCCAAATATTTTTAGTCTAAAAATGGAAAATTTTGCGAGTTACAGCAGTTATTGAAATTGAGTTTTATATTTTTGTTATACATATACCTACATAATACATAAAATATACATCGTTATTTGGCAGGAGTGATCTACAAAGCTTATGTTAAATGCTTTAAGGTGCAGATACTTGTCGTAGGTGCTGCATACCAAAGCTACAATTGTTCATTCATTCAAGGAAACCAACACTGACGCAAGTCGCAATATTGACTCATACAGCGTACATAACACATACTTACATATATTAATTGTATAATCAATGAATCACTATTATTTAAAAATAAAAATTCATCCTTGTAACTGATTAACCATACTGGTACATCGAGAATCAGAAATAGGTATTTGTCTCCAATCGCTAAACTCTTGTCGACTGATTTTCTTTTTTAAAACTAAACTCACAAATCCTCAGAATGTAATCTGAGGATTTGTGAGTTTAGTATTGAGTTTAGTATGTTAATTTTACTGAGTTTCTTAAATACGTTAATAAACAGAGTTAAGAACGATTTTTTAGTTAAAAATCAACCTTCATCTACTCGTAAGGTTTCCTGATCATCATGAGCCACGTACCAAATACTAGCGAATATATTATTATGTACTTCGAATATGCTTTGAATACTTAATATGTTATCTTCTTTATCACTGGAGCCATAATATTTTTATAGTTATGCATACTATTAACATAAAAATACTATTGCGTTTTCAATGGCATAATAATTTTGTAACAGAATAAGTCGACGTACCTTTTGCACGTTGTAATTGCTTTAGTTTCGTTGTATTCACTAATAATTTATCTTCAAAGCCATCTTGTACTAACTTTGTTTAGGATTTTTCACCACTCACAGCTTCTAAAGAGCAAAATACGTTCTTTGTTAGAAATTATTTTTTTTGCTATAAACAAGAAGTAGAACTTTGCAGTGACGTATTCATAAATCATTAGTTTCCACATTTTGCTGATACAACTTTAATTTTCTCAATTGATTGATGGGACTATGGCGTATCGATAATGATTAGCTTTCGCTGTAGACTACCGATCCGCCCCCGCTTCGCTTCGGGGACGATTATTATAATTTTATGTAAAAAGTAGTGGTCCAGTAGTTTCAGAGCCTATTCAATTCAAACAAACAAACATCCTCACAAACTTTACTTCTTTATACGTATTAGTAAGCTGCTGTCAAAATTTGTGCACTACATAAAAGTAGTACCTATAGATAGAGTAGTATAGAAATGCACTTACAACATTAATCAAAGAAGAAGTATTATGACGTGTATCTCAGCGAGTATGATACAATTTTATTTTTATATTTCTTAAAAAAAAACTAAAAAGTAATATAAATAAATTATACCTGTTAATACCCTGTTATGGCAAACCGATTCAAGTAAGGTAAATCTTGGAAGTCAAATCATAAATAGAATTAAATACCTACCAATCTACTTCCAGCAATTCTGCAATCTTTGAAAGATTTTAAATTGGATTCTCAAATAAATTCTTGAGAATTTCATATGGGCAAGCTTTTCAGTGGGTTCCCTCTGAACCATAAAGAACTGAAACGTTATAAAAAATAACAGTGATATGTATAGGTACATCACTCATGTTCACGATACATGACATCACATCAGTGTTAACAAATGGTACATAAGTGCGCGATACAGACATACAGTGCAACGCGCATCGCATATCTATGTGGCACTCAAGGCGATTTGACAATTAAGTGCGCATTTTTTCACATAACGTTTATCGTTTTTTTATAGCGGGCAAACGGACTCACCTTCCTGTAGGTAATACGTAGTAGTAACTTTTTTATATTTGTATTCATTTGTTATTATTTTAACAGCTGTCACTTTTCTGAAACTGTGTTAATAATTAAAAAGCGGTAGACATCAATTAAGGGTAATCTATTATTACCCATTACAACACTTGCGACTAATATAATGACTAGTTACCACTAAAAGACCGAAATAAAATTAATTAATTCAATCGTTTATTCTAGGTGAGGAAATAACATTATAGTAGATCATACATGAGATTTTTAAACAACGCTGATAGGACTTTTTAGCGAAGTCGAAGCACGTTTGAAGTATGGTATATGCGCTCGTATCTCCTATCTAACTATCTAACAGTTGCGATGACTATAATCTACATGTTTTAGAAAATAATATTATTGTTTACATGAAAATATTCATATTTTTGATGCGAAATACTGCATATTAACACTTACGACAATAAAACTACTGTACTATATATTGCGATAAATTGTAATACTATTAAATAATCGAATTGAATTGAGATGAATTAATAAAACAAATGGTGTCGAAACGAGATAATTATTAAATAGAGTTGTAAACTATACTAAATAACGTATCAAATTAATGTATTACACATACTATTTATAAAAATAAATATTACACATTCTTTGGATTGTTTGTTTTGTCTGGCCGTGTGATTGCATTCATTCAGCAGATGAGTGTCCCGTAAATTTGGGCAACTCATTCATGGCAGAGAAAGCAATAAACATAATGAGTTAGTTGACTTGGTAGTTAGTACTTTGAGCTAAGTGATTTGGCCTGCGAGGTGGTAGCGCGCGGCCTCCTCGACACGAGTCGAGGTCGCATCTTCCTTTGCTCATTACCTTGTTTAATTTATGCTTCGTTACGTTAACAAGGTAATGTATATATGATATAATTATTAATTAATCTGATTAATTTACAATGATATAAATAAAATTATAAACTTATATATATATAATTGTTCTTGCTGACAGCATAATAAACTATGTTCCCACGAGCTTACGTGTTCTCGGTCACTTATCTGATAGTTTCAAATGGTAAACTATTTTCGGTGAATACGTTATTGTCGGTACTATAAGACATTCGCTACGCATGCGCGATGCAGGCAACGCTCTGATTGCCCCGTGGGCTGATCGAGGCTCGATAACAACGCTCGCGGAAGTATCCATTGCCCCAGCGTTCTATATTAAAGCGTAACATCATCCTTTCTATCTATAAAATTCATATTTCGCAATTTCCAGGAAAGCCATTTTATAAGCAGTCAGTCCTATTGTTCATTCTAAGTAGGTACTTGAAAATCTCACGTAGTCTATTGGATAAGAAGACATTACTTTAAAAACAAAACCTTGGTATCTTAAAAGTATATTGTTATCAATATTTGTCAGGACATGACAATACTATGCTAACGTATATCCACCAAATTGGTCACGATTGAACTGTTACGTCATGGCTTGTCCAAGTTGTTTTGTCGGACAAGAGAACATATCTGATTTGCAGGCGTGTCTGTGACACATTGTCTTCGTCAGAAATCTTGAAAGCGACGTATTACAAAAGCCCTGTCGAATTTTGGGACAACGCACAGAGGTAGGCATGTGTATTGTGTATAACACACCGAGTATTATTCTATAATTTCAAATTTGCATGAAGCGGTCTTTGGCACGAAGGTCAGAACAAAAAAACAACTGAAGGACTTTACACGTGATGGTTCTCTTACTCTCTATAACTCCGTTCATACATAGCTAATAAAAATATTTCTTCTAACACAAATATATCAAATGACTCGAATATAATCAAGCCAACAGTCCCCACTAATCAGAATAGGTACTCTAACAAGGACTATTTCGAGATAATTGTATAAAGCTTCATTAGCCAGTGCGAAACACATTTCATACTCTAACCTATTAAATGACAACATCATTAATCGTTATTAGTAGTTACCATCAATCACCCTGTGTTTGTGACGAAAGATCCTGAAACAATCACTTACGACAGTTTTGTAATGCAACATTATTTACATAGTGTTTTGTAGTTTGTCGATTATTGGGTGGGAAGTGGGCGCCGGGCGGTGTCACCATCAACATCGAAGTCTGACAAATGACTTGTCATTACGCCGATCGGTGGCTACCTGTCACACAGACAATCATCATTGACCACTTCCTACTCGACGTAGTAGGCATAAACAACACGCATCCGTGGGAAGTTGCGAATTGGCAGACGAATTAATGTCTCTTTCGATTTTTCAGAGCCTCATTTTGCTCATATTGTTTGTGGGCTAGTTAAAGAAGTATTGACGAGTACCTTTAGAAAGATGTGAAAGATTATTGTTGTCATCATCATCAACTTTTTTTCAAGCGAAGCATATCGTGTCCGGCTTTAACCTAGTTTATTTAATTCCGTGGGAATTTTCTTAGATCTCATCTGATGTCTGTGAAGTTGTATTATGTCAAACAAGTGAGTTGATAGTAAACACTTTCGTCTTTTATTGACCAGATGTTTAAGAACAATGTTATTAAAGTATCTGATTTGATTGCTTATTTCATTAAAAATATTTCTTTAAGGAAATCGTTCTATAACAGTGACTAATCAATTAAAACTATTAAAGCCTCACCAGTATCTTATATTCAGCATAAAATTTTAACTAAATATTGGAAAACAATATGTGCTATTTTGTTGCTGGACATTGCCGGCTTAGTGCTATAATCCGTCAACAGTTACCAACGTCACGAACGGTCTATATGGCTATGGGTTTCATAAGGTCTACACCAAGCGAGCTAACAAGTTGGGCGGACGTGGACCATACATATTGAATGTTGAAAGACTTAAAATAATGAGGCTTTACACTCATTGATTGCCTACGTTGTACATATTTAAGTTTAAGATCAAATTTTAACTTAGTAGTGAAAACTACTACGTTAAATAAAAAAAAATGTGATTTCGTGATTAGACATTGATAGGTATTTCACTTTTTTATGTATTTAAATCTAGATTATAACACCAGTGTTTCCCTAAAATGTTAAGGAGAAGTAATGCAGTACGGTTACAACCTTAATAACTCAGCTGTGGAATGTAGGCAACTTATGTAACTTTCCAGCATTTTGCAAAATTCATGGTCACTGAATCCCAATTCAGAGCCATAAGGCTGTATAGGTACGTACTACTTACTATTTACTAAAATCAGTGTTTACAAAACTTTGATGGTTTAGGCACCCTATAACATACATATAACAAACATACATCGTTGATGAACTTTGGTTGCGGTATATAAACTTCGGACGTTGTAAGTAATACGAACAGCAGCAAAGTAAAGAGTATTCCTCACCGCTGATGCTGCTTGTAGTGGTGCAACAAACTGCACAGCAACACGTCTTCATGATACGTATGATTTTGTATGTTACCCAGTCCGCGGAGAACACATAAACCCGCCACACCAGGTTGAATAAACATACAGGTGCACTTACTTTTTATTCATGCAAATAAACCCTAAAAAGCATTAATGAAGCAGCAGCTGCTTCGAGAGTTTAGGTAAACGTAAGTACATTATACACTACAGGGATAAGTCATTAGCACATTACTCGAATCGTGCTTCATACTACACTTCAAACAAACATTACTTAGACAGAACTTGAACTAAAACCACAAACGCAATATGTAAAAATAGTGTGTGAATTACCTAAGCAGTATAGCACGCCCACCGAGCTGTGATGACGTAGTCCTCGGCAGATATATTGGGGCCGACGGAACCGGTCGGCCCACTGTGTTGCATCAAAAACGATACATATGGGAATGAGAACCAACTCCACAGACGATAGTTATATAATTTTCGTGCCAATTCTTATGCACCACATTTTTGAAAAACGTTTAATTTTAACCTTTAGGCGCTGGTTTTGTTTTGCGGGCTAGTAAATTCGATGTTTGCCCTAAGATATTATTGAGATAAAAATGTAGGATATTTTTTGAGGTGGAAGAAGTTACAGAACATCATCATCGTAAAAAACGAAAACGAAAAGTTTTGTCCAGAAATAATAATTATTTTTTAGCAAAATATCAACTTTTTATATCATGTTTCAGTTTTATTGGTGTTGGACAGTAGGAATGTTTTTTCTTCCACATGCTTATTATTTATGTTAAGTATTTCTATTGCCTTATTAGATTTATGTTCAAACAAAACTTTCAAACCTTGATAACATGCTCTTCACTGTACTTCAGAGTTACGCATAGCATCCATACAAGCCGATTATTGCACAAGTTTTAATCAGTGGTGCCACCTTTAAACCTATAGGTTTCTCTCTCTAATCTCTTACATTATTGTAAAAGTAGAACCGTATAAAATACTCACAGCCGGTCACATCTGCTTAGACTAGAATGTAGGACACAATAAGGCTTAGCTACATAATGCTGCCTAATTTCGTCAACCAATCCAGTTGCTTTAATCCGGAATAGACGCTATCTTATGACGGTCCGAGAACAGTTTCAACTTTCCAATTACGATGACCGTTGTGCAGCTTATACAGGCCGAAATGTAGGTGATGGTGTACGTAATTAAGTAATTATATTATCCTAATAGAGATACCACTTTATTTACAACTACTTCATATTCCATTACGATGTCCAATTATTGTAACGGGAAATACTACAACACCAATATCCACTATATATTTGCGTTTGCTCTTGATCTCCGTGAAAAAATGGTCTAGTCATGAAATAACATAACACCCATTAGCGAAACCCATCAATTTGTAACAAACGGTTCTGTATCACAGTTTTACAACACATCTGTAAAGTACTCCGGATGTTCGTGACTTTTTGTACTTACTTCCACTCTATGAGATGTAAAAAGTAACGCCGACACAGTATTTTTTCAAGTAATTGTAATTATAATTTGGTATTCAATTTGTGCTGACCGTTAAGCAAATAGCGGTGATAATACACAAACGGCTACTTCTAAGGCACACACACTATTATCATTTACGACGTCTGTTATATCATTAGATACAATATCCAATTGTTCTAATTACCTTACATTATTTCCGGCCTATGTACTTCGAGCACGATTCATATGCATTAAAATATCTTACACTAGCTTTTGGTCGCAACTTCGTTCAAGTGGGTGGGTTCACAATAAAACATTAGCATCAAGCATTAGCATTCAAGGATAATGTAGCTATATCTAACAGAGAAAGAACTAAACCCACAGTCTTAGTAAAAAAGATAACAACTTTATAATATCATAAAATTTATAGATATCAAGGTGCCAATCAAACCCCAGTCTTCTCAAAAAAATTGTAAATGCAATAAAATCTGACGTAAAAAGCAGCCCCGAACTAAATCATGCAGAAAACTGCGATGGAAAATGAGGAACGGGAAATTGCGCCAGAGCTTTTTAAACTTTCTTTGCTCGGTAACAAACGTAGTGAAGGGGGAGTCCGCTGGCCGCCTCGTGAAGAAAAGTCACGAAATAAATTTAGGAACCACCAACTTTTCCCAAGACAAATAGGACATGTTCCAAACTTATACTCATTATCTTTACCTTTATAATGAGTTTCTCTGAATGAGAGAATGTCACCAAAAACTTTTTGAGTAAGAGATTTAATTGAGGTATGGGTACTTTACAATAAATTATGAGCTCGTTTTAGTCAAAGTATAACATGGATTCCGCAAACCTATTGATGACACTCTGATTCTGAATCCATCAACTGTCCATCCCTCTATCACCATATTAAACATCTATACATTCAACTACATACAAGTCTGATTATTAATATATTATTGAAAACATGTTTGCAATCTTGCCCACTCAGCGTGAAGTCATAGATTCGGACGATCCAGGGCTTTTTCTATGAAATTCTTAGAGGAGTTCGGAGTTTGGATTGCTAATCACTTTATAGTTTGTTAAGTTAGTTAGTAATTATAGTAGTAGTTAAGTCAATAGTTTTGTTATGTTGTAGGTATCTAAAAACTGGGATATGTGCGACTGATTGCATTGTTTGAAATAAAATAGTATTACAAAGACGGAATTAAAAAAAAAAACAAATACCGGTTAAGTTTAATAAATTTCTCTATTTAAAAAACTTCGATCTATAGTCGGAGGTCATATGCATGTGAATGTCTCAACTTAGAACTGAACATACTGACCCAATGACCAAATGACGAAAGGCCAATATTAAAAAGATTAATGATTGCAGGTAGATAGAATAGTGCCTTTATAATCTTAGTGAGTTATGCGGCTGGTAAATGTCTATTATAAATGAAAGATAGTGGTCGTTGGGTATTCGGCTATTGTGTATTGTAACGGTGTACACAAAGACGGCATTGACACTCATATTTCGGTAATTTTGTATTGTAATAATGATGTCATTAAGTACATAAAGTGTTTAATCCCGTGAAAGATGCGACGTAAATGTGTTTTTCTGAGTGTTCATTTTAATAAAGTCTACTTCGCTATCTAATAAATACTGAACACGGCGAAATTGAAATCCCATAAATTCTTAAGTCTATAAGGAAATTCAGCGTGAATAGCTAGCTGTAAAGAGAAAACATTCTTGAAATACTGAAAACAAAGGTTTATCTTACAAAGGTGATGCAAAGCCTATCTCAAATATTAAATTCCTAACGGGACCTTATGATTATAAAGGGTCTAAGGCTAGAATGCGGAGTTTGCCTACTGTTCCACTCACATGGTAATTGAATCTAGGTACTTGTGACTCATTTATCATGCTCAAAACAACATAATGCCTTCGCAATGTTAATAATCATGGGTCGCACGTAGTCTCTCATGTAAAATATGATAATCCAAAACAATGTTATTTCTAGGTATATTAGAAAGAAAGAAAGAAGAAACATGTTATAAATTGCGGTCCCACAATTTCTCAATTTTATAAACACTAACAGACATCATATAAATAGGTAGGATAATACTTATATGGTTTAACTCCATAGTGAAGAGGCTGTAAGCGTAAAAACACATTGGGTCACATTTATACGAAGTCACCTGTTATACCGGCTCTTGAACTAAAAAGCGGACAGAATTTAAAATGTGAACATACAAGATTGCATCAAGAGGGATTTCTAGGTAAAAATTAGGTGGTGTGTATTTTAAGCACGCGTTTTTAAGAAGTCGATGTTGTGAAGTGACCCTAGTCCCGGCGGTCACTCGTGCGTTGACCTCGCCGTGCCCGCTAACATCCACATTGACAATAATGCCGATGTTATTTTACAAGTACCATCGACGTCTTGTATGAACGCCCGTCTTAATTCCAATAAAATTATACTTAAATTCTTTTCCCGACGCTCATTAAGACATATTAATTTAAAATAAATGCTAAAGGCATGGGCATTCGCAGACCAATACAGGAAATCACATTATAACCGTTAAGCTATATCTACCCCAGCAATTATAACCAAACAAACGTAACATCTGTGAACCCATTACCTAATGCAAGGTATTATATAAGATTTCCTGATCGTGATCAATACCTATTTCGTCTTTGATGCAATAAACTTCTTTGCCATAATTAGGCAGTGGGGTATATGCCTCTATCAGCCATCAGTGAACAAATAATGACTTGTCTTGAATGTCAAGAATTTCTAAATAGCACAATGGGACTGCAACGTAAAAAATTGGTTTACCAAAATTACTTTTAAATAAATACTTAATAATAACTAAGTATATTTTTTCTACGTCTCATAATTATGTTGTCTATTTTATTTTGTGTAGAATACGTCTTGCTATAGAATAATAAACAGCGCAATTTCATGGCAATTCGTTATACCATCAATATTATAGTGGGTACGTCAAACTTGTCAAGCAACAACAAGTTTTTGACCTTGCTTACGATGACTGGTACACTTCTTAGTGATTTTTTGCTTACCTACTACATGAACAATCTATCTCTGAATCCTATAAATAATATCGCAGATCTCAAGGCGGATCGTGAGGTCTGCAAACAACAGCAATCAGTGCAATCATCCTCTTAAATCAGAGTAAGCCCTTAGGTCCTTGTAAGTTCCTTTATGTTTTCTACGAATAGGAAATGGCTAAACGTCTCACAAGATACATAGAAAAATAAGCAAATATTCTGGACAATATACAACACTAGGCCTAATTTTGGATTTGGAAGTCTTATTTCTAATTCTGACACTAGGTACACGAATATACGACATTGAAATAAGAATAATGATGAATAGTCAATATTATATAAACAGGTGACCTACAAATCATCGTCAATCTACGAGGAACAGGGCAAGTCGTGACAGTTCAGACAAAAAATATCTCGATTCTTTTCAAATTATAAGGATTTAATAATAAATCTTAAAAACTAACACTGTTGAACAGTGTTAGTTTTTAAGTCCTGTGCCTATTATAAACACTACAATACACTACAAATATAAACTTTTCATCTGCTTTTTTTTCTGCGGTGTAACAATGAATAACCCTTCTGCAGATTCCAGTTAACACATAATTGCCCCAGTGCAGTGTCACGATTTTTATTATTACAAGGTTTTACAGCAAATATTTTCGAACTGTTTGCCTTCAGCTGCAATGCGAGCTCTACATCTCTTTAAAAGTGAGAAAATTATTCATCACACATTTACTGGGGTAGGCTAAAGGAAAAAGGGTAAACCTATGCAAGATTTAGACGAGCTGCGCCAAAGAGTTGCAAAAGCCCATGCAAATCCCGAGAAGATACGCCCGTTTTATTAGGTACACAATCATTTTCAGAAGAAAATACCATTACATTACTAATGGAAAACAAAGAAAATCTAAGTGCTTGGTCATCACATCGTATGAAAACACGCAATAATGAATGCTACATGTGTCGTAATTATATAATAACCTAAGCAAGTGCAAAAAGTTACTGTCGTATTTCCTCAAGGTCTAAAAAGAAAACGAGACAATTGTTAAATTATGTATGATTTACTTCGATTCTAAATCTAGTAATATGCACTAGGTAGAGATAATTCTAGGAAGCTATCAAGTCGGGTCGTGTGGATGGGATCGTGCGCGCGCGTCGCCCCGAGGGCGCGACCCTTTATGGCCTGTCGGTTTATATGGACAAGCCGCCATGCGACTTTGCACACAACTTCCTTCATTCTCTTAGATCATCAGATATAATTATCTCCCGTATGCAAATAAGCTTTTGTAATACATCTTGCAGGGAGATGATGCGTGTTGTAACAAAAAAGTAACAGAATAATGTTACATCGTGAAAGTAGAATAGTAGATTAGTTTTTTCCCTATAAATAAGTACGTGTGTCATAAAAGCTTTAGTTATTTATAGTTTCTTAAGTTTCATGAGGCATTCGGACAAGACTGAACGTCAGAGGATTATATATTTTCATGCTCGCACCGTTTTCATATCTCTCCATACTACGTGCGCAAAATTAATAAAAACGCGCACGAAGTTACTATCTTAACCGTAACTATCTATTTTATGGATATGAATTGGAGTTGTATTGGATCGAAATAATGAAACATTATTTATAAAGCTCAATTATATCAGGGTGCTGAGGGTGCGGATAAGATAACAAGGGTTGGATTTGCTGTATTTTTATGAAAAGCCTGTAACATAGTTAGGCATGACTAGTGAACTGATTGACTAGCCAGCCATCAATTTTGAAAAAAAAATTGTTTGCGCAATGGATAAAATAATAAATTATAATTATCTATACCAAAGTTTAGAGCCGATAACGTTTACAACTTTAACTTAAAGAAAAGCACATAGGCAATCGTCATGTCGTATCATCTGGTTCTCGGCAGCCCTATAGCTGGTAAGGCCGAGAACCGTCCGCGATACAAAGAGCGGTGATTTGTTGTCGGAGATTTTACATTGTGGTGCCCGTGTCGTAACAATTTGTTGGTTTATTTGTCGACTGTAACGTACCCGCGTAGCTTGTAGTTGAGGTTTTGAGGTCACAATTGGTAATTTACTTACTCCAGTTCTAACATAACATACCTACATCAGGTTTATACTTACGATTGCACCTACGTATTAGCAATTAAAATAACTTGCATTTTATTGCGTGAAGGCGACGCGGCTTTCTTGTTGTTCAGATTTTACTACATATGAATCGTAAATTTCGAATAAAATTATCGACTTATAGACTATTAGAGATACCTAAGTATAGAGCTTTGAACGGTAAACTTGTAAGGTCTCAAGTTTCCTTTCATATATATTTTCTGGTCATAAGTCAACTTAATGATGCTACCGATCCTAAGGACCACGTAGCCATTGTGAACATATAAATCACAGAAACAATGCAAGTCCAACATGCCGATCGATCGCGTGTAGCGCCCATAGAAGGAAAGTCTGACGGTAACGATGACTACAGGAAGTCCTTGTATATCGTTCCTTATGAGTAAACCGAACAAGTTTTAAGTAATAAATTAAACGCACTCATTGCCTTAATCGTTTCTTACTTCGCAAATAAAAAGTAAGCTAACATTTCCATTCATGAAGTTTAAGGAATTATTTCGTACTGCATGCTTAGAATAAAATTGAATCGTGCATTGTATGTATTCGTATAAAAAATCTACTTAGAGCATTTAGGTATTACTCGATCCTCAAATATTAATGACATTTCATTTTTTACAGAATGCAGAAAGCACGGGAGATTTCTCGCCGGTGGTGACGGCGACTTGCAAGACTGGCATCATGGCGATCAACATCTCCTTCAACCAGCCATTCAATGGCGTCACACATGCCAGAGAATTTAGGTTAGCCTTCACGCCTTCTAAGCATCCATTACCGTATTTATTAAAATGACCATATTTATACTTGGCTGGTCAACGCTATAACTTCTGGAGTTCTTTTTCTTTCATTTAGTGTCTCTGTCTGTTTAGTTTTAGTAAGTCTGTCCTTAGGTACAGAACAAGAAAATTTTAATTAGGTATCTAATGTTAGTATAATACAATTAATAAGACTAAGAAATTAATGTCATGTCACAATTATCATAAAATAATTACATAATTAAGTAACATAAGAACTCCATACTAAAACAAGTACTTAATGATAATAATGTGTAATCCTGTTTATGAAATTCTAAAATGACAATGCGAGAGAATTGTAACTATGTAACAATATCATGTTCCCTACAAATTATTACCTAAAAAATTTAAGGCCACGGTTTGAAATTTCAGAACCCCAGCTTGCATGGCGCTGGGTAACGGCAGCGAGACGCTCAGTTTCGACATAAACTTGATGGCTGCGCAAGGGTCACCTGACTACTGCGGCGTCTTCTGGAACAATGTCAGTATATTTATTTCTTTTACCCGACTACCCGCGACCGAAAAAAAATCCACTTCGATTCGTCATATTTACTTAATCCATTGAAAAACATTGATGGTGATGATTATCATATTTTATTAATTTGTAAAAAAAAAATTACAATTCCAAAAGCTCCATTATAGTTACTTTTATTTCGCAACATAGCATATAATCTTCTCAGTTTGATGTCCTGTTTGTAATTAATATCAAACACTCTCGGTTATTTCAGCGAACAGACGAGCGGTCGCTACCGCTAGCGGTCCGTGTGCACCGGACGTTGGAGCTGGCCGATGACAAATTCTACGTCATCACCTGCGGCAAAGCAGGCTTCAGGAATGCTCGGTAACAACCACAATACTATTTCGTTTTTTTTATACCACTAAGATGACAAACAAGCATACGGCCCGCCTAATGGTAAGCGGTTACCATAGCCTTTGGACGGTTGCAACACCAGGGGTATCACTCGCGCGTTGGCGACCCGAAAAACTTCTTAGAGGTTTATGGAGGATCACTGCGCCGACAGTTTGAGGGAATATTCCTCTTGCTACTAGTGCAGCGCATCCTTAGAAGGAGCTCTGACGGCCTTACTCACTGCAGGAACACGACACACAACAAAGTGTGTTATTTGGCTGCAGTTTTCTGTAAGGTGGAGGTACTTCCCCAGATGGATTTGAACCATACATGTCTGTGCCCTACCTCTCTTAAAATGTTGTCTCGTAAGTGTTTATGGTTACAATAATAGTTAATTAAATATGCGCTACTGGCTGGTACGACACATCTAAGAAAATAAGTAAGTATCACTTGACTGCCCTTACATAAGGCATTGCTACAGCAGGCATGTTGTGCCTGATTTGAGTTGATTATTTTGTCTATACTATTATTAATTGTATTTTTATTTTATTTCATTTTATTATTCTGTGTGGATGTTTTATGGGTCATGGTTACCTGAATTAAATGAATTTTATTTATTTATGCAAGAAATGTAGCAAGTGGCGTTCTGTAGTGTCACTATTTTCGGCTTACCTCACTGGGAAAAAGGCATTAGTGTATGTATGTTATGTCGTGTGGTACACGTATAATAATAATACATAGAGCACAGTGATACATGCACAACAAGCATGTTTTGGGAATAATTTGATAACATGGCTTCAGTCAACGTAAAGTATTTACAAACTAGTACGCAGTTATTTTAAAACTATGTAAGTAGATACCTAACTTATAATTTATTGTTTTTATATTTTCACAGAAACGAAACTTCGCTCGTGTCACTGCGAATGTTAGACTCGCAAGGTCGAAAAGTATTGAATGCGGCGTTCGGTCTCCCTTACACGCTTAGAGCCGAAATTAGCAAACCCGATGGTTAGATTAGATCTTTATCTGTATTTCGTAAATTGTTATTCATAATCACAATGCTTATCTAATGCATAACATTTTCAATTACAGGCAGCCACGGAATACGACTGAAGAACTGTTTTGCTTTCAATATGCGAAACTATACAGTAAATCTTCTAGACAATAGAGGGTAAATGAAACGACAACAATGCTTAATTTATTTCTCATAATTTCGTGAATTACAATAACATTAATCGTGGGTGATGTTTACAGATGTCCTGTGAAACAACAGTCGATTGTAGTAAAGTCTGAGACAGGCGCGGCAGAGCTCGCGATAGCGTCCATGTTCCGGTTTCCGGACTCTTCGCAAGTAAACTTTCAGTGCGACATAGCTGTGTGTAGAGGTAAATAAGTATTTACTTATTAGTTGTTTGGTACTATTCTGTCACTGTCTATGTTGACTAAGGGCCGCACTCAAAGACGTCACTTAACGTAATGAATGATTACGTAATAGTGACCCAGTATATCTTAGTACAATGACAACAATCTCAGACCAAAGTTTGTTAACGATTCATTAACATTATTGACTTTTTTGAGTGCGTGCCTAGTGAAGTATGATAAAAGTACCCGTACTTACTTAATTCATTAGCCAAGTGAGCATATATGTAAACCCGGCTGTTATATCTAATTCCAGGCACATGTTCAGCAATTGACTGCAGTACAGAAGCTCGTTTCGAGAAAGGCGACGAGGAGAGCACCGTCACCGCGTCCACAGGCATTTTCGTACTCGACCCCAATGACAATGCTGGTAATAAATAATTACATATATAGACTTTTGACTTTTGCAATTCAATTTTGACTACACTATCTTCCCCTAAGTCCGTGCTACTCGATCTCCATCACAACATAAGAAATCCACACCCTATCCCACCGTATCCTAGGAGTCAATTTAACAAGGCCCTAAAAAGGCTATACTGTGCTATTCCTCGGAATGTAAATACCTTGGTATATACCTAAATTATTTCTGATTTTAATCATACTAAAGGTTCTTCAAAAGCGGCCGATCGTAGCCTTTTAGCAATATCAATACATTTCCAGAATTTGAATTCCATAGGTATTGAAATAAAACTACTTTTTACGGATTTTATCGTTTCGGACCCTTTACAGCGTCCATGGTCGGGGTCCGAAACGTCGGGATTAAAATAATATCAATATAACGCGATAAAATCCGTAAAAAGTAGTTTTTTTTCAATGTCTAGTATTCGCGTAGATGTCAGAAATCAGTATTCCATAACTATTTCTGATATGAATATAAAGATTTATCAAAAACAGCCTTTGGAAGTAGACAGAGAATGGTAAAGTAGACAAATTTACTACTAGTGGCATTGACCTTGACCGCATACCTAACCGAAATGATTGGGAGGAAGTTAAACGTTGCAACAGCAAGGAGCAGTTTACCATGCCAATGACGATTATACCTACTAATCATTCAGTTGTAAGTCTTTATCCAGTCATTGTGGGACTTGGCTATGGAAAGTCTCTTTCGACGTCTCTATCAATAGCACAGGTGCGCGTCCTCGAGTCCTGGTCAGTTGGTATAAATTAAGTAGGTCAAGGAGACTTTTAGGTATTTGGTACCGCTTTACCTATCTACCTTCTATCTAACAACAAAAATCATTAAGGTGTTAGCTCAACCAATGTAGATTTGTAATTCTCAGTTGCAGCGCTTTCGTGTTCTGACGGTAGCGTGCGTCCGCTATGGCTGCTCTACCTGGCCATCGCGCTCGGTGTCATGTTCGTCGTGATGCTGCTCATCAACTGCTTCCTCTGCACTGCCATGACGTGCTCGTGTGCAAGGACCGATGTAAGTAGTTAGATGGTAATAGTAGTTCTATTGGAAACAATTATTTCACCTGACTGAGTCAATCGAAGATGGTTTTTCTGCCGTATCGACTAGAAAATTGTTCAAAGCTAGCAAGAACCTATAATCCTTTGAAGGATCCATCTACAATATTGATCCTTGCTTGAGGAAGAGGATCTGCGATTGACTCGGTAGGATCTGTCAAGGAAGAATTACCTACCAGACACGATAGAAGAACAATTGTTACGAACCTCTAGAGGGTCACACGGTCACTCGTTGCTTGAGAATGCAAGAATCAGACTTATCTAATCTGACCCAAACTTAATGCTTATCTAATTGATTACAGGTGATCGAGAAGGACCCATCTGTGGTGGAGGACTACGACCCGTACCGCAGCTGGCACGGCAGCCAATACGGAACCCGGTACCCGTCATCCACGATTCACTCTGCGAGGTATATTTCACATAAATTGTGAATTGCGAGCAGCGGACCTGGGGAGTCCACCACCCGACCAGATAATTGCCCCAGTAGGCGGCACGCGGTAATGCAAGCGTGGGTGTCCGGTGGTTGCACCCATTACACTGGACCACAGCCTGTCATGGTGAATGTTTCTGATCCCATGGCCATGACGTAGGTATAGGGCAAGTTAGAGCAAGTGCGGTTTTAGTCTGTATGAGTCCGACACACTGCCGCCCCCCACGTAGGGGAGAATTTTCGGGTGACAAGCTACCGCGTCCCGCTATGATCCTATTGCAAATATTGCATTATTTACGTAGTTAGGTACTGGCTCGGATCATTGGAAAGTTATCATAAGCTAAGCGGTATACCTAGTTATTTGCCTTTCTTGCATGATTTGCACATCCTACATAAGTATAGGTATATTAGGTAAAAGCTAACCCGATAAAACCAGCGAAATAATTTAATTTTATTATGTTCACCAGGTCTGTTTCGGACAACAGTGACCACTACGCGATAGTGCAGTCAAGGCCGGGCAGTCGACACTCCGGCATGCACCGAAATAGGCATTAATAAGGTACGCTATACGTCCAGTGTCCACCTATTACAGCCGTTTGATGACGTATCCGTTTTTCCGATTAGAACCTCCTGTAGTTTTTCGTTTGTCGGGTCAAAAAGGCTACTTAAAGCACCTCCCCTAGAAACAATTCAAGTATCAAAAAGGTATCCCTTATGATACCTTTACAATATTTTTAAGATTTCAAATAAGACGCTAACATTTATTTTTGTCTGATTCCAGATGATGAAGTACTTATACTATTTAGATACTGTGATGCAAGCGAAGACAATAACGATCCTACAAACGTTGGTAGGTACCTACATAATAATACCTACCTACATAATAGTCGATTTACCAAAAGTATCGTTTGTATGGATACTATCAATAATTACTTAGTAAATTCTTACACATTTAATTTTATAACTTTTAAATATAATCTAAGTAACAATAACCGACTATGGTGCTTTTAATCTCAAATAGATCAATATACCTAGAATGCGATAATTATGTTACCTTTAAATGCAAGAAATGCGTTCAGCTCTTCAGATGAATTTAACTTGTGCCATTTTATATGCATGTACCTTATATGGTCGGTAAGAATGTAGGCAATACCGATTATAATTTTATTTTTGATGATTATTAAATCGATACAACGAATCCGTCCAAATTCATGTGTCAATTATATTTAAATTCATGAATTAGAATAATAGATAAAATATTTAAGGCACTAAGATCTAGGTTGTGTGTGTACATTAATTATTTTAAAAAGTATTGTTAAGCATTTACTGTATGACGCACAAATCTTCTGACTTAAAACTCTTGTGAGAACAATGACGAACAAGGTGTCGATAATGTATGGAATAGGGAACAAAGTAGGTACCTATTTAGTATGTGCCTAGGTAAATTATATATTAGAACCTATACTTACATACAATAAACAAGATTAATATTCTTGCTACTAAAATGTAAAACTAGGAATGAAGTAAGCAAAGGAATATAGAATGCAACTGATTTCAATATATTAGGGTTTAAAATAATATTAATTAACGATGTCATCAAATCGGTTATAACTGTGTTGAAACATTTAGCTGTAGGTACTATGTAGGAAACCTAGTTTAAACAAATACCACATCATCACTGTGAAATATTAATTAGAGTACCTAGTGTCTAATTCCCTTAATTTAATTAAGTTTTAGAAAGAATTTATTTTTATAAGTGTACGAATGCGTATTTTTTGTTTTAACAGATTCTCAAAAGTTAGTGTATGTTTTGTGAATGGGTATTTAGTATTATGTAATAAAATGTATATTAAAGATGTGGAAGATTCTATGTGAAGGTATTTTCCTAAGTTCCAAACTTGCGTTATCAATAACGTATTTAGGTGAGATACCAATAAATACTTATAACACTACTTACTTATTGTTTTATTTTACTTTCTAAATACCCTGCTACCCTCCTGCCTATTACCTGTACCAATTATAAAAAAAACAACTAAGTAACGAACGGGGAACCCGCGGTGATAGTCCGGATGATGCCGTTTCCTAAATTTCCGTGACAACTTCTTCTTATTGTTTGCGAGCTGTAAACATCTGCTCATCATTATCATCAACCCATTAACTGTCCCACTGCTGGGCACGGGTCTCCTCACAGAATGAGAGAGGTTAGTTCCATTTTTTTATTTATCTGGCGGTTATTGGTTAGAGGTAATGAAACAGGCTCTTATTATAAATGAATTATGTCAACACCCTATTCTTATTTCTTTTTGCTCATTTAATGTTAATAAAGAAATGAATAGACCAATTGCACATAAAACACTTTTTATTTATTGATGTGTATTCTAACATTATACTCCCGTAAACCGTCGTGAATCCATAGATAATAATAATATTTTCATAATTTATAGATACTCACAATAATAATTATTACATTACATATAATTTACTATAGAATTTATACAGTCATTGTTTTACTGGGTGCCTAAGTGTAGGTACACATGTTTGTCGATAGCAAAAACAGACCATCCATAATTTATCTTTCTTTCCTATCGCTTGCTAACAATGCTAACATTATATTAGGTAATTATGTAGATTATTGGATATTGGCAATAATAGTGTCCACTATGATATAATATTATAAAGGTAACGTTTATTAAAAAAATGTTCCTATGTTACGTACACGAAAAGGACTACAAAATTGGACTAGAAAGTTCCTGGTCGCGTGCAACATCAATTATAAAACATTAAAATTACAATATTCTAAAAATAGGTACTTTATAAGTTGGTAACCAACATGGCCCTCAAGATGCTTTAGTATCATTAAAAATTATGCTGCTATTTATGTAGTTCTCGGTATTTAAACAAAAATTGCTACAAAATTATTTTTAACAAAAATATATATAATTTTAACAGATAAACATCTTACTTACTTCATGTTCATTCAGATCAATTCGTAATTGTTATAACTTATCATTAAAACCACATCGTAGGTATTTTATCTGTCTATGGCACATTATGAATATTTATAGATACATGTCTACAAAATTATAAACAGGTATCGTCTTATGCATGTGCAAATTGTGATTTCATCAACTTCATATTGATAAAAGTGTGTGTATTTCCTATTTAAAAAACTACGCCTAATAATCTAATTAGATACAAGCTATATACATACATTGACTTAAATAATTAGTTGCCTGCCGCCATTTATTAAAATATTTTATGTTACTGCGGTGATATTTTAATTTATTGTTTCCCTGGTTCTTTTTGTTCTAGAATTGAATTCGCCACTTGTTCGTATAAAGAACGTTTGTATATTCGTGGCTGTCCATCGCGCAGTCCATGGGGGTACATGCCGAAGGAAGCGTCGTCATCGAACCAGCTCGTTGTTGGCTGAAAAACAAAAATTATTAAGAGACTGATGTCAATATTGCTATCAGTGCATTCCATCAGACTTTTTGAACCATCCCTTATTAATAAATTCGCGGTCAGACTGACAAAATTAAAAACTGCCGAGATCGAAGGTCTTAACAATAGTTTTTCTATTATCTAAAATATCTTCTAATTGAGTCTAAATAGGTTAGTAAATTGCTTGCGGCAGGACCTAGTTGTTACTTACTCTCACTAGTCACTAATTAAACCTGAATTAGATCTTGGTGAAAGCAACTACTCTCACTTAATCTACGTCATCGGGTAATTTTACCTTAATCTAATGCGATTAAAAACGATTACTTATGGAATTACGGACACAAATAGGATTAAGGCGAGGCATTGACAAACTATGAATCTGAAATCGGACCCCCGCACCGCGCCATCCTCTTACACCCCGCAAATACTTCGTGGTTTGCGATCGTAGGCTCGCGTTGTGGAACAGAGATGTCATAGAGTCGCGCTTACTATATTTATTTTTGTTGTAAGAACATGAATTTGAACAATTATTTTGTGTAATGTTAAATGGATATTTTAAGGTGTTGCTCCCAGAGGTTAACGATTCTATAATAATAATAATAATAATTAGCTCCAGGACCGGATGGATAGCACAATTTTTGGTTAAAATGGCTACGTACTTCACATGCTCGCTGGGCGTCTCAATTCCAGTCACCCTTAGAATCTGGGAAGCTACCACCTTCCTATTCCTAAGTATTGAAGTCACCCATCTGCTCCATAAGTCTGGTAGTACTGCGGAACTAATATGAATGGAGCGCGGGAACGCGGAGGAGATAAATGATATGTCCGTCTAGTGTAAGGCTGTTTTATTAACTCAAACATGGATACAGAAAGCGCGCGGCGGCAGCGCGGCGTCACGTAGGTAAGGTATACATCAGGAACCCAAGAATTATACACCCATCACTTGTTTACCGACAGTCTATAGGCTTCTTACATATATTTTGACAGCAAAAATTTGTACTCATATTGATAAAAAATCAATTAAGTATGTCTGCGTTTTAAAAATGGATTTAGGAATGTGGTATTAATGAGCTACTATAGTACGTAGTAGTTGTATGCTAGTCCCGGTAATGTCTATCCGTGTGAAGTCGGGACGGACCGCTAGGAATTAAAAATTACATAACTAAGTTATTATGTAACTAATGTTGAATGTATATTTTAAGATCTCTAATTAAAGGTAACATGTCAAAATAGCATGGTAATAAATTTAGGGTAGTATTTAAACGTAAATCAAAAAATATCCTTTTTCTATACAATAAGATTCCGAATTCCCATTAAAATTACTGATTGCACAACAAAATATTCAACTCAAAATATCACTAAACACACAACAATTTATTTTCGCAGCGTACAGCGATTTTTCCTAAAGCAAAAGCTTTTTCATCAATGCACAGCTAATAATCTTAATGCACATTATACATGTTAACTCTTTTTCTTTTAAATATAGCTTCTATTTTTATATTATTTACAGCAGTTTTTCTAAATAAAACAGCATTTTATTAGTCACAGTCGTCTTATTATTTATTAATTACCACATAATGAGATCAGAAAAAAAAAGATATAAAATTGTAATATATTGAATTATTAAAGCGGGTCTTGCTTTCGCGGGTCGTCCATGCTTTCTAACTATTTAATCATAATTTTTTAATCCTATTTACTATAAGCATAATATTTAATAAGCATACTATCCAAAAGCATAAGTTTACTTAAGCATAACGACGCATAACCATAACTATTATAAGCATACAAACTATATTCCAATAGAAATAAGGCGTAGTTGACGGAGCCCCGCTTCGCGGGGCTCCTTCTTCCGGGTGGTTTTTTTTCTAACCTAACCTAATCGTCTTGGAGCTTATTTAATTCCATGTTACAGCATACTTAATGAACACCTAACGTTAACCTGATGATGGAGATGCAAGACTGTCGAAGAAAACCCGTTTACCCGAAAACCGGTTTAAAGATAGATCACATTAAACAATGTAACCATTTTTTTAAACATTAAAATGGGTATAGTAAGCTATCCTTAAAAGATACACTTATGGTATCGGAACTTTTTTGTAGGCCTATTAAAAAGGAAAAATTCTATCATACATTATTTTTTTATATCTCAAAGGGATAAGGCAGCATTTTCCATGAAAGTTCCCAGTCGCTTAATTTTCTAAATTTGATTTTTATTTTTTTTACGTTATTATATGTTGATTTATGGGCCTGGACCTGAAATATATTAAAAATATATTAAATGTGATAATATTTTTTTATATTCGCATAAGTCCAAAGACGACTCCATTTAGCTTTGTTCTAATTTACCGATTGTCAATTTATAAAGTCTAGTCTAATAAGCATTTACATTGTCCCGTACACTGAAAGGTCAGCTTATACTGGTTGTGGGAGCTCATCTGACACAGTCCCGGCGCCATGGAACTAATATGTCAAACTTCTTTACACTTCGTTATACTTACTACTTCCATGCCCGGCGCTGATAACAGTCCGTGGCGGACTGACAGGAGGCATTCTCCATACAAAAACAAGTGCAAACTAGCTTATAGTGGAAGGTCGTATGCGCCAAAACGGTTTTTCTCGTTTAAAAATCTAATCTAAAATGTATTTTAAAAAACCAATTACAAATTCAAAGAGTCTGTTGAAACTTATCTATACTGAAAATTTGAAGGTTTAAATCCGTTCCGTTTCTTCATAAAATACGAATCCATGTTTTTGAAGAGGTGTCTTCAAATTTTTTTTCTCTGCAGTAAAGTTCAACCAATCGTGTTTCTGTACTACAAATTTATAGCTAAAGACATGAATAATGACATATGTAAAAATCAGATCCGTATGTTTTGTAATGGCTGAGAAATATTAAGATCCATGACCTCCAAATCTTCAATGCGACACAGCCGAAATTGATTCGGCGTCTTTAACCCGATGTACGAAACTTAATGTACCTTTGATGTTTCTACTGAAATACATTGTTATTCTATCTAATGGGTGGTCTGCTCATGACAGTTTTAAGACTCGGATAATCACGAACTAATTATGCACATCTGTCGTAAGCTTCAATAATTAAGAACAAGTTCTCCTAATCAAGGTCAACGGATGACACTTGAAATGATAACGTTATCGACACCGAATGACCGGTACACGTTCATATCTAATATTAACAGCATAATATCAAAACAGATGATTCCAATCGTCAGAGAATGTGTAGTTTTTTGGGTTCCGTACCCGAAGGATGCAATGCAACGGGACTATTACTAAGCCTCTCCACTGTCCGTCCGTCTCTGTCAGCGGGCTGTATCGCATGTACCGTAATAAGTAAAGTTGAAGTTTTCAGTTTCTATTTCTAATGCCCACTATAAGGACAAATAATATGTACCTACTAATTTTATTGATATAGGTGCCTAACTAAAATGGTACGGAACCCTTTATGTGCCGTCTTTCCTTATATCTTGATTTTGGTTACGAGTAATGCGTATATCGACATTGAAATGTCTCGGCATATTCTTGATTGCATCGTTACTTTCCTGTCCTCCAAGCTCCGTGAATGTTATTACGTGCAACCTTAAAAGACTTGGCCACACTATGCTCATCGTATGTAGGTAGGTAGTTACTACGCGCCGCATGCATCGTAGGGGATCGTAGGCGATATTTATTTGACATTCAATGTTTATTCGTGTGTAGTAAATGCGTGGGAATGCATACGTCAAAGCTTTTATTAGAAAGCTTTGGTCTGACGCAGGTGTGACGTCATGAACAATCAAGTTTAACACGGTTGAGACAGGGTTTTCCTATATTTAATTATACGCGACTCATGAATCATTATGTACGTATTTTGAGTACCTAGCCCGAGAAGCCTGTCATGGCACTGACAGGCTTCAAATGCAATGAACACAAAGCAAATAAAAATACCTAGGTAAATAAACCTCCATTTTACTTAATTTAATTAAATAGGCTGGCTCATCGTCACTTTATAGCGACATTGACACACAATAATTATGCCTGAAGAGAACCAGATAAAGCACTCACCTCAAGTTTAAAATTCAGGACGTGTGCGGTGGTCTGATATCTGGGCACAGTAGCCACGCGAGACACCGGGAAGTACCCGGGGTGATTTGCGGTAACCTCGTAATGTCCCGGAGTCAGCAGACGATAATAATCCCCGTAAGCACCTATACAACAAAATAAAAATATTCAAAGAGTAGACTCAAGACTGAACGAGACCAAACGAAGGATGTAAGTACCTATACTTAAAAACAAATATTATTACAACTATTCTCCCTAGTCTCCTAGCTTAGAAGGTATCATTCGCAGAATGGCTTCTATAGCTTCCTAAGTTCTTACATCAGTTAATTAGCGCATCGTGGTGTCATTACAATGTAACAATGCAAAAGTAATACAGTGTTTATGAAACAAATCTTAACAATGTCACAGTACATCTCTATCCAACTATAAAAAAAAAGATGGATAGGAAAATATGTAAGTATATAGGTATATCTATGGCTATAATAAATATGGCTTTGTCGTGAGTAATTCTATTAGCATCTTATATTCAATTATGACTTCCAATTTTAAGGCCCGCTTTTATAACTAATTGACCAACTTTACACACATTTCTATTCGAGAAGAGTATGAAGCTCTTTTGTATTCCATCGGATAGTCAACCTATTTTCACAGTTACGAAATAAAGCTAATGCGTTGGTGATGATGTAATACGGAGTATTACGGAGTAATACCAATACCGATGTTCTTTCTGTCGATAATTCGAAGCTGTATGAAATATTTGTATACAAGCTAAAGGATGGTCCTACTTAGGTTTAATAGATGTGTGTCCGTCGCTAAATATGCGATAAACTTATATTTAGATACTGATAACTGACAACAACGGGTTGCCAATTGTATTGTTTGATAACCTAAATGAGCATAACTTAATGCATTTCAACGACACAAATTGTTATGATTTAGACCGTATACACACAGTCGGGGCGTCCAGAATCGAAAACAATTATTATATATAAATCTTTGAGTTTCCAGTACTACTTACAGTAAATTTTTCTACAAAGTATTGTGTGCAGCGTCAATCAAGAAATGTAGCTGAATGCAGCGAGTGAACAAATGATCTCAAATGAGTCTTGCCGTCGAGATGTCGGTTGCGCGAGGAAACGCTTAGTTACACCAATCAGTATTAATTTACCAAACTGAACGCAAACAACAATTAATTTCCTTGCAGTGGACCAAACACTTCGTTTCCTTATAGTCGCATTGTTGTACGTCCTAATAACAATTACGATCGACTATGATTATACATATAGATACCCACAGATCTACCTATTTCAATAGCCAAATAAAATTATAAATGTTGATTATAATAATTATTACAATGGGACGCCGAATAGATACAATTAAAAGCGTGTGACTGGGACATGTGGCTGTACAATATACAATTGTAGGTACATGATGATGATTATAGAATGTCTCTTATTTTTGTGTAATTATTATTTTGTACAATATAAAATACGTTAGGTAGGTACATTTAAATTAACTCGCAATTATAGCTAGGTATATTATGTGACTGTTAACGCAATAAATAATACAGTTAGCAATTAATCAGACTCGAGTACCCATTAAGTAAAACAAATTATACATCAAGTCATGATAAAAACTTCTTACCTGTGGTAACGTCATGGCGGATAGGCCTTGGCACGGGTCCAGTGATATTCACGATGGATATAATTGCATTCTGTATGAATCCAGAGTCATCAGATACGATTCCTTTAATACCAGTATGTGCTTTCCATATGTACGCTAGCAAAGCTTCGCGGTTCCTCTCCCATTCCTGTGCCAAAACACTCGCAGGAGGATATTTTTCACAGCCCAGTTCAAGAGTGATTTCAAAGGCATTAGTGGCAAGATAGTTAAAGTCTTGCATACCTGGAAAAACGTCAATATTTAATAAGGATAGCTCTCGTAGAGAACCCACTAGTGTTTTCACTATAATGAAATTCCAGATAACTACCCAGAGCACAGAGATAGAACATAGTCTGGAGTAGCACATAGGCTACTTTTTATCGCGCTAAAATGTATAGTTCCCGTGGGATAGCGGGCAAAGCCGCTGGTGGAAAGCTAGTTAATTATACACATAACATCTTAACGTTAGCCGTATACTAGATATTTAGGAATTTGAAATAAATTAAATGACATTAATGTTTTAGTTTGAAAATTATACCAGTTTAGTCTTTATTAGATTAGCTGTAAGATTGTTGAATTATAGGCAGTTTATTAAAGATTTGTTGTGTTAAGTTCTAGGTGGTTCGGTTCATTGCAGTCACTAGCTGCTATACCTAACAGAAATATCATCAGCAAAGAGTATACATTTGTGATTCATAATATTTGGACTATCATTAATGAAAATGAGAAAAGTATGAGGCCTAACACGCTACGCCAATTTATTGCACATATGCGGGGATCGAAATGGTTTTGATATCATCTAATTTTGTTAATTCCACACATTGTTCCGTATTTGTCAGGTAGCTCTGCAACCAGTCAAGAGCCGGCCCTCTAATACCATATTTGTTACACTTAGCAAAGAGCAAGAAATAACCTTTTTTCTTGGTCTGAGGAAATGAAATAAATTATTCAATGAAACAAATAACTCCACTGCGTTAAAAGTAGGCGAGGCGAGGACAAGCTATTCATTAGGTAAGTCTAAATTATAAACAATACTTACTGAATTATAATCAAAAATTCAAGTTCCTTTGCTTGTCGCCTCGTCTCCAATACATTTTCCAACATTCAAGGCTTGTTTTGGATTTTAAATTAGTGCTTTTAACGCATTCGGGTTTTTTGTTACATTGATTATAACATAACTAGGGTTTTCCCGCAGCTTCGCTCGCGTCAAGTTTGAACATCATTACACCGCATTAGTATTTTTTTGTGTTCTGTTATTCGGGTGGAGACAAATCCAACAAATCAAAGATCATGAAAATCGGTCCAGCAGTTCTTGAATTATAAGTGTCGTAACAAACCCGACTTTGTTTTATATATAAGATGATGGATCTTATTGGTCGTAGCGTGATAGTATATAGCTTTCCTCGATATTTTTATCAAATCAGACTAGTAGTTCGTGAGGGCGTTCAGCCAAACAAACTCTTCAGGTTTAAAATATTAATGTAGATTGTAAAAGTTTCATAAACTATTATTTAAGGTTAATTGGTATGACAATTACTTACAGTTTGTTCAAACCGGGACATTTTTCTTAGATTTTATTTATAACTGTCATAACTTCTAAAAGAAAAGACTGATCCGAATAATTTATGTGGCATTTACACTTAATTTTTTTCTTTAAATCGGTGCAGTAGTTTTTGTGTTTATTCGTTACAAACTGAAATATAAGTGGACATAAACGGTAATAACACCGACTGTCTTAAATGAACGAACGAATTTATGCAAAACCACTGCAAAACGATACCCACCTACCTACTTACGAGTTACTTTACTTTTACAATAAGGTAGGTATTTATACATATAAGTATAAATAATGTTGTTGTTGTATTTGAAGCAGTTTAAGCATACGAGTTATAAGATTGTACGGTCGGTCTATTTTGAAATTCACTGACGTGCATTGGTAATCATTCCAAACATGTGTAAAAACAATATCACGTTACAAATAAAAATTACATTGAACAATGCAGCTAAAATTAGCATTGTTAAGTCATCCGCGTTTCATGGCCACCTCCAGTTAAATGTAAATGCCAGTACATAAAGTCAACTAACTGATCTGTAGCTTACATACACTTCCTGCTTCTCGCACTTCCTACGTTATGAGGCGTAACATTTAAATGAACAAAAAGTTGGCAATCTCGATTCGACTTACGCCAAAGCTTGTGCGTGTGCTGGGCAAATACTTAGGAACCTATCTGGTTTAAACGTAACCATCTACCTATCCTATAGATCAAATTGCAATTTATGAATCATATGTAACGTTCACCTGTTAATCTCGAAAATAATAAAGTAATTGCTTATTAATTACTAAGTATAGTATTTGGTTTGGTGGATAAGCAGTTTAAGTAAGTAGACTGAGGGATTGTTTCACCACCTCTGGATAGCCGCTAACTGCCGAATAAATTCAAAAATGGAACAATATTTGTATGAAATAATCTGCCAGCAAATTTAACGGGAACTTATTTGTAAGCTGTGAAACAGGTCCTGAATGTTTTAATGTTTACTTTCATTCAATTTCAATTTGGTATTTTTTTATAATTAAAAGGTACTTATTTATTAATACCTACCTCCTTTCAAACTATACCAAGCAGCTCCATTAGTGACTCCGCCTTGCTTGCCAAAGTTATATGAAGCAGAATCGTCAGAACTGGACGTATGACATCCACGACGAGATGCTGAAGCCATATCGGCATGGGCCGCTGCGTAAGTCGTAGCTAGTTCCCTGCACAAATATTATATGTATAGCAGTTCCGTTTCAAATCATATAATGAATCACTAGACGATAGCTCCAGACAGACATTATGATTTCACTTTAAATAAAATACGATATTTTTTAAATTATAATTGTTATCTGCAAAAAATTTAATAATTTGTCAAGAAATACTTTTGTGCCAATTAAAACTGGCACAAAAGTATTTTACCAGCTTTTTACCTGAATGTATCATCATCCGGACTTGCAGAGTACTCAGAAACAGGTGCACCACTCCGGCTCTCATCATACGGGTAATTGGCCACAAGATCACCTCCATGCATTGCTGCACTCAACACAAATGGTACAGACATGATCCAGCGCATAACAGCCCTTGTTTCAGGTTCCAACTAAAATAAATATGGCCTTGTTTCACCAACTGCTACTATTGATTATCTTTTTAAAGGTGAAAGAAATATAGAAACTATTGTAATGACAAATGGAAGCTTATTCTTACTGTTATTTCTCTTACATTAATGTCCCGCAAAATTTATACTTTAACTCATTATTATCAAAATAAATATTAAATCTTACCGGTGCTGCAAGGCGTGTCAAATCTTTTAGCAAATGATTATTGTGATTAATACCCTGGCGTTCAAATTCAAATGTTATTGCATCCAAATCTGGGAAATTTCTGTTGAGATCTACCGAGTGGTTATTTGTGCGGCCAATGAGATAATCTACACTTCCCTGCCAACAAATCAAGTTATAGGTAAGTAAATCAGATCTAATTGCAAATCATAATTGAGGTATTGTGTAAGCTACATACAGTATCTGTGGATAATTGCCAGCCATCTGGGTTCATGGACGGTAGTAAGTGGATCCGTGTAGAATGAATAAGTGCTCGGATTTGACGGTCATGACTGTTATACTGATCACATAGATAGTGGGCCAAGCCTAGTAATAATTCCCGTCCTAGAACCTCATTTCCATGGATATTTCCAACGTATTTTACTTCAGGCTTATCTGAAATATAATTAGGCGTTTGTAGGTAGACAATAAATTAAATTTTTAATTGGTTTAAAAAAAATGCAAATATTATACTAATTATTATCTCGGAGTAGTATAAGTCAGACTAACTTTCAAATTCTAAAATAATAAAATATTTGAAAGTCTAAAAACGAACGGCGGAGAAGCCAATTTGTACTTACATGGTTGATGGAATCCTGGTTTATCGGAAAACTCTATAACATACAAAGGAACACCACAAACAGATGGTTCAGACAAAGCATAAACTCTCGTAATATTAGGGCATTTTGCATGAACTCCCTCAAGCACTATTGGTAGTTGTTCATTATTATGATGTCTCCAAACAAATTCGGCTGAAGTCGTAAATAAAAAAGCGAGACACAAAAACAGATATGACACCATCATATTGGATTTTTATATTTAAGATATTTTTGCTGGTATAAATTATATTATCATTATGTTCGTAATTGAGAATAAAAACCATCCACTACACTCACGTCCAACCCCACCGAAATAACTAAAACAAGTTATGCACGCGAGTGCGCGAGTCGCGAGCGATCGATTTTCCCGCCAGCACTCACACAGATTGAAACGACACACACTCAAAACAAAAGTGATGACGTAAGTTCACAGTCCATAGAGGTTGGCCCACTTATCAATCGATAAGAAACATCTACTAATCGACTAATGAGTTATATTACGTATAATAGCATTATCAGTGTAAATGGTTTGTAATGTAAAAAAATAGGCTCGTTTTTAAAGTTTCATCTGTAGATTAGTTGAGTAGTAGAATACATTTCTGCTGTATCTCAAGCACGGGGCATTTTAGTAACAGAGTAGTTAACATAATCGTATCGAGTTCAAATTATTTTAAAGGGAACACTGATAAGCACCGCGGCGCCTGCGGCGGACGTCAAGAGAACTAAAATATTGATTCCTAGCATTAGCTTTCGAAGCTAAAGCTGCGCGTCCACTGAGTCGGAATCGGAGCGTACGGAGAGGGCGGATTTTATTGCTTTTATTGATTTGTATGGTACTGCGTCGGTTGGATCGGCATTTCTGCGCCGGAGACCGGAATTTCTGTCGATAACGTTATCCGCAGTGAACGCACCATTCGGATCGCTCTGAAAAAGCCGATCAGTGTTGCCAGGCGTTTTGAACGAGCGATCGTACGATGGGTATATTATACAAAGTCGTATTCCATATGAAGGTTATCAAAATAAAATAGTACCTACGTTTAAAAAAAACACTTCTTAATTTTAACCCTTTACTAGTGTAATCATCATCATCATCAGCCCGTATTCTTCAAAAGCATTTTATATGATTTTCATTCATCTGTTTGACCATTTCTTTAGTTCGTTGAAATGAAACACAATCGCCATATTCTTTGAGTGTCCATTAACATTTTTTTTTTTTAATAATAAGGTGAAGGACTAGGGGTACCCACTAATAAGTTATTCTGCACTAAACAATCTGCCGTGCCCACTGGATGCTGCGCCTCTTTAATAACATAAAAAATATCGATACATCGATATATCGATATTATTTTTTTAATGTATCGATATTTTCGAGCGATATTTCATATTTAGATGTATCGATGAATCGATATAAAATTCCAAGTATCGAAAAGGTATAAAAATCAATATTTTTTACAGACCAATAAACATTTATATGTTTTAAAATTAAAAAATGCCAAAAAGGAATACTTGCCAAGAAGGAAACCCTAAAATAGTGGTGAAAGGAAATAGCTGTTCTAAGTTAAAACTAATAATTAAAATACTTTCATTTAATACATTATCATTAAATACCTACTACCTACTTAGGTAATATATTTTTTTAATTTATTACATGTTTTTATCAAAACTATTCTCGAAATTAAAAGACCTCTCTACTTTTGTCTAAATCACTAGTGCCTGCCTAGTACCTACCTACATATCTACTGTTAACTTAGTATTTAATTTTAATTGCTGCAGGTACCTAGGTACCTAGTATAATCTAATCAAAATGCAAACGCTTATTCTTCGTACGGCGGTAGGCACAGAGTTCTCCCAGAAAACAGGCAAAAGAAACAAAAAGCCCCACAGCATATATAATGAAGATACCCTAAAACAAAAATAAGGTAATTAGGTAGGTAATGGTAGTATACCCAGTAGGTATACTACCATTACCTACAGCATTAGCATATTATTTTTGTACCTACTTAGAACAATTTCATATAGATACCTTACCATCATTAAGTATAGCAAACAACGAACTATGACTATGAGTGTATGAGATGCGGGCAAGACGGTGTGAAATTGCAAAGTAAATAATTATAACAGTATAAAATGGTTATGGCTTTGATTTACTAAATATTATGATGATGATTATTAATGATTGGCGATTTTGCGCCCCCTCTTCGATTGGCGCCCAGGGCATGTGCCCTGCCTGCCCCACCCTAGTTACGCCACTGCATCATTTGTATAATTACAGTGGGGTACTGGGCCGTACCACATACCTCTCACCCCCGCTGTCACATAAATTCGTTACTGGGCATAGACTCGCCTCATGTTCCAAGCCACCATTAAGTTTGAATCGAACTGTACCCACCATATTGTTCAACGTCTACTGCTATTACAGGACGTAAGCCTTTCTGAGTCATTCTCAAAGCCTGATTCTCAGCACCACAGTACTCGTCCAATACCTACTTATATGCCTTCTTCAAGCCGTCGTCGTCAGTCCACCTCGGTGCTAGGGACCTAGAACCAACGGTTCTTGGATCTTTTATAGATGTGACTGACCCAATACCACTTTAACTTTTCTAATAAGTAACTTCGTTACAGTTTCATCCTTCAGAATATCTCTAAGCATAGCGGCGCACAAAATTTTTGGAATACCTACGCGCTATCTTCATATCACACAGGACATAGAACATAACACAGGCCCAACTCCACAGTGCTTTTCACACTGTGGAGTTGGGCCTGTATTATGTCCAGCGAAGACCTTACTCATTAATAGTTGATACACTTATAAATCTGTATAGTACCGGTAGGAATCCTTATATTGGGAACTAAGTAGGTACGTACCAAAACATTACCCAGACTTAAAGGTTTCGTGACCCCGACATCGTTTTTGGATCTTGATAGTCTGACCTCTATCTGTACTTTATAATTTAGATGCTTCAACGCTACCTGAAAGTATTTTGACTCAGTGTAGTTTGTATGTGCTACTTAGTACCTACGTAGTAGTAAATGAAGTTCGGTACCTACAGAACCTTATTAACACCAAACACATTGCCATTTTCATGAAGTATACATATGCATTTATCACATTTTACAGTGATATTAAAGGTGTATTAAAAGATACATTACAATTATGTAGACCCGGCATCGAAACCAGCGCGCTTGCTTTTTTTCGACTTTTCAAAACATCACGCGAAATATTCGAAAGAATATTGTAAAATCCTGTTTCTTTCCAAAATATTAATTCTGTTGCCTAATTTTTCTATATAAACATGCGAAAAAACATTTGTTTTTTTTTCGACAAAAATAACAATTTATTTTCGTCATTTCCAACGCATCTTCATCATTCTGTAAGTACCTATGTAATAAGTATTAAGTAGGTACTTGAGTTTCCCAAGCCAACAAAAGCCCGGACTGGTGAAGAAGGCCCACTAGCTCGCTGACTTTTTCCGTGTATGGAGAACTCTTCCTCATCATGACCACACACTGTTCATAGTAGAAATCTTCTAACATTATCATCATGTCTAGGACAGCCTCTTGTGTCACGTACTCGCCTATTGCGAAGGTACCTAAGTATAAGTATTTATAATTAAAAATATAATTAATAATACCTAACATTGATCTTGTACACTACCTTAAAAAAATATAATTATTATTAGTTAAACATACAAACAATACAAATACATATTTTTACTATGAAAGTCTGTCTGATATCCAAAGTAACGAGCTACCGAGATTGTTAATTTTTGGAAGACGATGCCTCACGAATACTATAGACACTGATGAATTATTTACCTGCCGGCAATTTTTCGATACTAAAAGCCATATTTCTTGTAAAACTTTTTCTTTTTAATTCATCGAAGGAATATGTGCGAAACTGGCTTAGTAGCTGTTTAACTAACGGCTGAAATAAAACATTTATGTCGGTATTATTAATTATTATACCACTACTTATGTCTAAAACGAACACGTACCTACTTATTTATTCTATTTTATACAGTTATATAAGGAAAATTCTACTTTATATCTAATCTAGGTATTGGTACATATATCTTACTTCTGTTGAAAGAGTAAGCGAAAATATCCAAGCGTCATGTGTAGCCCCCCACTCCATGTTTCTATCCACTATATCTTGTACCGTATCAATAGAGGGCTCATATCTGGGCACAGTGAACGTGGAAGCCAGACCAGCTCCGTATGCGCTACTCAAAATTAATCCTGCTATCAGCAACCACCCAGTAATACTTCGAATCTTCCACGAAGCAGTACTTTCGTATTGAGACTATAAAAAAAATTATGTACACGTGCCTAAGTAATTATTTATCATATCTAAAACTATTTTATTTTATTTGAATCCGACCATCCGAAGATGATTGAGTAACGTTTTGAAAAAGAAAACCGATTTCATCAACTCGACAACAGATGTCCTGTACAACCAAATAATAATTAAAAAGGTAATCCATATAAACATAGTTATGGTGTCGATGTCGTACAAATCAAAAAAGTAAAATTCCCGAAGATGTTCAACTGATTATAAGGAAGGATTCTTAGGTAGCATTTATTTTTTTTCCAGATCTCGAAACCTGTATGTAGGATATGTGATTTTAATCGGTAAAAGTCCGATATACCTACTGGTAATTGGGGTGGATACCCTAAGATTGATGAGGATTTCCACATCGGAAAAAAAACGTTGTATATGGTAGATATTATTAGGGTAGATATTCTTTGAAGACGTTGTATATGGTAGATATTTATCAAGAACGTCCCTAACGCTTCCGTACTTTATAAGTCGCTCAATTGTAAATGCGTATCAAGTTTCATCTAAGATACCTATCAATGGACAATATTTGTGTTTTTGTCCGTATTTGCATCATAAACACATACGTGGTCATTAGCGTTCAGTGGTAATGAAGCTTCAGATATAAATTGACAATAGAATTGGATCTATACTATGTAGTCTGTAGCATTATTTTAACCAAGTAATATTTATTTGCCCAGCAGTGGGACAAAGTGGGCTAGTAAAAAAAAAATAATAATAATAATATTTATTTCCCGTAATCAATTAGACACTATAAAACCATCATAATTAAATCAGACTGGCGATAGACAAATTAAAGAAATTTATACCACCTACTTGCCCGATCATCATTCCGAAGACATTTAGAAAAGGATATGTAGTGCTAGCACACCCTTGAGCTGTTAAAAGTCCAGTGGACGCATAAAAATAAGTAAAGACCACAGCAAGCCACATATACCAAGTGAAAGGCATTAGTGGCATCTCCCAACTTGATAATAATCTGCATAAAAAGCAAGAAAAATTAATGACTATTCAATTAAGACTATGGTATTGCTTAAATATCACATCTCACCTTGGTGCAGGAGCTACGCAAGTTATAGCCGTTCTTACAGCAGCAGCTGAAAAGTCCAACACTCGATATTCTTCATACCAAGAATAAAGGGCAGCTGAAAGTAGTAATCTTAATACTCACAACTATTATTTGACTGACCATTAAACTTGACTAAGAAATTACTTACTTATACCTAAGTCCGCGCGATCTTCTACAACGCTACCAATAACTCCAATACCACCAGTTTCGTTTTCATAGATTTCTCCCCATTGATCAACATCTTCCCTTACGACTTGAACTGTGCAGTTTATCCGTCTGTAATAAAAATATTATTTACTCGATCTGATTCTATTCTTGCTATGGTGGCTGACATAGCCAGCAACACTTCGACTTCGACCCAGTAGGATCTTTTGTGTTGTCCCCAGTACCATATATTCCTTACTCTTTGAAGGCGTGGTTCATGAAGGCGCCTGGCCCACTAAGAGGAAGGAACCTAAAGACTTCTGGCTTTAGGCTACGCCTTTATAAGCGGAAGCCTTCGACATCGTTTTTACGACAAACGGCTGGTCGGATCCAAAAAACACCAAGAGGCTTTTAGCCTTATATTTACGTGTTAAGTATATAAGATAACATCGAAAAAATAAATGATTTGCGAAAAAAAATCTATCTTTTTTCCTCAGGGCCCCGTTACGTACACTCCAACCGCTGCACTGTTTCCTTGAATTCACCACAGGCTCTGCAGGCATTGTTCAAAGCCAACTTCTAGTCATGTAGTGGCTCTGTGGCCTATGAAGGCTCCGATGACAGTTCGGGCTCGATCTCATAATACCTAAGGTTTTTTTTTCGTGAAAGTTATTAGACTTACCTGCACAGTTCATCGACTATCCTAATCTCCACACCATCTCTACCCAGAGGATCTATAGCAGGGTCTATGTCTAACAAGACATACGGTTTATATGTAAAACAAGCCACCTTTAATGTCTTCCCATGTAAGTTGCTCATATCATGAGGAAATAGATTAACTTGATTTTCAAATTTAAGTGAACATGAATTCCAACGATCCAAATATATTGGTAGATGGTTATTGTCATCTGGACCAACAAATTTATGCGTAACCAATTTGAAAAATTTGCAGTTCTCATTACTCTGAGAATTAACAATCATGAGCATATTTGCAACAAAACTGCTTTCCTCCATTGAAAAAATTATGGAAGGTAGGCCATCGGTATCCTCATTGTATTCTTCATCATATGGCAAAAATACAATCTTCCGATCACTTCTTCTTACGTTCCCTATATGGACAACTCTTTCGAACGCGGTAATAAAGTTTTGCGGTTCTTGCATACGCACTATGTAATCAGAACACCCTATTTCTGACACATTGAATATCTGCTCCACCAGATTTTCTTTATTAGGAATCAAATACGTAAAACTTATTGGCAATGGTAATGTTAGAGGTGCATCAGAAAAAATCGTTACACAATATGCTGAACTAAAATAGTTTTCAATAATTGTATTCAGAAGTATTTCTAAAGGCAATAAACTCGTCACCGGCAACATCATCGCGTTGTGAGTGAGATTAAACCAACTAAGAAATGACGATGAAATTGCTTATCGTGTTTGAATTTATTAGATAGGTACCTATAATATATTACCACAGTAGAACCATTTAAATATTTTAGGATTCCTCGACTAAACACAAAATACTTAAATATAAATAAAAGATATATTTAGCTGTATACCGTACTCGTGATTTTATTACCCACGGGACTTATAACCAACAAAGCAAAGTCTACAACAGTTCTTGTTTTGTGCTAAGTCTAGAGGCATGATAGGTAACATGTAGCGCATGTAGCTATATTTAGCTAGAGGTCCTGGGTTGATTTTCAGGTCGAGAAAATGACTTTCAGGTTTTCTATGAAATTCTCGGTAGTCTCACCACCTATGTTACTATGTTAATGGTGACATTCAATACCTACGTAGAACAACAATTTAAGTATCAAAATACTGAAAATATCGTTATATGTACCTCATATTCGACTCCAACATGATTGCAGCAGGTGATTTTTATTGTTTAGTCCATTCTGAACCCGTTACAACAGAGTTTAGTTTATGCAGAACCCACAGTAATTCTCATATTAATAATACATAGAAATGGCAAACAAAAATAACACTTGAAATAATGACTAACCTTCATATCATTCACTTCAATATTCCAAAAGAACATTTCCTAATACCTATGAACGCTGTTTACTGTCATCAGTTTTATTTACTATCATTAGCATTATAAACTGCTTCAAAGAAAATTTATGATTAGTAATTGTAGTCGTAACAAAGAGGTTTCATAAAAACAAAACGTAGCGTGAGCAAAACGTAGTTTGATAATGGCCTACAATACACGAAATAAAATATAGACATATGAATTTGTTATTTGTCGGCTGCACTAAACAGAAACCACTAAAGCTAATGGATATTTTGTTATTGTTGTGTGACAAGACACACGCGGTTAGCGCCACCTTTAATTTTAGATAACGTTAGCTGTCTTGATACTTGCAACACATAATTAGTTTAGAATAAAACGTACCGTCTTACGGATCGAATTCGCATACAGTGTACATTTTCACATAGGTATAGTGCTTGCAATTTTCGTCCGCGAAAAATGAAAATAATAGAGCCGGAAGGCGTAACTAGTAAATAAGTACCTATAGGTATAGATAAAGTCTAGTAGAAATACTATTAACATTCAGCAAATAAAAACACACATAAAAGCCTTTCTGTTTGTGTTTACCAGTCGACAACGTAAAGTACGCTTATAAATATTTGATCAATACCTATAGTCACAACAGACCGATATTCCGCCAACACGATTTAACCTATTTTATTTTCTATTTATAAAATATTTCATATTATACATGCCTTATATATTATGTTAAAAAGAAGAAAGTATCATAAGGTATATTAAAAAAACAGTTTACATAGAGAAGAAGTTAGTTGCTGATAGGTAAGTATTTTTTATAAAACTATTTCTGTTCGTTTGAAACAAAGTCAATAGAAGTTTCCTAAAATAATAAGGTTTCTAAAATATAATAACAGAGTTATAGAAAACTGCCCTGTAGGTACTAACGTAGCCTACAATAAGTATTGGAAAATATAAAATAAATGCACAAAATCAAAATTGTTCGGCGATCGGCGTGTGTGGTCGGAAGCTTCCTTGCCGCCGACGCGTCGGCTAATTAAGGAACTCCCGAAAAAATGGACTACTTCACACGTACCGACCGACTGAGTTAACAAAAAATAATATGAATCATATTGCCAGGCTTTAAAAATATCAAACATAGATATGAATGAACCTATGCTGAACTTCTGGTAGGTCACATAGACTCCCGCCGACGCTTCTGAACAAAATAGTTTTAAATAGGCTTGTATTGTATAGTATTTATGTAGGCAGCCTAGGTAGGTCTTCGAGTTAACTATAACTATACCTATGGCTTTTAAAATCCTTTGCCTACTTCAGTTTGCAACGTTCAAACCAAAGATAAATGCAGGTTGGCAGTAATTATTATGTTTTTGTTTTTATATTTTAAGTAGTCCAGACTAAGTAATTACAAATACATTTGAGAGCATTTTTTTCTGGAGTGTTTTAACTCTACTAAATTTTTCATGAAAATTACGATTTTTCTCTCAGAGCAAATTATTTTTCATTGATTAAGGTTAATAAAATTATTATTAAATAATTTACCCTCACTGTGGGTTCAATAAACTTTTAGGCGTCATACGGTTCGATCGAATTGATACCTTTCACATTACTAAAGATATTAACAAAAAGGAAGTGGGTCGATTTATTTACTCCCAAGTGTATACATAAAATTCTATTGAATCTTCGTAAGGAACATTATTTAATTTAATATGCCAAGAGGTTGCCATAGAGATTTTTAGTTAGGATATTCTCAGATTAATTTTATAGATTCTCAAGAAAGTTTGTATAAAATTAAGTAAGTGGTAGTTATATCAGCTATAAAATACTCCAAGTTCTTTACCTTTTCCACAAAATAACAAGTTTAATACAAGCTTTCGAAGAATTAGTCGTATCAAAACATTTTGAAGCTTGAGCATGAAGAACTAAAGTCAAATATTTAAATTTAATATAAGTATCCCAAACCCCTAAATTCATGTGGTGTTCATAATGTGCAGGTTGTATAAACAGTAACATTAGCTGGTGTGGTGACAAGCGCCAGAGTGCTGTATGATGCGTAATACGATACATCTGTTTTTACACATCTGTTTGATCGAAAAGTTTTTATTTAGTAAAATTAAAACACAAACTCTCCTGTTACCACAACCTTTTTATTTTTGCACAAACACATACCTAATACTAAAAAAGATCATAGAAATTTCTGTTTACATAACATTTATTTAATCTTTCTTCCTGAGCTTGGCGCTTGAAATTTCTATGGCTTGCAGCCAGTGTTTTATTTCCTCTGGACATTCTGGTTTCTTATCAGCTCCAGGAATACCTTGAAATAATCTTTCTGCATCCACATTGATAAGATTTTGCCGAGACAAGATTACAGCACGGACAAATCCATCATTTAATGTGATGAACTTTTGTTCAATGAATAAAGTTTTATCCTCCCAGTACGCCAGCTGAAAAAGAAGAAAAGTCCCTTTTAGCTGCTTTCAACATTTTGCTTTGTTATACCAACATACCTACCAACGTATAGTTTAGTGAGGTTACCGTACTTACACCTTATAAGGTAAATAAAACTATGTATTATGAGTGCAAATAATGTTATTATCAAGAGTAAAAACAGGCTAAATTATTTCTTGCCTTTGGGACATTGCCTATGCAGTCGTATAAGTATCTTAAATAGAAACTTACCTTAGTTTCGACCTTATAAGCCGTAAATATAGGAATGGTTCTTCTGTAGCGAATACTAGAAGCTCCCTGCAGAGCGTGACCATCTACCGCTTTTATGTTGTCGTAGATACCGGTGCGGTCGTAGAAATGGAATCTAGCGAAATCCAACTCTCTGACATATCGTGCATTGTTCATATGCCTTAGGAAGATATCCACGTCTTGTGTAGTACAGAAACCTGAAATGAGTAACGGTAAAAATTAAAATGTTAACTAAATTACCATTTAGCCACTACACTATAATGGATTTGACTTAATTTTATTATATTTTAACTAAAAAAGTATAGTAGTGTACCTACATACCTAGTCCATTACATCAAATAGCCAGTTATGAATCTCGTATAGGATTGCGTACTTAAATATTATTTTTGGAATGTTGGAATACTAATAGAGGTAATTAACAATCCCAAAATGTTTAACCACGAACACGTACCGTTTCCACTCATATAATTAGATTTACACTATGATTATAGTACAAATATTAAAATCATAAACTTACCGTAAATAGTCGTCGTATCATTTATTCCGCATTTCTTTTGGAACAGTCTGCCAATTCCTATGGTAAAAGCTATCCTCAGGAAGTAGTTAACATCCCAAAATACATAAGCAAGAGCTATCAAAGACACGATTATACAGTACATTTTGCTATATTCACAGGTGTCTATTCAATAATCCTGACGACACTGACCGAGGGGTGACTTGAACAATACTAAACTTTGTTTGGTGTCTTTAGTTGTCGAGGTTGCATTAAGCATTTATTAACAATTTATTTTAGCGTCCGAGTGATCAAGATAGCACTATACTTTACATATTGTATTATAAAAGAATATTACTTTCCTTGTTTCGCTTAACGTTGTTTGTAATAGTAGAAAAAGAGACAGCACACGCACAGTGATGTAACGCACTTCAAAAATGCTGCAGTTGATCGCGTGAAACTTGAACATCGGCTGTTTTACGTTACCTGTATTACCACTGCCCACAGTCCACACACGTCACTGACCGACCATGTCGACACCGTAGTGAAGCTAGCGGTATTTTGTAAGAAACATGAACACGGGCGCTCATCGCTCGGCTCAAAGAAGTACAGGGTTACAGGTTACTTGTAGGTCTTGTATTGTAACTCAAGGCACTCCCGAAGTATATGGTAGAGGGACTAAAAAGCATCAAACAAGTATTTAATCTGTACATTAGACACCCAATAACAGATTGTTTGGTGCACACCCAATTTGGAGATATTTACTCAAATATCAAATTCCAGCATTGAGTAGGTATGCAAAGTTTAGTATTATTAGTTAGTAGTGTTCTGGACTTCTGCCCATTTATTTGTATCTAGTTAAATCTGTAGCTACAACATGGGCGACATGAATTAATATTTACGCCGACCCGTAGTAGCTCCGTACCTAGCAATTTTCTAATATGAAACAATATGATTCATCAATTAATGTGGCCTTCTCGATAGACGCTGGACGCATCACAAATGCCATAAAGGTACCTACTTGATATAAAAAAATAAATATGCATTACCAAATACAAAAATATTTTATTCACCTCAATTAGCACCCATCTTTAATTTCAAACTACTGATTTGCATGCTTCGTAACCAATGTTCAATGTACTCTGGGCATGATGGCCGAACATGTGACCCGGGCAAGCCGGCTAATAATGCTTCCGTGGAATCTCCATTTTTGCCAATTGCATGCTGCCGGGACAGTAGTACTGACCGAGTTTTTCCATCGAGTAGAGTAATCACCTCATGCTCCAAAAATAAGGAGCGATCATCCCAGTAAACAAGCTAAAATTAAAATTTATTGTGATTTGTCCGAGGTTACCGACATAAATTTGGTTTCGAGTTGAAACATTATTTTACAAAAATAAAATTTCTAAGTATATGTATATTAATATTCATTAAATTTAATGTGTGAAGCACAACATAGATAAATAGCAACTACGCTACAATACTTAGTCAAGACGATTTCAACAATAGGGAAGCCAGTAGGCAGCGAATTACTTCGTGATTTGGGAGTAGATCATCGCATCCCATTCGCATGGTCCCGTCACCGTCGCCGCATAATAGACACCAGAAAAATTACCTTAGTATTAATTTTATAAAGTCCAAACAATGGCACCGGATCTGCAGTAACTGTAAGAGTGCACCCTTGCAAAGATGTAATGCTCAATTCACAACTCCTGCGGTAGACGCCAGTTTGCTCGTAAAAATGATACCTCGCAAAGTCAAGATCTCGAAGTACCCTGGCAATTCTGATATTTCTGAAGCTTATATCACAGTCTTGAAAAGTACAAATACCTGAGAAATTTAAAAATTAGGTGTCTGAATAGAACCCTCCTATGTATAGTAGATAAGAGGTAGGTAAAGTAAATAGATACCTTACCGTATATTGAAGTAGTTTCATTCAAAGAATATTTCCGTTGATACAATCGCCCACTTAGAACAGAAATTAGCACCCTGGTTAGATAATTAATGTCACAGACTATATTTAAAATTATAAACGCTACCAAAACGTAAATAAACATTTTGTTCACGCAATAATGATTTTACTTTTAAGTGTATATATATGTGAAACCAAACTTTTCAACAACCGGCGGTGGCGCAATGCATTTCTTTGTATGCTAATATAACCTACAGCTCTTGACATGACCTTAAAATTTACATTAAATCAATCGCGATTGTCCACTATTTATACTCACAGATATAAAGACGTACCCTATATAACTGGATACTCCTTACATTTATTTACATCAGAAGAATCAATGGGTAACGAATAACGGAGCGTTGCTTCATGCGAGTTGGCGGTCAAGCATATATGCAGCCTATAACGAATATAAAAATAACTAAGTACGTAAACTGTACGAGTAATATACCGATTATTAGTAAGAATTAATAAGGATTCGATTCAAAGACACACACTTGCGGTTATTAAAGATATATATTATATATTTATATTTCTTTCTCTCTTCAGTATCCTAGTGGTCGTAAGCGCGACTACTACGCTCGAAGTCCTATGTTCGATTCCCAAGTCAAACAGTATTATTGGGTGTTTCTATGAAATTATCCTTAGGTAGCAGCTTGGAGTTTGGAGCTCTGCCCAACTAATGGCAATAGGCTAGCCTCCTAAATGGGAACATAGGTACCAGCGAACTGTGGTGAGTAGTACACTACTACTACCTAACCTTTCTGTGAATACAGGGGTGATGTTATACTCTTACGCTCTTTTTTTTCATCTGAACAAAAGAAAAAAGTTGTATAAGTACCAGTTGTTATAAGTATACATACTTATACCTACTTCATTCTTTGGACTAGTAGTTTCTTACTAGTCTACTTTGTCTTAATTTGCAGTAGTGTCACGAATTTGTTACTGACAATAAAAATAACCGCAGGCGTTGACCAAGGGATGTCTGTCATTTGATTCACTTACGTGCAGGAGGTACCTACGTCACGAATGTTTGCTTTATTTATTACAACGTTTTACTCTAATTTTCTAAGGCAGTAAAACACGAATGTTTAAACATATATTTTAATTATAACAACAGTACTTTAAACACAAATAATAATAAGAAGCTTAGGTATACATTCTTTGGCGTTATATAATGAAGCACATAAATTAGTACAAAAAATAAGAAGTATAGGTATAATTAAATATAGGTACCTAGACAAAACTATAATGACGCGATATTTTAACGATGACTGCATTGTCTGCAGTCGGGGGAGCAAGGGTTGCACGGTCCGGGCGGGGCATGTGAGTGCTGTAGGGGCAGGAGTAGCGGTGCTGACAGTGCGGGCAATGCTGGCATGGGTATGAGCCAGTCGGAGCCGCACACTCTGCCCATGACCAATGCAGGTAGTATTGGAGCTCGAGGCCCCACCGGACGGAACGCCGACCACCTCGACTCTACTTCCTCAGAACTGGACACGGGAGCCTCATAACCCGTGCTGCTCGTACTTACTCCTGGTAATTTATCTCGTTGATCCTGTAAAGTATTCCTTCATTGTGAAAATGTATTAACAGCTACATTCAAATCATAGTGGAAAGATAGCCTGACACTGTCTCAGACAGCGTATTTTATAACAGCGAACTACAGCCTGATTCTATTAAAGGCTGACAGAATACCAAGAATACCAGCCCTATCATCTGACCTAGTAACTACTTATATTGAGTTAATTTTTATCCTAATAGACTGAAATACACCAACTACTTAAATACATACACGTGTTGCATTGAAGTGTTCAACAGCGCGGAGGAGGTCGTGGTTGCAGCGCCTGAGCACCAGCTCAAGCACAGAGCGCTTCTTGCCGGGAAACAGCTTGCGTAACATCTCCAAACCAGCAGTGCTCACTGCATTCTCGCTTTCGGATCCTTCTTCACCCACCCTGAACAGTGTTAAAAGTGAAATAACAGTTGTGAAACAGAGTATGCGCTTATAAATTATTTGCGGTTCCACTTATGTAGAAATAAGAATTGAAAATTAAATAAGAAGAAATTAATTAGTTTTTAATAAAACTGACCGTGACCTGTCGATGCCCAAGCCATATTTTTATACTGTAACTCTAGTAAATCTTAATGTTTAGTTCGATGGATCAATAAATACTATCGTATCTAAACTAGAACGGAATGAAAAATGGCAATAAGTTTAGTGAACAATAATAATATATACCTATCGTAATTGAATGACTCACCGTAATGAAGGTGTTGAAGAATTGCCGGCAGAATCGGGAGACACGGTGCAACAGTCTGGAAGAGAATCACTTGTTTCGCTGTCGATGTGGATTGGCTGATGATCAAAGAAAAAAATATTTCTAGTTCCACCTCCGAAAACGACTATTTAATTAGGCTGTTAGCAATGGGAAAGTATATTAAAATGGAAGATAATTAAGTAAATAGATCGTTACGGTAAGATAACAAAAAGCGAAGTTAATAAGAATGATTAAGATAAGATATGACCTTAACATAATTAGTTACATAAATATGTAGAGAACTGACTTGGTATGAAAACTTCAGTATTTGTAATCGGATCTGAAAGTTTGAAAATATTGCTTACAGTGTGGTCATCAGCAACCGAGTCAGGTTCCGGTCCAGGGCTGGGACAAGGGCCGGTAACCCGCATCCCATATATCCGACCCGGAGGCAGAGTTTCTAGCGCCGTCCCACTTTCCACGGAAGCCAAGTGCAAGGCTATTTTGTCTTCTGCAGCTTGTTGGCGTTTTAAGGCTACCTGTTGACAAAATACAGGTCTTCAGGACTTTGTATGGCTGGTAATATTTATACCAGAAAAGAATAGCAACATTGCCCGTATCCCGCAGAATTAAACCTGCTTAGATCTCGTACCTACACAATCCCGTTGGATATATTTTTATAAAGTCTGCCTTCACTACACGGGTACACCTCTGTGTTACATTTTCCATGATACATAATTAAATGATTGAGAGAAATATTTCAGGGAAAGGTATTACACAATGTACTTAGGTAGGTAAACTAGCTGTGTAAGTACTAAAAGTACGTAAGTAAATTATAGGTACACTAAAAATGTATGTAACACCAATTAAATACCAGTATGTACACTTAGTATGCAACAATATTTGAATCTACTTAGATACATTTTCTAACTAAAAATTAAAAATTTAGAAAACCCCCGACACGAAATGTAATTTGCCATTTTGTGGTGGCAACCATCTTGGATTTGTAATTTATCATAGTGTATACTATTCTCCTAGTTAAGCCCTTTCATTTGATACCCATATTGAGGGAGTTGTGAAAAAATATGTAATACGCTATTTTTTTACAGCGGCCATCTTGGACCGATTTTCATCAAACTTAGCTAAGAACACTCCCGATTAATTCACCTTTCAAATAATAAAAACTAAATCAAAATCGATTCATCCGTTCGGGAGCTACGATGCCACAGACAGACACACACACACACACACACACACACAGACACGTCAAACTTATAACACCCCTTCGTTTTTGCGCCGGGGGTTAAAAAAAAGCAGCAGGCATTGATAACTTGACTGATAAAAACATTATTTATTACATTACAAATACCTCCTGCAGGAAATGTAATACTGATAAATTAATTTACCGGAAAATCAATGACAAACACTTGCTGTTTATATTTGCTGTATGCGACCACCCTAGGGACCGGGCCGGACGATCACGGGGAGCCAGTAGCCCCCGGCTCGATCTCGGCTTCATTGCTAACGTAAACAAAACTGGTAAATCAAATAAATCTGTTTGGAATTTATATGAGATATATCACTTACATGTATATGTAAAAATAACATAGATTATGAAGTTAACCTGCGAAAATATCTAACACATAAAACACAAATAAGTATCCGGGTGTAAGTGCAAGAATCAAGCTGTTCTTAATCATAATCATACGATATACGTTATTCAATAGATTTCGGCACTAATGAATACTTATTATTTCGTGGCAAACAATAATAGGTAACTATAACCACTGTCATCACCATCCAATCCACCACTAGCCGTGCCTGCTTAGATAGAATTCACACTCGGTCGCCACCGTAACACTACGGTTTCCTTCACCGTTAGGTATAAGTCGTAATTATAAGTAGTATGTACTCGTAAGTACCTATCTATTTATAACATCATTTCGAAAACTCAGAGGTGCGTGCCTTATGTATTATTTAGATTAACTCCAAGACTAATCTATAATATAAGTGAATGAGTTATATGACTCCAAAATGGTCGAATCCCTAGGCTATCATCACTGCTTCTTTATTAATTACCGGTATAATCGTTTGATCAATAAAAATAGAATAATCTGCGTTATTCCAGATTTGAGATGCAAGTGGTGGGACATCGACAGCGATGCATTACTGTGTAAACCGATCGATGGTTCATCCGGCGTCTACAGTAAACACGTGCCACTTGTTTAAATAAACCGAGACGCTGCATTAGCTGGTCTCGATTTCACTACATTAAAACACATTAACTCCTCTAAATTGCGTGTTATTTCTGTACTAAATAAGGCATTGGTATGGAATTTCCTACTTGTGAGATCAGTAAAATTGTATTTAATTTGTTCTATGAAGATAATAATGCGTATTGTTATATTATGTTATGTAAGTAGATGCTTTTAGGAACGTTATATACTTACCTATACACTTTAGTCAAAGTCCTCAGAGCCTTTTTTTACCTAATTGTAGTGTGATTAGATTAAACCGGAACAATTGTACCAGCCAACTGTTATTTTTCAAATTTAAATTAATTGTAAATAATTCAAATCAATTTATTATGCAATAGAGCTAGTCAGGGAGATGATTAGCTCTATATTCAGTATGCTCTTATTACAAAATCGTCTCAAAATCTTGGATTTTATAAAGCGCTATCTCTTCGGGTTAGGTAGCAAATCCGCTCCATCGTAGACCACATCGTTGCTCAAGCTATCGTTGGTCAAGCGCAAGCCTAAGATAAAAAAAACGTCCACTTTGAAACTGGGACCAGGGACCAATTCACCTTTTCTACTTTTTGCCTTTTTTTACTTGATAATAGGAAAATGGACCCACAATAGTTTAGCTATAGCTAATTAATACTCGAAGTTCTCTTCGATGCTATTTGTCCCAATAAAGTGATACTGGCTGTAGCAAAGGGAAATAAAATATAACTGAAGGTTAGTTGATCTCATTCGTCTCAAACACTTTTTGGTTCTGGCCTTGTTTGATCACAGTTCTAACCTAACCAGCCTAGCCTAACCGATTACCTATATTTAATTCATTAATACTCAAGTTTACAGTTTATGTGGGCCCATTCGCCTATTATCAAATAACAGAAGGTAGAATTGGTCCCTGGTCCCAGTTTCGAAGTGGACGATTTGCACCGTACCCAATCCCTTCTTGTGATATGGGTATTGGTTTGGCATAGCTAAACTATATTTTGTAATAAGAAGTCCAGATGACTTTTCATACTACTTATATGTACTATGTAAATAGGTACAGTTCACGCCAAACTTATTGTCCGGGTTGAAGTTGGCACAAGCTAACTTTAACCCAGCCGTAAAAATCGGAGAAAGAAAAATGTTGGATAAAAATGATATGAAGCAACAGCCTACGACTTGAGCTTTCGTTTTTATTCATTACAATCCTATAATTTTCTTTCTCCGGTTTTTACGGCCGGGTTAATAACTTTAACCCGGACAATAAGTTTGGCGAGAACTGTACGAATATCGAGTATAAATGAATTTAATTTTTACTCAATGAAATCAGCTACTAAGTAACTAATCTATACTTAGGGAAGACTAAGGCATTAGAATTACCACCAAAATATTCTGCCGCTAGACAGTAATATAATGTTCCAGTTTGAAGGGCTATATAACCAGTGAAATTACTGAGCAAAAACTGAGGTCCCAAGATAAAAACGCGCTAATGATACTACTGGTGTGGCTGGCGTCTATAAGCTGCGGTTGCACTTGCCGCGTACCATCAGGCAACCCGTGGTTGTACATTAATACGGATCTGCGTAGCGGCCTAGCCCTTTGTAGAATACAGGCATGATAGTATGTCTGTATTTGTCAGGATACCTGTCACAGACTACCTCATTGATGTATTGGTTACTAACGCGACTACTAAGCATGAGATCTTGGGTTCAGGAGTTTGGAGATATTATTGGGATTTTCTATAAAATCCTTAGGGCTAGTTTCACCACCTTCTAGTGACTTCCCGTTAAATTACTTGGCTACAAATCAGGTACATACAATCGCACGATTCCTTTTCTTGTATACTGTTGATATGAAATGCACTTAATTATACTAGCTACCTACCTAGGTACAGTTCGCGCCAAACTTATTGTCCAGGTTGAAGTTGGCACTAGCTAACTTTAACTCAGCCGTAAAAATCGGAGAAAGAATATTATTAGATTGTAATAAATAAAAACGGAAGCACAAGTCGTAGGCTGTCGTTTTAAAAAATTCTTCGATTTTTACGACCGGGTTAAAGCTAGCTCGTGCCAACTTCAAGCCGGACAATAAGTTTGGCGCAAACTGTAGGTACCTACTCAAATATTTAACAAAAACAGACTTAAGACAAGCATATCTTTAATCGTGTCATTAACCATATTATTAGCCTCTAGCATCCACTACCAAACACAAACCCGATTGTTTAGATTATTTAGAAGAGTCTTATCTAAGTACTTATAATTTGTAAAATAAATTAGGTACCAGTAATATTTAAAACGATATAATTTTACAAGATTTTACACAAGACTGGCAGCTGTTGCAGCTTGCATTAGTAGGAAGGTAATGTTGGTACTTATACGAATCAAGGCAGGCGAAACAACTGTCGCAAAACAACAAGATATACCTATATACTTATTATAGATTTGATATCACATACAGTATTCATAAGAGTTAGAAACTATAGGCTCTATATGACTCTCAAGATCTCAGAACCAGTTACCCAAGTAAAAGAAGAAATACACAGCCAAAGTCACGATTAAGCTATCTTTCTGATTTTGATGAGATATATTCTCTGTCCCCGAAAGGTTAGACAGAGGTGTCATGTCCTAATTTCACTAGGTATACCTAAGTACACACAATATTATAATTTTATTAAGTACCTTGATACATACCTGAGCGGCCATAATTCGTTGCCTTTCCTTAATCAACCCACATTTAGGGCATTGGCAAAGTCGATAGGCGCAAGCTTTCTTGTGACCTCTTAGACTAGAGATCAAGCCATGATTTCGACAACGTGCGCACTTAGGGACCCGAGCACGGCCACTATTCATAATTAGAATCACTTAATATATTTAATGATGTGGTAACTGCAAATAAGAATGAGAAAACATTACAAGTTTCTCCTCTTTTCTAAATTATTAATTATAATGCAGCTTAACACAATGTACCAACTAAGGTAAGTATTACTTCGAGATTAAGAAAAAATTACACAATTTTGGATACAAGTAAACTTTTTACGAAGTCTTGAAGGTCCTCATCAATTAAATAACATAAAGCACTGTTACACTTAATTAACTGAACACGATCTGCAGAGTAAGGCCGCCCGCCCATATTACACTCCGCCCTGAAACTAATATTGATATGAAAACTAGATGTACGAGATGATAGATGAATGTGAAATTGGGAGGAGTAACAACTCCTGTATCTGAGATGAGGAACAAGGGAACTTATACTCCATCACCAAAGAAACAAATGTCAAGATTGTGATTCCTTGTGTATTGACGTCGCAACATCCCAAACCGCCCTTCTCTAAAGATCGACCAATGGGAACGTACTTCTGTTAGGATTGGTTACAAATGTAGAAAAACATTGAAAGTTGATCTTTGTGATTGTGTTTCATTTGGACAAGCAACAGTATAAAATGTATAAGTACTTAATCAATCTAAAATCTTTCAGTACAGATTTGGTTTTTAATCAGTAGATAGATAGACTTGGTAGGTACATTACCTAAGTAGTGTGAAAAGTGTACTACTTTACTGTGTATAACTAGAAACACGATACCTTCATGCTTTGAGTTTTTCAAAATACTTAAATGTAGGTACCTACATTTAACCTAGATAGGTATGTATCTAATCTTAACAATGTACATAAGTAGCTACCAAGTTCTTCTAAAGCGAAATCGATTGTGTCGGTACTTTTGAAGTGGTGACAGCAGTGACAGCATCGAGGGCGGATCCAGATCCATTTCGGGTCAGGTGAGGTTCTAGGCAGACAGTCTAGGTCAAGCCAGGATCGGCTCTAGAATAAAATGTATTATGCATAAAACCTATCAATGGTCGACATCGGCCCAGCCGGGCAGTAAGGAGCCGGAAATGGAAAAAGTATCGAAATATATCGTATCGATATGAAAAAAAAAATATCAATATCGATATTGATATTTTCAAATATATCGGGAACAAAACGTCCTTTGGGATGCGAGTAAACAGGTACTCTTGTTTTTATAAATGCGAAAATGAAGTCTGTCACATGTCACATCTAAATCGTTAAACCAAGATCAATACTAGTAATAATCATCGATCAATACTAGTAAGATCATTACTACTAACACTTATTGAGGGAATTATGAAAAAATATGTTATCTGCGATTTTAAGCCGGCGGCCATCTTGGACCGATTTTCATCAACCATACCTAAGAACACTCCCGACTAATATAATTCACCTTTCAAACAAAATCAAAATCAGTTCATCCGTTCGGGAGCTACGATGTGACGACATACACACACACACACACATGCCCAACTTATAACACCCCATCGTTTTTGCGTCGGGGGTTAAAAATCTGACAAGGAAATAGATTACTTACGTCTTGAGAGCTTTTCTCTCTTAAATTTCCTATATGTATGATGCTGATGCGAGTAAAACCGCAGACACCATCTAGCGCTCCATTGGTTTGCTCGAATAAAAATTACAAATGTAGATACAAGAAGAAAAGGCATGTAACAGGTTGGAACAAACATTGTAAGAAGGCGCATGAGGAGGTTAGGTTTCGGTTTCATGAGTGGGTCACCCAAGGTAGAAACGACGTCTGGTCCGCTTTATGACCAAATGAAAATCTCGCGAAGTTTAAGTATTTAAAATTCGGCTCAAATGGTGTAGGAATAATGAAACTCAGGTTAAAATGGACGTTCTTGCATCACAACATGCCACTAAAAATATCAGTATATTTTGGAAGGAGACCAATAAATTGAATCAGAAACCCAGTGTTCCATTGAGTGTGGAGGGGGTAGTGCCGACGACCAAGTAGCCAACTTATTCAGGGAGTATTTCAGGGTACATTCGACATTAAGACCTGCGAATATCATGCCAGAGTCACTTGTTTGGGGAAATGAGTACCTCAACCATGAGTTCTATCGAATGGCTTTCGATTGGTTATTTACGCATCGAAACGCTGTATCTCATAGCAGATTTTAGTTCCTTACGTAACCGCTAGAGGCGCTGCGATGGTTTTCCGTACAAATAGTTTACGGCGTCGCTAGCGAGTCTAGTGAGAAAAACTCATGGTCGAGGCACAGGTGTTCTGATCACTGTGAAACAGGTTGCACAGGTAGTGAGAGACATGAAGCCAGGAAAATCTCCCGACCATGATGCTCAGCATAGAGCACTTGCAGCATGCGGGTGTTCATCTCCCGAGGGTGCTCGCCATGCTGTTTACTTTCTGCATGAGTCATTTATACCTACCTGAAGCTATGATGAGAACGATATTCGTACCTATAATAAAGAATAAGACAGGCGATGCGTCGAAATTAGTTAATTATAGGCCTATATCACTCGCAACAGTCATTTGCAGGCGGGTAGGCTGGTAGGCAGCAGGGTTATAGATGTCAGTTTCGTACCGACTAAATAGGTACCGCACACCTGCCTTCCCTTGCCTGATAGTGACCGCCAGGATTCATGACGGTCTTTGAACATTTACATGAGTAAACCTCTTCATCATAAAGGACGAGACAAGAACAGGTATAAGGAACAGGGAGAATCAAACTAGCTTACTTAAAAGCGCCGTTCGATTGATATTATTCCTGTGGTTGTTTCGTCCGAAGATGATTAATCCCACCAACCCTATGGGAATCCCCATTGGTGGTTACAATCGGTTAAGTTATTTTTTGGCTTATAATAAAAACTAAACGAACTCCACAGATTAGCGGGAAATATTTTCGTTTAAGGATTTAAATTTTACATAAGTAACGCCCTCAAATAGCCACCAAAAAATGTACCTACTATATTATCCCCATTTATTGTGCCATTGCTGGGCACAGGTTTCCTCTCAGTATGAGAGGACTATGGCCTCTCAGTATGAGAGGTCTATGACTATGGGACGTGGTGGACTATGGCCTAATGCCATAGTCCACCACGCTGGCCTAATGCGGATTGGCAGACTTCATATGCCGTGGAGAAAATCTCTCAGGCATGCAGGTTTCCTCATTATATTTTCCTTCACCGGTAAAGCGAGTGATAATTACGAACATGATTTCGAAAAGTCAGAGTATACTATACCCATGGGTGATTTGCTGATCACGAGGTCGTAGGTTCGATTCCCACATGACACAAAAATATTTACGTGATGAACATAATTTATGTATGTTTGTTTGTCTGGGTGATTCATATGTACTTATTATTTAATAAGTATTTACAAAAAAGTACCTATATAAGTACTATATTCATTGTCTAGCTGCTGCATGCAAAGGGTTTTTTTTAATAATATACGAGTATATTATTATTGTTTTAGCTGGTGGTCATACCAATGGACTTGTACGGTGTACCAATTAAAAATCTGTGCTGCCTTACTTTACCCTACAGTCACAACCAGTGGAGGTTGTGAATTATCGAAGGAATAAAAGAATGTAATGTAACAAATAAGAAAAATAAAAGAAACTTTTAGTGGGCGCCAGACTTTATTGATCATTATAGTCGCCTCATTAAACACATTAACTATTATTATGGTAATATAATAAAGAAGATTAGAGAGAAAAAATCTAATTACCACTACTAACTCACACCCGTAACAGACATCACCAATGAACTAGGGATAGCCATAAGTATTATGGTGATAAACGCTAAAACATTTAACAGTTCCCTAATGTAGTTACTTAATGTAAAACTGTATTTAAACATTTGACATGATAAGTAATTAAACAATAATAACATATTACATAATGACATATTTAATACTAAACATTGTCAAGATGTTTGTATAAAAAAAAACATGACCCCCCAAAGGGTTGAGGCAAAATAACTATTTAGTAATCTGTGGTTAAGGTTCTCCTAATCCTCATATCCTCGACAGGTTAAGACTTTCATATTAATCAGTTCCAATATCATTGTAATATTATAATCCTAGTATTACATTGTTTTTATTGAAATGCCCCCTTTATTATTATACATAGTATTATTTAGAGCCCTTTTTCTTTTCATGCTGTTTTGCTGCCTTCTTCTTCATAATTTGCAACCTTTTATCTGCTGAAATGATATTGATGTTTGGGGTAACCACTTTAGAAGGTGATGATGAAGATGAACTACTTGAGGATATCTTGACAGGTGTAGTGGAACCAGAAATGTTAGATGGTGATTTAGGTGTGTTTGAACTCTTGATGAAAGCAGCAGCAACACCTTGTGATGCCAAGCAAGAGGCACACTGCCATCCAGTAGCAATGTCATTGTCACTGATAACCGGCTTGTGGCAGTCCTGAAAAAATTCAATAAAATTTTATAGCCAGTGTTAAAAACGGAACCCTGGTGTCCTGTTGAGAATAAGATTGTATGAACCAGTGTTTAAAAAGCAGTGTTTACAAAGTATTATAATAAATTAAATATTTTGCAACAGTAATTTTTTACCTGATGGTAGAGTGCACAGCAAGCATCACACTCCACTAAGCGATTGCCAGCTTGCACTGAGATCTGCCTGCACACAGCACAAGTAAGATCTTCTTCTAATAAGTCAAGGGACAACTCTCCATCCATGACCGAGCCATCATCATTTTCCCGCTCTGGGATTTGTATTTGCTGTGGACTTTGTTGTGGTAAAGCTACAGTTTTAGTACTCGACGACTTTTCAGTCTTATGTTTGGATCTAGGCGATTCTATTTTTTCCTCAGCCAAGTATTTCTTCGGCAAAACGTTTCCAAGAGTCTTTGCATTCCCATAAGCTTGACGAATGTAATCGTCCAAAGTTAATCGTAGTTGTAGAGTTGAATCAGAAGCGCTTGAATGCAAATGTTTGAGACAATATTTAATGGCCGGGTCGAAGTCTATAGACGACATAGCTGTAAAATAAGCCGTGTACACTGGCAAGTAGTTGCAAGGTGAAAAACACACAAGAGAATTGAAACTTCTATTCGGATTGAGGTTGTCCCAACCAACACTTATTTACACATGTCTACGACCGACACGGACGATGTAGACTAGCGATTAGTAGAGCTTTGGGCGATTAATACCTAAGACTAAGTATATAATTAATACTAAAAAAAACCACCATCACAGAACGAACAAAGTCGCACCAACCCATAGACATCCTTATTTACAGTTGACAGCTGACTTTGACTAGGGATGTAAAAAAATAATCGAATATGAAAAAAATAGATTTTGTCAGAAAAATCGATTAAAATAATCGATTTATAAATTTAAAAAAATCGATTAATAAAAAATCGATTTATTCTGAATTGTGATTTTTAACAGCAACATCTGTTTATGAACTTATTAGTTTCGTGGAAGTATTCTTAGAAGTTTAAAAAAGCAATACTAATATTTTATTAGGTTTTTATAGCGAAAATCGTTTTAATATTAATTATTTGAGAATATTAACTCTCATATTTCAATAAAAAGACAATATGTAAAGTTTTATTTTCTTCTAATGATTGATTCACCAATCAAACTTTATAATAACTTTATAACAGGCGATCTGTTTGCGGATGAATGGACGAAGATTATATTGGTATGTCAGAAGTACTGTGAGAGGAAGGTATGAAAGTGTTTTTACCTTCTTTTATTTACTTTGCTTTGTTTTGTAGATTTTAATAAACTTAGGCTTTTTTAGATCCGTTGTAGTTAATTAAATAAATAAATAAATAAATAATAATATATTGTCAGTGTAACTGAACTGTTTTACGGCAAGGACTGTTTTACCGACTTGAATAACGGATTGAATCCGTTTTCTTCGTCAAATTTGAAAGTTTTCATTTAACGTAATTTTTTTTTGGTTTTATTTATTATAAATATTAATTACAACTAATATTACTTGTATTACATTACTCTGGTTGATTATAACTGGCATAACTTTTGATTTTTTAATAAGTAAAGCCATAATTACGGATATTTCATACGTTTAATTTGATATCTCAATAAAATAAGAAAAAAATCGATATTTTAAAAAAATCGATTATTTTATTTACAAACAAAAATAATCGATCAATTAATAATCGTTTTTTTTTGTTGGATGTCACATCCCTAACTTTGACGTTGTTGACGTCAAGTTTTTTTTTTTAAATTTAGTTACTGACGGAACAGGCTAAGGTCTGAGACCATGCTGCCTAGTCTTCAGTTAGTATTTTTCCTTGAGTTGGGTAGATCCAGTTCAATTTGACGTCAAGAACTCGCGAAATCGCATTGACATCAGGGTTGGATTTCGTAATATAGGTACAATAATTAAAGTATTTGTACTATAATTTCATGCTTCGTACTATCCATATCTAAGGATAGTACGAAAAATACTGTAATTTCATTAATGACTTATATAAAAACCATTAAATGCCAATCTAACATTTAAAATCCCACATAATAAATAAAAAATATATAAATCTCATAACTACAGCTTTTCACTCAGTCACTCACTGTGAGAGAATCACAGATTACTATATTGTAGGAATATTCAGTATAAAAAACCTTACTAAGACCAGTTATTTTTTTATTTTATTTTTTAAATCTTAGCATGGAAAATGCTTAAAAAAATACAAAAAGATACTTACTAAGACTAGATAAGACAAAAACTGGCAACACAATCCATAGGCAGGCGGTAGCGCAAAAAGTGGTACATGTACTGATTTTATACATAGCATAGCAAACAAATATTGAAAAATTGATAAACTTGGACGAGATCACGTAAATTTTACACAAACTGGTATTGATTTTAATGACTTTTAATGTGTGACAGCGTGAGTCCCTTCCCGTCCTCCCAATAGATACGTAGTTAATAACATAAGTATTTTTAATTAGTAATTTCATAATCGATATTTACATGAATACAATCCAACACTATCTTAAAAAAAAATTAACAATTAATTTCATTCATCATTTTCAATTCCTAAATGTCATTGTCAAATTCAAATCAAAAGTAACTTAGCTTGCTACAATATAATAATCTGTGAAGTAATTCACTGACTTTAACAAACTCTCAAGTGTTATAACTCGTAATCGAAATAAAAAAACTCCCAAAATTATCAAGCAAGTTGCAACTTTACTTTCATTACTTTGTTAGCAGTTTGTTCTCCGGTCTCCAATTGCAAAACCTTTGAAAAACTAGCAGCAGAACCAGTATAACATATTAATATATGAGCAGAACAGAACAGCAGCTGTAACTGTTGTACTCACAAACTAAAAGCACGAACCTATTTTATTTAAATGAATGATTACTGTTAAAATGAATTACACTCTCATAATTATATCTTTGTTATGGTTTTGTAATATTTGTAAAAGTGACTTACAAGCTGGACCAGATCCTTGGAATTACCAAAATATTCAAATACCAGAAAAAAATATTGAAAATGATTTACCACCAGATCTAAGAACACCTTTGAAAAAAGATAAGCAGACAGAAAGTAAATTCGGTTTTGGAGAATGGTGGTTTAAAAGATTGCTTGCTATAATACTAAAAAGTGGCCATAATAAGGTTAGAAATACAACTGTATGAATAAAGAAGTGAATTTATTCAATTGAATTGATTCCAACGCTAAAGCTTCTGGGTTTGATTCCCAGGTAGACATGTGTTATTAGGTTTTCTCTAATATTATCAATGTGCTATACACATTCAACACCAGGACTTATGTACACACATGCTTAACATGCTATTTTTGACAAATTCAACACTAAACAACCCCAGCAGTTCCTGATAACACATTCTGTGTTAAGGAGACAGACAAAGTGACTCTCTGACTGTTTCTAGTACTGACACATCATTTTATTGGTTTACCAAACCAGACAAACTAATTTCGACTCCTGCCTGAAGATAAAGTTTATTTTGCATGCTTCCCAGCAAACAACATGTTTTGGTTGTGTTGTGGCAAGATTTAGTGGTTGGTCTATCTAGTTCTAGTAGCTTAACTACCACAAGTAAAACTGGTAAATTGTTTTACTGTATTTCCTTACAGTACTGTGTGTGGGACAGGCGAAGAAATTACTTCACTATTTGTGGTAGCCTTTTTGGTTCACACTTAAGCATGTTTTTTTTAAGTATTACATGCCTTTAAATAATTAAGGTCTAATAATTTCTTTAGTTCTTTCTAATCTGATTTGCAAAAATAGTTTATATTACATAGACCTTATGTTTAATTTACAGAAAAGCGAAGATGGCAGTGTTGATCTTTCCCTTCAAATGAGATTTGATGCTGAGAAATGGGAGGAGTTAAATGAATGTTTAAAATCTGATTCTACATTGTCTGATGTCATGTTGAGACGTACTGTTGGATATGTAGAAAATGCCATATATAAACCTACTATTACTGACCAAATTATAATGGCATGGAGTGATTATGTTCAATTATATCTAATGGAATATAAGGTAATTTTATTACCTACATCCTAATGATCATATAGTAGATTATACATCTAAACAAACCATACCATTGCTAAGTTTATAATTATTGGATATTTTTTCAGATGTACATCACCCTACTACTTGGAGTATTAGCGGCAATGGGAGCTGTTGTTTGGCTATGGAAGCGGATGTCTCACAAGCACATCTCTATAATTATATTTGCCTTGTTGTATATTTATGAAGTGATTATTTCTTATAAAGTGAGTAAGCTCTTCTTGATACTAAAGATGGAAAAGAGAGAGACAAAGTTATTTTGTATGCATAGGTACATAAATGTTTATACATAAAATTTTAGTTAAAGAATGAGTAATAACTCAATCAAAACAAAGAATATTTATAATTATAGGTAATTAGCATCTTGATATTTAAAATATTAAAAACAACAATAAAAGCCCTGGTGATGGCTACTTGGCTAGCAGTGATGAATGGAAGAAAAGGATTTGTGCCAACCCCATATAAATTGAGACAAGGGCAGGAAGATAATGTTGACACTAATCATTCATACAATCCCAATTGTTTTGTGTTTGGTTTTATTTAATATACAAAAACATTGTTTCAGGAAGCTGAACAGCAGGAGTATGAAAAATTTATGTCTGCTGTTAACACTTGCAAATGGTATTTTTGGACATCAGAGTGTACAGTACCACCACCAGATCCACTTTTATTTATGAAACACATGAATCCAATGAAAATTGCCATTAGAATGTTTACATCTTTAATTACAGAGCCCATTATTGCTATTAACTCTACAATTAAAATAACTATTCACAGTGTTACAGGTAAGTTCAAGATTTCTCTTATCAACATGTCTCAGCGAGGCAAAAAAATATTTATTTAATAATAATTAATTATTATTACCTAATGACTTACAATTACAACAGTGAAGGAAAACCTGCTTGTCAGAGAGACATTCTCAATGGTGGGAGTGTGAAGTCAGCCAATCTGCACTAGGCCAGCGTGGTTGACTATAGCCTAACCCCTCTTATTCTGAGCGGAGATGCCCAGCAGTGGGATGATTAATGGGTTGATAATGACAACATGTCACTGTCAGGTTATAAGATTGATATAACCCGCAGCCCCCTGGCAGTATATGATCCCTATACCATATTGAACTTGAGGCAAAAGTATTGTAAACTTAATAACATGAAACCTTTTTTTTTTTCAGATGGATTGTGGTTCCCGTTTGATAAAATTGCATTTGGGCTTTTAATCTTGGTTGTAAATATTTCATTGATATACCTTCTAGTTATGATTGTGTTCAATTTTATTTTTAATATTCCATTCAAGTTAAATTTTCTGGGAATTGTCAGTGTTGGAGTCCAACAAAATAGAAGATCTTTTTTTCCCACAAACACTCATGAAGAACCACATCATGTTGGAGATATGGATAGAATAAGTGGTGATAGGTTAGATAGACTTTTGAATGTTTGTTCATTAGCTCTAACGAATGTTACTAATATACAAAATAAAACTAATGTTAATGCACAATTGAACAACAAAGAAAACTTTCCAAGGTTACAAAGGTCAGCCAGTACTGGCCGGTTACCTGACTGTGTTCCAGAAAACAACAACAGTCAACTGGCTATAGGCAGTCACTTTAAAAGAAGGAAAAATGTAGGTCGTGGTGATGGTGATCATTGACAATACAAATAAACTCCATAAAGCGTATAACGCGTGTCCTTTGAGTTGTGACTGTTAACGAAAATTAAAACCACATAATATACTATCACGCCTGTATTCCCCGAAGGGGTAGGCAGAGGTGTACACCCATAATTCGCCGGTATGTTTAGGTCTCATGTAATAGGGTACTTTTACTAAATTGATTTTAATACTTTAATTTACTGTGATATATTATTAATAAGATTAGTGTTAAGAAATCATTATTGTTAAATTATGAATTTTACTAAAACATGTAATGTGCATACTTCATAAAATCATAATTATACGATAACATTTAAGTATGCTATGTATGGAATGGCTCAATGAAGGCTCATTTTCACTGGTCGTTAACTCAGTCGTTATACCGCATGCGAGGAGTCCCCGAATACGGGAAAACGTCTAGTGAAATTGCACCATCGATATCTCGGTCGATATGCAATTATGCAGCATACGGGTCTACCCCGCACGCGGTTTAACAACCAATTAAATTCATCAATGGTGTAAAGTAAGCGTGGTGCTGGGATTTAGTTTACGAATGTTCTTAGACGCAAATTGAGGTGAATAAAATCAAACATCTAGCCTAAGGGCCCCATCGGCTATTGAAAACGGTTACTGCATGCGGGTCCTATGACATACCTACTTAAACTTAAATCTTCCGTACCCCTTTCGGGCCCATAATGAAGATGGCTTCCGCGATGGGGCTCTATGGCATGCGTGAACATAATTCTCGCACCCTATGCGAATGGGGGACCTAACCGAAACGACCAATGAAAGTGAGCCTTACTTAAATAGTGTAAAGATGGAGCCCAGAGATAGAGCATCCCTAGACAGAACCGAAGAATCCCTATGTATGTTCTAACTTACGTTATTTTTTAACAATTTCCGACTTTAAAAACCTTTCTGTGTACATGATGTCGACTTAGAACGTCGATGTAAAAAATACATGTAATTTTTCTTTCAAACCAATTTTTGTTATTCTAAAATTGTTAAACATAATGTACATAGAGGATATCCGGTATGTCTAGATACTCTAGATCTAAAGCCACACTGAATTGGCAGCGCTTGGAACTAACACAATTTTTAGTGATAGGGACACGTTTACGTTAACGATAGGCGATTGTTACGAAAAAAATAATCGAATGAATCGACAATTTTATTTGCATGTATTCGAATGTCGATTTTTATTCGTTACAATTCGTTACAAAACAATCGAATAACTATCGAACAATCGAATGAATTTTGTAATAACGTTTAGAACTAGTCATTCGTATGACTATCGAACAATCGAATGAATTTGGTAATAACGTTTAGAACTATTCAATCGTATGACTATCGAACAATCGAATAAATTTAGTAATTGCGTTTAGAACTAGTCAATCGTATGACTATCGAACAATCGAATGAAATTAGTAATTACTAAACTAGTAGTTATTCGAATACATTCGAATAAGTTACCCTATCGAATAATCCGATTGATTTTAGTAATAATCACCTATCGCTAGTGTACGTTTTCGTTTATAGTATAACATTTCCCAATAAGATTATGATGAAACTTTATATATTTTTGTACAAATTAATGCACTAACTATTATGTATTTATTAGCAATGTCTAGGTAGCGTTGCCAGGCGTCCGGATAAAGCCGGATACAGTCAGGCTTTTTAGTTGCGTGTCCGGCTAAATTAGACGGTGTTCGTCCTGTCCGGGTTTTGTTAAGCTTTTTTTAATTTGATCATCTATTACCTACTATTTTTATTATATTTTAGCGGCTACATATCACTGCGACCGTAGTCGGTCTATTGTAATTGCCACTTGATGATGTTCACCGCTAAACCCTGCGGCTGTCACAAACTGCAGGGTTTGCTTAGGGGTGAGCTCATTTGTTTCATCTGGGATTAAAATGTTTCCCTAGAAGACCACTGTGCTTGTGCATTACCGATCCACATTCCACCAAAAGGTAGAGTGTTTTCACATTCACCTAGTTTTGGTGTTTTCAAGTGTCCGGCCATTTTACCCAAATGTCTGAATAAACTGGCTTTTCGGTTTTAAGACCTGGCAACCCTACCTATATGTAGGTATGTATAACTGTTCCAAATAAAACCAATTTATTTATTTACGTCGTCTCATTTATAACTTTTTTTGTAATTCGATACCTATAATATGTATATAAATGAATAATTACTAAGTAAAACTACGTAGTCTGTACAGCCGTATAGTACTTTGTCAGTGTTTGGTTGCGCAATACACAATTTTTAACCTAAACAATCCATTGCGCATTCAAACGGCCAACCACCATCCGTTCACCCCCCGGCCAAGGCATCCCGCGCGTACTATACCTACCTAAGAGCAGTACCCCAACCATGAGTTATATCGAATGACTTTCTATAGGTTTTTTACGCTTCGAAACGCTGTATTCTCATAGAAGATTTTAGTTCCTAACGTAACCGCTAGAGGCGCTGCGAGGGTTTTCCATACAAATATTTTACGGTGTCGCTAGCGAGTCTAGTGAGAAAAACTCATAGTCGAGGCACTGGGCCTGATTTTAGTGAGGCTCATATTTATAGTGAGCCTAGGGCGGTCAGAACCCTAAATTAGGCACTGCCTATTAAGTGCGGTATGTTTTAAGTACAATGTAAAATGATGTATGAAGAGAGTGAGCCTATTTTCACAAAATGATTATTCAACTTTAATTATAAAACAAAAAATAAAATGTAGGTACCTAAAATTAAGTTCACATTATTACAATTAAGCACATCTATCATATCAGTATTACACAATATTGTTTTTTACTGTTTTATTATATGTATAGGCTAGCCCTTGCCCGCGACTTCGTTCCAACGTAGAAGTTAATTTTTCCTCAGTTTTTGCAACATTTTTAATTGATACTCAGCTCCTATTGGTCATAGCGTGATGATATATAGCCATCCTCGATAAAGGGGCTATCTAACACTGAAAGAATTTTTCAAATCGGACCAGTAGTTCCTGAGATTAGCGCGTTCAACAAAAACAAACAAACAAACTCTTCAGCTTAATAATATTAGTATAGATAGTATAGATAAATGAGTGCGTGTCTAAGAGTAACATGTTTTACGAAGCTAAGTTTTTAAATAAATATCCTGGGACAGTGTCACACAGCACCGTCTAGTCCCAAACTAAGCAGAGCTTGTACTATGGGTACTAGACAATGGATATAATACTTATATACTTTTTTTTTTGTAAATACATACTTATAAAACATAAGAAACACCCAGACAAACACAAACACTTAAGTTCATCACAATAAATGTTTGTGCCCTGTGGGAATCGAACCCACGACCTCGTGATCAGCAGTCCGGTACTCGAACCACTAGACCACAGACGTCGTCTAAGTAGTTGTTTGTTATCTCCGATACATTTCCTTTATGTATTGTAGTACTTTATAGTACAGTTCTCGCCAAACTTATTGTCCGGCTTGAAGTTGGAACGACCTAACCTCAACCCCGCCGTAAAAATCGGAGAAAGGAAAATATTGCATTAAAATGACTTAAAACGACAGCCTACCTATCAATCTGCTACCGACATTTCATAGAAAAACACAACACTGCTCGACCCGGGATTCGAACCCAGGATCTCTAGCATAGCAGTCGCGCTTGGGGCCACTAGACCAACGAGGTTATTGTTAACGTTAATAACATTTGTATAGCTTTTATTGGGTTTAGTGTTGGTAGAAAATGACAAATAAAATAAAAATGTTGACTTTATTTATTAGTAAGATGATTTTAAAATAGAGGCTTACCATCTATAGTGCTATTGGTCAACAAACATTCGCAACCTCAGTATAAATAACATTTAACAAAACAATATAATTATGTACAATGCATCTAGAACATCGACTCTTATCAAGGTGATCAGAAAATGCACATGATATTATCAACAATACACCTGACCTACCCTGAGCACACTATAACAGTGAATTGAACGAGGCGCTTCTATTCAACTATACCCTTAATACCTACTTAATGTAACAAAAAGCAGTTAGGTGAGATATGGATCACTATAATAACAATATTGTTGTTTTTTCACTTTGAAAGAAAGCTACGAATAGATGTTTCAAAAACCCATTATACGGTAGGTATTAAAATTATAACCAATTAAAATTTAATGCTATTAATTTATTTTCAAATTCATCAAATGTTTGTTGTACAATGTACAACTATGAAACAGATCAATATCATTAATTTCAGAAAACGTAAGCAATCCTACATTATAGTCATTTTAGTTCCTCTAGTAAAATGGGTTTCTATACATTCTAGATAGGCAATATAATCAGTAAGATTGTAAAAGGGATATTGATAATATATTATTCTATTACCTACGTACTATATTATTATTGCCGTGTTATATATTGGGCACCATGTTCCAAGAGCAGAGCAGGCAAAGATAGCTATGTTGTTAAAAGACAGTGAATAGGTACTAAACTTAGTGTTGATTTTTAATTCAATTTAATCAAGGCAGGTGTGTCCGTGTGTTTAGATTAAAAATCTTACCTATTACCTATCGAACACAAAGATCTAATCGATGCTCATATTATAGGTAAGTACTTCTGTAAACGTCTCCCTCCTCCATTTATTAGGTACAGAATTTCACTAAAATCTAGCAACTAGTACTACGATACCTAAATCGGTAGTTACTAAATCGTGCTATTTAAAAGTAATGATAAATACAAAACCAAAGACAATAATTATGTTTATCACCGTCATGACGTAAGCGATAGTGATCAATGGCAGTCAATGACTAAATGCAGTCATTCGAACAGATGTTGAGTCTTGGAGTAACTAGCGTAGTGAAATAACCGCTAATTCCATTTTGTTGGTCGTTTATATCCAGCAAAGCTTCTGTACGAGTAGTACAAAGTCATCATTTCCAAAACGAATAATGCCTAACCGATAAGATTGTCGATATACTTACAAGCGATAAAGTTATTAGGACTAACATTAAAAATAGTGATTCTTTAATTTTAAAAATATTATACTAGAGATATCAATTAAGTATTATTGGAATAGCAAAAAATATCGGCAAGTTTATCAGCAAAACCCCCGGAAAGGAGAAGACTAAAATTAGGTTTTGAATTTAATATGAGAATAAAAATGAGATTTATAATTTACATAATATTTTTATTGATAATAATTAATCAAAATATTATATGAATTATAAATTTCATCGAGACCTGTTAAGAAGTGCCATATTTTCAACTTTAGGTAGGTGCACTTCAAGAGTTTGTATCACACATTTTATTAAGAAAAGTCATAGAAAAAGTTTGTTATGTATAGCGAGATGTTAAGTAAATAATCAAACAGAGTAAAAAATAGGTCGGAAAGGAGAAGAATGAAACCGAGAGTACAAACGATAGATACCCTTACTACACTGTAAACTTACGTCAATCAACACGAAACAACTTTGGTCCAGCTATAACAATTCACTGTTTAACAATTTTTATCTCTATAAATACGATACTTCATAGATTCTGCCAATAAGCAAATATTCGTAATTAAACCGTGCATATACTTTATCAACTTATGTGCATGAAATGTCTTAGAATACATTCGAGCATAATAATAAGTATACATTAATATAATTTGAATTAATCGGGTGCTCAGGACAATATTCTGATTGTATGAATTTCTCAATATGTAACATTTTTTTTTTAAATTAATTTTGACCACATATTGTTAGTCTCAATGTAAATTAGAAATAATATCCAGATTATTAATACAAAGCTTAATGAAATAATATTGCCTAAACTAAAAAACAGTATAGGTAATTTGATTAATTATTTAATATATGGGCCGAAGTGAGAAATAGTGGTACGGTTCCAACCGAAGCGCGGCTTCGTCAAAGTTCAGCCGGTGAGACTTTACCATTAATTTGAATCAATATATTGGCATCGCAGGTAGAGTTATCGCCATAGGTACGCCAGTTTGATACATAGAAAAACTAAAATGATATTAATTATACCATTTCGACTGTGAACTGGCAACCGGCACTTAGTCTAATATTCAGAGACGATGCTAAGCATAAACTTAGCCTTACTTTACGCTGAGCATCGTCTCCGAGGCTAAGGCTGAGATGCAGAGAAGAGACTCAGCATGAACTAACGCTTCCGTATGTCAAATTGTAATACAAATTTGACATACGGAAGCCTTACTTTACGCTGAGCATCGTCTCTGAGGCTGATATTCAGAAACGAGACTCAACATGAACTTATGCTCCCGTATGTCAAATTGTCATACAAATTTGACATACGGAAGCATAAGTTCATGTTGAGTTTCGTTTCTGAATGTTAGCCTGAATGTATTACAATTTGACATACGGAAGCGTAAGTTCATGCTGAGTCTCTTCTTTGAATCTCAGCCTGAATATTAGCCTAAGGCTGAGATTCAGAGAAGAGACTCAGCATGAACTTAGGCTTCCGTATGTCAAATTGTCATACAAATTTGACATACGAAAGCGTTACTTTACGCTGAGCATCGTCTCTGAATATTAGCCTGAATCTTTCATAGTTGAGTCGAACGGCGGCGGTCTCACGCCATGTGCATAATCGTGACCGGGTGCGGTCTATCGTGGATGGTCATCTTTTTTTCTGTTTATTTATTATTATATTTAATAAAATATATAAACTGTTGCAATTAACTCTGACAACGCAAAAAGCTGTTAACGCCTTTTTGTTATTTTTCTCAAATTTAATGAAAAATAAAACCTTGCATTTCATAGGGAATAGAACTGATTTAGTTTAAAACAAGTTGTAGTAGCTACTGTTCTAGTAAGTAGCAAAAGTTTTACGAGTGACCATAACAAATAAAAATGTGCATGCAACAGGTACAAACTAATAAATGATAATCTATAAAATAACTTAATACATTATTATAATATGTGACAATTTGATTGACTCGACCAATATAAATAAGTAGCTGCACTTCGGGTTTAGCCGTATCACAATGAATCTCATGCATTTGTAAGGTATTTAAAATTAAATGTAAATTTGTACGATGATAATCGACTTGATACATTACTATGTTTGGACAAATCTATAAAATTGGATATGTGAGTGATATTAAATAAAGTGCATTATAAAACTAGCGACAGCTACACTTAAATATTAATGACTAGATAATTATTGAACGGTGATCATCATTATTATATTATTTATTACATTACATAATAAACGAACTTAAAAATATATAGGTACTTAGGCTAATATTCAGAAACGACGCTAAGCGTAAACTTATGGGAAAGCCACGACCTGCATCGGCGCGGCAGGCCGTGACGACGGCGGCGCGAGCGGCGCGGTCACTGTGCGCCGGAGTTGAGCGAGCGCACCCCTTTGTTTCGCCACATGTCACTCGGTCGCTCCGTACATTGTGCGCGCCGCGCGTCGCTCGTCGGTTCGCTCGGCAAAATTCGCGCGCCCGCCACCGCTGAGAGCGGCGAGTCGTGCGTGATATGGTTCATACGTTTTAGCATAGATTAGAATACATTTTAGTACATTTGTTCGCGCTGCTGAGCACAGTCGCAGTCGCAGTCGCCGCCGCTAATGACGAATGTTTCGTGGCTTTGGGGTTACGCTTCCGTATGTCGGATTTGTATTACAATATGACATACGGAAGCGTAAGTTTACGCTTATCGTCGTTTTTGAATATTACCCTTAGTGCTTAGGTAAATTGATAATGTCATCGCGAGGTCCTGCTGCAATGTTAATTACTTTACTACAGTGAACAGTACCTAGCCATATTTACTTGTAAATGTAATGATTTATATTAGAAATCTGTATATTTAAACATTAGATTTATTTTAAACATAATTTCAGCATCATCAACCCATAGGTGTACTGTCCCACTGCTGGCTACGGGTCTCCTCTCATTATGAGAGGGATGAGGCTGTAGTCCACCACGCTGGTCTAATGTGGGTTGGCAGACTTCACATGGCATCGAGAAAATCTCTCAGACAAGCAAGTTTCCTCACGAGTCCCGATGTTTTCCTTCACCGTTAAAGAGAGTGATAATTACGCACATGATTTCGAAAAGTCAGAGGTGCGTGCCTTGCATTCGAACTCGAGACCTTTGACTTAGCAGTCCAGTGGTCATACTCCTAGGCTATCACTGCTTTTACTTGACATCTATTAATATTCCTGTACTGGTGAACAATAGAATCTCTAAACAACCGTTACTTTTGGAAGTTGTATTGACCTTTCCTCCTCCATCCTTTCCTTTTAATTTTAATTTTAAACCGTAACACACAATGTCTATAGTTAAAATTTAACGCTTCATTGTTTGGTCACAGTTCTAGACTAACCTAACCGATACAAAGAAGTGTATGTAAGTAATTAAGTATGGTACAGTTCACAATTTATTGACAGTTTACAATCTCATGGAGATTATAATCTAATGGTATTCACAATCTTATAGTACCATATATTTTTTTATTTATTTGGCATTAGCACTTCTTTTGCTAATTACGGAAAAATGTGACATAGGTACTTTAGTAAAGTCGATAAATCCGACCTACGACAATGATCATGAAGTATCATAATCCATTCCATTAGTACTATAGAATACTACTTGGCACTGATAAAAACTTCTCATAATGACATTATCCAATTACATACTTATATATAACAGATTGTGTAATTCTTTGTTTATCACATTAGATGAAATTACCGCAATCAAACTTGAAAATGAGCTTATAGAGATGTATGAATATAGTAGGCAAAAAAGAAAATTTTGAAGTGGTATTACCATAGTAATTTTACATGCAAACCGCATCATTCTCATATAAATATATTAAAATTATAACAAGTGATGATTTTCCGATTGTTATAAATATTAGTTATGGTAATATTCTGTATATTATACATATATAAATATCAGCACAGTATGTATAATTCATCAAGTAACAGTAAGTCTTATAAGACTTAATTTCGTTGTATTCTCACACTAACATTATATGGAATATGTCTCATCTCTTTGTCATGTCAGTCATTATTAAATTATCAAAATTTCTTACTATTAGCAAAAATTTTGGTTATTACTATAAGTGATTTCTAAGCTCCGTCACAATGGGAACTAATAATTATGATATAAAGGCATTATAATTATTATACTACTTCTGACTTTTAAATGCGATACAATCCATGCATATCTCGTTCAGAAGATAGATTTTATGACTAGGATCAAATGACTATGAATAACTGTAATACAATTGGTGGGATGACGTCTTGACTGTGTTGCCGCATTTACATAATCCGACATTTTTCTCTTCCACTGGCAGACGGTTCACCACCATCTTTTGATACTTTGTCCTTCTTTTTCTTCCCTTTTCCATCAACTTGAAGGGAAACATTTCTGTTCTTTTCCATATTCAACAGTTCCTGTAATTAAATAAACTCTTGTTAATGACGCAATTCCTAATTAGTAAACCTGATTGAACAGGACCATAGCCATCAATTCCCCTGGGGGAAGGATTCAAGCTCTGGACCAGAAACCTTAAGCAATAACTTAGTATATAACTTAAGATTCATACCTGGAAAAGTTGTGTGACATTGTGGTTTGTTTTAGCTGATGTCTCCATAAATGAGATACCCCAAGCTTGAGCTTGGGCCTGCCCTTCTGCTGCTGACACTTCTCGTATCTCTGGACTTTCATCACATTTGTTACCTGCCAGCATTACTGGAATATTTGGAAGGTCTGTTCCTTTTATTTCTTTTATTGTTTGCCATATTGGCTTGAGTTCTTCCAAAGATTGCCGGCTGCTTACAGAATACACCAATATAAATGCATGACCCTGTAATCAACAAATAAAATACAGTCAGAAATCCCAGTCTATTACTGAAGACATTTAAAGAAGTTCCAACTACTGGAAAAAAATAGTCACAATAATTATCATAGTCATCGTTTTTTTTTATATAAAATAAAATAATTATACCTTGCTAATTGATAATCTTTGCATAGCAGGAAATTGGTGTGATCCTGTTGTATCAGTTATTTGTAATGTACATATTGTCTTGTTGCTGCTTATCACCTAGAAGAGTAATTTTAGTGTTAGTGATTATTACCTAATACATACTCACAACCTTTTTCCACATAGGGAGGCAGAAAATAGAAACAGCCACTTGCTACATTTCTTCCATACTCCTTCCATTTTCATACCCAATACCTTAGTATTAAATACATAATATTTCCACTTAACTAGATATCTGTAATTAGCCAACTCTCAGCAGTCTGTTAATCAGTCAGTTATTCTTCCATTCATGAGAATTTCCATAAATCCTCTCTAAAGTATGCATTTGGCATACTAGTAACAATTTTTGTTTTTAGACCCAGAAATGTAGGCTACATGTTATTCAGTATACTATACTATATCTTCCTTTCTAAGGTGTAATTAACCAGTTGACTTTTTGAAACAATGTATTTAATTATTTATTGCCTTCATTATAAGCTAGTATCTGGTTAGACTAATTAGAGATCACATAACCACAGTTATGGGCAGTCTTACCAGACACTTATGGCATCCTAATCCATAAAGGATCAAACATTAAAATAATAAGGTATGTAGGCGTATCACTACATATTATAAAACAAAGTCCTCCGTCGCGTCTGTCTGTCCCTATGTATGCTTAGATCTTTAAAACTACGCAACGGATTTTGATGCGTTTTTTTTAATAGATAGAGTGATTCTTAAGGAAGGTTTATATGTATAATAACATACCACGCGGGCGAAGCCGCTGGCGGAAAGCTAGTGCTCATATAAAAAGGAGGTTTTAAAGTTTATTCTATTTGCAAGAAAATAGTATACATCTATACAGTCAAAACCGGATTTATCAACATTGAACATCTTCCACTTCCATATGACTTTGTATGTTATGTCTTGTTATAAGCAATTTACACAAGAATCAGTGTGTAACAGAATCAAAATGAAGTCATATTAAATGTCATATGTATGTTTAGAATTTTTAAACATTTACAATTATGTAGTAGTAATGCTTTTGGACTTGCTTTCTAAAACTATCTAAAAAAAAACTGAAAGTAAGAAAGCTAATAGCTAATAATAAGTTAAAACATCCCTTCATAGATTGGAATGTTCACATTGTTTTATTGGAAAAATTAAAACTGTTGGATGCTAAAGCTGATAAATATTGATATTTTAGTCATTTTAAGCAATAAGTATGTCATTGTATCTAATATTGTTGTAATGACCTTACCATTCGGTTGAATAACTGTTGATATATTCGGTTTTGACTTTAATTACTGTTGTTGTTAAATGACACACATAAATGACAATAAAAACAACTAGTAAAATTATACAAAAAATTTATCCTAATTTTAGGAACATACCTACTGTGTTACAAACCATACAAAAAATTTAGTCACCAAGCAAAGCAAAGAATTTAAAGTTGTAGTTAAATACTAACTAAATTTACTGCGAAGTGATAAATTTTACAATAGTAAATATTTGAAATAATAATAATATTAACGTAATAAGTACTTAGTGATAGTATATAATAAAACGATACCTGTCTATATGTATCTTCGATGGTGGGTATATATGATTCTCTAAACGTTCCTTTTACGAATCGAAGCACTAAGGAACTTTTGCCAACTCCACCCGCACCAAAAACTACAACACGGTAATCATTACTTTGCTCCGGCATTACTTATTTAGGAATTTATAATCCTTTCAAAAATAAGTCTAACTGCGAAGCCGATGGTAGGAGTACTGTAATAATAACTTTTATATCATCGTAAACACTGCTTCCACGATGAATTAAGTTAGTCGATCCGGCATGTAGTAATATATCCCATGCTAATTTTCCATTTCTCCTAATTCTATCCATAAAATATATATAATACTTATTTTGATTCACTTCTACAACGCCCCAGACGTTTCACGTTTCCAAATATCCCAATGAATTGAATTGAATTACATTTAAAGATTTTAAAACCATAAGCCAGATGCACCACCCACCACAGATTACATTACAGTCACAGATTACTATATTGTAGCAAGCTAATTACAAGTAAAGAACCAGAACCACAGATTACTATATTGTAACAAGCTATACAGAACATGAGAACAGAATCACAGTCACAGATTACAGTTCGCGCCAAACTTATTGTCCGGGTTGAAGTTGGCGTTAGCTAACTTTAACCCGGCCGTAAAAATCGGAGAAACAAAAATACTAGATTGTAATAAATAAAAACGAAAGCTCAAGTCGTAATCTGTCGTTATAAATTATTCTAATCCAATATTTTTCTTTCTCCGATTTTTACGGCCGGGTTAAATTTAGCAAGCGCCAACTTCAATCCGGACAATAAGTTTGGCACGAACTGTACTATATTGTGAAAAAATATCGATATATCGATATTATTTTTTCAATGTATCGACCTTTTAGAGTGATATTTAATATTTCGATAAATCGATATAAAATTCCAAGTATCAAAAAAGTACAAAAATCTATATTTTTTTCAGACCAATAAATATTTCTATGTTAAATCCGAAAACTGAAATCACAAATTACTTTTTCTTTTTTTTTTCTTTTGGTTGACTTGATTTGCTGTTTTATAATTTCATTGGTATAATTTGAATTTTTTATAAGTTGGCCGCAAAATATCGATAAATCGATATTTTTTGAAAATATCAATATCGAGATTGATATTTTAATTAAAGAATATCGATTCCATATATACTATACTTTATTGCATTTCCGACATCCCTAACAGAATTACAGATTGAATGTCAACGAACGAACACGAGAGAGACGGATTATTTTTTAAACTTAAACTTGATTCAAGCAAACAGGGTAAGGGTTAGATAGAGCCAGAGCCATGTAGAGCATGCATGGGTAGAGACGTAGATATAGAAACCAATAGACAACTAGATAGCTTGCATCGCATTCACACAAGAAAGAGAACAACTTATGCACACGGAGTGTGAAAAAACGAAATAGCATGAAATGATCTTTTGGTTCATCTCGCAGCTGGCACACCTGGCTACTTTTTGACATTCCTGTGCCCTACAAAGACTGACAGTGTGTCTATTATTATAAGATTAAAACAGTCCGTAAGCCCGAAAATACAACAATAACAAATAGTTAATAGAAGATTCCTTTTGTTAGTGTATACATGTTTTTGCTCGTGACTGTACATACTTTTGACGAAATGTGCTTCAGAATAGATTCTTAATTATAAATATAATCACAACAGACAAAAATATTTTAGTTTGGTGTTCCCTGCATTTAAAATTAGTTTACAGCTTTCCCTAAAATCATATATTACGGATACAAATTACAATAGATTGAAGCTAAGAGTGGATAAACCTGGGCGGAGGTGTGTGTGTAGAGAAACACCAAGCATAGCTCGTTGAATGACCTTGAGCTTTCATATGAGGCCCATAACATAGTGAATTAGTGATTGACCACGTCTCTGTGCCATGTCAATGTATCAATCACTGGTAACACACACCGGTTGAACTTGAAGACTTTTGTCCTAAGACTTCTTTTGGCGGTAAGAATAAAGATTACAAATTAATCTTGTAAAAGTTCGTAAAATTTTTTTTTCAAAATGGCTTATTTCTGACAGACGTTGAAAAGACACGCTTTGCTGCTGTCAATAAGTGCGGTATGGACGTATGGTTATGGTATGAAGTCTTACAAAAAAAGGTTTTCAAAAACTTTATAGGTAGTAATAAGCCTGCGGCAGGCCTGCTAATAAGTTGTCATGGTACAAAAATGACGGGCATTATATTTTCTGTCCTTCTCTAAGAGCTCGTAGTTAGCCCCCTGTGTTAGTGAGTGCTGTGGATGTTGGATTCATGAATTGATGGATGCTTCGCTTGGCCCACCAAATTCGAAACAGGAAAGTATTGACAATTTTGCCGGTGTTGCTTTAGTATCCAGCAGCACGCGTAGGGGGTGGAGGGTTGTGAACCCCGTCGTAAGCAGGGGGCGTGTGGAAATTTATAATTTCTGGGACATCTCTCTAAATACATATACATATATAGAGACAGAGAAACTAATAGACAAGTGGTTGGCGTGCCACATGTGAGATAGAACGATAGGTGGCCTAGGTGGGTGGTATTGCTATATTAAAACTTTTACCCTATTCTATTATCTAGCAATTCAGGGATCTATGTTGATAATTTATATAATTATCATACAGTTCCACCCAATCTTTTCCAAGTTCGGGCTTTTAAAGAATATGTAGATCAATAGTGATAGTGAAACAAAACTTCTGAAATTATCTTTTAATTCGTATCGGACTGTGAAGAATCGTTCATCTTATTAGAAAAAGACACCTCTACGTATTGGTTAGTTTTTTCTTTCGGACTCTAATTTTCGACTCGACTATGTTAGTACAACATCAAGACTTGTATTTCTATGGACGCGGGTATAAAATAATGATTGCTGGCTCGAAGTGACACGGCTAATAATAAAAAAAAAAAATTACAAATGGCTTCCGTTTTTAACTTACGCCTATCGTAATTCTCTGTTGGTATGGTTTTTTAGTAAGGTTGGACAGCTTTTTCTTATTTCCATTGTTTTCATGGTTTTCATTTGTGTATTATATTTTCAAGTAGTCTATCTATTTGATTTCTAACAATTTTGACCATCGTTCTAATATCTACGTGCCGGTAACGTTCGTATCTTCGTATTAGATTTACGACAGATTTGGAAATTAAATTCTTTAATTTGTGTGTAAATACTGATTATTTTAGATATTATTTTATATTATTGGATAATCGATTTGTGAAAACTATCGACCTACTGCTTGCTTACCGTCAAATATTTTTTTTTATTTCAGGGTACTAATTCATCGTGACGAACGTGTTCGATTGAATAATTACACCATTTATTTTGAGCTATGGGTATACAAGATCTTCAGACGTTTTTAGAAAACGAGGGTGTGGGAGTAGATTTGTTTCGAATCGCTAGAAACCATGCCGGCGGCTTCCGCTTGGTTCTCGACGCGGAAGGATGTCTCGATCGTTTATACGGAGGATACTTTTCAGGTATTTTATACAACCATTTCATACAAGGTTATTCTGTCACTAGCAGCATATTTTACCCTCTCTTTGAATTAATACCTATTTAATAAAGCTATAACTATTAAAGTCTGTAATACTACATACAGGAACTAATAAAATAGTACCTGCAGTTATTCTTTATTGCACATAAGTTTTGAGATTATGGGAAATAATTTAACATAACATCATGCCTGTATCCCCGAAGGAGTAGGCATGGGCATACTAATGTACACCCACATTTCGCTGGTATGTTCAAGTCCTATGTAATAAGGAGCAAGCCACTGGACAAGAATCCAGACTCCGAGCTGCTACTGGGAATTTCACATAAAACCCATTAAAAACAAACAACAACACATTAAAATTAATCACTTAAGTTTTAAACCAATAGTACCTGCCATATATAGTCACATTATTTCTATACTGTCTTTGCAGATTGGGCATGCGGTGGTCAGTGGGCTCGTTGTGTTCAATTCTTAACCACACTTGCACAAGCTCTTGCTGAACATCAAGTGGCTTTATGTGTGTGTTTTAATGGTGCTCATCCTACTCCACCAGCATTGCCACAGCATTGGATACAAACACAAGCTACATATCGACAGAGGGTCAATTCTGTTAGTGTTATGTATAAAATAGATACTTAAAATTATTCAAGGGCCATACATGTTTAAAATATAACTTAAAATTATTCAAGGGTTGCTCAGGTAGAACTCTGCCTTATTGAAATTTTATTTGCTATTTTGCAAATTAGGTTTAAAACACAATCTATAAAGAAAAACGAATATTATAAAGAGGTAAAGTTTGTGAGGTTGTCGGTGATAATTTCTAGATCTACTGAATCAATTTTATAAATGCTTTGACTCTAAGAAATAAACTTTATCCCTGAGTGCTATAGACTACTTTTTACATAAAATTATTATAATAGTACCCGAAGCAAAGCAAAGGTGGATTACTAGTTATGTCTAAAAGGGTAAAATTAGGGACATATTTGTACAGAAGGTTTATTTTATTATTATTTTACTGAAATAAAATAATCTAGGGTATAACTTTCTCTTTAGTGATGTTAAGGCGATGTTTGCTTTATGCAAAACCAAGCTATCTATGAAGGTTGTAGCCTATAATATGAACCTGTTGAATTGTATGTTTTATTACATAAATTATGAAAGTAGAAATAAATGTTTTTCACAAAATTTCTAATATTAACCTAATTTATTGTTATTGATTATGAATATTTTATTGTGTTTTCATAATAATTTTCCACTATACCATTATTATAATTATATTACAATAATAAAAAGTCTAAATTAAAAGTATTCTAAGTTACTTCTTATTACATTAGCTATCTGCAAGTTATACTTCTGTCAAAATCGATTGATCCGTTTCCGAGAGAACAAACAAACAGACAGACGGAAAACAGTTTTAAAAATAATGTTATTATGTAAATACCATATCTTTCATATGCATTTAGTGAAACACTTAAATTTTATTTATTTGTATCGATTTTTTGTTTTAGTAGTACTTATTTTTTAGGTGCTGCGTCACATTGTTACTAAAGGCACACCACCTCCTAAAGTCTGGTGGGTGCCACCAATGGGACTACATTCCTGTCTCAGAACAGCTCTAAGATATCTGAATATTCCTATAGTAAGTCTTTCTATTTAACATAAGATCTTGAGAGTAAAGTAAAATAACGATTAAATTTTCCTTTTTGAATTATTCATGTTTTTTAAACATTGATTGCATCAGATTGTTGTCAGTGCAGTATATACAGGGTGTTTGGTAGAACGTTGAACATAATAAATAAAAATAATACATAATAATAAATAATAATAAAGATATTCGAATTTAAAGTTAAAAAAACTTGTAATTTTCTGTGAACTTAAAAAAAGTAAAAAAAAAACGGTGCAGCCAAGGTCAAATAATTTGGGCCAAGTGGGTAGCAGATGACCCCAACTAACCACCATTTTCGTATGTTCAACGTTCTACCAAACACCCTGTATAGTGAGTTTTGTTTTTCTTTTGAAAAGTCCAGGGACTTGAGTAGATATTCAGCAATGTTGATGAGTGTGCCTTATTGGATTCTTGACCAATGCTGCTAGTTTGAGACATAGCAAGTTCTGTACTCGAATCTGCAAATCATATTAGATAAATGGGATCTTAATCATAAATATAACAACTTTTAATGAAACTTTTTATAGATGGTTTCCTCTGATGATCATTGCCAAGAAGTAGTTGGGCTTTGCCGGGAGAAAACATATGCTGGTCTTGTTGGGTGTTCTGGAGAATACCTAGTTTTTCAACCACCAAGATACTTTAGTTCATCACAACTGAAGCTTACTTATAGGGTAAGAGCAATTAGTTTATATCTATTACTGATGAGATTTGCTTAAAGTTTACATAATGTGAGGTTTTCATTTATGTAGGTAGTGAACTTATAATAATGAATGAATACAGGTTGATTATGATGAAAAAATAATACAGCAATTATAATGTTTATACAATTACAGTCGTCCTTGGAAACAAAAGAGTACATGGTACATGAGTTACCGCAAGTGCTAGATGTGCCGCAGGATCGGCTTTGCCTAATGGCGGCGCTACTTGGTGGCACCATTCTCTCGGAGCAAAGCCTTACTGATTTCTATAAACGCTTGGGTATTACCCAAAAAAAGGTTTGTAAACTAAGCAGTATGTGCAATCTATTTATATGTTTATTTTAACCTTCATGAATGTTACAATCATATTAAATTCCACTTGTGAGGCGTTCACGTATTATTGTATATATCAATATAGTATACAATGATACAGATGGTCATTCATAGAAATCCCGGTATTCTTCTGATTGGTAGTAGCAATTAGTGTGTAATAATTTTTTTTCAGCAGCAAGTTCCTCCTGAAACTTTAGTAAAAGCCATTTGTCAGTATGTGCGAGAATTGCCTTCATCTGATGTTGATGCTGCATGCATTGATGTGTTTGGTGACCTTAATGATCTCCGAGCTGCCAAATTGAAACAAGCTGTACAATATTACTTAAATGGTACTAAAGACGGATTTTTGAAGTACAGAACTGCATCTGGTAAGTTTTTTTATTAGAAAAAAGAAACTTTATATTATCCTAAAAAAGCAACCAAGCTTTGGGTTAGTAAATAAAAAGTAGAAGCTAGCTTATAGCTGCTATTTATTACCATTCAAACACAAAGCTATTTTGGGTGCACACTGGCTCCCACTTCACATTTATTTTTGGTCCTAATCATGAAAGTCATAAAATGTTCAGCAATATTTTTTGCGCATTTGTTGTTGCTATAGTTGTTTGTGAGTGTAAATGTTGTTGTTAGTTCATCATCATATTTATATATACTTGCTCTCTGTGAGTGATCGAATTTATGATTGAAACATCTAATACGCGAGATAGTTTAGAATTCGATGGGATGGCTCTTTGCCACCCTGATGGTGCATCTGTGTTACAAAACAATTTCAGCTAAACACGAACCTTGACAAAGTAGACATATGAGCTATGAGTATAATGTAGTGATTTGAAAAGTTAAAGGAACAAATAAATTATGCTTTATAATTTTAGTTTATTATAGATAATATACAGACCTTTTGGGTGATATTATAATGATGATGCAGCAACATGCACATGCATCAAGTAAAAGTATGCCTAATCATTATTATCACTATGAACTTATTGTAAAGATATCATACAAACCTTCACATAAAGTTCATGCTTGTCTCATTTTAGTACATAACTGTAAAATATGACTATTTATTAGAGAATCTAAAAAATACGCAAACCAAAACTTGTATGGGCTAAACAATTTTATTCAAATTACACCTGCTACTATTTTTTCAATAACCCTGTATAAAATTTCTTTGTTTAATTTTAGGTCGCCGTCCAAAGAATAACAAAAAAAATCAAAAAGCTGAAATTAGCCCACAGGCAACTTCTTCAGACTTAGACACTTCTAAACTGGCTACTGAATCATCTGAACATGAGGTTTATATTAATTCTAAGAAATATGTTGTAGCTATAGTCATCCACGCCTTTTACATCGTCATCAACATCCATTGGCATCCATTGGCAAAGTGTCAGATATTGTTGCATGATCACTAGTTCTAAATTGTAATTACGATTGTCTAAGTGCGAGTGCCCCTTTTTGTAAATATATTTTTATGTTTATATTCCCTTATAACCATTTATTTTGATTATCTTTTTTATTATATCCATCATTATATTATTTACACTAAGCACTTTAGATAGTTAGAAAAAACTGCAAACTCAATAAATTGCAGCAAAAAGGCTTGGACGACTACAAATTGGCAACAGCAAATGCATCAATTAACGCCGACTTTAGCATGGAAGAAAGGCCCACTGAGATACAACATGGACTTGCAGCGCTTTCGCTCGACTCCGGCGACGCGGGTTCAGCGAAGCAGCAATCTGTCAATCCGGCCGATAAAAATGAAAAGCCACAAACTGCTACGAAAGAGGTCTGAAAATGTTTGTGTGTATTTGATGAACTCTTAGGTTTGATAAAACTACATTCTCAGTTATGTGCTCCTAAGGTTAAATGAAATGTTTAAAATTTATAAAGCTATTCCAGTGGACATCAAAGAGCAACAACATGAACCTTTTGCACTTTGGAAGGCGATTGGGTGTACGAACACAGTGGGAGCGGTGCAGGCAGCGCAATCCGCATGCGGGTATCGTTAACACATATCTTCTTCTGCGTGTGAGCACAGTAACAGCGGACGGTATCCGCAGCGGAACTAGCGGGCGGCGCGGGAGGAACCAAACCAGTTTGCGTTTCCCGCTCGTGGCGTCCGATAATTCTTACTTAATAATTCGTTAATAATAGTCGAAAGTATTTATTGACATTCGCGTGTACCCTACCCAAATAAATTCTTCATATTTTTTTGATATAACGCATAAAATTCGCCTTTTTGAAGAAAAATAGTATCCTACAAGTGGAAATCTATAGTCTCTGTCTACCCCTATGGGAAACAGGTGTGAAACTATTATGTATGAAATTTGGTTTCTAAAAATTCAGACATGATAATGCAACGTTTTTTTTATACTGAGATACCCCGCGAAGTACTATGTTCACGAGAGTAGATATATGCTGCTGTTTGCTGGCCTTCCTGCATCCCGGCTCCCGCCGCCCGCGCCGCTCCCACTGTCTTTGTACGCTTCAGTAAACATCGCGTTTTGATGTGATATTTATGTACAGTACGCGCGTAATAACTGTTGGATTGAAGTTACTTGGTTGCACATTATATTGTATTTATAACCTAAACAATCCATTGCACATTCAAACGAACTTAAAAAGCGCGAACTGTATGTTGCTCTATACTGATGTCTGTTAATTATAGGGGCGCCCAAGTATGAAGCAAGTCCAAAACGAAGACAACTGTGCCCCGGCGCCGGCTGAAGTACTGCGCACTTGTGCGGAGCGCCACGCTCGCGGTCTTATGCATCCTCACATGCTATCTATCTTGACGCATCGTCAAGTTACTCTGCCTGTACTCATGGAAGATGATAATCACCGCGAAATACCTTCTATACATCATTTCTTTAGACCAGTGAGACAAAATGTCTATGCAATTTTGTATAACATGCACCATCATCGGTTCATGGCACAAAAAGCCAAAGGTAACTTAATATAAGTATTATAAGATAGCATATAAAAACTAAAAAGTATATAAGTATTGTATCTATTGTCTAGAAGGAAAGAAAGAAAGAAAATATTGCTTCTTCCTAGACTTTTCCCAACGTTGTTGGGGTCGGCTTTCAGTCTAACCAGATGCAGCTAAATATCAGTATTTTAAGCGGTTACCGTCATACTTCCGCAACCCAATTTCTGGCCAATACTGATATTTAAAGGATAGACTGGTTGTCAGGCTTTTTAGGCTTCTGACTACCTCTAACGATTGTCATAGGTATTCGTATGACAATCGGGACCAACTGCTTTACGTGCTCTCCGAGGCACAAAGGGGTCTCGATGTGTTAGGAATGATCACCCATCCTCAGAAGACCGCGGCAAGCGCAGCTTAACTATTCAGATCGGTTGATCAGCGTAGTTATAAATTTTCCCAGAATATATATATATAAAAAAACAATATCATTAATACAAGTTAAAGTTTAAGTACTTGATTAATATTTTATTCTGTTTTAGAGGAGGGCTCATCCAGTACATCCATGAATATCGACCGCCCTTGTACTGTCCAAATAGCAGAATGGATATACTCCCGCGTGAATCCTGGGAAAAGTCCTGAAATTGTACCGGGTATCGTTCTTGATTGGCCTGTACCAACAGTGCAAAGGCTTTGGTTTGGGTGAGCTTATATCTTTTAGGTATTTTGCTCATATTAAATCACAATGGTATCCTCGTTCTGTAATGGTAAAAGCTGCAGGTATAATATTTAAAATAATCATGTAATGTATCATTTATGTAATTAATTCCTGGAAAACTTTATTCTTTATCTATACTATGTTGAAAAGAAAAGATTTTATTGTTTGTTTGAATTTAATAGGCTCATAAAAATCCTTTCACCATTAGAAAGTTACTTTTTTCCGGGTAACTTATTATAGCCTATAAGGCTATAATTTATATGAGATACCCAAACCACGCGGGCGAAGCCACTGGCGGAAAGCTGGTTATTTATCAATTTATTGATGCCGATTTTGCCGATAAAAGTACATTTTTATTTGTTTTGTTACAGAACTGCCCAAGATGATAAATGCCGCCGAATGAGAGCTTTCCTCTCGTGCATGCGTTCTGACACTCCGTTGATGTTAAACACTTCTTACGTCCCGCAACATTTGCTTATATTAGCCACTGTATTGAGGTAAGAGCCATATCAGGATGCACAATTTGTTTTATTTTTGTATAAGTAGTAATAGCTGCGAATGAACGCAGACTTGCATAAAGGAGTTATATAGTTTGCTTGAGCACCATTAATTTATAGCAATAATAATAGCCCGTACCGTTTTTACATTTATGAAAATCTATAAAAAAATTCAAAACTTCCGGCCCCTGCGCAGCTTCGCCTGCATTTTTCGGTAGATTAAAAAAAAATGCACACAAACCTTGTCCTGACAATAATGAACATAACAAAAAAAGAATTAAAAAGAAATCTTCGATTATTCATTAATAATCGAGGATTTATCTAGTGTATTTAACGCACATTTCCATGTCTGTAGGTACACAGAATTAGTTTTCGAAGAAACCACTTTTTTAAATTCTTAACATAATTATTATACTTAGGTGAAGTAAAAATTATTTCCTAGTCTCTAGTAATATTATAAAGAGGTAAAGTTTGCGAGGTTAAAGGGGGTAATCTCAAAATTCTTTTACTGTCACAAAGGTACATTATCAACCACATTACAAACCTTAGTGCTAATAGACTACTTTTTACATACAATTATAATAATAGTAGTAATTATAAAGTTGTGTCGTTTTCAATTGCAGTCTCATTCCTTGGTGAACAATGCACTATTGTTTTATAAAAATTTGCAGATTTATTATGACATCTCAAATTCAAATTTTGCGGCGACAGGAGTTGGATGCGTTTTTGGCTACAGCTTTCTCAAATGATCTCATGAATGCACTTCATTTGCAAGAAATGACAGTAAGTGTGAAAAGTGTCAGTAACATTCTATAATTTTGAACTTGTGTTGTTTACTGAACTAATATAACGTAAATAATATTTTAAAATATTTAAGGTGAACGGTATAAACTCCCGTGGTGTGCAACTGGGTGCGTTGGTGATGGCGGGGGCCGAGGCGGCGCTGCTGGCCAACGACGCGTGTGGCGCCCCCGTGCCCTGGCTCGTGGCCGCGCCCTGGCTCTACTTCGACGGCAAGCTGCTGCAGCGCAACCTGCACCGCGCCAACCACTGCAAGCACTTAGCCCAGCTATGCGACAACCATCTCGACACGGTAGTCAAGGTAGGTAGCACAAATATAGATTATACTATTCCATCTATATGGAATGTCGTAGCATCACTACGTACTTTTTTATTTGATTTCTAGTTGTTTATCTTTGCTTCTATCAGATGTGAACACAGTACAGAATGGGTCGGTGGTTACATGTGCAGGTGGAGCGCATGCGTAAGGCGATCCTGGAAGGTCTGGAGGTGGAGTTCGCGATGCCGCCGCTGCCGCTGGTGGCGGGCGTGGCGGGCGTGGTGGGCCCGGGGCTGGGCGGCTGGGCGCGGGGGCGCGGGCGTGGCGCGCGGCTGGAGATCGCCGGCGTGGTGGTGGGCCAGTGGGGCGGCGGCAGCTACCCCGCCCGCGGCGCGCGCTATCCGCAAGTAAGTTTCACTCTCAAACTCTTTGTATTCTCGTTTATTTAGGTATTTTATCATTTCCTTTTTCTTTTATACCACAAGGGTGGCAAACGAGCATGCGGCCCGTTTGATGGTAAACGTTTACCGCAGCCTATAGACGTTAAAACCTCTTAGAGGTTTATGGAGGAGTCACTGCGCCTACATTTCAAGGGAATGATGTTCTTGCTGCCAGCACAGCGCATCCTTAGAAGGGATTCTGGCAACCTTACTCACTGCAGGAACACAACACACAATAAAGTGTGTTATTTGGCTGCAGTTTTCTGTAAGGTGGAGGTGTTGCCCCAGACGGGCTGCTCCAGATTTTAGCGATATATTGATGTGCACTAACTACCTGTATTATGTAATAATAATTATCTAAGAGTCAGTCAATTATCTAAGAATCAGTATACTACCTACCGTTCATTGCACGCAATTTTTTTTTCTATAAACATCTTAGCAGCTCGGAATTTAGGATTTGTACCTGGTTAATATTTAGGATATTTGGAATAAAGTATAATATCCCAAGAGCCCACGATGGCCAGACATTCGTCATTTTATAAAAGCTGAAAATTTATCAGAGCATATCCCTAACACAGATAAGAACGATTCACAAGTATGGAGTTGGGATTGTGGTTACTTAGGAAGATAACAGGTAATAAAGGTGTATAAAATAGGACCTCAAATTCGTTATAGTATAAAAGCTGGGGTTTACAATGTTACTTGGGGGGGACCTATAAAAAAAATATATCAATAGCCGGACAGTTTGAATGGTTTTTACATATTGCCAAACGCATTGAAAGTCTGCCGTAGCTGCGAGTTCGGGGGCCTGTTCAAGCGGGTGCAAGTGAGACAGGGCGTTTAGTGATTTAGTGATGGGCATTTGTTGCTAATTAATCAGTGGAATGAATTAAAAGAAAGCTGAAAACTTATCAGAGCATACACTGATAAATTTTCTGCTTTTATAAAATGACGAATGTCTGACCATCGTGGACTCTTCCTCTATAGTAAATTGGTATAAATATTTAGATTTACCGGTAAAATGTGGTTATACATTCGTACACTGCCTACTTCGTCGAGAAATGCAAACGTAGTTATTGCTATGTTTCTATCAAATTACAAGTTTATACTTTAGGTACGGACACGCTTGCTTTTTATACGAATTGGAGTCGCGTGATTGATAACAATGTATGTCTATATTTGTATTCGAATGAGTATTACGATTGCAGGTGAGCTACGTTGGCTACACGCCGCCGCCGCGCAACGCGTACGGGGGCCGCGGGGCGCGCGGCTGGCGCGGCGGGCGCGGGCGGGGCGCGCGGGGGCGGGGCGCGGGCGCGGGGCGGGGCGCGGCGCGGGGCGGGGGCGCGGGGCCGGCCCGCAGCGCGCGCCGCTCGCGCCGCGACGCTGACGAGCCCGCCAAGCCGGCCACGCTTACCGTGAACGGGTACGGACTAAACGCCTATTTGTGCTAGGGTGGGAACCTCACCCTTATCCCTCCTTCCACGCCCACGCCCCTATTCCATTTGATCAATACTTCCAGGGACAAGCAGTACTTATTATGTATAAAGCAAGAAACTGACTGGCTGACTGATACATCTATGCATAGCTGAAATCGCTGGATATAATTGTTTTTTGATTGGGAAAAATTTGATGAACACGAGTAATACTGTAGGGAACATCCTCATCTTACATAACATAATAATGCTTACATCCAACAGAACAAAATTAATGATTTATCTCCATTGGTTTTTTAGCAAGACTGTGAGACCCGATGACGTGAGTCATCAGGAGGAGGGTAGCCCTCACGAGGACATCTTAGTCTCCGATAATGATGCTGATGGTAAGTTACATGAGTTGATTAACATTACATCTCATCTTTTTAGGGTTCAATAGACAACAATCTGTTATACATTTTTCTGCATGAATATGTGGTTATCCGCAGGGCCGTCTTTAACCTATTGGGGGCCCTGGGCACATAAGGATAATGGGGTCTTTATGACCTTATTGACGGAGCACTATTTTTAACCGACTTCAAAAAAGGAGGAGGTTCACAATGGGATGGATGGATGGGATTTGCTAGAGCGCGAGTAAAGCGAGCGAATGAAGCCCCCGTTATCCCCTTCGTGTTAGGTTACTTGAAAGAAAGAAAGAAAGATTTTTAAGTAAGTGTCTCGTATTGAGCATTGCCTTAGTGACGCGGCACGGGACAATTGGAGCTAGTAACAAGGGAAAATTCAAATGAATGAATAGAGTGTAAGATATGAAATTGCGAAGTAAATAATTATAACAGTAAAAAATAGTTAAGGCTTTCATTTACAAAATTTTATGATTGGCGATTTTGCGCCCCCTTCGATTGGCACTTGCCCTGCCTGCCTGCCTGCCTGCCTGCCTGCCAGACAAAAGTGAATGGATTTTGATGAAACTACAGTATTATCCTTCCTACTAATATTATAAATGTGAAAGTAACTGTCTGTCTCTGTCGCGATTACACGCCAAAACTACTGAACCGATTTAAATGGAATTTGGTACACAGATAGTCTAGAGCCTGAGATAGGACATAGGCTACTTTTCAACCGACTTCAAAAAAGGAGGAGGTTCTCAATTCGACCTTATATTTTTTATGTTTGTTACCCTGTAACCTTCGACTGGGTGAACCGATCTACGCCTCTCTCTCTCTCTCTCGCTCTCGCTACCTCATCACGCTACGACTAATAGGAGCGGAGTAGTCATGAAAAATGTTCCAAAAAAAGTTATCAAGACCACGCGTGCGAAGCCGCTGGCCGGAAGCTAGTAATATTATAAAGAGGAAAGATTTGATTGTTTGTTTGAATTAAATGGGCTCCGAAGTTACTGGACCGATTTGAAAAAAAAATCTCCCAATAAAAACTACTTCTTTAGGCTTACATAGACTATAATTTATAATAAACACCCAGACATCGCGGGTGAAGCCGCTGGCTGAACGCTACTTAGTTAATTGTAAAACTATAATTTAAGTATAAAATAATAAGTAATATTTTAAAACTTTACCAGGTGCACAGCCTCAGAAAGTTAAGACTGTCAAAAACGCCAAGAAGAATATGGGGAAAGGAAAGAAGAAGAGCTCCAGTCAGAAGTCTGATCTCGCTCAAACATTGGAAGCTAACGGCCCACTCGATAAAAATAAGGTGACCGTTGAATAAATTACAGCAACTCTGCAGTGTCAAAGTTAAATAACGGATTTTTCAACAGAGCTTTCCTATCTCATTAGTTTCTTTTTTATTTTCTCGTAACAGTCTAAGGTAACTTGGTCATTTTTATTTAATTAGATGGTATATTTTAGGTGGCGGAGCAATGCCACAATTCTGAAAAGGAACACATTGGTCAAGGTGATGCTCCAGTTACAAACTAAATTATTCATATCTAAAGGTAACTTCATATTGTTTTATTTTTATTTAGTATTGATTTGAAATCAACTTAGTTTAGCTTTTATGTGCCTTGTTTTTCTAGTAGTCCAGTAAAACTTTATTGATTTTTGAGGAAAGCTTGCTACATATAATTCAGTTACACAGGAAAATACTAATAACATTTTTGCAATACGGTTAATAACCGTATCGTTCAATAACAATACACAGTCAAAATACATGTGTTTAAATACTTCTTGGGAAAATACGTCGGAATGTGATTGTTTTAGCACGTATTTGTGAGGTTGCATAATAAATATATTCCTAGTGGAATTATAACCAAATCTATTTTAGAGATTTTGTTATAGCTTGGATGGTGAGTAACCACCTGTTAAAAAGTATACGTGCCTGAAGATCTAAAAGACTTCCCTATTTTGAGACTGATTTTGTATTACTTTAATTGACACAATAAGTGTACAATTAATACTATTATTAAAGACAAGCGACATAATGTTGAGGCAAACTTTATGCCCCATAAACCCAAATAAGACGAATATTGCCCTAGTTGTTTTGTATTATATGATAAGACCAATAATACTGATGTGATGTTAACTGAAAAGCAAAGAACTATATTTCTAGAGAAATAATGCAACCAAAGGGAATTAGGTTCTATTATTTTTATTTTGAGGTAGAAAATATCTCTTAGAATAAATAATAAGGACCGAGAGGCACCCCATCATTGACAAGTGATATTTAACATATAATTATATATTACTAAATTGACCTGTTGATTGTTAAGTCATGTTTTATTGAGAAGTGAGATGACTTAGTATATAATATGTTTTCTTTTTAAGCATATGTGTACTACTGAGTCAATATTATTTATTTACACATAGTATATTTACAATTTACCAAATCATAATTTTTTACTTTTAAGATGGTTTGGTCTATGAAATCCATTTCAAAATATTTTTCTTTAACTTCTCAAGCAAAATGAAAATGTCAATCAGCTTATATTCTAAAACTTATTGTATTACTTTTCACAAATAATTTTAACGAAAAATAATGGTGATTGATTGCATAGACTAAACCAATATGTTTTCAGACTTGTTTTTGGGATTTCATATGTCATAATTTAGGCGTTATTGATGTGTATGGGAGTGTCTTGTTATAATAAAACATGTCTGGATAACCTTTATATACTTATGATCTCAAAATATAAAGGTGCAACAGGCAATTTTAAATGTGGGTACTATGACTATAAAATGTGTATTGTTAAATGTTCTATAAGGGCAAGACTCTGGAAAATGGGACATTATTGTTAATAAAAAGTGCATTTATTAAATAATCTTGGTGCTTTGAAATCTTTGGGACTGCCTGAAACGAGTCTGAAACTCATAGATTTAAGTCTAACGATAAACGTTTATTGAAACTGAATGTTCATTCGCATTTTGATATTTCCTCGTAATATAGGGTATTATTTCGATAGGAAATCGTAGATTTGTTATTAGTGATATATTTATATGCATTTTGGGAAATTTCAAAATTGCGAATGTTCTTCAATTTATATGTATTTTTGTAAATTTGTTATATTGTTATACTTAAATTTAGCTGGAATGAGGAACATGGATATTTAAGGACAGTCTTACTAAATAACTCGAATGGTGGCATAACTGTCGCAATTGGTAAATACACATTCCATTCAGATTCTTCCATGGTAATTGCACAGTTCACCTCAGGAATGGAACTTAATGAAGACTTTACAATTTTGAATGCTTAAATAAAATCTTGGCCAGAACATGATACAAAATATGTTGCCACAATAACATAATCAATTCATGATCAGAACTTGAGTGCAGTGCACTCTACAGCAGCCACAACGCTGTTCCAAGTGACTAATGCAAATAAAAGTATATTGCCTCTGACTTCTTAACGTCGTTGCCACTGAGTGGCAAGGAGCGGTGGACCTCGTCCTCCGCTCAACACGAACGTCCCATTTGTATGTGGACGCTTACATTGCAAAGTATTCGCAAGCTGTCGCCGAGAGCGATACGCTCTTTATATTATACATTTAAACATTTATATAATTATTGCTTGCTTATTAAATAGACACCATGTTAGCGTTTAGAGTTTTAACTTCAATGTATTTTGATTTGTTTAAGAATTATGTATAACAATGATAAAAGCATGTGAAAAATAATAATCTTATAATATGGGAGGTAACTTTTCAGATAACAATGTTCAATTTTATCACTGAAGGTATTCTTTAGAATGTTACTCATTCTAATTGAATTGTTAAAATACCTTTGTTAATTATTCTCCATTTTTATGCTATACATTATCACATACTTTAAAACTAGATATTGATTCAAAGGAGGAGGATATTAAGGAGTAGATTTTATTTTTGTCTTTTAAATCCATTATTCACTATAGTTTTAGATTATTCTCAACAATATAATACCTTTTAATATCTACATTTTATAAATTGTTTGCTGACAATGGTCATGATTATATCAACTTATAGTAATCAAATATATTAGAATACTTGTCATGTAAAACATACATTTTTCGTAATTCAAGTAGCAAACGTGGAACCGTGGCTTTTTGAAAACACTTATAACTTAAACCTACGTACGTAAACCTGCAAAGTGAAATTTTAAAATTGTTCATTACTTAGTATGGACATAAGATATATTGGATGAAATTAAAATTGTAAAGAGTTGTATTTGTCTTCAAATAAAACGTTCCATTACTTTACAAAGTTATTTTATTTCATTCTCCTAAATTTAATCTCTTATGTACCTCCGTGACGGTGGTTGGCTCCAAATTAGCTATATGATTTATAACTATCTGAGTGGCATCCTTAATGTCGTTGTATTGATGAAGCAGCATTACGTTGACATATTTCTTTTCATTAAGCATTTGATCGATTGCTATTTCAGTCTCTACCAGCTTGTCGTAAGTTTCCTTTTTTTTCGACATTGTTCCTGTCGAATAAGTATTTAAGTTACTAAGTGAACAAAGGACAAGTCGTCACGGTCATGCCAATAAGTGCTGACCTCCCACTACCGGTCTCTTTTTTTATAGGGTAGATACGCAGATGAGGTTTTTAAAGAAACTATTCCAGGGGATTTGTTTCTGAATTTTCGTTTTTTTTTTTGTTGTGAACCGATTGTGTTGAAACTTTGCACACATACAGTTCCGATGACCCTACAACATGATGGGCACCTGGAATTGACCTGATGATGGACAGGGAAGACAGTCGAAGGAAACCCTCAACGGATTACAGCAGCTACCTTGTGTCTGAGCTTATTTTATACTTCATGCTACAACATAATGAAAACCTAGAGTTGATCTGATAATAGAGACGGAAGACAGTTGAAAGAAACCCCCAACGGTTTACAGCAGCTACCTCGTGTTTGGGCTCTAAGTTAAAGTAAGGTAACTAAGGTAAAGTGGGTACTGCTTAGATATTACACAAAAAAATAAACCAAGGAAAAAATTTGGTAACTGAAAAGCGAAAATTACGGGCATGGGACTACTTTCAGTATGAGAGGGATTAGGCACTAGCCTAACACGGGTTGGCAGACTTCCCATGCCGTCGAGAAAATCTCTGGCATGCAGGTTTCCTCACGAGTCACGATGTTTTCCTTCACCGAGTGATAATTAACATGATTTCGAAAAGTCACAGGTGCGTGCCTTGGATTCGAACTTGAGACCTTTGCCTTTACAGTCCAGTGGTCATACTCCTAGAGGCTATCACTGCCTTTAGGTTGAATAAATATGTATTTAAAATAGCCCCTGAATAATTTGACATAAAATCACCCTTTAGAAAATAAAACAAGTTCAATTATTGTTTTTAAAGCTTTAGCGTCTGGCGAAAGTTATGGCTAACGGAGTGTCTGGCAAAGCGTAATATTATTTTGTATTATTATAAATCAACCTAAACTCAACCAATTTAATATAAGTTAGGCCTATTCTTAATTACATTTCTTATTTGGTACCTGTGTATTGGTCGCTCTAACAACTTTTAAGGCGAGTTTTACCCATGAAAAGTAGGTACCCGAAGCCACACTTCGTTCTTTAGAAAATAAAGTATGTCTGGGGTCTGGGCTCTTGGTCTATGCACTCAAAATGCTAACTTTCATAATTTCGAACCATTTAAATTTTATTTTGTTTTTCGGCACAAATAAAAAAATATCTTCATAACTATACTTCTTACTAATATTATAAAGCTGATGAGTTTGTTTGTTTGTTTGGTTGAACGCGCTCATCTCAGAAACTACTGACCCAACTTGAAAATTATTAATAAATAAAATATTAAGAATTCAGTGATAATATCAATATACTGTTAACGAGGAAGGCTATATGCTATATATATCATATTGCTACAGCCAATAGGAGCTAAATATAAATTAAAAAGTTGCAAAAATAGGGGAAAGAATTTAACTTCTATGGGAATGAAGTCGCAGGCAATGGCTAATATATTTTTTGATGAGGCCATAAAAACTAACCAGTTATTGAGCCTGGTATTCCGACCTGAGGGCCACACTACCTACACAATGACTGATGTATGCATGCCGTCAGGTCAGTTATGATTCGTCATACCATCATACTGAGTTTCATTAGTAATGTCAAGTATTTATTGTATACAACAACAGTCTCAATGCCATGTTGCGTGAATGGATATTCCAGATTTTACATTAAACCAAAATAAATAAAAACAATAGATTTATTTTAGATATATTTTTATTATAAAGTAGATAAGAAAAAATATTCTATGTACAGAAAACAATTTATTCAAGATCATTAATGTCAACTGGTTGATTAGCACCCATTGCACAAGCTAACATACTATTAATATGTCTGCCTTCTTCGGTTTTAAATACATATCCACTTGTTTTGTCCACTAATTTTCTTACATTCAATAAGCTCTCTGCTTTACACAAATTAACTAGTTGAAAAGTAACTAAGCTATAATCTTCAATTATGGAAACCAAGGCACTGTTTAGTTTCTTATATTTGCTTGTAAAGACATCAGTATCTAGACAGTCCAGTAAGTAATTCAAATCCAACACTTCAGTATAGAAATCTATTCCAAACTGCAATTTATCCATATGTTTCTTTAATAAGTCTGCTTTAGTTAGTAGATTAATATGAGGTAAACCAATTTTTAACATTGCATTTAATGATAACATTAGGGATGCAATAAATTTTCCAGCATCAGAACAATGGTGTGAGTCCACTAAATGTACAACACATAGTTGTATGTTACCATGACTTGTAAGTTCAGAAAATATTTTGCTTAAACTTTTATGATGACAATACAGTTCCACCTGGCCAGGTAAATCAAATATAAAGTTAGTGTTATTGTCACCTGTAATTTTAGTTAGCAGCCAATCAATATTTTTTTCTAAAAACTCCATACAGTACAGCATCGCTCCATTAGGACCAAGACTGTATTGATCCATTACTTCTTCAAGAACAATTAATTGTCTTATATCAATATCAGGTTTGTAAGACATTTGATCATTGGCAGGATCTAAATTTACTACTACAACATTTCTTCCCAAATTCCGCAACAGATCTGACATTTTCCAACAGTAAGTTGTCTTTCCTGCTCCAGGAGGTCCCAAAACCAGCTGACCATAATATTTTTGTACATACTTAAATCTTTTCACACTAGTTGTAGTCATTTTAAGATTCTGTTTCACTTTTTAAATCTAATATTATGTCTTTACAAGCTTTGACTGTCTCAATGTCATATGATTTGAGATTTATAAAAATACAAAGTGGCTTTGTAATTTTAATGGCTTCTGCTAAGTATCTTGCTGCAACTTGCTGCTCTTCTCCTGTAGCACCAAAAATTACTTTTGTTGTATAAATATCATTAGTACCTAAAGGACTATGAACTTGGTCTTTATGTATCATTAACATGCTTCCAATCTTCTGATACTGTGACACAATTAGTAATATTTTATCAGAATATTCAGCAAAGACTATTTCTGTAGATACATCGTCTATATCTGCAGCTATGGATTTAAACAGCTGTTGTTCACTTTCATTTGATACATGTTTAATAGTTAAGTTTTTCATAATATCTAAAAGTTCCATATTCACAGATATCTAAAATAGAAAAGTAAAATGAAATATTTCTACACAGAAAATCTAGTCCGAAACAGCTTGATGCATTGCAATGAAATAACTAAATGTTTTGAAATGTTTTAGTTCAATATAGTTCAAAAGATTATTCAGAACACAGGTTGTGGTAAAAATACCTAATAATACCTATCACCACCAAACAACCATAAACAAATTGTACAACTGACAGCAAAATTGTGCACATGCAGTATGCACTTCATAAGATGCAATACGATCCTAACATGATCCCCTATACTAATATTATCCGAACAATTTGACTCCTGAAATAATAATTGACAGAAGCACGAAGTGTAATTTTAACTAGAAACGACTGATGGCGTACCTTCCAAGCCTGCGATGCAAATGAATTTTTAATTTTAGAAAATTACGTAGGCAATTTTTTCGTTGCACAGCTCAATATGATATTAGGGATGCAATAATTAGGTGTACTCCTTATTTTAATAAAGTGAAGAAATATGAAACAAACATGAAAATCAATCCTGTGGATTTGAGTTTGAATTTGAACTTTAAGATCAATAAATCTATTAGTTTATAACTTTGTGAGTATACGTACCGTCCAGAACTTGCTTCTACATGTATTAATAACGTATTTAGTAAGTATTCTTTCTTTGTGAGAAGAAAATATAACTATAGTCTGTTTTTTAATCTCAGAGACTAAAGTGACATTTCGTGGGATACCAGTTTTTTGCAATTCTTAAATAGTAATGTGCCCCTATCGAAGATTATCGCTAATAAATTGAAGTGTCGGTTTTTTATATTGAGTTATCCTGAAAAAATTAGTAGGTCTTATTTAAAACGTAATAATCATGGGTGGGATTAGTTAGAGTTTTTAAGGACTAAATAACGACACCGAAATCAACATAATCTTCTAAAACTTTTTTATAGCTATTGATATAGTTTTCTTATACTTATTACCTCGTTGGAACATAAGACTAAATTTATTAAAGTTGTTTCTTAGTTTCTTTTTGTTATGTAATTTTACGTCATTTGGTACTAAAAAACTCTACGACGACTTACCTTTCATAGACTGTATTGTACATTCGGACGATTTTAATGAATTTGGGCTTAAATAATACGATTTGGGATAAAAAACTTTTAATTTAATCGTCTAAAAGTTACGATTCAACAAACTGGTATCGTAGGTACAACACTACACAAAAAAGCTGGTATCATTATTTGTAATTTTGACAGTTGCATGTGTCAATCTAGTCTCTGAGATTAAAAAACGGACTTATAATACCACCACAACAGACCACAAGTTTCCCGTTTGATAATCAATAATGATTTTGAGTTTTGAGTGACACATGACAGCTTGTACTTTTTTTTTTAATTTAGTTCCTGACGGAACAGGCTAAGGTCTGAGACCATGCTGCCTAGTCTTCAGTTAGTATTTTTCCTTGAGTTGGGTAGCTCCAGTACTTCAACCATGAGTTCAATCGAATGGCTTTCGATAGGTTTTTTACGCATCGAAACGCTGTAATCTCATAGTAGATTTTAGTTCCTTACGTAACCGCTAGAGGCGCTGCGAGGGTTTTCAATACAAATATTTTACGGCGTCGCTAGCGAATCTAGTGAGAAAAACTTATGGTCGAGGCACAGTTCTGACAGCTTGTACTTTGATTGACAGTGAGCAACAGGGCACGCTAGGCCCGAGCAGTGTTAGATTTGGGCCCGTTCAAAACGATAGTACAAAAAATTGAAAAGGATAATATTTGTACAAAAAATATAGTACACACTATAATTTGGATCAAAAGTAATTAAAATCAATACCAGTTTATGCAAAATTTATCTCTTCCAAGTTTATCAGTTATTCAATATTTTTTTGATCCTTATTAGGTATAAAATCAGGACAATTACCACTTTTGCGCTACCGCCGTTGAATAGTATTTCTAGTTTCAGTGGAGCGCAGCTTTAGATTTGAGCACGTTCAAAACGATAGCACCAAATTAAGAGGATAGTATTTATGCAAAAATTATAATAAACTTCATTATTTTTAATTAAATGTTATTAAAATCAATATCCATTTACGCAAAATTTACCTCTTCCAAGTTTATCAGTTCTTTAATATTTGTTTGGACCACTGTAAATGGGCCACCCTGTATTGCCTATTGCAGTGGACCTATTCCAAAGAGCACCAACCATCACGGTCTTGGGCAGCAGTTTGATCCCTAAAATAGTAGGAATAAAATCAGTAAAATTACCACTTTTGCACTACACTTTTGCGATTCTTTTCACACAAAAATGAGAGCAAAAATTACGTTACGAATGTATTTAGTCAAAGATAAAAAAGAAACTTTGTCCCTTTTTTTTATTTACTACTAATCCAACATTTAAAAAACCACAAAAGTAAAAAATTAATCACATAACTTCACGTCTTTACTCGGTCATCTTCGGTCATTCTTTATGAGAGAATATTTAGTAAATAAACTTACTAAGATAAGACACAAACTGGCAACACAATTCATGGGCAGAACCGCGAAATTGTACTGTTTTTATTCCTACTAAGGATCGAACAAATATTAAATAACTGATAAACTTGGAAGAGGTAAATTATGCCTACATTGGTATTGTTTTTTTTGCTTTGGTCCAAATTACTAGTGTACTATAATTTTTATATATATACAATCCTTGTTTTTTATACTATCGTTTTAAACATGCCCAAATTCAGCCCTGATTCGTACGAATGTCAGTGACGACTATTTATTTACCCATCGTACGATCAGTGTTGCCAACTTAGTGGATTTTCCACTAAAACTGGTGGTTTTGACCCCCTGTTTAGTGGCGAAATATTGCTTTTAGTGGCTGGTGGATTTTTCTAGTGGTTTAGTAGAATTCAGTTTCAGCCACTAACACGTTACGAAATATATTACTTCTACTTCATTTAATTTTCAGTAATAAGTAAAACTGTTTACTTTTACTGTTAGCCAACACTGATCCGTCAAACGATTCATCCCGCCACATCCTGCTCAATGCAATATACGCAGGGATACCCCGTAAAATATTTTAAAGTAGTAGTTATAGTTTTATATGACAAACTTTCCGCCAGCGGCATTTTCCCCCGTTTTTGCAACACTTTTCATTGCTACTCCGCTGTTTTGAGTCGTAGTATGATACTTTATAGCCTATAGCCTTCCCCGATAAATGGGCTATCTAACACTGAAAGAAATTTTTAAATCGGTGCAGTAGTTTCGGAGCCTATTCAATACAAACAAACAAGCAAATCTTTCCTCTTTATGATATTAGTATAGATATAGATTCAAATTACAAAACTGAGTGAACTCAGTCTCGGACTGCTCAGTGTGTCGAATTTTTGCAAGCGTAAAAATTATGCACAAACCACAATATACGCAAAAGTTTCGGGATTCTTGGCTCAAATATTCTTATATTCAAATATTTTTATTTTTTCCCGCGAAATTCAAATTTTCTTTTTTGCAATTTGCCGGTCAACTTGGCGGTTGTATCTCGATCAAAATATGACATGCGAATAAAAAAACGTATTTACATAATTTTAACTTTAAAAAATATCTTTCTAAGTTAAATTTCGTGCGTATTTGTCTGTTGTGCGAAACACGAACGGTGCGAAACCTGCCAATTGCAAAATAACACAAGAAAATTTGAATTTCGCTAGCTACCACAGCGCACCCTTTTTTTTCGTCTGAAAATGCTTTATGCACCGTCACGCCGCCCCGGGGAGGACGGCGCGATGTGTGGGACTCCGCCCTGAAAAGGACGTCTACCCACTAAAAACAGACGGGTGTTCGCCTCATCACCATTCGGCCGGGGTCATGGGTACGTGTGGACATTCTTCCGTGACCCCGGCGGTGACGGGCCGCCTATGGGGCCCCCGGCTCTGTCGGGGGGGTGCGTGTGGTGTGCACCCCCCTCTCCGGCAATCCACTGAGTGGGACGCGGCACACTCCGACCGCATCGCCTACTCGGGCCATAGTGCTGGGCGACAGATTTCCCCAAGTCTGCCGCCCGTGGCCACTTTAAGGTGGATGGAACAGGGCACGGTTTGCCCTGTTCCTGCGCCCGGTGCGTCGGGCGTGGATTGACAGGGTGGCGGCAGCGGACTCCCTCTCCCGCTCCGCCTCCTCCTTCTGCGAGATGACGTCCTCACAGAAGGAGGCCATTGCTTGCCAGGCGTCAGGACTCCCTACCATCTCTTTGATGACGGCCGGGAGGCCGAGGTCCTCCCCTATGGCAGCCCGTAAGACACGGCGCTGCTTTGCCCAGTCGGGGCACTCAGCGAGTGTGTACTGCGCCGTGTCCTCGGGGCAACTCCAGCAGTGGTGGCAGTGGGCGTCCGGCTCCCTTCCGGCGATACGCCACAGGTAACTGCCGAAGCATCCGTGCCCCGACAGCACCTGTGTCAGCCGGAAGGTCAGCACGCCGTGACGCCTGCCCACCCAGTCCGTCAAAACAGGACGGACTGCCTCGACCGTCCTGACGCTTGCACTCGGTCGGCTCAACCTCGCAGACCACTCCTGTAGCGCTGCATGTTGCAGCAGCCGCCTCTGGTGCCCCAGCTCCCTCGGGATGTACCCCCCCCCTGCGCTCCAGCGCGTCCTTGCGCCATGTATATAGTGACGCAAGGACCCGAGCGTCGATGTCCCAAGGGAGCGAGCCGGCTAATACGCAGGCCCCCTCCGTAGAGATGGTGCGATATCCGCGGATGACCCGTACGGATATCGCACGCTGCGGCCGCCGCAACAGTGCAGCGCCGCGCTCCGTCATCTCGGAGGCCCAGACAGGGGCACCGTAGAGGGCCATCGAACGAATGACCCCCAGGTATAGCCGCCTGCACGAGACGTTTGGGCCACCGAGGTTCGACAGCAGCCGACCAAGCGCCCTCGCCACGCTCAAGAGCACCACAGCGCACCCTCTTTTAACTTGTTGATTTGTATATTGATTTATAATTGTTATTATGTTTTGAAATATGTTGATATTTCAAAACATAATAACGACGACGACGTCTGTGGTCTAGTGGTTCGAGTACCGGACTGCTGATCACGAGGTCGTGGGTTCGATTCCCACAAGACACAAATATTTATGTGATGAATATAAGTGTTTGTGTTTGTCTGGGTGTTTCTTATATAATAAGTATGTATTTACAAAAAAATATAAGTATTATATCAAAAAATATAAGTATATAAGTATTATATCCATTGTCTAGTGCCCATAGTACAAGCTCTGCTTAGTTTGGGACTAGATGGTGCTGTGTAAAATGTCCTCAGATATTTATTTATTTATTTTATTTATTTATTATTTATATTATTTTTCGTTAATTTTTTTTTTATTATTTATATGATTAAATTAATAATAAAGAAACTTCCCTTTTTTTATTGTAAAAGTTTAGTGCAAATTTTAGCGATTTTTAAAGTACATCCGATTTTTGTTAGTGGTTTTCTGGTGGTTTTAGAAGTTGAATCTGGTGGGAAGCTTGTAAAACTGTTGGCAACACTGCGTACGATTGCTCGTTCATTCAATACGTCTGGCAAAGTGGCAACACTGGTAGCGATTGCAGCGGTCGATTTGACAGATTTATTTTTCTCTTGGCTTGTCAAATTCTGACAAGATGGTACTGTATAGCATTTATTAATTTTTATCTAAATTAATCTTGTGTTTTATTCGATATTCTGGTCAACATTTGTTATAATTCATTTTAAATGACTGATGTCCAGTAATTAATATGTATATTTAGTGATTTTGAGATAGGTTTTGAATTATAACCTGAAATATTAATTTCAGACGAAGGGTACTTCGAGCTTTGGTAAGCGGCGTAACAAGACACACACCTTATGCAGAAGGTGTGGTAGATCATCATATCACATCCAAAAATCAAAATGTGCACAGTGCGGTTACCCTGCAGCTAAGTTGCGTTCCTGTAAGTACACACATACCTGTCTACTTCTTGTGTTAGATGAGTTCCAGGTTATCAGTGGTTCTAGTTCGTAAGTATTCCAATTTTAAATAATAAAAAATGTACATAATAAACACAAATTACTTGAAATCCACACTTAAAATATTTTCTATGCACATCAACACAAACAACAATCATGTTTTATTAGAAGTATTCAAACTCATGTTATTTACAGTGAATCTTAGAGTTACTAAAATTCATTATCAACTCTGTCTCTGTGTCAGCTCAGGTCTATATTATTAGGCTTGATGATGATATTTATGATCAACTATTTATGATGATCATAGTATATCAGTAATATTTACTACAAACTTCTTACCAAGTTTTCTTTTGTGCAATTCCAATAAATCCTAGCAGAATGTGGTGTAGTAGACTTCGAATGAGAGAAAGTCTGGAACACATTCACAGTGCATATCTGAGTACATATCTGAGTAGTCGAAGGTGTCTTTTTTGGGGTATTTCATACTTTGTTTTGTTAAATTACTTCTTTGTATCTCAAATAAAATCTACCAGTTAGTACTACAAGCAGACTATACCAGGATATCTCTTTTTTCGTGGGAAAATCCTCATGGGTGCCTGCCACCAATGGCATGTCGGACTCATACTGACTAAAAACCACATTTCCCTTTTTATGCCTTAAATGTCATGGCCATAGGATCAGTTACATTCACCACAATCATGACAAGATATCAGGATATCCCTGAACTTATTGCTCAGTCAATAATTTTATAGCGTTTGCATTCTTAAATCTTCAAATACAGATGGTTATATAGGATTATGAAGGAACTACTCATAAGATTGGTGTATACCTTTGTAGGGTCAGTTATAGAACCCCTATTTTAATTGCCTCTCAAACAATTAATCAATATTTATAGGTAAATCTAAACAAATTAAACAATTTTCCTACACTGATTGAAGAGATATTTACATTGTAGAATATTTCTTTGTATAATGTAGGTAGACTACATGAAATTCTGATAATGTCAATTTTTACTCTAAGTAACTGTTGTATTATCTGATTTCATACATTTTTCCCTTTCTCTAATTACATTAGGTAGATTTTTAATAGATAACTGGTTACCAGAAAATGCGCTGAGAATTTTCTTGATTCCTTTTTTTAATACAAGTCGTTTTGATAAAAGTATCTAACTATAAAATAGGTGCTACCAGCTGGATGAATAAAAAAATGGAACCACATTTGTATGAATTTTTCTGCCAAGTAATTTAATGGGAACTTATCAGTAAGCTGTGAAACTGGCCCTAAGTCTACTTATAATAGAAATATCTTAACATGTAATTTTTTTTTTACAGACCACTGGTCAGTTAAAGCTAAGCGCAGGAAGACCACCGGAACTGGCCGCATGCGTCACCTGAAAATCGTGAGGAGGCGTTTCCGTAATGGTTTCAAGGAGGGCAAACCCACACCTAAAAAAGCTGTAGCCTCATCGTAAATTTCTTGCTAAGCTAATAAAAAAACTTACATAACTTAAAGCTTTTATTTTAAGAAAATTTGGTAGTGGTCCAGCACACGAAATTGTGGGTGGTGGATTAAGGAAACTCAATACCAAAAATATTTGACGCTACGACTGCTACCCAGCTTTGAGGATTTAATAACAGAAGCAGCAGTACAGGACGCGCGGCATAAACTGGCCCTACTGAAGTTATCCATTTCAATGCGCAATAGATATTTTTAAGTTAAAATGAAATAATGTTGTAGTGTATTCTGCTGGATGTTTCACCAGAACACAATTACTGTATCTGTGGCAATCCTGTTGCCTTTGTCTCATAGAAGGCCGTAACGTATGTTGTCCTCGTACCTACTGAAAACCGCATTTGCCTTCCCTTGTCCACCATCACCAGTTTGACCATCGGAACCGCAACCTGTGCCGCAACATTCAACACGATCATGACAGGCTGTTTCGGTAGCAACTACCGGACTCGCGCCAGTGCGAAGCTAAAGGCCTGTGCCTGTGTGCCTCGCTTCGTTCCTAACCTAGGGCGCGCGTGGCTTACTGTGCGCCGCTTAATGTCATATAAACAGGGTTAACCTGTAAAATAGGAACTTTACAGGCAGGTAGCCTTAGTCAATAATTATTTTGCGTGGTGTCGGTGCCTCGCAACCCGGTCAAATTTTGACTCAAAAACTATGTAGGTCTTCTGGATGATGAGTTACACATCACTGCTGAGTGCTACACAATTACAGCATCTTAGAACATGCAGAATTAAATAGGTAGGTTAAAGGATGGATCATCACTGGGAAAAAAGACTCGTATCCTTGCAGTTAGCACAGATTCCTTTATCGACCTGACATGAAGTAACCTATGCGTGTGCACGGGGCATCCCATGGTAGGTGTCTTGCCACACAGCATCCTGGAGAATTACGCGAGTGTTAAAATTCAATAAAATAAAATAATCATCATTCATACCTATAAGGTCGAAAATCATATTGGTCGACGAAAATAATTATTCTGATTTCTGTGCCACTAGGTGCCTTGCCTTGCCATAGGTACCTACCCTCGTGAGTGGGAAACACGTAGCGCTCTATGATAGGAGTTGTACCTCATGTACCTCATGCGACGTGAACAATACAAGATTAGAAATCTAGTATACGTACGCATAATAATAATTTGAACATACAAAGTTTGCACCTACTTATTTTACCGATTTTATAGCATACCATCACGACTATTCCCCGAAGAGTTAAGCAGAGGCGTACTAATGTTCACCCGCCGCCGCATGTTTAGATCCCATGTAACAGGGGGCGACCCTATTACCATCAACGCGGTCCATCTTAGGCCACGTATACACTTACCATTATGTGAGATTATGGTCAATCGCGAACCCATTCATGATAAAAAACTGAGCAATAATCCAGAATCCGAACTGCTACTGGAAACAGAAAAACCCAAAAACACTGCTCGATCCGGGAATTGAACCGAGGACCTCTAGCGTAGCAGTCGTGCTTCGGACCACTTGACCATCGGAGCAGTAGGTAGGTATTGCGTTATATTATAAATATACTAGCTTTCCCCCAGCGGCTTCGCCAGCGTGGTCTGGGTAGTTCTTATAACTTTCATGCCCTATTTCAACCCCTTTTTCGTATTAAAAAGGACACTATGTCCTTTCTTAGGCTCTAGACTATCTGTGTACCAAATTTTATTTAAATCGGTTCAGTAGTTTTGGCGTGTAAGCGCGACAGAGGCAGACAGAGTTACTTTCGCATTTATAATATTAGTGAGGAGTAAGAATTAATTAATTTAAGCCCGACGTTTCGGTTTTCCCTTAGGTAGGGGTAGGCAGACTACAGAACGCCAGTTGCTACGATATATCAATAGGTGAAACGCGATAAAATCCGTAAAAAGTAGTTAGGTAAAGGTAAGTATAAGGTACCAACATTTTATTACATATTTATATGCTAAGTGACTTCAAAAAGTCTATAGGTTAGTTACAAACATAATGCAACCTTACGCAAGCTTGAATTCCGTTCAGTTAAGTTAATAGAGACAGGTTCTGCTAGTGTAACAGAAATCATCTGATGACGTAAAGGCGCCAACAGTACAGTTGCGCGGGGGCGCAGTGTTTTCGTTGCCGTCCATAATTTGAGCCAGGCAAGAGCAACTATACCGCGATCCGCGACTCCGGTCCGGTCCGCCAGTCAGTCGTTCGTCTGTCGCCTAAGCGCACTCTGTATCGCGCTCCGTTCAATGTGTTCTCCCGACTAAACTTCGCATAATCTTACCCAATATCGCTATTAGGTGATAACTTATCATGTGCTATGACGCGGCGATATATTTTAAAGTTCTCTCAAGATAAGCGACTGTGTAGTGATTAAATTTTTATTGTGCACCGTTGGAGAATGTGTGCGCACTGACGTTCTCGCTAAAGGAAAACTTATTACCGTTACGTAGTGCTCTTTTATTTTAATATGTCGTTATTTAAGAAGAAGGCACCTAAATATACACCACCTCCAGTGCCCCAGTTACCCACGGAGGATCCCCAACAGCAGGCAAACGGAGTGGACAATAACAATGGAACACAGAAGTCACAGTTGGTGTTTCACTGTCAACAGGCGCACGGTAGCCCCCTTGGACTCATTTCTGGATTTTCGAACGTCAAGGAGTTGTATCAAAAGATAGCGGAATGTTATGACTTTCCACCTGATGAGGTAAGAATTATTGTTTTCGGATAATCACCAAGTTCTTTTATTATCTTATGAAGTAACTATTACTACTACATACTAAATAAACATGTCTGCCACTGTAGATTTAATTAATGAAATACCCAATAGGTATGGTGCTTTAACAAGTGTCACTACGAATCAAAAACAATACCTTAACCATTTAACTCTCTCATACTAGAAGTCTAGAACTGACAGTGTAGAATAATTTTAGAACGAAAGAGATAGGTAATATTGTAATAATATCCTTCTAGCCTTCATACATAATTTCATGGACAGCCGCTAAACAAACTGATAAGAAAACACAATTTGCCTTAAAGAATGCGTCATAGATATTCAAATAACTGCTTTAGTTCTTGCAATGTTACTAATTAGTATAACACACAGGACGGGTATAACCTATTATACTCGCATTTTACGCATTATATCAATTAGGTAATTATAAACTCAAGGGATTCTTTTATAGTAGGACTAGCCTTTGTTCCCGTAGAAATTGATATTCTGCTCCTATTGGTCGTAGCGTAATGATAGATAAACCTTTCTCGATAAACGGGCTATCTAACATGAAAGAGTTTTTCAAACCGGACCAGTAGTTCCTGAGATTAGCGCGTTGAACCAAACAAACAAACAAACTCTACAGCTGTTTTATATTATACTAGCTTCCCGCCAGCGGCTTCGCCCGCGTGGTCTTATAATTTTTTCCCCGTTTTTGCTACATTTTTCATTACTACTCCGCTCCTATTAGTCGTAGCGTGATGATATAATATAGCCTATGTTACTCGGGGATAATGTAGCTTTCCAAAGGTGAAAGAATTTTTGAAATCGGTCCAGTAGTTTCGGAGCCTATTCATTACAAACAAACAAACAAACAAACAAACAAACAAACAAATCTTTCCTCTTTATAATATTAGTATAGATATATACAGATTCATACATAAAGAAATGTCCACCTACCTTTTTTACGAATTAAAACGTAAAGATTGGAAGTTCTTTATGTAATTTGGTTAGGGATCTGGTTATAGATAAATACATACACATTATACACATAGGATAACAACTTTGCCTATATAATTCCGTATTCGTAATAATTTAATCTAATAAGTAATATATCTAGTTTTAAACATACTTTTTCAAACATCTCAGGTTGAGATTTGGTACTATACTTACATATTTCCTCAATATAAATATGTATGTACCAGTTTAATGTAAGTATGTAAACAGTGGTTTACACATAGATATAATATACGTACTGTAGGTACCATTTTTGAATTTATCAGGAGGGTAGCGGTTTAGGGCCTGTTTCACTACCTCTGGATAACTGCTAACCGCGGGATAAATTCAATATTTGTATGAAACTATCTGCCAAGTGATTTAACGGGAACTTATTAGAAGTTGGTGAAACAGGCCCTTCTATTGGAATGAAATGGGGATTGGTGACCGACTATTTGCCATCGCCCATCATTCGCAGGGTCGCGGCATCTCTATTACAGTACCTCAACCATGAGTTCTAACGAATGGCTTTCGATAGGTTTTTTACGCATCGAAACGCTGTAATCTCATAGCAGATTTTTGTTCCTTATGTAACCGCTAGCGGCGCTGCGAGGGTTTTCCATACAAATATTTTACGGCGTCGCTAGCGAGTCTAGTGAGAAAAAGTCATGGTCGACGCACTGTATGCAGGTACAATATACCTATCTTAATACATTACATTACTACCTAGGTACTCGATTGGTTAGTTTGAGAGCCATCATTGCAAGGAAACTCAAGTAGGTACAGTCAGCAACAAAAGTCGCTGAACACAATGAGTGCTTTAACATCTTTAATATTCAGAATGTACTGACCCTAGAAGGTTTACAAGTTCTCTTATTAGAGGACAATTATATGCTTTAACTTAGTCAGAATCTAATGTATAGTTTTGGTAAATTGATGTTTTTAAACATTGCTTTTGTTCATCGACTTTCGTTGTTGACCGTACATATAATTTTATAAAGAGTATAAGTATTATAAGTAGATAAGGCATCACGTTTACTTTTGAGCAATAATTGTAGCAAGGTAGATGGTATTTATGAAGTAATCATTTGAACAGTTCCTACCAAGTACTTAGGTACTTATTTATTTTCTTCTTTACATAGTATAAACGAAAGTCGCTCCCGCTGTTTGTGCTCTTAGATCTTTTAAACTAGGTACGCTACGGATTTTAATGCAGTTTCAGCAATAGATGGAGTGTTTCTAGAGGAAGGTTTATATGTAGAAGGTATACATAGAACAGCATATTATAGAACAGAAAAGCCGGAAAATTCATAGATACCTAGTCGTAACAAATATATTTCTGTTTTCTTACATTGCAAACGCTGACTAAATCAAATTAATATAGGTCGGTAAGTAGGTACTATGGAATTGTATATTATGTTGAAAAGGTCGATATGTCGAAAATTCCGCGAAGGTTAAAATATGTTGCTTATCTCCTAAGGATAATTCACAGTAACCATTTTCATCTTTAAAAATTACAAAATAATATGTGCATTTTTTCTAGATCAACATTGCCCTTGACAGTATATCATTAAAAGAAATAAGTAACTACCTATTTTAGAAGGTATCAGAGAAATTCTTTTCCGTACTCTGTGATATTTACGGTACCTACAGTACAGAGGTAGGTAGTACGTAGGTATTATTTATTTATTTATATGCACAAAAATGGTACATACGGCGGACTTAATGCCATATGGCATTTTCTACCAGTCAAAAACTCCAGAATAAAACCCACAATAACCATTTATTTTATACAATCACGCAATTTTTAAAATCATATTTCATAGTCAATCATACTTCATAGATAATAAAATCTCAAATAGCGTTAGGTAGGTACTTGATCTCCGAAAACTAGTGACCAATCGTAATACTTTATTATAAAGTAATTTTCGTTGCTGTTACAATTTTACGTAAAAAGAAGCTATAGCGGTAAGATTGCCTTGAATTGTCAATATCAAATTGTCGATGATAATATTATTAAGATAGGTATTCAAATTAAATTATTAATTGTAATGTAACGACATCACATTGTATCTCAAACAGTTAAAATGATGATATCAGCCTACGCTACGTTAGAACTTGTGAATCATTTTCGTTTCGGTAGATATAATCGTGCCGATGCCGTATGAGTTTATAAATGATAAGATTTTTCCTGATAAATAAATATAGGTATATATTCTTCAGATTCAATCAAATGTTTGTTTTGTGCAATCAACAGAGAAATATGCATGATATTTATGAACCAATTAACCTAAGTACTTATCTACCCACTATCTAAAAAGTGATATCATTATAGCACATTAGATAGGTACCCAAATCATCTTGCTTATTAGTTAAATGTTCCTAATTTGGTTCATAATTTTATTTAATTACCTCCGTTTTGTAACGATCGTGCATTTTTGAACTTTTGTTGATACTATAATCAATATTATAATGTTGCTGATTATGTTATCTACTATCAGTAAAAATCTTACCGACAGTTTCTTGATACAGCGACCATTCACAGCGTAAAGGTCAGCGGCGAAAATGGCACGGACGCTAATTTCCTGATATTTCACGGCTTGTGAAATGCTCAAGGCTTATTCGTTGTCAAGGCCTAGTCGTGAGAATGAAGATAATAGAGTTTACACCATTTCAGTGAGACTGAAAGCTTTAGTACCTACTTGGACTACTTACCTAATTAGGTATCTGTGTATAATATTAGATATGGAGGTAGGTAGGAACTACATGGTAGGTTACGGTTACGTAATGTAAAACGTACATAATGGCATTTCATTCTTGTACATACTTCTAACAGAAATTCTATAAGTAGAATTTTTAATATTTAAATAATTAACTGCCTATGCCTTACCTATTAATTTAGCTAATTTCGTGTTACCATGCAAGTTAGCATACTTATATGTAAAGTTATAGATTAGGTTAGACCGAGGCTAGGGCGGTGCCTCCAGTAAGTCTGCTATCAATTACTTTTTAGCTAAACTTTCTTAACTGTAAGTCCTCGTGTCGATCAATGTCATTGGACAAACATTCTGATCCTCTAAGTACCTATACATAGGTGTCAATTGAAAGAACAGTCTTGGTCCTACAAGATTAAGCGGAAATGTCCAAAAAATTAGCACTCTAATAGAAATATTTAGGGCCAGTTTTACTACCCATCTTGAGATAGTCACTAACTGCAGGATTTAAAAAAATGCATCAAAATTTGTATGAAATTATCAGCCAAGTTTAACGGGCCATTTAACGGGAACTTACTGGGAGGTGGTGAAACAAAGAGCCTGTTTGTAGAAGCCCACCAGTTGTCTGATGCAGATTTCTGCAAGCTCTATTCATTTACTTCATCTGTTCCCAATATTGCACATCTAGTAGAGAGAGAGTAGTGGATACATTTTGCATTCTGCTACTAGACGGAAACTAGTTTCCTCTGCTTCCTCGTATGCTGGGCATAAGGAGTCTTCTTTTATATTCTTAATTGTCAGGTGTCTGTTGAGTCCACAGTGCAGTGTCCTGTTGCAATTTCCACTGCTAGCCTTATGTTATCCTTACTCATTTTGAGTAGTTTTTGGGATTTCCTTTCATCGGGAACTTCAAGAAGAATTTCGACTGTTGACAACCTTGTGTGCCATCTTTTATTCGACTCTCTTATCATTATTTTATGAATGATTCCTTTTGTGATGTTGTATGGAATAGGTAACCTTGGTATTGGCCCCACAAAAGTTTCATCTGCTCCTTTTCTGGCTAGTTCGTCCGTTCGTTCTTTTTCATTTCCTTCGTGTTCAGGGACCCATGCGAGTGTCACTTTTTCGTTCTCCACTAGTTTGTTGACTGCTTCTTTGCACTCTTTAACTAGTGCAGAAGTGACCTCCATTTTATTTAGTGCTTTCAGCGTTTCTTGACTGTCACTATATATATATGACTATTTTGGTTTTATCCCCTGTTAGAGCATCTTTAACTATTTTAGTGCATTCTATAAAGCATGTGCCTCTGTCTGTCTAGGGCATCTACCGAATGAGAAAAATCTGTTTATTTCAAGTTCTGGTATGTGAATCCCAGAGCCAGCTAGTTCCGTTCTCTTTTCTAGATCCATCTGTATAGCAGACAGTATAGATGAATCTCTCTTAGTTTTCCATTCATCTTTAGGTTTTACTTAGGTTACCTACTTATGTTATGTATTGAAATGAAATAGATGCACGCTATGACGATGATGCTCCCACAATACAAAAATGCCTATTCCACTTTTATAGCTTGACACCACCTATCGATTCTAAAAATGGATACCGATGCATTAAACGCGTTGGTCTAAATATGGAAAAAAGAATAACCTAAGATACAGCAACCGATTTACGTCATGGTAGGTATAGTATACTTAAATATGTTATTCTAACACGTGAAATAGGTATTGGTTCACTTGGTTGTAACTTTAAATCTGTTAAACCTATGTAGGTACGTAAACGTAAAATGTCACAGTGTGCGGATGTACGCACGGCTGAGCAGCCAGGAAGTGGATCAGCCCAGGGGCGCAGTCTCTCGTGTTATAAACGAACGCGGCAAGTGACTGCAGATACGCTTCGCCGCCGTATGTGTGCTGTGTGATGGCCTACTACACCTGGGTCAAGGACCGGAGCGCGGTCATACTTGCAACGCAAATACCTTGTCATGCAAGCGTTTCGCACTTACACTGACACACAGACACAATCGAATCAATAGTGCGTCGTAACTTCTGCCAATATGTAAACTAAAATCAATCTAAACACGGTTTGTCACTCACTCAGCTATTTATCTACAATCTGATAAGAGATTCTACTACATTATCGGCATCAACATATTAGATAGTTAATTAATTGTGGCTTCAATCAAGGGATAGAATCAATAGTTCTTTGGTTTTTAATTTCATGGATATACAATACGCTTATAACATACTTAATTTAATTTTATAATAGATTATTATTTTATTATAAGTATTTACTAGACTATTATAATGATTTATATACCACTTACTTAGTTACCTTTCTACCAGTAGATTTACACATTAAATGAACTTGAACACACAGCACAAGTTCTCTGTGAACCTGCTGCCGCCATCCACAGGCGAAACTAGGCTGAAACCCACACAATGTCACAATGTTTGTTGTTGCTTATTTTTTTTGATTTTATACCTACACTACCTACTTATTAGCTTGATGTGACCTACTTATTAGCTTATTGGCGTGATTTTGGCGATTTTTGGATCCCCCAAACCCTTTCGGTTGGTTTGAGGGGGTCCAAAAATCACCAAAATCACCTCACGTAATTAATAGCAATTATTATTACTATGAATGAGATACTTCGGTATAGTTAACCCTAAAAATACCTCGTGAACCAGATTAATGGACCAACAGAACAGAATTATGTAGTCTATAGCTGTTATAAATAGCTCTAAGTCACGCATCTAAGTTAAGGTGTGCTTAATTAGGTTAGTGGTATTACTGGTATTATAATTTAGTAAAGGTATTTCCAATAGTATTTACCTACACACATAAGCTGACATTGTATTTTTTTGGTTTCAGATTCTTTTTTGTACGCTGAATACACATAAAGTAGATATGAAGAAACTCCTAGGCGGTCAAATAGGATTAGAAGATTTCATATTCGCACATAGAAAAGGTCGTCCTAAAGAAATAGAAATAGTTAAGACTGAAGATGCTTTGGGATTAACAATTACGGACAATGGTGCTGGATATGCTTTCATCAAGAGGATAAGAGAGGGCTCCATTGTAGCCAGGATACCGCACATCGAGGTACGGAAATAATTTCTTATATTTTCATATTCAAATAAGTACTACATACATACAACGTTGAGCTCTCAGGATCGTCACCGGTTTTTACGGGGACTACACGATAAATGAATTTCCCGAAAGGATGTTCTTGTAGTAATAGTAAGTAGGTCATGTGAACAAAAAGCACATCAGTTTAAAGGGTGGTGATTAATTACAACATGCACTGCTATAACGTAGTGTAGTATTGGTAATATCATTTTAGACATAATTTATAAAGGGATTAATAATTGCTATGCATTACTGCCGTACATTGATTTTACACGCGCGCTTTGTTGAACTCGCTATCTCTGGATAGATAAATACCTAATATAGCTGCAATAAGTTCAACGTCCGCGCTGTCTTTACATACAAAATTAAGGGATTGTGAAATCGAAAAATTAAGGTATGTTTTTTTATTGATATGGATAGTATATCGTGGTCTGATTCGCCTGCTAGAAGGGTGCAGGCAATTAAATCGCCTTCCTGTATACATATAGAGCCGATGCAATACTTTAAATACAAATTTTCATACAGCATAAAGAATTCCATAAAAACCGATAATTTTATATAATTAATTGTCCTTTTAAAGTGTATGACAGGTGAAGGCTTAAGTAGATGGTTTTATTATGAACATGAATACATTGGGTAGTTACTACTTAGGTTTACGTTTTTGGTATCACTTTCATTACCTTACATTAAGAGATTTTAAAAAAAACCTTTGCCTTACAACCTGCTAACCGCGTTCCTAACTAGGTAGGGCTTACATTATGTTTAATCAAAAATAGAAACAGGTTAGATAAATATAATTTACTAGCTTCCCGCCAGCGGCGGGATCCTATCTAACCCTGAAATATTTTTTTCAAATCGGTCCAGTAATTTGGGGCCTATTCATTATAAACAAACAAACAATCAAATCTCTCTTTATAATATTAGTATAGATAAATTCGGAAGTTCTAGTCGGTTCAATGCCTACACTTCATTATAATTATTATGATAAGAAAGTATATTTTGGGGAACGGGCTGGGTTGAGCTGACAAGTCAAGGTTTTAACGAGGTCGGATTTAGTCCCCCTCTTGGCCTCATTCCTCTGTGACTTGGTTGGAGGCTTAGATAAATATCTAAGGTTGGAGGTATAATAAAGAGGACTTATATAGGAAAAGTATAGAGAGATTGAGAATTTTATAGGTGACAGTTGCCTGCCAAACAAAAAGTGTGACGTATGCCTGAATAACCTAAAAATAGTTTCTATCGGTTATTGAGTACCGACCATTTTTAACATCTCGTACCTTGACATTGGCAAAATCATCGAATGTTCGTCGATGGAGCCATAACCCTTAAAAAAAAAACCTCAATAGTTTAATTCTTATTTAAAAAATTACCTTTGTTTTGTAACACAAAGTTCTAGGAACGATGGTACGAACAGTGGTAACTCAGACCAATGTTAAGGTACCTATTATCAAAAGAATATAATAATATAATATAACTTCATTATGAATTGCAAATTGTATGGTAGATACAATGTATTCCGTTTATGGAAAATAATGTTATCAGTTCAACGTTTGGCCGGCATTACCTAATAGATAATAAAGTATTATGAAACATGAATAAGCTGGTTTATAAAGTGATAATATCCCGTGCCCAACCATTATATTATGCAGCTGGTATCTACACATTGCCTCATTTACAAATATAGCGTTCCGTATCTATCAACATACGGGCACTGTTATTTTCATTCACTACACGTCTACACGACTGTAAAAATGTTTAGTATTGTACTTTATATGCCTTTTTTTATAAACTCTCTCTCTCAGTGTTAAGCAATTCGATGCATTTGTTGCAAACTTAGAAGTATCTAGACAGTGTAAATACAATCAATGTCCTACATTCTAAAATTAATTATCTTACAAATGTTTAGACAATTTTAATTACTTTCAAGGAATAAGCACTTACTTGAATTTGGTAAAAACCAAACCATTCTATACCAACTCACACATGACTGATAAACTGCTGAACAAAGGCCTACCATATAGACTTCCACGAGGACCGGTTATATGCCACCTGCATCCAACGACTTCCAGCGACCTTTATCAGGTCATCCGTCCATCTGGTTGGAGGCGTGGTGCGTGGTCTCCACTCGAGAACCTTTCTGCCTCAGCGGCCATCAGTTCTACGAGTTATGTGCCCCGCGTACTTCTGTTGCTTCTTTTGCTACTTCAGTTTGCATGCAGATTTGCATTATCCTTCGAGCTAAGTATGTCGGCAACTTTGGTTATTTTACTGATCTCCTCATTTCTGATTCGATCGCGTCGAGAAGTATCAAGCATAGCTCTTTCCATAGTGACCCTTCCGTATTTTACCATAATATAAAAACATTCAACGGGGATGTGCCCAGAGACTACATAAAATAAGTAATAACAAATACATATAAAAAGGATCTCTTATGGCTAAACCTACCTACAAACAAAATGAATTGGTAGATCGATGCAGTTGGCTCTTAACAAAATTGATATAATCATGTTAGCTCTTACAGACAACGACACCCACGAGTAATTTGGTTTCTAAAAAACTAAGTTTAAAATTGTGGTGAATGTGGCCGTGTTGTGTCGTTGGCCTTGTTAAGGAAACACACACAGGAAATAAGCTATTATATTATTAAAATGTATCATTTTTAATGCAGGTTGGAGATCACATTGAGAAGTTGGATGGGGAAAACATGGTTGGCAAGAGACATTACGAAGTTGCTAAGATATTAAAAGATATTCCAAAAGGAACTACTTTTACGATTCGCTTAGTAGAACCACTTAAGAGTGGATTTGGAAGTATCGGACCTAAGACAAGTGGTGCAAAATCTGGAAGAAAACAAAATTATGGCTCAGGCAAAGAAACGTTACGGTTTAAAGCCAATGGTCAAGCTACAATAGAGAATGATGTAAGTTATCAATTTGACCTACTATTGTAATTGAACATACAAATGTTTTAGCTCTACAACTCATAGTAATAGCTGTTAAAATCTATCCGATCACAGCCTAGACTACACAGATTCCTTTACTCAGAGTCTGTGTTGGTTTAAAGACTTCTACCTAAATACAAGTTATACCCTCATACTTCGTTTAATACCAAACAGAAGTATTAATTACCCCATACTTATAATACAAAAAGGAAAATGATTACAATGGTTGCTAATTACTTAGAATATTCTTACATCATTTAATTGTTTCCGCGTAACTTGCTAACGTTATAAAGAGTCTCAGGTTAAAGCAGAATACTTTGTTAGAGAATGTACCTATACCTACACCTAAAGTAGGTACCAACATAAATGCTGACGACGACCGACGTGACATATGAGTCAGTCGATAGGTACTCAATATAATACTCAGCATTAAGTCAGACAAAATCATCTAAAACTGGTTTCGTCCACAGACGTCGGTGGTTTTGTCTTATTATTATGTAAGTCATACATGTATAATATATCTATGATGTAAGTTTATTTTAAAGTAGGTTATCAGTTATCATAGTTTCACTGCCCCGTTTTACACGACACTTTTTTTTTGTGAAGGTGCAATGCCTTTTATATGAAAGCCAACCCTGTACAGTACCAGACCTTACTAAGCCTCCGCTGTCCGTCCGTCTGTCTGTATCTCATGAATTGTAATAGGTAGAGAGTTGATATTTTCACAGAGTTTCTATTTCTATTGCCACTATAACGATAAATACAAATTTTATTGATACAAAATAATTAATCATTTTTTCTATTACAAATCGAAAAATATTTTAATATGCCTCTAGTGGTACGGAACCGACTCGCACTTTACCGGTTTTCTACTTCCAATCACTCTATACATATAATTATTTAATAAATATCAGCTATGAATATGAATATCAAGTAGTAAGTAGTATATGTATACATAAGAATATCACCTAAATATATGTAGTGTAGATATTTTTATAATGAACACGAGTATAATCATTGACATTATATAATTATGCAATAATATAATTTAGACTAATAGGTATTATATAAATTTAATTTATTTTCCAGCACGACGAGAGATCTAAAGCAGGCATCGAGAAGATCAACGGTTTATTAGAATCGTTCATGGGCATCAACGACTCGGAACTAGCGACGCAGATGTGGGATCTTGCCGAAGGGAAAACGAACTCTATGCAACTAGCAGACGCCATCGATAATAGTGACTTACAAGAATTCGGATTCACAGACGAGTTCATAATTGAATTATGGGGTGTTATTACTGACGCTAGATCTGGTAGACTCAGCTAAAAACTGTTAAAATTATTACCATAAACAACTGTAGTAGATGACTATGTTATAGATAAACTATTAATTTAATAGACTAAAAATAACGGGAGGTATGCGACCTACTTTCGTCCGGCTGCATCCATCTTTGCTTCGTTTTATGAGTGTAAACATTAAGTGAAATGTACAATATGAAGTATGAAAAATAGAATGTGGTTCTCATATTCAGCATTGTTCTAGTATTAGAATTAATCCTGTTCAAATTAATGAATATCGAAGTGTAGAATGAAGTTAGTTGAGATGGTGCGCAGCATAGTTATGAAAAATTTATACATACATCTATGGTGAAAAGAGTTGGGAAAATCCTTGAGGGAATTCCAATCCCTTGAGGCATACAGGCGTGATGGTATGCCTACTATGTGAAAATTTTATAAAAACACTAGCTTCCCGCCAGCGGCTTCGCCCGCGTGGTATGTTATTATACATATAAACCTTCCTTAAGAATCACTCTACCTATTAAAAAAAAACGCATCAAAATCCGTTGCGTAGTTTTAAAGATCTAAGCATACATAGGGACAGACAGACGCGACGGAGGACTTTGTTTTATAATATGTAAGGATGGCCAATTAATTTGTGTCTTCTATTATGCATTAAAAATATACCATCACGCCTGTACTCCCCGATGGGGATAAACAGAGGCGTACTAATGTACACCCACATTTCGCCGGTATGTCTAAACATACCGGCGAAAAAGTCCCATGTAATAGGAGGCAAGCTTATTGCCGTCAACCGGGCACAAATCCAGAATCCGAGCTGCTACTGGGAATTTCACAGAAAATCCCAACAACACTTTGCCCTACCCGGGATTCAAACCAAGGATCTCTAGCGTAGCAGTCGCGCTTGGGACCACAAGAACAACGAGGCAGTAATATGTTTCTTCGATCAACAATTGTTGATCGAAGGTTTCTTTAGATATATTTGTCAACAATTTTATTACTATCGATGCTGCATCGACTGTAGTCATCTTAAAAAAACGAAATGACATCGTTAAACAGTGCTTATAGGCTACAGTGTTTCGAAAGCCTTAATTTATGGTACAAAGTTGGTTAAATGGTTACAAATTATTTATTTCCAAAGTTCCACTTGTAGAAGGAAGAAGTTTGTGTAGGAATGTGATCGTAGTGCATTTAAATCTTTGGACCTAGTTGTAGTATATGTACGAGTAGTATGTAGGTTTATGTAGGTATCCATGGATAGAACTTCACTAAACTTGGCTTTATCTGTTGACTTCATTTCATAAATAGGTTGATCAACTTATTTCAAAATAATTTATTTAATTAAATAATTTGACATAATCATAAAACATTATGTAGGTAATTGTTTTTATGTACCTAGTATAAAAGTAAAAAGTCGTACATTAGTTGCTAGATTCGAAGCGATCAGTAGATAGATAGAGTAGGTAACTATGATAATGACCTAATGTATCAATCATAATTTAGGACCCCAGAAGTAGCTGAAATATTTTGAGGTCTACAAAAGAAGGATATTTAATATTTATAATATTTTAATATTTGTATATTAATATTTGTAATTGTAAATAAGTTTTGTCAAAATGGAAAAATCATTTTGTGTGTATAACTGCCATAGTCAGTGAAAATAAATTATCACTCCTACAACGTGCATAGAACAAAAACACTTTATAAGTAAATTTTATATTTATCAATGTGGTGGTACCTATATTTATGGTGCTATAATTATCTAGGATGTAGGTATGCACCTGTCTTAGCAATTCAAGTTTACGGATGTTTGTGTCAACTATGTATATCTATGTATGTTGTTTTATGTAGGTATCTTAATTAATATTAAATACAAACATAATAAAAATACGCAATGTCGGTTGCCGAAACCTGGATATTACCTAAGCCATGAAAACGTGATGTAATAGTGTCCACGTAGAATATGGAATATTGAACTATTTTTGTAACATTTCCACCGTAGGCAAAACTTTCTTGTAAACGTGGCCTATGTTTTAGATATTATAGTATAAGTTTCTAATAATCTAAGTATGTGTATTTACAAATGTTGAATGTTTGTTATTTCGATTCTATAATAAAAAATATCTATAGTCATTAGATAAATTGGTTTTGTAATAGAATTTTTAACGATTGAATGGCTATTATTAATTAAGTATTACCTGATAAGGTACACATTATTTATAGAGAATAAATATTTCTGCATTTTTATATACGTCTTTATATTTTTTTAATGTTTTACTAATCAAGGTGGAAATGTAATCCTACTGTAATGTAGTACTTACTAGTTTTCCTCCTTGGCACGGATTCCGATGATAATCACGACGTGTGACAATGCCCTACGGATAGGTACTTTGACTCTACGATGAAAATACATACATACACGTAATCATCGATCAATCGAGATACACGCGTCTACACCCGAGAGCAATGAAAACGGGGTCCTTTTCTGGAAACTGCAGCTTACTAATATAAACATCATTAGGTATTTGATTTTATGTAGGTATAAATCAAAATAAGAAAATGTTTTTCGTAGTAATTTCTTTTACTCTTTTTATTATTTATAAATAACATTATAATAACAATAATTATATTAAAAGATTTTTCAGTTATCTATACTATACCTATTATAAAGAGGAAAGATTTGATTGATTGTTTTTTTGTATTAAATAGGCTCCAAAACTAACTAACCGATTTAAAAAAATCTTTCAGTGTTAGATAGCCGTTTTATCGGGGAAGGCTACAGGCTATATACTATCACGCTACGACTAATAGGAGCGGAGTAGCAATGAAAAATGTAGCGAAAACGGGGGAAAAATTCGTAAGACCACGCGGGCTAAGCCGCTGGCGGAAAGCTAGTTTTTAATAAAGGAAAAAATCTACTGGCGGGCAGGACTCGAACCTGCGTCTTCTGGTTAAATACACCACGCTATAAGACCTCTGAGCCAACGTGTGTCCTACCCGATCGATTATTTCCTTCATTAAAAATACTTTCTTATGGCATGGTAACGTTAAAAAAAAGATATAAACATCCGAATTGAGAACCTCGCGGGTTTTTCGTTTGTCGGTTAAAAATAAATAATAATTAACTACCTACGTCAATTTTATCGTAAATAGTATTAGTAACTACTGGATTCCTAAATAGGAATTCCTAGCTAGAGCATATTACGGCCCAGTCTGGAGACTGTAAATTAACTGAATACTGAATGAATACCTACCAAAGAAGCGGCGACGCTAGCGCTGTAACATGGTGTGAGATTAGTGATTGTGCAAACGTAACTAAAATGGAATCCTATAATATAATAAATGTAAAAGTTTAGCTACTTTAAGTGCGTGCATTTAAATCAATAACACGTCGAATTATCGATGCATAACGGCCATGAAGGGAAAACCGACACTTTACAGAATTGCGCTTTAAAATAAAATAAAAATCAATAAATAGGTTCTTGTTGGTTCCGTAGTCTTGAAACTGAAGACTTAAAAACCCGGACTTCATATTTGATATGGCGTCAAGGAAAAATAGCATTACCTAGCTTTGAAATACTATTTTTCTCCAACCACCACACTAAAAAGACACCAGTCCTTCGGGACTAAAAAGTTATCGCCGACCGCCTAACCGACCAAAAAGTTTGTCCTAGCAGATTCATAAAACCTGGACCAAAGGATGCAGAAAAAAGTCGACTTCTATAGTTTACCTAGTTTGGGTGGCACTGGCGATGGCGATGCCGTCTTGGGATCCATCAGCCATCAATATACCATCCCCTCCAGCCTTCAACTAAACTCCTAATTAAATAACATTTCCGGTTCCGGTTAAACCGGAAATGTTATTTAATTAGGAGTTTAGTTGAAGGCTGGAGGGGATGGTATATTAGATAGTATTGCTTCTTTGGTAGGTATTCATTCAGTATTCAGTTAATTTACAGTCTCCAGACTGGGCCGTAATATGCTCTAGCTAGGAATTCCTATTTAGGAATCCTGTAGTTACTAATACTATTTACGATAAAATAGACGTAGGTAGTTAATTATTATTTATTTTGAACCGACAAACGAAAAACCCGCGAGGTTCTCAATTCGGATGTTTATATCTTTTTTTAAACGTTACCATGCCATAAGAAAGTATTTTTAATGAAGGAAATAATCGATCGGGTAGGACGCACGTTGGCTCAGAGGTCTTATAGCGTGGTATATTTAACCAGAAGACGCAGGTTCGAGTCCTGCCCGCCAGTAGATTTTTTCCTTTATTAAAAACTAGCTTTCCGCCAGCGGCTTAGCCCGCGTGGTCTTACGAATTTTTCCCCCGTTTTCGCTACATTTTTCATTGCTACTCCGCTCCTATTAGTCGTAGCGTGATAGTATATAGCCTGTAGCCTTCCCCGATAAAACGGCTATCTAACACTGAAAGATTTTTTTAAATCGGTTCATTAGTTTTGGAGCCTATTTAATACAAAAAAACAATCAATCAAATCTTTCCTCTTTATAATAGGTACCTATAGTATAGATAACTGAAAAATATTTTAATATAATTATTGTTATTATAATGTTATTTATAAATAATAAAAAGAGTAAAAGAAATTACTACGAAAAACATTTTATTATTTTGATTTATACCTACATAAAATCAAATACCTAATGATGTTTATATTAGTAAGCTGCAGTTTCCAGAAAAGGACCCCGTTTTCATTGCTCTCGGGTGTAGACGCGTGTATCTCGATTGATCGATGATTACGTGTATGTATGTATTTTCATCGTAGAGTCAAAGTACCTATCCGTAGGGCATTGTCACACGTCGTGATTATCATCGGAATCCGTGCCAAGGAGGAAAACTAGTAAGTACTACATTACAGTAGGATTACATTTCCACCTTGATTAGTAAAACTTAAAAAAAATATAAAGACTTATATAAAAATGCAGAAATATTTATTCTCTATAAATAATGTGTACCTTATCAGGTAATACTTAATTAATAATAGCCATTCAATCGTTAAAAATTCTATTACAAAACCAATTTATCTAATGACTATAGATATTTTTTATTATAGAATCGAAATAACAAACATTCAACATTTGTAAATACACATACTTAGATTATTAGAAACTTATACTATAATATCTAAAACATAGGCCACGTTTACAAGAAAGTTTTGCCTACGGTGGAAATGTTACAAAAATAGTTCAATATTCCATATCCTACGTGGACACTATTACATCACGTTTTCATGGCTTAGGTAATATCCAGGTTTCGGCAACCGACATTGCGTATTTTTATTATGTTTGTATTTAATATTAATTAAGATACCTACATAAAACAACATACATAGATATACATAGTTGACACAAACATCCGTAAACTTGAATTGCTAAGACAGGTGCATACCTACATCCTAGATAATTATAGCACCATAAATATAGGTACCACCACATTGATAAATATAAAATTTACTTATAAAGTGTTTTTGTTCTATGCACGTTGTAGGAGTGATAATTTATTTTCACTGACTATGGCAGTTATACACACAAAATGATTTTTCCATTTTGACAAAACTTATTTACTAGCTTTGAAATACTATTTTTCTCCAACCACCACACTAAAAAGACACCAGTCCTTCGGGACTAAAAAGTTATCGCCGACCGCCTAACCGACCAAAAAGTTTGTCCTAGCAGAGTCATAAAACCTGGACCAAAGGATGCAGAAAAAAGTCGACTTCTATAGTTTACCTAGTTTGGGTGGCACTGGCGATGGCGATGCCGTCTTGGGATCCATCAGCCATCAATATACCATCCCCTCCAGCCTTCAACTAAACTCCTAATTAAATAACATTTCCGGTTCCGGTTAAACCGGAAATGTTATTTAATTAGGAGTTTAGTTGAAGGCTGGAGGCATACATCCGGAATGTCTCTCTAAATTCATAATCTTTATTCCGGAGACCTGGCCTAACACTTAAAAATTCAGATTGATCAGGATGTAGTCTAGCGTGTATGGAAGAAGAATTAATCGAAGTACTTTTGGCTTTATACATATAGTAACTTACTGTATGGATTTGTGGGCTTTCTCCGGATATAGGACTTAATAAATTCCGGATTTAGGCCGGCCTCAAACCATACCATATCCATATCCGGATCTTTTATAATATGAATTCAGATTATTATTGAGAAAGCCCAGAGCTCAGATGAAATCTGAAATCTGGAAGCTCCGGATGTGTGACTTCAGCCTTATACCACTTATCAGTTTATGATTATGTTCATAAATTTATAATAACGTATAAATACGTTATAAGAAATATCAATGTTTAACAGCACACGTAATCATAATATTTTTATAATATAAATATCAACTATTCACAGTTGACCTCGAGATTGTGAGCACATGTGAGACAATCACACAATCCAGAAGAATCAGACATTGAGACAAAGACATCGACAGCTACAGTCGACAAGTCGACAATCTAGTATTATAATTATTATCTCAGTCTCTTTATCGTGGTTGGTAACACAGGGCGCCTCAAGCTTCAAGTTCAACTTGTCATTTTCTTTTTTTGAAAGTTGGTTTGATTTGAAAAGTTAAGTTTGTATTTATAACTAGTACCATCTAGTACAGTGGGCTTTATTAGATTCATAATTTAAGATGACAGTTTAATTATATTCTGAACAAAACAAAAGCAGTGATAGTGAGTGAGTGAACAGTCGACTGACGAATATAAAGTGGAATATTGTTAGCGAACGTGACATCAGCTGTTTTTGTAATTAGATTTTTAATTGCGATAATTAATTGCTTGTGAATGAGAAAGTGAAAATTAAACAATACCTACAGCAGATTACAGATTGTTCTAAAGTATAACCATGGCGACGACGGTTTTAGGAAGGTATTTTGCGATAAAATCACATGCGTATTCAAATAAAAAAATATACACTATCGCAAAGGTACGTACAGTTCTGATAACACATACATTAGCACGTATCTGAAATATAAATATTACTGAATTTTATAAATTGTAATACAATTTAGGTACTTTTGTTTGCAGATATTTTCATGTTCCAATTATAGCACAGTAGTTCGCAAAAACAAGATTTACGAGAATGCTAATGAAGCTATCGGCGACGTACAGGATGGTTCTAAACTGTTGGTTGGTGGCTTTGGTTTATGTGGAATACCAGAAAATCTCATACTAGCTGTAAACAACAAACATGTTACTGGACTTACCGTCGTATCGAACAACGCAGGTAGAATAAATTTAAATGTATTATTTACACAAACAACTCTATTTACGCATAATTTAATAGAATATAAACTCTGCTTAGGTATGTATGTGTGTTGTTGAAGTAAACCTGTTTACTTGACTGAATAAATTAATTTTCAGGAATTGAAGATTTTGGTCTGGGAATACTCCTGAAGAGTAAACAAGTAAAAAGAATGATTTCATCATATGTGGGGGAAAATGCTGAATTTGAAAGACAGTTCCTAAGTGGTGAGCTAGAGGTTGGTACTAATATCAGCAAGACAATACATTATTGCATAACATCATAAAGTGGTCTAATAATATAGGTAATTTATTATTTCCAGGTTGAGTTAACTCCACAAGGCACATTAGCAGAAAGGATCCGTGCTGGTGGTGCAGGTATTCCAGCATTCTTCACACCCACTGGGTTTGGTACTCTTATACATGAAGGTGGATCACCCATTAAATATACTAAAGATGGAAAGGTGTGCTTTTTACCATATCTTCATTTCTTCGACTTAAGTTACTTAAAAATATATAAAACAATGTTTTGCAATCCAATCTAGTTTGGTTTTTATATTTAAGATTGAAATGTTAGTTTAGAGTTAAGAATAGGTAGATTAAATGTTCATATTTCAGATCGACATCCCAAGTTCACCCAGAACTGTACAACAGTTTAATGGCAAGCATTATATCATGGAAGAAGCAATTACTGGCGACTTTGCACTTGTCAAAGCATGGAAAGCTGACAGACATGGCAACTTGATATTCAGGAAGAGTGCCCGAAACTTTAACCCAGCTATGTGCAGAGCAGCGAGGATCACCATAGCCGAGGTTGAAGAAATTGTAGATGAAATTGATCCCGACTTTGTACATGTACCATCAATATTTGTACACAGAGTGGTCAAAGGTGATAAGTATGAAAAGAGAATTGAAAAAAGGACAGTTAGCAAGCCAGTAAAAGAAGGAAAGGCATCAGATTCTGTCAGAGAGAGGATCATCAGAAGAGCTGCTTTGGAATTCAAAAATGGAATGCATGCAAATCTTGGAATAGGTAGACTTCTGAATCTGAAATCTCTGTGCAATACAACCTCTAGGTTCAAGTCCTCTCATTAAGTATACAATTCTATTTCAGGCATGCCCATGTTGGCTAGTAATTACATACCTGACAATGTTAAGGTGTTCTTGCAATCAGAAAATGGAATTCTGGGTCTTGGTCCTTTCCCAACTGAAGCAGAAGTAGATGCAGACCTTATTAATGCTGGAAAAGAAACTGTTACTGTTCTGCCAGGTCTGGTAACTATTAAATTGTGAATAAGGATGTTTTGATCTGATGACGTCTTTGGTCAAGTGGTTCAAGTATCAGACTGCTGATCATGAGGTTGTTGATGATTGAGGGTTTGATTCCCACATTACACAAATATTTATGTGATGAACTTAAGTGTTTGTGTTTGTCTGGGTGTTTCATGTGCATTATAAGTATGTATTTACAAAAGTGTATAAGTATTATATTGTCACTGTCTAGTACCCATAGTAAAAGCTATGCTTAGTTAGGGACTTGTTGGTACTGTGTATTAATTTCCCTCAATATAAAAAATAAAAAAACAACTCATCCTTTCACAGGTTCATCATTCTTTTCATCAGATGACAGTTTCGCCATGATTCGTGGTGGTCACATTGACTTGACTATTCTGGGTGCCATGCAAGTTTCTCAGTATGGTGACTTAGCTAACTGGATGATCCCTGTAAGTTTACTGTATTGTGTTTTTATCTACCTATGTTTAGGGTCATATTATTAATACAATCACTTTAAAATTTTAGGGTAAAATGGTGAAAGGAATGGGTGGTGCAATGGACTTGGTATCGGCTCCAAGAACCAAAGTTGTTGTGACAATGGAGCACAATGCTAAGAATGGAGCTCATAAAATATTGCCGGAATGTACACTACCACTTACTGGGAAAAACTGTGTTGACATGATTATAACAGAAAAGGTAAATAAATATTATACTATTGCATGAAGTTGAACGGTAATGCCTACTTTAAATCTAAACTTAATTTCTTATCCAAGTTGTTGGATTTTAAAACTTCATTTGTTTAATGTTTTAGTGTGTTTTTGAAGTCGACAAAGAAAAAGGTTTAACCTTGACAGAACTGGCAGATGGAGTATCAGTGGAAGATGTTTTAGTAAGCACAGGTTGTGAAATAAATGTGTCTGAAAAAATAAAAACAATGGGTGATGTCACTCAACCAGAGTAAGATTCCGATTGAAATTCTGTTATTGTACCTAAGTACTGTTGTTATTAAGAAAAAACTTGCCAATGTAATTTTAAGAATTAATTTTCTATGTGGATTTTATAGTAATTACATTATTGCACAAAAAGGAAATCACACAGTTACTTTATAATTTTATATTAAGTATATTAATTAGTCATTACGTATAAGTACCTAATAAGTTTCACTCGGGATTTTATTACTTTAAATCTATTGTTTACAAAGGGAGTATTTGAAATCATTCGAAAATGTTTCGATTAGAAAAGATTATGTACATACTATTAACATCTTTACTATAATAAAGATAAAACATAATCAACATTTGTAATTACATTATATACTTACCTATTTCACGTTATAATACCTACCTATTATGTAATCGACATTATCGAATTCATTATTATTTTGTTATTCAATGTTACATTCCTGTTGATTATTTTAATAAGGCTTTGTTTTACAGCCACACATTACTCTCTAGTCTTATATATAGCAGTGATAAAAGTAACTGATGCAATTAATAGGTACCTATGTTAATTATTCTATAGTTCACTCGTTTATTCAAATTGTTTGATATAGTTTTAACAAAATATTATATTTTATTTAGATTGGAGATCTATTAAATAATAATTTTACTTTGAAATATGGAATTTTATTATTACCACTATAAACAATTGATGTCTCGCCCAGAAATAGAATGACGCAGTTTTTGTGTGTAAATAAATAAGTACGACAGCTTTCATGTACTGCTTTTCTTGATATCCTCCGTTTTTATAATGCAAAGCATATAATATCGATGCATACGTACTTAAATATCAATAGGTTTTACAATATAAGTTGTCCACTCCAAACTTGTGGTCCCAATTTAGTTAAGAATTTACTTTATTCCATTTCCAACTTGATCTATTTGCTAAAATATATTTTTTATTTATTTATCATTTTCTATCTTGGTCTATGCAATATACCTAATGACATTTCTGACAACAATGTCAAGTTTAAATGGATGGGTCTTTACGATAACGAATATTTACAAGGAGATAATATTTAGTATAGATTTATTTAGTTTATATAGTCTACCTTATTGTTTTTAAGATAGAGTTGCATATCAAGCAGTTTTGATGTCGGGATCGGGTCCAAACCATCCCTTTGTCGTATGGGGATCATGCTTCTTATGGCTTGCATCCATGTCTGCTATAACATGGTCTTTAATTTTATTCTTTTGTAAGTAGGACTTGTTGTGCTTACCTACGCCTTAATTTTATATCATGAGATGGGATAGCAATGCAATAAAATGACATATGAGAAGAAACTCAGGGTATAAGTGCTCTCAGACTTTAGGAAGTTCAAACACTACACTCGTAGTGGTACGACTTCGTTCGTTATCAGATTAGACCAATACCTACCTAGCAGTGATTGATAGGTTTGATTATGTAATATTTGCTTCAAATGTTGGTCACTACAGTACCACATCGTAGGTAAAAAATTCTTAGCACAGTAGTAGTAGTACACATACGGCGTCAGTTTCGAAATCCCGAAAATACCGTTACAGATAACCGTGTATCCCTAACTCAGTCTACGTTTCCATGGGTAGGTATGCGGTAGGTATAATTATGTGGATACCTACATTTCTCAGATATACGTTATTCAACATCTAATGTGATGGAGACAAGCTTTGTTACAAAATCTAACTACCTACCGATTTCTACTAAGCATTTGTTTGAACATGGAATCGAATTCAGGCCTTCACTACAGGGAGTACCTATTACAGTTGATTTATCCCAAATGAATGTGCTGCTTGTTCACAGGTATCGGTGACATATTAATGCTGACGGGGACAGACATAATCAATGCTATCGTTTTGCTGTCTGGAATTATAATGCTTCCTACTAATGTGCACATACTATGTTCTATAGCCAATGGCAGAAGGATTGAGTATGATTTTTTGTACATATTTTATCGTATTAAGATAACATGGTAGAATTTGTAGTTTTCATATTGACGCTTTTAAGGTGGCTTACAAATTATTATTTACAGTCATAGGTCTAAAGTTGTCTGCTGTCCTCTGTGGTTGTGTATCCTATGGATAATAATGATAAACTTTTTGGGCGCAGCATGCTGTGCCCATAAGATTTATACCGGTAAACATGCCACAGCTGCAAAAATGAACAAGACAATAAAACATTACCGGAGCGTTCCCAAATATAAACACTTTATAGACAATCTGCAGTGGTCTTTGAAGTGTTGCGGGGTATGTACCTACATTGATTATAATAACACCTGTTTTTTGGGTCATTGCACTGCTAATCTTTTAAAATGAATGTAGGGGCAAACACATAATATAGGTAATATAGGTGTACCCATGAATAAACTAATATTAAAACCAACCTTCATTTTTTTAGCTCAATTCGTATCAAGATTGGTTTGATCACGACTGGTATGATAAAATACGGGATTACGAGTGGGATCCTACTGTAAATAAACGGAATCCGTATACGCGAAAAGAAATAAAAACAGTCACGGACAGCGTTCCATTAAGGTTCGATTAGTTAATTAAATCTGAACAGGATTCCTTGAATGGTTGACCATTTTTAACACAGCCGTTGGTCCAGGTTTTTTAAATACGACTAGGTACTCGTATTGTAAGTCAGGACCACAGATCACATAGACCGTCAGGACCCCGGAAAACCAAACAAATAGTTCATCCTTTGGATGTAGGTACCTACAGCCCTGAGATTGGGTTGAGGAGATCTGATGGGCGCATGCAGTTACTTGGAGAAAAATAATACCTAATCGGTATTCAGGCTCATTTGGTTAAACTGAAGGCCGCCTATCACATTTTTTTAATAAAATGTTTATGATTGTCACTAAAGTTTAGCATACCTCGCAGAAGTCCCAAACTGCCAAACTGGGTTGCTAATTTCTTGTAGCTATAGGCTTGACTTTGGAAATCGAACTCAATACCTTAGGTTTGTCAACTTCCGCAGCCGCGCTTACACTCATTGCTACTACGAAACATTTTTTTTTCTAGTTGCTGTAAAAGCGGTTCATGCATATCGAATTATCTTCTGGAATTGGGAACTCATTCTATTCATACTAAAGGATGCGGGGATCTGATGTATCACATAATAATGACATCTATGATAGCTCATCTATTTATGTTCCTATCTGTAGTTTTAGTTGAGGTAACTATGTAATTTATGTACTATGGCTCCCAAAATAAAATGAAGTAGGTATAACTGGAAAGCCAAGGCTGCCAGCGGTCGTAGCGAATGATTGCGAGTGCTAGTTCTATGGCCCCGACTCCCGACCATAGAACAAGTGAAGGACTTACAGTTTTTAGTCGGTACCTACGAGTCCAAAATATTTAAAATAATAATAACCTCACCGCGAGAATTTTCCATTGCGCATCAAAATCGGGCTGCTCGACCTGGACCTCACGCTCAGGAACAACTGACTATAAAAGTAAATAAATAATATACAATCGCTTATTAAGTAATTGTACTTAACAAAGTCCTTTCGCACAGATTTTCATTCTTAAATTCATAACTCATCGAGATCCTGTCATACGGGATAAAAGAATGAAAAGTAATCTCAACGTGAGGCACATAATGTCCGTGAATGACCGTTTCGGTACCTCCAGCGCATCACTGCAATTTAATCCAGAGGATACTGATGACTTTGAAAATGAAACTCATCTTGGAAGTGTAAGAATGGATACATCTAGGTAACGTTAAAAATTATAATACTACCTACCTTCTTACATTTTGTTGAAGCCATTTTATAAAATACTAGCTTTCCGCCAGCGGCTTCGCCTGCGAGGTCTGGGACCTCTGGGTATTTCTTATAAATTATAGCCTCTGTTACTCGGTAAAGATGTGGCTTTCTAGTGGTGAAAGAATTTTTCGAATCGGTCTAGTACTTTCGCAGCCTATTCGATTCAAACAAACGAGCAATCAAATCTAAGTTCCTCTGTATAATATTAGCATAGATAAAGAAGTACTTATAGATTATTATTTTTTTAGGATAACGGTTGACCGAGATATTGACGATGAAGACTCTGAAAGTCCTAAGGAAACCAAGAAATGGGTGGATGATGAGTAAAGATAGTGGTGTTATTGGTTCTACCGAAATTGTCTACAAGTTCGGTATTGGAATATGGAATACTTAAGCATCTAATTGTTATATTATAACTGTAGGTATAGGTAATCTACTTCATTTATTTTCAAATTCTACGTTTATACACAATAATACCTATGGTACGTAGAAATTATATAAACTATACCTGAACTCATATTACCCACGCTGTTTCATTTTGTTTTATAAAAAAAAAACATTTACAATCATACAACAGTAAGAGAAAAAACACGGAAAACTAATTTCAGTTGGAAATTAAATGAAAAGATCTTTGTACCTAGATATAGTTGGAAAAAATCGACTGGCGGGTAGGACTCGAACCTGCGTCTTCTGGTTAAATACACCAGCCGCTATGACCTCTAAGCCACCCCGAATCCGCAGGTCAATTTTTTCGTTCATTATAAATATCAAGTCATTCTAGTATGGAAAATGCTTAAAAAAAAGTTTTTTTTTGTGGCTAGTGAAAAGTAAAAGTTATTAATTTGTTACCTTATTTTTACTAAGCCAGGGTCTTAAGTTCTCATGAAGTTAAAAATAACTAAAAATCTAAAAACAAGCTCTGTGATGTTGCTCTGTCAAGCAAAGAAACAATTTTGTTTATGAACGAACAGCTTGTCCCGCCTGCAATACATTTTCCAACATCACAGAGCTTGTTTTTAGATTTTTAGTTAGTAGTTTTTACGCAGTCGGGTTTTTTGTTTCTTTTAATAACTGATTTTATTTCCTTCTTTTTAGTTTATAAATCATCATAGAATCACTAGATAGATCCTAAATGATGATTTAAAATATAAATTGATACAACTAAAGATCATTTTCAAAATCAGTTCGCACATTAGCGTATAAAATCCGCCATATTGTTTTTTTTTAAATTTCATGTACCCAGTGACAGTCGTGCCATCAAGACGAATCTAATGAGGTGTCATTTATCTAATTCGGTTGAGCCGTTGAGTAGTTACGACCGGACATAGGAACGGACATACATACATACATACATACATACGCGTCAAACACATAACCCTCCTCCTTCGGCAGTCGGGTAAAAATAAGCGTATGTACACTATACACGAGATAGCTGCAGTAAACCGTTGAGGGTTCCCTTCGTTTGTCTAACGTTTTCATCATCAGATCTCATCATCATCATCTAGGTGTACATTATGTTGTACCCACATCAGAACTACATTACGTTTGCCAGGTTGGATTATTGCATTCATTACAAAAAACCCCTATTTTTCTACCCTTATGGGTGGAATATAATTGTTTCAAACATAAATGGGACAATTCGGGTCTATACCTACTCAAACAAAAAAAGAATTTTCAAAGACGAAAGAGATATCGGTGAACCGACCGTACACAAAAAAAACCTCCGGTCGCAGACAGTTCTCTAGTTCTCTGTCTATGTCTCCGGTTTTTGTTTTTCCTTAGATATAGTCCGCGCCAATGGCGCCACCACTGAAATCTTACGGCAAAAGCGAGAACATTTGGCGCGCCACCACTGAAGGGATTACAAAAGCGAGAACATAAACTGAAGACTGGAAAATAAGAAACTAATGAATTTACCTGGCTTCGCCTACTTATGGATAAAAATAGTAATGACTTAGACTGGAATTACTTACCTATAAAAAAACTAATGAATTTTATTGGATTTTCCTTTAATTTTTTTTTGGAATTTAGGTTTACATACTGATGAATTGAACTGGATCTACCCAACTCAAGGAAAAATACTAAGGGCAGACTAGGCAGCATGGTCTCAGACCTTAGCCTGTTCCGTCAGGAACTAATAAAAAAAAGATCTATGGGTTTTTCGCATAGACATTATATTATATAGTTTTTCGTCTTCATTGGTTGGGCAATCAAATTTGACAATTGATTGACATCTGTCAGTAGTGTCATGTCATCAGTCTGACAGTTCACACTGTTCACAGTCACGAAAGTCACGAAGTTTTGGTAGGTAATTTATATTATTTTTGTATACAATATATTATTATATAAACTGATGGTTGCATTTAAAAGATAATTATACTGATTTGTTATTCATAGTATGTAAGAGGTTATATTACTTTTACCGAAAGTAAATACTTGGTAAACATTTATAAAAATAACCTCAATAATTTCAGCACAATGGTGTTCCTGACAGTTGTTAATTGGGCTCGTTCCCGAGGCCCCGATGAATTTTGGAGAAAAAGGAGAATTTTTAGACTTGCTGCGCATTATATTGGTCGTCGGAGAAACTGCTATTCCATCGCTGTACGCAATGTCCATAGAGCTTTAGTTTACGCAACTAAGTCTAGGAAACTAAAGAAGCAGGACATGATTGATCTTTGGTCTACAAGGATAACCGCGGCATGTGAACAACACAACATAACTCAATTTACGTTAAAAGAGGGCCTAGACCGAGCTAACATCGTGTTGGACCGTAAATCATTATCAGATTTAGCTTGTTGGGAACCCCATACATTTGAGTGTTTGGCTGCTATTGCTAAAGAGAAGCTAAATCTTGATGGCTTTATTAATACAGCTGATAAAATGTATCCTACAGGAGTGGATTTGAAACTAAAAGATGTTATGCTAGAGGCTTGGTTGAAAGATAAAAAACAATGAAATAGTTCAACATTATTTTATGTACCTATTATCTAGTTTATTTAGTTTCACATTAGTTCTGTACAAATTAAATATCTAAGTCACATAAATGCTTTTCATTGACTAGTTCCCTAATTCTTTTTTTAATTTCTTGGTTAATTCATTTTGTTTTTCTAATATGTATAAGTTTTCTATTTTACGCCTTTGTTGTCGTTCAACATCCTTTAGAACACCTTCATGCATTTTTTCTCTGTAAAAAATAAAATAGTCATTGCAATGTAAAATGGACCTCTACATGACAGGACCCTTTGGAGAGTCCAGATCTGTATGATATTTTAATGTACAAAATAAACCACCTAGGTGGATGGAAGATGAAATTTATAATGGAGGATGAAATTCAACTCAACATTAAGGTTGCATACATGGCTAGTCAAAGTACATGATATCCTATACATAGTAATACCATGCCATAATAATATGAACAAAACCGTACTACATAGTACTCTCTGTTGTATGCTTTTGAAATAAAACTACTTTTTATGGATTTTATCGCGTTATATTGATATTATTTTAATCCCGACGTTTCGGACCCTTTACAGCGTCCATGGTCACGGGTGGTGACTAAGGTGGTAGGCGTCTTGAAGTTTTAATTACTAACAGCTACCCTACATTTCTGTTAATTAGTTGTATGCTTTTGTTCAGATATAGGTGTCATGATTATTATAATCTGTCACATGAAAGATAAGGTACTAATTTCTGATGTATGAATGTGTATAGGTACATTTTGTTTAGCTTGTGAAATTATTATTTTCAAATATTTATTATTTATGTTTGTAATTTGATGTTATATCTGATGTACGGTAGAGGCGTGCTGTACCTATCCTATAATAAAATTTATACGTTTGTTTTTTCATTGCTGAAGTGCCATAAATAAACAATAAATTAAGAAATTACCTGTCTGATTGTTGTTTTATGTGAACGTAGGCTACAATACCCACGGTTACAGAACATGATAGTAATAAGGTCAACTTTGACGTCGGTGATGACATTATTTATTTCCAAATCTGATCTTATGGAATTTCAAATAACATATTATTTGTATGTAATTGAATTTTAAATAACTCACTTCCATTCATTAAATTCATCAATTCATTCGTGATAATTCGTGGACATTCGTGGTGTTATGAAATTGAACGATGACAGACGTCAACGTCAGACAGATGACAATGATGACATGACACGGATAACAGATCACAACATAACCACGTGACACTGGCAGAATAGTCGACATCGACTTAGTTGCCAAAAGGAAAATAAAAAGCCATAAAAAGCCGATCAGTCAGTCACAGTGTTGGATTTGGGCATGTTTAAAAAATTGAAAAGGATAGTATTTGTACAATCAGTTTATTAATTTTGTTCAAAAGTCATTGAGATCAATACCAATATTTGCAAAATTTACGTCTTCCAAGTTTATCAGTTATTCAATATTTTTTTATCCTTATTAGGAATAAAATCAGTACAACTACAATACAAGTACAGTTGTGTTGCCAGTTCGTGTCATCTTAGTACGGTGTATTTACCATGTATTTACTGAATATTCTCTCACAAAGACAAGACTTTTTGTTTCGAAGGGCTCTCGGGGAGAGAAGACGAAGTTATGCGATTTATTTTTATTTTTGTGGTTTCTTAAATATTGGATTGGTAGTAAATGCTTTTTATATTAGTTATTAATGCAAAGTAATGAAATTATAGTATTTTTCGTACTATCCTTAGATAAGGATAGTTAGTACGAAGCATGAAATTATAGTACAAATATTGACAGGGTTGGATTTCGTACTATAATTATATTAGTCATCATGTATCATGCAGGACACGACATTAAGGCGCTATTATTGTGACATTGACTGTGCCTTCACATACAGTTCGCGCCAAACTTATTGTCCGGGCTGAAGTTGGCACGAGCTAACTTCAACCCGAACAATAAGTTTGGCGAGAACTGTTATTATGTATGGCCACAGACAGAATAAAATAACTAACTTGGATCCTCTGTCCTTCAGAGCATGAAACTAGCGCGTCAAATTTTACTGGATCTATTATCTGGCAATTATTTACTACAATAATAATTGTCAGAGGAAGTTAATGTTATAACGTGTGATGATAAAATAAGTAGGTATTATTGAGTAGGGATGGGCAAATGGCAAACTAAATAAAGAAAACAAAAAATAATGAAATGTTTTTATTTCAGAATTTGTGTTTTTAATGAGTTTTTTTTGTCATATAGGTACTTATATCGGAAAACATTTGTACCTAAATAATAAACATTAGGGCATCTTATTCATACATTAGGTATTTTTTATTTCGTACATTTGTATAGTTAGATACGTACAGTTCTTGCCAAACTTATTCTCCGGCTTGAAGTTGGCACGAGCTAACTTCAACCCGGACAATAAGTTTGGCGAGAACTGTAAGTAGATACCTACATCATTTTGTAAGTACCAGTAAGTAATGAACACAGAACTAATTTCATAAGACTCTTACCCCTAAGAAATGCGAAAATGATTTACAGGTAAGTACCATCCTTTCCTCTTGAGGAAAGGACCATCCTTTCCTCTTGAGGAAAGGACGGTATATATGTAATCCTGTATATCTGTAATCCTGTGTATCTTTTTCCAAAAGATGTTCATAGTCGTAAGGATTATCAAGGAATCCTTAGGTTACTATTACAATAATTTACTCACTTTGTTATTGATTGCACAATGCTCACGTTAGCTTATGATATAGGTACGTTCGAGATAATTTAGTGCAGATCGGTTCTTCCCTAATTTTGTTCTGTTCGTCCCTTCCCATGAAGACTGTGAGAAGAGGATGCACATAATTGTTAACTGGGCTATAGAATTTTAGTTTTAGATTGATGTAGGTAGTCTTATTTGCATCCAATCAACTTCTTAACATGCTAGGTAAGTACCTACTTAATGTAAATTCATCATAATTTTAGTCTCTTACAAAAATATAAATATAAATCTTGAATATTTACACGTTTCTGCTAATCTTTTAAACTAGGTAAACTTAATATGGTTAAGATTGAGTATAATTCTAGTCATATTAAGATTATAATTAACTTTATACATAAGTAGTTTCAGTCAGTTACTGAGTTGTTTGTAACGATAATTAAGTGTCTAAAATACGTAGAGAATACGTAAAACATATAAGATTGTTTTTTAATAACTCCGAATAATATGTTAAGTTGAAATAGAATATTTACAAAATATTAAGTTAGCTGAGCATTTAATTAACTTAACTGTTTTATTTACAGCTGATAATACTTTACCTAGCTCTTGAAAATCTATATCTACTAAAAAACAACTATCCATAATTTAAATAAACGTAGCTAAATCACCCTGTAACAACTTCACGTTTCAAAAGTATCACTGATAAATCCACTTCGACGAATTTCGATATTCTGTCCACTTTGATTTAAAGCTTTCTCTTAGAGTCTATGTACATAGACTGTAAAGTTTATAGTGGAAAGCCTACGTATTAGGTATTGTATGGCACAGCTACCTGCCGCAGTTGTCGTAGAAACTGGCAGAGCCCCTGTTGGGGATTTCAGCAAATTCACGTTTTGGCGTGCACAATTTAGTGCTGAAGTCAACGTTTCGTTTTCTGTAATAAAATGAATATAAAAGCAGGATTAGTCATTAGTCATCTACGACAATTTAAATTTATCAAAAAGTTTTATTCGAAGTAAGTCTTACCCTCTGCTTGGCAGTTCCATTTGATCGACGAGAACTGACTTGACGTACAGGCGGTCATTACACCACAGTATGCATAGAGATCGCGGCTCCAGTACATTCATATCGTACTCCCACGATAACTCCACCTGAGTACAAGAATATTGACAATTTTACATCAAGAGACGAGAAAGTTTGGCCGGCTATACTAGATCTGTTTTGCTACTGTAGGTATGAATTGAGCATGTTTCATCACCTCCTAATAAGTTCCCGTTAAATTACATAGCAGATCATTTCTTACAAATTTTGTTCCATTTTTTTATTTATCCTGTGGTTAGCGACTATTTAGAGGAGGTGAAACAGGCCCTTAGAGCTTTGAATAAACAATATTTTTCCAGAGATGCGTTTTGGATGAGGGGTTGTTTATTTGCTTTTATTCAGATCAATAGCAGGTAATTACTAAAGATTGATTGAAAGATTGAGAAAGCTATAGGTCAGTTAGTTTCGTCTAGGTATTATTATTATTAATTTGCAAAATCATAAGTTTTTTATTAGGGACATAATATACTCGTCGGTAAGTGGTAACTAATAAAAAAGTTTATGAAGTAGGTACAGGGAAAGTCTACCTTTCTAACTTTTCCACCTAAGTCCATCGGGTGGGTGACTACTGTGGTGTAAGTAGTGCCATGTTCTAATCTGAAAAAAAAGCAAACCGTTAGGCTGAAGCGACGAAAAACTAGCAACGAAAGTTTAGGTAGCGCTAGGAAAACTTCATTATAACAGTTTTTTGCTTACTTTACGTAGTTATTTGGTGTTAAGTCCATTCCCCGAATAACGCCTCTGTCAGACATCAAAGTTACTTTTAGGAAACCCTGTTGATGAAACAGTTTCATGATAAAATATTTTCATAAGTTGAATTGTGCCATACTTCCTTTATTAAAAATAAATAGGTAATTGATTAATTTAATGTACCTGCACCCACGATTCTGCACCTTTTGGATTTGCCAATTGGATGGCTACTCTATAATGCCGTTCTGAAAATAAAAACAGTCCAATTGAAGACGTTCATTATTGCCTTGCAATAGGAACCAGCCTATCTGTATTGTGCACCACAGTTCATTTGTTCGAGTAGTTTATAGTTTAATGACATGAGCTTTGTAATTAAGAGCTGTTTTGCAAACCATTCCAAGTGAGACCTAGATTAAGAAATCTCTAAGCAAATGTCATATGACTAAACCGCATTCTAAATTAGTAGTAGGTATTGTGTTGTAACGTAAGTTAAAAGTAATCAGCACACGCCTCGATTAGGGAGAAAGGAACCTCATTTAAGTATTTTGTAAGCAGTAGTTTCTGTCATGGGGCATCATGATGTCCATTTACATTTCATTTCATCTCACAATTTCTACCTAATTATTTCTGCAAGACGCTGTCAGGTTGCTAAGCATTTAGGTACAGTACCTATCTGATGAGATTTTTTATTAAGCGCTCGATTGGTCGTCATTCTGTTGTTCCAGGGGGTTATAATTATGTTGAATCAAATACATACGACAATACGGAAGGTCCTTTGCTGTGCTGAGGTAATATTTGGCTCCAATAGTATCATGTTCTTCAGACGGAAAGACTTCGTTCTCCGACTGATTGTTTTTGTTTGTGATCAAACCAGGAGAGCTGTCTGCATGAAATCTATGAAATTAAAAAAAGAAAGGACTCAATTAATATGAATGAACTGTGAATAATGTTTACAATAACTGGATCAAATAAATATTGGAACATACCCCATTACTGCACAACCGTGTCCGCAATGGAAACATTTTCCTGACAAAAAATGTTGGTATGATGGGCACTGGTGTCCTGAAAATATTTACAATTTTGGTTGTGGCAATCAATAAGTATACAAAGATTAGATACTTAGATACTTACCTCTAAAATGAATTTAAACCTTATCATAGTAGTGACAAGGGTGACTCAAACTTAAACGTTTAGATGAAGTTCCTTACCTATATAAGGACACTTTCCATTGATAGATTCAGTGAAAAGTTTAATGGCTCTCACATGGTTGCAGGCCACTAGAACCCTAGAAGCTTCTTCTAGCCCTTGCTTGACCAGTGTCAGCGGGACGAGGGGTCCTTCGGTGAGGTCACAACCTGGCTGCTCCTTCCCGTTGTTTGGATAGAAATCTAAATGCCCCACAGGTTGTGACATTCCGTATCCTGCCATAAACACAAAATCTGTCGCACGCGTGAAATAAACCGTTGATTAATTAGTTACCATATCACGCGATAAATATATACTCAGATAATATAAAAAATGAATGATGGATCGAAAAGCAAAAAAGCATATGATACATATTTACATAATAAATAAATATAATATATATAAAATAGGGTTAGTATTTTGATTAGATGGTGAAGCAACGAAGCGTAATTATTAACATTAACACCAAACATCAGATTATTACGTGTTGAACAAATGTACATGAGTAATGATTGTGCAGTATGGATTATACGAAGCATACGTGCAGTAACATAAATAAATACACGAAGTTACGTCCAATGCATTACCTAAAAGGAAAATGCTCTTTCCGTCAGTGTGTATGACGTCGACAAGTTGAGCGTCAGTCGGGTCTAACCGCACGTGGGTTGGCATTCCTTGAAAGTACGGTTCAGCTGGGTCCAGGCCTGTTATCCTCCCTAAGCCCTATGAAATGAGAGGCTAAATCAAAGACAATATGAAAACTTCATTTATGTAACATTACATAACGTTACATTTAGAAAAGAATAAATCACAGGTTTGCACTTACCTGTATTCTTTCACCCGCATAGCCTGCTGTATGGGCTCCTAAGGAGTGGCCTATAATGTGGACATCCAAAGGATCTAATCCATGATCTTTCTGCAATTTTATTAAAATTTAAGTCATAGTACATACCTATTACTCATCATTTTTTTATTATAATATTTTTTGCTGTGATTATCAATAACTTTGCTAAACAAGGAGATTTTTGAGCTTCCAATTGCACCATCACCATAATTTTGAAACCCATTTGAGCAGTAGATGTGCAGTATACCAGATAAGACTTCAATACTCAACACCAAGTACATTACCTGTAACGTATTGATGAAATGTGCAACTTCTAGTCCTACAAGTCTGGTATTGGCTGTAGCTTGTGTGTAAAGTGGTAAACTCCCGCCAGCCCAGTCTACTATAACGACATTAAAGTCGCCAGCTTTCACGAGCTCATCTTTCATTTCACTGACCTGAATGACAAGACAACAAGGTTAATGTTCTATTGCTTATTAACAATACTTACATTTACACACTTTAGTAGAAAAGATAGGTACCCAGTTAGAGAGCGGAGTATCGATGAATCCATGAATTATCATTTTAGTGAGTCGCTTCGGGTTGAAATTCGACTTCACGATTGTTTTGTTCACGTTCACATTTAACAATTGTCCATCAGTTGGGTTCTTTTTTGTGTACAAAATGAACCTGAAATTGGAAATGTCTGTAGTAGTTTAACAAAAGATTTATCTAAGTGAAATCTATGCAATACGTGACGCAAAATGAGAAGGGTCGGAGCGTCTACGAGAATTCAGTTTTAACATCAGGTTTGGAACGATTAGGTATTTGTTCTGTAATGAATGACATATAAAACAGTTACAAACAGTTACTTATATTAACCTAGTATTGATGACAACTCTCGGTAGCGGAAATACATTGAAGGGTCTGTGGATGAGGTGGTACCAACTCCTTGTGATGTTTAGACATCCCAGCTCATCATAGCATCTTGTTTCATTTTCAACTAAAATGGTAAAATAATAATTTAAGCAATTTATCGAAAATTTAAAAATATAATGGATTTTCAGAATAATATAAAAATAACCTACATGGTAACCAGGGAATGTTGACCTCGATACGGTCGGATCGTGCCCAGTTGAACGGGTCCAGTATTCCGGCGAAGGCCGGCTGTAGCCCGAGTAGAATGCACCACAGCATTACGCGAAGATTTCTGTCTGTCAAGTGAAGCCGTCGCATGCTCTGCAGACCTGAAATTATACATTAATCGTTACATATTTTTTTGTAATGTCATACATGGAATAGCATGGAAGAAACGCGTGCTGTAAAAGTCAACAAATTTAGCTTAGCAGGATATGCGTGGCTAGCTAGTAAGGCTTTTAAAATATTTTTCCCTTTGCGAATCTTTGACATGTGGTTTGAAAATAATGCAGCCAGCAGCTTAGCTATGCTTAGTTTCTTTTTAAAAGACAACGCCCGCACAAGAGAGCAAGCCTTGTAGATTTTACAAACATACAAAATAGGACAATGGACACAAAGTAGGTACTCCGAGACAAACAAATATCGCTGGATCGTACCATTATTTACCTGTGCCGGGAATCAAACCCGAGGTGAGGTACGGCGCCAAACGTGCAATCATTATGGTATATTGATAATTAAGTATGATTATTCTGAGAAAAAAGTTTCGAGATGCGTTTTGCAAAAAATTGTCCTCTTTCTGATTTTGCTGAAATCGTTATTACAAAGACCTCTGCGTGTGATTGGTGTTAGGAAGGCCTACACCTCAACTAGTGATGATCCCATCAATGACTAACATACCTACACGATCACGGATGTTGCCTATTTATTATTCCAGTTGTGAATATTTGCTTTAAAACGCGGTAGGTTTTAAAATTAAACAAGTATTGAACAAATACTAATTGTTGATCGATTGCGACTAGAAAATAGCCAAATACGCGTGCAGCTAATAAAATAGAGACCTTGATATCTTAGTTATCAATAAAAATACGAGATATAATAATATAATAGTGTAAATGTCCTGTAAAATAGATGTTTGATACAAATGTGTCTCTGTCTGTAACGTCATTACTTACTTACACATAAATTTTACTTTTGAAAGGCATTAATTTTTGCGTATAAGTTTTTGTCTTGAGAGTTCTTCTATTATTTACGAAGAATCTTGATCCTTACCTATGTATCTATTTCGTCTGCCAACGGAGGGACGGGCGGGCGAGCGATGTGAGGTATGTCGGACTCCCGACTAGAACCATGGGAATCTTGAAAATCTAAATGATTAGAATACCTACAGCCTGTATATCCCTTGGTGTATCTATGCCCTTGTAAAGTGGAGATTGTAAATAGATGGTAAGAAAATATTCATAGTGGTCGTGATCCATGTGCTGTAATTTACAGTCATGTTCAGATTGCGGGTACTGATTGGCTTCCTTTGGTTCGCTCGCGGCTCGCTTCCTTGCTTCGGTCGGGCACGCGGAAGATATCCCCACTTTACTTATGTAATGGGCAGGTGTATGCGCTGGCAATAACTATTACGATATAATGTGTTAATACACATCGAGGAATTTATTCAACATTAATCAAAATTAATTATATTAATTATTTAGGATTAGGGTTAATAACTTCTATTATTATAAGAAATTCTATATTGTATTTACTTAATGCTATTCAATAAAATGTTTACATAAATACAAATTTATTATATAACACATAAGTTATATAATACGTTCATTTAACATTATCTTACAGTATGAACCATAGAAAATTATAATAATATGTCGTATAAAAACCGTGTTCAATGAAATCCCTGAGGTAGATAGTGAATTCACGAAAGATGTTAAAATACAACTCTATTTAATTAATGTTTTAGTGAAAATATGAAATACCTAATTGTGTATTTACCTTACAAGGGGGCAAACTTATTGCCATTCACCAGGCACAAATCGCTATATGAATTGAATATGAATTTATAATGTATTTATATGTTGTAACGTTATTCACTTTACATGTTTGACATAATAACCAACTAACACATAGTAGCAAAGTTGAAGGTGGTTGTTACGTGACACAGAACCTTGTAACGTATATATAAGAAAATCTATTTTACATGACATTTACACTATTACATTATTATAGCACGTATTTTTATTGATAACTAAAATATAAAGTTTTATATTTTGTTTCTTACAACTATTTATTCGCACAGATAAAAAGTTTTTTGTCGCATGTTTTCTATAGGTATTCATTACTTTTATAAGTACCATTACTTACACCTGTATTACACGAAGGGCTAGGCAGAGGTGGTAAATATAATTATAATACCCACGGTTTACCGGTATGTCTACTGGAAATTTTATAGAGAAAACCAACTACATTTGGCTTAATCCAGGAATCAAACTCAGGACTTCTATCGTAGCAGTCGCGGTTGGGGCCACTAGACCAACGAGGGAGTTCTTTATTATGACTTTGATATACGTTACTAAAATAGCCTCGTGGGCCTGGTGATCAGCCTATCGGGTCTACTATCACTATCATGGAAACCCACTTTTGTGAGTGGTTTTGGTTTCCGCACTTAGTCCAAGAGTTGGACCATTGTATGTCGCCTATCGGGTCTTCTACCCGATATAGAAAATGTAGGTCATATAAAGCTTATACATTAATTCCAGCATAAGCTGATCTGACATTGTATCCGTTACTGAACTTATAGCTCTATAATATGTAGCCGTGACCAACAAAGATTTTATTAATGCAACGGTTGCATTTTGAAGTAACCTATATTTTAGTACATCATTCAAGGCGATGCGTTATTAGTTTTAAGGTCCATTACGAAATTATTATATTTACTAATTCACTACACGCGCCTTTGTCCGTGTTTGCAACACTAATATATATGCGAGTACAATCTGAGTGCCTAATGATTGCCAATAACAATAATATCATTAAAATGGTTGCAGTTTTTTTATAGAGACGTACGTCGTAACTTTTGAGATGTAGGTAGAGTATCGATCGGATTGTTGCAAGCAGTTGTTTTGACATGTCTATTTAATTGTAGCGTTTATAGGTTGGGGTGTTGATGTAGGTAACATTAAATTAATTTGTTTATACGTCCTTAGTTAGCCTTTGTTTGTTGCTGAGAAATGGGAAGTAAATACATACATACACGTCAAACACATAACCCGCCTTCGGCAGTCAGGTAAAGAAGAGATGCTCAGGTAAACACTTCGCAATGACTATATGTAGGTAGGTATGTTTCACAATGTTGCTACATGAATCAATATTATGATAATAGATTCTTGTGGAATAGAAATATCTAAGTAGCAAGGTATCTTTCCAGAATATTCTTACGATTACTTCATGTTTTGGTTAGCGAAGATTAGTGAAGGAAAGGGATAGTTCAATGTCTAACTTCACGAAGTCTGTGTTAACAATAACGTAGAAACTATTGGCAATAAATAGTTTCAGATTAAGGCAACAGGTACGATTGAATTGTATAATCCAAATAAATTCATGACATAATTAGATAGGACATTTTACTTTCACCCATCATTAGAATTAAATTGGAGCTGATTGTGTTGCAAGATAAACACAACCGGAAGACATCGAACAACTCATCAAATGATTCGATGAAAAAACCTAACCGCCATCAAGTTACAAATAAAATAAGGCACTTCCCGAGCAGGCGCAGGCGCCGACTTGCGCGGAAGTACCGCAGGTGATGCAATGCAGCGCGAACGCATTGTACCTTAACCTGCTAACTCTGATATAACTGTTAATGTCAGTGTACGCGACTATGGCAACTTTATGTAAGCTATGATGGGACTATGAAAGGTCTACACATACACACTCGTATATTTCAAGCACAGACGGTCTGTGATTTCAAGCATATAACTTTGCTGTCGTACCATAAAGGGCGTACTCTACATTTTTAATGGATTTTAAAATCATTCACAATGCCGCAAAAAATATTAGTATTAGCCAACACTTTAAAACGTATAAAACATACATAAAAATTTAAAACGTATTTGATACAATGGTAAGAATCAGTCCATTATGTTAAGTAAGGTCCATGAATTGAAATAAAACTACTTTTTACCCGCGTAAAAGAACACATCGCTGATGTCAAACACCGCCGTTCCGGAAAGTCTGCAATTTGTGAACACCCTTGACAAGGCCCGGCATTACATCAGATTTGATCAACCACAAGTCCTCGCAAAAGAAAACCGATTCCTACCCAGGATGATTCGTGAGGCCATTGAAATTCAAAAACATCCAAATTTCAATAGAGAAGATGGAAGATGTCTCACCACCTGCTTGGAACCCTATTATAGATTCAATTAAATCTAAATCCAAGCCTAAAACTGCAAGACCGAAGGATACGGTGAGCTCGTTCTGCGTGAATCGGATTGCCAATAATTAACAGAAATGTAGGGTAGCTGTTAATAATTAAAACTTCAAGACGCCTACCACCTTAGTCACCCGTGACCATGGACGCTGTAAAGGGTCCGAAACGTCGGGATTAAAATAATATCAATATAACGCGATAAAATCCGTAAAAAGTCATTTTATATTCGCGTAAGTATCAGAAATCAATAAGGTCCATGAATGTCACAAAATGAATATAATAATACCAAACATACGCCCTTATATGTATTACAAGTCGTATCTGCGATGTAATGTTTTGATTGTATAATATTTTTGCAATTGTCATTGCTTACATTACACGGCACAAAAATATCGAACAGTGACCTTCTTCTGCAGTCGCTATCTTGTTGACCTAATTGTTGTCGCGGTCAATGTAAATTTTACGAAGCCAATGTAGGTAATATCAATAACGATCAGTTTAAGATTTTATATTATGAAAATTATTGCTTTATCAGAGATAATGCTCGTTGTGGAAATAGGAACTCGTGCGTAAACTTACGCATTTTATGTTCTTATATAGTATGAAATGTATTGCAATATTTGAAGTGTTGCTGTTTGCTGTATGTGTTACCTAAGCAAAACAATATTTATCTATGTCGCAAAGATAATCTTTGTGTACAAACATAGCATAATCTAGGAAATACGTTCGTAACACTTGATTGATCTAAAATCTGTTGATTGTACGGTCGGTTGCAACAGATGCCGTGCGACTATCTTGCAACTCGTTGCTCGTCGTTGCGAATTTTACTTTCGAGAAGACTATTGAGACAGAACCTAAGACGTGAATGTACTATCATCGCTCTCATATCGTTTACTTGTGTTACGCCAGTGGCTGCGTATTTGGGACGCGAATCAGCGCTGCATGTTATATACAGTTTGCATATCGAATTCCACTGTAGGTAATTGATATCTGTCTAAGACTCTGTTTAACAGCTTCGGGATAGCCGCTAACTGCTGGATAAATTTAAAGATGGAACAAAATTTGTATGTATCTGCCAAGTAATTTAACGGGAATTTATCAGGAGGTATTTTGGTATTTACGAAATACTTCCAAAAATCCTCAAATAAGAGATGTAAGTAAATGTTTTGGATGTAGATAACGTTCAATTCCACAGTGTTTTGTCTTGCCTGCATAACACAATTATAAACCAAGGGAAATGAATAATTACGAGTGTCGTTACAATCTGTGAGCTAGCAACATATTATTAACGATGCCACACTTTAGCAACCGTTTGACATGTCATTGGTTTGAGTACGTGACGTAAAGTTACACATGTACTAAGTGACACTAGTTACAACGACACACCTTTGTTTAAAGGTCTGACTCTAAACATCCCAGTAATGGAATACCGTAAGTGCTACATTTCGGTAAAGGTGTATTTCATCATTCTGTTGTAACAATACCGAATGTATATCAACTAACAGTTTGACTGCGACTACAATTTAAATTAATTTAGAGAAACCGTAGTGTTTTTGGTTAAGATTTTATAGAGTCATGTTTGGGAAAGTTTATTCACCTATTGCATATTTGTTCCGAAAGAAATCTGTTTGTGCAATTTGTTTACAAAAATGTAACCTTGACACGAGGCTGTTTCAACAGTTACGTAAAAGTTCAGATTAAATAACTGGAATCTGTCAATAGTTTATTCATCGTCTGTTAACAGTTAACGCAATAGCTTAACAAATTAATGATGATTATTAATATACACATAAGAATTTATGATGTGAGATTCTTAATTCGTGAATCGGCGCTCGGTTAAACGCAATAAGCGAATACTACCCTTGTTACATTGAATCTGAAACACGTACACCAGTGTCGTAAAAGCTATAAGGTCCTATTTCACGGCTTACTCATAAGTTCCCGTTAAATTTGCGGGCGGATAATTTCATACAAAATTTGTTCAATTTTAGAATTTATTCGGCAGTTAGCGACTTCCAGAGATGGTGGAACAGGCTCTCAATCTTTGATTATCGCTTTTCGATCAATGTGTTATACTAGGCACTGTGTAAACTATTAATAATATGGAAAAACGCAAGAGAAACGGAGTGCATCTATTTACATCGTAAAAGCTTTTCTTTTGCGCGCTCAAATCCCACAAAAGTAGGTTTAAATAGGTAAGTACATCTGTTACGTACGTGCAAATGCTGCAATAATGTATTGAGTGTATCGTATATATTCATAGTAATGTGTAAGTGGCGATAAATTGGTAATGTCTCGCTTACGGTTGCCGCGTTGACCTAATTCCCTCGTTAGCACTACAGTATAAGAAGCCTCTTATTACAAATCTGTTTTCATCTCTTTTATGTAGGTACACATGCTTACTTGGAATTCTGTAATTAAATGTATGACTGATGTTTTTATCTTAATACTTGATCACCGAGTTTTTCAACTAACCTTTAAGACCACCGTCACTGGTATTGTGTAGGTACTTAGTTACTTCTATATGACCAGTTATAGGACATGAATATGTATACGCAAGTTATGTAGTTAAATATCATTCTATTTAAGACGTATCCTTGATCAAAATTACATTGTTTTACTACTACTTAGGATATTCTAAGTACGTACAAGTCGTTGACATCCCACGCTTTGTTTACACGCATTGAGGAAATGTTGTGCATTGAATTGCAAATGTTTCAATTTAAATAATGCTTTTCTTCGTGATCGATATAAAATGCATTTCTTTTTGTTTTATTCATTTGCTAATGCGCAAGAGAGCCTTTAGTATTACCAGCATATCTGGATTGCTGTCTTACAAAATGGGTTGTAAAAATAGAATGTCTTGACCATGCTTGCGTTATTAAAACAAGAATACAGTCAAAACTTCGCGCAACCTCCAGTGTATACTTTATCACATTCTCTTGATTTCACAATTATTTTTGTGCCACAAAAGAGAAATTAATGGCCTTGAGAAATATAAAGAAAAGATTTTTATTAAATAAAATGCATTCGTAAAATAAAAGTTTATTTTATCATTTAAATACTTTGTTTTTCATTTTCGCGGTGATAGTATGGTTACCTTTGTGCTAATAGAAGACATCAACGCACGCTGAAATCGCCGTAGCACGTTAACATGTTATATCGATTCAATGCTTATTACATATAAGTATTGAATGTTCTATGTAGAATGAAAACTATTGGAATTTTTACTTTCAATATCTAATATAACATATATAATATAAATTGACTATATTAGAGTAAAATATTATTATTAATAAATTAAAAAAAAAACCTATTTAGGTGCAGTATTGTAAAAAAGTCTTTTTATATTACAATAATATAACCTATTAACCTAAACCGTCTCATTCTGAGAGGAGACCCGTGCCCAGCAGTGGGACGATTAATGAGTTGATGATGATGATTAACATAACATATTTTTTTAATGTTATATTTTCTCAACTCGTAGATAAATCTCTAAGGGCCTGTTTCACACCTCCTAGTGAGTTCCTCGGTACTTGGCTGATAGTTTCAAAACGAATTTTGTTCCAATTTTTTATTTATCTGGCGGGTAGCGTATCTTGAAACCAGCCCTAAATATTGCAAAAGTATTCATTTAAAATAATGAATACTTTTGCAATATTTAGGGCTTGTAATTATATTTAGAAGATAGAATATAATTATGATACAAAATGTAAGTAGGCTAACTTTAACTAATATAAGTTGTAGCTTAAATTGTATATTGTTGTAGCTAGAACTAAAATATAGCTAAATTAGCTATATAATAAGTTAGTTCTCTTTTTCCTTTTTTTATTATTCCTTGTACCTATTATATTATATCGACTCTCATATTCGTGCAAATAAATACATTTGAATTTGAATATTTTAATGAGTTTAGCAAAGTGATATAAAAATACATATACAGTTTTACCACCATATGAGTGAACAAAATGATCATAAATAAGTCCATTTCTAAGGGCCTGTTTCACGATGTCTAGACCGTTACCCGTTATAAATTAAAAAATGGAACAATTTTTTAAGAAACTATCTGACAACTATTATCAGCTTTGCAACAGGCCTATACTTATAGCCTAGCAATATTAGTATATTCGTAGTTCGCGATTGGCACATGAGTGCGAAGGAGATGGTGCAACGGCGGCGCAGGCGCATGCACTCGCCTACACTTTCTCTTGCACTTGTCAATGCGGTCACTGTCACTTTTGTATATACATAGTACCAAAGCTCAGACTGGTAAATTTGTACCCCGCTCTTATTACTACCGTTAAACAGTTTTTTAACTAATGAGTTTACTTTCCGTTGTAATAATGTGTCCTTTGGTTAATTGAACCTTTCTTTTTGGTAGAAATCAGATGCACTTTTAATAAAATTTGTTTTTTTAAGGTGTTAGTACATTGTTTTGCAAATTATTGAAGTTATCGATAGGTATTGCAAAAATAAGGAATATTTAATATTTATTTATTATGAGATTATATTATAATTAGTACTAAAGGCATTCTTAGATTCGTACAGGCGTGCTCTCGTGTGGGATAATAAATAGATTGTTGACGGTGATCCATAGAACACTATGTCCTTGTCCATAGTCAGTGAGTCTTGACAGTAAAATATCCAAATTAATTAGTTTTATTTGGTTATTGAATGATTGATTTATAAAATGATTTAAATTCTATTGATAATTATACGTAAATATGCAAAGCAATAATACCTAATGTAGGTACTTTAAACCATTGATATACAATGGTTGAACTCATGCAAACTCATTTTTATTGTTATGTCATGAATTGTCAAGATCACCGTTTTGACCTTTTACCAATATTTCACGCTTTTCTGTTATCGTTTGGGGGTCAGTCGCCTCGAGGAAAACCAGTACTTGCCAAGCTGGCCTAAATTTGCAAGCATTGAGATGTACCACCTTTACGCGTTAATTCAAGGAGTTAAAGCGCAGAAAAGTATTTAAACTGACAAGGAAAAATTAAGTAAGCTTTCATTTTTAGACAAACTGTAGACTGTTATGTTTTTTATATGTAAAAACTTGTTTGTTTTATGTAAGAATAATTAAAATGAACATAAACGGAGCTATAAATTAGACACATTGTATAATTTATGTTAAAAATAGCTGTTTTATGAAGCTAAGTGATAAAGTCGCTTTACTTTTTAAACCATTCATGTAGTGTAGATGCATATAAAGTAGGCCGCGTCTCTTTCCCATGACGGTTCATACGTTTCATACACTTATTATTTCAAGCGAACCAAAGTAATTGAGGATACTGAATTTATATTAGCACTTGTAGGATTGTTTCGCAACACTAGACATGTGTTACGTAGCCCTAGGACTTGTTATAAGTACCTACGTAGTAAATAATCTATTTTTCTTTCCAATATAACGTCGATTTTTGAAAGATTTTCCAATCGTAAGTCCACTTATGATAATTTAATTTAATTTGGTTATGTTATAATGCCATTGTATATTTTAATAATTAACAATAAATCAACTAGTGCTAAGTTGTAAGCGATATATTCTTCTTACCGCGCATCAAATTACTAATCCTTGTAAAAAAAACATACGACCTTAATAGTTTAATAAATGAAACCCAGAGCTGTTCTTTTACTCTTATTTAGTAAAAATCATCTTTTTGATTTATAATTACGACAAAAGTTATTCAAACATGCTTTTATTTTATCATCATCAACTTAATTATCTCCTCACTGGCAGTGTACATTGTATATGAGAATAAGTTATATGTATAGTCCACTATTTTTACTATTCGCAGAATTCGCACAAGGATATTTCTGAAGCATACATACAGGTGCTTACGATGTTTTCCTTCACCGTTTAAGCGAGCTAATAGTATTAATTTGGTATGCACTTCGTCTTATTGCTAGGCTATCTGCTCGTAAACTTTTCTTTTAATTTGTTAAAGGAGTGGTGTTAAGTGTAATTAATGGACTACGTTAGTGTTTAGTATTCAGTTGTAACTTACTAAAACCAGTATGTTCCAACTCTACAGAGCTGCACCTGGGACTATGTGGGTTCATGCATATTTACACATAATTTACTTGGTATGGTATGTTCGCCTTCAAAAGTTCAAATGTTTTTGGACCAACTTCAACCATAACAATATTTAAAAACATCTTTGTATTATAAAGCACACACAGGGCACAATTAGATTAGTGTAATCCAATTCTATACATTTTAATTATAGTTAAAAAGTATTTGTACAACAAAAATTTTTACCTACTTTAAACATATTTAATTATGGCAATGGAAACCTTGGGAATTCATATTCATATTCTTAAGATTATGTGAAACTATCTAAAAGAAACTATGATTGTCTAAATTTATTTATATGTGTTTCCTCTTCTCGGAGGACGTCAGTAAAATTACCTATCATTTATAAAGATAAATTTGTATGTAATTATTTACATACAAATTTATCTTTATAATTTTTTTTATAAATTTATTGTAATTTGTAAATGTGATATAAAGATAAAGTTTAGTCGACCAAAGGGTCGACTAAACTTTTCTGAGGTAAACAGTATGTATCTTAGGATTGAGGTTATCAGTTGTAATGAGAGCAGGCTCGCCCGTTCTCGTTGAGAAGACGAGTTTATTAATGATGTCAAGGGCGCAAAGAAAGAGAAAGCTTTTACCAATGCAGTGTACAGCAATTATAAAAGCATGTTGCTCTGTTTTATCCCTTTACGGGGTCAGCGACCTCTCAAGGCTAAGTTCTGTAACCATTCGATTCATCAATCTATCAAAAATCGTTGAATTTAGAACCTCTTCGTCGGTTGACAATCACATAGTTTCTTAGCATATAGACATACTTATATTATATTTCAACATTATTGGCCGTACTATAAGAAAACATAAATATTAGTCTAAAAATGTTTATGTTAAAAAACCTTAAAGGAAACAATAAATCGTAACATTGAATTGACCAAAAAGAAATATTGTCGGTCATCGCCGTGTGCTATGGACTGGTCCTTACTGGTAATTTGCTGAATGTAAAGGTCGCATATTGACAAATGACAAGCAACTTGCTCCTTATTATAATTTTGTGTTTTTGTAGTAACCGATTACTCAAATTAAATATGTTTATTAATTCACTTATTAGTTTAATTATGTAACAAACATCATTTACAGACTGTTTGAGAAATGCAAATGATACTATTTATATTTTCAAATGATACTATTTGTATTTTTATAAAATGTTTAATATTTATAAATAATATTATAAATTAATATTTGTAGAATATTCTTTCATTGGTAAAGTAGATATTTGAGTACTGTATATTTTAATAAAACTACTTTTTAATTCAAAGGTTAACGCGAGATGATTATGATTACTAACTTGACTTCCTTGTTCAAGACGAAGAATTTTTAACGCGAGTAGAATCTACCGACTGGTAGGCATAAATAGTACGCAATTACTTATTTGGTACAGTAAATTGCCTTCAGCCATTCGGCGGGCAGTTCATGAGGATTCGACATACGGACACCTAAATGCAATGACATTATATACAGTGAAAAAAAATGTCCAGCCACACCTGCAGTTTAAAGTTCTTTATCAATCTGAGGAATGAGATCTTTGTAGTGGGGTACTAGCCTTTTCCTAGCCATCAAATGATCGCATCTGACTATGGTAAATGAGGTTTTAGTACAGATTTATTAACAGATAATTACCGTCAGCACGTTACATAAGCTACGTTATACTTTCCAAACACGTAATAGTTTACTTATTGGAATTTAAGAAAATATTGAAAGGCATTTTTTGTTTTACGTTTATTGATGTCACAGTTTCTATAATACCTATTTACCAGTATGTGAAAAAAAATATTGTCTAAAAATAGATTAATCTTCTCAGTAATATTTTAAAAACTTAATTCAATAGGAATATTTCCCAGTTATCATTGTTTTGTAGTATTTTTTACTATTAATACGTAAAAACTAGTATAAAAAATAGTCGTAGACGTTAAAAATACGTTTAAAAGAAATAATTTAATATTTGAACTACCTATATTTTGTGGTAGAAATACCAAAAATAAATGAATAACTGTTCTAACTTCAAATAATGATATTCTAAGAACACACCCATTATCTACTTATTATAATGTGTAACAATGATGAAATAAATTGAAATGATCTATTGTTCGAAGCCACGAGCACTAGTAAAGAGTAGAAACTACTGCAGCTCGTTAATTATGTTTTTTATTGAAGGATTAAGTCGATGGCATTAAAAAGCTGCTCCAGTTGTCTGTATGGAGAAAGTATGAGATTGTTCACACAGTTACTACTTCATTGCCTTTTATTTATTATATAAACAGCCATAGCTGCTAAGTAGAGCTCAAAAGATTATCTGTTACAAATAAGAAATACTTAGTGCGACTATTTCTATGTAATAATACAATCGCATTAATTCTTCTTGTTTGTAAGCCGATTAAAGAGTAAATACAAAAAAGTATTTTCAATTGTAAATATTTTCAATTATTCTTACTTAGTATTTTATTTATTTAAAATGTTATTTAAGAAACACAATTATATTGTAGCATGTATTTAAGTCTAACTGCTCTGCTCAGAGATGTCAAAAAAAAGAATACTTGGTTGTTACTGATATCACTCCTGCATTGGCCCAATAAGTAAATTTGCACCTAAGAAATGAGTAGGAAGAAGGTTTTATATAGGTGATAAGGTGACTAGCTCTTCCTTGTGTTACTCGCGTTTGTCAAATTCAGCCCAAGTTGCTATTGCAATTAACTATCTGCGAGTGAAAGTACCGTCAAAATCGTTTCAGTCGTTTCAGAGATTAGCCAAACAAACAAAAAAATTTTAAATTGATTGGTTGATGTAAGTACCGTATATACTTTCATATATATCTAATGAAAAGCTGTTAATTTGAAATTACAAGCAGACACTTCAATTTTATTTATTTGTATGGATGAAAATGCGATAAAAACCATAACAGAAACGGGTACCTTAGTAAGACTAAAACAAGTCATTTTAAATTGGATAAATCGGTTTAATAATCACTTACTTACATTTCACAATAACTTATTACTACAAAAATAAAACATTACCTATGTTTCACATATAAATTTGCGCAAAACACAAATATGAGGTTTGTCAACAAAAACGTGCCTACTGTGCCTAGATCTATTGCATAATCATATTATCTTTACTTCTCACTGTTATTATGATAGTTACATAAGGTTATTTTTTTAGCGTTTATATCTAGAAGATAACTTTACTCTATTCAAGGAAACAATTGAAATAATCATTACCCTTAATCTAACCTAACCTAACAGTGTATTTGTAACCTATTAGATTTACAATGTCAATTACATAATTACAACAACATTATTTTTCTTATTACACAATTTAAATTTTTCTGTGTTTTGCTTTACAGACTCCACTTACGCACACACTACACAGGTAAGAATATTGATAGGCACTATTGTGCAACGAATTCTGTTCTTTTTTTACGTGCTGAGGCCGATTGAATATCATTCAAAATAAAAAGACATGGAAGTGCGTCGCTCGTATTACTTCCTCTTCGTGGGTGGTGCCTACTACTATCTATTGTTGATTTCTATAAAAGTAATCTCAAGTGCAATCATTCAAAGAATCGTTGTCCGCAGACCGGCTGCGTGTCGAACTAATTTGAGTAGATACGAAGTTCAATTATAAGTATACAAAATTATATGCAGGCATGGTTTCCTGTGAAAGTCACCAGCAAACTCATGGACGTATAATTATTATGAAAGTTTAAAAGACAAATAATAAATTCTCAACTAGAATTAATAAACTAAGGCTCGTTGTAAATGATAGTGTTAGTGACTAGGCATAACGTAATCGTCAATTGTATAGAGTAAGCTCCGGTTAGGCCTGTCTTTAACTATCTTGTTTTGCCCGTTCACCTAGATTGGAATAAGTTTTTTTTTTCAATTAAAGAATTTAGCGCGATTTATCAGTAAGACAGTGATTGAAAGATCTTTATGCTGCTATATTTATTAACCTATCACTAGCTGTACCTACCGCACACAATTTTTCGTGAGAATTTGCCAAAATCCTTTCTTAATAAACAGTTATTATGATGGAGGCATCCGCTAAGAATCGTTAGAAGAATTTGTGCCAAATTTCAGGCCAATCCGTTCAGCGCTGCGCATTGATAGATCAGTTATTCAATCAGTTAAATTCTAAAACAATATATTCGATAAAAATTATCAAAGGAAATGAATAATAAATTACAGGTTTTTTACCAGACTGCCGAAGGAGGGTTATTAAATGTAATAGTTTATCACCATAATTCAATGATATTAATTTTATTTCATTTCCAGTACTTATTTAACTACTAATTTATGACTTCCCTATGTTCAGTTAATGGAGCTTTTATGTAGGTAATATTAAATTCATAATTCTATTGTTTTCGCCATTACCTATGTAGTATTAATATATGTATGTATTTGCATCTGCAAAGGTATGCCGCATAAAAATGAAAGTGTGTTTTACAGAAGATAAAAGTAGTTATATGATAGGTAATAAATGATGACTATTTGCTATTGCAGGGCTACAGATGTTACTATCTTCATTGCGTTACTGTTTAATGAGGTTCGGAAAACTACTTTATTGATTTTAGATTAAAATACCTTAATGTTTTTAAATAATAAATTATAGTAATATAAAAAAATAGATCATCTTCTACTCTACGATCCCAACTATGTAAGGGTCGGCTTTCAGTCTAACCTGAGATGCTGATATCAGGACTTGACACAGCGATTGCCATCAGACCTCTGCAACCAATTTTTTAGGAAAAAGTGATATTCGAAACTGACAACCAGTACATCCTACTGATTGTCAGTTTCGGGTCGACTAGTGACTAGAAATGCAACAGAAAGCACACGGAGCAATGGCCTTTTGAGTGCTGACCGCGCATCTGCCATTGGAACAGTAAGCCAACAGGTCACACGTACCCGGCTTTATGGAAAACAGGTAAACCAACAAGATCAAAAGTAACTTTCATCACGTCCAAGTAACGGTATACATTATTAATTTAAGTAGAACTGAAAAAGTAGTTTAAGTGCAAAGAACGCCTTTGTCGGCTCGGTAGTGCTCATCCGCTACGCTACAGTACATGTCACAGGTTTCGTTGCTGTAGGCGAACTTGTCACGTGAGGTATATGAGTAATACTTAAAGATTCATCATTTTGTGACGGTTGTTGACTGGTTGCTGTGAGAGAGAATGACTTGTACCTATGTAGAGTTTGCTGTAATCTTCCTAAATCATTATTTAAGTTTCCATAAATCTTTGGGATTCTAATTTCAACTATTCATTTGTAATAAATTCTCTGTGTTGCATAATTTCTGCCTTCAAGACATGTAGCAATTCTAAATTAGATTTGTTTTATATAGTCTACTGTCAGTCAATATTCTAAAACAATGAGCATATATATTAATAACACAGAATGAAACAATACAACTTAATTTATGCAAGTTTGATTAATTGCTGTGCTCTTGTTAAGTTTACAGACCTAATAATCGGAAGTAAAGGAAGTTAGATAAGCAATATTTTAAGAATTGGCTATTGCATGTGTTTAATAATACGAAAATTGAATGCGTCTTACAAATGAAATGCACTGACTTGTAAAGAGCACTGCCTTTTAAAATAAGCCAAAATAATCATAGCAAAGTCAGTTATAATTTCAATGAGAAGCCATTATTGTTAGTTCAAAAAACTGTAGGTTAGAGACTGTAATTTGTCTTGAACGTGGTAATAAGCAAAACGTTTACAAAGCTTCATACAAATTAACTCGTTGTCTGCAAAGAAATTTGTTAAAAACATGCACGTGTATTCTAAACAATACACGCTATTTGCATGTTTACGCCACACTGGGAAATTTCTTTTTCCAGATGTTTTATTAAACAGAAGGTTCCATGGAAAGAAATTAGCAGTATTGAAAGTTACAAAGACAGGGCCCGACTGTTACGTAGCTACACATAACTTAAAATAGTGATAATTAGTTATAACATTGTGATAGAAGTAGTTATGGTTGCGTAGGAGGTAATGAATGCAGCCCAGATGCTGTTGTACAGGACTGGGTCAGCTGCTACTCAGCGAAAGTATTTGTTTTCTCTTGAGAGTCGGTCTGGTTTAGCTTCTCCAGTGGCGACCGTATAGAATTTCTTTTTCCACGATGAAAGTTATTAGAAAATTGATTGCCTATAGCTTTCAGGTTGGAGGTGAAGATTTGATGCATGAATAGGAAATAGAAAACTTGCCGTTATAATCACTGCGAATAAGGAAAACATGCAAATATTGCAAGGAATGCATTAACCACAATAGTTATATTGAGCGTGAATTCTGTAAATAAACATGATAATCATTGATTATGTCATCATGTTTAGACAATTTTACATATTTTATTTATGAACAGATAAGTACCCAGCCGTGTAGTTCCTAAGTAGGTATCATCTTACTTTCTATGTTGAGTCCCAATTTATTTAGGGTCCTTTTCTTCCATTAATCCCCGTCACTCATCACCGCATTTTTCACTATCTTTCTAATCATATACACAATTCATAGATACTTTTTTTCCCCTATATCCCTTCATATATTTTGTCCCAACTTAAATTAATTAATGATAATCTGATAAACCTCTTATATTCTACAGCTTACCATAGATACGAAAAACCATAACAAAGTGATAAGGAACGTTGCTGATTGTGTAAACGTCGGGCAGTAAGTAGTATGAAACAATTGGCATGCAATAGGCGTTCGAGCTGAAACTCCGATCATTGCTATGCACGACGCGGTCTGTTAATCCAAATAATGTATCAAAACAGAGACGTCTCTACTTTACAGACATTGTCACATTAGTCTATTATGGGCATTCACAATTAATTTAAATATTTTTTAATTGATACATTACGAGATAATAGATACATTTTGTCTTTCTGTCTAAGTAGTTTTGGCGAACAGGCCAGAAAAAGAATATAGACTTACTAATAATTTACGTTCTTATTATGTTTTTTTTACTTTTTTTACTTTTTCTTTTGCTTATTTTACTTTTTATTTGGTGGGTGGTAAATAATTTTAATAAACATTCATTAGAATTTTATGAATTATATCCTATTAATTCATACAATTCTGATGATTCTCACAAGCATTTATATTTATGTAACGTGCACCACATTAGAAGTATTTTATTTTACAAGTTCGAACGGGTGTGAAGTAATACATAATAAATTTTGTGACTACGGGTCCTCCTTTTTGGAAGTCAATAGGTACCAGGTACTATTTAGGCAATGTCAGTCTGAAGGCGAACTCAGCAATATCTACTCCAGCAAGATTAGAAATTTCTTAGTGTGCGTCATTACGTAAAATACTGTTGTACTTAGGGTTATTTTCAATAAAACTAACGTTTATGCTGAGGAAGGAAGTAAAGTGGAAGCTCGTTAGTCTGCGGTTCAGATATATTATACTATGGCACTAATACCTTTAACATAATAGAATAATGAGGAATGGATTTATGTTTAAAGGAAATAGACTTTCATGGATATCTATGGGCTTTGTACACAACTGCATTCAAATTACTTTACATTTGCTTTACATAGTACATTGTACTTCGGCTGTTTTGCTGTGCAATTTTCAAAGGTTACGGTGACCGCTTGTATTTGTAGCCAATAAAAACCCTTTTAGGTTTTAGTTAGAGTAGAGTTAACATGTTGAATTAGTCAACTTTTAGTCGTAAAAGCCTGGATGGCCATGTTTGTGGGATCCTCCTAAGGCGGATGTAGATGACTTAAAGTTTAGATAGTTTTGTTTACGGCTTTCAATATACTCGAACTCGTATATATTATTGTTAGTAGAAATTGGACAGTTACAGCCGTGTAATCGGATATATTCTGACTATGTATTCGAGCAATTCCGAATAGGTAATAAGCAATCTGAAGACATCTAGCCGGCAATGTTTATACATATATTAATGCATACAACATCCAATGTCTGCGCCTTGAAGTCATCGTTACTTTGACTGTGTAAAGTTGTAAAGTAATTCAACAGAATTGGACATAATATTTGCTAGGCAAATGTCAAGTTGGATTCTAGAAGAACTTAGAGAACCGGTGGCTCAAGGCAACATTTTGAATGCTTTTGACCCTTGCGATGATATAATTGTAATTGTAAACAACAAACTTTGTAGGCAAACAAAATCGGAGATTCGTAGAAAATTTGGGAGGTTTTTGGAGAAAATTTGCGGTTGTATGTAAGTTTTTAAAGGAAATTGAAATTTGATGCAACAACAAGGAAACAGCACAGCGTTGCAATACGTTATTGTATAGGGTATTATGAGACACAATAGTTTGGGAGCATCGGACTAGAACTCGAACGCAACACTTATGTTATGTCACAGCTCATATTAAGGTCGGTCGGTAATGCGCTCGCCATTAGACCGCGGTTTTCGAGGTCTCGCACGAAAAAGAAGAACAAGATGAATTACTGCTCTACATTGATAATGTCTTTTTAAATTGGAATACCAATTTCGTGGAGTAGACTATTATTTAATTTGGACAATATTATACAATGTCCGTAATATGACGTGACTTTTTAAAGGTTAGCATACAAATAGAACGGAACTGAACATAAGAGTGTTTGATGGTTTAGGAAACAGATAGATAGATAGATTTCAGATAAAAGCAGTATAATCTTTGAATAAATAAAATAAAATAATAACAGGCACATATTAAACATATTTAATCTCTATTCACATACAAACAAAACGAACTTGAAAACGGTTTGGTGTTTATTAAAATCTGTTGATTTGAGTTCTTGCAAAATCTTAAACAATTTGTACCTAACTAAAGAGTTCGGAAGGTCCTACTAAATGGCCTTTATCATTTATTGTAGTAATTACTGCCCTTGTTATATATCCAATCTTTGTTTGTATCCATTCATGCAGACCGCAAATGATCGAGCAAATCTGTTATGGTGTCGGCAAATGCCAAGAACGTGACATAAGGAAGGTTAAATAAAATTATTTTCATTGTTGGAAAATTGAAAAAGTAATAAACAACCTCGGTCTGTAATTTGCACTTATATAATAAAGTGGAAATATGACTTTAGTGGATCGTAGATATTACCATCCAATAATTCGATTTGCGATGTCATAATTTCAGAAATAACTAAAAAAAATTGTGTATGTCATTTGGATTATCCAAATAATTTGTTGTTAAAGGCGTTGATAACCGTTAAAAGTAACTGTAAATTTATAATTAACGTAGCGTTATATAAAAGGATAGTAGTCGATTGTTGAGTGGCTAGTAAAACTATAATGTGATATTGTTTCCATCACGTCATGACCGATATGTCGCGATTACTGCAACACCGATAGTACTATATCAAAACGTTAGCATATAATGGACAGGTCGATCTGAGCCAAGGTAGCACGATTACATGTAGGTGAACGACATTCTTGTAAAAGTCAATCCTTGAATCCATCTAACTTAATCTATACATAAAATTTTACTAAAATGGCTTGATTGCCTTGGCATGGTTGGGTCAACCAACTACGATTTGATATATTGGAAACCAAAAAAGAATGTACACTATACGTAACGTAATTTATTTCCTCCCTGAATTTTAACGATCATGTCCATAAGTTGTGTCAGTTTTGCATAGCAGTCTCTATAGTATTATAATATTATATGTGGCAGTGTGTAGCAGATATGATATAAAAAACTGACGGTATTGATGCAATATAATTAAATCCTAAATACGGTTCGTTGGTGTGTTTTACAAGTCTGCCGCACTGAGTTTGTGTTTGTTTGAGCTAATCTCAGACATTACTGTAAAGATTTTTATACGGTTTTTACCAATGAAATTAAAAAAAGGGCAGAAGATTATTACTTCCGAACCCGTAGGGATTGCAGATGAGATCATTTAGAATCGAGGTACAAAATCGATGTCCTTTACTAATACATCGTACAAGCACCCTATTTGTTTGGTTTATATCGTGCGATCTTTAATGTTCCTATACCTACCTACTAGTTTATATTGTGTGGAAATCGATGAGCTCGTCATAGGAAGGGTAAGCATTTTATAGTCATATCACGTTTGATTTTGCATTACAAACGATCTGTTGATTGATTCAGTTTATAAAATAGAAGCCGTATATTGTTTTTTATTGTCACAAAGAGAGGTTTCTCTTTGTATACGACAGGTGTAGAGTAGAAATATTTGCAGTAAGTCTTGGCTCAGCCATGTACGGAAGTAATAGGTGATATAAGTGTAAGACAAACTACTAAGTTAGCGATCATCCGGCAGTTATTAGGTTGTTGGCAGCTAAGTTATATTTAAGTTTAACAAAATGGCTATGTTATCTACCGTAATGACTATGTAAGATTATAAATTACTAGATACGTTACTCGTTGTAATAGATTCTTAGAATTACTACATAAGAATATACTTATTTTGTAACTGAGCGTAAACTGAGATTGAAACAGTAACAGTAAATATTTTATTGTTTGATTAATTGTCTATGACAGAACCGAAGCCAATCCTTGCAGTCGCACCTACTTTGTAGTGCAGTTTCCTATGTACACATGCCAATTGTTGTGAAAGACATTTGTAATCGAAACGAGTTACCCGGTTTTATCTTACACGGTTTAGAAGTGTTGGTCTAATGCCGTAATGCAGAAGCGGACTATTAAAAGGCAGGGACGTAATGTGCTGCAACGGTTGTGCAACTAAGTATTTTACATATTCACCCACTGCACTGCACAGCTGCCGTATCAAACGATACCGTTGTGTAATTAACTCTGAACTTTCACACGTCACAGACTCTTCCTGGGAATATATTGACAGCATCACATATTAAAATAACATTAGTGACTGTATTAAATAACAAAATAATAAATGCTTTAGTATCTAGTAACCTGTTATAACAGCAACGCATCCATCATTCTGATACAATGATTATAAACATGCAAAGATCATAAGAGTGGATTACTGCTTTCCTCCAAAACATTACTAGCCTGTATAATTATGACATGGATCAGCGAGCACATCAATTTCATAATGCAGAAAACTGATACGTAGTTATGAAGGAACTAATTCCTAGAGCTTGGACTAGAAATCAACATTCTTACCTATTACTATTCTTGTGGTTTAGCTTTGATAATATTATTATTTTGTACTATTATCGCCTCGTTTGGGGACGTAATAAATTAGTAGTTTTAAAGCCTTATTCTTACACTTGAGTTAGTCTGTTTCAAAAGTCGACGAAACTCAGGAAATTGGCGTTAATAAGCATTAAGTGTAATTGATTAGGTTCACGGCTTTCTAATAACAGTTTGCCTGTTGTATCTTCCAATTATTCACTGAGAACATTAATAACAGGCCGTTGTTGTTTCCTGTCATTCAGCTATGAATGTACAATGAGAAAATCTGTAGTAAACTGCAATGACGACGTGTGTGCAGTAGCAAACGTAAATACCACGCTTGCGTGCGTAGTGACGCATGGATTAAATCACTTATTTAATGTCGACCATCGTCGATCTATTTTAATTGTTACTTTTCTGTATTTTCGAAGGTTCTAGTGATTAGAAAGCGATGCGTTTTGCAAGCGATTGACCGCTGCGGGCCCGCTGGTATTGATATACTTGCTTCATGCAACGCACGTGCTTCGCGTGCGGAGCACACACTACCAAGGCTCCACGACAACAAATATTGAGTAACTGCCTATCGTGATAACTATCTATTGACATATTCAATTAAGTGTAATCGACCAAATCTGGCAGTAAATCCTTAAGCATCCAGTTGCGAAGATCATCGGCATTCCTAATAGTCGTTGCTTAGGTACTTTGATCGTAAGTACCACTTATCAAATGTTTAGATATTATATTAATTTTAAAATAGTGACATCAAAGTATTGCTCATTTAATTTTAAACCTGTAAATGATAAATGTTTAGAAAGTGGTTGTAAGATGAAAGCTAGAAGTAAATAATGTGGTACCTAGTCGGATACGGATGTAGTAATTGATGTTTACTTGCTCGATAGGTACCACATCTTTGCTGCCCTCAAGTCGATCTTGTTTACAAATATCAGTGTTTCTATTGCAGGGAGTCTGAGAGATAAACAGATGGCCAACATCCACTTGTGAAATGGTTCTTTTGTATTGTGATCGCTAGGTCCCCCTGCCAAGCGTGGCGAATGTGACGATTTTGCAACATTTCTTAGTCGTAGTTTGGCTATCTGTAGATACTATTTTTTGCTATGCTTATGCTATAGAGTTTGTCGGCCGTTGAAAATATTTCTACAATGTAATTTTCACACTTTGTACAATCTGCAATTTTATAAGTTGCAAAGCGACTTTTTCGTTCAAAAATCAGTGCAAACTTTTAATACGTTTTAATCAAAGACGACCTAAACAAATCTGCCGATCGTCCGCATTAGAGAGAGCTCCGTCTTTACATTATTACAAAGAAGTAGCGATAAAGGGAAAACTACACAAAAAAGTATTGTTGTCAATCGCGGTCGTTAACCTTGTTCCGTAAATAATTGATTGTTTTTTTTTCTATTTATAAATAAATGTTAATGAACACATGAAAGAATCACGCAGCCTCCAAATAATGCGAATTTAGTTTCAAAATTATTTATGCAATTTTAACTATCTAGACAGACTGACTTAGCAATTTCAAAATATTCTACGTCAGCGATAGACGCACTCGGTTATGAATATGTTTTTTTTTACAATGTATTATGTAAATAAGTGTAACAAATTGTGTACATTTTATTGTGTCAAAACTCAAAACAATACTCTTCATACACAGTAGGTATATTGTATTGTTTATCTAAAATACTACCTTTACTATCTATCGTTGATTTTGAGACGAAATAATTTATTAAAAGTAGTACCTACTTCAAATATTCAATTGCTCCATGTTATTTATGAAAAGTTTTCTGTAGACGTATTTTACAACGAATCACTGAAATTTTAGAAAAGATGCAAAAGTCTATGAACCAAATAATTTAAACATAAAACAAGGGCTAGTTTTGTTGCAAACTTCGCGTAAAAAACACCGTTTTGCAATGAGTCCAATGAATGAAGAATAGCCAGTTACCGTAGTGATAGTTTTGAGTGATTACGTACGTACTTGGAAATTGATTGCGTTTCGCGTTCAGGCGTGGATACAGTTTTTTCGCGAACCACTGTATCGGTTATGAACTCGGAAACATTTCCTCGAAATTATGCTTCATCATTGTAATATCGCTATTTTATTTTTCTGTAGTTTTCTTTTAGTTGTTGTTGTTGTGACTTGTTATTATTTTCTTTTAATACCTTCAATTGTAGTTGATACGACACTATTTTTAAGTATCGCACGATATTCATTTCATAATGATTTACTACAAAACGTATTTAAATTGGTTTTATAAAATATTGCAGTTGACTGTTGTGGTGCTGACCAGTGACTTATGAACTTATCTAACTATTATTACCTAGTGTCATAAAATTTTAACCAATTCGCAACTGCATAATGTACATTAGTTTAACTTGTCCATGGTTGTCGTTAAAATTGTAACTTGATTACTACCGGTATTATGTAAATGAGTTAAACCAAATAATAAAAGTAAACTATAACGCACGATAATACCGAATGTAATTGCATAAAGTAATAATTAAAGTAAGTAATACCTATTTTATTACATTTGATGAAAAACAAAACCGTATTTCGTCTTCTTTGTGTTGTACCTACATAGGTAAATATTTATAGTCACAAACTTATTAGAGTCCATTTGAATAGACTTTTTGGAGAGACCCAACTCGTAATCAAATAAATATAAAACAACAATGTTTTCAAAAATAAAATATATTTAGGTACCTACCTACCTACTTAATGGGAATTTCGTCTCAAGTAAAAAATAACGTCAGCTGGGATTATTTATTCATTTGTCTTAACAAATAGTCAGTGGTTAATTAGTTTTGTAAGTATAATCAGAACGTGGGTACCAACATTTTCTTATTCAAACTTTATTTTGTAATTAAAGACGATTTATAGAAGTAACATCGAGAACGCGTTACACTTTGCACGTTGCGTGGTTTACGGAATAATAAATAATGTGTAACTACTTTATACGTTAAGTATCATTTACTTAGATACCTACAGCGTATAATATTTATTCTATTAATGAGGTATTTTCCTCTCACCCAAAATCCTGAGATTTGTTTCTCTACAGCTTGCTCCCAATTTTCCGCTTTTCCGCGCCGTTTCACCGCTGAAAAATATCGTGTGCGGCGCACGAGGCTCACATAAACAAACACGGGATGATACTGACAAAGCCCGTTACTCAATATATTTTATATAACACGTATCGAACGATTTAACGTGTAGTTACACTTTGAATAGGAATGGCTTTAAATGGAATCACGTAATTTTCGGAACGTTTCCGAGTGTTGTAATACTAGCGAACGGAGGCGCGTGCGCAGTTCGGGAAAGTGCTGCGTGGACTGCCTGGTTGTTGCGGCCGGTGCGCCTGCGCTGCCAGACCGGCTGCAGACGCCGCACCACTTTCATTGTACCTTGTGTGTGCAACCTGACGAACCGACACCGAAGTTATGCCGAAGTCATTTCAGATACCTACATGTTGTAATTTATTTGTTGATTGATCTCTAGATAATAAATCAAGCTCCTAAAATTGTTTGATTGTGATCTCCAATATAGCTTGCTTTATAATTGTTCACACTGAGTGCGCAGATAGTCAAAGAGACAGGTGAAATGGCTATGAATAAGAAAGTCTTGGAGAATGTTGAATGCAGCTAGGTTTATGTTGTAGTCGAACGTGTCAGGTAGGTATGTAGAGCTTTTCTAGTTGGTGTAATCGACTTCGTAATTCTTCGATTGGCAGCGATAATGACGTTGCTAAGACCTATGGCTTTCATAGTTTTAAAAAGAATGTGTTTAAATAATGTTTTATTTGCTACAAGTATTGTAAAAAAGGGCAAGGTTATGAGAACCCTAAAGCGACGAGCAAGCATGGGGCCTCCCCATTGATGAGCATAGATGAAGCGAAAGTGGTGTGCTAGGATCGTAGCAAGTGGAAATCTATTCTCTGCATACTCCTATGAGAAACAGGCGTGAAGTATATGTATGTACAAGTATAGTCTAACCCAGCTGTGGCACTTTTGTATATTCATATCTAAACATGCCAGGATACTTATGAACAAAAAAAAAGATTTTAAGAGGATTTAGATCAATTATATTGTTGGTTGTTCGTTCAACTGTCTCGTAAAGGTGCGTGCCTCGTCCTGGTCATTTCGAGCAAAGTGTTATCGGGCTTTTCCTGTGAATTTCTCAGTAGCAGCTTGGAGGTTGGATTTGTGCCCGGCTAATAACCCTTATTACAAGAAACCTAAAAATGTGGACCCTTCGGGGAATACCGGCGCGATGGTATCATAAGTTACCGTTTATATTTAAGAGAGGGAGGGCACAGCCATTTATGGCTCAAATCTGGAGCAGCCCATCTGGGGAAGTACCTTACAGAAAACTGCAGCCAAATAACACACTTTATTGTGTGTTGTGTTCCTGCAGTGAGTAAGGTCGCCAGAGCTCCTTCTAAGGATGCGCTGCGCTGGCAGTAAGAGGAATATTCCCTCAAACTGTCGGCGCAGTGAATCCTTCATAAACCTCTAAGAGGTTTTTCGGGTGGGACGTATGCTTTTTTGCCACCTTAGTGGTATAAAAAAAACCCTTAACAAAAGGAATATAAGTATTTAAGATTCATAAAAAAAAACATCGTTATTGCGAGGTATTTAGCAAATATTGAAATTTCTATGACGTTTGTAATTTGACATTTAAATTAGCATTTTGCGAAGACTTGTAGGCATTCAAGTTGTAAGTTGTATTCAGTTTTGTTGAGAGCCCATCAAAATAGCTGGTAGCCAAACAGAGCGTAAAACAAACTTTGAATGATGCCCGTAGCCTTGACACAGTGAAAAGAAACGTTGATCTATCGTTGTTAATTTATTTTAGTCAGCTTTTAGGGTTAATTTGTTATAATACCGAATGTATGATACCGGTATAAGGAAATCCTTATGTATATATGTATTGTGGTGTGAGAATAAATAACTATCTTATCTTATCATATCTTTATATATTATGAAAGAAAAAGATCGTAAGCATAGAAAGATTTTTAGAAGATAAGATAAAAAATCTTTTGCGTATTGATTGAGCGGGTTGAGCTTTTATAGGTACAATGGGATTTCCATTTCAAAATTCTCAGTAACAGCTCGGACTCCGATTTGTACCCAGTGAATGTCGATAGGCTTCTCATGTGGGACTTAAAAACATAACAACACAACACACCTACAGTACTGTAGTAGGTACTTAACTGTAGGATGTACAATTGTACACCAACAGCACACCTCTGCCTATCTTTCGGGGAATGAGAAGGATTTATCCGTATTACGAGTACAATCTTATATTTAAAGCATTATACCTATTGTAAATAATAGTTGTATCAATTGAACTAATTACGTCGTATACATATTACGTCAGCTTTTGGTTGACGTTAGGTCTTTCTTCTTCTTCTTATTTATTTATGGCAATTGAATTGATTGTGACTTTCCTGTTTGACGTTGCTGGTTTATTTCCTTTACGCATTACACCTGAAAAGTGACACTAATGACTGTCGAAGTATGAGTAAATAATAACCCTGGGGTAAATAAATATAGATGGGTACCTAAATTTATTTTGAGTATTTAAATAATTATGTTTGAGTGGGATTCTCCGTTCTATTACTCAGATGCTTACAATGGTTGCGTTGGAGACCCTGAAAAATTCCCGTTAAATTACTTGGCAAATAATTTCATAGGGGTAGGCAGAGACTACCTATAGCTGGCACACCACTTTCGCTTCATCTATGTTTATCAACCTTACCATGCATGAAGCTTTGTAATGTTATGTATGTATGTAGATAATTTCATACAAATTTTGTTCACATACATACGTACATACATGTCAAACATATAACCCTCCTTCCGCAGTCGGGTAAAAGGGCTATTAATATAATTTTATGAATAGAAAATAAAATAGGTACTTAACTACTGATTATAATATTATGTTATTAAAAAGATACTTACCAGCATCCATATAGATTACTGTAAAGATGTTATCAATAAGTCAAATTAACAAATATTGACCTGAACCTTACGCGGTGTTGCTATAACTTGCCTGGGTTCATCGGAGTACCTACTACAGCTAACCCACATGGGTTTAGGTACTACCAAACCACAGTACCTTCCTGTTTATTATATTTTTCCACCATGTTGACATTCCATCTAATTCCTTTCTTCTTCACAAAGTTTAATTTGATTTCGTAAAAGCAGAGTTCTCTTTATGTAGTCTGCAAGACGTGGGCACACCACACGTAATTATTATTATGCAAAGAAGACGAGAGACTTATTCGCCAAATTACGTGGTCGCACGCGATGCACTCGGCTTTGGCACTTCCAGTATTTTTGCTATAAATGCTAGTGTTTGTTATATAATACATAGACGTACCTTATACATATTGCTTCAGCTATTATCTGTCTAACCCAACCTGCTTGCACGCAATGTCCAATAATTTGTTGCAACAATCTGATAAATGGCGCCAGTCGCAGTTAAAAATTGCAAAATTTTGGTTAGGTCACTACTTTTCAGATCACGGTTCTTAATATAGCTTGTTGCTGTCTCAATCAAATAATAATATCCAACTTGTATTTACAAATTTACAAGCATGTATTAAGTAAGAGTACATTACTACTGATGCAGTATAAACACATACAAATTATGAAACAGCGATTTATTTAGTAATAATTTATGTATCTCTATCTCTACCTTGTAGAGAGATCAAGTAACATTTTGTTTCATAACTCCAAGGAGCTGTTACTGTTCCTCTACCCAAACCCAACACCATTGCTTGACCTGGGAATCGAACCTAACCCAACGCTTACGATCACTAGTACTTACAATAGCTTAAACAATAAAACATTCCATAGTAGGTACCTTTATCTTATTTATATTTGCGTGGTTATAAAAAGAAGCGTTAGAATGAAAATTATTTAGATTTTACTAGCACCCAATTAAATTTAAACGGTTGTTAGTACCTAGATATTATTGTATATAATTAGGAATACAGCTATAACATGTAACTTAGAATAATGACGTACCTAAACGTTAAACTGATGTGAGTAATTACCTAATCAGTGTTATTACGTTGTGCCTACAGGCTACTACATACATAGGCGCAGGAGCTATCACATAACTGTTTTGCGGAGTTTTATTTATTTTATTAAACACCCCTGGGGCCGACACAAAAATAAGATGGAATCTGACATTCGAATTGAGAAACGAATGCAAACAAAATGTGTAGAAATGACATTAATACACGCCCGATCTGTCGAAAGCTTGTATATATTTCGTTTCTGTTCTTCACGATGTTTTCCTTCACCGTGCATGATTTCAAAAAGTTTGATGTTGTGCGTACCTACCTTGGATTCGAACTCGTGATCTTTGACTTGACACATGCTAGTCCAATGATAAAGGTAGGTACCTAGGTATCTTGATCTGGGCCTGTAGACAAGTTGCAATTTGACATTCGAATCGACAAACGAATACAAACAAAATGTATGGAAATGACACAAGTTTTCGACAATTCGGGCTGTCACTAATGTCATTTCCATACATTTTCTTTCTATTCGTTTGTCGATTCGAATGTCAAATTGCAACTTGTCTACCCCCTGATTTTACCCAAAGCTTTAGATACATAAAAATTCCTACTTTAATTTTATTTTCCATCCCATAACTTTTATTTGCAGTCTGTAGATTAAAATGCGCTGCAACGGTTACATAAAGATGGGCAAGCTTTAATGATAGTGTTACGATTACGACACCTGCCTACAATTTGAGTTCTATTTGGCTTTTTGATGTATCTAGACACTAATATGCATGTGTAATTGATATCTTGTCAATTAAGATTTAGGCTGAGATTCAGAGAAGAGACTCAGCATGAACTTACGCTTCCGTATGTCAAATTGTAATACAAATTTGACATAAGGAAGCCTTACTTTACGCTGAGCATCGTCTCTGAATGTTAGCCTTAGAGAGCTGGCGTTTTTTGCGTGTAGTCAGATTGTATACTATATTGTGCTAGTATTAATATCGACAGCCTGTTGGAGTCCGTTGGGTTCCGTGGTTTATATTGTCGACTATAAATTTACTCTTAGCGGTGATGGATTGGATTATATAGTCAGTCTTGTTCTGGTGACAATAGTACCTACAGTGCGTGTATGTATGTAGGTACCTACGTTTTAATTAAAATAGTTATGAGGTACCTATTAATACTTTCTTCGTGGCTTCTTACTTCGCATTGTCTTTTGAAGGCATATAACATATTATTAATCTATGGATGGCTGCGGTATGTTGAATGTTTTGATGTGTATGAGCATTTTTTCGTGTTTTAAATTAATATGTTTTGTATTTTCTTCCTTTTCCCTTGTAGGAATTGTTAGGCATTTATTAAGAATCGTATGAGATATGTTCTATGCAAAACATATCTCAAACGATTCTATAATATCATACAAGACTTAGAAAATATTAACATAAGTATCTATAACTATACATATCTATCTATATATCAAGCGATTTGGAAATTCAACTATGAGCACCAGGTGGAGCCACTTTCTAAGGTAAAAGTTTTTCCTTTAAGATACCCATCTATATCCAATATAAAATATTAATTAGTGTCCGACCGAAATTTCGGTTTCGGTTTCGGTTTCGGCCAGTTTCGGCCAAAAAATCAAGTTTCGGCCCGAATTTCGGTTTCGGCCAAAAACGGCCGAACACTTCGGCCGCGCCGAAACTTACAACATCGTACCTTCGGGTCGCGCTCGGCTAACGTCGGGCGCGCTCGGCACGGCTGGCAATACGGCGTCGCTCGCTCGTATAGATTTGTTACTATATTATACTTGTTGATTTGTTACCTATGTTATGCACATCATTAAAAAATCGCTAACTTTGTGTTACAAATAAATAAATAATGTATTTTTTTCACTTTATAGGGTAGTTAAATTTTCAAACAGAACCTCTGTAACTGTGCTGAAATTTCATTGTGATAAATCTTTGAAAGTAGAAACCTGTAATTATAGGTTGGCGAGATATTAATTTTAGAAAAAAACGGGCTTACTAACATTTTTTTGACTTTTTAAGGACTTTTTTTTTATAAAAGGTTCGGTTTCGGTTTCGGTTTCGGCCGAAACTACAATGAAACCGAACCTTCGGTTTCGGTTTCGGCGAAATAACATGTTTCGGTCGGTCACTAATATTAATCTATGTTTGAAGGTCACACATGTGCAATAGGTACACAATGCCATCATAAGTAGTGCGTAGGTAAGTAGGTATTTCAACAAAGATTGCTCATTTACCTAAATGGCGTGAATGAATAGCTTAACAAATTTTATTACCCATTAAGTATATGAAGGTATTCCGCAATTTTATGTTAATTTAAAATTTTAATTGGCTTTTACTCACGGGATATTACGTATGGGGCTCATTGTCAGCCTGGGCATTCCCGTTTTTAGGGCCGTACTCGGGCAATGGGCTAAAATGCCTACTTTTGAATCGTACTATGAACCGCGTAGAGGCAGCTGGATACCACGCCGATAATAATTATGTGCTGATCTCGCATTGTATAATCTTTTATATAATGAGAGGTTAGCCAGTCCTGCAAAAGTGTATGGCACGGTGACACCGGTGTACGCGATTCATAATATGACCAGAATCACCAGAAGAGGTCATTTTAGCCCCTCTGACGTACCTACACATTACACCCATAGCACAGTGTAAATATTGTTACATTATGCCCATAGTGAGCCTATTATCATTAGGTACGTAAAGTTTTAATAAGTATTTTAGTAGTACCTACCTAAGTACAGTGAGATAAACTCACTATAGTTAAGGTAAAATATTGTGTCATACTCTGCAGCAGAGCCACCTTTTAGAAACTGATCAATTATATCATAAAATGATGTACGTACAACGTACATAATGTACGTATATCCAATATCGCTGTACGTGCAATAAGTAACGATAAAATAGACATTTAATATTGAGAGTATGCTCCCCAGCAGAGCCACCTAGTACATGTACTCAGGAAAGAAAAACGCTACTGTTTTTTGATATAAACTGTTGTACGAATAGTGTTCAATACGTACATGTTAAAAAATATCTTTACTAAAATATTCGTAGAAAACGCCTAGTTATTTTGTGTCAGCAAAATGTTTTGTAGCATTTTGATAAGGCGCGCAATACAATACAAATATTCAACATATTATTTTTAATCGTAGTTTTTATGGTTTGGTTTTTTTTTGACATTTCATTTCAGCTACAAAAAGCGGTTTGTAACCTGAAATTGGCACAAAGATATAACTAGTGCCACACTATAAAAAAACGGTTCGTAATAAAAAACATCTGTATTTTTTTTAATATCAGTTTTAATACTTTTCAATACTTTCAATTCATTATTGACTTGGGTTGGAAATTTTTGTTACATTATTACATTCAAAGTATAATGAAGCGCGCAAAACGTTTATCGGTTTCCTTAGAAGAACAAAAAATAGCATTTATTGTGTCATACTCTGCAGCAGAGCCACCTTTTAGAAACTGATCAATTATATCATAAAATGATGTACGTACAACGTACATAATGTACGTATATCCAATATCACTGTACGTGCAATAAGTAACGAGAAAATAGACATTTAATATTGAGAGTATGCTCCCCAGCAGAGCCACCTAGTACATGTACTCAGGAAAGAAAAACGCTACTGTTTTTTGATATAAACTGTTGTACGAATAGTGTTCAATACGTACATGTTAAAAAATATCATTATTATCCTCTCGTTTTATTTATTTTACTTTACTAAAATATTCGTAGAAAACGCCTAGTTATTTTGTGTCAGCAAAATGTTTTGTAGCATTTTGATAAGGCGCGCAATACAATACAAATATTCAACATATTATTTTTAATCGTAGTTTTTATGGTTTGGCTTTTTTTGACATTTCATTTAAGCTACAAAAAGCGGTTTGTAACCTGAAATTGACACAAAGATATAAGTAGTGCCACACTACAAAAAAAACGGTTTGTAATAAAAAAACATCTGTATTTTTTTAAATGTCAGTTTTAATACTTTTCAATACTTTCAATTCATTATTGACTTGTGTTGGAAATTTTTGTTACATTATTACATTCAAAGTATAATGAAGCGCGCAAAACGTTTATCGGTTTCCTTAGAAGAACAAAAAATAGCATTTATTGACTTCGGGCACTTATTTACCAATAAAAAATATCAATAAAGGCATAATATGAAGTTTTTTTAGTTGTATGTAGTGTAAGGTTGTATTTCAACCACTTTTATAACCTCGCAGCCTCGCCAGGCCCATTTCAGTATAGTTTTTAACATTATCCCAAGAAGACTGACACTTTTTGGTCATCGCTTTGGTAATTATCCAATTTGACCCTCTGTTTACGGTCATATATATATGTATCTTTTAAACAGTGCCAGTTGATTATCCCTAATAACCATTTTTTGCACGAGGATGAGGAGAGAAGATGGTGTCAAATGCCTTTTTGAGTGTTCAATGGTACAGGATGTCGTGTCTGGCAATGAATGACGATCATTTTTCATAATATTCTGAAGGTGAATACAAAAAAATCACAATTCAATATTTGATGAATTAAGATCGGTATTTTACACATCTTTAGAGTACGTTTACCTGCTAAAGCCACGGTACGGTACCTGTGGTGGGAGCATGCACTGACAAACTTTCAGCTTTTATAAACAAATATATGACGAACATATAACGAAGGTCTGGGGTTCACGCGCTTTCACTCTAAAAGCGTAACAACTCTCGTCCTATCCCGTCTGTGTAGTTGGTTTCATTTAGTGTCACCAGATGGCACTATCGTCTCAAAAGTCGTCGCAAAAACTGCATCAAAATCGGTTCAGCCAAACGCAACATAATCGCCGACAAACATACATACAGGTTCACAGTTTAACCTGTATGTATGTAATATGTATACATGTCAAAATGAGAACCTCCTCCTTTTTTGAAGTCGGTTAAAAATATGTTGAATATTGTATTGTATTGCGCGCCTAATCAAAGTGCCAAAACATTTTGCTGACACAAAATAACTAGGCGTTTTCTACGAATATTTTAGTAAAGTAAAATAAATAAAACGAGAGGATAATAATGATATTTTTTAACATGTACGTATTGAACACTATTCGTACAACAGTTTATATCAAAAAACAGTAGCGTTTTTCTTTCCTGAGTACATGTACTAGGTGGCTCTGCTGGGGAGCATACTCTCAATATTAAATGTCTATTTTATCGTTATTTATTGTACGTACAGCGATATCGGATATACGTACATTATGTACGTTGTACGTACATCATTTTATGATATAATTGATCAGTTTCTAAAAGGTGGCTCTGCTGCAGAGTATGACACAAAATATTTGAAGATTTCTTGAGAACATCATCGACATTGTATTTTCCGTTTTAAGCTTCAAGTTTAATTACCTAAAGCCCCCCAGACCTTACCGTCCAACTTACTTACAAATAGTACCAGCGAGGAAACTTTTTTTCCCGATCGCCAACAGTGTTGACGATAAGGTGTTACTCGTTCAGGTGGCTACCACTAAATATTATCGTTTTTGTAAGTAAAATTATACATGGTTTGATATTTAAGCATAAAGTACCTATAGTTGCCTTAATTAGAAATCAATTTAATCACAAATCACTAGTAGGTACATACTTAAAAATCTTACCGTGCTACCCCGCGACGCTAATTGAAGTATAATTAAACTAATTAGTTAGGTAACTCTGCATTAGGTAGACTAATGTGTTGCTTGTCACATTATAATAGGTATTTTCCGGAGTCATGACTATTGTAACAAGTGTACTCGTTATGCACGTATAGGTATGTCTTATGTAATTACCTAATACACTGTGCGCCGTTTAAATACCTTTTGTTTATAGGTTAATTTCACTCACAGCTGGAGAATGTAAACAATGTAAATAAACGTACAGGACTTATTCGTAAAATATCTTTAGGGGCTGCAGCTTAAATAGTCCGTATTATATATATATATAGTCCGCGCGAAATTAGTTGGCTGCGCCTTAGGTAGGGACGGGGGTGAGGCAGCGGGTTACTGTGAATGAAAGCAAAAGCCCCCGCCCCTCCGTCCCACGGCGCGCAGGCGACCCCGCCCCTCCGTCCCACCGCTCACATACCTAATTGCGTAGTAGTAAATAAAAAAAAATGCAGTTGGTTAGATAGTAGACAAATATTGTAGCTTGCAGGTTAACAATCAAAACTCTTCTCTGTATATCCCACTTTTTTGGAACCGTGCAACTAGTTTGACTTTTCAAAGGTGCTTATTTATATGATCTAATTGAAATAAAATATTTTTCTAGTGGTGCCAAGCGCGACTGCCTTTGCTACGTCAAAGGTCCTGGATTCGATCTAGTGTTGTTGGGTTTTTCTGTGAAATTCCTAGTAGCTCGTCTGGAGTAGTTTGGAGCAAGTCTGGATTTGTGCCCGTGTGCTGGCAATAGCTAGCATGGCGGATACATGGGACCTAAACATACTGGCGGAATGTGGGTGTACATTAGTCCGCCCCTGCCTACCACTTCAGGGGAATACAGGCGTGATGGTATTTTAGTTTAGAAAGAGAAGACAACTTTGTGTACATACATACATAAAATATATTATTATATTTGTACATTGAACATTGCTATCCGAGCGTGATCATGTTGTCGGTCGTCTCTGCATGCAGCTGGTGGTTGCTGGAAGTGGACGCAGCGACCGCATGGTGAGGGCCCACGAGGCAGTACTGCAGACTGCAGCCGGCTTCCACCGTCGCCCCAGTGTATACCACGCAGTCTTGAAGAACACAACTGTAAAATTACCTTTAAGTAATTTGTCAACCATTCCTGTTCCGCAACTGACATTAAGTGCCATGAATACATTCGTTCAAGATATTCTATTTACAAAAATGGAGCCATTTGAGCCTTTTCACATTATATTTTTTTCACAATGTGTCCTTCCCCAAAATGCAATATACCTCTTTGTTGACAACTGTTCAGTGGTTGATAAGGCAACAAACAGACAAAGATGTTTGTTTATAATTGAAATAGTGGATTTTTTTGTGCTATTTGGGTTGAAGACAAGTCCAACAAAAATTTATGATTGTAAAATCGGCCCAGCCATTTTTAAGTTATAAATGGTAAATTACCCGACTTCGTTTTAAATATTCAGGTACACATCCATAATAATATTATGTTATATATATATATAATTATACAACCCTTTTAACAAAAGCTACTACTTTTTGCCGTTTTGGTACCTTGGTACTAAATAAAAAAAGTATAATTACCCTTCTTTGATAGTGACATTGTTCATCAATATACAGTTGTTCAATCTAACTTTGTTCTCAATAGTGCAATTGGCACCAATAAATGTGTTTTTGATAGAAGTCTTTTCACTGACAACACTCTTTTCCCCTACTGTGCTGGCTTCATCAATTTGTTTGGTTTTCACTTCACTATCAGGATGGAACTTGTCAGATAGAGGTGTTCCAGTTAATTCTTCCCACTTTGATAGTATCTGAAAATAAAAGCCAATATTCCGTTTTTAGTGAAATTTTATCTTGAATCATTTGATTAAAAAATATGAAATGCTTCTGTAAGATATACTGAAATTTATTGTCTGTAATTCATTCCTTGTAGCGTTAATTTAACATTGTGATTATCGTCATGTGCAGTTTAAAATAAAGGTAATGAATGCATCTTACCTTGTTATTGGACAAGTAAAAAGATGAGAGAGTGTTCACCCTAATACCAAATGTATTTTTACTTGGTATATGAGCATAACACCGCAGTAAATCATTATAAAAGATTCCTTTGCTTCCTAATCTATGGTCATTGTACGCAGTCATCTCCCTTATTTTACTTTCATAACCATTTTCTACTGCAAAATCAAATATATCCTTTGTGATTTCTACATTTTTCTCTGATGTTCCTTTCTTTTCTGCAGGATTCTTGGGCTTGGACAGTTGTTTTTTCACAATATGTGGTATGAGTTCTCCTTTCACAGATGTGAACTTGTCGGACTCTACAAGGTAGTTTATCACCCAGTGTTTCATCACATACACATGAGCATCTAACAATCTACTGTACATACTGATTGCATCAAATTTCTTCACTATCATTCTGGGTATTGTTACACTTTCCTCAAAGTCACTAGCACTGGCTAAAAATACAAGTCTTTGTGTTTCCTTATCAATACATACTAGATCTCTGTCTGGTTTAGCCTTAGTTTTAGGGCCTGGAAGTTCAATCCATTCTTCAGGGCCGTTGTTAAAGAATAAAGTAGTGAGTGCAGCATCATACTTTCTATGTACATTCAACACTTCATTGAGGTTGATGTTAGTAATAAGATCACCAGAGATCACCAGTAAGTCAGTTGTGACTCTGCTGCTGATATGCTTCAGTGAATTAGCTGTACCCCAGTCTTCATCAGATGGAATCACTATTAGCTCATATTTGATTTTCAGAGGACATTTCTCTAAAGCATTCAAAATGTTTGATTTGTCTTCATCAAGGACAACCACCAAAGTTTCTGAAAGTAGAAATGTAAACTAATTTAACCGAATAATCATTCATTAGGTACTATAAAGATAAATTACTTACAGTTACAATCAAGAAATTATTATTGTATAGCTAGCTAATGGTAAACACTATAATAATATTATAGTGTTTAGTCATTGTCTAAAGAATCATAATATAAGAACAAGGAGAACAAACAGTATCAATCAGAATCAAACTTGTACACATATTCGTGTCTTACAAACATACCTCGAAATCCAATTTTCTCAAGTAAATTCAATGAGTACCAAAGGAGTACTTACAGTTACAATCAAGATATTATGATTGTATAGGTAGCTAATGGTAAACACTATAATAATATTATAGGCATAATAATATTATAGTGTTTAGTCATTGTCCTAAGAATCATAATATAAGAACAAGGAGAACAAACAGTATTAATCAGAATCAAACTTGTACACATATTCGTGTCTTACAAACATACCTTGAAATCCAATTTTCTCAAGTAAATTCAATGAGTACCAAAGGACAGGGTAGGGCCCCACGGGTAAGAGACACTTGGAGACAGAACCACCAACATCAGGCAGTCGAGAGCCCCTCCCCGCGGCCAGAACTACAGCTTGAAATTCCAATAATTTATGCATTTTTACAAAATTTTACTCCTGCTGAAAAGTTAGTTTTACAATTATTATAAAAACGTTACCAAATATATAATTTATAATAGTAAGAGTTCCTTTACCTTGAAAGATTTGAGTTCCTATTTTATCATAAAAACCTCATGAATAATGGTTAAGATATTAAATGTTTCTTCTAAAATTATTTATTTCATCACATCACACGACACACATGCGTCAAATTGACAAATTTGACATTGACAATTGACAATGACAATTAATTAACTTGACATTAAAATGTCAGTGAGTTATTTTTTTTATAATTTTTACAGCCCTGGATACATGTCCGTCACTTCTCACGTGTGTGGTGTGGCAGTGTTGCCAAACAATTTTCCAGCAATGCTTGTAGTCATACACGGTTCGCGGGTGCTTTGTATAACTCAATTAATTAAGGCGTCTGTGTCCCAGGTCCCAGGCCAGTATCTTCTTCTTGTTCCTAGTCGCTACCTCATGACTGAGGGGCGTGACTATAATGGGTAATGTCCCAGGCCAGTATAACAGGCTGCAATTTTGTGACGTGCCAAAGAAAAATCATCATCATCATCATCATGATTGCGAAATTATAATATAGTAAATGTTTTTAGTACTTTTTAGTCGATAAGAGTCCGACGATAAACATTTGCAGATGTGCGCTTTAAATAGGAAATAGCGTGTAACTGGTGTGCATGGTTAACATAATAAAAGATCTGTCCTCACCTATTTATTGGTCTGTCTACACGCTCCGTCTTACCTGAGACTTGAGAACAAACCACTTTACGTAGGTAAGCGCGTATGTGTGGACGGCATGACGGTATCGTGCAGCCGGGCTATAATAACACTTTTAAGGAGATTATTGTGTGGTGATTATTGCCCACCCATGCCTTGTTCAACCTAGATTCAAACTAGCTTGATAGTTGTCCAGCTCACATAACTTTTGACTGATGTATACTATTAGAGACTAGGTTACAACATTTGCAGTATCATTGTTCAATGATTGGTAAAGTAGATAGGCAGTCAGTAATTTTCAAACCTCTATTTATTTTGATTCAAAGAAGTACGAAGTACGTATACAAAATTAAATCTATTCAGATAATGAGATTTGATGCGCTGGTGGAGTCTCACTAATATCCTCGACACTAACTCGAACTAAATCGGGCTCGTTTTTCACAGTCATATTAGAATCCAGATTCTCAATAACCTCATGAACAGGAACATTTGCTAAGACGTAAACAAAATACAGTGAATTACATAATTATTTAGGTATTATTGATATTATTTATCAGTATCTTATTAATATCAGTAAAAGTAATATAGGATAGAACGACTTATTACTATAATTGTTATAATAGTAGGTACCTTGTTGCGGTGGAGGTGGACTATGTTTTGGCATATTGCACGGTAAACATGGTATCTTTTCAGCTGGCTCATCCACCAAATACATCTAGAAGCAACACCATATTTTATTTGTATAAGTTTATTAAAAAAACATACATAATAGCTAGGTATCTCACACACATCCCAAAGGAATATTTATGTGAAAGGTAACCTTCGGAAAAGGAGATACGTTTATATCCTGATCCAAATCTTATTGAAATCTGGTCAGCTGTTTAGGCGTAAAAAGGTGACGTACAAACCATTTGTAATACTTCATATTAAATTATGGATTTATAAAAACACAAGTAAGTACAAGCAAAATGTAGTTCAAACCTTTCCATCTGTCCCTAGCTCAGTATTTACTGCTCTTAACGGTTGTTGAATAACCATTGCAGGTGGCACTCGACTCGGTCCTTCTGATATTATGGTGTGTGAACCGCCGCAGTATCGCTGACACACATGTGATCTGTAGAAACAAGAATAATAAAAAACAATAAATACTTTAAGCTCATTACTGTCACAAAATTGAAAATGGCCCTCTCAGATTGAGAAGGATTAGGCTGCAGTAGGCCACACTAGCGTAGTAGGTACATTATAAGAACGGAACTTACTAAGTATAATCCTTGCTAGTCTTATAAATGCGAAAGTAACTCTGTCTGTCTGTCTGTCGCGCTTTCACGCCAAAACTACTGAACCTATTTAAATGAAATTTGGTACAGACATAGTCTAGAGCCTGAGGAAGGACATAGGTTATTTTTTATTGAGAAAAAAGGCTGTAAGGGGTTGAAATAGGGGATGAAAGTTATTGACCACGAGGGCGAAGCCTCTGGCGGAAAGCTAGTTAAAAAATAAAACTAAAATGCCTTAATAATATTATAGTAACTAGCTTTTGCCCGCGGCTTCGCTTACGTGGATGTAGAAACAAAATTAGGATTAGAAATTGAACCCATTCATAAAAAACTTGTATTTTGAAGTAGTGTTTTAAAGGTTTGTAAAAAGGGCCTCGTGACAAGTTATAACGGCGCTAAGCTCAATGAATATTGTGGGTTCGATTCCGGTCTACAATTAGTCTCGGTACTGAGGTACTTTATGAGGTAATGAGGTGATGCTGTTTGTGAAAATATGTCCAAAAGAAAACGGAAGCTTCAGTTAGTCGTAATAACTCGTAATTCTAACCAAACTTTACAACTATTGTTTAATTTAAGTCTAAACCACTTAAAACGTTTATAACTAATCAACAATCACGATTTCTGCGCATATGACAACTTAATTAAAGAACCAACAATAATGATCCCTTATATCAATATGAATACATACTACAGAGAGGTCAAGCTCTATCTCAGCATCTACGTAACCGAGTGCAATGAGATATACCTCATTTTTTTAGTTGAACGATGGACTTTTAAATAGAAAATTAAAAATCAAAAACCAGCAATGATGATCTCTTCTTTCTATGGGCTTGCATACAACAGAGAGGTCAAGCTCTATCTAAGGATCTATACTAATAATTGAAAAAAGCTTTACATCAGTTTTTAAGTTGGAAATTATGCTTTACAGCAGTTAATACAAAATTCAAATCTATTCAGTAGGTTTAGCGCCAACCCCTAACAAACAGACAAACAGACAAGAATTCTAAAAATCAAATTTTTGGGTTCGCGATCGTTTATATACTCTAACCCAATTGTTTTTTTTTAAATATCTTCAATGTACAGAAATCACTTTTTTACAATTTTATAATAGTATAGATTAAGTATCTATACCTCGGGTCCTTCGGATGCGGTATAGGGTAATCAGCATAGCAAATTCGATGATCCCCGTCTCCTTTTGCTTTCGGCTCCGCTTCAGCTCCTTCGGCCGGTTGTCTGGCTGAAGGTAACTTTGGTAGTTTTGGCACAAGACCCGGTTCTTCACTGTCCATGTGTGCGGGACTACCACAAGAGAGACATGCAGTATTGCGGAATAACTTTTTCGAGAGCATCGCACTTTTCGGCTCTCCAACAATGTCTATTATAGATTGCATGCGGCCTTTCATAATATTGAGATATTTATTGATTTCGTCTCTCAAGGATTCAACTTGAACTATATCCGCTTTTTCATCCAGTGCTCTTAGGAGGTCGTCTATTGCTTTCTGCATAAAACACTTGAGTTCAATATTGGTTGTTACTGTTAGGTACATGTATAACTCTCAACAAATTAAAATCTATCGGTACATAGTATTTCTTTTAAGTTCTTATACAGGAACTTAGCTGTTTAGGTACCTATGAGAAGACTGGGCCAGTATCAAGTACATTTATTTGATCGGCATACTAATTGATGCGCATTTCCCTACACTCTACAAAAGCTACGTACAAAATTAAAGCTGTACTTAAGTATCAACGAAAAAAGTTTTTAAAAGTTCCTGCTTTTTTTCAAACGAATCGTAACGGCTTCAAAAATGTCACCTGCCAAACAAGTTCTTGATTGTTAAATTTATCATACGCTTCTCCGATACGCTTCTCAAAATCACCTCTCACGGCGTCAAATTGTTGTAATGATACCAGTCCATTAAGTTCTCCAATTCCAGCTTTGTCCCGAAGAGCATCAACCACTTCTTCGCGATCTGATTTGGTGTCCCTCAACATTTCTATTTCTTTCCACAAATTCTGTTGACCAATAATTGAGGTGCTTTTATTGGCAAGTTTACTACTATGATATGATATAAAAATAATTCTATACAATATTTTACAGCCATAGATACAATTGAACGTTATGTATCTATCTTCTTATATACAATTTCAAATCTATATAAATAAAAATGAATCACTAAATGTAGTTTAAATCACTAAATGTTGCTACGCGCAAAACTCAAGAACGGCTGAACCGAGATTCGAATAATTTCTTTCTGTTGTGTTTGATGAAGGCTGAGGAAGGTTCTTATGAAGAGAAAAATGTAAAAAATACGAGGAAAAAAGTCAAACAGGGAAACGCAAGCGAAGCTGCGCACTAGTTAATAATCAAATCCTAAATGTTACTTTAATAGGAGTACAAACTTCTAGATCGTAAGATATAGAATCCTGAGCATCCTTTAAATCTTTTTGTCTATACAACATATTGTCAAAGTCCATTTGTAGACTAGTGAAATGCGAATTGAGTTCTGTCACCGCTGCAAATCAGAATAATATACTAATTTAATTTATATCATTATTTTGTAATTATGTAAAAGATTTTTTTTGTTATAAATTACAATTTCGGTAACGATTAGGCAATACATACCTACAGTGTCTCCACCTGAATTACCTAACACTTCAGCCATAGTTTCCAAACCAATTTCCAAGTCATGTTGCATTTGGGTTAATTGTTCTTGGTAGTTTGTCATCTGAAAATATAGGTACAGCTTGCAGATATAATGTTATAATGTAATATGTTAAATTGAAATTTTTCCAATGACCCAATTTTACCAAGATGCAATAAATTTATAATTTTATATGGACCGTAAATTAACTTCTGGAACCATAACTTCAGGCGAGCTGTGGTCAAGCGCAAGCCTATCTAAGATAAAAAAAAAATATACAGTGACCAAGTTGTTTTTTATGAAAGTTTGGTCAAATCAGTGTTTTGTATAAGAAAGTTTGGTCATATAATTATAATTATTAGAATCTGTAGGTACATACCATTTACTAGGTACTATTATTTTATTTTGTTTACTTAGGTAGTACTTAGCTTTTTACCTGTGACGAGAGGCCTGTATCAAGTGCATTTATTTGATCGGCATACTGACTGACCATGTTTTCCAAGTTATTCATACGAGAACCGGCAGTAAGGGCTGCTTCAATCTTACCATCTATTAATTAAAGGAATAAAAAATTATTAGCCTAATAGTACTGCCGAAACAAAAAGGCTTTTGTCCATAACTCTATAATTTTTTAAAACATTTGATTTTTGGACTAGCACAAACAGATTTTACCTTTATTTTCTCGTTACAAGCCCAATATTACGAAATATTAAGAAAAAATTACCCAAATTGAGGGATAGCTTATATGCTTGATCAGCGCTAGTTTTAGCACGTGTTGTAATAGCTGTTACTGCATTCATCAAATTGTCGTATAGTTCTTTAGTTGCAACTCTGAAAAATACGCAAAAATTAGTACCTAAGTACGATACTGAATAATTATCACTTGATGTGATGTCCAGCGCGATCGCAGAACTCATTCAAAGTTCAAAATCTTGCCTCGCGTAGGTACTGCTATGACTTACTTTAACTCTTCGTAGGTGATGTAATCTGGTTTTATTGTAAATTCGTTTTCAACTGGTGTACTTGTGGGTGGTACTGGTGGAACTGGGGTCATTTCCGTAGACTCAATAGATTTTTCTGACGCAGTTATTGTCGTTCCTTCTCGCTCTTGAGATTTCGAGCTAGTTTGTGAATAGGCAGTGCCTTGTGATTTACGGTGTGTTTCTTGTGGTATTTGAGAACCGACACCAGAATCAACACCTTGTTCAATACCTCCAGTTTCTCTTTGGTCCTTAGTTCCCTTATCGCTGATACCTTTAGCACCCTTAGCACTACGGGCACTTCCACCTCTAGCGCCAGATTTTACCCGAGCGTCAGTGGCTCCACCTTTAGCTCCACCTTGACCTCCACCTTGACCTCCACCTTGACCTCCACCTTGACCTCCACGTGATCCTACACCCCCATAGGCAGCTGCGGCGGCTTCAAATAGAGTTTCTGTCTCAGCCTGGAAAGAATAAATACAAATGTTATGGTTTCTAAAATTTACATATTTGCTGTTACAGCCACTCTAAGAGTGGCTACGTAGGGCTAATACGGTTGTTTTATGTTAGGAAATTTTCAGTAGCAGAGTATAGTAGCAGATGTATATGTATAGATATAATAGAGTAGATAGCAATAGATAGAGTATAATAGCAGATGTGTATCTTATCGTAGTAAGATGTTCCATTAATAATTATGTTTCCCATAATGAATACACATCCAATAATAATCATTTACAAAATACCAACGTTACAATGTACAGATGTTAAACGTGGTACAGTCAATATCAGATATATCGGGGCATACAAAGTGTTCAAAATGATCGGAACAACTATGAAAATTAAACTTTATATTTAAACAATTATTTTTCTAATAACCGTCACGACTTGCACTGTGCTATTGCCCGTTACCGGCTAGGGCTTGACGTTTTCGGGACATCGTATATTAATATTCTTTATCAAAGATTGCCTAATCACAGTCGCACAGTGCGCATATAGTATGTAACTTTTCTCTTAGAAAGTTAGAACTTAAATTAATACCTAACCTGATTGCTCTTGGCTTCATTTTATTACTTACATCTATCTCTACACCGGGCGTTTGTCTTGCTAGTTCAGTAATCATTGAAGCCATTTGTCCAATTGCTTTTTCTGTGGCTTCTAGCCGAGCAGAAAGTTGTAATGCTGCCATAGCATCTGTAAGTGAAGCTCCTCTTCGAAGCTCTTCCATAAGTTCAGCTCGCTCTGGAAATCCTGGGGTGCCAACCGGTAATAGAGTACTTTGAAGTTGACGGACACGTTGGGCCAATTTTTCAAATTGCTCTTGAGTAACAACTGATATCTGAGGACTGCGAGTCTGGCCTTGTAAATTTTCAGCTTTAAAAGAGAAAATAATTAGTACCAATTGATTTTAAGTACTCATGGTATTTAAGTATGTGGCACCAATCGACTTACCGCTTTTTCTGGCTTCGACGCTTGGTACTCTTTTAACTGTTATTAATAAAATCTGTCATTAATTTAAGAGAATTGAGTAATATTATACATTCATGACATGACAAAACGTCAAAAATATTAACCAAAACATAACAAATTCTACTATAAAAAGTCCTCACGCACTATGCGACCATGATCGGTAATGATCTCGTGATCCTGGCCATAACTTAAGAGACAGTGCGGTTAACCTCGACACCATGTCATTTTACATAACATTTGAATGTTGTGAGCTAAACGACTGCCTTATTAGCCTTATCATCAACCTTTTTAAGCATTATTTACCAATACGCACATGGTTGTGAAAAAAGGCAAAGTTAGGTTCGTGCCTTGGATGCGAACTCGAGACCACGACTCGGCAGTTCATTAGTTACTAGTTTATCACTGCTATAGCCGTTACAGATTGAATTTTTTCGTCCCTTTCTCATATATAAAAAGTCGCGTAGTGCGCGAGTTTCCTTAAAAACGCAAAAAAAATATAGGTACAGTTTATACTACCGCCATCTTACCGACAAGTACTTTCTCATACTGGGCTTCTGCAAAGAATAATGATATAAATTAAATTTTAACAAGAAATAAATAACATGTTTATTATAAAATTCAGCGTCCTTAGGTTTATGTTACCAATATTCGAAAAGGAGTTGACGGATTTACTTTAAATTTTTACACAATATTATTTCTATTCATAAAAATTAACAATAGTGAAATGTATCCGGGTTTAGCTAGTTGAATTAGCTAGTTGCCACATTGGTTCAGGTTTGATTTGGTTCAATTACCGGGTTAAGAAAACTTTTGTTAGGTTTTTCTGTTATGAAATTTTCAGTATCAGTAATTAGTAATAGTAGTAATACCGGTTAAAGGTATGGGATCTAAAACCAAAGTTGTAGACCTCTATGCAGAGATCCACAGCACTGGAAACACAAAAACAGAATACTGCATATTTTTTTTGGATCTACTTATACTTACCTATAGATCCAATTGAAGCCATAGGAGTTGGCGATTTTGTTGTTTCTTCAAAAGAATCTGCTCTCTAAAATATTATTAATTACATTATTAGTACTTATATTATTAATAATGATTCATGATTGTTTTTAGTAAGAGTAGAAAGCTGGGAATAATCCCAGCAATTATTTTCTGCTCTCACTCACTCAGCCGTGTTTTTGGACTCTATGCATGCTGATAACATATACACAGTCCCAAAACACGGCTTTGTAAATATTTATACTTATGAGATAACGTCCCAGCTCAACAAATTTTAAGGCCAAACCAATAATTTGTGGGACTCTAAATGCGCATGTCAATGTAAGATTGAATACCATTTTTTAAATTACTTACCAGAGCAATACGCGCTTTAAAAAAACCACCAATGCTAGAACAGAATTATAAAGAAACAACAACAATGAAAAAATCAGGTTTCTTTTAGCTGAATTTTATTGCACCTGATGAATAACACGAAGCTCTTTTTCTCTTTGTACTTCCAAGGCATCCAGGATATCATGGTACGAGGCTCGCTGCAGTAAACAAATACTTTTTATGCTGTACTATAAGTTTTTACTAAAATTGAAGTATAATGGAATTGTTTGGGGGTAAAATAAACACAATGTTACCTTTCTTTCAGTATCATCGTCGGCGCCGTCCGTGGCTCGTTTGGATGCTTTTTTTTCTTTTTCTCCGCGCTTAGATGGTCTTTCTTCTGGACTTTCCATTATTTTTTCAGAGGTTTTATCACCTCTTGCTGCAGCAGCTGCTTGCCTGTCTGCCGATTTACCAGAAGATGATTTACTACTCGATTTATCTTTGCTAGATGATGTTGTTCTTGAAGATGAAGTTTTATCCGTAGAAGTTTTATCTGTAGAAGTTTTGTCCGTAGAAGTTTTATCAGTTGAAGTCTTATCAGAAGAAGTTTTATCGGTAGAAGTTTTATCCGTTGAAGTTTTATCCGTTGAAGTTTTATCTGAAGAAGTTTTATCTGTAGAAGTTTTATCTGTTGAAGTTTTATCTGAAGAAGTTTTATCTGTAGAAGTTTTATCTGAAGAAGTTTTATCTGTAGTTGTTCTATCAGAAAAAGATTTATCGGTTGAAGTTTTATCGGTAGAAGTTTTATCAGTTGAAGTTTTATCTGAAGAAGTTTTATATGTCGAAGCTTTATCTGAAAAAGCTTTATCGGTAGAAGCTTTATCGGTAGACGCTTTATCTGAAGAAGTTTTATATGTCGAAGCTTTATCTGAAAAAGCTTTATCGGTAGAAGCTTTATCGGTAGACGCTTTATCTGAAGAAGTTTTATCTGTGGAAGTTTTATCCGTAGATGTTTTGTCTGAACTAGATGTGCCTGTTCCTCGGTCAGATTTCCGTCTTTTTCCAGCACCACTAGATTTACCACCTCCACTAGCTTTTGCACCGCCGCCAGATTTTCCTGCACCTGAACCTTTCTCAATATCATCTTTTGTTTTCCTTCTTTTTTTTTGCATTGCATGTATTTTCACTTCAGTAACGGATAAAGTACTACCCGATGCTATTACGGCTAAAGGACCCAAATCAACTTCCACACGTCTTTCTAAGAGTCTCATTTGTCTAGCAATAAGGTGAAGCACCGTTTGTATAAGTTTAAAATTAACGGCATTTCCCTAAAACAATTACATAACATTAAGGTAAACACCTAATTGTATTTCATCAAGATTGTATTTTTTTTAAAGAATTAATCCAACTCACATCGAAATCACCAAACGCTGCGTCAATTATTTCTCTGACATTCATAATATCCGCAGTAGATGTCGTATAGGACGACATGATGATACAAATTTAAATAAACTTAAAAAATATCTTTTAATAAAAAATGTCTCTCCAATCTAGATGGTCTAACAAGAAAACATTGTCACTTTTAATGAACTGTCACTTATTTTTTTTTGCGTTAGCGTTTATAATTATTCTCTTTGGTTTTCAACGAATGCGAGATTTTAAAATAAATTCTATTAGAAATCTATGAAATAAATAACATACAGATCATAAACTTTCCAACGGTACCAAAGAAATGGGGGCCTGCTAAAATGATGATGGGTACTAAGTAGATACCAAATTATGTACTTAACAGCATCTTAAACTAAAGAAAACTGAACTTGGCTTTCGTATACTACTGTATTGTCCTAGTAGGGCCTCTCCTACGTCCAACAGTGGACAAATACAAGCTGAATGATGCTCAATGATGGCATACAGCAATACAGGCTCAATGATGATGATGATGATACTGTATTGTCCATAGTAGTTATCGATCCGAAATTAACAAAACTGAATAGTCCGTTCAATTCACGAAAAAAGAATGAATGAATGAGGTCGCTATACCATCAAAGTAACTTGTTTATTAGATATCTTTGTTAAATATTAAGGAGGGAGGGAGGTGCTTATAACAACTACTCGACAACTATTTTGTCTATGGATAAAAAAATCAATACTTTTTGATATGCTAAGGCCGTCTATACGCTAATATGTTTGTTTGCATTTGTGGGTTTGATTTGGTGATGGGATACTAAATAAAGCAAACACATAGAAACATCAGGTATATTTTACGATATTTACAAGGTTTCATTCATAAATATCCATAGGTACTTACAAAAAGACATGAAAAATTTAAAAAATATAATAATATCAATACATCAAAACTCGTACATATTTACAATGTTTATAATAATTAGAAAACACATAAATACTAAAGCTCCCTTCGAACTGGCCTCACAAATGATAAATTTGTGTTGATCTTGGATTATTGTATTGGGCATGGTCGGGTAAATAACAATAAAGTAACTATGAGTAGTATTAAAGAAGCCACGATAATAACGCAAGTAGTCTATTAAAACTAATAAATGTTGATACGCCTATTCGGAGGGAGCTTAACAATCGATTTCTATAAGGACACAAAACTTTCAAGACTGCAAATTCTGTTCTGACTCATATAAAAAAAACCATTCACTTCATAATTTCACATATGCGCCTGAAGAATTGTTAAAATTTTCTACCTATCTAAATATGTAACTAGGTATTTATCTATTTATTGCATAAAGTGAGTTAATTTAGGCACGAGTCCGACAATGAGTGGAGCGCGAGGTGGCGCAGGCGGGCGCGGGCGCCTCGAGGAGCGGCGGGGGCGGCGGCGAGGCAGCGGGGGGCCCCCAGCCCACGCCCGCGCCCTGACTAGAGGTTGTCTGCGTTGCAGACGCCGACGTCGGCATGGATTGCTCGATATTACCAATATTTTTGTAACTGTAAGTTTTCTCCTCACCTAGATCGTTTTTAGATAGTTTATCGTGTTTCTTATATTTGTTCAACTCGTGAGGCACTAGTACCGCGAGTGGTGGTATAGGTGGAATGTACGCATGGGGCTCGTAATTGTCATCAACGTAGTCGTTTGGATTCCAAACGGCGGTCGTAGTCGCGAGCGATACCTCACTGGCTGTAATTCGTGTGGTTGTGGCCCGAGAGGTTACTGGAGATGTTGTGATTGCAGTTTTGTCCCGCATTAATTCAGATGCCACAGTGGCTGGAGACGGAATTGTAAATACATTTCTATGGATATTAGATCTAGTTTTTCGTCGTTTTTGGAGTTTTGGCACATCGAGAAAGAATGGATCAAATATTAGATCAGACTCTTTATAGTCGTCGTAGTTTATTGGTACTATTGGTTTCACTGCGCTAACAACGTTGCCAACTGTATAGTTAAGTCTTTTACCATTGCTATCACTGACTGATGCACTAGCCGTAACAATGACACGCGGGGGACTTTTTAATTTGATTGGAGGTTTTTCGGTCACATTCGGTGGACCAACAGATCGCGCAGTTAGAGAGGATTCTGTTTCTGGAATCGCATCATCACTTCTTTTGCGATCATAGTAGTAAGGATTAAAGGGCAAGGGTCGTTGTGCTGGCAGCGATTGAGAATATCCCTGAGGTCTATTTTGCTTCACAGATGTTTCATGTCGTTCGGAGGGTTGAGAAGTAGGTCCGGGACGTAATAATTGATCTCGTGGATCAAGCGTCGTTGGCCGGAAGGGTGCTGGTTGAGGTCGTTGAACAAAAGGTGTAGGTCGTTGAGCCGATGGTCTGGGTGCAGTTCTAGATGATTCATATTGAAAGTGGTCAAACTGCTGCGGTGGTGCATGAGTTATGTAAACTCCATCTGCTGGCCGAAAGCTTTGACGTTGAAAGGAAATAGCTTCGGAGCCTGGTCCTCGGTGACGGTAGATAAATTCTTGTGGAGAAAGTAGGGAGGGGTCTAGAGTTGGTGAAGCTGGTGCAGAAGGCGCCGATAGTCCAGAGGGCGCAGAGGGAGCAGAGAGCCCTGACGGAGCTGAAGGAGCAGAAGGTACGGATGGTGGGTATGAAGGCACTGGGGGTGATAGGGAAGATAGAATGGGAGATGGTGATGAAATCAGATGTGGTGTTGGGGAGGGCTGATAAGTAGATGTTGGTAATATTGTTGTCGTGGGTGGTCTGGATGTAGTTGTTGTAGTCGTGGTTGTGGTCGTAGATGTCGTTGTGGTTGTTGGTTGCGTGGTCGTCGTTGTCGGATGATGTACGTAATCTTCGTAATCAACATCTTCGTCTTGGTACTCTGAAATTATACATTTTTAATATTACTATGCTTTGTTGCTATACAAAAAAGTCTATGCACATATTATATGAATTAATAAATGAGTACCTTCGGTAAGTTCCTCATTATCCGAAACTGTTAAAGGGGCGTGTGTAGGATTAGATTGCGGTAGTTTTGGTTCAACTCTTTTTAAATCCTGGATGGGATCTTCTGTGGAGTCTGTCGCATCTGTGGAATGTCCCTGCGTTTTATCCTGTGATGTCGTTGGACTGTCATCATCTATTGAAGGGTCAGTTTCTTGATTTGGTTTGGAGTGTTGTTGCGACTGTTCAGTTGGTTGTGCTTGAGGTTTCTGTTGGTCTGGTTGTATGATAGGTGGAGCTGTGCTACCGTATAACTCTAAATTTAAGCTGTAGAATTTTTCAGACTTTGTACAATCTACTTCGTCCACTCTCTCACACACTCTTGTCTCCTGAAATAAAAATAATGTTCTGTTATAAATATACTCAATTTTCTGTATTAACATATTATATTTTCACTTTTATAATAAATATGAATTTAAATAACTTTCTATTTTAAAACGCACAATTATGTATTACTTATGTTTTATAACGCTGGTACTATGATACAGTCGAGGAGGGTGTAATATTGTAATTATTTACTGATGCTGCTAGACAAGTCTGTGCAGTAGGATAGGCGTCGGAGCGAAATAAATATTCAAACAGCAGATAGTCCGTCCACGCATAACATTGAAATTAACCCACCTGATCAAAGACAGTGCCGTTAAGGCAAAGGAACTTGATGTCCATGGGCTCATCATGTTGGCCCACCGTGCACACGTGGAACATCTGGCACGAAGTCTCCAGGTCTGCGTAGTACCCGCCAATTACTTTGCCCGTGCACGTAAAATTCGTCTCGGGCAAGTTGTCGAAGTCCAAGTACTGAAAATGACAAAAAAAGGTTTGAGCAAAAAATCACACAGGTATTTAGCACAAAGAGTTGGATGACAATGAATACAGTTCAAGGATATAATTTTGACTGGTTTTTATATTGTGACGTTCGATACGTGTTGAGTTTTTTCAGCAGTAGGTAACAATTGATTTTACATTAAAATAATTAAGTAGCATGCGTTGAACCCTAAGTTTCGACCATCACGCGGCGGTCACAATAGAACAGTGACATTATAACCGCAACCAAATAATAAAAAAAATGCGGGTAGAATATATAGAGAGTAGCATGAAGAACAATATTTTTGCTGTTTTTATTTAACATTGGTGAGAAATTAACCTACCACCATAGTAGTATTCCTGAAGTGTTCGTCAGAGGAGTAGACACAATTTTTCAAAATATTTTTATGTCCCCTGTAGTAGGGGCGAGGCTATTAACAGGGCGGAAATCCAAACTCCGAGGAACTACTTAGACATTCATACATTCAATCCATAACACTGCTCGCACTAGGATATGACCTCCCACCTCCCGTTCACCATCCGACCAACACTTGTGACCACTAGACCGAGTATTGATTTATTATAATTTAGTTATAAATATTATTAAGATACTCACACCTGGTTGAATTGACCTGGATATTCGAAACTCGTTCTGGAATATGAATATCAGCAACCACAGCCAAACTGAAATAGAAAGAAATGTCAAATGTAATTATCACTTAACTTAAACCACCTTCCTTCGTGTCGGACCTGTTTTACCTCTTCGTACCTAGCTCCCGTTAAATTACTTGGCAAATAATTTACAAACAAATTATGTTCCATTTTGAATTTATCTGGCCGATAGGGCTATCCAAACATGGTGAAACAGGCCTAATTTTACGTAAAGTTCTGCGCTTGTCATTTTATGGGTTCGTAGCAGATCGAGACACTCTTTGCACGGTTGCATCGGAAGATGAAAAAAAAGACTGACTGACTGATGATTAACTGGCCATTGCATAAAAGCCTGTCTAGCACTGCTGGACATAGCTAATTTTAGGGCCTGTTTCACAGCTTACTGATAAGTTCCCGTTAAATTACTTGGCAGATAATTTCATCAAATATTGATTAATTTTGAATTTATCCGGCGGTTAGCGGCTATCCAGAGGTGGTGAAACAGGCCTTATTCTAACAAAGTAGTGTGATAATAAACTTACAAGTGGTGGCAAGGATCTTTAGAAACTCGACTACAGTACAGTAAGTAGGTACAGCTTTAGAATATTGAACAGTGAGCTTGTTTTCTACGATTATCGTGGAGATAGAAAACTATTTGATTATAAAAGTCACATTGATGTTCGAAAAGACGTGAGGAGAAATCTGAGTGCGAAAATATTTTAGTGTTTGTGAACATACCGAAATAGGTGATTGGTAGGTTATAATAGGTATGTACCTATAGTATTTTTTTATTTATTTATTCGACATTGACTGAGTTCACGACCAAAAAGTAACTGGGTTTACGAATGCCTTTGTGGCCTATATTTTATATGATTACACGATGCGGCTCAACTAAAAAAACTATTATTTTATCAAAATATTTTAACTTTATAAATTTTTTATATGATTTTCTATTAAAAAACTGAGCATAAAAAAAGTATGTAACCTTGTAAGGCAGAGGCGGTGCGCACGATAAGCGCGCCGCCACCTGAGATCCGAGCCTGCCGCCGCATCTGAAAACAGACAACAATAATATTTAGATTTGTTGTACTTTTAAACATAAAATGACATTATTAAATATGAAAATTTATGCCACTAAGTTTTAATCGAAGTGGTCTGTTTACTCGATAACTATGTGGGGCAAAAATTACGCGTACAGGTGCAAGACCGTATAAACGCACGCACGACACAAGTGTGGAACGTTGCTTATAAAAAATAGTATTTACATGCACTTACAATATCAAACGATAAGTGGCACAGGTCCACTAAAGTTGAAGGAAGGAGGAGGAGAATGAAGGAGGTCTAATGGATCGGAGAAACTTCATGGATAGTTTCGTAGTTTTAAATATCAGGAGAGTAATGCTGGTAAATATGATGATGGATAATATATTAGTGGTCCCTAACAATGTTATTAGGGAGGACTTATAACGCCTATCTACTGGTTAAATAAATGACGTATGTTCTTGACTAAATCAGATCGTTTGACGATGACGATAGTATATTATTTCAATGGGTCACAGGTGAGATGGAACATTTCACATTTCATAGAGATTATGTGTTTAACACAATTAAAAAAATACTGTTCCATTTTACTCTGTCCAAGAATATAAAAAGGCTATCAAACTAGAAAATATTAAACAATTTAGCATTTTATCATTTCCATTCTTAAACGTTTCATTAATTCCATTTAACTTTCTTCAGTTTTTTTTTAAATTTAAGCAAACAGTGACTAGGCTTTACCTGCACGATGTTCGACGTTACACGGTCTCATGTGAATAGCGTCAGTTTACTAACCCATAGCTAAAAGACAACAGTAAAGTAAAATTTCCCCGACTTCACGACTTCAACTTGCGCGAGGAAAGCCTGTCTGCAAATTACTGCAAGTAATTGTTTTTCCATTCCTACTAAATCAATCTTTTTCATTTGGAATGTGCATAAGCAGAGGTGTTAACAAAACAAGGAGTGAACAATAGGTAGGTCGCGGTGTTCGCACGCGCATCGCGACTCACGGAACAATCGTGTTGCGACACCCACAATTAGCTATCCACAATGAATAGTTCCGATATGCCTCATCTAAAATTACAACATTTTATAATTACATACTTCAATGCAGAACAGCGATCCAGTTTTCTAATTTGATTTGAAATCAGTCAGCATCTTTAATTAATTTTATAGAAGAAGCGTAATAATACAATGCCCAAAATAGTCAGGAACCTGCTTATTCATGGTAATTTGGTATCAGCATAGCATACATCATAATTATATCATATTCAGCTCTTATATAAGAATATTAGATACTTATCATGAGATAATCGGTAATGATTACATAAACTGATTTACAAAACGGCTAATAATATAAATCAAGCCCATGTTAACTTTTCAGCCGTATTTTAATTGTTCTATAAATTTATATTTTGTGTGTGTCAATATTTACCTAGCCATATTTATAGTTTTAAAATAATATTTCATCAAAATGTCACTTCCGGGTATTAACAGGCCAGGATATAAAATAGAGGTCTATTGATAACATTCTAATTAATGAGAAAAGTGACATATTACCACATAAAAATGTAATTAAATGTCAAGGTCTTCCGATTGTCAATGTTGAAGAAAACTTGTTTGGGAATGTGACATAATTTATGGGACACATAAAAAGAAATCGTGACTTATGGCGAATTAAAATGTATTTATATTTCTAGTGTTAAAGGCTAGTTTACTGTAATTATAACTTTTATAGCTTTAGAACGTGAGATTTGGCAGGTCATTTAGTATTACATGAGCACCTTTCTACTTACCTAAGTACTCTAAATAATTATACGTATCTTAGTCTTAATATACAAAACGTGCACGATGATCGAACATAGTAGAAAGTATGCCCGACTTTTATTAATCCCTTTTATACTAATAAAACCATTAACAAAACTCATTGTGATGTAACGCCCATTTAATTCGTAACAAACCGATACGTTTATTTATAACAAAGTATGGTTATGGTAACAACACTACGTGCTTTCGAACTAACAATCGATAATCGTTACGGACATCGATTATGAAATAAGAAAACGCCGATCGGTCGATATAACTTCGGAATTTTAATCTAGATCAAAATACGTTTTTGTTATCCGTCGCAGCTACTTAAAATTCGTGTAGTTTGAGTGATCTACGCAATATCTACCTAATGGGCCATGCTGCGGTAGAAGGATCAACTGGTCAGCAGGTTTATACCAAGGTTCCAAGAGCCCGTTGAAGGCTCTTCCAATGTACCCCATTCGACAGATCCATCAGTTCCTAGGTTATGGCGAAAGTTTTGGCATACGAACTATAAAAGTTTTAAAAATCTTCACTTTTATCAAAATTGAACTTAGTATAATTGGTACTCAATTATAATATTTTGTTTTTCTTTGACGAAACAGTTGACACACTTACTTACTCGATTTTATCTATTATGCTTTTTTATAAGACTGCGATTACAATTTTTTTAATGATCTGAAGTATTACAATGAAAAATTTGCCAAGAAATTTTTGTAATGATAGTTGTTTGAATGAGTCGACGGCGACGGCGTAAGAACGAGACGTGATTACTGGGGCAGTTTCAACTGCTATAATAAAAATATTTTACAAAACCAATGATTTGCCCACTGGCGTCTGTGACATATAATAGTGTTGAACGTTATTCGATACCGTGAAAGCTGTTGCAATGAACAGTTGTGTCAGATTGTCCTAGGGCGTGGTTTCCTTGATGTAAGCAGTAAGAACGACGGCCAGTGGACCGGCACGAAACTGGAGCACTGCGAACGATACAAACGCTAAGGCTGCGTGTAGACACAGCTTTAAATAGTACGTCTGTAAACTGTACACGTAAGGCCGTTTCCATAAAAGGATAAATTACAGGCGGTGTGAACAATTACCTACTCACTGTTTTTGAGATGACTTTTAAGCTGTTTAGGGTCCCGTACAAAAAGAGTGCATGCTAAATTTTGTTCACGAGTTGCTATTACCAAGTAAAAATACTTCATAATTCATAACAAAGCAAAAACGGGAATATATGATAAAATGGAAAAAAACCTACGAATATAGAAAAGAGGAAACTTGTGCACATTTTTTTTTGATGCACTTTGCAAGGTAGGTACAGAACCCTTGGGGGCAAGGCCAAATTGCTGTCGCAAAACATTGCAACGAGTTTTTGTGTAAATATAAAACCATAATAGACTAACAGAATTTAAAAATGCCAGCCATCTGGGCATTGCCTAAAACAACTCGCGACTACATTTTCACAAAATCATATCTCACAGACATAAAACAGTCTAGAAATCTGTTTGCAAAACCAGTCTTATAATCTTATTTAGAATAGTGGACAGACGTTATGTGACTTGTGTTACTAATTGCTTAACCGGAAGTAAAATTAGGCGTATAAGCACAATATGGTGGGTTTGTAATAGCAGCAATTTAACATCTAATCTGATTATATTAAATTGTTCTAGCAGATTTGAGTACTATATTGGTATTAAACTTTTGTACAATGGTAACATTTTGCGAAACACCGTAAAATGTGACTTTAATACGCTTGCAGTGTTGTTATTTCCTTTTACGACAGTACACGGCCTCAATGCGAGAACCCTTAGGCATACGAAAACTATGGATTTAATTTTTATCGACAAAGTGTGCCACAGTGGAATGCTATTGTATGTTATTTAAAAAGATAATGGAATTACGGAAATTATATTGATACTACGGACCTACGGTACTATATGTACATCTTAGCTTGCTATGGGGGCTTCGACCCAGTGGGAGCTTTTGTGTTGTCCCCATTGCCGTATATTCGTAACTCTTTGAAGACGTGCTTCGTGAAGACGGCTATCTCGCTTAGAGGAAGGAACCTAAAGTCTTCTAGCTTAGGGCAGGTAACCGTTGCCGAGCAGACTTATCCGTTTCGTCGCTAGGACGCAAGTACATAAGCATCTTATATTTTGAAAATCAATTTATTAGAGACCATTGTCAAACATAGAAACGTAATAATAATGCCTCTTGTCCAGATTTTCTAGAGAACCGAAACACTTGATTGATTGATTGAATCTTCGAAGTAGTGAAACAGACTTGTCATTAGCAAGATGCAGGAACCTTATACACCATAATATTACTTTAGACAGACAAGAATGATATATGACGAGAACTTTTATGAAAACAATTGAAGCAAATTGCTGATTGTTTATCTATACATCGTGAGTACAATTTAAAGAAACAATCTGTTGAAAAGATATAATAGCTTTTATTATGCTTAAACGTAGTTGGGATCATATACTAGTAATTAATGTGTACCTACTCGAGATTTTTGTGACCGTGAATATTGAATAAACTGATGGGAGCTATCTCTCAAAATTTTTGTTTTAACAAAACGTCCATAAGTGTGGCACACCTACAGTTGGTAGGTGTGCCACACTTATGGAAATTCAATTCAATTATATTTCAAGTTTAACATTCATTTATATCTTCGAAAAATAATAATAATTACGAACGAGTTAATCCGTGTCTACAGTTGAAGTCACCTGTGAGTTGTGAGTTTTAATATGAAACGAAGAATTCAATCACAGACCCGCTTAGCTATAGTTTAGTTGGCAACTGCAAGCCGCACCTGGGCTTGATCATTTTCCACAATGTAAATAATACCTTGTCTTTCCATCACAAATGTGGAACGTATGGTTAAAACCTTCATCGTTTTGTTCGCTAAAGGGGATTCGACCTTCGCATCGGAAAAAGTACCTCTGATTTACCCTTCTTATGTTACAGGCTGTATTAAATTCCGGATATAGTGAACCTTGTGACCAGCAACACTTGTGGCAGCCTTTGCTGTGGGTTTCAGGGGCAATATTAATTGTAATAGTTATTGCTCACAGTTAAGTGAATAATTGAAAACATGTTGTGGTGTATTCATAGTGCCAAATTGCGTTGTGGTCAAATTAAAGTAATTAGAACCACAAGACGTATTGCGTTTTGTGGTCGGTTTCTTATTTTACGTTGATTTGACACTTTGAGCTAAAGAAGAAATTAAAATACTTTAGTATTTTAAGCTGAAACTCATATTACGCGATAAATGTTTAACAATAATTATTCAGTTTCAATACCAATACACTAGAAGAAAAAATGCCGGAACTTAACGGGAATCCATCTCTGGAAACATGAGTAGAGAAGTTAGCTTTATAGTGACAGTTAGAGTAAGCTTATTATAGAGTGGTACTCTAAAATCGGCAAGCAAAGCGTTGGACTACCGGCGTAGGTTGATGACATAAAGAGTAGGAAGAACTAAATGAGTAAAGCAAGGCCAGAGATGGTTGCACATAAAAGAAAGGAGGTTCAGCATTGGAATAATCACACACGGCTACATATCCATCGAGCAATTACAAGCCATCAACCAAAGCTGATCGCAATGAGCGATCAGCTTTGGTTGATGGATCAGTACGGAAAGTACCTTTATCTTGATGTCTAGCCGTGGTCAAAGTTATGAATAATGATTCTTTCATTGTTGATTTAGAAACAGTCTATTTAAAAACTTGAACATTTATATTATATTCTAGTGATAATAGTCATAATAACCATATCAGTTTTCATTTTAGTCAATCAATGTCGATCTAACTTCAATTTGTCAACGTTACTCTACTTGCATAGAACTGAGTTTTCACAATACTGCAGGTACCTATACTATTTATGTAACGTTATTGCTGTAGGATACAAAACGATAGTAATCGTTTCTTAATGCACGCACAATTAATTTTGAAATGGAGACGTGACACGTGTCTAGTATATTCTATTCGATTAACATTCATGGTAGTGTCTATGTTATAGGTTATTACCGCTACGTCAACTACTTTTGTGGGTAATTTGACTTGCAAGAGGTCAAAATACTTTGAGTACTTTCAAGAAGGAACAAATTGGCATTGTTACGGTGTTCGCAGTCGATAATATGATTCGCATATGTATGTCGAAAAAATATCCAAACGAACTGTGAATAATTAACAGTGACATTTTATAAACGTGCTGTTATGAATCAAAACAACATAATTACTTATATTTTGAAAGAATTCAACCTTCAAGGCTCCACAGGTCGAAACCTATATCGAGTTTATCGTCGATCATTTGATTAGCAATTTAGTTTTATTTAAATTGATGTGACCGAGATTGATTAACGCGTTCACATTGGTCGTGACTACACGTGACTTAATCTTATAGTTTGCACAATGCCCGGTCTTTTAGACATGGTATTAAGTGTTACTGTACGATATAACAAAAGCTACGCATGAACGGTGCACCGATGTAACGGGTCCGCGAGGCTCCGTGGCGGCAGACGCCCGCGCCGCCGCCGCACTCCGTTATGTCATCAAGTATGTCGAGAGCAACGTCCAAAGCACCTGGTAGCCGACAGTATGGCGGTCACTATGCTAACGCACTGCACGTCAACATACACGCAGCACGCTTCATCAACTTCGATTACGGTACTCGATTGACCCAATTAATATTTAATTCAGACTAAGAGGAATATACCTATTTATAATCAACTAGCTTCCCGCCAGCGGCTTCGCCCGCGTGGTCTTATAATTTTTTCCCCCGTTTTTGCAACATTTTTCATTACTACTCCGCTCCTATTAGTCGTAGCGTGATGATATATATGGCCTTCCCCGATAAATGGGCTATCTAACATGGAAAGAATTTTTCAAATCGGTCCAGTGCTTTTTGAGTTTATTCGTTACATACAAAAATACAAATCTTTCCTCTTTATAATATTAGTGTAGATGTAGATAAGAAACTCGATTAAACTGTAGAAGAAGAACGACTAGTTTGAGTTTCTTATAGAGTATCATCGTGGTTCGAGATGTCACGTCTTACCATTCTTGCAACAAATGACACCTATTATTATACAAGACAACGACCGGTGACCGACACTCACCAAGAGATCACTCAACCCAAGAGATCCTTTCAATATGATAATATTACATCAATATGTCATATCATATTACGACCCGATAAACACATTATTCGGGAAGAGAATCGTGACGGGAAAAACATGATATAAAAGATTCATTGCATAAGAATGGCCTTTGATCGACGATATAGGTATTGTGACCACATTGGTATGTTAAAACTGTCTCAATGGTCCAGTTTTTAGGACATTACAATTGAGGTCTCGTATTATTTCGAAATAATAAGTTGTATAAATAAGGAATAAGCATGAATAAGTCAGTTCTTAGATAAAGCATGCGATATACGTAACAAAACCACAAACAATGGGTCGCCTACTCGCTTAAAACAATTAAGTTAATAATTGTGACCTATGTCGACACGCGGGGCGTATATTATCTGTGCCATATTAGGACCGTTTAACTACCGGTTGTGTACTTAATCCCGGGATTGATTCACGACACGATTATCCTTATCATTTACAAAGACGTGTTCTCGCCTACACTCGTATGCTCAATTGTCGTACGTTTATGGAACTAAGATATTTTTATTGTTAACTCATCTTAAATCACATCTGTTGAAGTTTCGTAACTTTTATTTAAGGTCGGAAGGTATACGATTGAATCAGGGCACTCGTAAAAGCTCTCCACGTACCTTCTAGTGTAGTGAGTTTTCGTAACGTGTTGTGTCGCAGCTCCAAAGACACTGAGGGTTCAACAATGTTCAGCGTGAACGTCTGTCCTATTATAGTTAGTGACAATACTAAACACGTGTCAGGATTGTTTATATACTTATAGGTACCAGCACTAAACTGTTGGGTCTCCAAAGCTGATTGACAGTGACTCACTTGTTACGCACGAAACTCATATTCACAGGATATGGAACAATTTATGTATAACCAGACAAAGTACATACGTATGCTTTTGTGATAGGTACGCCAAGTACCCATATTTATTGTTACGCAAGGTCCTAAGTACATCTTGTGAAAATTAACTATTCATAACAAGTAGACGTGGAAATGAAAGTAGAGCAACATGCCTTACATACTTCGGTATTTATAATCTTACTAACATTGCAAGCTGCAATTGTAGATATAAACTTGTCCCAGCCATAAATAAGGTAAGATCCTATACCTCCATGTAATTAATTATGTTTACTAACTACATTAACACGGATTGAATGACATGTGTTGAAACTAATGTATGGAAAAACCTCTATTCACAGGACTGAATCGTATTGTAGAAAAAAGTTGATTGTTTGAGGCGACTCGTAGAGGTCGTTGCCCGCTAACGACTTAGCAAATAGTGCGTATCCTGGATGACTGCAAGCCTACATAGCGGCATGCGGGATGAAGGTCGGAGAAACACGCGCACGAGATGAGATGACTAGACAGTGTGGGTTCCGAGTGTTAAGATGTCGAACTCACTAACGAGCGGTAGCGGTAGACCTTGATAACAATTGAAGAATATATTAGAGAAATCGCAATAAAAATAGCAAGCATCTTAGTGAAACCTGCGGAGGACTCAGTCAACACAATTATTGTGTATAAATCTTAATAAAATAAAATGACGTGGTAAACTCATGTTTAATTCGAAAATGTGAAACAACTAATAATTATTAATATTACATAATATACAACAACTAATATTTCAGGACAATAGCTTTTATTAATAAAATGTCTCTTATTTATAAATAAGTAAAGGAACGCTATTCGTGCGCACTAAGAACATTGTGCCGCTGCCGATGCCGCCTCCGTCGCATTCCACGACGTTTCCTCTGTCATTCAGAAGTTTTTTGTTTGTTTATTCCTCAATTTACAATGATGGATAAAATCTTCATTGAATAATTACAGTCTTCGTCAGTACATTGTTTTTGTGACGACATATTAGCGAGATTAAAACCGGATGAGAGTGCAAAGAGAGTGCAAACGAACGTTAGTACTCTCGGCAGTAAAATGTCAACTATTGCAGTCATTGCAGTACACTATAACATCTCAAGACGGATCGTCTTCACGCATAATTTACAATTATTATACTTAATATACTTAGTTGTTTCGTACATACGTACATACCACTGCTGGCATTTAGATACTGGTAGCAGTTTCGACAGAAAAGTTCCCATGCGTCCGCTTACGGTTATATAATATTTTAGAAGAAGACCGCGTCAGACATTTGACCTCGCTGAGCAATACCGAGACGTGTTGCACTTACACACAATATGTCCTTGCGTTAATATCAAACAGAATATAATACCGACTAACACATATTTGTTTATCTCTGATATCTGCGTTACCATACTTGAACTAAAATATAGTTTTATGTGAAAAGTTCACAATATTTAAATTAAGACGAAACATGTCGCACCATAGAAGGATTACAATGTATGTAGAAGTAGTAGTAGCGACTTTATAAGTCCTTTGATAATAACCAACTATCCAAATTTATTTTAAAAACAGCTTAAAGTTTATAATTATTTTATTTAAATGTTAATGGAGTGTTATATATAGTCAAAATGTATCTTTGACATAATCTGACAATATATGAATATAACCTAGAATGATATCAAAGAGTGTTACCCTATTTTAATTTAGCATAATATCTAGATCACTACTTTAGTCTTCAGATCACTACTTTATCTAGATAATCTGTCTTTAATATTGTTAATAATTTTCCGAATCGCGAAAAAGGGTCCACACTTTGGTCATTGTTATTTAAATTATGTACTTATATCTAAGTTTGCTTGTGTTTTCATTTGGTCCTACTTTATGGCATTGCTGTTTTATATCGTATTTATGTTTTGGAGTAAATATAAGTGGTTAGCCACACAAAAGTATTAGTTGGTGAAATGTTTTCGTAGCGAAATAATAGAGCATATAAAGTTGATTGAATAAAATTATATGTAGATATTTATATTTTTAAAATAACCCTGTATACTCAACTCGCCACTTAGGCATTCGTTACAAACGTTTAGTACCTATTAGTGGATGCATGTCGAGGCAGATTTATGAGTAGTAATGTAGTAATTAAAAGTTTTGTCATTAGTCCTCCGCATGATGTTCGCAGTTCCTCCACGGAAATCGTTCCCATGACCTTTGGTTTCGTGGCCATACGCTAATCTTTTTTATTTACGAGGTAGCCAATTGCCTTCAGCTTAGGTACAAGTGTACTTATTAAATATAATTTATTGCGTTTTAGTAAATAGGTCAAAATATGTTAATAATTTATTTTATATTTCAAATGTTGATAAATAATATCCGGCCGGCTGACAATAAAATGTAAATAATTAATTCAATGAGATAAAGTCAATCGAGTACGTAAAAAGTTTGACGCCCTTCAAGTAAACTTTGAACATTGTCCTGACGAGAATTCAAGTTTAGAGTTTATTAGATCGCGGACGCCGACAACAAAAATGTATTATGTTAAAACATTCTATCTTGAATGTTTTTGTTTGAACCAAAATTTTGTTGTTCGATATTCAACAGACAGGTTAAGTTGATAGTATCTTATAACTTACTAAAAAGTATTAATTTATGGAAAGCAAGGTCACAATTATGTCATGGATAATTTCCCAATTAATGGAGTCTATCATATCTACATATATGAGAACACAAGGAATGAGTGTAGCTGTGTGTGCGCACGTGCACTTATAACTTACGGCTGTTTTCCTTACTTAAAACAGAACTGGGGGAAAAATAGTTTACTCTGCTCATAGCAGGTGGTAATAATAAGCTTTCATACGCTTGTGTTAAACTTGTTGGCACAGGCTGTACAGCTCGCAGCGTTTCATGTCACATACAAATAAAAAATAAAGAAAAGAGCCACATTACCAGTAGAATGCGAGTGTCGCGCACGTACAAAAAGTAAGAATGCAATAAAAAGACGTAATATGATATAATTAATGTTGAACAATTTGTTGTAGGAAACTTCACGGGCGAGCAGACAGCGCGCGCACGCTACGTGATGGTGGAACACCGCTACGACTTCCGCGCTCGGTGCTTGCGCTTGCGCTCCGGTGAGAGCGCGGCCGCACCACGATCTCATCGACAAGGGATGACGTGCAAATTGCTCAAACATGCCTCACATTGCCATCATTGCATGCAAACAAAACGTGAATGAGTGCACACGTGAAAGGGAAATTAAACGCATCTCAATGTGATTCATGATAGGTCTTCTGCATTTCATTGCAATGTAAATAGCAGTTTAGAATACTGGCGACATAATAGATACAATTTTGCTAGGCAAACTTGAATCGTATAAAAATTAGTAGACACATTTGGTTAATCCAAAGTAGACAATAATGACATAAATGATCAGCGTTAATTATGTTTCGTTTACGACGATGGAACATGGAACAGAAAAATCTACTTACTTATTAGATGGAAACTATAAAGTTGTTATTCCTACTGCTCTACGGCTGGTATTGTTTGTTTGTCAAATGGCAAGAGACAATGTGTGACGATGGGTGGGGCGTTGCCTGACTGGTGGCTGCCCCGGCGTTACACAAACAATGGAGAAAGCAGAGCATCAATCGAAATCATCTACTTGAGAACAAGAGCACAACAAACATGATGACACACAGTGGAACCACTCTCATTGTCATTGCAAATTCAAATAATGATATTCACAAACAATTATAGGCTTATTACACTGGTAATATCCTGGTTGTAAGTTATTCGTACACCTGTTATTATCAACTGCAGTGTAATTAGATGAAAGTAGAATTCGGTATGTGAAGGTCATTTACATTCATAAAAAAACTTGTGAACTTAATTATGCAGTTGCAGTTTTATAATTTTATCCTATCACGTGTTGTTCTGTAGTTTTTGATTGTAATATGTAGGTATTTAACTTGTTTATGTTTTGTTGTTTTTTGTTTTGATAGTACACTGACTAAAAAAGATTATTATTAAGAGACAGTGCACTATTACTAAAATAGGCTAGTAGATGGTTGGAAAAAAATACAATACAATATTGACAGAGGGTTAATTATACCAACAACGATTCTGGACGGTTGTAGAAAGTACCTATGAGTAGCGACATCGTGATGTATTGGACATTGCTCAGAAGAGGAGGTAACTTTAACTAATTTGTAGGATACCGACAAAGAAAAGGTCACGTCCCTCACGACCGTGCATTCATTGTTGCCTTTCAGTACGAAGCCTGCGTGTGACAGCATTACAACCACGTTTATCGAACTGCAATTCTTGAAATGAAAACATACTATTTGACTGTACTCCTTTTGTAAAAGAAAATTTCTCCGATTGAACAATATGAAGACCCCGATATGGTTCACATTGGTTCATATAAAGATTCAGCTGCGCCGCCCATAAAATGACGATAAAACTAGAATCGTGAAATAAAGCGCTTTCATGTGTATATCAATGGAATTCCTATGATTCATTCATTGGATGCGAAGTACAAGAAGTGGGTGGCGCGGTGCGTACGAGCGCGCATCGACTGCAAATCATTGTTTCTTACCAAGGGCACAGTATTCTATGTCTTATTGTAATCTTCAAGGCCGTTTTACATCATGTATATGCATAGATTGACAGATAAATTACCTATGTGTAGATGGATGGGCCCGTCAAGTGTGAAGATGGAGATTACGCATGTGTACACTAATCTAAGTACAATGGTAAGTGTTAATTTTAAAATCTGATGTTAGCTAATTTGTTGTTAGTTATCATATACTTCGCGTGTATAAAGGTCGTTTGCTGGGGACTTTCGGACGTGCTTCCATAATCCAAGACATTAATTTTTAATTAATGATAATAGTCGATGTTTGTTACTCTTTCACGCAAGAACTAGTAAATAATACTGTATATAGAATAACCTAAAGGCTACTATTTATAATGAGATTTGGGAAATGCCCACGGGATTGGGAATTTTTTTATGAACGCGTGTAACACCGCGAGGACCAATTAAATAAATCTATATAATCTAGTAAATATTATGCGAAGCATTAATCTTGACATTAACATTAGAAAAAAACTACCTACAGTTAACACAGGGAGTGTATATAAAGTACAGGCCACAGGATTTAGCTTCTATAAGCTCACTGTTGCAGGCTGTTTGTTGTCCGTACGTTATATTTTCCACTGCCCTTGAAGTACATGAGCTTCAATACCGTAGCAGTGTTAGTGTACCGTGTAAATCCATTTTTAACCGACTCCAAAAAGGAGGAGTTTGTTAATTCTACTGTTTGTTTTTAAAGATTTGTTTTCATCAGCTGACTATGATAAGCTGATAAAGGCCAGCACGTCCAGCGCAACAGGGCGCGGGCGTCGCGACCGGCGCGTGACGGCTCAGCGCGCGGCGCGGGCGCAACGTTGCGCAACAAACAACGCACTCAACCCGCTTTTACTCGCCGCTCGTTTACATGGAACGCGTCAATTACGTAAAATTGTATCAAAAATTGTATTCACGTACCACCTAGTGGTAACTGAAATCGTTACCAAATATTTCTATGGAAATAAAGACATATACCTACCTGATTGCGGATAATTAGCGGGTCACAATATTTGATACAAGTGCAGATATTGGTTGAGAAATTGTACATCGTATTGTAAATGTGAGTAGACGGCTAATAATTATAGAGTAACATAGCTAGTCATTAAAACAATAATAACATGTTATGTTGGTAATGATACAACTTGGGATTGTGTAACATTCCATTTAGGGTTGCATAACTATGAGGAACCTTAGTCTATCACACGACTATCTGGTATCTAAAGCATTGTGTGTGAAGTGAATTCCTGAAATATTTGAATTTAGATTACCAAAAGTACTTAATAACGGTAATAAACATTTGGTACATTTTACACAGCACAGCTTGCACTTTGGTATTACACAATGGATATAATAAAAATTATACATATTATACATATTTCTTTTGATACATTACTTTGTATTCATCGTGAAACTATGGAGTTCCTGTCGAATATTGCAATAAATAGAATATGATTTATTTTTTAACATCCATATACTAGATAGACTTTTTTCTTTATCTGTATTGCAAACAGATATGAGAGAATATGTTTTCCTACGAACAGCAGTTGGTAAGACAGAGATAGTTCTCTTTTGGCGACGTATTGCCGTCCTTTTCTTTCTACCTTGCATGTGCCCCGTAATATCCTTTTGCATATAATATTATGTATCTCTACTAACACCATATTTTTCTAATAAAAACAATATTATGTAGTTATAAAGCTGTTACCCGCGCAAAGCCTGTCTAATGCACGACACGTTGCATAGATTGACATTGGCCCTGATATTTGAACCGTAGTTTGGTATTATCGGTTATGTCGTGTGTGACTTGTATGCGGTTATAATGGTAATTATGCGGTCGTTAGGCCATATTGACTATATACGGGTAGCCCGTATGGTGATAATTTTAACATAAGTGCGTATGACGTCAGTTGGCGGCTGGTTATCACAATACAACCCACTTCACTGCCTCATAAGGGTTTGTGGAACAAGGCTCTTTAAAATTCATGCCGGGATAAATTTAATGGAAACGGAAACGGAATGACGGAAAGGATATTTTAGTAGAAAATTTAATGAAACAGTAAAGCTTGGTGGATTTGAAGGGAAGTAGCAAGAGTGAACTTTAGTAGTAAAACGGCACAATGTTTTTAATTATAACAGGCCAAAAATAAAACTCTAAAAGCTGCACTCAGAGACGTCATTTATTATAAATGACTCTTATCGCTGTCCCGCTGTGTTATTCGCATTCGTTCAATTTTACGCAATCCCGGGGAATTTCCCAAAAATATTTCTTATTGCACACTTACCTACCTCATTTAAAGAACATTTGTCCAAAATTTCATGTTTCTAGACCCAGCGGTTTCAGCTGTACATTGATTGATAAGTCAGACAAGTTGTATTTTGATATTCGAATCGACAAACAAAATGTATGGAAATGACATTAGTGACAGCCCGATTTGTCGAAAGCTTGTGTCATTTCCATACATTTTGTGTGTCGATTCGAATGTCAAAATGAAACTCGTCTAGCCCCCCAGTTTCTTACTTTATATATCAATAAATACAGAAAAAAATCTCTAAGAATTTCTAGTATTAATCCGTTTTGTAATCACGAGCATAAATTATACACATTGGGTAAACTAACATTTCTTCAGTAAAACAAACAGTGTTTCGGTCGGCTTCGCTGCGCCCTTGACATTTGGTGGCACTTCGCCGGTCGCTTCGCTCGCGGCATCGTTCCAACAGACCTTTAACTAAATGCCTTCATATTCCAAATGAATACATTTCAACTCAGTTATAATTAATTAATCACGTTTCCTTTACTTCACAGAATTCTTTTAAATCCCGATTGTAGGTAGGTAAGACTACTGGCTAGCATATGGTTTCACTCGCATCCCAAATTAGTTTCTTACAAAATTTGCCTATATCCTTCCTCAGGAAGCAATCTATTTCCTTGTCAAATGGTAACTAATTATTATCCATTAATTATCTTATTACACTACTACTGTTATGATATTCTAGGTTAAACTGACAATAGTCTGTGGTGTATTATGATTATTATCATTTAATTGTTTAGGTATTGTATTTTTTTTTATACCATCATTTTTTATACCATCATCATCATATTTATTATACTAAGGTGGCAAACAAGCATACGGTCCGCCTGATGGTAAGCGATTACCATAGCCTATGGACGTTTGCAACACCAGGGGTATCACTCGCGCGTGGCCGACCCGAAAAACCTCTTAGAGCTTTATTTTTATTTATATCAGCCTATTGCCGTCCACTGCTGAACGTAGACCTCCCCCAATCAGCGCCAACCAATAAATAAAATTAAAATTAATCTGATTAATCAAAAAAAAGAAAATCTAAATCCGTTCAGCGCAACGGTTTAGGCGTAAAAAGGTAAAAGACAGACAGAGCTACTTTCATGTTTATATTATTGATATGGTTAATACACAAAGAATAGCTACGTCTAGATTTTTTACTTAGCTTAATGGTCTGACTAAGTGAACGGGTATGATTAACTTTTATGATGCAGCAAGGTTTTTAAGTAGACACTCTTAAACTTTATTATCGATTTGTAAGCTTTATAATTTGAACAGGACAGGACATGATAATTGATAAATATTGCTATTAAAGTAAGGTTATTGGAAAGTTTTTTAAAAGTACAAAAAATCTTAACAAAGCATTGACAGCAGATTAAGTTGATTATTTAGCAATCATTCAAAGTCGCAGACTTTTGTAATTAAATAACAAGTATGGAAGTCTTTTGTAAGCACTTTACTTACGCTTACCTCATGTAGTTTTAAGTGAATAATTAATTATTAAATATTTTCAGCTGCTTGAGGTTCCTGATATACTAGGTATATTTCAATATAAGTATTGTTACCTTAATTATTAATTAACATGTAATTAGGAAAGTAGTAGCCCATTGTAACAGCTAAGAGAATGTACAAATAATGTTCATAAAAACTTTCATTCAATAACTTTTCGCCGAAGTAAACTTTAATTCCTTTCAGGTATATTAAACTATGCTGTTTAAATTTTGCTGTCTTCAAAGGGAGAGAAGGGACTTCTTGAGAGGACCTACTACGAAGTTACTGCTGCTACTTCTCATAATAATATTTAGCTATAACCAACCCGTTCTTAGGAAGGGGAAGTTCACAAAACAGTGTAAAATACACGTGCTTTGTTCAGATAGATATCATAAAGCTGTATTAAGGACAGGCTGGTGCAGTACTGGTATGTGAGTTCCGGTAGCGGCCGCGCCGGTACAATCGAGTACACAAGGTCGGCGCCACTCGCGCCCACTGTTTTGATACCCGTCAATCACACACACCTTTGCTTGGCGCTACACGTATTCAATATATTCTTTGCCTTTATGGTTCAATAAAACAAGTGTATTTTTTACTGCTTTTTTTCTATGTAAGCTTGATAAGGGAAAAATCAGAACAACAGGATCTTGTTGGACGGTAATTTGTTAGAGCATTTAAATTAAAATTGTTTCTGATAGTTTTCTATAATAGGGACTGAAGTAGATATTTGTAGACGCGATTATAAAATTCTACGATACCTAGTAACACCGATTAACAAGAAAAATAATTACTTAGGTTTTCTCCATTTTCCGCAGTCCGGTTAGTAAAAACATTCGTAGGCCCGCGTAGTAGACCCGCGTAGACCTGCGTAGAACTGCGTAGACCCGCGTAGACCCGCGTAGACCTTAGTAAGTCTACGTAGACGCCACATAGATCCAATGCGTAAAATTTTACAAACGACACCTAATCTCTTCCTCTTCCTCTTCCTCTTAGCCTTTTCCCAACCATGTTGGGGTCGGCTTCCAGTCTAACCAGGATGCGGCTGAATACGAGTATCAGTATTTTACACGGAGCGACTGCCATCAGACCTCCGCAACCCAATTTCTGGGCAATACCGATATTCGAAGGACAGACTGGTTGTCAGGCTTTCCTTCGAATATTTTTGTTTTACATACGACACCTAATACCCCGACATATTAGTAAACGATTAGCGGCAGTAAAACACTACCCGTTATTGGGTAAGATTAACTTACGTATCTATATAGTAAAGTAAAACACCATAAACACAGAAGATAAAGAAAATATGTAGTTTTAACGTGTTATTTTTGTAACAAACTAGTTATTTTCCTTGGTAATGTGCATATTGTGTACGTCATTACGCATTTAAAGCTAAAACAAGTTTATAGGAACGTTATGCGTCAGACATTTCCATGTGTCAGTGCGTACATCAATAAACAATTATTATTGCGCAATAGAAGCATGGCTTACATTTTCTTTGCATATTTTCTAAGGCTTGCTTGCATAAATGTATCTAAGTACTTAATTACATAAGGAACCTCCGCGTGTGATGACTAGCAGTCAGTATCGCTTTCAACTTGCCAAGACTAATCGTTTTACCATTAATATCCTAAGCCTTTTTGCAACTATGTTGGGGTAACATTCCAGTTTAATCAGATGAAGTATACAAGATTGGTAGCATATGCAAATCTGTAGTTTGTGCCTACCTCTGTGAGAAAAGGCATGAATATAATTATGTTCATGAATTAATTAGTCACGGGCACCTTCGCCCCTCTTTTCACTATATCTATCACTAAGAATTACATTACATTTTCTTCAAATCAGTCAACGTTATTATTATTATCTTACTATGGGGGCTGGTGCAACCAGCAACACTTCGACCCAATGGGATCTTTTGTGTTGTCCCCATTACCGTATATTCCTTACTCTTTGAAGACGTGGTTTACGAAGGCGGCTAACCCACTGAGAGGAAGGAACCTAAAATCTTCCGGCTTCGGGTACCCGTTGCCGAGAAGACTCATCTGTTTCGTCGCCAGGACGTCACAATCGCACAGGATGTGCTGTATAGTTTCCTTAAATTCACCACAGGCTCTGCAGTCATTATTCAAAGCTAGTTTCATTTTATGGAGCATGTCATTTGTGGTATAGTGCCCTGTAAGAGCTCCAATGACAGCTCGGGCTCTTCTGTCAGTCAACGTTAAGAAACTGAAAGACAAATAGTTATTCTATGAAGTAATGGTCAATCAAATACGACTATACTAGGATTATAAGTTGCAAAATAAAAACTAAGTTGATCTAGATTGAATAAACCGTTGGCATTCACTTGCTTGCCTCATGTTATTAGGGATAAGTTGTATGTTTGTACAAAAAATGATTGTTTATAAATTGTTTTACCATTGCCGAGTTGCCTCACATATACAAAAAGTTATATTTATGTTCCAATTATGGTATATTAACCTTGCAAAAAAACCACTGTTTTGTTTTTTGTTTATTTTATATGGACTTTGTGATTAGCCTACCCACTTTCGTAAGCGAGCCGACATGATGATAAGTGTCCACTGTCATGAAGATTAACTCAGTGGTGGCCACTTTAAATGGAATGTCTTATGTTTGAGATCATACTAATATTATTAGTTCAGAAATGTGTCTGGCTGTTAGCCAGAAAGATAGATAGCTTATCAAGTTAATCAACGTAAGTATACAATGTGTTAAGAAAACCCTGTCCGACCCGTGAAGGTATTATTAGGTATCGATATTAGATTACATTTATGTAATCCTTTTCAGTTTTCAAGTAAAAAAAATATTCCGAATAAAAGTAAATAATTGTTTATAAAACAATGGAACTTAGATACATAGCTACAAGGGCAATCGTCACAGGTTCCTCCATACCACGGCAGCACAGCATTCAAGAAAATTGCTAGATTTTGGGTAATTTTGGTAATTTTTGTTCAAAAATCGTGAATTTAAAACTTCCTTAACAGCCTTACTTTTCTGAATATTTTTTTATTTATTTAAAATAATTTGGTAATGTGATTACCTATGTACCCTTTTCGGGTCGGAGTGAGTTTTTTTTAACATATTGTGTATTATCTCTGAGCTTAGTGCAAAAACCACCGAAAAACCATACATAAAATTATTTTTTACTTGAAAATAAATAATTCTAACGTCTGATTCCGAGAAGTAATGCCGGATGGTGCTGATGTGATGATGTCATATTAGTAAAAATACTATTTATATAAAATACTATCACTCATCGACTTTCACGATAGTCATCGACAGCCAATGACCAAAAACTAGATCAAATGTATCTGTAATCTTTTGCCGTCAATGCTTTAATAGTGTCGAGGAATATTGTGATCTATGCTAAGAGCTGCTATGAGCATTCAACATTCTATAAACGAATAGCAGGAGAAAGACTTCGGCGGCTTCTCCTGACTAAAGTACCTTCCGAGGAGAAGCCGCCAGAGTTTGTGACGTCATTTTATTCTTGTAAAAATAAAAATCTTTTATAGACGTTTAAGATTTCTACTACCTACATTGCGCCAGGCTTAGGGTCTGTTCACAACCTCCCAGTAAGTTCCCGCTATATTACCTACCTGGCAGATAATTAAATATACATTTTCTTTCATTTTTTAACTTATCCGGCAGTTAGCGGCCTATCCAGAGGTGGTAAAACAGGCCCTTAATGTCCAAGCATAGTTGTATTTAAGATGTGAGTGAAACAATTTCTTGAACGAACTTTTGAAGACCTATAATAGCATTTTTGAATTGATTTATTCTAATAGACGGCAAGCAGGAAGCAGTCAGTATTTATCACAACCATATTATATCACAAAACACAAACAATAAGTGTAGCAGATATAGGCAATGCAATTGTCGATTTGCAATAATGAATACAAATGCGTATACGTTTGATTGATTGAGACTGCGTAAGATGAAGAAGTAGATGATCCAGATTCCAGTTTAACTGTGTTATGTCGCAAAAACACGGTTATCTGCACTTTCAGTACACGGTGAAAGCATAAGGCGAATGTGTAAGTAAGCCGAAAGCCTTGGACTAATTAACTGCAGTTAAATCTGGTTTTATTCGACAGGTGCTAAGTTAAACAAGTTAGCCGGACATAAAATACTTTTAAGATATCACCATATTTTATTTCAGTTGTGTGATAAAAAATGTTTGTGTATCTTGAACGATTCTGGAATAGTGCCAACGAGCCATAGGAGAACTCTCCATAATTAGCGTGCTCATTTAAATGGTTCAGTGATTAGGGAAATGCCACCATTCATTTAATTGTAAAAGTCACTGGATAGTTAATGTATATATGAGTTCAGATGTACGTGCTGATATATAGAAATACAATTTTTAATTATTAAAATGAATAATGTGCTGCTACAGCAATTTATTTCACCATAAAATAAATAAAATACAAATAAAGTGCGCAGTTTTGTCTATTTAATTCAATTTGAAAGTGTCTACTTTCATGAAAAGTATTTTAATAATCGTAAGTATAAAATTGTAATAAAATTACGCAAGTTGCTCTTTTGATATAATTAATAGAGTAGGAAATACATTTTCGGTTGGTTTTGAGAAAGTTATGCATCTCATGTTGTTGCTTGAATATGTTATAATGGTCGGTTACATGAACCACATTGATACTATTGTTTGAATTGAAATTTGCCATATCGGCTTGTAAAACGATCACAGAGTGGATTCAGACGAACTCGTTGGTTTTGGAAGCGGAACAAATTGACAATCGAATTACAAATTCCTGCGACGGCGCCACTATTTTACAAACATTTCTGACTGCGAAGTAGGTCGTGACAATATGGTTTTGAATGTCTGATGTTACAATTGGCGGGGTGTCATTAGCATCATTCGTACAGCGCCAACCATGATTGATGACTCTGATGAGTATCGATCGTAATGATATCGCAATCACTTGCAATAGAATAGAATTATTGTTTTGTACCTACAGTTTTATGAACATTTAATAAGTTCAAGCGAAGCGTAGCGGTTGCGAAATGTTAAATCTGAACCGAGTAACAATATGGTTGCAGAGGAAAATCGTTTAAAATCGATGCAGGCAACGGTATAGTAAATATATGTTATTTACCGATACAGCTGGCTTACTCAGATACTGCACCAATAAAGAAGTTAGGTATAATAATTATATTGCCAACGCTCGTGTCTTACATCACGTACTCCTATATTGTTATGTACTAAAAAGCTAAGCAATTAAGCTTATAACAAGACGTTGTTTGTTAGCATTAAGAATCTTATTAAGTGCATATCATGGCTACAATATGTACTTAATACGTGCCACGTAAAGAGGTCAATAAGCAGCTACATACAATAATAATATAATGTTAATTCCAATACGATTTTATAATTTCACAAAACGTTACGTGCCGTGTTGTGACATTAGTCCGTAACGATTCAATTCACTTTAAGTGGAAGTAAGGCCGCTAGTTAGTGGTGTGGTTTTGCGGTACATCATCGCGCCAGCAACGCGTGCAATGACTCCGCTTTAATTAATAATTAATTGCAAGCTTGACGGACGCTCGCGTTACACACCATTACAGAGAAATGGCTCTTATCAAAGACATTAGTAAATGGAGCTAATTTTAACTCAGCGACGGCGACGGCGCGATGGGCTCGTTGACCTATCAACTTGCAACTGAGCTATTCATCCGCAGTATTCGATTTTGTTGCAATTAGATGAGGGATACTGTTGCAGTGCTTGAAGTATTCTCTGCTCATTTGCTTGGAACTAATTTGAAACGTTGTAGCGCTGAAGCGCTTAAATGATTCGACTAGTAAGACAATTCTTGATATCGATAAATGCTGCAGTCGCATAAAAACGTGACAAACTGCCAATTTGTAAGCGCAGGTCGGTGCGGCAAACTCTCTCTAGATGTAATATCAATTTGACCGGTGGCCTTGGCACACAAACGTATTATAGTTTCTCTTGGCAAAATGGGGGCGGAACGATTTGTTAGTAACTTCAGATGACAGCATGAATCTTTCGGGAAACCCTAGTTGCAGCCGTCAACGTAACAGGTCTCATCGAGTCACTCATTAAGGCGTCTGTGCGAAGTTTGTCGCAATGGCTGTTCACCTAGAACAGTTTGTTTACAAAGTGCCTTTGGACGGCTGTGGTTTGTCAATATAACTTGCTAAACCAAATGGGCGGGTGTGTACTTATTTGGTTGCTGTCGTTATACATATGTCGTAATTGGTTTGCATGTAGCTGGTAGAATCAAAGCACTATATCTAAAATACTTGAACATAAATTCAGACGGATATTGACACATTAATTAGCTGGAGCTATTTAAACAATGGCTGGTGAACAAAACCAATAACATGTGACTTTCATAATCCTAGCCTCATTTCTATTTGATAGGTAGATAGGTGTAATTGTCTCATACCAGTGTAACAAAAAGCGCAATGAGGCCGCGTGGCTAGTCAGTGGCAACTCGTGAGTAAACTTCTTTATACAACGAACAAGGGATTTACCCCATAGGCCCATAACTAATACACGATGAATGGTACTCAGGTAAATAGTTGGAGAATCGAAATATTTGTAGAGAAGAGCTAATTATTCAAGGATTGGTCTACAGGAAAGTAACCACGCAGGGATGTGGAAACAGTGGACGGAGACTCTACGCAGTAGTATGACAACATGGGCTTGGTCTTCCGGTGATCGTCGCAATATGACGTTCCGTAATATGTTGCTAATCTATCAGTCAGTCGGTATGCTGTGAGAATGCGCCCTGCCGAACCAATTTACGAGTGGTAGTTGTTGTAGTAGTTGACTAACTTATTTGTTGTCTAAATAGATGAAAACAATCAATAACCCACTTTCGAAATAATTCCTTTTCAGAAGGTGCCAAATTGTACGTAGTAACGTAGCACAATAGCGATAATTATAAAGTGGGTAGTATTTTGTCACTTTTTAAAGAATTTATACTGAAAATATGTTATTTTGGGGCCTTTGTTTTCTGAGTTAAACTGGAAATGTTTGGAATTGACATTTGCATGATACATGATTTTCTCTTGTTTCTTAGGTAAGTTTATAAACACACCCAGAAACCTACTTAGCATCTCAGAATCTAAAGAAGTGTAGGTACCTACCTATTTGTGGGTCATACAAATAGTCATTAAGTGTGAGGATCGAACTCACTTACTCACTGTTGGTATGTACGGTCCTTTTATTTTTTAATACTTAAAATAATAACAACCAATAAATTAAAAACAACCAACCCTCAAGTTGCGAAACATAATCAGCTGATCCATTTACAGTTTGTCGAGTTGCGTGAACCTAAATATATGGAATAGCTGATTCAGACGATTGATCTTTTGATTGGTTTTGAAAATTTCAGGGTTGCTTTCATAGTAAAAGTTTTTCAGGATGATCAATATAAGTCCATAAATTGTTACAAACAATAAATGATTGTATAATAATGATGTTGTTAGTCTTACCTCAGTATAACACAAAGCGCAATGAGGCCGTGAGGCTAGTCGGTGGCCACTCGTGAGCTCGTCCGCATGGTGCCGTGCGCCTTCACGTCATAGCACTACCACGCGACACCGATACACCCGGCGATGCATGTCCTGCAACAATATACACAACTATAAGGGCCTGTTTCATCACTTCTGGGCCTATAGACAAGTTGCAATTTGACATTAGATTCGACAAACGAATAGTAAGAAAATGAATGGAAATGACACGAGCTTCCGACAAATCAGGCTGTCACCTATATCATCTCTATACATTTTCTTTCTGATCATTCGTTGATTCGAATGTCAAATTGCAGCTTGTCTAGCCCTCCTGGATAGTTGCTAATCGCCGGATAAATTAAAAAATGATAAACTTTTTTTGGCTCAACCACAATTGAGTACACTAATACATATACAACATATTACATTCATAAACTTATAACTTAGTGTATCAATCTCTTGCAGGTAAGCACAACATTACCTATTACATTTGCAAGTATGAAATTATCTGCCAAATAATTTAGCGGGAATTTATCAGGAGGTGGTGAGACAGCCCCTAAATATTCTACCGCTAACTTATAATGTGCTTTGTAGTAACAGCCCTATTACTACGCGGTCCTAAGTTCGATTCGAAGGTCGAAGTGTTATTAGTGTTTTCCATGAAATAAGGTAGTATCTTGGAGTTTAGATCTCACCCCTATTACAAGGGACCTAGAAAATACCCGCCTCTGCCTAACCTGATGATGGTGTTCGTGAAATTAACTGGCGTATGATATAAAAATGACAACGCGCTAGTGATACTGAACACCAGTGGTGTTGCTGGTGTCTACAAGCTGCGATGGCGCCACGTAAACTGGTACATTTAGAAACACAAATGATGAGGTGTCGGAGACTGAGTACCTACGACATATCCCAAAGTAGTATTTGTAAGAAGAAAGAATTTTCGTGGTGTTGTATCGTGTCAACATTAAAATTATTGGATATTCTTAAAACACGTGGCGTAACCATATTCCGATCAAAACCTGCCGTGATATGAAAATTATTTACAATTACTCTTCATACAAAGGTACGACATAATATAAGTAAGGAATGACAAAATATTTTAGACGAAAAAGTATGAATTAACGCAGAATACGTATTTACATACAGACAATGAAACTGACCATTAATTTGTAACTGTGTCACAACACAGATTAAACAGTTACGAAAGAATTTATACTGTTCTAGCTAGTAGGTAATCATAAAAAACAAAAATGTGTAATTTTTTTCTTAATTATTTACAAAAATATGCGGTAGACAATTGAGAGCAACTTGTAGAACCTAATTTGAGATTTCTCCGTGCTTTGGAGTTTCCCATTTTTCATACTATTATGGTATATTATGATAGTCCTAAGTCAAAAGCCCGAAAAAACTGAAAGATATTCAATTTTATTTATTCTTACGATATCGATATCAGAAATTGAGTTGTGGCACAGAATACATTACCTATATAGACTGTGGTTGTGGCCATCCGATGGCATTTGCTTCGTGTAAAATATTGATATTGAGAATAGAAATCGACGCTATTGACAAAAGGCTGAATAAAAACAAAGGATTTGTGAATAAAGTATGTATTGTGTAAATTTTGAAGCAATAGATGAAATCTTGATCGGCGAATCAATCACAGTTGGCAATTTTTACTACAATCACATACACACACACGCGTTTTACTAATATCTAGCAAGGGGTTTCGCTAACTCACTATGTGTTGGAAACGTCTGAAGAAATCCAATGGGCATTTTTCCACAGCAATATTACCTACTTTTTTGTTGTATATTGCGGAAATTCCTTTATGATCGATAGGAGTGTACGGCCTAAAAGCCGCACTTGATTATCCTCGTCCTGTGGTATATGGGTCAGGTTTACATTCGCCACCGACCCCGACAGCCTACTTTTAGCATAAACCTTGACTAAAAGATAGCATTACAATGGAGAAACTAATATTTTCCCGCGTGTCCGCCCGCGTAATATTCGCAGGTAAGTAGAAATTCTTCCTACTAATCCAGGTTATAAAGTATCTCTCTCTCGTATTCAAAATTTTAGTCCGAAACCGTCTAGCCGTTGCAGCATTAAGGAGTACCAAACATATTAATATCCAAACAAACTTTCACATTTAAATATTAAGTAGGATCAGTACCAGCAGACTATATTTCGCTCACAATGTATTAATAATTTTATTTTTTTAATAAAGAATATTTAATTTAGTAGAAAAATAAAATAGTGATGGCCGTATAAAACCAAAGTTGGAATCATAATATGATTCCAACTTTGGTTTTTTTTTATATTATAAAAAACTTTCGGGTTAGAAATACGATCAATTAATCAGTGGCAAAATCTATACCTACTACGCGACCGCAATAAAGCTTTTATGCTGTAGGCAGATAAGAGGTGGTATTGTTACTTGATTTATGACTTTGACTTGTATTAATGGCTATAACATGCTTAAAATTTGACTAAAATGATTTTAATCATCACACTAACAAATAGTCACACACCCATACAAATAGTCCACCACGTTGGCCAATTGTAGGTTGGCGGACGTTGAATATAATATCAAGCGTACGATGTTTGGCGAGTGATCATTCATTTTATTTTACACATGCTTCATGATAAATAAATAAATATCCTGGGACATTTTATACAGCACCATATACCTAGTCCCAAACTAAGCAGAGGAATCGAATCCGTCCGGTACTCGAACCACTAGACCACAAACGTAAATATTTGAATTTATTAGGGCTTTACGTATGCCTATCACGGTCGTGGCGAATGTCGCGAATCCCATGGCCACGTGACCATAGGGCAAGTGAAGGCAAATGCAGTTTTTGTCGGAGTTCGACATACCTGGTCGACATAATATGAGGATTTTCCGCACCCAAAAAAACCCCTCTTGTTACAAACGTTCTTCATAAAACCTCTATTCTATGCCTTAAATAAAGCAATACCTACATTCTTTATAACCTATTTGCTCAGCAACAACGTAGTTTAGTAATAATAGGCTACCGATAGATAATTGTATCACGATCATGACGTTTCTGTAGGTCACGGAGGCTTTACCTATAACCTCAATAGGGGTCACTCGTCGAGACTACAATGCCCAACCTGTCAAAGTTATTCACTGATTGTTTGCTATTATCTGATGACTTTTACATAACTCTGAATCATTATAAATTATAGCTGTAATGTTGACGGTGACAGCGGGCAATAGCCATCAGATATGCCTGCCGTATAATGAGTACAAAATGGCAATATTCTCAACATACAGACATCGTACTATTCCATCTTTAATATTGACGATTGAGACGACGAAATCCTTTGAAAGGTCACACAACTTACGTAATAGGTCCGCTTAGTCGACTTTTGGGCAGGCGCACGGGAAATGCCAAATAGTCAGCATAATTATCTATGGGGACAAATCATTTGCAAAAAATCTGGTTATTCTTAATGGGCGATGGCGAAAGAGGTTGGGTCATCTCATTAAGGTGATTGAGAATGTTAAAGTTGATAACTCGTCGAATGCCATCGGACAGGTTGGCTTTAATGTCGACTGCGCCCGCGTACACGCACGAGTCGTGGTATTAGTTACAAGAATAAAATATAATATTCTTTTTATCCTTTTATTAAATTTGTATCTATCAATGCGACTGAATTGGAATAGGTGAGTGGGCGGCTGTACGTGAAAGTCGTCAATGTGTCAATAGGCAACAAGCACGGACAAGGTAACGGGGTCGTAATTAAAAGATCTGTATCTAACATATACACATCACTGATCTTTAAGATATACAAATGAAACCAAGACTATTTTTCTGGGTGACCGGGCTATTGTCTATTGGTACAAAAAGCCCGAGTCTCAAGGCATGCTGCGGGGTCGCGCGCCTCACGCCCGACCTCGCCTGCCAAATAATAAACCAATCACATAAAGTAATAATTGTTCACCTACCGTGATAGCAACAAACACACAATAAGTTAACATCACTCGGAAAGTAATCTTGCCTCGTTTGCTACGCGGGGCGCCCGCCATGGTTATAGAATAATATGTCTCAATCTTAATAACAAAAAGTGTTAACGGCGGCTAATGAAGTATTGTTTGAACCCACTCAATAGTCAGAATTGCTCCACATAACTTCTGAATATTGTTAGAATTAATTGGATTATTTTGCAAAGGCGATATCTTTATACGGGAACCTCTTTCTTTTGTGTGGTTAACTAGGTACTAATCAATAAGGCCTTGCTTTAAAGTTGCTAAATAATTTCTTAACTAATAGATTTAAGCATACGTAAATTTGGCGGTTGGAGGTTACCTTGCTCCGTGTTAAGAGATTTAGTCGGCTGTTTAAGTGGATTATGTGCAAGCTTACGATTGCTAACCCAATGTGTGCACTCCATTAGTGAAACGAATCGTAATTCATGTTATTTGCACGTTTTCATCCTCTTTGTTGGGCGTTGGAACCTTGACTAAACAAGATTAAGGCTGTTCTTTGCTCAATTCGGTAGATGCGTTACAATCTTCGTATTTCCGCGTTTCAAAATCACAAAACAATAGAAGACAAGTAATACTGGTGAATACAGGGACGTTAGCGGCGGCGGGCTAAATATTCATCCAATTTTTGTATTGCATTTTAAGGTGACTATAAGGATAACCACTTAATTTATTCGATTGGTGTGGATACAGTCATTATACTTGCAGTTTTCCTGCTGCAGTAATTCTCTTCATAGGAACTGCTATATGGACTCCACGCCGCCGTAGCCGCAGCATCGTTTTTACTTAAATTCAGCTTTGTTAGATTTTGAACGCATTGCTTAATCGTCATCGTAAATTTATTGAATAATACATATTACGTTGTGTAGTCACATACCAACATGATGTCACGATTCATAATGTGCGCCAATATATAATTATATATATATATGTATATATATTCTTATATATATTTAACTCACGAATTTAACGATCGTTTCCGATATTTTTAAGAATTAATGAGATCGCAAAATCAACCGGCGAAATTAATGAAGAGAAAAGGAAAGTTGCTCTACTTAATCATTTTGCGAGAAAGCAACTGAGTTAAATATTGTAATTATTTTAACCATCGGAAAAGTCTTTATAAGTATGTACTTGGCTGTTCCTTTTAAATCATGAAACTTGATTTAAGGTTATTACAAAAGCAGGTGAGCGGGTGTCTTCCATTTCCATGAGAAAAGTACGTGCTTTTTAAATACTTTGGCAAAGAAATCTGCTTCTATATACATTATGCAAATACATAATAAAATATGCGCTCAGATCTGCCGTAAATACCAGACTTAATTATTGAACTAGACATACAATGGGCGCAGAATGCTGACCGTGGGAAAGAAGGTGCCATTTAGCTGCGAGCGCGACCGAGCAGCATCTTCGGTTACCTAACGACACGCGAGACACTATGCATCTTGTAAGGGCACACCAATCATTAATATGTTTAATGATTTCACGTGTACCTTCTATAACACAGACCTAGCTATCAATAGCAAAGATACTTACCTAATATCAAATTAAAATAATATACTTACTACAAATAAAAAGATTTCACTGTTATTTTTATTACCCATTCATATTTTATAAATGGACCAGATGGTTACAGAAGCTGTGTTTGAACGAGTATTCTTCACGTGAATATTACCGACAACTTCGCAGCTTTAGCAGATTTAAAGTTTTGCAACCGAATAGGGATCACTAAGCAAATAATTCGAGATTACGACTCGTATTTTGACGCTAACGATTTTAAATATAATCGGTAACAATCATTGTATTGAATACTAATAGCTGGGTACCACTTGCTTGTTGTACACGAATGGTTGTAAAGCGAGTCTTCAAAGTGGGTCTCAGCGAAACAGTGGCACATCTCTATTGTCATGGTCACGTCAAGATAATGTCAAACATAATTTGTAATAGTTGAAAATATTTTTACTAGTCAAGTTACAAAATACGTAAAGTTAAACAATTTATGCGGCAGTTTGTAATGTTTCGTGCCGGCTTGCGAAACTTTGGCGGTCTGTCGAAGGAATGTGCTTTATATGTGCAAAGTAATATCGAAGTTTATGTAAATATAAATGAGTGAGTGCGTAATTAACCAGTTTTTAATGTTCATTCATCAAAATTGTTCACTGACCCGTATATAATTATATATCAAGCGTAAACTATACTGACTGCCTTTCAGCATTGTTGTTTTCAGACTTAGGTATAGGGATGGAGAATTGCTATCAACTCGAACCAAAGGAAAAATATATTTCCTTTGGTTTCTATGGTTAGTCAGTATGGCTATCATTAATGAGAGAGAAGCTATGCAAAATTTTTTGGAATTTCTTGTGCCTATGGAAATGAAAACTGATTGTTTGTAAAATACTAAGCAATTATTCTAATACAATTGCAAGTCTTAATTGATCAAAATTCACACAGTTTTGTTAACCGGAACTGTGTACGTTTCAGATATGGTGTTGTGTAAATTCCATTGCAAAATATAAACATGATCAGTAAATTGCTAGCTTCAGTGTAAGTAATTACACCGGCACGCAACAGTTTTCTGTTCATTAACTAAACCACGCCCGATGGTTGTTATATCGATGGTTATTTCTTTTTATAAAACGTCTTGCATTCCACTAAAATGGTACCTACTTACCTATGAAATTTTCTACCAGTCATTGTTTTTCCGATGAACAAAGTATTTATACAAATAGACGACGTCTGTGGTCTAGTGGTTCGAGTACCGGACTGCTGATCACGAGGTCGTGGGTTCGATTCCCGCAGGACACAAATATTTATGTGATGAATATAAGTATTTGTGTCTGTCTGGGTGTTTCTTATGTATTATAAGTATGTATTTACAAAAAGAAAGTACATAAGTATTATATCCATTGTCTAGTACCCATAGTACAAGATCTGCTTAGTTTGGGACTAGATGGTGCTGTGTAAAAATGTCCCAAGATATTTATTTATTTAAATCCTAATATTATTAAGAGACAATTTTAATCGTTTGTTTGTTGAATTGAATAGGCTCGAAACTTGGACAGATTTGAAAAACTTCTTTCATCATTAGAAAGCTACATCTTTACCGAGTTGGCATATATTTTAAAATACCCAGACAAAGCGGGCGAAGCCGCTGGCGGAAAGTTAGTATTTAATAATTTCTCACCAAAAACGTGCTGACATTAGGGGTGCTCCCCACTGGTCTGGTTATGATAGTTTTATGTGTCATATTAATAATTATTGCAACATTTATTTTCGAAGCAAGCCGAATAGTAGGTTTATGGTGTTTGGGTCGATTCACTCGTTTTGCGAAAGATCTATGACAAGTGGGAGCAAATTATGCCTAAAGCTATTGTGTTTTCATTATCTTTAAAGGTCGACGTGAATCTTCTGCAAAGGTCAAGCGTTAAAAAGTTATTCTTCAGTCACATAAAATTACTTATTCATCAATAATATGTGTGGCCAAGTCTACCCGGTTTTGGTTTAGCGCTCTCAGACAAAGAACGTTCACGGAATAATATGAAACCAACAATGCAGTAAGTTTTAAAAATAGTCATCAGGTTTAGTCGAGCTTGCTACGAATTTCACTAGAAACTAGTCACGACTTCTTTCAACTTCTGTTTGCCACTGAATTTTTACTTTTTGTGACACTTGGCGGAAGCCCACCGTCACGATACTGCTATTAATCCGGCAGTCTATTATTGCGTCAAGTTGAATAACATTTTAGCAACGCCTACCTGTACTCAGCCGGTTCCGACGCGGACATTTATTTTGCATTATCATATCAATGGCTTGTTAAAGTTTGTATTGCCACTTGACTTGAATTTGAACCCCGAAAATAAGGACGAATCACTCAGCTGTCAGACATAGGTAATTTAATTTAATTTACCAAAATCCGGTAACTACTAATCGTAAACATTTTCATATTATCTTTATAAATACAAGAAGTGTCCGACTGATTGATGTATCAAAACATAAACAGATTGGGCTGAAATTGGGCATTCGGTTATTATGCCGTAGGCAATTAAGCATTCGCTATGAACGGATTTTAAAAAATTGGTTACAAAATCAAACTTGGCGCGAGTGAAGCTACGGGCAAAAGCTAGTGAACAATAAAATGCCACCGTATTTAAGATCCCCTTTAATGGTGCATTGTGCAGTTTGATTTTATAGGTGCAGAAAATATCAGAAGATCGGCGGCGAAGTGCTGCGGAAGGCGAATGAGAAAATATGTTGAGAATTCCGATGTGTAAAGTTTAAATGGAGGAACAATAGAGCTGAGGCGGGTCGCGTGAATACCGCGGCGTTACAGTGAGGAATGCGGTGCTATTTTGAAAGGGGCACGTGCAAGGTCAAAGGTGCAACTAGCAATCGGCAGACAGTTGTGTCAAGCTAGATATCCGTTCTAATACGTTTGCGTTAATCATTCTCTCGCAAAAACAATTGCTAACACTTGCACACAATATAACAATATCACTGGATAATTTATTTGTTTTATTGCAGTAAATCACCCCGGCTACGATCGACTTTATCGACACTCGTAATTATGTTGTTATTTATAACTTAGCTCGCAATGGTTGTGTGCACTCGGGCTATTATTACATTTTTGTCAAGAAGGCCATCTGCAGACGAATGGTAATAGATTAGGTGGTTTGCAAATGCCATTTGACAATTGTAGTAGTTGATGATAGAAAGTTGAGGATGGTAATAACGAGTGCAATCGTGACTAGCGTAAATGGCGATAACTTATCACACGGGCACTTGAACAATTAGCCGCCTGCGCAACGAGTTGCTGTACCGTGCACGGATCACGGGGCATAAGATATGTTAAGAGTGCAACACTTAAAGCACATCCTATTCATAGCATTTCTCAAGTCGAAAAGAATTTGTACTAACTACAAGATTAAAAGTATTTTTCATTTGGGGTTTTTTAACCACGATTTAGGAAAATTGCACCGACAACATTGAATTCGAAGACTTTGTCCGTTTGTTTTTTACCTTGAGAGTCTATAGCACTAAGCAGATTTCTATAATTTTTTATGTGGAGATAGGATGATTGCATCCTGTGGGAAGACATACGTTATTAATTAGTGTAATTGGTCTATGACCGTTCTAGTTAAATTGTAAATAAATAAATAAATACGTACCAAGTCGATCTTTTGTCTTAAAAAGTCCTTTGAAATTCGAGCGAAATCGCGAGCAAAAGCTAGTTTACTAAAGTTTCTTGCGGTTGTAACTTATCAGGTATAATCCTAATATTCTTTACTCCTGAATGACCACGGAAAACTTATTATTTGTAAAAAAAAACTGGCACAAAAACGCCGTAGACGCAAAATTTGCGAAGCGTGAGTTCACTTTCACTATTTATTTATAGTGTTTACGTGCGCCAAAACTACGAGAATCGACTCCATAGTGTCTGTTGATGAAATAGTAGAGCCATGTTTGTTCTATAGGTGCAAAATTTGGAATATTATGAAGAGTAAAAGTAATATTATGTATGCGACGCGACGTGGCAGTCGACGAGTTTGCAAATAAAGCGAGACTTAACGAATAGTGATTAACTAAAATGGACTTATATGAAACGACATTGGTTTTCAATTACAATGGCGGGCATGGAGGTGGCATGCGGTGCGGCGTCACCGCTGGAGTATTTACACACGGTGTGGGTCGACGACCCGCGCATCTCCGCAGTCGCGTGAGCAACTGCCCCGTGATTACTTATCGGCCGTTATTAATAGCAAATAATAATAAATTATTTGCACACAGTAATATTTTATAACAAACACATTCAGCCAAATACCATTGATTTATTAGGTTACCTCGTTAGCTTAGTAGTCGTAAGCGCAAATGCTACACCCTAGTCCTGGATTCGATTCCTTGTTCGAGCAGTGTTATTAGATCTTCTATGAAATTCTTCGTTTTAGTTTTTTTTAGTTTAGTTGGAGCTTGGATTTGTACCCCCTTAGTACGAGTCTGCCAAACACATCGGGAAATACCTACAGATGTGATTGTATTTCGGTAAAAAAAACACAAGCGCATACATTGCACATTATGTACAGGTAGAGCCATCATTATCAGGAAGGCCGTTCCATAAATTGTATGGTACTATAATAACTATATCGAAATAAGAGCCCATGAAGAATGTTAAAACAATTAGTTTTTACAGCTAGAAATAACAGCGAAGACAAGATAGGTAGCAATTCCTCGTGGTTTCATTTCTTAGAGTGTAATTACTGCAAGCAACTCGGGCTCAGTGTTGTGCCATCAAAAATAGGACAGCAATTCACAAGCAAAGCAACTCTTTAATAGAGGATCTTTGTAATCTGAGTTCTTGGTGTGCAATCTCGATCGGTTTTATACCGATAATACGTTACAGTAATCAACCGCATTGTTAGAAAATAAGTTTTTACATAAGATTACGTATTATTTTTCAGACGAATTATGTAAAATTATTTTATGAGCTCCGGTCACGATAAGTTGTACTGATAATATAGGGTATTATTCTGTTTTGGTTGTTTAGGTAGACATATCAGGCTAGGTTTACGACTTCCTCAATATTTGAAGACACTTATACAAGGAGTTTTTAGGACGATGTCAGGCAAAATGTCAATAGTTGTTGGTTTTCGTGTCAGTTAGTGAAATGATGTGAATACGTATTATTCAGTATTCTTGGTTTTCTGGCGTCCATAGGTTACTACTGGACCGTACCCGTGTGACTAGGAAGACCTTAATAGTAAAGAAATAATGTAGATATCATGTTAGCAACTGGAAATCTGTCATGTACTGTCCCTATTAGCAACAGAGCCTTAATAAAAAGGCCAAGGCTCATATTATCGTCACGACACTGCTTAAAAACGGGTTATTGTGTTAAATAGGTCGTCTCCGAGTGCGGTGGCACGTACAAGCACGTAACGTTGCAGTTGCTTCACCGTGCGCTTGCGTCAGCTGGTACGCGGCGCGGGCGCATCGCAGGGTGTCTTCCGCGACCCGACGACCTTCACAAACCACGAAACTAAGCAAGAACTATCGAATATTTATTGATCAAAGAGTCAAATATTTTTGACGGCAGATGACAAGCGTAACAAAAATAAAATACAATAAATAATTATATCTTTTCGAAGATATTTAGCATTTAGCATTAATGCAAAAATACATCAAAAGTAAAATAAAATTGCCTTCTCAGCTGCCTTCTGTCACTTCACTAGATTTTTAATGGCTCATTTATGTTTATTTTTGGACATCATTTAAAAGATCCACCATAAACTTGTTTCCATTTTGATTGACCATCACTGTTTGCGATTTAATTAATTGAATCATCAATAGGAATTAATTAATCAATTTAATTAATGCATGTCTTTAATCAAAACGTTTTTAATCAAAAATTAGGAATGCCGATTTCAATTTCAATTACGGAACAAAAAAAGTTATTCGGAAAAGCAATTTATGATTACAAAAAAGTGAAGGCCGGGATGAGTCAAAGTCATCAGACATTAGAGAGCCAACTCGAGGTCGGTGTGTTAGTCGCATGCTAAACACCTGTCGAAACACCTCGTTATCCAATGTTGCTGACAGAAAACACATATTGCACTACTACTGGACACCGAGACGTATTGTCGTGTTACGTACTGCGAATTTATTATGTACCATTTTGTATTATATTTAGAGGTAATAAGAATCATTGTTTATGTTTTTAACTTAACAAAATTGAGTTAACAAGTTGAGACATCAGCTTTCCAGCGTTCGAGCATTCATAGACAGCGCAATCAAGGTTGTTTTTTGAAATTTTCAGGTATAATATTTTTAGGCTTTCTGCGCGCGTTGGGGTCGTGGAAAGTGTTCAGTGAAGCGAGACGCGGGTGCGCGCATTTATTAGTTACGCCACCCGCTTAGAGGTCACCGCTAACCGACGTGATTGATTGCTTTAATTTCAATTAGTTTATTATTGATCTTTTAATATCTTACTGACGATTAACAGAATCATTGACTTCCATTTTTAGTACGTGGCCGGTCCAATTTGCGAGAGGTACCTATGTGGTTTACAACCTATTTCCTCACATCGATGTTAATGTTATTTCATTAGGTAAGTATTTAGACTTTTAATATTTTGAAACGTTTGATAATATTAAAATATCAATAAAAATTTTGAAGAATTTTGGATCATGAATGCGAGTCTTTAAATGCGAGCAATATTGTTTTATGACTTCGATGGATCTTGTGAATGCAAATGGAGGAATGTGGGTATTGCGTATAAAATCTAAATGTTTTGTTCTGCTCCGTGCCTCGACTGCCAAACGGTCGAGCGGCAGACATTTCCACTTCGAACACCAATTATAAGTAACATTGATCGTTCTAACAACTGTGTTTATCTATGCGGATGCACTCTGAACAAGGAAATGTTAGAGGCAGAAATAATCTAGAAAATTACTAATATTAATTTAGTCGCAGTCGGCAGAAATAAAGCATGCTCAAATAGACCAATTATATATTTATGAAGGGAAAACAATTCAAAAAACGGAGCCGCAGTTAAATGTAGCGTTATAGTATCCTATTGCATTGCAAATCAGTAGGCAGGGGAAAGCACAATGATCATGTATGTGTAGATACGTTACTCGTGAGCGAAATATGCATTAGTTATTTATTGATTTGTTACAACTTTCGATGATTTGTAGTAACTCTACACTTTAATTTATCAGTGTCAGTAGAGCAGTACTTGTTCAAGTTGGAATAAGTCATCATCAACCAATTAATTGTCCCACTGCTGGGCACTGGTCTGCTCTCAGTATGAGAGAGATTAGGATGAGAGGGATTAGGATTTGCATTTTTTTACTGACGCAAAGATTTAGTTTAGTCTCGAATATATTTCATTATTTGTTTAACTGAATTCTATAGTGTCATAAACATCAAAACATACCATCACGCCTGTGTTTCTCGAAGGATAAGCAGAAGTGTACTGCTGTAAATCCATATTTCGCGGTAAGCATAAGCTTTATCGCAATAGGGGTGAGCCAGGCCAGAGGCTATTGCCATCTACCGTTCACAAATTCAGACTTCGAGTCGGTACCAGGAATTTTACAAGTCAAAATATTGTCATTTTCTAATTCTAAATTACCTTCGTACTCTATTGGATGCATGAAGGATTCAACTTAATGATTCATAAATATTTTGACTACTCAATTCAGCCAATGATTAGTTTTACTAATTGTAGTTTCCCTCATACTTCATAGACTGAATGACTCGTTCACCTAGTCTTGGACCCTATCAATGTAAATTATAATTGCATAAGACTACTAGACTAGTGGCTACGTACATTTGCATAGCATAAACGTGAAAATATATTCGTTGGTACAATTGCATCTGATTAATCGGTACGTAACCCTTGTAATGCGTTTGTAGCAATTAGCAACTTATGTTTACTTGATTTATACAAATAATATTTTTTATCAGCAGCTAAATTAGCAGTTAGTGACACTGGCAGAACAAACACTGTTGTAAGCAAATATCGATTGGTAACGTAATACTTATTTATGTCAAACCTGTTATCACTATCAGATTCTAAGAACCGTGAATACTTGATTAAGGCTTTTATGTATACTGAATTCATTTAAGTGTTAGCAAAAGGCTTATTTGTTCCGAATAAAGCTGTTTATTAAATAAACTGTGATATACATCCTTGTAGTAAGCGACACGTGTCTACAAGAACTTAGGAACCAGTTCTATGATCCGATTGCAAGTTGATTTAATCACTCGCTCACCGACTGGCCGGGTGACCACATAGCCAACACAGGCGGGAAACGTACGACTTTCATCATCTCATTAATAATAGGCATATAAGAAATATTGTACAGATACTTGCACAAATATCTAAATAATGTGCACACAAAAATGCCTATGGGAAGTAAAATGTTCACAAGAAGTAAACGGAACTAAAGATTAAAATTAAGCAGAAGGTTAAAATAAAGTAACAAACGAATACTAAAATACTTACGTTCAAGTGAGCGTAACATCCAATATTGCCGGCAAGTACAACAACTACAAAATATTCAAATTCTCATTAACGTTATTGAACTTTTGCGACGTCATACAATAAATAATACACAAAAGTTTCACAAAAATCCAATTGGAAGCACCGAAATAATGTTTGAACGCGACCCGTAGCGGAAAACTATTTTTGGTTGTCTACAACTGCCACTGGCGAAGGCGTTGGTTTCGATGTTCGAAAAAGTAAAAGAGCGATATGTGGTAGCGCGCGGTTAGAGTTGGCAAAACTGACGTACGCAGCGCGCAAGCGCCGCCAAGGTATTGTTAAAAGTTACTTTTACTTACGAGGCTTGCGGCGTGCTTGCGCCTGCGCCTCTAGCTGCTCTGCTCGGGGACCTTGCGACCGTCGCGCCACCCGTTTCACTCTTTACATGACCACGAAAGAGAAAAACAGAGGTCTCTCTCTTCCTCTGTGACACACCATTTAGAAAATTTATTTTGCCGTGCGCCTAAGAATACATAAGAATATTTGTGCAAGATTAAATTATTACTATGCAAAGTAATGGTCACGGTTCATTGAAATTTTAGGTGAGTATTGCCTTATTTCCTTGCGTGGCAAGGCAATGGAGGGAACGGAAAAGCGATGATTACCAGGGCGTCAAACACCGTATTTGTTGCATGGAATGCGTTAATTACTATGAAACAGACCTACTTAGCGGTAGAATTTTTTTTTAATTATAGTGATAAAACTTTTCTTTAGGCTTGAACAACTAGGCTATCGACAATGTCAAGTGAATTAAGATATTAATTTTGAGTGTATGTAATCTTGATCTGAAAGGTGTCTGTTACTAACCTGATCCGAGTGTATTATAATTATTATATTATGAACACATAAAAATGCAACCACTCGGTAAAGAACAACAGGTTTTGTTTTAAAAAGTATTCGCAGAACACGTAGGTAAGGAAAACGCGTTTTTATATATTTTATTTTTGTATATTTAAACACTAGGATTCATAACGTAATAACCTAACCTAAATTAAAAATTTAGAAAACCCCCGACACTTAATGTATTTTGCCATTTTGTGGTGGCGGCCATCTTGGATTTGAAAATTTTCATAGTATAGTATTCTCCTAGTTAAGCCCTTTCATTTGATACCCATATTGAGGGAGTTGTGAAAAAATATATAATTAGCTATTTTGTGGCGGGGGCCATCTTGGACCGATTTTCATAAAACATAGCAAAGAACACTCCTGACTAGTTCACCTTTTAAATAAAAAAAAAACAAAATCAAAATCGGTTCATCCATTCGGGAGCTACGATGCCACAGACAGACACACACAGACACGTCAAACTTATAACACACCGTCGTTTTTGCGTCGGCGGTAAAAAAAAAAATGTTCTCTCTGACACACTTAATCACAAAATGCAACCTATTTCCAACATCAAAGGCATTAGGTACCTACTGCAATGAATCCATAGCTGCATAAAAATCTTAGTAAAAAATTTTTAGTAAAATACGAAGAAACATAATATATGACTACTTTTAGCATTCCACGGTAAGACTAGGAACAGGCGTGAGTGTGTAATGAATAAGTCAAAGTGCATTATCGTTGACACATTTACCTCCTGGCGAGGTTAATCAAATTGCGGAGTTAGCTAATAAGTTGTGTTTAGCGCCAAAATGCTACAGAATCGATGTTGTAACTTGTGCTCAAGGGTTTGCATCAATCGTATTGTCTATGAGGTGATGGAGTGGAGAGTCTGGCTCAGTCGTGCCCGCCGCGGCCTCGTTCGCAACCAAATAATCAGATACAGTTGATACGCCCGCATTGATTAAGAAACCTAAGATATATGAGCCGATTTAAAATTTCACTCACAGATTTTTAAAGTTTAGAAACCAATATATACTTACAAATTTTCAAAAATATACCTACCTACCGTAATGTCTATTGTTCAATCCAAAGGCATAGGTAAAGGTGCACTAGTATACATTCAAATATCGGTATATGTTTAGGTCCGCTCCATTAAACCGGGCACAAATCCAAACTTCGAGCTGGTGCTGAGAATTTTACAGATAAACCCAATTACACTGCTGCCTGGGAATTGAACCCAGAACCTTTAGACCTTTAGCCCAGCAGCCGGACTTTCGACCTTACGCTAATTGAATAGAACAAATAGAACTTAAAATATCACTTACAAAATTTTCCGCCCTAAATAATATGTTTTGTAGCAAGTGCAATGTCTGCTAAATGGAATGTAATAAGTTTAGATTGGTCACGAGTGATTGAACAGGATATCAAGGTAGGTAACTATTAATAAATTTATTTAGTGCCATGTTTTCAAAGCTGCTAACATTTATCAGTAGCAATATTAGCGGCACAAAAAATATTAAACGGTAAAAAACTGATTTCATAAAGTTATTAAAGAATTGCAGTTTGGTCACGAAGTTATTGAAACAGAATATTTTGACTGGGTAAGTAGCATGGTGTCAGTAAAGTCAATACTTGATTGACTTTACTGACACCATGCTAGTTACCCTTAGAATGAATGACTTACTTAGAATGAATGAATTTATTAGTACTCACAGTAACACTAATAATTACATCAGCAGTTTGGAACCCGATATCTACTGCAATTTAAAATAAAAGTAGATAGAGAAATAACCTGAACTAAGGTGACTTTCCTAGGGAACCAAAGAACCCCTGAATTAGACTATCAGTTTATGTGCGAACTAATAGAAATAATTGTAATAGATACGTTTTTAAAGTAGTTATCTTTGTAGTGGCGTATAATTTCCCTCACTCTAAAAGAACGAAACCAATTATAAAAGGAACACATTAAACAAGGTTAAGAGCCTGTTTCACGGCTTACTGATGAGTTCATCATCCTCCTAGCCTTTTTCCCAATCACGTTGGGGTCGACATCCACTCTAACCAGATGCGACTGAATATCAGTATTTTACCCGAAGCGACTGCCATCATACCTCCGCAACCCAATTTTTGGGCAATACCGATATTCGAAGGATAGACGGGTTGTCAGGCTTTTTGGGCTTCTAACTACTTTTGACTTTACAACTTTTTTTTGGCTCACTGACGAGTTCCAGTTAAATAACTTGACAGATCATTTCATACAAATGTTAATCGTATTTTGAATTTATTCGGCGGTTAGTGGCTTTTAAGAGGTACTTATTAGGCGGTGGGGAAACAGGCCTTTAACCCTTTAACTTACAAATAATAAATTCTACATACACATTTGATAGGGCTGCTTGACCAGTTGAAGTATATAAATTAGCCTGTCATATTGTGCATAATGATATAGATGTGATTGATATTACGTATGATGATGTATATAACCACTCCAGCTAAAAGCTTGTCAAGAGAAACTGCTCCAATGTTTATTAAGAGCATTTATATAGTGACATCGCTGACAGCTCACAAGGGTCGCATCGTATCTTGAATATAATATGAGATCTTTTTTGGAACATTCGGAATTCGGATATTGGATCGAGTGAATGGTCAGTGATTTATATTGCTTTTATCACTGTCAATAAAAAGCGAAGATTTTTGGTGAAACAACTGGGCCTATGATCACATTTATGTTAGAAAAGTGAGTTTTATTAAAGGTGTATGGTAAATAGCGTATTAGGTAAAAGGTGTTCCGGAAGGAACGCTATTTACCCAATATACTATAACCTTTCCCTTACTATAAAACGTAGACTGACTGGAAAGTCAAACGTAGACTGATTGGAAAGTCAGTCTACGTTTTATCAGTGAGTCTACGTTTACTCACATTACAAGGTAGGCCAGGTAGCAACAGTGACACATAAAATTGAGTTCCATTCCTCGTCCAGTTCGCTGTTACGAACACCAGGCGTTCAATGGGCTTCCTGTCTGCGTTACTGCCAGTTTTTATGTGACTTACGCCTTCCTGATTGTTATATATCTAGGTATCACTTAATATGCGTCTAATTATAGTTTCGTAAGTGGATATGGGCATCGATTAAACTAATAACTAGAAACTGTTGAGAGTACAGGAAACTCTATTGTTGCGAATTCTTAGCAGCAATGTTTCTGAGACTTGGCACATTATATTTTTATTTTATCATTGTGTTAAAGGATGGTGAGGAAGCCCACACGTTAATAATAAATTCCGAAGGTGTGTGGCGCCATGTTACGCTAGGTTGCGCCACCTGTCAGGCTGGGCACGAACTACCGCCGTGACACGGTGCAACCAAGTGCCAAGCATTTACCGCGGGAACTGACATTCTATTGAATACGTGGATGAGAAATAAGTGTAATGATACTTTGCTTTTTCCCAATATTATAGGCCTATGTAGGTACCTACTTCTGGTTTCTGGAAAAGACTATGGGCACGGGTCTCTTCTCACTACCATACTAGTCTGATGAAGTGGTAAACTCCGCACACCCTAATAAATAAGGATAAAATACACCATCAAGCCTGCACTCCTCGGAAGGTAACACAGAGGATAAGGTTCTATTTAACGGGAGCTGAGCACATATCCGAACATGTAGCTGGTAGCGTAACGGAATACCATATATTTCAAGTCGTAATTCTCAGAAGCAGTGCTTTTGACCAATGAAGTGTTATCAGTGGCGTTCAGTTACTATTACATGAGTTTGGTAATAAATAATATGCTAGAGTCATTTGTTAATGTATTTGTGGATAAGCAGGTAAATCTTAAGCAAAACTTGCGGAAGCCAAACTATCCAATTAAATTTCCTAAGCATTATTTATGAACGGAATGAACTTACAATAGCTTTCAAAATTACAATGAATTGCTCACTCACGTTTTAAATAGCACTTGGTTATTAATAAGTCTGCAACATTATTATCACTAACGATTGCTTTATAAGACAAATCAGTTTTGTTCATTGCCGTGTCGCGATCACGGCCATATAGGTTAAGCCGCCAAGATATACATATAATTACCTACTATAACTAATTACTGCGAAATTCAAAATGGATTTAGGTTTTAGTATATTGTACACTTTGCCGTTTTGATGGAAGTAACTGCGATAAGAAATGAACCACGTCATAACTTACTATTATATTTCTTGAAAATTATTATGTAACTTCTTAGGCGTTTAAATTAGATTAACTAAGTACCTAAATGTTTGGCTCCCGATTAAATGGGCGCGCGTCCATAAAAAATATGGTACGGATTTGCTGACGATTTATTACTAACGATCGCTTCGAGTACTATTATTGTAATTTTATGTAAAAAAAGGATAATGTACTTTTCCAACAGTGAAAGAATTTTCAAAATCGGTTCAGTAGATCCGCAGATTTCCCCCTACAACCTCACAAACTCACAAACTTTACCTCTTTATAAATATAAGTATAGATTTCGCAGTTACAAAGATACATTATCCCTGAGTGGTGTAGACTGCTTTTTATATAAAATTATAATAATAGTACCCGAAGCGAACACAGGGCGGATCGCTAGTAATAAATAAAAAATGCGGGCTTACTACATGATAATTATTCGCATTAGAAAGTAAAAAAATAATTTAGTTAGTTATGATAGGTTATTTTGTCAACGTCATCCAACATGTCACTGCGCAATATTACCACATTACTCAGAGTTCCTGACATTTAGTGAGATCAGCCAAAGTTTGTCCATTAAAGCTTTAGTCATAGCCGAACTCATGACACGTGAAAGGTCAATGCTATATTGTTACACCTGCATCTATTATCTATGGCTGAATTATTAATAACCTATAAGAATCGAAGACAATGAACAGAAACAAGGTAATTAACATTTTTGTCGTAAAGTTGTACTCAGATACTAAACTAAGCGTAAACTTCCGTATGTCGAAAGCGTCAGTTAACGCTTAGGCTAATATTCAGAGACGAGACGTAAACTTACGCTTCCGTATGTCAAATTCTAATACAAATTTGACATACGGAAGCGTTATTTTACGCTTTACGTCGTCTCTGAATATTAGCCTTAGAGTCATCACAAAATATTAGCCAAAGTGATTTATTTGGATCTCCAACAAGATGTACCTTACATACTAATCATAACATAGAATAATTTAAGTGCCTTGTGTCCTCTCAATTAGAGGATACATGCAACTTAGTACTTACTTAAAGTTTTTAACGTTGGTATTAATTAGTACATAAAAAATAAGCTTATTATAAATTGGTGGTGGTGTTGTTGATAAATGAATTGCACTTTTTACAGTGGCCCTGCTATCGAAAATATATTTAATTTCAATTACGTATGAAATTAAATTGGCTTAAGTTCCTACTACGTAAGTCATAATATCCTGTTATTTATTTCTATGAAAGTTAGTAGGTACAAGATAATTATGATAATTTATGAATACATTTGGATAATTGAATTAAAGTGATACGTACAATAGATAAGTAAGTAATAAATATCTGTCAACTAATAAATCAATAGACCTCGAACCGTTTAAGGCACGCTTAAATAGATTTGGTTTAGGTGGGTGGCTTTTATGAAAGAAAGAATTAAATCGGTCAAGTGCGAATCAGCCTTAGGTATATAAATGTAGTTTGTGAAGATAATGTAGTTGCTCGATAATTCATGAAATACGTGGCCCACATTATAAGGTGTCGCGATTGTGCAATTGACGCCTTTTCAATTTAATTATTACTATGCTACATTTATTGATTGTGTTTACAGGCAGCAGTGTAGACTGCGCTGGCTGTCGAAGTAATTTATAAAAAAATATGGTCAAAAATGTATCCATTTATAAATAAATCTACATAATTATTTTAGCTTTATGTTAAATTCCTGAGGAGAATGGTTTTGGTACTAAACCGGTAGGAGGCACTAAGAATAAATAAAAGAGAATCTGTGAATAAATTAATATTCGTTTTACATATAGTTAAGAATTGTCGATATCCTATTTTTATTACGATTCCAAAGTACGGACTGGGAATTCTCTTTGCTCTCATAAGATATAAAAATTACTAAAAAAAAACAAATTATTAAGATAAGTTTTTTTGGCTGATGTATGTGATATGATATGCTGAGAATGAATCGAACTCAATTCGTTTCAGAACAAGTCATTGTCGGGGAGCAGATTTTGGCGTAACTCCAAAATGAAAGATGAAAATGTGTACAAATATGGAAAGGATATTTAAGATGAAATATTACACTGAATTCAAGACAATGGGATATAACAAAAGTTTCTCCGCACAAAATAACCAACGCAATGATTCCCAACATTATTGTTCGTGGGGAAATTCGAATGCTGTATTCTTTAATAAGTATAATAATGTAGTATTAATTTTAACGACATAGCACATCATTGTCATTACGGAATAGCCGCTCGGGGCAATGTTCATAAGCTAAGCAATAAATCGAGCTATTTAAAAATCGAAAATTGCCACAGTGCCGGCGTTTATTGTAATTGCTGTGCATATTATTATCGCTTAGAATGAATTGAATATAATGCAGTCTACGTCTGGCACCAATTATTTATGCTTGATCGAATGCCTAAGGATTTTGTTTGTTTTTAAAATTGATGTTATTAAAATAGTTCATTATTTTTGAGTAATGATAGACAGCGATTTAAATATCCACAGGCAATTCCCATCTATACTGTATAAAATACTAAACTACATAATACAGATATGTATTTATTATTTATACTATTTGACTATACTTTAAGTGTAGGTAGCGGTTCAGGTAGTCAGCGGGAGCAGTTTAAAAAAAACAGGCATAATTTGTCTACTAAGCACTTATATGTAGGTACAAATCTAGTTGCTATCAACTCCTAAACAAAATGTACTTACTATCGATAAATGTATAAAGTACTTCTTTTCATATATTTTCTTTGCATTATATGTTTCCACCGATGAACTGGAAATGTAACGATGTGAGCCACCTAAACTTCGATTTCAAAATGTATTAAAGTAGAGAGGCCATAAATCGAATTTTCGTCCGTGGAACTTTCTGTTGCAAGTAAGTCCGTATTTCTTGATGAGTTGTATTTAAGTTCCTCTATATAATACCTAGTTATTATAATAAATAAAAAAGAAATCTGTATTTTCATAAAACTTAAAAATAACGACTTTACTTATTAAAACACGTTTCAAAACTTATTTATCTCACATAATATATCTGAGTGTATATTGAACTACTATATAACCGGATTAAACAGTATGGCACAACTGTACCAACATAAGTATTACTGATAGGTACACACAAATGTGCTGTAAATTAATATATTTAAAGGCAGTGCCTTATCTTTCCACAAAAAACTACTAAACTGTTCGTATGGTTAATATTATTTATTAAAAGGTAAATTATATTACAAGTAGCTTATCAACATTCCGTAGTGCGCTTCCAAAATAATCACGCAATTGGCTCAATTGACTGTCTCTAGTTTCTGCTTGCTCCTGTAAAAGCGTGAATTATTCATATTCATATCTTTTTTTTTGGAAAATTTACACAGCACCATCTAGTCCCAAACTAAGCAGTTTTGTATATTCATACTTATTATACAGGGTGTTTGGCGCATGGACCGACACAATTTTTTGGGAGATAGGGCGGGTCATTTGCTAGGTTTCAGCCCTAGAAGCTAAGTCCTAAGTGTCAGGGTCATTGGGATATGATTTTTTAAGTTTTCTTTGGTAGTCAGTTAGTCACCCAAAATTTCACCTCTAGGTCATCATAACTTTTTGTTTTTAGGTGTAGCAACACCAAAGAAGTGTTATATTACTCATAAATGTGTATTTATTCGATGTGAATCATGACTTCATAACATTGATTTCTATAAAATGACTTCCGAGCTCCCAAAGTCCATGGCACTTAGGAGTTAACTTCTTGGGCTGAAACCTAGCAAATGACCCGCCCTATCTCCCAAAAAATTGTGTCGGTCCATGCGCCAAACACCCTGTATATAGGAAATATATTTTACAACCAAAAATCATCTGTCCTATAGACATTGTCAGCAGTTGTCAGAAATAATTGTCACAGTTAATTATGCTTATTTGGTTGGTAATGGCACTACTATAAAGATGTAATTATCATAAATATAAACTTTTTCGTCATAATGTAGTATGAAAATAAGTAAACAAAACATCACCTTCGCATAATTAATTGAACTCAATAGTCAAAAGACGAATAATTGAGGAAAATCAATAAACATCTAAACATATCTGTGTACCTATATATATTATTAATTTTATTGCATACATACATACACAGCCATGACATTGTTTTTTTTCTTTTCTACAACAGAGCGTTGCTAATTTGTATTTTATGTTGCAGATAAACCTAAAACGTTGGTATTCGTGAAATGTGACACGGAGAATTAGATAATTCAAATAATATTGTTCACTATAAGGCTTATGTCCAAGCAATGAATAAATGAAGGGTAGCAGATGGACTAATCAGCGTAACATTAATAAAACCCCTTAATAATACCAATAGTACCTATGTGGTAAATGAAAACTAAAAAAGGATGAAACTAAAAAAGGGATAATAAGCCTTTTCTTTCCGTTTCCCCCAATGTTACTGTCAGTTACTTACCTATTGATTGTTGCGATACAAATAGTTTTATCGAAAGTGAATATTATATTAGCTATCGGCTTAAGTTGTATGAATATTCATAAACACGAACTTTGAAATAATGAAGTGATTATGCATTCATAATGACTTCATTCTCGACATGGCACTTAATACGTTATCAGTATTAACATGTTACACCTGTGCGAAAATGCTATCACCGGTCCTTTAGCTCGGTACTAGTCAGTGCTTTGCCGCCTCTCTAGCAGGAAAGGGCGGCTAAAATGAGTGGTCATGATATTTTAATGGAGGTTATGAGCAAACTGTCTTATTGTTTTAATGGTTGCCTTCGCTGCTGCTGAGCGCAAAGTTCTAGATTCGATCCCCAGAGGTGTTAAAATCTTTTCCTATAAAAATATCAGTTGCATCTCAGAGTTCGGGTTTGTGCATGTTCGTGCAAAAAGCTTGCCTATTGGTAAACTTTAGGGGGAGGTACATTACCTTCACCTCTGCACAACCCCTTCAGGGACACAGTCCTGACGATATATTACGTTACAGCACAAGAAATGGTTTTTGTTCTTAGAACTATTTCAAAGATCCGTATTTGGAATGATTCCTGGAACAATATTGTATGAGTGATATTGGCATTTGGCTGTAACCGGAGTCGAATCGAACAACACGAGATCCGTCGAATACCTATCTTGTGAACATGTAGTGAACGGCAAGGTCGCGAGGGTATAAGTTTCTTTCCAATTTTATACATACGTAGATATTATATCACTTATGTATATGTTAATAGAGGCGTTAATAAATATTTTAGAAACTGGTATTCATATAATACCGGCCAGCTTCATAGGGCGTGATCAGAATCGATTGTTTATGATGTGTGGTGTATTTTTTTATAAATATCGTAGCTATATTATGGGAATTACTTTCTCACAAAGTAAAACGATCCATTACTATCCAAAAAATACTGAAGCAAATCATGGATTTATTATAGTGCCCCGTTTTTGGGCATGGGTTTATGAGTATAAATAATATGTATACCATAAATCAAACCTAACGTTCAAAACAGGTATGTAATACCTATTATGGGTCAAAACACTCCCTCAAACAGTGCTTAGCATAAATCTAATAAGTTAAAAGTCCATAAAATCCAGACTATTTTGGCATGTTAATCTGCGCTGCAAGAGATTGCGCTCTTAAATTTTACGTCGAGTCAGCAAAATGATTTGTTGAACTAGACTCTCGAAGCACTGAAAAACCCTCTCTTCTAGATAATGTAATTAAGGTTCGTATAATTCTTGAAAATCCCTCCCTACTCAAAAGTTCGTGGCCGTGACATTGAATTAATGAGACATTTTTTATTCAGAACAATAGTCGTACCTAGATTATGTAACCTTATCACTATGTAGAGTTACAGTCGGTAGTGAAAGAATTGATGCAGATCTATCAATTGACATACGAACGAGGCAATTTTATTGTATAATCACGAAACGCGAAATATTACACTCATATCTTGCGGAATACAGTAACGCCATCTGTAGTAATAAGTGGTAAACGATCAATTTACTTGGTTTGTGCCTTTGAACACAACACTAGTTTACTAGATCTTTACACAGACGCAGTATAGAGGTCGTTCTGTTCAACTTTGTTATAAAAAATGTATTTTGTTGATAATGATGACTGAGGGGAACGCTTGAACGCGAAGTCGAATAAACAGGTATTTTAAGATGTTCTATTATTCTCAAGGATTGTGTTTTACACATTACCTATATAGAAAATATTGTAACACGACAGATTTACTACAGATATCCTACAGCCTAAATATTGTGTGAATATTCAAGATATTTTTTGAAAATTATTGAACTGAACAATGAAAGTTAAATAATTAAATGAATTATTATCTGCCGACATAGCTTGTTACACGTGTATTAATAGAATATGTAGGTATATAACCCCAATAGGAATATAATTTCAGGATTTCTGCTAATGCTTTGGTAATAATTGATGTGATTACCTTGATTGCATTAATCAGATTAGAATTTTGTTGCTATTGATGTTCCTTTCGTAATAATTGCGTAAAATGAGGATATTTTCTATTGTTACTAGTAAGGTGATGTGAGTTAACATGAGTCCAATGCCATTTAAATTAGTAAGTACTTTAAATTAAATATGAAACAGTTTCTTAGCAAACAAGAAGGACCGTAATTCCGAATTAGAATGTTAGATTAGTTAGATTATTTTTATAAAAAAAATTTCGGTATCAGCTTGAGTTTTGGGTTTGTGACGCATATTGGCAATTGGTTTAGCCCCTATAACAGCAGATTGAAGAGGTGTGATATGACTTACCATTGCTGTGCCCGGTTATTTCAGAATGAGAGGAGTTGGGTTATAACTTATAGTCTATCAAGCTGGCATAATGCGGGCTGGTAGATGTCACACGCCCACGAGAAAATCTTTTAGGGATTCGGGTTTTCTCGTAAAGTTTTCCTTTTCCAGCACGTAATCACGTGCTGGAAAAGGAAAACTATGTAATAAACTGCCTTCTGTATTGTTACTAGTAAAGTCCTAAAATATATTATAACAAACCTGGAGTTCCTCAATATTTGAACTTGGAGAAACTCGTGAAAACGTAGCAATATTTGTTATTTAAATACACAAAACCTTGCCTAAAGCGAGAACATTAAATAATAAATTACATAAAACATAAAGTGGCAACATGTGAAGTTTATAAAACAGTTAAGTATACGAGTAGCAATGTTCAGACTTTATTTAGGAAACATACGGAAAGTCGAATCGAACTTACTAAAGCGAGTGGAAATTCTTGATCGATCATCTGGAGGTATCAAATGCGACTGCGGAATTCTATATTAAACTTTTACGGGCAGCATTCACACTCACTATCAAAGACGTTCGTTTTCGTAAAGGGTCAGTGACTTTATTGTGTTTGAATAAAGTCGAAAATTCCGACGTCCCTACCTTTACCTTCTAAACCATCGGGTTACACGTTCTTCCGGATTATTTCATCCTTTTCTTGGAAGGTATGACTGTAGGGTGTCTTTATTTCAGTGAATGTTTCCTGTTCCAAGTTGTCAAATTTTAATACTTTCGAACGGAACTACCAGTGGGAGCTACGGGTTAATATATCTTTGGTATATATACTATGCCCTGGAGCTATACCTTATTAAACTGTTTCTATATCTACAGTTACAGCTCCAGGCTATGTTTCATTTTACGGATAAGTATTCACTCAATCGTAGAATTATCGATTACCTGAACATGAAATATGCATATACCTATCAACTTGTGGCTCAGGAAATCCTCGTGGATGGACTCATATCGACGTTGCCTTCTTTTCTCTCGGCCACGACCATGACGGGTCGTCACACTTTACCCATTATGATCTTTCCTTAAAAGTGCTCCGAAAAGGAGACATAACTCCTTTCGTGCAATTAAAAATGATGGTATTTGAGTGTTGCATTACTTGTGCTGGATAAGCTAAGCTAAGCACTGGTAATTTCCTTCCACAAAGATTCGAATCCTTCTCAAGTTTTACAATAGGTTTACGAATAAAGATCTATTTTAGCAAAAGTAAAACCCAAAAAATGCGTATTAGACTATTTTCTTTGCGCACCACAAGTAGGTAACTGAAACAAATTGCGAGAGGATTTCATTTCAGTTCACGGATACCTTCCCTTTCATGAATTTTTAATCAACACACGCGGCGTTTCTACTGGATTAATAAAAGTGTAAACATCGTTTCAGTTCACGATGTCACTGAAAATGGAAATTGAGAAATTTTGATAAACATTAGTGTATAGCTGGTTGAATAAGGTTTTTATCATGGCACTGCGTGAAATAAATGATTTTGGCACCAATTAGAGCGTGACAAAATCGATTTGGCGTAGGAGTTTGGTAATTATTGAGTTTAATCACTTTCGTCGGAGTTTAGCGATTGTAGAGGTAGTGTAGGTAAAAGCATATCAAAGATACGTTTAATAATGCACCTATTCTGAGTTAATTCGATGGGTATATTGAATTTATGTGCGATGCCGACGTCGTTCGCTAATAATCACACGTGCCGCAAATACATAGTTTATTCTGGCACATTTGTGTACACTGCGTGCGAATATATTTCAGTTAATCTTGTTTTCATAGTTGCCTATAAACAGTTTTGGTCAACGGCAATAAAGGCTTTTGTTTTTTCCGGAATAGTTCCAGAATGAAATTATTATCATGCAATGGCTTTGCCATTTTATTTATTTTGTTTTTGGTATTACATAAAAGGAAAACTTAATATCTGAACTAAGTTAAACGTCAGTTTTATATCTAAGTGGACAACGTTGAGTTAGCTGAATTTAAAGATTTTTCAAAGAAGACAGCCGGTGAAAGCATCCCGTGCTATTAGTTTTGACTCTAACATTATGTAATGTGTACAAACTATTTTTACCTGCAAGTATTAAGAAGCACGTTTTGCAATTATTCATTAGATACCTGTTTTTACCAAAAATAAAAAAGGTATATCTACGTATACCTATATACATATATACCTATATTTTTAGATATATAGGTATATCTACATATACCTATGTTATTTTTAGATTACGTTTCAGATTCTATTTTTTGCATTACCTACATTACAGTATTGCCTCCCGGACATGACGAAAATTCGCCTTTAATGTAACATCATTCTGAAAATGATGTTACAAGTTGAACCAAATTTTACAGACATTTTACACTGAGATGCTCAGTTCTCCTCAATTACCAACGTACCTAATGCTCGAATCTGTAACATAAAAAGTTTGTTGGTGATTAATCTACTCTCCTTACTGACTTTTTTTTCTAAACCTTAATCGAACAAGCAACAGTGATATACTATTAATTTTGCAACGTAAGTATAAGTTAAGTTTTACAATTGCAAGCGATTATGTAAATAAGCTTATTGTTTGTAACTAAATGTCTCCTAGTAAAATAACGCATGGTCGATTTACCAAACGCGGTAACTTAAATTGAATAGATATAGAATAATTTATGTGATTACACTACATTGTACAAATCTCTTTTCTATCAGTGTTCTTTATGTGACACTACGTAATAGGGAGGTTCGGTATTTTTAGATTTTCTTCCGGAAATTGTGCGATAAAAGTGTTTTGAAAGATTCCTTTGTGTAAGCTCAAACTTAATGGAAACTGTTAGAGAAAAATAATAAACGGATTTTTTGTAATTTACTGCATTTGTGCGAATAAATAAAGGAAGGCTTCTGTTTGTTGTTTTTAATGCTTGTAGTTTTACATTACCTACAGTTTACTGGAATACTCTTAAGCCTTCTTTACTGTCGTCTTGGATCATTTAATTATTTTGTTCCATTACTCTGCGACTTTAGAAGGCACTTTGAGCATCTTTGTGCACATCTAATCATAACAAATAATAGAATCCGTTAAATCCAAACTATCCCGATTTACTTATGCTCTCTTCCAAATCAAATGTAGTACAGACGTGAAAACGGCGCTATCCGCATACTATGCCTATGCTTACTCGTGGCTGAGGTATGGTGTCATGCTATGGGGTAATAGTGTCAATAGTCACGATCTATTTATATTACAAAAAAAGTGTATCAGAATAATAGCCCAAATAGATAACCAAGATAGCTGCAGACCTTACTTTATAAAGTACAATTTATTAACACTCCCATCCCTATATATACATGATATTAGTTTATTTGTGTTCAAAAATATACATTTCTTTACAAAAGTTAAAGACACCCACAGTGTCAATACCCGCCATAAAAATAGTCTTTATTTGCCACATTCTAGAATAAAAATGCTTAACCAGAGCCCATATTATATGGCAGTAAAAATATATAATAAATTACCAATAAATATAAAAAAGGAAATAAAAATAACACAATTTAATAAAAAATTAAAAGCATATTTAGTCAAAAAATGCTTCTATTCCTTAGAAGAATATTTTGAGACTACAAAAACTAATAAATACATATATACATAGCTTCGCCTGATAAAAACGTATACAATACTCAAAAATACCAAATTAGAACTAAAATAAATAAATAAATTAACAAAAAAAACGTAATAAAAAATTTTTAATAAATAAAGAGGTATCTACATATTAAACAATAAATTAATGCACATATATTGAGTTAAAAATAAAATGTAACTATAGATACACAGTGAGTGTGATATCATAACAAACAAAATATATATTATATACTACATACATATTTAGTAATTGTTAGCATAATTATATATTTTGTTGCAGTTTAAAAGTAAGAATAAACTAGACTAAATATGTCTTAATATAAAACAAAAACTGTTATAATACATTAATATAATATTAAAAATACATAGTTTTATATGCTAAATTTTATAAAATTGCAATGCTTGTAGAAGGCCGCTAAGTCATAAGTACACTATTACAAAATGTAACACCTTATTTATACACTTAGTACGCAATAAATCTTTTGAATTTGAATTTGAATTTAGAATGAAATGTTTTTACCCGACTGCCGAAGGAGGAGGGTTATTAAGATGTGGTTATTAACGAAGTCCAATTCCTGTGTATAATACACAGGAATTATTTATTCAAAAGCCATACATAGCCTGATTCTTTGTCTTGATTCGAGTTTTTATGAGCAATAATTATTTATCAATTTATTGCAATATGAACATTCATTAAGTACGTTCATATGTAGAAAGGTTGTTGTTAAAAGTTTCGTAACAATATGAAACCCTGTAAATCATACTGTAATCATAATGTACAGGTAAGTAAATTTAATAAAATATCTGTTTCTAATAAAACTCCTGGAAGAGCGCTTTCATATCAAATTAATTATACTTTTTTCTTTTGCGGCTAAAACCGGTGGATTATTTATATTTAATTACAGTATCTAAGGGCCGCAGACTGGTTTACGACTGTTCCTTTGCCCCTCTTGGCCAGGAAATTAAAGCAATAAAAAAGTTTGGCTAGCCATGGAGATTTGAACTATTCAAATACTGCCCAGTTTAAAGAATAGAACGTTAATTATTCGTTTATGGTACTTTAAAATTATAAATAATTTTATTTAAATATTTTTTGATGTGAAATATACTAAATTCTCCTAGATATAAATTTTGCGTTACTTGAAATTGTGGCTCTCAAAAATTTTCTGAGGCAATGTAATAATTTGGGAAAATGAAATGGGTATAAAACTAATGGACCATGTTTTGTAACTTTTTTATTTGTGCTATTTCTAAGTTTTATACTTCCCTCTCAAAGTTTTACAGAAAAATAAATATATTTTACCCACATATTTATAAGTTACGTGTGGCCCTGGATCTTGTGAATCGAAGTAACATTAAACTCACTACAAACAATATAGTTCAATTGGAAAATTGTTATCTACCAGGTTCATTAAAATAATTTCCAGGTTGTCATTTTTATTTGGGGATTTTTTAACTGCACCTCTATTTAGAAATTTATGCAAACAAAATTTCTCCACTAATAACCCACTGCATATCAAATAAATGACTGTACTACAAATTAACTTCTTGATTACCTAAACATGATGTACAAAAAAATGATTAAAATTCATAAAAATCTGATGGCTTTTTTATTACTCACCGTAAAACTTAAATACTGATTTGCACACAAATTATTCAATATTACAACGGAATTTCCAGAATTATTTTCCAAAACTGCATAACAAATAATGTATGTTTACTGTGTTTATAATTAAATTATAGAGTGCTAAATGAAAATGGAGTAATGAATATTACTATCTAAATTATATAACAACTAGTTATTGCAGCGGTTTCACTCGTGTCCTAAGATACCTCTTTTTTAGTTTAGGTTAGGTTAGAACTGCGACCACAACGCACGAGCCGAGCGAGCGAAGCGAGCGTGCCACGGCAGCGGCCGGCGAAGTGCCAGAACCGCATCGGTCCTATAGTTGAGTGAAAAAGTAGAACGTTATTTATGCTGGTAAAAAAGTATTAGATTTACTTTTAGTTAACAGATAGTCATTCAGTGAAATAGTTAAGCTTTAAAGATCTAACAGTATAGTATAATTGATTTATTTCATGAGCAAATTTAGTGTGCAATTCAGTATTTTTGGTGGTAATTTCGAATATTTTGATTGAAAAAAGGGGATTTACAGTTACAGTATTAAATACCACCCTTTTTATTTTATTGTTATTGAAAATAACAGGTTAAGTATTGAATACATTTCTGAAAGGTATTTTAGTAATAACGAGAAAATGTTAGTAAGTAATTTACTCAGCTGTACTACCAACTATTTACTATTAGTTATATAAGAAGATAATATTCTATGTGGCTTTGTTGTCCCTGGAATACACGCAAATGGTTTTCTTTTTAGCTTGTTTACCGTCGCGTGAAAACTATTGATTAGTAGTATTACATGACTTGTTTCATAGTAGTGTAAACGTATAAGTCATGGGAGCGGGAGCGGGTAGCCTGAGCGGAGTTGAGCGCGCGAAATAGGGGTGTCGGGGCTGAGATCTGAGTCGGGCGGCAGTGTGGCGGATCCCGCGTGACGTCAGCGTCCGGGCGCGGACGTCGCACGGCGCATGCGTCGTCGATCCTTCCCCCGGCGACCCCGCGCCCCGCCCACACCCTCGCCCGCCACTTCTCGGGCGGCGTGCGACACCTGCACCCGCTCGTCCGCCCGCCATAACTTTCGCCTACCCGCGCCGATGCAATATAATAAACTTTCCGTTAAAAGTGCGTGTGGGATTATACCGGACTCAGACTGAAGTAACTTTTTAGTGACATTGCGCTTCTTCTGTGTTTTGCTAAAAGTTCGGATGTAAAAAGTTCAGGTAAGTAATGTGAAGTAGTAGACATGCTCTTTTAAAAAACTTATTATGTTCCTTCTATAAAAACAAATTGATAGGTATTTAATCTGGCAAACCTATGCTATAAATTTTACATTTTTATCGCACTGAAAAAAAATTATTTTCCTATATAACCATCTATACCAGAAGTATCGGCATTTTTCACAGTTTTATTGTTGAGAATGTCTTTGTTCATACATGCACGGTAGCTGGCAATTAGGTTCAAAGAGATAAACAAACGTTATTGGGCACTGGTGTCAAGTGCATGGAGTGCGGCGGTTGCGTAACCGGCTGCGCTGAGATCAAATCTGCGACCCCAGCGCTGATCTTGTCAACATACCTACGCGCTATTACGTAGTAAAGTAAAACTATGTTCAATGAAACTTGTAGGGAAACGGTGAAATTGTCAGCAAACAGCACATACTGTGAGAGAAATTTGACACTGTAGTTTTTACGCTTAAAAATATAGCTTTTAGAAAATATGGATCCCGTCGCGTGCCGTAAGATATGGTTCAACGTATTTATTTCTTTCTAACTGTGGGTTTCAGGACAAGATATGCCATATGCGGTATTGGCGATAACAAATTTTGAGATTTTCGTAATGCAATGTGTCATTTTAATGCGAATTAACTATTGCGTATACAGTAGATATCGCTTTTTTGTTACACGGAATAACACTCTTCGGATAGAATGCGTGTTAGCTATCAACTTCAATTTGGAAAACCTATATCAAATCGAAGTCGTAGTCTGTCTGTAAGACAATGGTTGTGAAAGCAACACTAATGGCCTGTTTCACAACCTCTGGATAGCCGCTAACGGCCGGATAAATTAAAAAATGGAACAACATTTGTAAGAAATTATCTGCCAAGTAATTTAACGGGACCTTATCAGCAGGTAGTGAAACATGCCCTAACTTACGAATGCGTGTTTTATAATCCGAGAACTTCTTTACAATCGATACACAAGTATTTTAAAAAGAGAATTATAACGAGCAGCTTGCCATTCTTTTTTTTTTTTGTAATGCCATCTGTCAGTTCCATGATTATTCATAGATACAAAGACACGTATTTATGCTGTTTATGGTGAGACTGTGCGGACTATAAGTTTATAATAATATGAGAACGATATACTTTTTACTGTTTTTCGTACTTATCAATTAAGAACGAACCATTTTCAACGCATTACCTTAGTAATGCGTTGAAAAATTTGACAAAGGGGAGTATAAGTATGAACTGTTGGATATTTCTGTTTTCTTCAGCGTGTACATAAATAAATAAATAAATTAATAGGTGGAGAGGTCCTATACGACGTTTTTGTTAATGGAGTTTTTGCCTAATGCTGTCGTTTCGCACGCGGATTTGCGAATTTGGAAAATAGTTGCTCGGTTTCCACTGTTGTCGAATGTTCTGGCAACACCATTATTCGACAGCGAAAATGTCAGTGCGTTAAAAATAAAAAACTACATGCCGCCTGCTTTAATTCAATTCAAGCGTGAGTATGAACAAAAAGGTTCGGAGAATTGGCTTATTGCTTTTCCTAAAATGAAATAAAGTCATTTTGATGATATCCAATACGTGTATGGCTCCATATTTATTACGGTAAGCGTCTGTCAGACATTTAATATGAAGTATTTACCTGTCAAGTTATATCTATTGTAGGTTTATTACATAACATCACGCCTGTATTTTCCGAAGGGTTAAGTTAAGGTGTAGGTACCTACTGAGGTACCACACATAGTTCGCCAGGATGTTTTGGGTCACAGATATACTTAAAACAGGGTGAAGAATGAGCATATTGGCATTGACCGTGCACAAATCCGGAGTCGGATTCCCGTTAAAGCACCTGTAGAACACCAATGCATTAAACACCTACTTTATTCTCAAATGGAAATATATTAAGTGCTCAATGCTATATTAAGTGCTCTAAAAACCCGTGCTCAAATTCAAATTTCGAGTTACAAAAAAATCCTATAAAAACACAATAACATTTTGATGAAGTTTAAACATTTGAATCCTGAATTAGCGCTTGACAGCTGCTCTTGCGACTTCGAAATCAATTTGATAATCCTGTTATTTGGAGTGTCACGTTTGTATAGAAATGAACAACTGAATTAATTCCACCGAGGACTCCAATGGGAAATAGCTATATCAATTTCACATCTCCGAGTCTACACAGGAAATACTGAAAGATATGTTAATTAACAGCAATCCAGTTCTGCGTACACTGATTACCTGAATAAATAAATAAATATAAATAATAAATAAATATCCTGGGACATTTTACACAGCACCATCAAGTCCCAAACTAAGCAGAGCTTGTACTATGGGTACTAGACAATGGATATAATACTTATATACTTTTTTTTTGTAAATAAATACTAATACATAGGAAACACCCAGACAAACACAAACATTTATATTCATCACATAAATATTTATGCCTTGTGGGAATCGAGCCACTAGACCACAGACGTCGTCTTTTTCGTATTAACACAATCTCCCTTTATTACTTATTTTGAATATTATTTTATACCTATATTAGCTGTGCCTGCGTTACCCTGTAATCGTAATTTTTTTTGTAATGTTTTCGTCAGAAGAACACAAACAAACAATGTTTTTAATATTCGTTATCTATTTAAACTTATAAAATATAAAATACAATATGGTTACCTACTACTCAAACAAGATTTTATTTTTTTCGTTTCCCTCTTGTAACTGTGAATCGTTGTCTTAATCCGTGCTTTGTCCACAGATTATAAAAAATATCGTGTCTACGTAATTAAATTGGTTTTACACAAAATGCGGGCTTTAACAAGGACCTGTAGAAGCCTGTTATTAGTTCGTCCTAATTAGATTTACTTTATACAGTGAGTGTCCAGCTACTTTATAAAACTCCAATACTGACTCAGCAACAACGTACAGCTAGAAGCATGAAATTTTACATAGAAGTTAGAGTGAGCACTAAGAAGGGGTTTTTGAGAATTCCTATGGAATTGGAAAAATCAATAATCGCAGGTAGTCATCAAGTTGGCACGACGTAGCAGGTACAGTCAATAAAAGAACGTCACGCACTTCATATTGGGTAGATTTGTTTACAAGATTTCATTGATCGTATTTCATAACATACATCACGGGTGATTTCCCAAAGGGTTAGACACAGGGTTATTGATATACCATAGTTTGCCTGTATGTTTTGGTTGAGACGAGCATGTCGCCATTTACCAGGCACAACACGAAACTCCAAGTTACTACTGAGGATTTTAATTAAAAAAACAATAACACTTCTAGACTTGGGAGGCCGAAAAGGCCATCTTTAGCCGTTCCTCTAGAATAAATTCAGATTTTGAAATGATAGCAGCTCTTAATCAAATCAATTTCTTAATAATAAATAAATTATTTATTATTTTTTCATCTGAATCACATTATAATACATCAAAAGCGACATTTTTAACCCAGCTGAAAATCAAACCATGGATCAATAACTGCGCCTGCGACTACCAAACCGATGAGGCATTTATTTCATTTCCTGAGTTGGATTTATTTTGCTTTATTAGGAATTATCCGGAACCACGTCTAGTCGTGTATTTATACAGACCCTATCACGTAGGTTTCGTGCAAACACACTGACCAGATGTGTGTACATTACTGAATCCTATTTGTGTATCAAGTCCGCTTACCCGCCTATTCTTACCAGTATTTGCTGCTTGTGTTTCGTGTGTTATCTATATCGAACGACGATGTTATCTCTAGTACTGGACCGAAACAATTAGGGCCGTGACAGATAACTAGGACCAGAACTGTTTGAGGCGAATAAGAATCACTGTAACACTGATTAATAAAATATACAGTACATAGGTATATACTTTTAACATGCCTTGTGACTTATTATATACTAGCTTTCCGCCAGCGGCTTTGCCCACCTGGTCTATATCACTCGGTAAAGATGTAGCTTTCTAGAGGTGAAAGAGTTTTTAAATCGGTCCAGTAGTTTCGGAGCTCTTTGCAAACAAACAATCAAATCTTTCCTGTTTATTTTATTAGTGTAGACAGAGAAAACCTTGTAACTGTCATGTTCTTATTGTTTTGTACGTTTGATGTTCCCGTTAGTTTCAGGGAATCATGACATATCTAACAAAAGGAAACTAGAAAAAAATATGGTTTCGATATAGCATTTTCATAGTCGGTGCGGAAAAAGCATTTTTTTGAGACTTTCGGAAGGTTGTTTCATAAATAATATACCTACCTATAATATACTTCCTTCATCATTTAAATCAAATCAAAATTTATTTGCATTACATGTAAAATACAGATTTGATTTCATCATTTACACTATCATTGAGCCTCATTCCAGTACATTTCTCTCATATATTTCTATCGCCTAATATTTTCACCGACATTAGTACTAAAATAAATTTTCATGTCATGCTTCTCTTCGCTTTTATTCTTTCTCTTTATGTCCGTACTAATAGGAGCAGTAAACACGTTCATTGTATCACTAAAAAGCCTTCCATGATGATATATAATAATAGCGGTGCTTGAATCGCGTCATAATTCTAGAAAGTTGTGACAACCATAAATTTCTTGCAAGAAAGCTAGTTTTAACTAGTTGTCCTTATTGTTGGTAAGGCAATTACGGTATTATTTTGTTGTATGGAAGTTTTGATTGAATGAAGTGATTTAATCCTAAGTAGGACGAGAAACAATGAAACAGTGGGACTGTTTTTATCAATGTCGTGTCTTATTAGCGACTGAAGGTTTGAGTAATAAAATATGGCCGAATTTATATCAGCAGCAGTAGACAAAACGTGATGATCATGTTCTATCGCGTTATTTATTTCAATAATTATTTCAGGTAAAACTGTTATCTTTAGGACTCTACTGTTATATATAGACTTTTGCCGACTAAAACCGTATTGCCTACCCTATTGCCTGTCTAGTTTTTAGTCACGGGTATATCGAGCACGTCCGTGGCAGGTTGTAGTCCGGTAGCTACTTATAATCGAACCCCATAAATCGTACCTCATACGTGTGCTTTTTACTAAGGACTACTATTACTACTCCCTAGGGAGTATATCTGCGGGCAGCGTTATTTTGTTTATCCTAAACTAAGTGCTAAACATAAATTCAGATATCAGACAAAACACGGTCGTATGAAACTGCTTCCATTTCGGGTGGCTATTTAATCCTCCTAAATGTTCAGAAGGCGGGCCATATATTTTGTTAGGGTGCTTAATATTTAAGTTATTTCGTTTATTCTGGTTTTATTTTATTTTGTTTACTTTTACTTAAACATATCGTTAGAATGATTGGTTCCTAGGAGTTAGGAACATTCTCCCATCTATCGTGATGACCGCGCTAAGTGCAGCTGAACTTAGCAGATCCACGCGATTGTCTCTGAAATAACAAGCAGCGTTAATCAAAAGTTTTGTTCTAATCAGAATACGGTATAATACCGCAATAAATACAGGAGGTTTAATTTTATCTATGTAAATTAGCTCTTTGTAAGCTTCAAAAGGCAGAGTAACAAAAAGTCGTCGGGAGCGGTAAGCTATCGCAGAGGCTCGGGAGCTAATTGCGACCGTAGAGATATAAAACCACCATTACTAATACCCGGACGGGATTGATCCGGAATTTCCGTCTGTCCGAACGTCTTCCGTTCTTCGTATTAATAAAATTTAACGAATTGCTATAAAAATATGTGAATTGTATTGAGGTATTTAAAATTTAATCCTGTGTACGTAAGCTGGAAAATATTATGTATTATAACATATTACGAATATTTCGAGATGTGCGTTGGAAACTTATTCATTTTATTGGAATTCACCTGCATTGTAATTACGTTGACAGTCTACTGCTACTGTATTCAAAGTAAATTTTTAACCGCTTGTGAGGAATATAATAAAGTCTCTTTATCTGGCTTCGCGAAATATGTATTGGCTATGATTTTTCAGCATATATTTTATTTTCGAAGTCTATTATGCATCAGGCAGAGGCGTACTTGATAAAAGGAAAAATTGAAACTAAAGATTTCTTTTTTATTTCGACTTTCGTAGCAAAGAATATCTAACGAGTTAAAAAAAAGCACTTCATAAATATTGATGATCTGAGTTATAATTTGAATTTACTGTTGACGGAGTCGTGTTATTTTTGCTAAAAGCGTTTAAAAATTCTTGGCGAGGGTGCCGTGTCTCTCTGAGAAGTTACATCTAACTGTCAGCTAACATTTCAATGGTCTAAAAGTGGTTGGCCGTTTGTAGTTTACCTCGTCCCAAGTGAATACAGCTGAAATAAAGCAATTCCGCCGTGACGTCACAACAATGCAAACTTTCACAACGTCGTCCTAATTATTTTATCTTCACTTTGATTTGTGAATGCTTCTAACTAAGTAGGTATAATTCTACTTAGAATTTTTCATCACTTACGGTTTTACAAATGATCAGCACCTATAGAGGTATTAAAAAAGCTTATACCTACGTATTATAACCACTGTCTAGTACCCACAGTAGGTACAAGCTCAGATTAGTTTGGGACTAGATGGTGATATGTAAAATGTCCCAAATATTTAGTATTATTATTTACGTGAAAATTTTTCCCCTAGTATTTTTTAAACTGAAAATAACTTAAAAAGAAGCGCCATTGATAACATTACAGTACACTTAAGTGGAAACAACCATTAAACACTAATAAAAACACCTAACACCTCAGTTACTTAGCTGAAATGTAAACCACCTCTGAAAATGTCGCCTGAAATTGCTAATGTCGTTTGATATTTTCTGAGCTCTTAATACCGTATTATTTATCCGGGCAGTGAGCCCCGCAGGGTCATATTTTAGTCAAAGTCTGTGACACCCGGCGTAGAAGGGATCGTTTGTAACGGAGCCTGCGGTCATTATCTCATTTCATTTATACTCGACGAACAATGCTCTAGCTAGATGTCTGAAACAGGCTTTTCTACGAATGAATATTAATGATTTATAGTTCCAAACCTTGTAGTGGAATTCTACTAGGTATAGAAGTTTCATCTCAAGAAGTTCGTCCAATTATTGAAATTTGTATAGATAATAGAATGACTGTACAATAGTCCTATTCGCAAACACAGTTTAAAAATGTCACATATCCAATAAATATTGTAGGGTAGTAGTACTTAGGTACGTATGCACGTAGTATGTATGTATATTGCATGTTTTGCTCAAGACTTAAATGTGTACGAATGTAGAAGACGATAATTACCTTCTTTTCCCTTATATTGCCTCATTTGTAGTCCACAGCTAATTACTGATAATTACACACTGAAGACGGAATATTATTAGGTACATTACCACTTCTCAAGAAATAAATGTATCGTGATTAAAGTCATTTGATAACTTCATCTAATATACGAGCGGGAGTGACCTTTATTGAGGCAAATGTTAAATATTGGACGGAAAAAGTCAATTGACCACCACCAAGTCAAAATTCAACACTGATATTTAGTTGGCAAATAAAATAGCTATGAAGAACTGACTGAACTTTGACTACAGAACCTTTAAGATGGAATAGAAAGGGCATAGAAAATAAAACGAATCTAATTAATATTAAAACTCCTTTGTATTAAGGAAAAACACTTCCAAGTATTAACGCAGACAGTCGGCCAGTACCAGCCCGGAGATATTTTTTCATTAATTTGAAGAAGGAAACTTTTCGCGAAATTAAAATACTCCCTTATACAAAAAAGTTCTTACAGATGTTGGCGGGTACGAAATATACTTAATAAAATTAATATCAATGAGTCGAAAATAATAATCTTTAGAATAAAAGGAATACTGTAATGTTACATTGCATATAAGTGGGTGAGCATCATACCTATAATTATGTCCACATCCTCAAAATAATGTAGGCGAGACGGTTCAGAAATAAACTGCCAACTGAGATCGAGTATTAACGAGTATGGGTGTAGTTGGCAACAAGAAGTCTCGTTGACCAAGTCTAGAGTAGGTAAATTATGTGTAACTACCAAGTTATGTGTGGTGGGTGTTTGTGTGCAAATAGCCCGCTTTGCTGGAGCCGTGAAAACGCGACGCTGACGTCTCGCCAAGTGGTTCTGTTAAGATTTCCACACGGCTGAAGGGTAGTTAGCTGTAACTACTCCGTTAGGGACCACCTGCGCTGCAATGAATGCGCTCTGCATGCGAGCGCCACGAAATACCCCCGGGCTGCTTAATTAATGTCTTCATCCGAGCTACCAACGTTTTACGTAAATTGTTTCTATTCATAATATTATTGTCTTGTTCCTTGATGTGAAAGAAATATTATAATTTAACACTAACATAATGTACTACGCACTAAATATATAAATACCATGACTTGTATATTATATTGAATGTTATTTATTCAAAACGCTCCATGTTAGATTAAAATTAGGAACAACATTAAATTCAATATTAGAAAAAGTAAGTACAATTACCAGTAATATATTAATAATTCAGTTGTATTGAATTATTGAAATATGACAATAATTAACAACGAAAGCGGTTAAATATGGCGCGGGTATCTTTATTTGCTTAGCAACTTTAACATATCAAAACAAAACGTAGTAGGTATGTTATTACCTCTTTGTAACGTCTACAATCATTACATAAGAGCCAGACTAAGAATTAAAATTAAAAATAAACTACCAAAGTCGTTTAAGGAGCTTAATTTAAAAACAAAAACGTACTTTGTTAAACACTTGGGAGCTTGAGTGACGTAGGTCGATATAAGTTAAAAGCTTCAGGCGCTTAGGAACGCGCCCTACCAAAGTTTTCGTATTCTCGCCCGACTTGCGCAGTTATGTACTTACGTGTATGTCGTATATAACATATAATACACAGTGACTTTTACAACTGAGAAGAATGACGTTGTATTTACGAGCAACTTTTGCGTAGTTGTTTTTCTTTACGGCCAAGCAGGGAATAAAATAGTCATACTCTAACCGAGCTTTCTTCTACGCCAAGTGAGAATGAGATTCAAGCGCCATAAATGCGTAGTAGTCTTAATTATTTAATTTTAACAATTAGTAGCTGATACTACTGGATAGATTAAAGCTAATGCAGTCGTTTCGTTTGACAAATAGTCAAACGAAACGACTGCATTAGCAGACGATAGGTTAGACTATGATTAATTTTCTGCATATTCTTGTAGAATCAGCGCATAATGGTGTTTAAAAATTCGTAACGTTTAGTAAAATGTCGGTACTTACGTTTACACCGATAGTATTACGGTTTAGGTATTATACGTCGGTCAAACAGTTACTAATTAATCAGCACACAGGTAATCCATTATTGTGTAATCATTTGGCAAGCTGGCTTACTATAATAACTTGGAGCATTTAGTGTCGTATGCAGTTTAATGAAGCATACAATGTGTGAGCTTATAATTACTTTGCAGATTAATAGTAGTAATATAGTAGTCTATTAATAGTTTTGAGCTACGAAGTTTTAGTGTTAGATGAGTACTAAAGTAATTTACTACAAACTCGGAATGTTTAATTTACAGCAGAATCTAAAGTTCATGAAAATCTTAGCATTATTAGATTGTGTAGAATGTGTGTCCGTGTGTGTGAGAGTTATTTCCCGTCTCACAGTGAAAAAATAAAAATTGACTTTTTCTAGCCAAAAAATGTTATGTATTATTATATCCAGACAGACGCGGCCTGCGGTGTCAGTTGTTGTAATAATAAAAATAAAATAAAATAAATATACTGGGACATTTTACACAGCACCATCTAGTCCCAAACTAAGCAGAGCTTGTACTTTGGGTACTAGACAATGGATATAATACTTATATACTTTTTTTTGTAAATACATACTTATAATACATAAAAACCACCCAGACAAACACAAACACTTAAGTTCATCACATAAATGTTTGTGTCCTGTGGGAATCGAAGCCACGACCTCGTGATCAGCAGTCCGGTACCCGAACCACTAGACCACAGACGTCGTCAATAATAAATCTCTCAAATAAATCTCTAAGAAATAAAAAATATGATTTTTTATTACAAAATAGATACTAGGGCTTTTGTTACCATATCAGTTACGGTATTATCCCTACACTCACAATTTTAAAATCAATTTTGTAATCATTACTAATCTACTACTAATCAGTCAGTTGTATTGACCGCAACCGCAGGCGGCGCCGTCTGGGAGAGGCTTAACAAATCACAATAAGTTCTTTAAAAATAAAATTGTGCAGGTACAAAGAACATCTGGCAATCGTTTATTGCGTTTTAAATTCAAGTGGAGGTTGTTTTAGTCAAGAACGAAATGTTAAGTGCCATAATAAAATAAGAGGTCCTTACACAAAATTATGCTTTAGGTGTCCAAAATAAGGCAAAGGAAGTAAACAATGAAATGGATTTGAAAGAAACAAAATGACCTTAAGAAAGGCATAAGACCCTTCAGATTAATAATGAGCAAACTTCTGCTTCGTGATTATCTATTGCTATATTTAAAATTCGTGTCGTTTTGCTAAAAACCGTCATTAGGATTTCTTAAAAAACTGTATAGGACTGGTGAAAAATGTCATGCCATGAATAAAAAACATTTCCTTAAGCACATTTTGATTACAGGAGGTATTAATAGTGGTATCTGCCCATTACACTGATGTCAGAAAGTCTCCGAGTAGGTACAAAAACGATGGTTGGTCAGTAATGAGGAGATCATAATCAATTCATTCCAAGATATAACTGTATACGAGCTGTCTGTTTGTCTGTCTGTACGGTTATGGTTGTGTTGCATACTTTACTAGGTGGATATTGTTTGTAAAAGGAGTAAATATATTACATAATTATTATTTAGAATAAACGTAATATTACACGGTATATTAACATAACACATTTAATTTATGTAGAAAAAATGAAAATAACCAATTAAACTTTTGTTCGTATTATCGATATCATTTATAAAAAAGCCTTATATTAAGAGATAGATAATAATAATCCTAAAAGGAGATCTTTCACGTAATCCTTATTGCTTAATAAATTATATTGCAATAACAACAGAATCTTAATTATTCCCCTTAGCAAACAGAGAGATCCTAAACATTCGTTACTAATTAGGAAATTAATATTTTGTTTCATGTAAAAAAAAAACAATGTCTAGTTGTTGGGAAGTACATAAAGCAAGCAGCCTAGTATTTGGTCTCGGCGCCATAGCCTATATATAAGCCTACTACTAGAGACTAGGTAGAGGGTAGAGGTACTAAGTCCTTAGATAGTGTGTGAATCTAAAGTATTCAATTAATAAAATATTTAAAAAAATTATAATCAAAAGCGTTTTTTTCATGCATATTTATTTTTAAAATGTTTTTTAATATTAGGTTGTTGACAGGTTAATAGGTTGTTGACACTTATGTATGTTCCGTCTTGTTTTGAATTAAACATCGTTAAGGAGTTCGTATTGATTTTTGGAATTATTCCGCTTATGTTATTAGATCTGAAAAAATTCAGGACAGTGAAAAATACCTACCTCTACATAAGTACTACGCGTCCGTACAAAATGCCTAAAAAGTTCTTTTTTACTAAGATTTAATCTAATGATCCGTTTAGTAAGCAACCTCACATTTAAGAACACCGCCAAACAACTATGTTACTGTGTCTCGTTGTCAGTCGTGCGTACATGAGATCAAAAGCCCAAAGGGGATTCACTTGAATTGCGTGAGACCACTCTTGTGCTCTCCATTGGCAAGATGTGGTCAAATACATAAAAATCGGTAAAAGTAATTATGCTTGCTTGCTTGTTAGTCTGTAGATAATTATTTTGTGTACTCCCATTAAAAAATTGTCGAGATCATGAATACATTATATTCGTTATTAATCGTAAATAAAAACCAAATTAAAGCTTGAAAGAAACTTCAATTCATTACAGTGATATGTTAAATTATATTTATTTTACTGTAACATGATTTTTTTAAATGAATGCTGCACGATTTTATCAAGCTACACCAATTTAAAAAGTTATAAAAACGAATGCCGATAGTACAGTATTCAATTAATATGTGAAAAGTTTTTATTATTTATGGCGGATATGAATAGCAACCTATGAATACAGAGATTTGTGTCCAAAGTCCAAAAAAATTGTTGACAACCTTAAAATTTCAATTCTCAACGACTATTCAAAACAAAATTGTAAGTTCTATCATAATTGTTACATTAAAACCATGTTTTTTTAAAGGAATGCAGCTGTAGAGTTTCTTCCCGACTCTTCTCCATAAGATGCACTTTTTATAATCGTGCAACTAGTTTGAATTTTCAAACTCATTATGGTCATTAGACCATATCAATAGGTAGGTACTTTAGAAATGACTTGAATTCTATCAGTTAAAAATATTAAACGGTAAATATCGGCAGTTACGTGGTGTTTATTAAAGGCTTTTACATTCAATTTCAGATAACACGGATCGCGCGAATTTACGTCGTTAGGCGCTGTTAATTACAGATAATACCTTTATTTACATCTAGCCTTTGCGTTGCTGCGGTTTCATTGTTGTGGGAGTTTCAGAAGTAAGTGGTTTCAGCACTATCCATTTCATATTGAAAGTGTTGTCTAAGTATTTGAACAGCACTACTGTGTGTATATTTTGAAAATATTTGTTTCTTATATTGGTGCTTTATCCGTATTTTAAAGCGTAAAATGTTAATAATATCTGGTAGCCATACCTATGGTAGCTAGACCAAAGTTTAACATTTATATTGATTTATGAAATAATTTTATTTCTTGGCCAATTTGTACCCAATCAATGTGCTTTAGATATTATATTTGGTCAGCGTTTGAAGTTTCCTAACCTGCACTACGCCAGCGGAATGTGGCCAAAACCCTCTCATTCTGAAAGAAGACCTATCCCTTCCAATAGGATAGTACCTACCTAACTAGGTTGATGATGAGTATCAGTGTAGATTTACCCTGAGAGGGTTGAGATGAAATCTATCATCTCACCCCATCTACACTGATTGATTAATTCTTACGAACTTGCAAGTTGGTTAATTTATTCGGTATGTTACAACAATTCAAACTATAACTTACTTATATTTTGTAATCAATCAACTACACTATGTTCGTAATTTGCGGTGGGTTAATTATTGTGTCAGTATTACTAACTAAAATTTGTAGGCACGAAAGTTATCTCAAGCTTAATTTTGAAGTTTTTTTGTTATTCTAAGCATTAGCTAGGGTAACATAGACTGAAAACAGTTTTATTGGGTTAAAGAATTGACTTAGAAATACACTAAACAGTGGTTTGGTAATCCGTTGTTGTTTTTAATAGGTAGAAAAATGCAAGACAAATTCGAAAATTTTTATATTAAGTATTGTATTGCATTCCTATTTCAACTGACTCTCACACAATGCGTAGATAAAACTGGTGCATCTAGACACACTATATTCTGTGTATGAGTTCTTAATATGTGACGTAAAAGCACTAACACAAAATTTCAGGAAATTCTCACGGTATTGTGAAAAATGAGATTCCATCTTTGACAAAATGAACTTTGACAGTATTCAGCGGCCTAACGCTGGCTTAATTTAATGTTAATGTACGGCGACACGAGCGGACGAAGGGAATAAAGCTATAAAACAAATGGGTCAGACACAATTCTGGAGGGGAGGTACGAAAACAGTTCCCGTTACAAAAAGCAAAATGTGATTCTCGGCTTCGATTCTTATCTTGCGATGTTACATCTTTTTCTCCTGTATAAATGAGCTTTTTTGGTGTAATTCTCGAAACGTGTTCACGAGGGTATCTACCGACCTTTTTTTAAAGGATGTAACTCTTCTTGTTCTATTTTTGTCCGGTTATAGGTGCAAACGATCAGACTGGATATATAGCCAACTTCTTATAGTTAATTTATGTACCAATAAATTAAAGTACAGAAGAAGACGGTCTTAGCTATCCTGTGTCATGCATTCATCGGTTATCACGCCGTTCTCCCAGAAGGTTTAAGCAGAGGTTTACTGCTGTACTTACGCTCAAAGTTCGCTGCATATTTAGGTTCCATATAATAGTTTAGTAAATAACAATAAGCTACACTAAACTACAACTACTGGATACTGGATAGCGCTTTGCTTAGTCCTAGAATAAATCGGAAACTTTAGATCCACGAGTCACATAATACCACTTTGAAGTACCTACAGTATTTAATAAACAACATTAGTCGTTACAGAAATTCAGAATAAAACAATTAGCATAGTTAGTTTTATTTTACGGTGTACAATAGAAAAGTATTTCTGAAAGACTTCAGTGTCTTTGTTGCAAGTTCTATGCGGGTCGCCGTCTGCTTTTCTATGAAACTTTCAGTTCTTCTTAATAAAAAGCGTAAACTGTGTCTATGTTACCGTAAAATTGTAAATCTTTATATTATAAATAAACTATATTCGAAATTGTCAAATAATTGTGACTTCGCATTTTTAGGTTACAGTTCTAACCTAACCGAAACAATTATTATGTACTTAATTAAAAATCTATTCCTAAATACAACTTAAATAAAATAATAATAAAATAACTATTTACAATAAGGCATCAAAAAATTCCTCCGCATCGCCATCAGCTGGAAGGGTACCCAGAAGGCTGGCTGCATTGCCACGTTGTATGGCAATGCTGATTCTCTGACCAAAATAATTATAATTATAATTAACTTAACAAAATGCTATGTATGTATTAAGAATTTACAATTTTATCGAAAGTTTACTATCTCGCAAGATATATTACTTATACTTCGACTAACGGTTTTCACAATCATACGGTAACATACACATTTTTAAAGAAAACTTTGTATATGTAACGAGTATTGACGTTTAAGACAAATCTACATCCCATATATAATATATACATAGAGGACAATTTTCAAGCGTAACAATAAAATAATTGATTTGATCAGTGCAACAATTTCCAAGTTGCTATTTGATCGCTCACAAGTTCTCGGAACAAGTGGTAGCAATTAATTTCCTTCTATGCTATTGTATTACAATTTATTGAGGAACAGTATATTATGTCAGTTATAATATCTAGATATCAGATTATCCCGGAATGGCTATTTTTCATTACGACAAGATCTAAAAAGCAAAAGTATTTTCAACTGAAAAAGTATGTCCGTATAGTACAATAAGATTAACTTGTACAGTAGAAGGGGATAAAGAGAAATGGAAAATAAGTAAAATACTTAAATATTTTCCTCGGCTCATCTCTCCCTGAAGGAAAAATTTGCCAATTGGACCAAAAATGTTTACGTCCTTTGATCTTAAATCGGGAAGGATTTTTTTATTATTGTTAACGTAACATGAAATAAATTATTGTATCTCTTGTTTTATCCAAGTATAATTGGATTTTTTGTAAGAATATCATTATTTTGGTTTCATTTCATCGACCATTTCATTAGGTAATTTCAAGATTCAGATTGAATAAACAAAATGTTGTGAGACAGTCCCTTTAGACCGCTCGCTTAGTGTCATATTGTAAGAAAGGTTTTCCTCTAAAATAATCATCATCCATCATGATTCTGTCGTCAGTTGTAAAGTAAGAAAAGTCCAACCATCTATTAATTTTCCCCACACGGTCTGTTTTGTGCATATAGATCTGTAAATAAGACATTATTGCAGCAATGCGTTGGATATAGAAATTAAAAATAACAATACAGCCTCTTTGTGTAAATGTGTATGTAACAATAGAAAGCATAAATGTGAAAAACAAGGAAAATAAGGATTTTCCCCAATATTTATGTGTTCCAGATTTACCACAAAATTTTCTGCACATAACATTTAAGCGATCTGACAAAGGTAAAGTGGAAAAAAATTTTAGGTGGGACAAAAGCCTAGAAGATCCCTGCGCCTCTTTTCATACCCTAATCGCGCGTAATGTGGCATCAATCTATTCAAATGTGGGATAATAAAATCTCCGTGCAATAAAGTTTTTCTAGTGCCTGCATTAGACTACGTTCGAGCTGGGGCGCGGCATTCAACTCGCACCATAAGCCGAACTTGATTGGACGATTTCAAATGCATCGAACTGAGTTTTCACTTCGTCTCGTAATACTTGGAGTTTAGATATTTCCAGAATTCTATTTCAAATCCGTTCACCAGTATTTGGGAACTTACTGAGGTTTTACGACATAATATTTGCGACTGTCACTTTGTGGAAGAAGGCTTCCACGTATATTGTGACGGAAGAAATCTCTAAGCACTGCAATGTCACGAAATAAATTGCAGTAGTCAGGAAAATTAATGAAGTTAATATTATTTAGCGGTAACTGGCTAAAATAAAAAGCGTGGAAATTGAATTTTCAACGATATGCTCACGCAACATTCCGTCCTGCATGACATGTATAGTATAATGATAAGGTCAGCAAAAATATTGAATTGGTCCTTGCTTGTAAGTAGGTTGGTGTATTTATGTGAAATAATATCGATTAAGAAATATTATATTGACTGGCTGATTGACTCCACTGAAGCCCAACTCAATTTCCCAGTCAGGCAAAGTGCCTGAAAAATTCATGCTTGGTTATTGGAAATAAATCGCGCGCTATACACCTAGAAGATACTGGTGTGAATAAATTTTCGCAGTTGCAGTGTGTTGTTATGCATCATTATCACTTAAGGACATGAAAGACTGAAATATGTATCATAACTTATAAAAATACTTCATAAAGTAATTCATCACGACGAATTTAGCGACGACATTAAAAAATAATAATGTCATAATGTTTAAAGCCAGGGTCCGTTTATACAATAATTCTACTTATCAGAGCAATTTTGCTTTAGAGCGACCGTTATGAGCAGTATCAAAATAATAATTGTTTTTACGGTTATGTCCCTAAGGGACATAGAGAATAGACGGGGGAATAAGGGTAGTTGTTTTAATTATATTAAATGTGGGCTCATAATCACTTTCAAATAGTTAACATTTCATTTAATTTCCATTAAAAATATCAGTATTATAACTGCAATAACAGGTCAGTCATCAATAAAAAAAAAAATGTTTCTATTGTTTTTATAATTTCTTGTTACACAAGCTTCACACGTTTGTAAAGTCTAATTTTTAGATATTTAGATAACACGTGTATAGTTGTTTTATATGTATAGCTAGAGGTTTCCATCATTAGACTCGACTCTAATCAAGCTGAGGTGCGATAAGTGTATGTCAACAGGGATTAAGAGGGACGATTAATTGCTTCCTCTGCTCAAATTGTTTATCTGGAAATTCTCGTATAAGTTGTATTTGATGTACAATCGTGTTTCGTGAGAAAAAAAGAACATGTGAAATAGCCTTCAAAATAAATGTAGGGTTGTTTGAGCACAGACTGATTAAGTGCGAATTTAAAATGTATTGTCTTTTTTTTAATCGGTGAACTCGCCGTACATACTGAAGCTCTCGTTTGTTATTGGAATCGGTGTTGTTATCATAAATGAACTCCCGTAATACTGTATACGTTTTTGTTTAGTGTCCATGTCCACACTATTCTTTCATTTTATTTTTGTAAAGCATTTGGTTTGAATAATTTCTTCTACTTGTATAGGAAAAAGGGCAGTGGCCCAACAGGCATAACACCCGCCTTGTCGGAGGATCCTCCCTTTGCATGGAGGTGCATCACACCTCTTCCATGTAGGTACACACTCTGTAGTAATTAATTTCTTAATGCAGATTAAATTATATGCTTATTCTCAATATAATATGCTCTACCTTAAAAATAAATTGTTGAGATCAAAGAAATTTGATTTAACTTAAGACAATGTTCTTGGGCCACTACATGTATTTTATTGGCACTACGAGAAAAGTGCCCTTTGACCAGTGCTCGTTTTACAAGCGACTGCTGATCTTGGTTAGATATAAACTTGCCCTTTACTGTGTCTCGTTAAAAGTTGGGACGACAGTGACAGCATAGTTGTAGTATCTGGGAGTGTTGTAGCTTTTCTACTACAATTTAAGAGCTAGAATCTTATCGGCGATACTTTCGAGTGCTTACATCGACCATACTGTTACGTCAGGACTTTAAGCTTAAGGTTTATATAGGTAGCGACCATTTTGATAATATCTTGTACAGTAAGGATCAGATCTATTTGGATGAACAAACTATTAAATATTTATAGAATTTAATTTTTAAAGGAATCTGAACAGTTTAGAATATTTTGGAATAATTCACAGTAAGTACACGGGAACTGTTTTTCTGACACGAATTTTATCACTTTAAGATAAAATCCAATTTCTAAAAGGTTTAAATAACTATGAACAGTCAGTTTTCCTCGATAAATTTTACGTTGACTACACTATAGAATGATCTTCCGTCAATCCTATAAAAGACCGATGATTTCCTCATAAAAAACCGGAAGGTCCCATTATGTGGATCATATAAAATGGAAAGAAATATAAAGATAATAAATAGCATTACTAGCTCACTTCACTCACTAATGCTCGAGCGCGATTTGCGTCTGATATTCAAGAAATGCAGTTTTTATCGAGACTAATGGAGGGTTAGGTTCATATAGGTATATACGTAGTCGCTCATTATATATCTACTCTTATAGGTCATTATCTGTTGTATGATGACAATACAACAACAAACTGATATTAAGTTTGTTGTTGTATTGTTAATAGCGTATACCATGTTATTGTAAACGCTTTGGCATATGTTCCACAGCTCTCTTACACGCTCGTAAAGTGGGACCAAATAAAGCAATATTTGCATTTCCTTTTTGCCATAACCATATATATTCTCGACAGGCATTCTTTGAAAGTGCTCAAACATACGCCATATACCTTTTTGTAATAGTATCAGATTGTAGGCTCGTTGATTAATGGCTTTTACACAACCCAGCAAATAAATATATCCTTGAGTTTTTGACATAAAGTTTTATCGAAATGAGGTTATTATTAAAGTATTTTGTACAGAGTTGGGTATATTAATAAACGAATTTGTACAGAAAGCGACTCCACATCCGGTGGAGATGTTAATCTTGGATGAAGACAACAGAGCATTTTAGGGTGACATTATGTACACAGGGAATTTGATGCGGAAAATTGACAGCGTACACGCTGTCAATTTACCTACACAAGGAAGGGAAGAGAATTTGATCACTTTGTTCAAATATTTAAAACCTTTATCGGAACAAAAACAAGAAGGAACTTTTCCCGAAAACACAGGCAAAGTTCTTTAGAAGCCAGATCATGTATTTTAGATAGATAACTCGTAACTTATGAATCTAAAATTCATGAAAGTTTTGATAGTTATAACTGTAGGTAGGTTATAAGTGTTTTTTACTCATAAAATCACTAATTTTGCTGCATTGATTAGAAAAATAGATTTAAGACGTGATTGAGTATTTTATGTTAAGTAGATAAATATATATTTATTTCAATATAGTAAATATTATCTACAAATGAAGACTACCAATACCAATCCGCATTTCGATAGAGATTATCCTGCCGGTGCCCTTGCCAGCAGTAGGAGAGTACCTAAACGAAATTGATACTACAAAACTATTGTAAAATGTATACGTAATGACTAGAGACCTTGAAGATCGTCTTCTAGTTCATGACAGAGATATATTAGAGCGATAGGTAATTCCGATTCTTTTATGTGACACGCGGCCCAAGCTATTAGTCTTCAGCTAGTAGGCTGAATGTACGCTCGAGTCTACCCATTTTTCACTTCCATTTTTTATCGGATGGTAAATCGAGAAAAGGTAGAAATTGGTTCTGCCGATTGTTTTTTTACAATATTACACATATTGTTAGCACAAAAGTATGACGTTTATTATCAAAATTAATTGTAGTGAGTTTTCTTAAAGAAAGGGGTACGCCCACGCACAAACCGATAAATTCTAAAAAGGCGTGTAATGCATTAAAAATGGCGTCGGGTGACGTCACCTGTCTTCTGTTCAGCATGAATTATCGGCGCAACGTGTATCGAGAGTCATTCATCCGCCGCGATGACTGGCACTTGAATAATGTATGTTCTTTTGTTTATCTCTTCAGGGAAACCTTTTATCCCAGTCTGTATATCGCTAATATACTCATAATATTATGATGCAGAATACAAAGGCAATGTCCCCGCTAAATGGAACAAATTTGATATTTTACATCACACACGTGTTGAATTCTGACCACAATGCGTTTGCTTACATAGTATAACAATAGCTACATTATTGCGCCAATTAATTTGTATATTGCGAAATAATTACGTTAATATTGATCAGTGATGATCGCTTTGATGGATAATGTAAAACTATGTAGGTACATACCTCAAATTATATTTTTTTAATGTAAATGTCGAATAAAATTGAGATTATGATAAGTCTCTTTGAAAAAGCAATAGCCAAGACGTAAAGTAATACGGAGTCAATCTAAAATTCTCTTAAATAGATACGTCTTGTTATCTAAAGCAACTTTAAGTAAGTTAACTCATTAATCAAACAAGTTGACTATTGGGTTACGTCTTGTTAGCGACTAAGTATCTATCTCTAGTAGACTCGTATACATACAGACTATAGAACAAATCCAAATGTAGTGAGTTAGCGTACTCGTAAGCTGTTCACATAATTTCAACAGGAATACGATAATACGACCTCTACGCCCGATTTTTTAAATTGTTCTTCGAAATATTGCCAGTGCAGGCTACAAAAATAGAAAATCAGATCGGAAAATTACTGAAACTTCTCCGTACAATATTTTCAGAATGATAATATTGCTCGGAGGAATACCATAAAGCTTCTGACAAAATCGATATTCCAAGGCGGAAAGGATTCGCACAAAAAGTAAAATACCGAATAAGGACAAAGACGTATTTCGGAACATAAATATCTTTGTCGCGATTTGTGTCGCTTAGCATTCTATCATTACTGCCATAGGAAAATATTTTTCTTCTTTCAGTTTTGTTTTCCCATTAGTTTGTTACTGGGAATAGCTTTTTTATTGGTTTAAAAGCCAGAACCAACATAAAGGATTTCACAAGGACTCATTTTCCATCTCTGTTAAAACAGTCACAATTATTAAAAAAAAATTGTAAGTACATATTTCGGTTTATCTAAACTAATGATCTATCAAAGTGTAGCACATAAAAGACAAATTCAATGTTGTGACATATCTCCCGTTGACACATTTTTCTTAAACGCACAATTTGGTACGGTTCTCGGGATTCAACTTTAGAGTTCACAACTCTCACAACCACACCGCGTAAAGCTTACATTGGTTATATGACGTCAGCCTCGCCGGCTGGCGCGTTCGGTGATAATATTCTCAGCCTCGGAAAGCCTCACACTTTACCTTTATCCTTAATAAGAATGTCCGGGGACTTATCCGTTTCGCTGCAACTTTAAAACTAATTTAAAGTTAAAACTAAATCTATCGGGAAAGTAAAGGGAGGAAAATTGTTATAAGGAATTTGATTTGGGTTATGAAATACGAAATCATTCAACCTTTGCGAAATGTGAATAGTAGATATTATGTCACAGGAAAATTGTTAAAAACTCTCAGATTATAATCTAAGCTATCTCCCGAGTATTTTAGATATTGTCTAAGGGCCTGTTTCACTTACTGATAAACTCCCGTTCAATTAGCTGCCAAATAATTTCAAACTAATTGTGTTCGAATTTTTTAATTTATCTGGCAGTTAGCGGATATCCAGAGGTTGTGAAACAGGCCGTAGATATTGTGAATTATTATTTTTTAGTGCTGAATTGTTTTTGTCACAGTTTTATCAAAGATGATCATAGTAAGTAGGTATGTAAGTATGGTGCAGTTAAAAATTTATCGACAGTTCTCAATCTCACATTTTCTTTGTTATATTCTCACAGCAACAATGTTTTCGGGCGTTCCAAGGGTTCCGACCAATCCCATCCAATAAAGCAAAAGATTAAGGTTATGTTTCTGGTCAGGGAATGTAAACAATTAAATCCGTTGGGTAACTACTTACTCCGACTGCCACCCGTGTAATCTTCCCGGCGGAGATAGACGTTGACCAGAGAATTTCGTTACACAGCGAGTTGAGAACGTACTGATTATGTTAGTCCCGGGAATGAAAACTAGAACATACTTCGAATGCGAGAATAAATTACAAACAGTAGCGGTATCATTGGATATACGTAGTATACATGTTATGTAGCGCCGAGTGTTATTTTTCTCACTCGTCTTTTGTGGTTCGCGTGAAGACATAAGTTCTGCAGCTTATCCTGTATTTTTCCTTCATACCAGGTCTGATTGCAGATAGAAATCCTTCGCTTTAATATTATTCCAACATTATTACAACAGCCCGATTTTATAGTGATGCCATCTATACTATCTCCGTTTTCCTTACTTCTAAACTAACGGAGAACTATGTTATACTATGTCAAAGCTGAAGCAGCATTAGTTTGTCTGACGGCCCTACATCTCTTTGAGGGTTGAAGAGGGTCGATTGTTAATGGATCACCTGTTTGACTTTAGGCCTTGATAGTTCTGGATTTATAGCCGATAATTCGAGGATTTATCAGGAATTAATCTACAAAAGATTTAGATTTAAATACATAAAATTATTTAATGTGTAATTTATGTATAGTATAAGTAATCTTTTACTCTTTTGATTCTCATTAATTATACATTACCGAGAACAGCAAGTGTTTTGATGGTTGTTTTCCCCAGACACTACTTATTTATGAAAGGGTTACACACAAAAGCTATCGCTCCCATGCGTCGTATTAAAAAGCGATTTACGTAATATTCCAAAAGTGCAAAAACAACCCGCGCCACAGAAATGGAGAACGAGCGAAACTTTTTATCAAACTGCTTCTGAACTGATAATTTTTATTTCGGAGCTAGAAAAAATTGCCAACCTTTGAAAAAATATCTAGCAAAACTATTTTAAAATTATATTTCATAAAAAATTGTCTCAAAATCGAAAGAAAAGTATTGAACAAGGAATTGTGAAATTTTTTTCAAAAGCGTATGAGAATTGTTTAATTAATATTTTTCTTTGTTACGTTATACAGATAGGTATTTAAAGCTACATTCAGATGGCTGCACTAATTACGACTTACCTAACAAAAACAAACTTTACCACGCTTTTACCCCAAGGGGTTAGAGGAAAACTATCGTGTTACTACTCTAACATTGTAAGATCTTCTCTGGTCAGAATAATATAAAAAGTTTTATTAAGATTATAATTCTGAGCATGAAAAACGATTACAATTCTCTCTCTGAGACCTCATACCATCACGGCTATTTCCCTGAAGGCATAAGCAGCAGTTGGCTGAAGTTCAGTTCACAGTTGACCAGGTGTGTTTGATTTAGGATCCATTTAGGTAAAAAGCAGTTAGTTTAATCTAAACTCCGAGCTAGTACTGTTGGACTTAGAAATCGAACTTAGGACCAGGACCAGGTCGCAGGCACGTAACCATTTCGTACCATTTTAAGTGGCATTTTTCTTTATTTTATAAATTAAATAGGAATTGAAATTCTGTGAAAAATTGAACTACCTACCTACCTACTTCCAATTACGGTTCATGAGATACAGCCCGCTGACAGACAGACGGATGGATGGACGGACAGTGGAGGTTTAGTAATAGGATCCCGTTGGCACCCTTCGGGTGCAGAACCTTGAAAACACATTGAACTTTTTTTAAACTGAGACCAATCCTATCTAGTTCTCTATTCAACTGAGGTCAATAAACATATTAACATGCTTATTTGAAAACCAATATGCAATATAGTAGTGTAGAATTATTGTTATATACCAAGCTAAAGGGATCCCAGTCTGTTTTTACCTACTCTGCTAAAATAGTATGCTCGGTTTTAAGCGCCAAAATGGAACACTATTTACTTATCATGACAGTTGGTATTGTGATTAAAAGTTGTAATTAATTTAACACTGTCCAGTCCATTGTCACAGTATACAATGTGCATATATACCAACTAGTGTAGTTCATCCAGTTCATTGAGTTAGCCAGTCCATTCGACCATGGTTTGACAAGATTCTAGTTTTACGGAGTGTTTGCCGCCTGAGTTTAACAATCCCTTGGGAACTAGATTTTCCAATGCTATTCGTGTATAGCGTATCTATCTTTACATGTTAATAACCACTCACTGATAAAGTCCATGAAATTTAAATTTAGTACATCGGCTGCTTATAAAATGTAGATATCCGCTAAGAAATAAACTGTAGAAATTTTCACTGGATTGGAAAAAAAAAAGATAATGATCCATTGTCTGACCGTAATGACCGTAATGACGGTCAGACAATGGGGCACAGCTAGTCATGTATGTATATTATGTTTCTATCTAAATGATTTTGGTTGTTAATCGATACGCCAGAGACTCAAAAATGGCTGAAAGTGTTTCATAATCCACAAAAGTTTTATTTTCATTCAGGTTCAGTTCAAAAAGGCAGTTTAAGTAATTTATTTGGATCATCAAAATCGGTTCAGCCAAACGCGAGATAATCGCAGAAAAACATACATACAGGATAAACTGAGTTTTAAGTCGGTTAAAAAAATGGGTACATTTCGGTCGAAATAACTATAAAATTACATTCTATAACTGTTATTAGCTACAAGGCCGTTTGCAGTGGCTAACTCTAGACATTCAGACGAAAAATCAACGAAGAACTTCATATTATATTACAAATAAATACCCAGTAATGTTGTGTTTATTCACGAAAAAATATCAGGTAAGTATTCGTGAAATTAGTAGATACCTATTTGGTGTATCTATCTATACCTAAATTCTGTTTCCACCGAAACCAGAAATTGATTAATGGTTATTCGTGGTTAACTGCATTGGATGCATAACGCAAAGCGTTACCCTTAAATAGTTTCCCAAATAATCTGCAGTCACCATCACGCTTTATGAAAATGATTTTACAATATGAGTTTAATTTTGTATACACCATCATTAAAATTTATGTGGATTTTACTGAAATGAAATTTATATTTTGTAGTAAAACTTAATATGAAAGTAGTAGGTTAAGGTAACCCTTTATCCAACAATATTGGGGTTGATTTTAAGGCTGCATAATTAAATAGTTGCAACTGAATTAAAGGGACGGCCATCAGACTTTAGAATCATAAAGAACTATGGATATTGGTATTGTATGATAAAATATTTGTTATCCAACCTATTTTAAGGTGAATATTTAATAAATAGTCATATAATAAATAGTATTTATTAGTATGATAGCCGGGATCAACTAAACTTGCTTTCCAAGGCACAAGAGATTTAACAGAGTCAAGATCAAGAATCAAGCGCACTTATCTATAAATTGCCGTAGCAAGTGTTGCAAAAAGCTACTGGGGGGCTAGACAAGTTGCATTTTGACATTCGAATCGACAAACAAAATGTATGTAAATGACATTAGTGACAGCCCGATTTGTCGAAAGCTTGTGTCATTTCCATTCATTTTGTTTGTCGATTCGAATGTCAAATGCACCTTGTCTAGGCCCCCAGGTAGTTCCAAGCGCGTTCAAATATAGGTACTTTTCAGCGTTGTCATGTTAATCTATAATAATATTATAAAGAGGAAAGATTTGTATTTTTTTATGTAACGAAGAAACTCAAAAAGTACTGGACCGATTTGAAAAATTCCTTCCATGTTAGATAGCCCATTTATCGGGGAAGGCTATAGGCATATATCATCACGCTACGACTAATAGGAGAGGAGTAGTAATGAAAAATGTTGCAAAAACGGGGGAAAAAATTATAAGACCACGCGGGCGAAGCCGCTGGCGGGAAGCTAGTGTTAAATAATTATAAAATATGTTACATATAAATAAAGTATTATTTTCTAAACAATCCGCTATAAAACTAAAAATTTCGTAGCGTTCACAAAAAGTATTATTTTGCCAATAGCCACAATCAGCGCATGTTGACTTGTACCTACCTGCGAGAAAAATGTTTGCTCGTAGCGTATAGAGCGAGAGCGGTGAGAAAACAAACACAGAATTAATTCCAACATGTTGACTACGACGCGCTGTAGCACAATGTATACGTGTTGGTATACACGATAAAGAATAAACCTAATCTTGTATAGAAGCCCGCAATTTAGCAATTATTTTGAAGTATAATATGTATAATATTGATTCCGTGGGACCAATCAGATGAATCATATCAGTCATAACGCGTTTCACATTAGAATGGCTAAGGGCTTATAGATATGATTATATTATGTAGACGTTTATATAACGTTATTAAAAATCAAAAATAATGTTGTTCAAAAATCCTCGAGCATCTATCTGGATGAATAATCATATTTATCTATAGCCAGCAGAAACACATTGTTCAGATTTTGTTCAGAAACTGGCCAACAGTTATACTTGTTTACACATTGATACGGCACGAGACTGTAAGCGGTAGTAGGTACAAATGGATGTGGCAATATCGGAATCCTATTTATCCTGCCAGGTAAAAGTTCGTGATGATACATACGGGTTCCCAATATTTTTATCATCCGATAAGACCCGGCAGTTAGGACCCGAAGGTATTCCGTATTTAACGTAGTCAGTTTTCCGGTCAAAAAAGGAATTCGTTTTGTGTGTAACGTTTAGATTGACTAATATTTAAGCTATGCATGAATTGTCAAAGAGATACATGGCATTTTGTGATAGAACTATTTCTTAATTTTTTTATTAAAAATCTGGTCAAGTATGAGTAGGTACGGCTAACGTGGAATGGGAAACCTTAAAACCATAGATGTAATCTTATAACATACAAGTTGTTTCTCAGAAAAGTAAATTTGGTACAGGTAAATAACTTACATTACAATTTCAAAAATGTTTGCATATGATTTTCTCACAAAAAACCTCAATAGATAATAATATCTAATAAATAAAATAATAATAACTTACAAACATTGGATAGAAAAGTTGTTAAACAAGCTGTAAATCCACCCCTTGGCATCATATTGCAAATTCTACCACTACTCAACCATAAATCTTGTTAGATAGCGCGTCTCTCCACAACTTGGTCTGTGCAATACACTACTGAATGTTCCTATGTGCAACCTAATCAGATTTAAGCCTTTAATCTACCACTCCCCGACTGACGTACGGAAATTCTATCATGTAACGTAAGTACTGACACAAGCGGCACATATCGTGCAAAATAGAATTAATAATAAAATTCTCTTTAGTCACGGCCTGCTTTGATCATTAATAGAGTGATATTATATTATAGGTATTTTATTTGTCAATTAATTAAGAGTGTTTTATTATGTCGATTTATGTGGCATACAATAAAGTTCCATCGCCGACACAGGCGCCACACTTGACATAAATCATTTCAATAGGGACGCACTCAAACCGGATTTGTTTGCTTTAGTGCTGTTAATTTGGTGGTATTCTCTGGGACGATCATTAGCAATGACAACGGTATTAATTACGTGCTTTGTTTTCGATTCATTGGGTTGGCGACAGCGACAAAATCGATTTTAACTCAAGACACAAAAACGATGTGTCTAAATGTTTCACTATTCATTAATTTATTGAAGTTGGGAACGGGTTTATAATGAAAATTTTGAATCAATGTCGTTACCAACATAAAATTATTTCTACTCACAATTTCATAGTAGGTACTTTTATAAGTATACAAATGTATATGTTCGATGGCTAAGTTAAAAGCACTGCGGTTCCATAAATCATATCTGGTAGTAACAGCAGACAAGCTACTCCAATCTTTAAGTTATCTACTGCGACACCCTCAGTAATAGTGTCCGGATCTCGGGGCCATTTACGTCATACGCATAGAGGCCCAATTTTGTAGATCTCGTAGATACGTCGGGTATACGAAGACGTTTTGAACGTTTTTAGCAGGCGTTATAATCATCAGCGTCACTCAAAGCGCTTTATTCACGATTGGTGAGTACCAATCTAAGTTTTAGCCCGAGGATTTCTGACAGATTTTCATAATGTATATTATTCTAGCTTTATCCCGCGGTTTCACTCGCATCCTAAACGATTTTTTGAGACAAATGGTCCACGCCAAATTTGATCGAAATCTGTTCAGCGGTATAAGCGTGAAAAGGTAACAAAAAGACAGAGTTACTTTCGCATTTATAATATGATTAGTATGGAATTCTCACTCTAGTTTTTTTGTCACCTCAAACAGGTACCTACATGATTAAAAATGATAGACCTACTGGTAATTAGATAAAAAATATTACAGATCAATTCCATAATTATAAAGGTTTGACGTTAAATGCAATGCAATTTAAATAAACTTTAAATGGTGGTAGAAAAATCTCGTAAAAACTCGAAGTATTATTTCTATGTAACCATGTCAACTCGCTTGACTGACGCCGGGTAAACTTTGAGGAGTGCCCCAAAGGAAATACCTATTCGTCAAAATATTTACGAAGCCAACAGACGTGAACATCGGAAACCATGTTTATCTATCTGGTCGATATATCCATGAATTTTGTATTCGGTTTGCAAATCTTGTTTTGTTTTCTATTATTTGTTTAATTGATTTTCATCGTAGTTTAGATCAATCATAAAGTCATGATTCGTTTGGAAAGAAAAAATGGAGAAATGTATTGTACATTTTGTTACGAAAAAAGTTTTTATGTGACATCTTTGTCCACACTAAACTAACCTGTCCTCAGTGACCGACCGCAATATCTGGACCATCATAAATTACAAGTCTGTGCTACAGTAAAATAGCTACAATGTAGACATATGCGGCAGAGGGTCACTCGTATTGTATCTAGGCGATGAAAAAGGAATATCGTGAAAAGGTTGGAAATGACTGCGTCGCGCCGCTCTTGGTTGGGAAGTAACAATTTTTGACCCACATATTTCACTCGCTCCTTTTCTGTACAACTTTAAACGAAGTCATTCCATGCCAGTAGGGATTACGAACGTTTTTAAAATGAAATTTGTTAAACTTTGTGAAATCGCGAAACCCAATTTAGTTCCTCTGGAAGAAAAAAATACGGATATCACGTATTATCTTTATCTTTTGTTAGAGTTGTTTTTAGGTATTTTTAAGACTGTGTTACGTTTTCGTGTATCAGGTTTAGCTTTGAAAGACTATTTTGTTTATCGCATGGTTTTGCTAGCTATAGCTATACCTACATATTTATATCGTACAGCGACATATTGTATTCGAAGTTTGATCATCAATCACGCTGTGAATATTCCGTTTTATATTAAATACGAGAGTAGGTCGGTGGAACGAGAGAATTTCCATAAGGTGAAAGTGGCGCACATAAAATCATGCGGGTTGAAGGTTCGTTGGCGTTAGTGGGACTGTCCCTCGAGGCGCCGAATGGGAATCTTCGCATAGATGTGGGATAGAGATCCCTCATCCCACAATAGTGATTTATTTTGATGGATGCCATGTTTCTGGCAAATCTCCTACAGATTGTCGAGGCTCATCTTGTTTTAATATGAATAACGGCTATGCCTATTAATGTGGCCAAATAAAAATGTGTACAATATGTTTTATATCCTAACATGACTTTTTTAACGCTGTAAAAAGTACTGCTGAACTGTAAATCTGTTTTGTTACTATTCGTCAAAGGCTACATTAATTCTTATCTAGTTTCGTAACAAGTAATCTTATACTACTGCGTGCTTACTAATTTTATTTATATAATAGAGAAAACTTTTGGACATTTGAGTGGGATGCGGAGCCTATGATGTTTCCCGCGGGGCTATAAAATGGCGGGTTCACATCCATGATAAAATCGAGATTGCTTTGGTTAAACGTGACGCGATTCGTTGGTTGAGCGAAGGCTAGGCGACGAGACAAATGCACTTTTGTATTGAGCTCAATATGTAGAAAAATATTTAAAAGTTTTTGCTGTACTTATACATTATTTTTGATGTCTATATCACGTCTGTACTGATGTTCCCCCGAAGGGTTAGGCATAGGTTTACTAATACACACCTACAGTTTGCAGATTTGTTTAGGTCCCATGTAATAAGGTCAAGTCTCTAGTATGTTTTAACCAAACACAAATTCAAACTCCAAGCTGTCACTCAGGATTTCACAGTTCTATTGAGTTTTTTATGTAAGTCTCAAACTTCGGATTAATGCACATTTTGTTACCTTGAGGACGTAAATGTATGAACTTCCTACTCGCTTGTATTTCAAAAAATTGCTCCTTTGTTACTTAACATATTTTACATTTGATAAGCGTTGTAGCGAAAAATAACACACCCCTAAAACGGTACGGAATATTATAACAGCCCCGTTGTATGTTTGCTTTGCGGTAAAATATTTTCATATCTTAAAGGTTTAGGTTTATAGCGATCCGCAATGTGTCTATATAAGTATGAAAATAGGTTCAATATGAACAATGTTTGACTAGGAGATTTAATATCTGGTAACAGCTTTTCGCAAAAAATTGTTTTTGATATGTTTTATTTAGTTTGAAGTTATATTATACATATAAACAAATGTCAAGTTACTCGAGGAAGCTTTTGATTTCTTGGTAATTTGCACTTAACGATAATTTGTTTTGGTCGCTCAGGAAACTTGGCACAAAGCGTGGAAATGTAAGTTATTCAAAGATTAGGAGCACTTCGCGTGTACGTGCTTTATAGAAAATGTCTATTTTCACTCGCATTTCATGAGATAAGTAAGTCTTTAGCGCCTTTGTAACAAAAATAGTGAGAAGTATATAGAAGTATCAAAAATAAACAATACCTAGTCTGTGGAGAAAAATGCTCATGTTAGTACCAAAACATTTGGACCAGTAGGCAAAAGTGCTTCGAGAGCTATAAATCATTGTGGCCACAGAGCATCAATGACGCGTACAATGAAAAAAAAACCGCAGAAATGGTGACTGGGGTAATATCGCAGTTTTGTGTGAGTAGCGGTCAGTTTTGTGAATGTTTCCAAGCACCCAAGCTTGACTATGCCTACTTGACCGTTTAATGACGCAACATAAAAAAACTGTATTCAAAAAATGTTTCTGTGGAACTGAAACGAAAGCTCAACGACTTTTTCAAAATAGTGGAGTAAACATTCATCCTTTTAAAACAGGTTGTCAAGTGCGTGCCCGGGTTGTGAATTATAGACGTCATTAACAAAAAAAAACTTGCTGTAACGTTTGTACTTAGTACATAAATGTAAATAGGTACATATAAAATGGACATATACGTTTTATCATTCTTATTTTTATGTCCTTCATATTAATTTAATGTTACGATTTTCAAACATGAGCTTGGTCTATAAAACTTAATAAACGAATGAATTAAATGAATGAATGGAATCATAAAAACGTAAAATTTTGTTATTCGAGTTCACAGTGGGAAGAAAATATAGATAACACCCATTTAAGTTAATTAAAACGAGATTTCATAACGTTTACGAATGGGTTGAGATAAAAACAAGTAGGGAGTAAATAAATTCGGACGGCGTTAATAAATTCTGACACCAACGTGCAACGTTAACAGAATTTATTTCTGTTAAAATTCAGTTGTGGTAAATATTTGGGATAATTATTTGGGCGCCCTAGAAATACAGAAGAAGAAAAAGAAATATAGAAGATATACAAATATAGAAGTAAATTGGGATAACGGCAGTATAATGATGATGATTGATGATGATTTAGACGCCCTAGACGATATTCATTGGGTCTTATTAGTATTTCAAACATCATCTAAGTGTGTTTTGTATGTAGCAGCTATCTATCTATACTTAATATTATAAAGCTAAAGTTTGTTTGTTTGTTTGGTTGAACGCGCTAATCTCAGAAACTACCTAACCGCCATGAAAAATTCTTTTAGTGTTTGATAGCCTGTTTAACGAGGAAGGTTATAGGCTATAATAATATAGCATCACGCTACGACCAATAGGAGCTAAGTTTAAATTAATTATGTTACACCGCCTTTGTACATTTCTGTACATAATGCATAAATAAATAAATAAAAACGGGGGAAAAAATCAACTTATACGGGAACGAAGTCGCGGGAAGACTCAAACTTACAAAATAAGTATCATGAAGAACACGAAATCGAAGCAAACGGCGTCATATAGTTTCTGCTTACCCTATTTGGTTATAAAATTGCGAGTGTAGGTGTAGATATACCTTAATTGGTAATATGGTAACAAAAGCCCTAGTATCTATTTTGTGATAAAAGTTCATATTTTTTTATTTCTAAGAGATTTATTTGCTCGTCCATTTCGTCCGTAAATTGTATATGAAAATGGATGAATATTTCACCTAGGATATTTTTATGTAACATGTGACTTTTATTAATCAAACCCCAAAAGATTAATATCTTGCAGATATAGAAAAGTAGGCTTTGTTCTAATAAAAAACATTTTCACTTTTCTTATCAACGGAACCCTAGCAGTGCGTAAATATTTTGTACCTAATAAATAAGTATCAAAGCATTTCTTCCGAATACTTTATCTTTTTATTTCTTTGGATCTTTTAGAATTTGATTGTTAAAAAAGGCGGAAACTTTGACAAAAGAATAAAGAATTCAAATATTTAGCGAATTGTTTGAGAAACGAAAGCAATATTTTTATATTATTACTCAAAGAGAGTAGATACCTACATTGTAAAAATATTAAGAAATCATTATATCATGAGCTAGGTACAGAAATAGATCGATTTTCAAATAAAGCCATAGAAGACACAAAGCATCTGTAGTTCTAAGGTTTTGTATACTATCACAGAATCCTGAATGTTACGTAAGAACGTGACTAGACGTTTTTACTATGCTACTTAGTTTCTGTTTACCACAAAGGGGCAATAGTAATACATTATACATTTATGCGTGAAGGAAGGTAGAGGTAGAGAATACGTATAGAAATTAAACACTGATTACGTATTTAGATAATATCTCTTATTGGACATTTTACACATCACCATCTAGTAGTCCCTAAGCAGAGCTGGTACTTCTTCTTCTTCCTAGCCTTTTCCCAACCATGTTGGGGTCGGCTTCCAGTCTAGCCAGGATGCGGCTGAATATCAGTATTTTACACGGAGCGACTGCCATCAGACCTCCGCAACCCAATTTCTAGGCAATACCGATATTCGAAGGATAGACTAGTTGTCGGGCTTCTGACTACTCAGGTACCACTAACGATTGTCATAGGTGTTCGTATGACAACCGGGACCGACGGTTTTACGTGCTCTCCGAGGCACGGAGGGGTCTGGATATGTTAAGAATGGTCACCCATCCACAGACTGACCGCGGCCAGTGTAGCTTAACCTTGCAGATCGGTTAATCAGCGTAGTTACAACTTGGCCACGAGCCCCTAAGCAGAGCTGGTACTATGGGTAGGTATTAGACAATGGATATAATTCTTAGATACTTTTATTTTAAACTAGCTTCCCGCCAGCGACTTCGCCCGCGTGGTCTTATAATTTTTTCCCCGTTTTTGCTACATTTTTCATTACTACTCCGCTCCTATTAGTCGTAGCGTGATGATATATAGCCTATGTTACTCGGGGATAATGTAGCTTTCCAAAGGTGAAAGAATTTTTGAAATCGGTCCAGTAGTTTCGGAGTCTATTCATTACAAACAAACAAACAAACAAACAAACAAACAAATCTTTCCTCTTTATAATATTAGTATAGATATAGATTAAAAGAAACACCCAGAAAAACAAATCATCACACAAATATTTGTGTCCTGTGGTAATCGAACCCACGATTTCAAACCACTACACCACAAACGTCGTCAAAATCTAAATAATAAAGGAATAAAGATCAAAATGATGTTTTTGATCAAAGTGACCTACCTACCTATCGATTTTCATTTCATTAGGATCGAAACGATGCGGATTATTTGAAGTTATAGAAAGCTTTCCTAAACCAATTCGGGTAACCGTTCCCGTAATTGCAGATCACAGAGGAAATGTATTGTCAAGGACAGTTATACTAGTAACGAAACCATGATTTACGAGTGTTGCGATTTATTCGTGAATTCCACTCGTTTGTAGTGAAGGGTTCATCGCTATAATTTACGTCGTAGGTACTTAATTATTTTTCATGAACTGGCTTGTGGTACGCTTTAGCGGTTGTATGGTATTTCAATATAGTAGGTTCGTAATGAACTATAGTTCTGACTAGAGTTGCTAATAGTGAGATAGTTTGAATGGTTCAGGAATTTTAATAAAGTATATACAATGCATCCTATAGTCGAAACTGTGTTCTATTTTACATAAAGCAGATGAAATGTTTACCTATGTCAAAATGTTTATTTTTTCTTTGTAGCATGTAACTATGTAGTTTATTTTTAGTGAAGAGCGAAATAAAAGATAGGGACTGTATGCGGGACTTGTTCCTATTTTAGTTGCGTTTTAACTATTATTTTTCATATTACGTGTGAATAGATTTGAAAAGACGTTATAGAAATTTGTTTATCGACTGTCGAAATGTCACCATTTCATTGCGCATTACAAGAAAGTATGAAAAGCGAAACAAAAGAAGATAAGAAGTGTATCCTGTGTATTTGAGTTTCCCGCGAACAACCATTGTATTGTGTTTAGTAGCGAATATAAGTGTCACCTATAACAAATAGCCCCTAAACTGTTTGGTGTAGAGCAAAAAACGGGATCGGCCATTCTTTATTGCTAGTAGAGATATTCTTTTGACAAGACGACCCGATTTCGTGCTGCATGTTTCTAGTACACGTCCCTATTATCTTTTACGCATCGGATCCCTCAGAATAAGTGGTGGCGCCGACGCCAAGGCGGTGGGCCCGACGTCAAAACAGGCCGCACACAATTTTTTTTTTTTACCACTAAGGTGGCAACCAAGCATACGGCCCGCCTGATGGTAAGCGGTTACCATAGCCTATGGACGCTTGCAACACCAGGGGTATCACTCGCGCGATGCCGACCCGAAAAACCTCTTAGAGGTTTATGGAGGATTCACTGCGCCGACAGTTTGAGGGAATATTCCTCTTACTGCCAGCGCGGGGCGTCCTTAGAAGGAGCTCTGGCGACCTTACTCACTGCAGGAACATAACACACAATAAAGTGTGTTATTTGGCTGCAGTTTTCTGTAAGGTGGAGGTACTTCCCCAGATGGGCTGCTCCAGATTTGAGCCATAAATGGCTGAATGAAAGATAATGAAAGAGATGAAAGACGAAGTGGTGACATAAATCCCCAACTATCTGCCACACTGCCTAATAGTTCTCTTTAAAAATTATAATTTTCTTCCAGATAATCAAAATATAATTTCGTAAACTTTTAGGGCGTAGATCAGTCATAAAATGTAATAAGGGTCTGCGCAAAGCACATTAGGTACTCGATATACCTAAGATAAACTAGTTGTACTTCTATTTGTACTTCTCTTTATTTTGGCGGAATGATGGTGCCTATAGTTTTACAACTTGCTTAGTTCAATGACCTTTTGTTTTCTTTTACGTCACGACATGACAGTGACGGCTTCGTACCGAAGAGATTTATTAAGCTGCTTTTTGATATATTTATTTTTTTCGTCGTCCATGAAACCTTTTTGTATTTGCTCAGCCTTTTGTCTTTAAAAACGTGGGTTGAACAAACTTCAGATTTACAACATAATTATACTGCAATATTGACCTTATTTATTACTTATCATAACTATGATACAAATATATTTCGAGAGAAATGTGTGATTTTCCTAGGTAGCACATTTTCAATAAACTATTTTATTGTAGGTACTGATTTTTCATCAAATGCAAGAATATCTTCGAAAAGATTAAATCATTTTATGTTAAAATAATATTGATAACTGTAGGGGTCAGTTGTGGGATAACACAATTAATACTTAATTGATTGTTAAATTTGAATTAATTGTTAAATTTAATTGAATGATAAATTGTTAAGTGTTAAGGTGAACTGTGGGTAGATTACATCGTTGCCCAAACTTTCGGGTAAAACATGCCTGATAATAATTATTAAAGATAATTCGTAAATATTGTATTGATACGACAATCATAATTATTATAATTATATAAAGTAAAGAGAAAAATAATATATGTTATAATAAATATATGTTGAAAGGTCAACTTTTTTTTATGTGGTAAATTAACTCAATTTTTATATATTTTTTTCGCACATTTTGTGCAAGCTCAAAAAATATTATGATAAAAATATTTTATTAGACGGTTCGTATCATAAACCCACAAAAAGTTGGCGGTCTCCGAAGCCACAGAATAAATTGACATTTGTGTGAGAAATGCAGCCCTTTATTGTGTGGCACATAGTACAAATGTCTTGCGTTTACAGAAACCGTTGTATTTGTTAGTGGAAGGAATTGAAAGGCGAATCCTTAGAAAATAAACAGCAACTTTACCTCCTTTTACCTGTTATGAATAAATAAGGAGGTTTAACAGCTACTGTGAAACTACACAATTGAAGGAAGAGCTACAAACAAATGATTATATTTTATAATTATTTTACACAAAACTAGCTTTCCGCCAGCGGCTTCGCCCGCGTGTTCTTATAAATTATAGCCTTTGTTACTCGGTAAAGAATTATTTTTTACCTTTCTACTGGTGAAAGAATTTTTCAAATTCGTTTCTTCTGAAGTTTTTTCTTTTTTCTTTTTGAGTCTATTCAAATCTAACAAACAAACAATCACTTTTTTCCTCTTTATGATACTTTTAGTACCTATAGATAATATTTATTCCCGGATGATATTTGAGCTGTGATCAGCGTAGTGCAATTCTTTTCAATATGGGTCTAAGAATTTATGCTGCATGTTACATAATTATCGTAAAGTTACTATAACTTTTATGATAATTATGAGTACTTACATAATCTACTGCAAGTGCCTCTACCAGTAACTGCCTCGTTATTGTAGTAGTAGTAGTAATGGTACTAGTCGTAAGCGCAATTTCTACGCTTGAGGCCCAGAGTTCGATTTTCAAGTCGAGTAAAGTTCTATTGGGTCCTCGGAGCTCGGAGTTTAGATGTTTTGTGTAATAAGAATAAAAAAATCAAATTTTAGTACTTCAAACACGTTTCGCAGATCATTAAATAGGTTCACAGAATTTATAAATTGATGTCTGGGTTGTTGAAAGAGCAGACAGTGAGCCTATCTACTACAAAGAGGTTGTATAGCTTTACTATTGAGTAAACATTATTATTATATACAGTACCTAAATAAGTAGCTATGTTCGTTATTTCAAAGGTCGTTTCCCTTGACTTTTCGCCCCGGGTGGTTTATAGAATACGGTTGTTTAATAAAGGTATTTCAGTTACAATACTGTTCCGAATTTTGTTAAGAAACAAAGAAACTTGGATGACTTATTTACAATTAGAGCAAAATTGGTTCCATTTAGGCCGCTGTTTTTTAGATAACAGGGGTCGGCGTGGTAAAAATTATGAAGACAGTAGACAAAGTGGTCAACATACTAAATAACAGTGAAAAGGGTCCGTGTTTCATGGACGGGATTGTTAGAACGTGGTAAAAATTTAAAATTAATATGTAAAAGGCTGTAAGACAAATGGTAAATTTCAAAACCCACAATGTATAACTTATTCAACATAATTATGACACATTTAATCATAATATTTAACCATTTAATCAACGTGGCAATGCTGCCAGTCTTCATATCAGAGAACAGCGATGAGGAGCAGGTACCTACTTTGACGCCTAGATGCGGAAAATTGGTAGTAACGCATTTACCCCTATTACATGAGACCTAAACATACCAGCGAACTATAGATTTATAGCAGTACATCTCTGCCTGACCCTTCGGGAAATACAGGCGTGATGGTATGTAGTAATTTCATATCATAACTTAAAAACCTTAGGAGGCTTGCGATTTAAATTCCACATACAATACAATGTACAAATGCTCTTAAAACAAACTAGACTTTACTGAAAACGAAACGAGTTCCAAAAATATGTAGTGTTGTCTATACAAGGACGCAGGTGAAACAATACAGAGAACATTTTATGATAATGTAAATATATGTACCGTACAGAGCTGTAGGCGAGGAAACTCAAATTGTACCTGAATCTAACGCTTATGAATACAAAGTAACAACGTATTTTTAAAATTCATTCATCTTGCCAGCTGAAAGTCTGTTGGACGTCCCGGAAGACTACCGTAATGGGACCATTTAGGGGTTGCTACGGTTGGAAGCACGCTTGTTGACGATGTTAATACAATTTACAGGTGAATGCCGCTGTTTTCTCTTGGCGTAACCCCTTCTTGAGCGATTCATTACGGTATTCCAGGAACAATGAGGCTTTGGTCGATCGGGAGTTGAATGAAGAATTGAATGTTTAAAATTAATCGCATTCGGTATCTCAGTGTTTTTTGATTTACTGTGTTGTATTTGTATGAATTTATTTCCTCAAAATAATACTTTAGAGAGAATGTAAAACTAAATTCACAGGGTTTACAGTGTATTATATCTATGGTTTAGCCATTTTAAGGGTGGCTTGTTGAGTAAATATAAACATTGAATTATGATTACTTACTAAATCAAATCATAAACTATGGAGGGCAGGGCATAGATAAGTGTATTATCTGCCTACCAGCGGCAATTATATGCCTAAAGTTACTGTATTTAAGGTAAATTTTGTTGTGAAAATAACGGAAGTCTAATTAAGTAAGTACCAACACTGCCTGTCTACCTATGAGAAGTTGAACGTAATATAATAATATAATATAATACTTATTTTTTACCAGTGGAAATTTAACTAAAATATTCAACTCGCACTTTTGTGTACCACTTCTGAAAAATCCATTAGCGCAAAGAGTTTACAATACTTACATAGGTACTACGAATACACGTAAAGTTGTATAAATTATATATTTACGTAATACATGAATCAGCACATGAGCTTTTTTCCGTGTACCGATTTTAACATATTGGAACTGTTCATTATTAAACAGTTTCAATGTAGGTATTAAAATCATGGAATTCATCCCTTTAATTAATTACAATTACAAGTACCTATTCAGAATTTACGAATACCGGGAATCTGGTATAATTTGCTTATATATACATATATGTATATTGAATGAGGGCAATACGATGTAATTAATAAAGCTTTTTTGATTGTATGAGGTACGCCAAAAAGATAAATACGTAAGTATCTGTTTTATGAAATCATTGGACCACAATACGAAAAGCTGAAACCATGAACTGTCGGTAAACTTTGATTTATTTGTACTTATAGGATAAACTTGATACTTACTTGATACTTGATACCTGTTTGTGAATACAAACGCCGCCCGCCGCTCAGTAGGTTTATTATGTACCTATTTTTATTTATTTAAGGAAAATACCAAGAGTATCAAACACAATCTATGTTAAGCACAATATCCAAGTTTGGACTCAGAACCTAAAAACTTGAACCGTTTTGTAGGGATGGGCCTTGCCGTGGAAGGATTTTTGGATATTCTATCAGGCTTCGTGGGTAATAAATACCGCGAGTCACATATTTTTTTATCACAACAAAGAATTACTAATGAAATTTAAATAGTAACTTTACGATTTTTAATTTATTGCACCAAAATGCACTCTTTATTAGCGAAAATGCAGACTGTGTTGTATGTAACCCAATTTAAGTGTTCATTTGTTTAACGTGATTTTCAACTCAGGCTTTCCGTTTTTCCACTGGGGCTTTGTTAAACAGCCTTTGACAAGACCAGCGGAATTAAACAATTATGTATTCGTCCCCATACAGAACTTATTATTTTTAAATAATGGCCGCTCTGTAATAAATGTTTCATTTTAACTTTGTTTAATTAAAAAGTTGAATTCAAGCGGCGTACAATAAAATTCAAAGCCATTTTAAAAATGATTTGCAACATATTTCATTAGGTGCTTCATTTTAAACTGAAAGAAAACTAGAAGCGGAATTTCTACGTTTAAAATGTTATAAGTGAAATGTTTTATCGATTTTCTACATATGAGGTTATTCTTATTAGCTGGCTGGCTGGATTCCAACTAATTAGTTTCAAGCCATTACCTACATGAATAGCACTCCTTCGTCGGAAGTATCGTTGAAAATGTTCAACTAATTTATGAACAACATAATAATGTGGAGTGTTTCGTCGAAAGGTGCTTAGTTTGAATAAAATAACTAAGAGGCACTTCAGCAGGCATCTGCATATTATTTTACTTATCAACGCGTTCGCCATTAACATGAAGTATTTGAACTCATTACCGAATATCAAATTCATGAAGCTACGTGTGTATTTTGACAGATTATTATGATAATATTGTAAACAAAATCGTATACATCGATGTTATTCGATTTGATTTGTATGATCAATCAGAGATTTTATTTATCTTCCAATTGATATACTTCACTAGACGAATAATAAAATACTTATTATACAATAAATAACATACACCTAATACTACTTAATGTCGGAGTCCATAGGTACAATTTCGGCTTCTATTCATTTGTAAGTGCCAGATGGGTACATTTATTAATTCTTACTAGAAAAATCAAGTTGGCATTACGGGCAAGTTTTCTGCGACTGTAAAAAATAATTATTCTTGTTAAAAGCATTTTGTGGCACCCGCGGAGTGTTATCTATAAAACTTTCGGGCTTTATTATGTTTGAAAAAACTTGACGCTGTTTGAAAGATTTACTTCACCAAACCATCAAACCATTTAGTGTAACATTGCTGGGCACGAGTCTCCTGTTAGAATGAAATAGGATAGGCCATAGGATAAGCCTATGGCCTATCTTCTTCTTTATCTAGTCCACCACTATGAATTAGTTTTTTTTATATGACGGATGTAGATTCTAGCTCAGGAGCTTTTGAATCTTAACCGGGCTTGGAATGACTTAGTGTGTGTTGTCGGACTTAAAGCATCGTTTAGAATATCTCTGAGGTATGCTAGGTAGTTTCAGTAATAATTTAATAGTTTTCTTTAAATTTTTCTTCTTTCTCGGCTTCTCCTGTATCGCAGTTCAATACATCCTGTCATCAAGCTAAATTAATAACCACGTTAGCTATTTTTTTTTGTAGTAATGAAGTCTAATATTACATTCAGCGTAGTTTATGGTCACATTGCATTTTACTGACAAAGCATTTACACGCATAGTCTACAGGGAAAGTTCTTGTACAAATATAGAATTCATCAAAGCACAAAGACGGAGGTGCCTCACCTTTGCTAGAATTTGCTTTTATCATCTCTTTTGCCTCGAGTCCAGTGTATCGTATAATAGGAATCCGAAGCTAAAGCAACTCGTCGGGACCATCTATTTTGAGCTAGCATTTTCTGTAACACGATGGAGTGTTCCAACTGCTACTACGTCACGTCCGCCGAGATTGCCAAGATGTGCCCGTAGTGAATCGTCTTCGGAACCATACATATTTCACCATACTCTTTGGAATGCTGATTAAGTATTATTTTCACATCATTTTTTACAATCGTTTACTGCCTTATCATACACACACACACACACATGCACCATAATAAATCGTACCTAATGGAGCACGGTCGTAATTTATGGTTTTCCTCCTACCTATGGCGAAATTATATTTTTGGATCGTTTTCTCTATAGGAATGATTCAAAACTTCAATTTTTTTTTATTGTTTTTGAGAGATTATTTAATTGCCATTTTAAATTAAAATGATCTACTTACTTTCTATGTAGGTAGGTATGTACAAACCTACAATAATTTTGTGCGCAGTTTTATGCATTTTATGTTGTTGTTGTTTATGTTTCACTTAACATCAGGTGAACTGTCGGTCAAGCGTAGGCCTATAAAAATAAAAAAATACATCTAGATATATTGACGAAACCAATGATCTATACAAGTAGGTAGATCATTGGTTTTCACATCTCTATTACAATCTAAGTTCTAAGCAATACACTTCTCATGTCTATTTTTTAAAAGAACCATATTATACTAAATTAAGAACTCTTGTAAGGCCTTTTCCAAGATCGTAAAATAAGAAGTTGATAAACAAAGTGTTTGACGAACGGCGGTGTAGTAAAATGCCGATGAAGTTAAGCGCTAAATAAATATGGCCGGGCGGTTATGTGCCGTTTAACCTACATAGAGAAAAATAAAAATATCACAGGCCCTTGATGTAAAGCCTGCCCTGATGTAAATACCCTGTAAAGTCTGGCATAGATATATTTGCTAACGGCCCGTGGCCTGGTCCATCGTCATTGTCATATTTTAGCATAACCCTTAAGTTAAATGAATACACCTAAACCTTTCACATGAATTGGGGAAAACCAATGAAATTCCGTTCACTAGCTTTTGAGTTTAGCGTGAACAGACAAACGCGGCAGAGGACTGTTTTATAATACGTAGCAGAGTGGAAAAATTTACGCACATACCAAAAAAAAACATGATGCGATCGTAAGGTTAAGCTTAGATTTTAATAAAGTATAATTAAGCAAGTATTACGGCAAAATGTATACGGCATATTATATGTTCTAGAGAGTAGAATAAATAGATTTCACATGGGTCAGTCCCAGAAAAGGTAAATGTATTTTTAACGACGTTAAAATTAAATGAAGTCTCCTCTTCTCGAGTTCTTTAATTCTCAGCGCAAAGCTTTCAGACGTGTAATATTCACTTAGGTACATCCATTTTATATTCATGTAACAACAGTAAAACAATAAATCCGCATTTGTCTGTATGTAATTTGTCACGTGCCGTTGTACTAAGTCGTTATAATTCTATTGTCGTCTTTACCGTGAGTTTTAGACGCTCAAGAGGAAAAGTAAAAGCTATCATAAATCAGTCCTGATTTTCGGTTGGATGAAATCGATGAGGGCGTAGACGTAGGTATATTATATAGGTACCTACATGTACAAAAAGTGTCTTCTAGGGTGGAACAGAAGGGCTTTCTACCGTCGACCGCTGTCTCGAAGTTGTTACAGACAGATTTCGTTAATGAGTTTTTGTTAGCCTTATCAGGTGCGGGTTATCAAAATCACTTTTGGTGATATCGGTTCATTATTCGAGCTTTTATCAATTTAGAGGTAGGCAGATATCTTCTGCAAAGTATCTAAAAGCTTAATTTAGAAGTTTATTATTGTTATTTAGAAGTACAACATACCAAATTTTCTGGAAACCATGATTTAAAAATTAAAATATTTTTTATTTGATTTTCGTTGCGTTGAATACATTTGCTAAAAGGTTTAGGCAAGACTACCTAAAGATTAATGTTACTAAAAAGCTAGCGTTTCCAAAAAATACTGAAGTCAGTCTTAATTCACTTAGTACTTAGGTACATTAATTTAGTGACGCACATTTTATTACTTAGGTACCAAAATATTATAAAAAATGTGATTCGTCAAGTCAGCTCATAAAAGGTACTGACGTAAATAAAACGATAGCAAAAACCTACATCAGATATGTTTGTATTAAAAGCTTCGGGCGGAGTTGTTTGATTAATGAAGATAAGTTCGAGAGCTGATACTTGAACACAGCTGAAAGAGTTTTTAGGTCGCGAACATTCTTAAAGCTGAGGCCAACAAGCCTTCGGTTGTTCTCATTAAACTTACTATACCACGGCTGTGGATTAGTGAACACTATTATAAAGAATAATGGTTTTACTTAGTACACGCAACACCAAGTTTTTCTCAGGTCAGATGTAAAACCTTTAGCTATATGTATTCTGTAAACTATTGTTTTTATTTTTTAACCCAAAAGTTACTTTGTTGAGTTTGTAGTGAAAACACGGAGAAAAATATGTTTTCCAGAAATAAGACCTAGACAATAAAAATATCGATTCTCGATCGACTATCGATGATGATTTACATTGACCTCCTCATGCATGAATATGACATGATAAAATCTCTGATATTTTATTTGCAGCGTGAAATGTAATCGCCATATATTTCCAATAAAAATCTTATCAACCGAATCAAACGATTCAGCGGTGTAATTTTTATGGGGTTGTAAAGACAGCGGACCTTTTACGCGAATAAACACCTAAACTCTGTAAATCCAGTTTCGTTAGGGAGAAGTGCCTACATATATATATGTACATAATTGTGTACATAAAATATTCCACAAACGTTTCGGTACTGTTTTTTTAAGGTGAAACATACAATATTTGGTAGATATGCATTTTTTTTTTGTAGTTTGAACATGTTGATATAAGGTAATATTGAACCCATGTAGCCCACTATGGGCTTAGGCATCAATTCGGAGACTATGAGGTATTAGGTTTTAAATACAACCATGCTGGCGTAGAGTGCGTTGTCAAACGTCAAACACCGTTGCAAAAAGCTCTCAACATATTTATGATTACGTAAATTTTGAGGTTTTTGCCGTGACTCACACCACCAGTGGGCAGCGTAGTATTCGCAAGCAGCGCGTGTCTATGCTAACAATGTATGAATCTTACAAACGTTGTTGAAGCATTAGTTCTAAAACTTTCTGGCTACTTATACCTACTTGAAACAGATGTGGGTATAACGGTATCTATGTAGTGATATTTTTTATCGGGTCGTTTACAACACTAGGTGGAACAGTTAGTCTGTGAAGCCGAAGAAGAAGTGAAGGTCTCTGAAGTACAAGGTCGCGAAGATACAATCGTAGGACAAAATGGCGAATTATCTGAATAGATTGCCTGAACCCAACACAGGCAGCTAAGTTAGATTAATTGCTATCTTAAGTAGAACGCAAATAGTGACCATCTCAGTGTTAAGAACACCAATTAACGGATGACCTTAGAACATAATTAAGCTTATGATTCTAATCACGTTCTATTTTTCTTAATATTTCACAATTACAACACATAGTTATTGATTATTTTCGGTATTAAAACGCTAGAAAACATAATTTTCCTTACCACAAGTAAATAACTGGGGTATTACCTACTCACTGCTTTTTAAAGTTCTTCATGTTATTTTGTAACTTTTCATCTTTACTGCCAGTACTCATGTTGATATGACTGAATATTTTAACGACACAATTTCTCGTGCCAGCTGGTTCTCATAGAACATTACTATACAACTATATTATACCCATCAATACACACATTATACCCACTTGTAAATTTAGTTTTATTTCTTTATTTGGTGGGTCGCCTTCTAGTAAAGGAGATGGCATCTACATACTAATTACCAATTCGTACCACATATGAAGGGATACTAGTAGCCATACCACTTGATAATACAGATTCCAAAAGATTCATAATTATCTGTGAACGCGAGCAGAATCCGTAATGGACATAGTTCTGGTTGATAATGGTCGTTATAATGCAGGTCAAATAGTAAGATAATCGGAGAAGAATAGAAGATAAGGCGTTTAAGTTTTCAGAATAGGACCGGGAACAATCACTGAATTTAGATTTCCTCATTTGAATCCATCATTGCGCTCAACCAATGGAATTTGTTCATTGTGATCTTTTCAAATTAGCATTCTGAACAGAGCGGCTCTTTGAATCAGATCTTGCAATTACTGAGCAAACAATAAACTAGGTTTGGTCTCTTGACATTTTATATATTTATTCACCTATTATTAGAAAGCTTAGGGCCTACTTTATCACTTTTAGAAAGCCGCTAAACACCGGATACAAAAAAAATTAATTAAATTTGTATGAAATTATCTGCCAAGTAATTTAACGGGAACTTATCAGTAAGTTGTGGAACAGGCCCATATCTCCCAAAATATTTAAAATAATAAAAAAAGTGTAAAACTTGAATGGAGCTACTTGGTTTTAATCACTGTAAAATATTCATGCGATGAGAGCGCTTAAATACTAAATTAACATGAAACTTAATTGCGTGCACCATAAAATTTTATTCGACTTAAATTTAAATGTTGTTACAAATGAGCTGGCTTGATTTATGTCTCGTCAGAGCTTATTCTAAAAAAAATATAGAACTTTTTAAGGTCGAACTAAGTGCTTGGCTAGGAAATATCCTTTTTTTGGGACTGAGACATGAATCTCGCTGTATTTACTTTTGATAGTGACAGAGACAAATGTTTTTGTAAATGTGTCTGAAACGCGAAAAAAGCGCTGTTACATAAGCAATGTCGAACATTTTCGTAACTGATTTTTTTCATAACTGCCTCTGACCAATATGTTCAAGTACAATGCGTGAGGTCCTGGATTTAATTCACAGGTTGAAGTTCATGTAATTGGGTTTTTATGAAATGCTAGTAATAATGTTATAATAAACTAGCTTCCCGCCAGCGGCTTCGCCCGCGTGGTCTTATAATTTTGTCCCCGTTTTTGCTACATTTTTCATTACTACTCCGGTCCTATTCGTCGTAGCGTGATGATATATAGCCTATGTTACTCGGGGATAATGTAGCTTTCCAAAGGTGAAAGAATTTTTGAAATCGGTCCAGTAGTTTCGGAGCCTATTCATTACAAACAAACAAACAAACAAACAAACAAACAAACAAATCTTTCCTCTTTATAATATTAGTATAGATAATAGATTCACCCCCTTTCACATGGGTACTAAAACCGTTGCGGCAAATTGTGGGTCACACATTTGGTACCGTATCAGTACTTAGACCCTTGCTTAATACTTTAGGGATTTAGGCATGAAGGTATATTTATTGGTATTTTCTGTAACACAAAAAGGTTTACAGATAAGTCTTAATTTCGGTCGTTGCATTCTATTTAATTCTATTCACACAACAAAGCAGAAATGAAAAAGAGTTATTTTTGTTGGGATTTTCCTTAAGGGCAATAAACAAACATTTATTTTTACGAAAGGAAAGCAGATTTGTTATTAACATTATTTGAGCGTGTAAGCAGATTACCTTGATTTATTACGAAATAGATGTTTTTGGAGCGAATAAATAAATTTAAGGTAACGTGAGGACAGCGGAGGAATTAAGTGCTTTCATCCTCGTAAAGTTGAGGAAGTAAATTCTCTCTCACGACATTGTTAAGTCCTGCCGAGATCATGTGTAAGTTTGAATTTATCTACGTGAAGCTCCACCGCATTACTTTGAAAGATGTTGCACTTATAAAACTTGGTCAGAGATAAGGGAAATTTAATGTTGAAAACATGCACAAAATAATGTCTGCTGTCTTTTATAATTTGTGGTAAAATGGAATATTAAATGTGCAATTGGAGCAGGGACTGCGAGTTGATAGGTTTATGTCTAATGGCTATATTTAAAACAAATTTGTATTTCACGTCAAGTGAAGTCGCTGTAAACAGCTAGTTTTAGAAACAATCTAGAAATTGTGTTCGTATTCAAAACAACAACGTAAATATGCTCCACATAAATGAAATATAAAGGTATCCATTCCAAGTCATAGGCAACTAAAACTAACATCTACCTTGCCAAAGAAATTTTTTATGTAAAAAGTATCTGTAACTAGATGCCAACTTTTACCTAGCTATATTTATAACAAGATGAACAAACATTGGATAATGGAAATTAGGTCAGCGCTCTAAGCAGTATCAACTTGCTATTCCGACAAGTACCTACACTTTTTTATTGAAACTGAGTTCAAACTTTCTTGGGAAGATAAACTGTAAATACTCTGTTTTTCTTTTAAACTTGTAAACTACTTACACGGTCGAATGGAAACAAATATAACGCGAGTAGTGACTACTGAGTTACTACTATTGTAGGATATAGCATCATCATCATCATCATCCTCCTGCCCTTATCCCTATTCACTTGGGGTCGGCGCAGTATGTCTTTTTCTTCCATACATCTCTATTAGCCGTCATCTCATCATTATCAGCATCGAACATAAAAAAATCCTTGAAGAAAGCCTGCCTGGAAATTGCTTAAGAAAAGAGCACGATCGGTTCAAATTGTCATTCGAATACCTATAACCGACATTCGTTTGAGGTATTCAGATGTCCGCAACGTTTGGCAACCCGTTTAAGATATAACATTTTTTTTCAAATATTTGTTTTCAACGTTTAAAACGAACAGAAATATATAAAAAGAAAAACATTAAAACAGTAAAACGTAAATTTGCAATAAATTCCTTAAAACCCATTGCTCATATGGTATTTTGTTTATCGATGTTAAAACCTCGAAATTTTATAAAGAGGTACGGTACCAATGATGATAATGATATAAAAGTGTAAATAAAATTATAAGGAGTTGTATGATGACGGAAATAAAATCCCCATATAGAAATCTCTAGGATAACGCTTTTACAGCGTCAAAACTGACTATAACGTCATGTTTATATGGAGGGAATCGGGATCCGGGGCCAGGTCTTAAGTATCTTCAGGGATTACTTGAGAAACCGAACTCAGATCATAAAGATTGGGCAATGTATGAGTGACGAACTTCCTATCTCATATGGCGTTCCTCAGGGTAGTATACTGGGGCCCACCCTTTTCCTCATCTATATAAACGACCTATGTAAACTCCCCATTGAACATGGTAAAATATTTACTTACGCTGATGACACCGCCTTAGTGATTGAGGGTCTGGACTGGCCCCAGTGCTATCGTAATGCTGAGGTAGCACTATCTTCAGTGATGCAATGGCTGACCAGTAATTTACTTACACTAAATATCAGCAAAACTGTTTATGTACCCTTCGCCATCAGATCGAACCTTTGTCCACCGCACTGCTTCACTCTTAGAGCTCATACCTGCTCATCTCTGCCTGAATGTAACTGCTTGACAATTAACAAGGCCACTAGTGTCAAGTATCTCGGAGTACATATTGACCAACATCTTAACTGGCACAAACATATTGATGCACTATCGGGTAGAACGCGCAAATTAATATATATATTCAGGAAATTGCGGAACTCTGCGGACGTTGATACTCTCAAAATGGTCTACCTTGCACTGTGCCAATCAGTCTTATCATACTGTATATCAGTTTGGGGGGGAGCCACAGAAAATGTTTTCATACGATTGGAGCGAGCGCAAAGAGCTGTCTTAAAAGTCATACTATTTCGACCCCTAAGGTATCCCACGAAACAATTATATGCTGATTGCAAACTACTAACAGTAAGACAGCTCTATGTGCACCATTCTATGCTTCGAAAACATGTAAGTCGGCCTCTTACACAGCCTACAGGCAGACTAAAGCATAAAGTTTTTCCTATAGTTCCGCTTAAAACTTCGTTTGCTAAAAGACACTTTCATAACAACAGTACAAAATTATATAATCACTTAAATAAAATGTTAGATTTATTTTCTAAAAGTAGGTACCAATGTAAATCGGTTTTAAAAGAATATCTTCTCAGATTAACTTACCAAAACACAGAGGATTTATTACTTGGACGATCTGGAGAATGTTAAAGTCTACTATGTGTATCAAATTATAGTAATCCCACATCTGACTGTAGAGTACTGGCTCATTACACACGCATAAACATTCACACAACACGCCACACACACAACACGTCACCCCACACACACAACACAACACGCCACACACATAACACATTACATACACATTGATTAACTAACCAATCTCAATCTTTAAATCTTTAATTAATCAATCTCAATCTTTATTGCAATTTTTTCGACGACTACTTAAATATTTGCTAGCAACATATCCTATCCTATAATGAGGGCACTGACTTCTGAAATACAGGTATATACACCTAGTTCAGAGGTCAGAGTTTAAAACAAAGGAACTAACATAATATAAGGCCTAAAATGTAATTTTTGTGTATTCTTATGGAGAAATAAAGATTATTATTATTATTATTATTATTATTATATATAGATGTTGTCTGAAATCGTTAAAATTTCACGTCACACGTGTAACACGGCACGTTGCTCCTAAATTACGAAGATTAAGGGCGCGTTCCACCACTTTACGTGAGGTAACGATATTATACTTTTATATCATACTTAGGTTCCAACTCGAAAAGGTTAAGTCATTACGTGTCAGCAATTTATTTATGTATTTGATGGTGAATGGAAAAAATTGTTTGAGGCTTGAAAATAAGAATAGGTTTGAGGTCAGCGGACAGCGGCGGGTCGGAATTGGCGTTTAGATTTTTTTCTGGATAATGGTAGTAGACTACTTCCAGCCAACTGTTGGTGTACGGTGACTAAAATGGTCACTTTTTGCCATGATGAATCGTAATACAAATAATAATCATTACGATTAATCTAAAGCAGCAATTTAAGACAGAAAACGCCAGAAGATTGGACCAAATTTCTTATGTTTACAACCACATTGTTGGGACAAGCATATAAGAATCAGCGAGTTCGTCTGTTTTGCAACGTGTATATATATTTGTAAATTGCAGACTTAATTTTTTGTCGGTAAATGAAACGTTACTTATACATCGTATGGAGTATATAAGATAAAAACTTTAAATTAAAAAACTGATTGAACTGTTCGAAGTGCACATCAACTTCTCTTATTATGTTAAGTGGTTTGAACCGATGCAACGCATACGTAACGGTATAGTATCACCATAGATATATTAGTTATCTGTGATAATGGAAAACCTGATCGTCTTGAAGAAACAGTCTTGCAATTCAATCGGGTACACAATGCGAAATGCATTCGAATCTCCATTTCGTCTGGCTGCACACATCAATTGATTTTCAGAGTGAAAATAAATTGGCCATTCTTTAAAAGTGCTTTTTTTGATGATACAGTGTAATACGCTTTTTCAGTGGATGATTTTTTGTCTGAGCTTTAGTTCGGATAGTTATTATTATTGAATTATAATTGTTATTTATAAATTATAAAAGGATTAGCAAGCTGAAGTGGCACTGGTCCGGGCACATAGCTAGGACTCTAGGAGAACTGATGGCCGCTGGGGGAGAAAGGACCATGCACCGCAAAGTGCAGTGTGGGACGACCTCCAACGAAATAGACCAACAAGCTGTTAAAAGTCGCTGACCGGTCCTTATGAAAGTCTATGGGGAGGCCGTTGTTCAGCAGTGGATCTGTTTTGGCTGATAAATAATTATGATAAATTAATGTTACATAAAATGTTTAATCTAAAATGTAAAATTTTACATATAACTGATTCGTACTTTGTAAAATCATTAAAAAGCCTAATTTGCCAAAAAACAAACAGATATAAAAAATAATACTTCTTTATTCTCTCTCACTTAAGGGCTAAAGTTTGATAGAGTATTATTTTGGTGTTCAGAGATAGAAAGAGGGTTGAACTATTTGGCGCTGGCCTTATATTATGTGGAGAGGTAGTCGGAATCCAGATGCATTATTACATCCATTACGGTCCCATCATTATTATTATACTATCAAATACTATAATACTATCAAACCAAGTTTTTAAAACTAGGTATATTGATTACAAGAAAATGATACGTTCAACTTAAAATAAAGTTCAACGTGTTTATTTTTTAAGTAAGTCTTCAAAGTAAATCACTCGCTTAATGCTCTACTTCACTCCATAAGACTGTGTTCAACGTGTTTATCGTCCCTAATCACCACGATACGGTTTATCGTATATGGTTAGTACACAGTAACACAGTCTATAAAAGGATGGAGTGTGAAAATCCAATGCACACTCCATTGATTTTATTTAATTCAACAAAAGCACGATTTATTTGTACACTGGTTTGTAGCTGGATTTCGCTAATCTATGTGAAAAGATAATTATGTATAATATTTACGTGTACTGTTTCAGTAGAATGTATTTATTCCGTTCGGTCATTTGTTCTATTTAATATTGCAAAATTAATTACTAGTATTACCGGCGAACGTCACTGGTATTTTCTGAAGCTTAATCAAACAAAGGGTCAAGAACTGCTGGACCGATTTTTATGAGCTTTACTTTGTTAGATTTAATTTTGTCTCTGCGATGAAAATTTCACGTTTTTTTTTACTAAAGGGGTGTACGAGCAAAGCTGCGGGTAAAGCTAGTAGAGGGATAGTTTGACAGTGTTTCCACTTTTCCTTCTCAGTTTTAAATACATTTCTGCACTTTTATCTGGTTGATAACTTCAGGTAATAAACCCTGACGAGAGCTCATCTAAAAAAGAAAACGCTTATCTAATCAACCCACGCAATGTACATTGTACATATTTTGTATCTAAAACTCCTTACAGGTTCTGATAAAATATTCATCCCTCAATAGCTGGTACCTCTATAATCCGTTATCAATTTCACAACCTAAGAATACCTCTTACCTGTCGTGTTCTAAAGGAACTTTGATGAGAACCTAGTATAGTCACACACAATAGTGCTTAGCTTGCCTTTGTCTAGGTTGTATTGAAACTTCAATAATATTAGTAAATGGTCGTAACTGAGGGTTTCAAGTAAGTTAGTACAGAATATATCAAGATTAAGGGTCTGTGTCCGAAACATGGATGTTTGCCAACTTTCGATGTAAATAGCCGTGTTTTGCGAAACATAGTGTAACTACCCTACTCGGCATTCGTGACAAAGAGAACAAATAATGGCCCAGTTGTAATTTTACTTTAGTAAAAAGTAAACATGAATTCAACGTGGACCGGGCATAGGTAATGACTGTGCTAAATAACACACGGGCTACATACACGTTTTATTAATATTAAACCACAATGATACTGGATACTGAACAGTGTCAAGTAATAGTGTGTTCGAAAAATTAATTTCCAGGCTGGCTTAAATGACGGTGTCTCTGTATTGGACTTTTTTAGCATGTTGAATGACTGTTTCATTTCACTCTGTCAACAGAGTAAACAAAAACATTTATTGTTAAAGGTTTTGTTTGTGTATATAGGTATGTTAGTAGTAGACTAGTATTTCTGTTAAAAGAAGTAATACGTTGTATGTAATCATGTGTTTTACTAGTTACAACATAATCATACCAGTTTAGACAGAGGTGTGTATACCCACAGATCGTAGATATGTTCAGTTCTCATGTAATAGGGTCGAGCCTAGGCACAAATCCAAACTCCGAGCTTCACTGAAAATTTGATAGAGAAATCCAATGACACTGCTCGACCCGGAAATTGAACCGACTAACGAGACAGTTGTAAAAAAGTATAATTCATATAATATTATTCGCCGTTCAAATCTGTATTATTATATTATATGAATACCTCTGAGGGTTATAAACATGATAAGGGAAACACGGTTCTACTCCACAGATACCCTGGGGCTTGCTCGCAAAGGCTTAGTATTAATTATCGTGAAATATTTTTTTCATGGAATTATAAAAATGGTTTTTAAATTTTACATTACACGCAGCAGCATGATAAAAAAACAACAACAGTAACTTTTTCTGTGAATTTATTTACTTTCTCTACTGTAGCGTTTAAAATACGACGGGCTTTACTTTTTATAACTGTTGGTTGCCTCATTAGCGTAGAAGTCGTAAACTCGTAACCGTGACTGCCACGTTGAACTCCTGGATTTGTTTCCCTGGTCGAGTAAAGTTATTATTGTTCTTTTTAATGAAATTCTCAGTAGCACCTGGAAGTTTGGATTTTCAAACACACTCTTTACAACAAATACACTCACACCTTTTTCCTGTAGGGCAGGCAAAAAGAGTTCAGGTCTGGATTTGTGCTCGGTTAGTATCTAGAAATTAAAAAGAAGAGATGTTGTATGGAATTATATCTCTATTACAAATGTGACCTAAACATAGCGGCGAACCGTGGGTGTACATTCGTACACAATACAGACGTGATAGTACGTTTATGTCTCTATATGTAACTGTCGGATTGTTTGCAGTGGTCTAATACGAAGCTTACATTCAACAGCGGATGATTTTGTTGACCGGATTAAAGGCGATTTGATCATTATGAAATAAACATAGACTGTTTCATACATTAATTAGTTTAATTGGAAACAAATTAGGGCAACACCAGTCAATAAGCAGTAAAACCGCGCAATTCAATTAAGCTACCTTTAATCCATACAACTGTTTACATTGGGCGGTACTTAAGCTATCGCTTTTAGTAGGTATATTATTAGGGCTATCTCTGTTAATATATTATTATACCCTCTTTAAATACGCTTTAGTATTTGACGCATTTGAAATATATAAAGAAAATTTACAAAATATTTCTAGATACAGTACTAGAAAACCTTAAATATTTTCTAAAAGATAATGCAATGCTTTTTGGAAAAAGTTTTGTGAAAATTACTAAATAAAATTTTGGGAATTAAAATCTAACGGTAACTTTACATTAGGTCCACAGTGCCTCGACCATGAGGTTTTCTCACTAGACTCGCTAGCGACGCCGTAAAATATTTGTATGGAAAACCCTCGCAGCGCCTCTAGCGGTTACGTAAGGAACTAAAATCTGCTATGAGATTACAGCGTTTCGATGCGTAAAAAACCTATCAAAAGCCATTCGATAGAACTCATGGTTGAGGTACAGAATAAAGAAACTTTCCAAACAGTCTAAGGCTAATAATATTCAGAGACGAACGCTAAGCGTAAAGTAACGCTTCCGAATGTCAAATTTTAATTACAATTTGACATACGGAAGCGTAAGTTAAGTTTACGCTTAGTTTCGTATCTGAGTATAAGCCTTAGACTGCTATGATTGTGATACATTTGAACTCTGATCGTAGGCCAAAAATACATCATATCGTTAAATCATACCCATACGATCATACGCAGACAGTGGAGTTAATCCCAAATGTTTTTCTTACTCGCAATCATTTACTTAGTAGTTTATGTGCCAGGCACGTATGGCAGAAATGCCTTTTATTACGATGCGCCATTGAGTTATGGGTCCCGTCTATATAACACAGCTCTTGTTTTCACTTGATTGTGCCTACCTATGTTTGTCTCCTCAGTTATGATAGCGGGAGGGACATAGTGGGGATGACATCTTCATGTCAAAACCAATAGTATTAAGAGCACAATAAATGCGGACCATCAATCACCAACTGGTACTGGTACCTTTAACTTACGAGTATTTTAAACTTACTTAAACAAGAAATTTGTAATATTTTTAGCATAAATGTATTGCCAAATATAATAAAAATAACTAATATTTTTTTTATTAACTGACTCATTGATCCAAACAGGCGTAAGGTTATTCGATTCCTAGGTTAGGCAGTTTTATTGGATTTTCCGTTAATTCTCGTTAACAGCCCGGTATTGGGATTTGTAACCTGTATTTAGGCTTGAGATTAAAACATGCAAGCTAATACCATATACGCGAACTGTAGGGACATGTTTTTTTCTTTCGTTCTTTACACAGCAGTATTTTAACCTTGCCTAAACCTTTGCGGAAAAAATATTATTCATGTTTCCACTTTTTTAAGATAGGTAAGTAAGTATTTCGCATGCTTACAAACATTTTGCAAAGAATTCCGCGAAGGAGAAAATTTTGCAGAATGGCACAAATATAGTTTTAAAGTTATTCGCGATGTCGCTACACTTTGACACGCTTTTACGCTTATATTTACAAAATCACAGCTGCATTCACATCTTGAGGTGGTGATATATTTAGTTTATTGAAAACATATCAAAACATGTTACACCACGTACATACGATAATATTCAGCGCTTCTGTGCATCAAGATATTCTGAATTTCTGATCAATATAACAATCATTAAATCCTGAAATATATTCTCTAAGTATATGTTATTTAGCACGAATATTTAAGGACGTTATTTCAAACGTTTACTAAAAGATAATCCTCGGTTTCTTTGCCATCTAGATAGCACTAAAGTCTTTTTAACCCCCGACGCAAAAACGACGGGGTGTTATAAGTTTGACGTGTCTGTGTGTGTGTGTCTGTCAGTGGCATCGTAGCTCCCGAACGGATGAATCGATTTTGATTTTGATTTTTTTATTTGAATGGTGAATTAGTCGGGAGTGTTCTTAGCTATGTTTGATGAAAATTGGTCCAAGATGGCCGCCGCTACAAAATAGTGGACTACATATTTTTTCACAACTCCCTCAATATGGGTATCAAATGAAAGGGCTTAACTAGGAGAATACTATACACTACGATAAATTTCAAATACAAAATGGCCGCCACCACAAAATTACATTTCGTGTCGGGGGTTTTCTAAATTTTTAATTTAATTGTGTCGCCTTATAATACACAATAGGTACGTAATAAAATGATTTATGACTACCAAGGTGCGTCAGTTGCGTGAATACTATTGTCGAATCCCAATATGTCAATACAGTGAAATGACACTAGATATTGTTGGGTACATGCATTAGAAGATACTAACTTTTATTATTTGTATAAATGTAATAAATCGTTTAGCGCAGAATATCTATAGATATCAGTTTTTACTTCTAGTCTAGGCCATATTGATAACTGACATCAATTGATTTAACTTGATTTAGGTAGTAATTTTTGCTGTAGGTATCTATTTAGCTTATGTCATGTAAAACATTTTGGAACATACCTATCAATTTTACCGAAAGAAAAAATAGATCTAAAGCAAACTTAGGTACATAACGTTATTATTTTACTGATAAGTACCTACTACCATTTTACAAATATTTTGCATAATATCACGTTATTAATACCTACAGTGTTCCTAGTTCAGACAACGTGCATATAATAATCGTATGTAGATTGGTACGTGCATAGAAACTGTTGCAGAATTTATTAAGAAAGTTATTCAGCATTTAGCTTTCAGTCCATTTCCATGAATAGAACCATGCTAAATATAAGCCAGCCATGGTGAGAGTGGGACCCCATTCCTAGCATTCTGCTTTGTGAGTAGTTCCTCGTACTACTTCAGTGATATAATATTGGGGATTGTATTAATTCTACGTAGGCTGCTCAGATATGCAGCGGCATTAGAGTGTAGCCTCCGAAGCGGTAGTTCGGCGCGACAAAGTAACATTGAACCACTTGTCTCGAGCCCCGCCGCTTTTGAATATGCATGATGAGCCTAAAGCCTAAACGGGCGCCCATACAGACCTACTCGACTGAAACCCGTCGCAAACTCCCAAATAACTAAAAATGAAAACCAACAAGAACAAAGAGCAATGCTCAAAGTGTAATTAATCCTTTCGGTCCGTTCTGAATGTGGCAGCTACATTTATCAATAATGAATATTATGTAGCGTCCCCTCTGAAATGTTTTCTGTACAATATCGTGTGTTAGCTAATCATTAGTTAGTTGGCAAGTGATGTTGTTTATTTAGTTGGCAGCTAACATAACCCCGCATTGAATAAACATTAATTGCGAATCTGTTTATTTTTTATTCTATGTAACATTGGCACGAGGCAAAGACACGATACCTACCTTTCACAATTGGTTGTACGTTTTTCTCTAAAGCGAGTTTAAACAGTTCTAGCCTTTAAGAATTCAGCTCGCTTCACTGCCGCCCTTCAATTTGCAGGCACGTAGTGAGAGAGAAACTAGAGCAAGTTTACTTTGTAAGAATTATTATAAAGATAAACGACTTCATTCTTGTTGATGACCTAAACTCAATTCAGTTGAGAATCTTCGTTCGTATAAAAGCATCGCAGATTTATCCTCTTGCACTGGAATGTCTGGTGGTTTGTGGATTTGTGCTCACTGGGACAAAAGCAATTTTCGTTAAGAGGCTATTTGGGGGCTTGCAACGGGAGTTTGCCGGGCTTTTATCTATTTATTCGTTTATACAATTTATTAGTTCATACATACTGTTTTTCAGTTTAATGAAAAGGTCAGTCAACAAATAAAAGCTTCATAAAACGGCATGAATTGTAGATTCTTTAGAGTCTACTTTACACCGCAACCCCTGTAACAAAACAATGCTAAACAACAAAAGTTTAACTCTAATTAAATATAACTTTGCAAATTGGTCCATTGATTCTAATTAACAACTTTTAATTTTATAATCTGAAAAACAAACTTTCATTTTCATCCTCAGGAAATCCAATAAAGTTTCGCGGAATACAATCGTGTTGGGATTTGCGATGTGTACTCAAAGTGCTTTTTTGTTTCAATAAGGATGCGCGTGTCGTGTGCCACAATATGTTTGCAGCTCGTGACTCGTGATGAGCATTTTCTTTCTCTTTTATTGTTGAAATTTTTGTCTATTTCGCCCAGAGCTGTCTTTGTCTCTTCATTTTCCAAACAAAATACTTTACCTCCTAAATGTGATTGGAAAAATATTTCTTTTTGTATCCTAACAAAGTTGCCATTTTCCCGACAGAAAAATGGTTCAGGAAAGGACGTACAACTTGTTCAAGTTCTTTTCTGTAATGTAAGCTTTCTCTGCCGATTGTTCGACCGTCGTCGCCGGACCTCGCCTCAAACGCGATTGAATAACAAAGAAAACACAAATATTTTCCTTTTAAAATATTCAAAGGTTTGAAAAAAAAAACAGTATTGAGTTAAGAATCATAATAATCAAATGTAACATAAATTATGTGTAGGTATGTATTTTTGATTAAGTAGGAAATTGGTTTCTTTAAGCAACTTTATAAAATTCTATTGTGCAAGTGTTCGTTTATATTCTTTTCCTAAATTATTTGACCACCTGGATGGCCTTTAGCTATAGTTGGACCCAAAATTGTTGTCTAGATCCAATTTTATTTTAATTGAATTTTACGAGAGAGCTCGATTGCTGGACAATGTCTGTCTACCGGATCCTAATTAAGTTCCACATAATGTAACATCTTGTGGCATTCACCAAATCAACTCATAAATAATTTTAAAAAGCTCTGTGTTTTCCCAGAAGTTGTTTTTGTATTTTTCATTTGGAAATTCTGTACTACCATACCATACCTGTACCATACTGACTGTGTACAACAGTACACCCAAAAATAACAATATACACGTTTTAATATTCTGTTCTTTTTAAATGAGCCTAGCATAGAAACATTTTATTATAATAAATATTTACTGGGCGAAGTAACATTTTAACATAAATTGTATCTGCCGTAAAGGTGGACTTTAGTGTTCCATTCATTTTTACGGCAATTATTTAAATAAACGTTGCTTAGCCTAGTATAAAATATTTATACAGAATTATCATCAGCATTCAGCGAGCTGGATAATCTCCGTCTCCTTATTTCCATAATCACGGCGGGTTTCCATTCAACTGGCGCGACTAAAATAATCGCGACTCTTAATTCCAGCTTAACAGAGAGTGTGTATTCAATCCACTTCTTATGTCGTTTACTACTGCTAAGAACTCATTTAGCAGTGTACTCCAGATTATTTAGACGGATGGATGTTCTAAATAGCTCTTTGGGAAATATGTTTTGTGTTTAGCTTTAGGAATACAGACTCTTGAATTGTCTAGTCTAATTTGAGGGTTCTGGGATTTATTTACTACTAATATCCTACAGGGTCGGCAACGCGCGAATGATAAGCATGGTGTTGCAAGCGTCCGTACGTCCGTAGCTACGGTAACAGCTTACGGTCGTTTTTATGGGACCTAGTAACAAAACCGGCGAATTGTGGGCACATATCAATATACCTGTGCCTGACCCATATTAATTAATTACTTAATTATATCTAGGCGTGATAATAATATGTTATATTGTGTCATCATCATATCAGCAAAAAGAGGTCCACTACTGAACACAGGCTGCTTATATTGTGTATTCAACTGTAATACATTGCTTGAGGGAGGCCTTTACCCAGCAACTAGCGCCATGGTCGGCAGCGCTGACGCCTGGGAGGTGATGGCTTCTTTCTGCGAGGACGTCATCTCGCAGGAGGCCGCGGAGCGGGAACGGGAAACCGCTGCCGCAGCCCTACCAATCCGCGCCCGACGCACTGGGCGCAGAAACAGGCCAAACCGTGCCCTTTTTTTTTTTGCGTCAGGAAATGCTTTATGCACCGTCACGCCACCCTGGGGAAGGCGGCGCGGTGTGTGGGACTCCATCCTGAAAAGGACGTATACCCACTAAAACCAGACGGGTGTTCGCCTCATCACCATTCAGCCGGGGTGCGCAAACCGTGCCCTGTTCCAACCACCATAAAGTGGCCACGGGCGGCAGGCTTGGGGAAGTCTGTCGCCCAGCACTAGGCCCGAGAAGGTGATGCGGTCGGAGTGTGCTGCGTCCCACTCAGTGGATTGGTAGGAGAGGAGGGTGCACACCTTACGCACCCTCCCAAAAGAGACGGGGGCCGCATAGGCGGCCCATCACCGCCGGGGTCGCGGAAGAATGTCAACACGTTCCCGCACCCCGGCTGAATGGTGATGAAGCGAACACCCGTCTGGTTTTAGTGGGTATACGTCCTTTTCAGGATGGAGTCCCACACACCGCGCCGCCTTCCCCAGGGCGGCGTGACGTTGCATAAAGCATTTCCAGAGGCAAAAAAAAGGCCTTTACCCAGCAGTGGGTGATGATGTTATCCAACAAATGTTAATCATTAATGTACTTGAATGATGAACTATATAGTTACGTCGAAAATTTCCCGTATGAACCGGGGATTATAGCGTGTCAAGTAACTACCACCAACTAATCAATTTAACCAACACGACGGAATATTTGTTATTTCATTCGTCACGCCCGACAATACTATGTATTCATACCATTTGTTGAACAATGCGAGCGTCACATTCAAATATTTGTATGTACTGTAATTTCTGTGCAAGTAATTTAATATGTGGTGGCGGCACATGATTTGTATTGCATATTTAACCCTTTGGACGCTCGTAAATATCACTCTCTACTAATTGGAATATTTTTTTTATATGAACGACGGGTTTTTTCTTGTGGGCGGCGTTTTCATTAATATTTGGACACCTGCGTAAGGGTTTTGTAAGTCCCATAAGCTTTTTTTGATGACTTTTTTAATATCGATTATTTACAGGAAGCAGAGATTTGTAGTCGGCTTTGTTTGAATTTTTGGGACGCTCTCAATAGAGCGTATATCAATCAATCAAAATTCTACCTGTGTATAATATCATGTTGATTGATTGTTGATTAAATAAGTATAACATAAATAGGTACGTGTTAGGTTTTTAAGAATTAAAAGAATGATGAAAAAATCGCGGCTGAGTGCCGAACCAACTTAGTTATATATATATATAACTAAGCTATTTTGATCTTTACTGACATATACATACCTACCATCACGCCTGTATCCCCGAATGCGTAGGCAGAGGTATAATTATTTAGTACACCCACTGTTCGCCGGTATGTTTAGGTGCCATGCAATGGGGGCGAAACGAAGTATTGCCATTAAATCTTCATTAATAAATTGATCTTCACTTCTTACTTAATATACACCTAAGTATTTATTCGTAGGGATATCAGAAGCCAACCCACTGCTCTGAGAAGGTGGAGCTTTATACCTATATTTTTTGCCAAATGTAAATAGGGCAGCAATATAGGTAGGAATCGCTTGTGTAAACGTTAGCCATTAGTCTAAAGATCGCAAGGTTTTTTTTACTACAAACTAGTCTTCATATAGCTTACAACCTTAGCCTTCACATGATCAATTTATTCAATAAGCAATATTGGAAATAAAGTCATGAAAATACTCGTTGAACATAGCGAAAAAACTTTTAGTTCAAATATTTTGTAGATAGCTTGTAAAAACTACAAACAGATCAAATAAATTCACTTGTTCGACGAAATTGATCGTTTTTGTTTCAGTGACGTAGTTTTTTTTTTTAATTTGTGCGTAAAGCAGTTTTTGCTAGTCCTTTGAGGGACGTATTGCTATGTTGTCGAGTTACACAAGCCATTAAGGGACGGTCTTAATGGAACGACACCCGAAACGAGATGGTCCGTTGTCGTAAATTGACGTTCTGCCACAGACTTTCCTTGTTCTATATAGGTTGAGAAATTGTTGTATATCTAACTTCCGATTTCATCCTATCATCCACTGTTCACTCGATTCCTTAAGTGTATACCGACTTGACTGTTTAGTATTTATGTCAAAATAACAACTTTTTTACTAAATGTTAAGTAGTAGGAAGTACCTACGGTACTTTTACTGGCGATGTTATAAGGAGTAACTTAGAATACTTTAATGTAAGTAAAATCGCAGGCAACAACTAGTTTGGAATACATTTTATACAGCTGCTACGAGTATTTATGATATATATATTCGTGTGCGTGTGTGTGTCGGAAGGTATACGGCACAAAATAATGTTCTCAATAATTTAAAGCTATAAAAGGTAAATTCCATTTTACCATAATTTTATATAAGTTATCAAAATTAGCATTATTAATACCTACCAAAATTTCTGTAGCTATGTAATAAAATAAATTAATTTTATTGGGCTGCTTTTATAGTTAATATAACTTATTGTAGAAAGTTATTACACTAAGTTTACCTTTATCCTTTATTTCACATTAAATCATAAATTTATAGTGCCTATTCATGTCGTTTACAAGGTGTTGCAATCACTTGTAACAATATATTCTAAAAAGTGATTTAAATATTTTTATTCCAAAAGCTTATCTAAAAAATTAAAAGCTGAGTAGTTAGGCTACATTTCGTTCACTTTAGTGAAATGTCGCTATTTTAAGTAACAAACTTGGACTTATCTGGAACGGTATCAAGTAAAACTTCATTTGAGTTGTAATATTTGTCGTGGCACGGCATAATTTGGACAGTTTAGCATAGTTTCAAAGAAGGTTCGCAAGATTTAAAATTCAAATGGCTTCGTAATATATTGTATGGATGTTCCGCAATCTCCGAAGAAGTTTACTTTGTATTGAAGCTGTTCTGCGTGAAACAACTCTGCCTTAGGCAGCGCGCATCTACTCTACACTGGCCTTTTTTCTTTTAATCCTTTCTTTCTTTCCAAAGTCGAACCTGCATTGAGGATAATTAAAAAAAAATGGAAATTCAAATACTCTTTGAACGAGAATTAAGAAATAATGGAAGCAATACAATTATTTAAGCGGGCAAGGGGCGGTAAGTGCCGAACATTTCAAATCAACTGAAGATAATTCTAAGAGACGTTCCGCTTTTATCCTTTTCTTCCGCTGGCTGGTTACCTATTTTGATCTTTGGAAACTCACAAAAGTTTTTATTATAGATTGTCAGATACCGTGATACTTAATTTAGATAAATCGTAACGTTTTATTAAAACTATTCAAAACTTAATAATATTATAACTTATAAAGACCAAACAGTTTTCATAGAACATGTATCAAGACCAACTACTAATTCAATTGTAAGGCTGTTGCTTGTCCAACAAAATATGGTTATAACGTTCATGGGAAGAGCTTTTTCACAAAACCTTTTTCAATAAAATTATTCGTTACTAGCGCGAGATTACACATCCAACAACATTTGCATTGATATTGGGTGGAATGAACGCAAGCTTTGTACCGGGCAGGCGTGTTCATTGAAATCACACGGGATAGCCGCAAGCGCCTCAGTATACCGCCAGTATTCATCGACAGGGCTAGACGTCATTGTTCTGATGAAAGCTTTGTAAGTACGAATGGAAAGTTATCTCATAAACCTATTTCCTTATCTAAGTGTATTCGTGATCGTGAACACGTAAGAAATTTCTACACTTTGCTTTTAGAAGTATGCTGGCTATAAAATGCACGAGCGGTCTTCTAATCTACGGCCTTTGTGTTCTTTCTTCCTTCTTCCTTTATTTTACCATCTGAACATAATTTTGTAAATCTTAAAACACTTACAAAAGGTCTAAAACGATGAACGATTTCAATATGAACGATTGCAACTTTGCCATAACACCAATGACACTATAGTGTGCATTGGTTCATAAATAGGTACTGCGTATAACACAAAAGTACTATTGGTACTTTAGGAGAAAATCGATTGAGCACTCTAGTTAGTGTATAGCTACATGTTATTGACTTCACACGTTCACATGTATGTGAATTTATGTAGATATTATAATAGGTTCTTTAAATTCTTGTAAAACAGGACGTACTCTTGTTTAGTAAGTGCCATAGACAAGTATTTGTAGGGAACATGAGGGCGAATCGGTCAATGGTGCATCGTGTCCGGTCTTCTTTATTTAGACAGCGTGTAAATCTTAGAGAACATTTTGTTTGTAGGATCTGAATTTACAAGCAGTAACGAACTATAAAAAATGTCCAGAGGCAATTTGTAGAACGTATTTTATACCCGTAGTAAAGTACACGTTCAAATAATACCTATAAAATACGTTGCAAGTTCATAGGTACATTTTATAACAATAATAGAATTGCACCAATAATTTTTATACATTTTCAATATCTTAAATTCATGTCTACGATAACAATTGGAGTTTATGTTCGAGGCACTAAATTTTATCTGTCTTTCGAGATAATATTATTTCTGAAAATGGCCGCGCAGTTTAATAATAAAATCGGAGTTGGCAATTTCATCGTGAGCTATTTGAAGATATTTTTAAATTATATGTTTTCTTGTAACTGCCTGATTGGTCTAGTGGTCGCATGAGGGGCATGACATCTTGAGTTCGAGTCTCAGGTCAAACAAAGAAATATTGGGTTTTATCATTAGGATATTCTCAATAGCAGCTCGGAGTTTGGATTTGTGCCCAGTTATGGTAATAAGTGTCTACATATATTTAGTAGGTACGACTCTGCCCAATCTTTGAGGAAATACGAGCATGATGGTATGTTTAATTTTTTGTTCGAATACGTTTACACCAACTTATGCAAACGTTTTGACATTAATATGGATTATATATTTAAGAAGCTTCTTCAAAAATCTCGCAGGTTTCAATCGAATCAAGTACATAGGCATTAATTAATGATCCATCTTTTAAGAAGACACTAGAGACTTCTTAATTTGTAACAAGAGTGTCTCCGTTGCTGTAGGTACTTACATTAAATAATTAATGATCAGTATTTTTTTTCTCAATCTACAGTTATAGTAAATAGGTATACAGTTATCATATTTTTATTTTACTAAGTATTCGATGTCGATGTTGCTTATACTTGGATATGATTTTAACAGCTTTCTATTTAATAAAAAAAACAAAATGCTTATTTCGTTAACTGCGTGTAAAAACACGAGATGTGTATTTAAATATTTAACTCTGGTGAACGTTTGTTGCAAAAAGTTACAAATGCTATTCCATGTTGAAGAAATAAATTGTTGTAATGTAGCGTTGAATTGCGAGTCACAAATAAAAAGGTTTCCATCAAATTGTCAACTGAAATGCACCCCACTGGTGTAAATACAGAGAGCACAAGCTGACCTATCAAATGGTCTTAAAGTGGCTACTTTGCATACAAAGTACATTTTTACAACTGTCGTTATCATAGGCCCATGCGGTTACCCCGACCGTTTCCCCTCGGCGGGAGTTGTACGGGCGATGGACTAGTGAAGTTCTCTCTAACGACCTCGATTTATTTGATGTAGACTGTTTTTGTAGTTTGGATTCCCTCGGGAACCAATAGGCTGAGTTTGCGTCTACGTAACTAGTCTAGTAATAGTGGCAACATTGATTGTCACACTATGCCCCATTAAAAGTTTGAGATTCCTCTCGCGAGACATTTGTTTCTTTTCAAATTGTTATCAGTGCTTGTATTAGCACAAAAAAGATTTTTATTTAGTTTTTAAGTTTTGTTACCGTCTCACCCTTTAGGCCATCGTAAGCTAAGCGCGTTGATATTGAGTTAAAGACTAAAATAACGTTTATTAAACTGCGATATTGCCATCACAGATCATGGCGTTCGCGCGCTCTGACAGCGACGAGCAGACAGTCTCAGAGGAAATCGAAGCCTCTTTTCTTAAATTGTTCTTGAAGCGATCCCCAAAAGATCCCAATGTTGTCATCAGCTCCGACTTATGTTATAAGTACCTTATAGGTGGAAATATTTGATGTAATCTTGTTGTCGTGGAATGTTTTACCAATCGTTGCAAAAGAAAGTCAAGTCAAATGTTTTATTTAAATTAGACCTATTACATGTGGGTACTTTAGAACTTGAAAGTTCAAACTAATTGTACGAAATATCTACCACAAGGAGTACTACAAATACACAAACTATTAAGACTACACTGAGTAGGTAAGTACTATTACTTAAAGAGTTTATTAACTAGCAGAAAGTAAATTATTCTTTATTGTACACACTACTACCTACTTGGGGTACTTTTGAATTGTCAACCACTAATTATAAAATAAATATGGGTAGGATAATATTGGATCCAAACGCTGCAATAACTATTTTACTAGTCATATCGCAGTTCAGCATGCCTCTGCATAATATTATTTAGTAAGTACATACTAATACTAATTAAATAAATCAAAATTTGTTTTAATGACGCTTGTCCGTCAGTTTGTAAAACTATAATATTGCTATGTCATTTACCGAGTAATGGATTCGCCAGTCTCTGAGGCTTAGTTCCACCGGTTGAACACGAACACGTTCCCGATTTAAATTCTAGTTCAATGTCCTTCTACAAATTGAATACCAACGATCTATTAGGTTATATTATTACGGTCGTATGTCAGAGTATAGTTTTTGTTTAGGAGATATATTATCCAGCCTGGTTGTGATGGATAGCTTTTGCGTGAGGTCACCCAACAACTTTTAACTTTCCCTATATAGTTGTTTTCAGTGTAGGTAATTACTGCTACTACTTTATGATGTATGTGCTTCGGACCGATGACTTATACGGGGCAACTAAGACAGAACATAGGTAGGTACTGGCCTTCCATTTAATCTCGGGTCAGACTAATGGCTTAGCCGCTCAGATTAAAGACGCTAGTCTGAACTAAACTACCTCTTTCTCGTTTAATTAATGAAACCAACTTAGTTCCGAAAGCATAGCTCGAAAATACATTTACATTAGTGCACTCACATGAAACTTTCGTAGTCTTACCAAATATGTAATATGCAAATTACAAACTTAAACATCACGCCAGCTTTAGTGAGTAAATTAACGCAATTAAAAGTAGCATTTTGCTTGCTCAGTGGCAAGGACGAACGCCTAGAATTAACTTTAAGGTTACACAAACTATGTGTTGTTCAAATCTTTTATCATATTTTTACTTCACCTAATATTTCCCTAGTTTTATCACTCCCGCCGTATATTACTAAAGTGAACTCAATGCTGTGTAAAAACTAGATCTATATTCTTTTGTAAGTGCGAGGTAAGCTGAACTGGGATGTCTGGTGTGAACTTATGAAACGTTACGCGAGTCAAAATAAATCGAGTGTGAAAATGTGTTTTCTCAGTAAAGTGATCGGTCGGGCATTCGTAACCCGACGCCATACAGAAGCAAATAAGTCTATCCAACTTTCTTATTTATAAGATATTTTTTTGTCTAAAGGTGACTTACTTATAAGTAAAATTATAAATTGTAATAGAACACCCGTTAAACCGTTTGTCAACTTATAGTTTGTGATATAAGCCGCATAAGACGGCTTATAATATTATCACACTTGCCACTCCACTAACTACACCTATTTTCAAGCTCACCCACGACATGTTTATTTATTTTAATAATTACACTTACAAATTAGTAATATCTATGAAAAATATATAGACATACAATATAGGTATGTATTAAGTGAACCTTAACCATTACTTATAATTGCTAGTCATCAACATGTTCATATTAATTAAAAAATTCATCAAGAAGTAAAAAGTTCAGCTTGTTGGATATAACTAATGCTGCCACAGCTGTCTTTACTTAATTTCATTCGAAATAAGCGGGCCGCTGCTACACGTCCAATTACAGCGAGCCGGGGGCTGGCCGATCGTCGAAACCACAAGGCTTTTTTGTATCTTGTAATCCTATTTTTGCTTCCTGATAAAACAATGGAAAAAGCCCTATATAACTAACAACTACTTTGATCACTAAGGGCCTATTTCACTATCTCCTATTACGTTCTCGTTAAATCATACAATTTGTGTTCTATTTTTAAATTTATCCGGCAGTTAGCGGCTATCCAAAGGTAGTTAAATAGGCCATAAATCTGCAAAGTTAATCTGCGATTGCCGCAGTCAGTTTATGTGTGACCATTTTTAGCATATAGATTTCCCTACGCTCCTCGGAGATTACCTACGTTAAGTCGTCGGTCCCGGACTAGCAAAATCGACGGCAAGCGCTCTAGAGCTCGAAGTCCTACTAGATGGTCTGACCAGATTCGCACCTCTCTGGACACGAAACTTTACGAGGCACTTCACGTCGCCAAAGATTCAAGGATTCAATTCTTCCAAGGGATTATCACGACCCTCAGCAATGAGTAAACCGACTTGAGGAGGAGGAGGAGAAGTCGTCGGTTCCAGTCATCATGTGAACACCTATGACAACTGACAATCATACCTGATAAACAGCCCGAAACATTAAACCACAAATTTATCCAGGATAAAAAGTATGGCTCAGAAATTGATGGCAGTCGCTTAGAGAAAAATAAGATAGCAGCTGCTTAGACTGGGAACCGACCCCAAGTTTGATTTGAATCTTAGCAACATTTTTATTCATCTACAAACGACTCAAACTGAATTATTACTGGGAATTTATTCAATCAGATAAAAGCCGAAGAGCGCCGTTGAGCGCCGAAGTTACTCGAAAAAGAAAAAAAAACTGAACATATGCTGCTCAACTCTAGATTTTTATAGCTTATCTAATAAAATCCCTTCTCTAAACACCGTGATCATGACAATTTATCCTTTTCCAATACTTTTTATCTCTCAAATTATGCGAAAAGTGTCAATCCACTTTTATGGCAGAATATAAAAATAGCAACATATTGCCTTACGATGGACATGGTTATACAATAAACATACCACCACGCATCTATGCCTCAAGAGGTTCAGCTGATGTGTAACTATTACATAACTACAGAAGATTACGATTTATAAGCCAAATTCAAATTACCTAAACGTAAATCGCTGAATAATAAATATCAAGATAAAACAGAACATCGTTATAGCATTTGTAGTTTCTCATATAAATGAGTCAAAAGCTATACATTAACAGTTTTAGGTCAGATAAACATCAGTAATTGGGTTATTCTGTAAGAAAATATTCGTATTACTTAAAATCACAGACAAAGATAATCACGAAGTCAACGAAGAAATTCAGTCTTTTCGGAATAAAATTATACTTATATCATAAAGATACAAATACAAATATGTACTCCAATAACTTAGAACACGCAGCGTTATACATCATAATCATCTAGCCTTTCTCAACTATGTTAGGGCTAGCTTCCAGTCTAATCGGATGCGGCTGAATAATATTTTTTTTACACGAAGCGGCTAGGATCTCTCTAAGGTCGCCAGTGACGCCGTAAAATATTTGTATGGAAAACCTTCCAACGCCTCTAGCGGTTACGTAAGGAACTAAATCAGACGATTTTAGTTCCATGAGATTACAGCGTTTCGATGCGTAAAAAACCTATCGAAAACCATTCGATAGAACTGATGGTTGAGGTACAGAACACCGCAACCTAATATCTGTGTCGTTATTTTAAAGATACAGTGATGTTAGACCTCTTGACTGTTATAGATGTTCGTATGACAACAGAGATCGACTGCTTAAGGTGCTCTCCTAAGCATTATTATAAACTGTAAGTAAAAGCGTTAAGATTAATTTGAAAAAGGCACAAACATTTTTCATTTCTTCTTTTCTATCAGATTGATGCAGACACAAAGTTTGATCGCTACGAAACATGTAGCCCAGGAATAATATTTCATTTTGAATGCGAGTTTCCTTCGGTAGCAAATTTTGTAAAGTACATGTTGTCTGTGCAACAGTAAACAATGCAAATTAGAGTACCTGTCAGCCCCGAGATATAACATGGAATTGAAGGGGTTACGAGCCTGGCGTGGAATTCTCTGATAAGTTCGGGCAAAATTCATGTAGTCCAGATGAATGATGTAGATATTATATCTAATGTTAGTAGGTATATTTTGAGTCCTGTATGATCTTCACTTGTTGGAATGATCTCAGCTTTTGGTATGTAAAATCTGTTCGACCTTTTGATGGGGACCTCCATGGTGATCATGATACAGCGCGCATACCTAGAACTATTCTACAAACTGATCAAGTGCAAGTAGAAAGCAAGTTGTTTAATTCTTTATAACTTTTACTTTCAAGGCGCAAAGATTTCACTTTGATAGTTTTTCCTTGTACAGCGCGACCAATACTTAGGTGAACTTTCCCGGTAACCCGCTAGTTGGCTTTTAAAACCACCTACACTAAGCGACGACACAGCGTATTTGCCGAGACCGCACAACATTAGGGCACTTAGGAAACTGTAAACTCTTTCTTATACCACCTAGTCTTCGGGCTAACCAGCTTCATGTTCTGAATTGCATTAGTTCTATGAACTACTCGGAACTTTACTTTGATAGAATTAAAACTATATCTTAGTAGCATGACCATATCCTCACAATGTCACCAAAAGTAATTAATTAAACCAACATAATCTAAACTGAAACCGTCTCTAAATTGTAGGCACGTAGGTACTTGTATCAAAGGAAGATTCTATTAATGAATAAAAAGCTTTTGCGAATGAAGAAAATATACCTACGAGGGAAATTAGAATTTGTTCATTTAATTCAAATATTGAAGTAGGTACGAGATGTTTTCGATCTTTTAGACTCGGATGATCTTTCTTCATAATTATGCTATATACCTAATACTTATGATTCATATTTGAAGACTTCTTAGATATTTTAATTAAAATGATGTAACATCGCTGTCCTGTAAATGTGTCAAACCTAAACATATTTTAAGTTTAGAGTTTTAATAAGTGTAAGTTTAATTATGACCGGTATGAAATCGATATGGAAGGTGAGATTCTAAATAGTAAATAGAATTTAGATCAATTTATTTTGATAAATCGTATTTGAATTTTGTAAACATGTTTCTTAAACATGAAGTCAGTTTACCTAATTATGCCTTAATCTGTCATAATAATAGTTTCCATATTATTTCGACGTTTAAAAGGTTAAAATAATAAGAATATGTTTAGGTGTGGAATATAATATTATTACATGATGGTGATGATATAATATTACATGAACCAAATGGTTGGTTCATAACGATTCATGGTTCATGTAAAATATTTCGAACACGTTAAGATGTGGTGATAGTTCAGCACATGTTTCAATTAGTAACACCGCGTCGACGTCGTTTGACGAGGGTGTGTTTAGAATTCAAATCAGCATTTCACACTATAGTTACCTTCACAAATAATGTTCAGGATTTAAGTTTCATATTGAAATTTCATCAAAATGAATATAAGAATTCTATGTAGAGTTGCGTATGAATTCAAAAAATATTTTCCATTTTGATTAGCTAGTGCATACTTACTGTAATTGGTTATAGTATATTTACATTATGCTGCAGTCTTCTAAGGATCAGAATATCGGGTTGCAAAAAGGATACATGAAAAGGACGCATGCATACGTCAAATGAGAATGTTAAGAAGAACGGTTATGTAACAAGAATGGACTGGTTAGAAAATGTGGTAAGTAGGCAGTTTGATAGAAGCGTCAGTGAAGTTAAGTGAAGAATTATGTAGCATAGCAACCGTTCATTAAGGTATAAAACCGACATTTATACTGGAAATTACACACAGGTTTAATCTGTGAAATGAATGCGGACAAGGGAGGGGAAGACGAAAGAAAAGATAGATAGATTGTCTGAAATATGATATGGCAAGGAAAGAAATAAGTGTTGGGCTGACGGCTAATAGAGACATATGGGAAAAAGACATACTGCGCTGACCCCAAGTAAGTGAGGTAAGGGCCGGAGGTTGATGATTGTAGGAATATCTCATAAATAATAGGATGAGCTGTAGATTATATTTAGTGTAGTCTTGTTTAATATATACACATAGATATATACGGCTTTTATTAATAGTTTATGGTCGCTAATATCCATAACGTCGACAGTGTGACATCCTTGCTTATTTATGAGAACATAAAACTAATTATATTTATAGGCTCTTGGTGCAAGTAACACAATAAGGGATGTCACCGATAAGACATAAAACTGATCGAACGTTTTTGAAAATAATAGGTACAATTATTTTTTAGTTTATATTCTCACTTACCTATTCAGACCAGACCTATCAGGTTAAAAGGCTCACCTCGCTAGGCTAGTGTGGGTTGACAGACTTTATATAAATCATACACTATCTTAGTAATTTTAAAGGGTTTCTCTAGATTCTTTACAATACCGTTTTAAGAGAGGTAGGGCACAGCCATTAATGACTCAAATCTGGAGCAGCCCATCTGGGGAAGTATCTCCACCTTACAGGAAACTGCAGCCAAATAACACACTTTATTGTGTGTTGTGTTCCTGCAGTGAGTAAGGTCGCCAGAGCTCCTAAGGATGCGCTGCACTGGCAGTAAGAGGAATATTCCCTCAAACTGTCGGCGCAGTGAATCTTCCATAAACCTCTAAGAGGTTTTTCGGGTCGGCAACGCGTGAGTGATACCCCTGGTGTTGCAAGCGTCCATAGGCTATGGTAACCGCTTACAATCAGACGGGCCACCTTAGTGGTATAAAAAAAAACGTATTTTCCACCGTTTTGTTTTTCGTTATTTTTTAGCTCACATAGATAGTAGATAAAAGGTCCTACATGCTTTCCTCAAATTCCAAAATGTTTTACCAAGCTTAAGCATTTTTTCAGTCCGGCTAATCTACGCTGACCCTTACATGTCTTCATTTATAAGCGTGAGGGTATGAGCACTACTTATAAGGCAGAGCTATCAAATTACGCACTCAAGTATCTCGGAGGTTCTGCTTCGCTAAGTATCTCCAAAATAATTAATGAGCGGCGTTAACTGAACATGCTTTTCGTGAAAATAAATAGGTTATGTTACGACAGTGTTCGCTAGCTGGCAGGGTCGGGAACTAAATTGAGTCTGGCGGAGGTACGAACCGACGAAAGAGTGTGATAATGTTCAACACAGATTAATTAACGAGTACTAGGCAGTAAGTATACAGGATTTAACTTGCAGTTAAAAGGAGGACCTTCGGCTTACTACACATTAATTAATTAGGGCTCTTTCAGTAACTTAGATTCACGGGCACGTTACAAAGAGAAAAGTACCATTTTAATTAAAAAAAATTAGTAGTTGAAAGCTGGAATTCTCATTTAATCGTTCTGTGGGCACTTAGACCACGGTCTGTGTATTAGTAATACTAAAAGTAAAAAGTATTTTGAAAATGGATAGTATGTTAAATAATACTATTATTATTAATAATATAATACTATTATTTAACATACTATCCATTTTCAAAGTACTTTTTACAATAATTGAATTAATTACATTTTATGACCATGCGATAATGCTGATATCGTCTTGTGTGGTGTTCTTTCTCTATTTTAGTATACAGAATGTCAATGAGCTGTGGGCTGATTGGTAAACTACCCACACGCTAGGTATTTCACTGGCATAGCACTTCTATGTAAATTTTAATTATTGAACAAGTGAATCTAATTTGTAATTACAATGTCCTTGTTAAAGTAATTACCATACATATCGATGTATTCCTTGTTACAGATACGCAAATGAGCCGAGTACCAAGGATCGCGGGACCGAGAATCGTTAAATGTCATTATGATTTACCGTCCATAATTTTGTGCTATAAACACTAACATTTTATGAGACAGTGTCATAGAAGTAGTGAATAAACTGCTGTAAATATAGTGAAGTAAATGTTGGGGTGGGTGAATCTGTCGCGTAGGACGGGGCCTTGAGCGTGGATGGTGTTGGTCGGGTGCTGGGTATGGCGCCGCGGTGCGGGGGGAGGGCGGGGCGCGGGCGGCGGTGAGGTCGGTGTGCGGGGCCGTGATGCGCGGGCGCAGGTGGGCGGCGTGCGCGGCGTGGTATGTGTGGTGCGCGTACGCGGTTCTCGCGGCTACCAGCGCGGGTCGCGAGCTGCGCGTGTTACAAGCGGATGCGCGCACCGCCTTCTACGTGGGCATCGCTGCGCCGCCCTCAGCCGCCGACGTCGTGCGGGTGTTCAACAGGTCGCTCGCCGACATCTCTCACACGTACCTGGCCGGCGACTACCCGCTTCATCTGCGCAACATCACGCTACTGCCGCTATACATCGAGCTGCCAGAAGATGAAAAGTACGTATGCTTTTATAACATTTTTTAGGTTGCAAAGCAACTCCGCTCAAGATATGGAACGAATTATAGGAAACCGTTGCCCAACAGAAAAATAACTCATATTTATAAAAAAAATGTTAAAAGGTATTTCGTCACTGCATGACGATGTGTCTGAAGCTTAAATGTTACAATACTGTCCTGATCTTCATGGCAATAAGAATATTATGATCCATGATTAATCGATTATCCGCAAATTAGGTTTAGGATATAGTCTCAATTTAGTAGAATTTGTCCGATTAAACTTGTTCAACTACTGTGTTTGACTAGATACATCTAAGAATACTACCGTTACTATCTAGAGATATCAACGGTATTATTGTGTAAGTGTGTTTACCCGAGAAATAGCTACGCCTAAAAACCATGTGAGTAACGACATAAATAAAAAAGATTCGGACTTTTTAGTTTTACCATGAAAAAGGGTTTCATTGATGTGAAATTGATAAAAAGGACGCCTTTTCTGCATCGTAGCTCAATAAACTCACGTCAAGCAGACGTCAATTTATCTCCTCAATATAAACCGACATGAGCCATCAAACAACTATTCACAAGTTTCGATTTCAAACAAACCCGATACACGTCTTGTTTGGGCGAACACTTTATGGATATTGTCGGAGTTGTTCCGATTTGATCGGGACTCGTTGAAGCGCGTCGGTCGCTGGACCGCAATAGTTTCGCAGTTGAAATCTCGACTAGAGATGTGGCTTTTCTCAAAACCAATATTAGCTTACTTCGTACATTTTCGAACTGATTTCATACAATTGAATAATAGCTTTTGTTGTAACTTGAGAAATGCTTGAGTTTGAATGTTTACGAGTGTTGAAACAAAATAGAAGAAATCAAAACTTTGGGCTCATGTAAATACCGAAAAATATATGTATTTCAAATAACAAAAATGTCAGTTCTTCTTAGCAGGTATTTACTACTAGTAATCAACAATTTGGCCTTGAAAACGCCGATAGTAATAATACTATGTAAGTGATTGGATAGCTGAATTCGACATTTACAGATTGAAATATCCTTTCCACTTGGCACTGTTGGAGTGTACCCTGTGTTGTCTTACCTCAGTTGATCAGGAGCTTTACGAGATGCCTTTGAATTAATTTTATTGCTGCAGTGAATAAGATAGTCTCCTGGCGGATTTCTGTTTATTTATTTTTCGTAGCTTGTTTGCGCGTCAGTTTTTTTTTTAAAAAGGCAAGGGAAGTTCTTGATTAAATTGTTATTAACATTTAAATCGCAGTGAGAAACAAAAGTATTGAACTATATACACGTAAATACTTCGTTTGTTGTGTAGGTATCGTTTTCCTGTTGTAGGTATATAGAGATCGCATTTTGCCAACATGTTTGAATAAGGCCAGGATTAAAAAGTAAGGCTTTTGCCCAGCAGTGGGATACCAAAGAGGTTTCATAAAAAAATCATGCAGTGATTAACCTTTTTTACTTAGCGTTATGAAATATTTTGAAAAGGATACTTAAGTGATAATTTATGTAGGTAGGTATAACGCTAACTCCAGTTCGTAAAATTTCCCTAATGTAACGTTATTAAATCAACCTCATATAAAATTAATTAGATGCCAAGACGAACAAGTTAAGAGCCGACTTATTCAAAGCTTTCATTTCATTTACTGATTCTAAAATAATGTTCTATCTTCCGTAATGGTTTGTAGAAAAAATCTAGATTTTTACGGCAAACTCAGTGTTATGAAACAGAGATAGCAAGAAGAAAAGAATCAAGACTGTAATTACAGTTTCCTGTGCCACATTGTTGGTTGGTCTAGAATTATTTTAGCTCTACGAACACCGACTTTTCAGTAAAAAGAAAACAAAACAAACACTATATTAACTATAATTGTTCTAAATTCAAACATATTATTGTTTCCGTCTTATACACAGTAATATACCTATACAATAGTAAATGTTTTTGCTTAATTAACTTTTCTTTAACAAAGGTTTAGCCATAGAGACCATACTCTAAAATTGCCGCTTTTGTTGAATCACAATTGCCCTTTTTGCGAAATAAATATTTCCAATAAAAGCAGATCTCTTATTGTACGAAAAGCTTATACAATGAAAGGACAGCTCATACCGGTGTCCGACAATGTACAAAACGGTGTGTACCATCGTGCACGCAATTCATGTAATGATTAATCAAAAGATGTATTTAGCCCCTTGAGTTAACGACCATTTTAGTTCGATCACACTTAGTCGCGCACTTACATCGTTGCCACCGAAAATACGATCTAATTAGCTACATAGTTATAGTCGAGCTGTTAACGCTCCCAGTCCTGTTATTAGCGTTGATGTACTTTAACCACTTAGGATTCTGGTGGCTTACATTATGAAACTCATGGTAAATCTACGATAATAGAACAGGTGATATGCACAGACATAAAATCAAATTTAATATTTTTTTAGTATGTTATTAAAACAGTAAGGGCCTGTTTCACCACCTCTGAATAGCCATTAACCGCCGCATAAAGTAAAAAATGGAACAATATCAGTATGAAATTATCTGCCAAGTAATTTAACGGGTAAATCTGATTTGGGTTTTTGTAAAGGTTGGTTATATATTAATAAAAAGGTTTTAACCTTTTCATGAAGTTTATCTTTTAATTACTCGTTTAATAAAATTAGATTTGGTTCTCTAATTAGCTGCAGACAGATTTGATACCCACAGAAAAGGAAGGATTTAGGATTTCATTAAAACCTCTTTACTTTTGTTATGACACAACATAACATCTAGGATGTCGGTAAATGTAACCTCAGCCTCAGCTACAGGCCTACAGCCTCAATTTCCGAGTTAGGCAAAGGTTAATGAACTCCCTTACAACTTAATTGCAACGGGCTCGTCCCGTTGTGAAAACATACCTGCGAATACACCCAGTGCTACAACTCTGGCCTACCTATCGAGGAAAAGAGGCGTGATTATAACCGGTAAACCTATAAAAAATATTGTAGGCACATACGTTTTGCTACGTAGCTTAGTTTAGTCGCGGTAGTATTGACTCACGTAGCGGCTACGTTATCTGCCAAATGGTATTTACCGCAATATTATGAAAAGCTAGGATAATCCGAATCGATTGTGTTCAGAGCTACCTACATATCCCGGTAAATTAGTTACCGGGAAAGCTATTGAGAAATATTAATGGATATTTGTTGTTTGTGATATAAATCTGTCGTAATGGCCCTGTGGTTTTAACTATTAAGCTGTGGCTAAATACATTTAACAGCAACTAATAGCAAAAATATCAATATAAAAATAGTTCATAAAACATAGTATCTCGTCCACTCCTGTATTCTCCAAAGATTTAAATAGAGGTGTATATTTGTACAAATGAGATGTAATGTGTAATTATTTGTAAAATTCGCATGTATCTAGCTCCCGTGTAACAGGGGACGAGCCTATTGGCATTAGCCGGGCACAAATCCAAACTCCGAGAGGCTTCTGAGAATTTCTTAGAATAACACTTTACTTGACCTGGGAATCGAGGCCTCGAACATAGCAGACGCACTTTGGACAACTAGAGGCAGTTTTAATGAGTTTATTTTCTTCTGTGGTTGGCATTATTAAACATTTCTAAATGGTATTTGAAATCTTAGCATGGGAAATGCTTAAAAAATACAAAAAGATGGTATTTGAAATTTCTATATTATCTTCGACTGCATCTGAAAATGAATGTTAATTTCATTCGTTATAGCGTACCTAATAATCTGAGAATTTTTCATTCGCTCGATAGTTGTAATTGGAAATGAAATGAATATATTAATTATAAGAAATATTATTTCCATTTCACCTCGCAGTCGATACGACGAAGCTCTTTAGAATAAAGATTGATTATTATATATTGATTGTTATTAGATAAATGATTGTGTGTAATTTTTTAATTAGCTAGTTGTGTCTCAGGACTCGAATATTAGATTTTCAATTTCTATCTTTAGTTTTTGAGTAAACATTGATAGCCTAGGAGTATAACCACTAGACTGCTGAGTCTCGAGTTTGACTCCAACGCGCACCGCTGACTTTTAGAAATTATGTGCGTAATTATCACTCGCTTTAACGGTGAAGGAAAAGGTTAAAGTTATGTAGGCACCACCTGCATTTTGTCACATTTTGCGTAATACCTACATTATTACAGAATCTTTGTCAAAATACAAATAAACATCTGCCTGTATATGTACACATTATAATATATTTGTTAATTATTGTTATTATTTTACCTCTTCTTCTGTAGTTAAGCCCACAGTCACTTAATGGGTGACTTGATTTTACGAGTAGATATACCCATTCCAGTTAACAATACAATATTTTCAATAGGGCCATACCTATCAGGCTTTGCGTTATATTGGCAATATTATTTCATATAACAGTTGGTATCCAATTGTTTGAAAACTAAAATGAAATGTTGTCCTGCTGTTGGCTTAGGCCGTGTTGTGTTTTGAAGTTATTGCGGCCATTAAATTATCTTGTTGAATAACGGCCTTGTGTAGGTTTTGCTTCCATTTATCTAACCCCACTTATTTTGACTTATGTCGGAGGTAGCCTTAAGGTTCTACTTTGCCCCATAAAACGCACCCCTGATTTTAAGCGAAAACATAATATAATAAAAAGGAAAAATTTGATAGTTTGTTTGTTTGTATTGAATAGGCTCCGAAACTACTGGACCGAATTGAAAAATTCTTTCAGTGTTAGACAGCCTATTTATCGGGGAAGGCTATATACCACCACGCTACGACTAATAGGAGCGGATTAGCAATGCAAAATGTTGCAAAAACAGGGGAAAATGTTATCAAGACCACGCGGCTGAAGCCGCTGGCGGGAAGCTAGTATAGATAATATAATTTCGTTAAATTTTCCTATGAAATTCTCAGTAGCGCTCGGAGTTTTAATCTACAATAGGTTCCCCAGCTATTACATGTGACTTATGTAATAATACCGATGATTCGTGGCTGTACATTAGTACCTACATCTCTGTCTTATTCTTTAAGTAATACTGGTATGCTATATATTCAAATTTGACCCTTAGATGTATGCGTACCTAAAAAAATATTTCCAGTTTATTTGATACAGAAATATACCAATGAAACTCAAGTATTCTGAAAATGTTTATGGCGGATAATAGTGGCACTAGGTCAGAGTAAGCAGACTCTTAGAGATTATTTTTCTAAGTATTAATCTCTCCATTTATGTCCATCAATGTCTTCCAGTTTATTCAGAACAGTAGGTAATCACAAAAATCTTACTTTCATAATTCTATATTTTACTAATAATAGACAGCGTTATTTTTCACAAACACATTAAAAGGATATCTAGGAATATCTATTATTCACACTATAGGTACTTAGTTATAATGGTTCAAAATCTACCCATCTTCATAAGTTCATGAAGTATACAAAATCAAGACGAAGAAACAATACATGTATTGCGTGACCACTACACAAGTACACAGTCAAAATTGAAACAGAGGTGCTATTTCAGAAAATTATAATTTAAATGGAAAATACATAGCAATACAATTACAAGAAACGAAAACTTGTTTCCAATAAAACAGGCGAAATAGGTATGTGAAAATTGAGCAATAATATTTTACTGGCAGGACGATTTACGCCTCAAAATGCGATCAGGGTATTCAAAAAGTGTAGAAATTTATTGAGGTATCATAAACTTATGGCAGGCATCTTTTTATTCAGTTCGGACAGCAAATATTTTCAAATCTTCAGCGTCCGAATCAAATACTATATTGCATTGTTTTCCAAACTTCTTGTATGGAATGTGGTATAAGCATTCCATTCCTGCTTTTTCTGCTGCCCGTTGTGCTTTCGCACTTGTAAAAATACCGCCTGTTGCACGGAAACCCAGTGCCTTTGAGAGGTTTATTCTGTAATTAAAGATATGTTGTATATCGCGGGTATTTCGTATATTATCACGCTTGTTTATCCTGAAAGGTTAGGCATAGGTGTACTGTGCTGCATACTTACAGTTTTCCGATATGTTAAGGACCCAGGTTATAGGAGCTGATATTTCTATTCTCTATTTGGATGTTCCTGACATCCAAATTCAAATCCAAACTTCGAGTTGTTACTCTGCTCGACCCGGGAATCGAACCGAGGACGTCTTACTCAGTGGGCTTACGACCATTAGACTATGAAACACGTATACGTAGTCTGAAACTCCGCAAATAGTTACTTTTTAATAAGTAGGTAGCTATAGCTCGTCCCCAAACGGATTGCATTTCGTAGATTTTGACATCGGAATGCAGTCGCGGTTGAATTCTCCCACAGCTGGCAAAGTTAATAAATTGTTGGGGATGTATTTTTGTTAACTTGCAACTTTGTAGCTTTTACCCCAGACACCTCGAAACTTGATAAATGTATTCCATATTAGTTTAACTGCATTTTATATACGTACTAGCTTTTTGCCCGCGACTTCGTCCGCGTCGAATAGTTACTTTGTTCCATATGAACTTTCATCCCCTATTTCACCCCTACATAGGTCATTGCGATTTCATGCCAAATTTCAGCCCGATCTCTCCAGTGATTTGCGCTGTGATAGATCACTATGTCAGTCAGTCACCTTTGAGTTTTCGAAAATCTAAAAAGATTTATACTAAACTTTCATCCCCTATTTTATCCCTTTAGGGGTGGAATTTATTAAAATCCTTTCTTAGGGGATGCCTACGTCATAGTAGCTATATGCATGCAAAGTCTCAGCCCGATCGGTTTAAAATTGACAGTTTCATACAAACTTTCATCCCCTATTTTATCCCCTTGGGGGTAGAATTTATCAAAATCTTTTCTTAGGGGATGCCTACGTCATAGTAGCTATATGCATGCAAAGTCTCAGCCCGATCGGTTTAAAATTGACAGTTTCATACAAACTTTCATCCCCTATTTTATCCTCTTGGGGGTAGAATTTATCAAAATCCTTTCTTAGTGGATGCTTACGTCATAGTAGCTATATGCATGCAAAGTATCAGTCCGATCGGTTTAAAATTGACAAAGTTTCATACAAACTTTCATCCCCTATTTTATCCCCTTGGGGGTAGAATTTATCAAAATCCTTTCTTAGCGGATGCCTACGTCTTAACATCTACATGCATGCCAAATTTCAGCCCGATCCCTCCACTATGTCAGTCAGTCAGTCACCTTTGAGTTTTATATATTTAGGTCTAATACCTTATTTGATTATATTCAATTTTCTTTTCTTATGATTAAGTGGTCTATAAGTGGTCTCAAGCGCGCTCAATAGTAAGCGTTATGCCCTGGGTTTGATTCCCAGGTCGAGCAGTGCTATTTTCATAAATAAAATTCCCATTTAAGACTTTCAATTTGTGCTCGATTACAATGGTAAAGGAAAATATTGTGAAGAAACCTGCATGCCTAAGAGATTTTCTAAACGGCGTGTGAAGTCTACCAACCAACTCGAGGCCACCTTGGTGGACTTATTAGCCTAACCGCTAATAGGTTGACGATGACGTCTAACGGGATAAATTAAAGGTATCAAGCTAGATTACTTACCTGGCCTTGAGCAACTCGACTGCGATCCCCAGGCCCCGGTATTCGGGGGCGACAGACAGGCCTGCTCCCATGAGGTATGCTTTCACATTGTATTTATCATAAATCGCTGTCACTTTCATAGCCTCACCGAACATTCGTAGGGATAATAAACCCGCTTTAGACTTGGGCTGTAAAGTAATAGCATTGAAAATTATGTATAATGTTGTTTGCATGAATATGCTGCAGATTCAAATTTAATAGGAATATCGTTGTTTTTCGAATTTACTACTGAAATTACCAAAAAATCTGTGTACAAAGAATATCCATTATAGGCATAATGTGATGAGCTGATGGGTGAAAACTAGGTCGCACAAGCAAGATAATAAAATGGATCAAAAATGGCGGCCAAATAGCAAAGATAACAAATGAAAAAAAAAAGTTTTGCAGTCTCCGCAACAACGATCAAATGTGTTTCGGACTCTCGTACTACCTACAAAGTTTAAAAATAGAATAAAATGTGGAAATTTTATACCGTGTAATAATAGGGAGGGTTGAGAAGAGGTTATACAACCGTTATTACCGGCCTGTGTTCAACGAAGCGTCCTTTTTCCTGCGGCAAGCACATGTTGACGGCGACAAGCGTGCGTCCTGAACCGTCTCCTTCAGCGAGGAAGCACGCCACGCTCATTTTCTGCCTAATGATCGACGTCAGTAGCACGCGGTACTCTTGTACTGCGTCTAAATCCTGCGCTGTGCCTGTCAGTAATTAAGTTATATTACATGATTAATTATCCACATGTTATTAATATCTACGCCTCAAGTTTATCAAGTAATTGTTTGATCACCTAGTTCAGCTGTGATTTTTCGCAAAATGAATTTCGTAGAGATCACGTAATAACCTCATTAATATAATTATGGTAGTATCATAAGACATTAATGTCATATTTTAGGTTATCAAAATAGGTACCTACCTAATTAAATAAAAAAGTTTTACATTATACCCATTATTTGAGCAACATAATGCTTTGAAGCCAAAGTCGAACTTTACAATCTACAAAATTCTTCTGTTGTAAGATGGGGGAAGTTCTAAAGATTTGTGAACCTATCTCAAAATCGTTTCCGTGTTTATATTATGATAAAGTTCGTGATTGGGGACAGAATCAACTCGGTTGTTCTCATGGTGTTAAACAAAGTTTAAATTCAGAAGTCGTCCGATGAGAAACCCGCGCGAGAAGGGTGCTTAATGACACATTTAAGCTTTTTCTCGGCTCCGAGATAATTGGGTGGTGGCAGGGCTCATACTACTGCTATTTTCTTGCGTGAGAAAGTGTGTGCTCCATGAGACTGGATTTTCGTAATTGCAAAAAATATCTACGTATTTACGCCGTCTCACCAGATTTGTTAGATTGAGGGATGTGGATTAGGTACGTTAATAGCCAGTGTTCAGATTGTTTCTTAAATAACATTGCCCGAACTCACCAGCCGATTTCCACCACACATCTTCTCTGATGTAATTGCCAAGCATAAACTCAACTGCCGTACTCCACATAATTTCAGGTATATCTTCTATTTCAAATTTTAGCATTATACCGTCTTCAACTATTCTTTCAAAATTACTCCACACTCGAGGATACTCCCGGGCAGACATTGCTTTATATCGCAAGAGCAAACACGGGACCCAGAAACGCTTTTTAAGGCTTTAAATTTAAAACGACTTCTGAGGCACTGAACGACTGGATTCAGACTGAAGTGTACTCACGATGCGGTCCTTTTGGTTACTCTATTATGCTGTGATACAAGGTCTTACGCGTTATTGGATAACAATATAAACAGGGTGATTCTATTGTTTCAATAAATCATTATACATAAGTTAGTTTCCGTGATTTTTCCGTGAACAGTTTTCTTTTCCATTTCCTCATGGTGTATGATCACAGAATAAAATAATAGACGAATTACTTTTAATAATATAATCTGTAGCATATCATCGATCATTTGAAACAAGCTGTATGTGGTTACTAATGCAAATAGGTCAATGCTGGGTTGTGATCCGTGTAAATGATACTCAGAGAACTAATTGTGGTTATAATTGAGTTGTAGGCACACTAAGCTATTCATACGTGAATAAAAGATTCAGTTGTGTGTAGTATATATTGTACTGAGAACTAACGTAAAGTACACAGAAGCTAGGGCAAGTACCTACTTTACAAAATGTTGTTGGTATTATTGTAGTTGTTTTGTTACGGTGACGGTCTGCGCCCTTTGTTTGTTAAACTACGCAGTATGAGCTTGAATATTAAAGACGAGGACTTTTTTCATGGATTCCATGTTACTTATTAATAAGTCTAGTAAAAAGTGAGCTTATGTAGACCATGCCATGAACCTTTAGTAGGTAGGTACTTTTTAAGAAAATATAAAACATTTAACAATACAGTTTTTTTTGTGAAATGTGGTACCACCAACAATAATAATAATAATATATTCTTTATTGTACACCAATTTTCACAAAAAAAAAACAATGTGAATAAGTTCCATTTTGACATTCGAATCGACAAACGAATACAAACAAAATGTATGGAAATGACACAAGCTTTCGACAAATAGGGCTGTCACTAATGTCATTTCCATACATTTTATTTGGTCGTAAAGCAATAAGTAATAATCAGCTTGCTCCTCAAAATTCAAATTTTAATTGTTTCATTACAAATTGTAGGTTCATTATAACGTTTTTGTAACTTAATAATATTTACAACTGAGTTCTATTTTATTTTATCATAAAAGTCGTTATAATAACTGCATATTGCCAAAATTACAAATGAAGAAAAATCTATTGATATTTGAATTTGGAGGACCATCGAACGCTTCCACCTTAAATAAATTTCCGAGGGAATCATAATTATGTATCTATTCTTGAGATGAAGATAATAATAAATTGGTTTATGCCACCTGTCACGTACCTAAGCAAATTAATTACTAACAATGTGCAGTATTAAAATTCACAACAATGATTGACGCGAGATTAGAGTCCCTCTTTGCACTGCACAGGATTAAGTTTGAAGATACGGTTGTCAGTCTGTCTGACTGTTGGTAAAAATGGATCCAGTTAACTTGAACACACAATAAACATTAAATTATCCCCGGATCAGACGGCATCACCAACAAGGTGGTAAAGCTCTTCCCCGCCCACCTCATTATTCTAATGACCGCCATTTTCAATGCGGCTCTAAAAAATAACATCTTCCCACAATCGTGGAAAGAAGCCACCGTCATCGGTATCCCCAAGCCCGGCAAACCCAGGACTGAGCCGTCCAGTTATCGCCCCATAAGTCTCCTTAATGTCCTAGGGAAGATTTATGAGCGTCTAATCTATGCCCGACTAAAGGACTTTGCCGAATCCCACAATCTCATTCCCGACGAGCAGTTTGGCTTTCGAACCAAACACTCTTGCATCCACCAAGTGCATCGCATAGTCGAACATATCAGCGCTGGTTTCCAGCGCGGTATGACGACTGGCATGCTTTTCTTTGACGTGGCGAAAGCCTTTGACAAAGTCTGGCACAATGGCTTGATATACAAGCTGTATTCCTTCAATGTGCCGGATCGTCTCGTGCTCGTCATTCGAGACTTTTTGTCAAACCGCACCTTTCGCTATCGCATTGAGGGTGGTACGCTATCGTCCCCTCATCCTATCCGAGCCGGGGTCCCTCAGGGCTCCGTGCTCTCTCCGCTCCTTTTCACGCTGTACACCAGCGATATTCCCAAGAGCTCAAAGTCACAGCTGGCCCTATTCGCTGACGATACGGCCATCTATTATTCCGGCATTAGCCTAACAAATATCACCAAAGTCCTCCAAGCCTCGGTCACTGCCCTCGGAAAGTGGTTCAGGAAATGGAGAATTGAGGTGAATCCCTCCAAGAGTGCAGCGGTTCTCTTCCACAAGAGTTCCAATCTTTCCGCTCAAGTCCAACCCATCTCCCTATTCGGCCAACGGATCCCTTGGGAACCAAAAGCCAAATACCTGGGCGTGATTCTCGACCACCGACTCTCGTTCCGAGAGCACATAAAGACGGTGCGCTCGCGCGCCGCTTTCGCTCTCGGCCGCCTGCACGGCATACTCAATGCGCGCAGTAAACTCTCCCTTAATTACAAGGTGAGAATTTACTTGATGTGTATTCGCCCCATCATGACCTATGCGAGCGTCGTATTCGCTCACATTGAAAGTCCCGCAATCCATAGGATGCAGACCCTCCAAAACCGTTTTATGCGCAAAGCCACGGGCGCCCCGTGGTTCGTGCGCAATAGGGACCTCCACCTCGACCTAAAACTGCCTACCATCAAGCAGTACATGAAACGCGCCTCCAAGCGTTATTTCGATCAGGCCCCCCTCCACCCAAACCGCCTAGTAGTCAGTAGCGTAGACTACAAACCCTCTCTGATAAGTAGAGTGCGCCGCCCAAGGCACGCACTCACTTACCCTGACGACCCGATTACCGTAGCACAAGAAGCACTCAAACAGGCTCGACGCCATCCGATTTACCGTCCTCGCCGGCGAGGCCCGTCGCGAAGACCCCGAAACGGTACCCCTCCCCGTCCCTTGCTCGAGCCGGCCCGCGCCGAGCCAGTAGTTTTAAATTCGTCCCTAAATAATTTCAACCCAGATCCAGCTGTCCCTAGCTGTCCCCCCAGCAACGCCCTAAGCCGAGGTCCGAGTCCCGTTAGGGGACGCCCTTAGCTGCGGTTGCTTAGTTTATAAGTGTCCATGGCTGGAGGCACAAAAGGTGCCTCGCCACCAAGCCCGGTTAAGATTCTAAAGCTCCTGAGCTAGAATCTACATCCGTCATAAAAAAAAAAAAAAAACATTAAATTATTTTTCATAAATCATACCCTTCTGACAAATGAGGTTGTATTCGGTTGATCCAAGCAAAGACAGCCTTAAATAAGTTCAATTTTAGAAGGCGGGTTAAAAAGTACGTCATGAAAGGTGACCCCTAGGCGCGACTCTGTTATTAAACTGTTGGCAATTTTGTGATTTATTTTCTCAGAAAAAAAAAGAGTAATGAGATTTCAAATATAGCCTCTGAGGATTTTTTCTTTAGAAACTTTTTTTGAAGTGTATGATATAAATTGTTTTGGTTTTTGTTACGAGAATGGTTATAGTCTGTTTTTTAATCTCAGAGACTAAAGTGACATTACGTGGGATACCAGTTTTTTGCATTTCTTAAATAGTAATGTGCCTCTATCGAAAATTATCGCTAATAAATTGAAGTGTCGGTTTTTTACATTAAGTTATCCTGAAAAAAAATTGTAGGTCTTATTTAAAACGTAATAATCATGAGTCGGATTAGGTAGAGTTTTGAAGGACTAAATAACGACAGCAAAATCAACATAGTTTTCTAAAACTTTTTTACAGCGATTAATATAGTTTTCGAATACTTTTTTACCTCGTTGGAACATAAGACTAAATTTATTAAAGTCCTTTCTTAGTTTTTTTTTGGTGGGTAATTTTACGTCATTTGGTACTTAAAACTTTACGACGACTTACCTTTCATAGACCTTATTGTGCATTCGGACAATTTTAATTAATTTGGGCTTTAATTATACGATTTCGAATAGAAAATTTTTATTCTAATCGTCTAAAAGTTACGATTCAACAAACCGGTATCGTAGGTACAACCCTATACAAAAAAGCTGGTATCATTATTTGTAATTTTGACAGTTGCATGTGTCAATCTAGTCTCTGAGATTAAAAAACGGACTATAGATTTTTTATATTTGACAATGTTTAAAAAATACGGGTTCTAAAAATGCTCAGAAGAGCAAACATGTTTTTACCAGCAGAAACAGACTCAAATATTTTTATTTGTACTAAAAAGCATTGATTTTATACGTATCCGAAAGCTTCTAACGCGGCGAACTAATCTGCTACACAGGCTACGCTTGTAGCTGTTATTGTTTATATTTTTAAACATCTTTAATGGACACATAGTTATTAATAAATTAATGGTTATTCGCCTTTGTGTATTTTTGCTAACAGAGGCCGTATCGCTCCAATATTTTTTTTTAGATTACATCCGAGCGGGTCGGCTATATTTACACTGTAAAGAGGATCTCTCTCTCACAACCTGAAAGTTTTTACATTGAGTTACGTCCTCAGGATTGTATAAGGGATACATACAAAGCAGTGGCACATTCTTGACCACGACCTTACCTTACTCAAATATTTTGCAATTAGAACTGATTTTACGATCCGGTCACAAACCGTCGTCAGCACGCTCCTAATTTTGGTTATGTTTATCTCTCTCTGGGGTCGGTCCCTCATGTCTGAGGATCGCGGTCATTATCAGGGTTGCATCTGCATCGGATGATCAGTCTCCACCGGTTTTTGTCCGTTTCGCATAACCATGTAGAATTTGGAGGCCGACGAGTCGTTTCAAGTAAACGATCCATCGGTCCATCTTATTCGTGATTGCGCAATCTTTGGCCTTCGGTGTTCCCAACCACCATCAGTTTTTGCACACTTACCTTCGTCGTTTCTGCGCATTGTGTTGTCGAAATTTGCAAGGATGGGTTGTTGGCAACATGATTGAGTTGATGGCATTTCTTGATAACAAGTGTATAACTATCTTTTTTTAAAGTATTTTCCATACTTACGTCACTTTGAGACGTAAGTTGGAATGTGAAGGAAGATTTCGACCTGGCGGGTAGGACTCGTGGTGGATTAGCGGTCACAGCGTCTGGTGTATAGAACCAAAAGACGCAGGTTCGTATCCTACCCGCCAGTCGTTTTTTTCCTTCATTAAATAACAAGTGTATAATTGATCCAGGTTCGGTGTCCGAGTGCTGGAGCGCACATGCTCGGCGCTCGACGGGCGGCGCGTGGCGGCGCTTCTGGTGTGCGGCGGCGGCAGCGCGGCCGCAGCCGTGGTGACGGCCGCCGCCCGCGCAGGCGTGCCAGTGCTCCGCGCCTCGCCCTCACATGTGCACCTCTCCTATACCATCGCCAACGTGAGTAGAAAATATATTATGGCCTCTTCATTTTTGACGTCCGTCGTTAGCACAAGACGTCACACCACACTATCCATCTTATATTATGAGAAATTCAATGCTGCAGACATTTTGGTAACTTAAACCAACGTAACGTAACTTAACGTAAACAAATTTGCTTAAAGCGACTGGTGTAATTAACCAGGAGTCACGGATTTAAGGTCTGCTTATGGTCACGTATGGTTGTTTCTAATTTTTCCCATGGTAAAGTTTAAAATTAAAAAAGCTTTACATTCAAATCTTTGATACTGTAACACTTGTATTTTTAGCTATTAAATAAAACCACTGAATATACAACAACTTGGTAATATTTATTACTCATGCAATAGGTAGGTAAGAGATGGGTCGTGAGTTACAGCACAATCGTGTATGGTTCCAGCACTTTTACAATAATATAGACTACTATCCTGGCTAGCCGTAGTGAAGCCGCGAAGGTGCGCTGCCAAACAGGTAAGCAGGTTGATGTTGTCACGGTCAGCACAGGATCAAGTGAAGTAGTCAGGTTCAGGGTGTGGCTCGTCAGCCACAGCACCAGTAGACGATAGGTAGGTCTAGGAACCCTGGAACATCACACGACATACTCTAAAGGCTGCAAGCTGCTAAGCCTGTCTGCAACATCCCGCGCGATGACCACTACGCCAGCCACAGGTATAGTAGTAGGTGATAAGAAGCAGTGATCGAGATGAGGCAGTCCAGGTGAAATGAACATCGGGCAACATGCTTTTACATAATATGGTAACAGGTAAACAAGTTACACAATGGTCTACGAAGTTAAGCAGAACAATTCTTTACAGCCCACTAAAGCTGATGAATATAGCATAGGTACATATTTATACAGCTGATAGTTTAGCAGAATGAAGAAATAAATTGTCTATTTGGTAAGAATACAAGAGGGTAGCAGAAGGCAGTTAGCTAGGCGCTTAAAACTAATAAATTATAAGTTGCTTACAACACTTACCCAGCCTGGGGTTGATATCACTGCACAATATTTTAGGTAAGTAATTAAAATCTATTTATTTAGTGGTTCTACGCAGTACAGCAATAAAATAGGTTATTTAGAAAATGCACGTAATCCGAGTATGGGTCGCGATGACACACCTATGCTCGGCCGTGGCGTCGCGCGCTCTGTGTCTCCGTCCCTCGAAGCCATCTCACCGCGCGGTGTGTCCCGCTCGCGCTCGGCAAGTGCGCGGGCGCGGGCGTAGGGGAGGACGTGCGCGCAGCGCGACAGACATACGTCATTAGAACTACACCTGCATACCTATCTAGGTGAGTTTATATGTGAAGGCATAGAATTGCAGTGTTACATATAAACCCCATAAAAGCCCCACGTTGGGCGCCAATGTAACACTTGTATTTTTAGCTATTAAATAAAACCACTGAATATACAACAACTTGGTAATATTTATTACTCATGCAATAGGTAGGTAAGAGATGGGTCGTGAGTTACAGCACAATCGTGTATGGTTCCAGCACTTTTACAATAATATAGACTACTATCCTGGCTAGCCGTAGTGAAGCCGCGAAGGTGCGCTGCCAAACAGGTAAGCAGGTTGATGTTGTCACGGTCAGCACAGGATCAAGTGAAGTAGTCAGGTTCAGGGTGTGGCTCGTCAGCCACAGCACCAGTAGACGATAGGTAGGTCTAGGAACCCTGGAACATCACACGACATACTCTAAAGGCTGCAAGCTGCTAAGCCTGTCTGCAACATCCCGCGCGATGACCACTACGCCAGCCACAGGTATAGTAGTAGGTGATAAGAAGCAGTGATCGAGATGAGGCAGTCCAGGTGAAATGAACATCGGGCAACATGCTTTTACATAATATGGTAACAGGTAAACAAGTTACACAATGGTCTACGAAGTTAAGCAGAACAATTCTTTACAGCCCACTAAAGCTGATGAATATAGCATAGGTACATATTTATACAGCTGATAGTTTAGCAGAATGAAGAAATAAATTGTCTATTTGGTAAGAATACAAGAGGGTAGCAGAAGGCAGTTAGCTAGGCGCTTAAAACTAATAAATTATAAGTTGCTTACAACACTTACCCAGCCTGGGGTTGATATCACTGCACAATATTTTAGGTAAGTAATTAAAATCTATTTATTTAGTGGTTCTACGCAGTACAGCAATAAAATAGGTTATTTAGAAAATGCACGTAATCCGAGTATGGGTCGCGATGACACACCTATGCTCGGCCGTGGCGTCGCGCGCTCTGTGTCTCCGTCCCTCGAAGCCATCTCACCGCGCGGTGTGTCCCGCTCGCGCTCGGCAAGTGCGCGGGCGCGGGCGTAGGGGAGGACGTGCGCGCAGCGCGACAGACATACGTCATTAGAACTACACCTGCATACCTATCTAGGTGAGTTTATATGTGAAGGCATAGAATTGCAGTGTTACAATACTTGACAGTTATTGTGCTTTTCCTGCCATCAGTCATCTGCAATATGGCGTTTAATGAACACAAAAAGAGATGTATGCTGTGGCGCCGACCAACCCCGAGTGAATCAGGAGGTTAATTAAGGGCAAGAGGACGATGATTCGGAGAAGTGACTAGATCTTCACGGAACTATATCCCTATAAAAACAATAGAAGCTAGTACCTAAAACTTGTATATTTATTGCCAATTGCGAATATCTTAATCATCTTACATAGCGCTAAGAACTTTCAACGGTCAAAAAACCATTACCTACAGATATGTTTGTGCACCATTCTTTTTCGAAAAAAATCTGTCGGTAAATACAGTTTCCCATTCGTGTATCAAAATGGAAATTTTCTTAGAGAACATTGTTCTTCATCATAGACCAAGAAGGAAATGAAAGGAATCACCAGAGGGAATTTCTATAATAACCATGCCTCGAAGGGGAATTTGTAGCGTAAATGATACTGGTCGAGAGTTTAATCGGTTAGCGTTGTCCTTTAAAACGCTTTACAACACCATTGGGACGTATTTGTCACTTGTATCAGTTAGATATAGAACCACAAGGTTTATGCGGATCATTATTTATACTACAAAATATAATAACAAATGATAATGACCTGTAGGTAATCAATAGTTAACTTATAGTTTAGTAATTCCTGAAATTTATACGACAGACATTAAAGGAAATTGGCTTTTTATAGATTTTATCTCAGTATACAAATATAATTAAATCTCGTAAATGCCATTAGCTAAAGATAATGGGTTTTGGAACTTATTTGTGTTCAAAATATATAAAGTAACAATTTTCTTAATTAACCACGTATATTCTCATCTGTAGCTTGACACTGGCAGTGATTAACGGCCGTTTTCATTAACAAATGAGCCTGTAGATTTGCTTACTTGAGATAAGATTTTTATATTAAGTACTTATATGGCACCTTATTTTAAAATACGATTTGTTACTGAGAGCGGACGTAACTTCACTAGTCTTAATCATTGCTGCTTTCTATTATGCTGGGAGAGCTTGTAATTTGACAGTTGATGACAAACGTGCTTCCATGCACGTCTCCTTAGCTTTTCACGAAAATGGAAATATATAAAAAACCTTTAAGAATTTGAGAGGTCGGCGGCGCGGCGGGGCAGTAGGTATTTACACATTTTGAGTATAATACAAATAATATAGTCTGTCTATTTGTAGTTAAAAAATGACAGATGTTTTGTTCCTAACTATTTTCCTTTTCACATGAGTCCATCCAAAGATTGTCTGTAAGAGATCGCTATTAGCGACAAGACCGCCCATTGTACCGGTTATTGTTTATAAAATTGTTCTTTACATTGGTTTTGGTGTACAATAAAGAATATTCTAGGTATATATCTATTTTAATGTTTATGTCGGTTGAAACTGCAAACGTGACACTAAAATACAATTTCAGTTCCTTTTTTTATGGTCTGTGCATTTATTAAACGCCCATTTGGGAAATTAGTATAGTAAGTAACAAGATGATATTCTTAGATAGGATAAGTATATGATTGCTATTTATACGGAACTGTGTGAATGTATAAGGATCATAGATTTATTTTATTAATATCCTTAACAAATTAAGATACATTACAAGAATGGGTCGCATAAAAATCCTTTGGTTTTGTTGATAAAATTAAATATCACACGATAAAACAATGATTACACAGTTGTATCACAAAAACAGGGACTGTTGGCTAGTAGAATGCCAACGGTTCCATTTATGCAGAGCTATTAATCGTCCTGGCTATGATAAAGTCGGGAATAGCTAACCAGCTAGTGAAATAATGCGTTTACGTGACGATCGCACCGTCTGACGGTGCGCGCGACACGCTGAGACATTATTTATAGGATATGCTGATGACATTATTAGATATCTCTCCTTCTCTTTGATCTCAAAATCTACCGGCCGTGTTTCGTAAATGAACTTTAGTTTTCGATATAAATCTTTTTGCCAATATCGCCGGACCACCTTTTGCGTGTAAGTGATTTCTACACGCACAAACAATATCTTTCCTACAAAAAATGGTTTGACCTATTTCTACCCACAATACTTTTGCGGAATATTACACAAAATTTCTCTTGTCTTAGTAAATATTTCAACGATATAGCTGTTAAATAAACACACTGCCGCATATTACAGTTGTTGTTTTCAGGAAATATTGTGCATTCGCAAATTGTGAGAGAATGTGACTTGCAAATTCAAACTTGGTGTTTAAAATGCTCTGACAGCGTACCCAAATTAGTTCGCCACGGTCGTTTAAGCTGTATGTGGACGTGGGTTTATGCAAAATTTCCTGAAGTTGACGTTTCGCGCTTGCGGAATCCAGTTATTGTCGCTCACTGAACGAGGTTAGGAATGGCCAATATACCCTTGGGCCAATGGCCCATACCATCTTCGTAACAAACCGTCTCACGGACAAGCTTAGTACCAACAAGTCAATTAAATTGAATCAGTTATTAATTATTACAAGCTATGTAATCTGATTGTAATTATCTCTTTGATATTAATAAGCTTGTGATTGTCACAACCAGACAATATTATGAGTTTGTTGATAACAGATTCACGAATATAATCATTATAATAAACGTAGAAGGTATTATTTTGTAACAGTCAGTCACTTAAAATGTGATTGGTAATTCTAATCTTGAAATGAAATATAATCATAACGGACTGCCTTTCACTGAACGTCGCATAAATATAAAAAAAAGCATAACAGCTGTAAAACAAGGCAAATCTTTACATACAAAGAAACACAAATAAAGATACGCGAGGGTTTGTCACATACAGCAAATCAGATTTTTATGATGTGAATAATATTGTTGATATGCGGACATAAATTTTCCGTCGTTCTGTAGGAAAACTTTTTTGTCAGAGGTGAGATATTCCCGACAATATCCCCCGCATTCGAGCCGCGAACGCAGGACGGGTGTCGCGGTAAATTATGGCCATTTATTACCCACTTTAGTGCCGATTACGACTCGACGTAGACTAATAACAACCTCAAAAAGCACGACACGATTGGGATATTACCACTCAAATACAAATTATACAGATTATAGTCAGATCCTGTGACGACATGTGAAGTGAACTCAATTAAGTATTATGAGGGTTGGGTTACGGACATCAAAATTAACTGAATTATTATTGTAATACAGGCAATTGCTATTTTGCTATTATTTATGTAGGTACTCATACGATGTTGTTTTCTTCACAGGAATTGCTTCCATTAGAAATTCGACTAGAAATCACTGCTCGAGAAACTTTATATGCACTCAGGTAATAAAGTAGGTAGATATCAAGGAGATAAAATAATTAAGGAGTGTATACCTAAATAATGTTATAATTCCTTTTTCCAGGGCAACATTGCTTCACACGCACTGGCACTCGTTCACTTTGCTGGCTGAAGAAGATATTTACACCACGCTATCCTTGCGGAAAGACTTATCTTCAATAGTAACTGCTCCACCGTTAAACCCCAAATGGCTATCGCTTCCCAAAAAATTCTCACGCCATGTTCTTTTCAGGTACTTGAATTTATTTAGTAACAGTTTAACTTTTATATTAATACAACAATATATTTTATTACGCTATACCTACATACGTGATAGCTCTTGAATCCAAATTTCCATTTTGCATGTATTGACTATTGCATTAAAATCGAAGTTTAATGATTGTAATACGAGTTTATTGTACTACAACAGCATGTTTATATTACAATAGTACTCCAATTATCTGTGTGCAGGCGGTTAGCTGAGATATCAAGGCTGACCCGAGGCGTCGTTGTCTTGATATGTGATGTCAATTACGCTAAGCTCGTTATGGATGAAGCAAGACGTCTTAACATGCTTGAAGGAAACTTTTTCTGGCTTTGGCTAGATGCTTCAAAAGATGTCGATATATTTCACAATATAAGCAATAGAACACTATATACAGAAGATAACGACGTGGATTACGAAAGCTTAAGGGATAATGATGAAGCACTAGTATACGAACGCTTTGACCGCAGCAAACGAGGCGATGCTGACAATAATACGATAAAAGATCAAAAGCGCTCCGACACTTTGATAAAAAGTGATAAAATTGCAGAAAAGAATTTTAGTGATAAAGGATTTAATGTAAAAACTAGTTCTATAAATTCTAAATTTCGTCGTATAAGTCGAAATTTTAATATTTCAGAAGTAAATGATGTGAATAACAAATTATTATATGTAAATTTTAGCCGATCGTATGTTAGTAATCGCAATACTAGTATGGGAAGTATAAGAAATTATAATGTAAATAAAAAAGGCGTTGAAACTTCTAAAATCGAAAACAATTCAATTGCGAAGGCAGGAATGCCCTTTCATTATAGAAATAATAGTAGAGGTAATAGTTATAGGAAAATGAGAAATGAATCTTTTAATAAATATGTAAATAGCATACCTCTAGATGATGTGAATGTAGCTAAAAATGTAATGTTGGGACGAGATGATATAAATAGAAACGATGATATTAGAGAAATAAATGGTAGAATAGATTTATCAAGTGATATTAGTGATTTCATAATGAATCCCAAGGTGCATGCGTCTTCAGTGCATAATTTTAAAGACAAAATCGAAAAAAGAAGTAAAACTCACATGAAAAATGCAGAAATAGTGGATAAAGAAAGACAAAAAGTTAAAGAAAACGTGACTGTGATCTTCAAAAGCCTACCCATTGGACTGTTGGCTCTACATCCTCAGCCTGTTAAAATTGGTAAGTTAATCACAAAGAATGGTTGGAAATTGTTGGCAGATAAGTTGCAATGATTAGCAGTTAAGTTACACCAGGCCATTCTACACTATAAATTATCACTTTTCTGGTCTCAGATTGGACATACCTATTAGGAGTAAGGCTTTTTAATGATACTTTAAAAATAGTGATGTTTTTTTTGTTTCGAGTTTAAATTATATTAAGCTTGGGATCAAATTTCGGCCATATCATACTTAATTTTCCCTTATATGAGTATCGTTTGCTATAGCAAGTGCATCCTTATCTTATAACAGCGGGTTACATGAAAGGCTTAGTTTGAAAGATCGACGATACGTGCGTGACGGTATAAGCATTGTGACGTTCTCTTGTTGTGGCCCACTTTGATAGAGATGGATTGTTTCTTAGAACGCACTAACCAGAGCCAAGAGAATTTGAAACATGAGATTCATAACTTCAAACATCATATTGCCCTTACATTATCTTGATTATCACGTGCTTTTACCTATAACAAGTTCTTATTATCAACAGATCGCGCATTTATACGCGCAGCAGTGCGAATGACTGTTGGTGCGTTACGGCGTGTGCTTCGCGCTTGCGACGCATGGTCGGCCCAGGCGCAGTTCTTTAGTGACGCCACCGCCTCTTGTTGGGAGGAACCAAGTGACCCTGCTGCTGACTTCTCGACTGAATTTGTAAGGTAATTATCAAGTCAAATCAAATTGTATGATACATTGTTTTATAGTAAAAGAATTATAGTTGTTTTATAGTAATTGAATACTTACGCGAATAAAATACATTAAGATAATCGTTTACGTTAAAACATGGTCATAATCGAAGAGCAGTGACGGATTTATTTTAAAAAGAATGGCAGCCCTTCACTATTCTACAATTATGATGTAATTATGCTCCAAGTAATAATTTCAACGCTTCGTTTTATTTAGCGCTTTGTTATGAGGTAAATATTTACGGCCGTAAAGTCTGCAAGCACGGAATAATTACGTCAATATGCCAATAAGTGTTTAAGCTTATAAATTATTTACATTATACCAACATTATTCATTAAATGACAGCTGTTGTAAAGCTTTTCAAAAATGAAATTTGGTGAATGAATATTTTCTATAAACCATTATGTAAACTGAATAAGATTATTTAATGAAAAGGTGACTTGACCTTTACTCTAAAATATTACCAAAACTAATTTAAGGTAATTATATTTAAAGATGCTGGATCAAAAATTTTTCAGCAGAGCCCAATAAAATAGATAATGGCGCCGAAATTATTCAGCAAAAATATCTTTTGTCAACTGCTGAACTTTGAGAAAAGTTATAAAGCTGCTAATGACCTCGATTTAAGTTGGGAAAGAACCTTGTAGATATCGGGAGCAGCGGTGGCGGTGAGTGATTGCAACCCACACCAATCCACACCAATAAGAAAGATCCATCAGATCTTTCTTATTGGCAGCGTCTTATTAAAATATTAATTTTGCTAACGTTCAACGTCTGGGTTTCTGAAGAGCAAATTAATGTGCGTCGATTCTTTTGTACTCGTAAAATAATTAGAAGTACCAACGTTCTATCTGATTATATTTTGTGGGCTTGTGCAGTCATATAAAGTAGTTATAGGCACCTGCGTACTCTGGTATTTTCCCTGATAAGAAACCTTTTTGGTTACCCTACTATGTTCGTAGAACAAAGACGGGTTCGAAAATTGAGTACCTCCCATAGATATTCGATAAAAATGTCTAAGAAATATACTACCCACTAATCCTCTCGTCTAGGCCGTAGTCAAACTATCTGGTAGGTAATAGTTACGTACCTATGTTGTAATTTTACATGCAAAGTGCCACTTAAACTTCTGTATTTATTTACGCTTGATCAATCAACATAAAACTAACCGACTCTGAAGTTAACTGTTATTCTTGAACACAGGGCAAATTAGTACTGAATCTTTATGTAGATTGTGATTGCTTGGAAACGGGACACTGAGAAAAACAATTAAGGTTATTTTACAGTTTTTAAGTATTGAGACATTCGAGCTACGAACAGAAATAGAATGGTAACAAGCGCGGAACATCACCATAAAAGCAAATTGACTAGCGGGTCCGAGAACGAGTCGAGATTACTTTTATGTGGCTCTATCTTAAAGAGCAGCTCGTGGGTTTATATCGGTGGCCGCATTACGCTACATAAACTCTTTATCTAGGAGACATCGTCGGTCACCCGCGTAACGTACACTATTCCTTTATTGTAACGTAGGTAATCGGATTCGAGTCATAGTTATAATTTAATATCATAGTACGCTTGTGTTTTTGTGTGAAATGCCACAAATGGGCATTTGTGTGGTAAGGCGCTGAAAAAAATATAAGGGGTCAGTCACGGTCGCAATTACTTATCAATAGGTCCATAGACTTAAAGCTATATTTTTGAAAAGCTGTAGCCATCCATAAAATTTTTGTTAAGAATTTTCGTAGACGATATTTTATAGCAAGCGGCATCCTGTTCGTCACCAGTGTATGTCTATGTATACAATATGTAAATACTTAAAAAGTCTAAAAATAGGTATACACTTATCCATATCGACAATATAAAAGTCATTGTGACTGTGTCGTAGGAGACAAATGGTTGGATACAATAAGCTGCGTGTAAGAAGGGACTTGGCCAAGTAGTACTTAGTAGTAGTACATATTATTTGAACTGAAGTCAATAAAATAATCCTGATGTATTAGGATCGTTCCTAATATTAAGCCGAGGCCTCAGCCGAGGTTAAACTATTTGGAATCCTATAGTGATTCGATTTATTTCTTGTATATAGTTTTATACAAACTTAGGGTCTCAATAAGCACGGTCATTATTTACTGGCGTAGATAGGTATGACACGTAGACGTAAAGGGCTTTTATAACTATCTATTATAAAACTGAAGAGTTTGTTTATCTAAACGCGCAAATTTCTGGAACTACTAACGGGAATTGAAAAACTCTTTTTGCATTTGATAGCCCATTTCTTGAGGAAGGTTATAGGCATATATAACATAACGCTACGACTCTTAGGAGCCGAGCAAAAAGAAAAGGACGCGAGTGAAACACATCAGCATCAGCTATTCGAATATAATTTTGCATTGCAAAGAAAATAAACAAAGTAATACTGAAAATAAATCCAATATTAAATATTTATTTTGAACTAAAAGAAAAATTAAGTCTGGCCCAGTATATTTTTTATTTCAATGGGCTTGAGTTGACCGCATTCCACTGGATGCCAAACGGGGGCACTAGCTCTACAATAGTTAGGATACGCTCGACTTACGCTCGGGAAAATCTTAATACCGATATATCCAATCGTTTTATTGTTTTTTATTTTATTTATATTCTGGTGCTTGCTTTATTCACTCCTTAAATTAATTACCATCACGTCTGTATTCTCCGAAGGGATAGGCAGAGATGTACCATTGTACACCCAAAGTACGCCGTTATGTTAAGGTCCCATTTAATAGGGAGAGTGTACTATTAACCGGGCACAAATTAATTGAGTTCTTATTAATGACACCTAGAATCTATTTATTTTCTTCACTGCAATTACCATTTTGATTCAAGTTGATGATAGTAGTAATACTGGAAGTATCAAGACAATTAAATGCGGGCTTGATAGTAAACTGTTTAAGTTTATTTATTGCTTCGGTCTGCGGGCCGTTGCGTGCCGCAGCATTACCACGTGACAGTGACGAGGGTGTTACGACCTCCAAATTGCGCAGACACCTTACGGTACCTTTTAAATAGAAGAGTCGTGTAACCTTAAACCACTTGGGTCCTGCGTATTTTTGTTTCCTTTTCAATTATCATATTACCCACACAATGTTTGACCTTCGGATCCAAGCGAACCTTCTATGATTGTTGAAATAGTTTGTTACACATTTCATTTTCATTCGGATTCAGTGTACCCTTGATGGGACGTGGGACGATACTTTACCATGGAATATTAATTTGTTTAGGAATATTCGTTCATATCAGTGGCGAACTCCACGGAGTTTCTACCAGCTTTATTTTTAAACACTGTTGTTATTATATACAGTGAAAGTCGCATTTTTCCCTCATACTAAATTTATAGAAACGATTTGAAAGTTTGACAGTAACCTGGCCAGTAACCCATAAACAGTAGGTATTGGAAAACAGTTTTGGTCCTTCGAGCCGGATCAAATGTTTACACCACTCATCTACTTCTCACACGTCGTATGATTTCCATATTATGATTATGATTTCCAGTTATTATCTTATCTTATCTTGCTAAGGGGGCTGGTATAATAGTACCAACAACAATTCGACCCAATGGGATCTTTTGTGTTGTCCCCTTTCCTGTATATTAAAATATTTTAAATTTCCAGTTATTAAAACTAACTGGTACCTAATCTTAGCATGGAAAATGCTTAAAAATAATAAAAAAGCTGTTTTCTCCAAAACTATTGATTGGTTGCCAGGTTCCTACTGTCAAACTTTCATATCGTTTCTATACACTAAAATTGATCCTCTGCCAACTCATCTGTATTCTTTTATTTCTTGACACATGCTAGGTTATAACATTGAAAGCACGATCCTTGTAATTTCCGCACGAAAAATATTATTCGGTTTACGCTATACAGGATTATACGGCACACCGTGAGTGAAAATGCGTAAAAACAAAAAAATATATATGCAGAATGTGACACGTCACGTACATGTCATATCAGTAGCTTTCGTATTTCAATTGAGTGAAAAGAAAAATATACACAGACAATGGTAATCGATTTTTTTGCCGGCATGTGGCAGAGTGTTATGATACTTATAATAACAGAATATAATAATGTAAATACATGTTCATATCCCTGAAGAGTTACACAGAAATGTACTGATGTACACCCACAGATCGCTCACCCACACCTACATAGTGAGGTACGAATCTATTGCTACTCACTGTTGACTGTTTCTCAGTAGTAGCTCGACCTGGGTATCGAATCTACGACTATTAACGACCACTAGACCGGTGGCTAAAGGTAGTCCTAACAAACAAAAATTCTAAAAAATATCTAGGTATTTGTTTTAGATTTGGCTTCTATTGCTCTTTTAAAGACCTCTAAATGGTTTTTTTCACATACAGAAATTGGCGAGTTGCGATTATGTTTTAATTTACTCGCATTGGTACTTACTTAGATCAACCAAATGAGTAGGCAAGGAAGATCAACTTCGTCACAATTTACATATCGTACGTTAGTACTTTCATAGAAGGCCGGAAAATTATGGCTAACATTGAAACGCTAACTGCAACCATAAAGTCTTCATAGTCATTCCATTGTAATCCTTTCATAATGTAATTCTGCCTACTCGTGTCCCAACTAGCATAGTATGTTAATGTACCTAACACTTAATTTAGGTTAGTGTTGTTTCCCACAAGATTCTACGAAATCCAATATGCGGTGTCCGTGAGTAACAGCAATTTCACAAACACGCCAGTACGCTCCCGGGGAGTGACACTTCGAAAATCAATGGCATACAATTTTACTTGGCTATTCCCGCTTCACTAGTCACTGAACTTGGGAACTTTGAGTTTGAAAGTTAAGCTTCGACTGTGACTTCATACATATTTTATATATTTTTCCTTTTAATGTAGGTAGGTATGGAAGTAGCGTCGAATTCAGGGAACAAAATAATTTATTATTTCAACATTTTCATGTTGCCTGTAGTTACGTAACGGTAGTGGTTAAGGAAATGGCTCTAATGGAATTTTGTTAGTAGGTAGGCGTTTATAATGTTTTTGTTTTCGACGTTTCTTTAACTAGTGTATCTCATACTCATAGTAACTACTAACAACACAACCGCATGAGTGAGTTTTCATTCATACAGAATTATAAAATAAAAGTACCTTCGCGGAAATTAGTATTTTCTAACGAACAACAGGAAATAAATTGATTTCATATAAATTTTCCGTAGAAATCTTCTGTTTGTAACACACAGAAATTAATATTTTTATACAACAGTCTAGGTATGCTATTTATAGCCTTTCGTTACGGCAGTATACATATATCTCGCTTAGAGGATAAATGTGTTCTAAGAACGCAAGTGCTGTGTGATATTGTGCTAGTGTGGGCTTTGTTACCTCCTCTGGATATAAGCGGGCAATGACACCAATTCTATGAAAACTACATAAATGATAGCTAGATACAGTTACAGTCCAGACAAACAGATTGGCGACAACTGTACTATTTTCACTAACATGATCTATACAAAAATTATTATAACTTTTGTACTGAAATTACTATTATTAGTTTAGTGGTCTCAAAAGCGGCTGCTGAGTTTGAGATCGTAGGTACCAATCACTAGACCACAGACGTCGTCAAAGGCAAAGGTAACATTTGTTTATCTTTTGGAGTGCGATGCCAACACCCGTTTTTAAGAGCTAACAATATCTAATTAGTATCCATACTAATAATCCCATTGGTTTTCCTCGGTTGTAATTAACTTTGCTTGCATTGAAAATGGTTCTTATGTACCTATTCATATACGTACTATTTCAGGAACTGAAATATAAATATGACGAAAACATGAAAGTAAATAAAGAAACCGTAAACAAAATCAGGTCATATGTATAGCCTGTTTCTAGGTGAGACATTCAAGGTCCTTTCTTGACCCCCTAATAGTGGTATTGGCAAGCACACGCTCCGTGGAACGTTATTCAATAAAATACGTGATCGGCATTCGATCTCAACCCTATTCAGAGATTGCCGTAATGTATCCTGAAGAAGCGCGTAAATGCTCGGGATTCGCCAATGATAAATGAAGCTTGTATCAAATCAATTCTCTTCTCTTTCCTAAATCATGCGGTTGCTATGATACTGATGAGACGTTTATTTCGGCACATTGCCGCCATTTTAGGTGTTTATATCTACCCTGTTTTAGTTCTTTTTTTTTCTGTTTATTTCTAGTCTTTATTGCGCATAAGTGTACGTTTGAACGAGCGAATTTTCAACAATTCAATGCGTGCTATTTTTAGCGTTGCGAATTGTCCTTAAGATTTTTGATGTGTAATTTTTTATTCGCCGCGCTCCGTACTATTAGGCTAATTTAATACCTTTGTAGGTACATAATACTCAATACTTCATTGCATTCCCTTATTTAGGTAGGTATATGTATATATATATAAAGAATGAAAAGCATCCTTTGTTCCGAGTCCATTCAATAATTTTATACTATATTACAACATAACGTACATACCATCACGCCTGTATTTCCCAAAAGGTTAGACAAAGGTGAACTACGGTACATTCTCATAACATAAAAAAAAACTTTATCGATCCAGCTACAAATTCTTACTTTCAAAACAAATTGAACTAAAAGTAAAGAGGATTTTATTTAATCCTCTCCATCATATATTTCAAAGTACTCGGCAAACTTCTTCATCGTTAGTATTGTTCTCTGGCCAGCGCGGTGCGGCTTAAGATAAAAAAATATAAATCTTCTGAGCGAAGTTTTTACCCAGTTTTTTTAGTTGCTCTATGTGAAATCACTGAGTAAGATACTGTTTAACTTTAGAAAATAAAGGTCAGCACCTTAAATAGTTTGCTCTTTCACTACGACAAGTGACTAATTAGCATTGCCTTCACTCGCTGGCACTTAATTTAGTTCGTACTTCTTCGAATTTAAGACTAAATAGCGGGCATTCCGTCTACTCGCATAGTAATATTGAAATCCCTAATCTCATAAACCATTCCTTTTCCATTTAGAACTGAATGATAAGAAAGTATAACTTTCCTTTATAAATGATTAAAAAATACCGCAAAGATTTTGATATAAATTGAAAGTGTCCGAAACACTAATATTAACTCTATATACATGGACGTTTTATTTATTAAAACGGGACATTGGTATATTACTAGGGTCAATCTGATTATTATGAAGCGACATATTGTTGCCTGCTGCGACTCTTTGCTATTACTTGCTTCATTTTATAGAATGGGAAACTGAATTAGGAAACGGACATATTTTTTCGAAGCAATTTAAAAACATAATTTCCACTTGCAACCAGATATCTAAAATTTATATGACTGAGTTAGAGATATATTAGTATATAGTTATATTTTTGGGTTAAATCCAACTCGATCACATTATCATAAATCGGTGGGAACTGCACAGTGGCAAGTTTTGGCAGCCAGCCAGGCTGTGCAGGCTGACTCGACGAAATGATCGCCATCTATTGACATGACTTGACGCAGATAGTTCCCTTTTTTAGTTTATCCAGAAATTAGGCCAGCTAAATAGGTCAGGTCACTGCGAATACTACGCACTCGGCTTAGCTGCCATTACAATGGTTCCTTGTCCTTAATTATTTTAGTTTATATTACGCGTGTCCTACTAGCTTGATTTTTTCTTGTGATGTAGCAAATCGCTGGCTCGATTTAATTCGAATCAAGAACAACATGATCAACAGACGAACTCGATAAGCAGTCAACTCAATGACCACGGCCGGTTCGTCCGACTCGATAGAATTTACCAATTCAAACAATGTACCAACAAAGGCTAAGCTGATCGGCTTTCAATACTTTTGCAATGTTGTGAGAGGCAAGCATTAGTAGATAAATAATGCCGTTAATTTTAACTTTTTCCCTATACAAACTTGCTTGGTATGTTGCGGAAAATCCCTTTGGTTTTACTCACAAGGAATAATAATGGTGTTCAGACATCTGCTGCTTGGGGTTGCGGAATCTCGTGTTTTGATCCGGCTGGCTCGGGTGACGTCGTCGGGACGTCTACTCTGCGTCTAAATCCCGGATTAGAGACGAGTGAAACTTTCAACAACTTTTAGCCACCACTTAATATATATTGTATATTTCCCTTTTCAGTCGTATAGCTTTAACTCCATGCCATTACTCTAATTAGAAAATTAAAATCATTAGTTTATGTTTTTGATACAAAGAAATTTACACATACAGAAATTTGCGAAGTCAGTTGAAGTAAGTTACTTTGAGTTTGGCCAAAGTCGGGAAGAATATTGTATTTATAAAATAGAACATTAAAACATCAGAAATGTTGGGGTCTTATACACACAAGCTGTGTAGTGTTATTTTATCATTTTGTGCGGACCGGGTCTGGGTCGAATGCGGGTATCGGTCGACCGACGCGGATATTACATGTTCACACCCATTTCCTCTTCTGAGGGTACAAAACCACACAATTTTGAAACTTAACTAGTTCTATAAAGGTGTATAAAGATATATTCTAAGCTATCCTCGAAAATGGCGGGATTAAAAGAAAATATTGTGCCAGGTACTTGGAACAGATAGTACAAAAAAGTACGATAACCTTGGATGAACAAAAATTGCTTGATTAACTTTTTTGTAAAATATACGATATTTACGTCAATCTGTAACAAGTAGACAGAAATTTTGTTGGTAGAATCTAATCATGGCCACTATCCAGGCTAGCTGCTCACATGTAAGAGCTCCGCCAATACTGTGTGAGTGTGAATTCGTGTGTATGAGCCACAGCCAAAAAGTGAAATTACTCATCATAATAATGAGATTTAGACAACTGAGGTCTTAGAATGTCAATGTACTAGTGATACTTATTTTCGCTAAATAAGCTATGGTTACCGATTACCCCTAGGCGGCTCGTATGTTTGTTTGTCATCGTATTACAATAAATAATGCATTCAAGTTAACTATAAAAAGTACTAGGTATAGAATAGATCGCAGGGGAAATCCGATTGCGAAAATTAATTCGCTTTATTGCACTCAATGTACATCTCGGCACCGCTGAGCTATAAAATTAATAACTCCTGTTACTCAAATAATAGATTGGATACTGGTATCCAAGCTGCCACATTCTGTTTGTTTTGCTATCTGCCATAATACTTTGTATTTTTTATTTTATTTGAACTATGAAAATGTTTATTTAACTGATATTGGCTTTAAGTTTATTTTGACATGTAACACTCGTAAATTTTATCTATTATGAAAGTTTGGATTGTTTGATACCATTATTACCTTATTTTTTATATTATATGTTTTAAATCATATGATAATTTTAACATAGTTCATTTTGTCCACAGAGAGACACGGATATCTGCAGCTGCAGCGCTTGCTGGTGGCACTGAGCGGCCGGAGCGATCACTGACGGCCTCATTCTCACTTTTAAATTTGGTACAAGGGCCTGATGGTGAAAATATGTGGAGACAAGTGGGACGAGTGCTGGGCCGAAGCGTAAGACTCCATACAATAGTGTGGCCAGGCGGTAGACTCGTAGCTCATGGACAATCTGACGGTGCCCGAACCATATTTCGCATCGTCACAGCCCTAGCTCCTCCCTTTGTAATGGAAGGTGAGCTTGATGAGGACGGCCAATGTCTCCGAGGCCTTCTTTGTCATCGGCCACAAACGTCCGACCGAGATAATCTGACCCTCGCGTTCAATGAATTGGAAAGGGAAAGCGATCAAGACGATTTTTTCTTCCCAACGTCGAAACCCATATTCACTAAAATGGAAACGCATTGTTGTTATGGACTTGCAATGGATCTTCTAGAAAACATAGCCCAGGAATTGGAATTCGATTTTCATTTATATATTGTTGAAGATGGATTATATGGATCCCGGAAACTTATTAAACCATTTCACCGAATATTTGAATACAAAACCGTGTCGAGCGAATATGCCCCGATAAATTACCAGAGTTATCGTTCACAATACCGTAACGGTTACAAATCACTTGAGGAGGACGCTGAAGATACGCCGTACTTATTTGATATCGAGCCAGATGAAAGCATTGAAAAATGGAACGGTATTATCGGGGATTTAGTGTCTGGCGCCGCTCATATGTCATTTGCAGCTCTTAGTGTGTCCGCAGCCAGGGCAGAGGTCATAGACTACAGCCAACCTTACTTTTTCAGTGGAGTGTCGATACTAGCCGCTCCAAATCAAAGACCAGACATACCTTTACTTGCATTCTTACTACCATTTTCCCCAGAGCTATGGATCGCCATATTTACATCTCTTAATGTAACTGCTATAGCCGTAGCCATATATGAGTGGTTGTCACCTTTCGGCTTAAATCCTTGGGGACGACAAAGATCAAAGAACTTCAGCATTTCCAGTGCACTGTGGGTTATGTGGGGACTTTTATGTGGGCATTTGGTAGCCTTCAAAGCTCCTAAGAGTTGGCCTAATAAGTTCCTAATTAATGTTTGGGGTGGATTTTCTGTGATATTTGTTGCAAGTTACACTGCCAACATAGCCGCTTTGATTGCTGGATTGTTTTTTCATAATGCGGTTGACGACTACCAAGGTCGAAGTAATGTAAGTATCAACGTACCTCGTATTATAATGATAGTGTCTAAAAAGATTCTTAAAGATATAATAATTTTATAGTGGCTGTCTTTACGAGTAGGGACGGCCAGGTCGTCGGTTTCTGAGTACTACGTTCAACGAAATAATCCACAGCTGGCGCAACAAATGCGTCGTTACGCCCTTCAAGACGTCGAAGAAGGCATCCAGAGACTCAGGTAAGATATTATGCGAACCTTGTCTATGCCATTCGTGGGCATAATAAAGTTCGAGCATTTAGCTTGCAAATTAAGTATAATTTTATTCTATTCGACTTAAAATTAGGTATTGAACATATAAATAAACACTATATTAGACATACAGTACCTGCCTACTACTAAAAATAGTTACAAAACAAATTTTAAAAATAGACGAATTGAAGACCTAAATAACATATTACACCACATCACTAGTAGCTATACTGTGACGAAATTGACTATTCGTGGAATAAAATTTAATCCAAAAATATATTCCACGAATGGAATTACGGGCAAAAATATTGAAAGTTGCCCTTCGTGGAATACGCCATTCAAAAAATTGCCCTTTTGGAATACATCAAAATAGGATGTAGTTAGTACCAGTTACCTATATTTATACTTAATTGCATTAGCTGCAATTTTTCATCTTATATGGTTTTGGCGTGATCTGAAATATGTAAGCTATTTGTACTGTGGCAAGAAGATTTCCATTTTTGTGCGTTTGATTTAGGTTGATAGCAAGCCTGACTGAATGGGTACCCCGGACGATAATTTATTCTTGATACCGTCACTCGTAATAACTACTAAAACCTTATTATGCCTTATAAGTATACCTAGGTGTATCCCGTTCAATGATATTCGCAATCCCTTAACCCTCTTAAGTGAAAACATACCATAAAACATCCCCCAAATCCATCTCATCAGTTAAGTATTAATAATACATTTCACTGTTAAGTCCTTCACAATTAATTAGTTTAAAATTGATGCTTTTAACTCCAATAGAAACATTCAAATGAAGGTGAATCTGAATATCAATAGCGACCGCGGTAATTTGATTTGAAAAACGCTTTGAATTTTATGAACTCGTAAAATTTTCAAGCCCGAAGGACCCCGATCGACACTTAATACCTTTTAGTACATTTGTTTTATAGTCAGATTTAGTATCCGCTTTCGCATTTCACCAATTAAGCTATAAACTGTCACCAGTCAAAACAAAGGGGTTTGTTTTAAGACCGAACTAAGCCCGAACTTTACTAAAAGCATGGAGTGGATACAATGTGTCATATAAAGTGCTTATAGTTGTTAAGTATTTTGTACCTTACTCAGATGTTGGATTAACTTAACATTACACTGAAAAGTGTCTGTTTTTATTGTACTTTTTTATCGCTGTGACGGGGCATTATATTTATTATTCCACTCCGGGTTTTAGGGATCCGTTCGCTTACAAGTTAACGCTTCGCGTTCGTAAGACGGGTGTGAGTTTGTTTACTTTGTAAATATTTTCACTGGTTCTGAATATTTTATAAGCATTTTTACTTCGTAGATCGTCTTATAATTGAAATAATATTGCAAGCTTTTGTTTCAGAAATGGTACATTAGATCTTTTGATAGCCGACTCCCCTGTTTTGGACTATTACCGGGCAACTGACCACGGATGTAAACTACAACGTATTGGTGACCATCCTCTGGCTGAAGATGCGTACGCTGTCGGTATGGCAAAGGGATTCCCTTTAAAGGTATAAATCCTAGTAAATACATCCAACCAACATCATATTTAACTAAAACAGCACATGGAAGAATTTGTACATAAGTAGATACGTTATAAGGTACTAATGTGCCCTAAATTAGGCGGAGTATGACTAAGTAACGTCTCCGAAGAAATGTAGCGTGGACTTATACGAAGCGAAGGACTTATAGAGTCCCGAGTGGTGGGGGACAACTCCGGATCTTTGCACGAAAAGATTGATGGATGACGCACACGAACTCCTAATGGTGTGATCGATAGTCGGGTGTCATGTAGCTCCAGCTCAACCGATTATACGTCATTTTATCTTGACATTGCTCAATATACCCCTGAGGTTTACGTGAACCAATGACATAAATCAACGGATCCGAAAGAGTTTTTGTTTCAAACCATGACGCATTAAGAGATATTTCCTTTTTATATGCTTTGTTTTACGGACAAATCGACACAGATGTGACGCTATGTTTTTTGTTTGTAATTATACGGGCTCGGTCCGATTGTTCGGACATTTACAAATATGTCAACTTTGTAACACACGTGCTCGGCTTAAAAAATAACTCTTTTTTTTCAGGATAGCATATCAGCTGTGATTGCTAAGTATTCATCCAATGGTTACATGGACATTTTAACTGAGAAGTGGTATGGCGGCTTGCCTTGTTTCAAACTCAGTCCGGACTATGGAATCCAACCAAAGCCACTCGGTAAGCTTTAGTTTAAAGAGATAGTTTCACTTGTGTCTAAGACTTTTTCAGTTCAGGCAAACAGAAGCCATTAAACAAAAAAGTATTGAAAATAGTGGTTTCAGCTTTATAAAGATTTAGTTAGGTAAGTGTCACTTATGCAAGGATCATATTCTGATGATTTTGAACACATAAGTCTGTAACGTAAACTTTGTATCAGGTACTATTTTAATGTGTACGTTGTCAGATGGCTCGCCTCTACGGAAATTTCATTAGAATTTATCGCCACCCCTGCGTTAATCCAACCCCTCAACGTCGCGCAGTGAAGGGAGAGGTATTACCACCAGACGACCTAAAAGATTAAACATGGAATTTATCGTTTGAAAAAATTGAGCTGACGCCGACGATATGTTTACCTCCTATTTGGGATAAAATCACGGAGGCACGATTAAAAGTATCACGGGAGAATTGAGTTTTGAAAATTTCATAACGTGTCATTCCTTCGAGTGCGGCGGCGGCGGCGGCACGCTGTAACTTTTTAATTTCATTTACGGTCTAACTGGTTTTTTATTACTCCATATTTTTGTGATGTTTTTGCAATATTTTTGGCAGCATTTTCAACGTTTTGGCTGAGCGGAACATGGAACACATATATGTGTGTGGTAGTTTTTTCAAATCTTAGTATTTGTAAGTCACGTTTTTATAAAAAATACGCTTACCTCAGCCCCGAATTTTAAATTAACCCGATTTATTTGGCACCACTAACCAAACTTTGCCGGCATTAGGTAAGTTCCTTTGTGCGAGCCAAGTGATGTGCTATCGCGGAGTATATCTCAAAGCTATAAAACTTGGCGGTTTGCGATGGTTGTTCTCAACATAGCTATTGCTTTACTCAAGTTTTCGTATCTGTATTCGATATTGTAAAAGTTTCTACACAAAATTAAACATTTATCCAAAACCTCTTACATTTTGGCCAAATAAACGAAACGAATAATACAAGAAAAGTTTAAACATAACACTTTACACTTTGCATCCCCAAAACGTTTGGCCGAGATGTAGGTACAGAATTACAGATGTAAACCCGTACCTCACCGGTGTGTTCGTTAGAAAAGAAATAATTAGATGTGTGATATAATATTTTGAGATAACTATTTTGCTGTGCAATCAGTATTTTTAATGTGCGATCAGTAATTATGATGTAAGTTTATTTAATGTGCTCAAACAGTATTTTTGATGTGTGTTTAAATACTTCCCTTGAGATTCTGAGAAAATCTCTCAGACATGCAGCAAAGCCTTTACTGTTTAACCGAATGATACAGAGTATTTCAAATAATCAAAATCTTAGATTCAGAATCGACACCATATCACTAGCATATCACCTTAACTCTGCTATACATTGGTATAAATGAATCGACACAGGCGCACTGGTATTTTATCTATTCAATCTGCTCAATCAATTTCGTCAAGCACCCATATAAGAACCAATCTGATAGATTGCGAAATGGACCCTATACGTCGTGGTGGGACAAAATCAGCTTAATATAGAGTGAAGCCATCCATAATAGATCAATTTACTGATACACCTCTATGAGGAAAACGAGGGCAATAATTCTACAAATGAATTTTGATAACATCTTTTTAATGTTCACTGTCTGATAATTTGTTCGTTTAATTGTTCGTGTAATTTCCTGATAATTTTCATCCGTTAATTTTCTGAAAACTGTGGGAAAGGACTTATTTATTCATGGTTAATTATTACTACGTAATATTATAATGGTTTGAATACCTATTGTACCGATAATTAACACTTTAAAAAAAGAAAACTGATTTCAAGCGACTAGTATAGGTGTATTTTTGAGGTAATAGGTCCGACACTAACTAAAATGTTGGATCGGTCCAAAATACACTACAATGTGAAACAAAAACAAATCCTCTAAATTGGTTCACAAACAACAAAATTGTCCGCGAGCTTACTACCTACAGGAAAGATAGAATACTTACAGTAGAACTAATTGATCACCCCCTTCTTTTTTAAGTCGGGTAAACTGGAGATTTTATGAAATTGACAAGGATCGGTGTATTGATGATAAGCTTATCGTGGATTTACCTTCGTATAATTTGTATAAGGTAGATTAAATTTTATCGTCAACAACATTTCATTTTTACATTTTAATTTTAAGTATTATAATTTCTTCTTAAAGTATATAATCTAAACTAAAAAAAAGTTTACGTTAAAATTGTTGGCTGATACCTACGTACTTATAAAATAGTTTTGAAAATAAAAGTGGATTTTTTCCTGAAAAATACTGAAATCGCTCTACGTTGTTGAAATAATTTGAGAGTAAAACAGAGTAACTCGCTAATTTAGTAGCCTGGAGCATTTCACGGATAAAATGTCGGCTTTCAATTGTAATTTTGGGTAAAACTTTAGCTGTTTTCGTGTTCAATTAAATAACTAACTGATTGTGACGTTTCGAAAACTTAAAAATCAAACGGTTAATAATGATTTTCTGACACTTTCGCGAATATTAGACATTGAAATAAAAGTACTTTTTTACTGATTTTATCGACTGTTTTTTAACTGTTAGTAATTTTATGAAAATACGAAATACCGGGATCTAAATTATAAAAATATAACGCGATAAAATCAGTAAAAAGTAGTTATATTTCAAAGAAAATAATGAATAAATAAATAAGTACCTATATAAGTACAATAATAAGTAAATAAAAATATAATTCTAGTAAACCCTCGAGAATCTTTTTTCACTTTTAAACATAATACTTTGCTTAGAAGTATCGTATTTTTTTGTTGGTAGGTGTAGCAGCTGTTGCGGGAGTTTTTATCCTACTTGGTGTCGGCATGGTGGTGGGCTGTCTTATATTGATTCTTGAACACTTGTTTTATAAATACACCCTGCCTGTACTACGTCACCAGCCCAAAGGAACTATATGGAGGAGCAGAAACATCATGTTTTTTAGCCAGGTGAGTAAATTTTTATTTGTATTACTTTTTCTAATCTGGGATGAAAAGGGCCTTTTTTTTACTTACGTACCTATAAGGTGGTGTTACGTAATAACGCTAGCTATTGATAACTATATTGTTCGTTTACGTTGACTGTTTTATGACCGAAGAAGAAGAAGATATTTAATTACAAGATTTTGATGATAATGAAATGAAAATGTTTTTATATTAATATTGCACTACTTATAAATTTTTAGCAAACCTCTAAAATATCGATCTTTGTTAAAAAAATCGCCACGAATAAAAGGTTTTAACATCTAAAAATGGTACGGACGTACTAAAAGAAATAAGCTTTGTTTAAGAAAAAATACTTTTTTTCAAGATATTATTAAAAAAGGGTGTTTTTTTTAAAGAATTTTAACTATTATCTTAGGACAGGTAGTGCACTGTATCAATATTCATCGAAATTAGTTAGGTTCTCTTATAATATAAGGCTCATTTATTCCAAGTAACACCTACGCTTGAAGGGAATAAATGAAAAGCTTTTTCTGTGAAACTTGAGCTCAAACGCTACTACGGCTTCGGTATAGTTGTTAATTTAATAATACCTGAAATACCCTCTAGGTTATAATGTTGTTTAGGTTGTCAGTTAAAGCAATCCGCTTAACAAAACTTCAGGTAATGTCTAATTTCCATTTGAGTCAAATGCTATCGTATCATCGTTCGTTCGCCTGCGGCATTTTCCACACTTTGAGGGTACTTTGTTTGCCGTACTCAACCATGAAGCTAAGATGGCTTCTGCTAGGATTACGTTGACGCCCCACTGATCAGACCGGCTTTTAACACTGAACGAGCGCTTCTCTTTGCGGCATTGTCTTACTGAGCCGAGTTTTCTTACACCTATTGTTGTCTGCGTTTCATTGTCCTTTTTTCAAACTCATGCGGTGTATGCGGATCTTTTGTTTCAGAAACTGTACAGATTTATAAACTGCGTGGAACTAGTTTCCCCACACCATGCGGCTCGGGAACTTGTTAACACCATCCGCCAAGGACATTTCACTTCTCTTTTCCAGAAAAGTGTTAAAAGGGTAATTGTTTTAAAATCATTTGTATAAAAAAATCGACTTAAATTAGACAGATTACGATAGGAATTAACATTTGTTTCAGAAGGAACACGAACAGCGTAGACGTCGCAAAAGTAAAGCACAATTGTATGAAATGATTCAGGCAATAAGAAAGTAAGACTGTCCTTTCAAGAACATCCGGTTAAGTAATGCCTTGAAACCTTCTTTAATGATTTTTTTTTAACAGGGTACAGCAACGTGATCATTCTCTAGGTTCTATTAAAGAACAAGAACCGGTCGAAACTGAAACTGAAGCATCAGAAGAAGTAACTGAGTGTAAGTTTCTTTCGCCATCGCCCGACGTGTCCAATCGCTCACCCCGACAGGGCCGATCCCCCCGACAGTTACGGTCACCGAGAGGACGAAGAAAAAGATGTAGTCTAGCGGGACTCAATGTACGACGTTTTAGCACTGATTCGGTTCTCAACTCAGACTCAGTATCTAATATCTATGAACGCACAAGTCATAATATAGGAAGAAGACTAAGTCGAGATGTTAGCTGTCTAACCAGTTCCCCTCCCGACATTAACACTCGCCTCCGAACACCCTCACCGATGGTCCGGCGAGCGGAAGGCTCATCGACTCGATCCTATCAAGATGTTTCAGATAGATCTGATAACTATCTAAGTACAGATTGTCCTACCTCTCGAGCTAGCGTGGAAATATTAGTTTCTCAAGATGATTCTGACGTGCCTCCAGCGCCACCGTACCCAAGGGTACCTCCGATGGGAGCGAGATCAGAACTGTCATTACTATCAGAGGAGGAATTAATAAGATTATGGCGCAGTTCGGAGCGAGAAGTGAGGGAGGCATTGTTGGCGGCACTTCAAGAAAGGAGGGCTAATTTAGATCCTAAACAAGATCCGGGATGAACGAAACGATATAATCCGCATTTGGAAAGGAATAGGTCTGTTCAGAATCACTTTTCACCTCTCATTGCCGCTCGGCGAGGGAGCGGTAAGGAGTATCGACCAGAATACGCCCGTAGTGGTTGAGTTAGTGCCTTTTTTACATTGTTTGATGCGGACACGTCTCATAGGCGTTAGTTAGTGAATCGGTGTTCATTTCAGTGTCTTGATATTATTATTACATTGGAAGGCTGCCTTATTTTACATTTAATTGCTTCTTCAATATTGAATCTGCGTCAAACAATCTAAATAATGGTACTGGCTAAGTAAGTTAAGTTCGGAGATGTTGACGTCCAGTAAATTGATATAAGCTTTTATTAGGCGTAATATTATGTACGAGTACGAGTAATTCTGTAGAATTGATATAAACGATCGTAAATGTTAATAAATGTGAAAAAATATTAAATAGCTATGACCAGATGATTTAAAGTGCTTTAACCGATAGTCTAGATTGTGATAGGTATTTCCATTCTACCACATTATTGTACTTGTAAAATTTTAGAGAGTTAGAAGTATAAATTAAAGCATTTCTAATATCAAATTGTTTCAACTTAACAGAATTTTGCTTAGTTATTGGAAACGTAATTGTTGGGGGTTGAATGGAATGACAAACCTGTCAATAAAACCAATTAGTACCAGACTAACTTTTCCAATTTGACGATAGTAGGTACTTATTAACTACAATAATTAATATAAACAATGATGGAATTCACAATAAATGAGACTTAATTGATATTTTGATAGTTTACAAAATGTGACTATATTGCTTGTTTTATTATGTACTAGCTTCCCGCCAGTGGCTTCGCCCGCGTGGTTTTGATAACTTTTTTCCCCCGTTTTTGCAACATTTTTCATTGCCACTCCGCTCCTATTAGTCGTAGCGTGATGGTATATAGCCTATAGCCTTCCCCGACAAATGGGCTATCTAACACTGAAAGAATTTTTCAAATCGGTCCAGTAGTTTCGGAGCCTATTCAATACAAATAAACAAACAATCAAATCTTTCCTCTATAATATTAGTAATAGTAATGACTGGTAAAAACATTTTTTAGGAAACAGATAAGGCTGCGTGAGCGTAGCCAAAGTAAATTAATTTGTTAATAGGAAGAAATCAGTATGAATTGTACCGTCTGACAGTTAGTACCTATTATAGGTACATAGGTAATAATAGAATTGAGATCCCTGATCAGATTTTTTCCTCTGCTTAGGGTTATGGTATATGGTTTGATGAGAACATGAAAGATAAGAATAAGCTTACCCATCTTCTTATGTAATATTCCCCTTCAATTTTATATATTTTCCCGATATCAATTTGAGGGAGGCCTTTCATTTATCGATGAAGCGATTTTCATCTCATAACGGCAAAGTAAGCATAAGCGCAGTTTGATAAATGATTATTGAATATCAACCGTCTTTTAAGAACCTACACTTTACGATGAAGTTTTGTAAAGCGATTTAGGAAAATTAACGAAGCGAAATGTGTGGGTAGCCATGATCGTGGTTGAGTGGGGCTTTGCGGTTACCTCGTGCCCCGTTTAAATACTATCCCATTTGTTTAAAGCACCCCCCTTACGTAATCAATGTTAATATACCTTAATCTTTAAATTAATATTGATAACGACTATATTTTATAGTTAGGATTTTAATAAAATGAATGAAAACTGCCAAACATCGGATTAGGTGTTAAATTGTAGAGTTCACTTCTTCCTAGAGTTGCACCCTAGTAGCCTTTAGTTTAGATTTTTCTCTCTCTATTATACATACCTATGCACATATTTTATGTGTTATACTATTTATCCTGTCCTTTATCTTTCAATATTCCCTACTTGGTAAGTCCTATAAATTAATGAAAAGAATAAGCAATATTTTCCGAATAGACTTTTATTCTTACACCAAAGTTATTTTAATCTCCGAATACATTCTTAATTTTACATGTTTCAAGTTTCATACCGTCCCTTTGGTTACCATTTACAAAATCATTATAGCCATTCAGTATCTTCAATCTTGATAAAAGTAACGTATTTTAAAATATATGCTGGGACTATTACTGGTTAATGTTTTGTGCTTCAGTTTAAAGCATAAACATGTTAGAATTTTCACCAGTAATTTCTGCATGCGGTCTCATGTGATAAACCACAATTAGCCTTTCCTGTTATATGATATCAACAACCTCATTATCTATGTACTATCTACGTCTAAACAACAACAGCTATGATTAAAGGTGAGTCATACATTCATAAAATCCAGACTAAACATTTTCCACTGGTAAATTATTCAATCTTGTGATTTTCAATAACACCATTGATCCTAAAATCATTGAACAACCCAGTGCTTTGAATTTAAGGCAGATAAATTATGGATTTCCTAATTAATTCTCTTTTGTTCTTGATTGAAGTTGTCATTACTCTCCACTTTTTTTAGGTAAAACAAAACGTATAATTATGAAATCTTTTATCACTTATCCCAATTTCGGACCAACATAAAAGCTTTTTTTGAAATAAAGTTTATGGATGAAATCTATTGGATGTGAGTCATCTAGTGATATATGAAGTCTTATGCATTTCTCTGTCTAAATAGTAGTTAATAATGTAAAAGTAATTAACATTGATTTTAAGTAGTAGGTATAATAAAATTTTATAAAAAGTTGGAGGGTTCGGACATACTCTTCAAGTATCTAATAAGATACAAGAAAAATAAAAATTCATATGTAAAATAAATGTTTTAGCCGATGTAAGACAAAAGTTTTTAATTTATTGTCAATAATGTCAAAAAAAAAATTATATGGATGTAGATTTATTTCATTTTATATAGCATAAAAATATTAAACATCATACTTAATTGCGGAAAAAAGATATCTGAGGGTATCTAAGCGTCTGTTATTAACACTTTTATGACGATCATTAGTAACGTATTACGTGTCAGAGCTCATATTTATTTGTCATGTTTATTACAATATTAGGTACGAGCCCATCAGTTGGGTTATTTTATTAGATAGATACAAAATAAATACTGTTTTACGATTTTTTACGGTGTTTTAATCAAAGTTAGGTTTAGTTTAAAGGTGGTGACTGACTTAAATATTGTAAATTGATCAAAATTTTTCGTGGGTATAACAGTAGGAACAAGTGTTTATAAAAACACCTTGTCGTTTTTCAATGTAAAAATAAAAAAGGTACGTATAGGAATTAAAAAACCGGTGTAGAGTAATAAGGAATTATTCCTATACGTAATTTTGGAAACATTATTTAATTTATATAGTTTTTCCAGCTATAATAATCATCCAAGTCAACGGCACAGAATCACTTTCTTAAATCACACAACAGACAAAACCGCTTTATTTTTTAAATAAAACGCCAGGCTTGCTTTGATATCTTGACAATTCGAATGACATGACATTACATCGTATCGTGTCACGTCGGTTGTACAACTCACTGCCTGTCTAATATAATATGATCGACATTGACGCGCACACGTCAAAGCGCGCGGGCTTCATTGCACTTGTTACAAATGAATTGCTCCCACGCAATCGCTAGGTACTCGCTTTACTTTAAATAGACACTTTTAATAAAATGATTGTTGTTGTTTTGATTTTAAGGCCATTGTTTAGGGATCACATTACGGAACAACATAAATTCGTCTACTGATCTCAGATATAAGCTAAATTACTATAACAACAAATGGAAAAAAGTCACCCTTTTCCTGTTTTGTAGATAAGGCGGTTATATACGATATACGATACTTAATATTATTTATTTTGATTATCACTATTTTTATTTGAAATGACTGTAGTAACTGGCGGCGATAGAAGACTCATTAAATGTTTTACTTATTTCATACAAATTGTGACTCTAGGCGAAGACTCGTAATATCACCACCAGGGTGATTTTCCATTGAGCTCAGTTATTGCTGGCAAACTGACTAGAAAGCGTTTTGGAATTAACAAAATTTAATAATAACAGTCAGTCACCCCCTTTACTTAGAAATTATTTATTGTAAAATATAAAACTGAGACGCCAATTTAACACTAGAGATTAAATTGAATTATCCAATATTTTATCTGTATATTGTTGTAAATATATAAATGACATAATAGGTATTACAATTGGAGTATTATGTGTAATTTGAACAGATATTCGTTAATAGGACAGTGATGATATAATATTTAAAACATTAATAAAAAAAATTGCTCGTTTGTAACGATGCCTATCTGACTAATCAATTAAGTATTATAAGTATTGAAACTATCTCTGGTAAATAATATTAGTAAATTATAAATAGGTGTGAATACAAAATGTGTTTTTAGATATAAAAGAGTTTACTACCAAATGACGGAATTTTAAAGAAATATGCGTAGATGACTTATTAATATTGCTGTCCTATTAATACATACAATGATGATTATATACTTAGTTGAGAAAAATAAAATATTTGTGCCAACATTGTTAGTTTCATTTGTCACATGTTTCGTTTGTTTATGGTAATAAAATAAAATTAAGGTTTTATGTTTAGAAGAACAAACTGGAACTGGTTTCTGACGATTTACAAGTTAAGTGCGTGCTTACTTACCTTTTAATGCTTACTTACCTTTTAAATGTCAAAATAAAAAAGACACTGACATTGACACTAGCGCATGATTTTTTGTATGTCAATGATTTGATAACCAAGTGCGGGTAGGTGTAGAAAACTAGCTTTTCCTTATGAAGAAACCGTTTTTTTATATCATATTATAGTTTTGTGACCGAAACGTCAATATCTGATAAGTGTTCGAATCTATTAATTTCAATGTTACTAAATACGTATTGGTATTTGCCCTGTGAATGATAGTTATACCGCCACGCTGTAGGTACTGCAAGTGTAAGTAATGGATACTACATATTGGATACTGATGCCGCCTTTGATTAATCGTCTTACAATGCCCCGGAGGGAGATGTACCTACACGTTTCCTTGTTCTATGATCAAATTATGTAAGTACTGTTCGTATCCTAAGTTCTTTGCCGTTTTTAAAAGTATATAGGTAGGTATTTTTCTTACATAATTATCATACTTAATTATTTTATATTAAAGAACGTGTGTGATCCTTTCAAAAATACTATTAAAAATATGCCAACCACCTGGTTGACATAATATTAATATATATAGGTACGATGTCAAGTAGGTGTGACGGATATTAAGGAGTTTTTGCTATACACAACTTGAGACAGATAGGTACCTAAAGCCAAAATGACTCGTTACTTTTTTTAACGTACTTTGAGCTTCAACGAAGCGTGTGCATTTTCCTTGTCAAGAAAAGTCGGTTGCCTTTGCGTGTTAGACATCTACCCGTATATAAGCTGATCGGACTTTAAAGGGAAATTTCATTTAATATTTCGTCAATCATCCAGTGGTTAGGTCTTGGATAGGTTCGCACTGGAGTCATGCATACTTGCATGTGTACATGCATGTCTTCTATCTTTAATACGTAAAAATAAAATTATGCCATAGGCAAAATTGCTACTGGAAAAACATTGTTGAAAAAATTTGGCTTTAATAAGAATACTTTTTTACAAACTTGCTAGGTCGATTTTTAATTATGTAGATATGTTTCAAAGTACCTATATTTTGTATTTTGTTTAAAATAAACAAAAAAAAAATACTGTAGGTATTAATATTCCTGGAAAAATGAAATTATATTTTAATTATTTAAAAATATTATTTACTAGAAAATTAAAGTTTTAATAAATAATTCAATGTGACTTATACTGACCTTAGATACTAAAATTTATTGTTTAGTATAAATATATAAAATTTACGACATAAGCATCCTCATAGGTTGTCCAATTTGAAGTCACCCATGTCATCAGCGCAGTAAACAACACCTTATATAAACAAATAATGTATGCATTATAAATAAAATGTCGTAACCGGTATTGCAAAGAACGCTGTGATATATATTTTAGTTTAGTCGTCTCGTACCATCCGTCGATACCTGTGCCTAAAGTGGACAAATGCAACGTTAGAAAAATATCACAATGAACCTCCTTCTACTAGTATTTTGTCTTTGGTCTGTACAAACAGTGTCGTCGACATTTTGTTTTTGGAACACAGGCTGCCCCTACAAATATTTTTCGAGTAAAACCCCATATAATGCCGTTAGGGGTGATATAAGGGACTCCCTAGTAAAACTTACTGGTAAGTAAATATAATTGAAATAATTTTAATTGAATTGTTTTATTCAAAATATGATTATACCTACTGTCTAACATTCCCTTTTTACTTAATTACAAAACAGTTTGTGTAAAACCATTCCTCTTTTTGCTATTACCTACCTGCCATTTAATTTTTTTACTATTATTTATAAATGTTCATCAGTTGTTACGAGGACAATATTTTTCTTTAGATTATTACAAAAATATAGTTAAAGCTAAAATCTTAACTACTTAGGTACCTAAGTAGATTTGTTGCATATTTTTTTAGCAAACTTATTAAGTTAACGTTTCATTTTAATTATAAAATAAATCAAACTGCCGCGTTGCTCTTAAGTGCGATTGCTACGCTAGAAGTTCTGGATTCGATTCCCAGGTCGAGCATTATCAAGGAACTAAAAATGCCGGCGGGCTGTGGGTGTACATTAGTACATCTCTGCCTTACTCTTTGAGGAATACAGGCGTGGTTGGTTGTATTTGACATACAAACAAACAAACATTGACATTCTATAAATAGTAAAATGACTCGACCTAAACCTTGAACTTTCATAATTTAAACAGAAAGGACGCGTTAGCACTGACACTATAAATTCAAATTTTCATTTGCATCATAATATGTTTTACATAAAAATATCGTTCACCTTCTGGTGTTTGTATATCCAGATGGATAACAAAAACAAATGCCAAAACGCTTGATCTTATTTTAATTTGATGAAAAGATTGGAAATTATCCATGGGTACTTTGAATTGCAATAAGGAGCTTAACCACTATATCAATGGCAATTGGTTAACGTGACATACCAAAAGCATATTCCCCTAAGTTTGTAACAATATGAACCACTTTATACTTATAATCCGGTATGTCTTATATAAGTAACAGGCTATTTATTGCCATTAAATGGGAACGAACCAGACCCCTAATTGCTACTGCAATTTTCATATTGTGAAAATAACAACGCCGAATTCAGGTATGTTTTATATAAAGAAAAGTACAAAGGTGGTCTTAATGCCTTACGCATTTTCTGCCAGACAACCTTTCATTTGATACTTTTTATTCAAAAGTTGTAATATCAATCAGTTATGGGATGAAAATAATCTACGTATCCTAATCCTATTTGGGCTGCAAAGTTCAGAGGCTGTAGGTATTAGTTTGGGGAATGGACAATCATTATGTGTACTTATTAAAACACGACATATCCACTGTATAAACTTGTTTACAGTTAACAATAATTCTAATTACATTGATGCAACACACAATGCTACAATTGTATTGAAGCCACAACAAATACACATATGAGCACATTTTATGAACAGAATGATACAATGGTACAGTACAATTAAGAACAACGTTTATTTATATAGTGTACATGATTGATGGCTCCCGTGCTAGGAGAATCCTGTGTTACGGGGGACATTTGTCCGTATTTTTAATCAGTTACAGTAACATGTATGAACATACTACTATTTCTATATTAATATGTATTAGTAAGCAAAAATTTTTCTTGGGCACAGCTATCACTAATTGCAAATATAGTGTGAAATCATATTAAATCATACTGGAACAGGTCATTAATTGTAGTGTTTACTGTAAACTGATTTTAATTGATGCTATTTGGCTCTCCGATACAGAAACAGAAACTCATTTACAGAAACTTCGTTAATAATATTAAATAAATTATTTGATCAACAATGTACAATTTAATTTAAAATTTCTATCAGATTGTGAACCAGTTAGCATTTGGGGCTTAATTAGACATGGCAAGAGGAACCCCGGCACTGAACTTGGAAAACACATGAGGGAAGCGATGGTCATAAAAGATTACGTTGTAACTAGCTACGATAAAGGTAATTCTTCACTGTGTGCCCAAGATGTTGAAAATTTACGTGACTGGGCCGTCGATAAGGGATTGTTTGATAAACCTTCCCAACTTACCAAAGAAGGACACCAAGAATTGGAAGGTATCGCGCGGAGACTGAAGCAGGCTTTTCCAAAATTATTAGAAAAACTTGAGAAAAAAGATTATGTTTTTGGGCATGCACAAGGAGCGTGGATGGCGGATAGTGCCAAGAGTTTTGTTCAATCCCTTAATAATCAACTGATTATAGAATCACCCAAGACGGAATTCGACATCGTATCTGTAAGTGTATTTAAATAAACTACTATGTAGCTATGCTAGGCCCGTGTTGCAATGTCCCAATTTATATGTTTTTTATATCCATAGCAAGGTGCCATATTTACATATTCTTATTCCAAATGAGTCTTTTTTTATTCAGAAGCCTTAGCGATATAATCAGATGAATATTATAAAAACGTATACAAGACGAACAAACAAATACATAGAAACTAATATGTGTAGGTATCATCTTCGACCTTTGAATTAAAAACAGTTTTGTATGTCTACTCGCGCGTTGTGTGCTGTGCGTTGCTACCTACTTAGGACTTAAACATAAGTCAAGTTTAAATTCAAATAATTTACGATATCTAAATCATATCGATTATACAAAATTACAACAGGAAGTAGAAATAAGACTACAACAGTACAAATTAAAAACATTTTACAGTACTGAGCTCGGACAATGTCTGTTTAGTCTGACCTAGGAGTGTCCAGTGTGGTAGGGGCTCTAACTAAACATTTTCAACTATTAGATAATAACACAGAAATAATTTTCAGCCTTATGAGACCTGTGGAAAATACATTAATGAAGTGAAGAACAATATGAAAACCTTTTCAGAAGCGGCTAAATTTCTAAAGACATCCGAATATCTCGCTGTGAGTACAACTATAATACTACCTATTTGTTTTTTTTTTAAATAAATTATTATGAAATTCCATTCATATTGTGTTCCAGTCAAAGGATAGAATTCAAAGACGTCTTGGTATCGATCACCCATTGACAGATGAAAATATAATGGCTTTGTACGACTTGTGCAGTTACACTACGTCGGGACTCGATAACAAATTCAGTCCGTGGTGTGCTCTGTTTACGACCGAAGATTTGAAAATTCTGGAGTATGTATCTGACTTAAGGCATTACTACAGAAGCGGTTATGGTACGCCCATCAACGAGCTCTTTGGTCAAATTACTTTGGCGGACTTACTGAAAAGTTTTCAAGAAGCAAAAAATGGGGATGGAAAAAAGATCGTTAGCTATGTTACTCATACCACTACGTTGGACATGGTGTTTACTGCACTTAAGTTATTCAAGGACGATGCCCCATTAACTGGCGCTAAGAGAAAAATTGACCGCAAATGGAGAAGTAGTAAATTATCCGTATTTGCCTCCAATCTCATGGTCGTCTTAAACAAGTTAGTATCCATTTTATTATGATTGGTGTAACGTCGCAGGTTAAAAGGACGAATAAGCATTGTTGTCTTTATTTAAACACTTATTTTAGTCCTTCTTTATTGATTAAATGTAGATGACGTGATGATAGATAGGAAAATGAAGCTTTGATATAATGTTTGGTAAAATAAAATTTAAAGCTTGTTTAGCAAAAAAAACCTCCTATACGTAACCAATTTACTGTTCCAATGCTGGGAGAGGGTCTCTTCTTAGAATTAGAGGGGTAAAGCTACCTACTTATGGATACCACAATACCATCACACTGGACTAGTGCAGGTTGGTAGATTTCACCATGCCGTCCGTCTCAAGCATGCAGGTTTCCTCATTATGGTTTTTTTGAAAAGTCACAGCCCGTATATTTGCATCTTATTTATATCACTGCTTAGGAAAAGAAGTAATTCAATCTAGTGCAAAAAAATTTGAATATCATGTTAATATACGTTTTCAGAGATCATTTTAAATGTAATTCGTCTTCGTCATTTTATAACGGGTCTAAAATCAAACATCAATGTTGTATACCTACATACACGAGAAGTGCTGAAGGGCATTTCGTCGACGAAGGAAGTTAATTTGGGTTAACTTGTGCATCACATTAAGGCCGCGTAGCGTAGCTTACTTAGTTTTAACTTCTGCTACGCTGATACTAATTGGGCACAGTATAGAGTTTTACATTTAACACGATACTTAAGTGACAATTATTGTGTTTATTATGGGGTGCATAAAAAGTATCTCCGCGAGTGACTATAATTATTATCCATATAAATAAATGGCAAACAGTAGTACCAAACACCTGGGTGGCATGAAAGGCATCAAGCAAAATTCTCTGTATTAATATCTTCTACTATATAAAACAAAGTCGGGTTTGTTACAACACTTATAACTTGACAACTGCTGCAGCGATTTTCATGATCTTGAATTTTTTGGATTTGTCTCCACCCAGAATAACAGAATAACTAAAAAAATGTGGTGTAACGGGGTTCAAGCTTGACGCGAGCAAAGCTGCGGAAACAGCTAGTATCTAATTGATACTAATTTAAATGTGTTTTTTTCACAGATGCAATGGAGGAATAGACGACTATAACGTTGTGTTCTACTTAAACGAAGAACCATTATTACCAATTTGCAAAGAAGGCGTATGCACGTGGAAAGAATTTGAAGAAAAACTGACGCCTTTTGCGGAAACCAACACAGATTTTTGTGAATTTACTGCTCCGCCCTCTTATTGATTTAAATAGACACCTGTTTTTACTAAGTTACCGTTTAAGATAAAAAATTTGGTATTATCAATGATATTGTATTGTTTAAAAGGCTTTAAAAGGTTTAAAAGGTTATGAGTGGAAGGAAGATGAAACACTGAAAGAGATATAAAACGGTTGGGGACAAAGACATTCAATCTTAGTCTTAGAGCGGACATTGGGAACGTTTTCCTTTGACCCCTTTGTTTTGATACGACATCTTTCTCTATCAGGTTGACATACCTATGATAGAGACTTAGAGCGATTTTCCTGTAGAAAACAAGTAATAGATTACAATTTTGATAATCGATTATGCAAAGAAGCCCAAAATATTCGATCATTACTCAATTCATAATCAATTGTTTTAGACATAATGCTATAATCGATTTTCAAAATAATCGAATCGGCACATCATTTCATGTCTTTGCTCTTTACTTGAGTGACTGTTTACATACACATACACGAAATATGGTATGGTATAGTAGATATATATATATATACTTAATATGCATTGCCACCGAATGGCATACCTAGCCATTTATCATGAATATAACTTACCTTTTATATAGTTACAATAAAAATATTATTGAGATAATTTGTTTTATTTTAAATAAACAAAATGTGTTAGTTTGATAGATATGCTGTGAGAATACTGTTAACATCTGTAAGGTTTACTGTAAATCTGAAGTGGGTAAACATCAATAGTTGTGTTTATTATCTACATACATTTTTTATATTTGAAATAAACAACAAGACTAAAATTTTATAATAGGTTTGTTTCAATAAAATCCTTTAATTTACGACTTGTCAATAAAAGGTGAAACATTAAAATACATGCATAATTCATACGATGCAAACATTGATGGCATTTAAATTAATTTGTGGTGTCATGCCTATTAAATATCGAGTTCCTAATTAATGTGGTAATATTTAAATTAATGTTTTTGGAGGACAATGTACTTAAAACGATTTTAAGTTTAAAATTACGAAAAATATTATTATTTTTCTCTAGATTCTTCTATCGGGTTAAATAAAAGTACCTACTAACTAAAAATCTATAAAAAAGCTCTGTGATGTTGAAAAATGTATTGCAGGTCGGACACGACTACTCAACAGTAGGTAGTCGAGCGGACATAGGAACGTACATACATACATACACGTCAAACACATTACCCTCCTTCGGCAGTCGGGTAAAAAACTATAACAGAGATAACACATTGGGTACATTATCATGGAAGGTGGAAGAGGTAATAAAAATCCTCTGACATACCATTTATATGTACTGTACATATGGTTATGCTTACTTGATTGTAGCTCACCGTTACTTGAATCGAATGTTGTCAGTAAGCAATGCACTCATTGCTTATTGACAAAAAAGTATAGTTATAGTTTTTTTCTATTGAAAGGTGTTTGTATTTGATTAGTTACGGTCACAAAAACAGCAGCAATACATACCTAAATGTAAAAAAAAATCGGTTGGATTAGAACTGTGACCAGGCAACGCAAGAACCGAGCGAGCGATGCTGCGAGAGCTGCCGATGAGTGAGTGCACGAACCGAATTAAATTTAGCTGGTCATAAGTTGCTAATTAGCTAGCTATTTTGGGTACCATAATCGATTATGAGGCTTTCGTAATAAAAACAAGATTAAAATAAATTAAAGTACGAAAAATTTGAGTAGGACGTAAGTTTGTTTTTCAAAGGTCCTTCAGAATGTGCAATAGTGCTAAATATACATACAGGTTTATAAAAAGGCTAGACAAACCTTAAAAAATAATGTTATTTTTGTCCCTTTGATTTTATAGTTATAATGGTTTGTTTCACAGTGGCAATCAATGATCAGTACACAGTACTACTATTGTGTCTCGTGATACTCGGCGTCTTTTGCGATGACAAAATGGAATATTTAATATTATCAGTGATTGTTTGCTTTTATCTGAACACAGTGACATCCTCAGACTGTTATTGGAATGCAAAATATAAATATGACTATTTTTCAAGTAAAACTCCATATGAAAATATTCGAGGTGATTTAAGGGATGTGATAGTAAAACTGAAAGGTAAGTTTAGTATACCCAAGTTCTTACTCATTATACTTTACTTTTAATAGCTTAATTTTATTATAAAATTTCGTTTTTTAGTAGATATTTTATCCTCTACAGGAATTTATACAAACAAATCCCTCTGTAGACACTTATTTCTGTCAGTCGTGTTCTATTTTATACTTTTACATAATGTTAACAAAAAAGTAACAATCAAACTCACAGAGATAGTTAAATTAATAAAATTTGAACCTTATAACAATGACACAGGGGTTATCACACACTTCGTTAAATAGACTGAGTATTTTATCACTATTTGTTATCAGGATGTCAGCCAATCAGTGTTTGGGCCATGGTCAGACACGGAAAGAGATATCCCGGAAAACGATTTCTAGAAGAGATGAAAATTGTTCTATCCTTTAAGGATTTTATAATATCAAGTTACGAAAATGGTAACAGTTCTCTGTGCGCTCAAGATATTGAGAATTTAAAAAATTGGGGAAATTATCATAGTATTATAGATAACACTTATAATATTACACATGAAGGTTATCAGGAAATAGTAGGTGTTGGACACAGGTTGAAAGACGCACTACCCGAGCTACTAAGTAACCTCAAAGAAGGGGAATATCTTCTCCAACCAACATTTACTCCTCGTACCCTAGCAACGGCTGAAGCTTTCATAGAAGGACTTCGAAGTAAAAATTTGTTTATACTCGCAGAGCAGAATGGACAAAATTTCAGTATTGCTGATGTAAGTGGAAGTGACATTTAGGGCTTGTTTCACTCCTAGTAAGTTCCTGTTAAATTGATTGGCAGATGATTTCATAAAAATTTTGTTCCAATTTTGAATTTGTCGGACGGTTAGCGGCTATCCGGTGGTGAAACAGGGCCTGAACCATGTTAATTGAACCTCAGGGTTCCAAAAATTCAGGAGGGATTGCTACAGCATCCGCGATCCAGAATGTGTAATTATGTTATCTTTGTTTTTCCAGCCTTCTGGTGCTTGTCAAAAATATAATAAAGAAGTTTTTGAAAATCCAGATATTCACAATAGTTCATTTGATTACATGGAAACCAAAGATTACCTAGATGTAAGGAACTCATACACATACCTAATTTATGTTAGTTTGTTGAAAGGATAATTAAAAATATTCATATGCAATACCAATATAAGCTTTACATTACTAAAGACCGTACCTTCATAAAATATATTCCATTAATACGTTTTTAAACTTGGTTCTTACTCTAGTATAATAAACTTAATTAATTTTTAGATGAAAGACAGGATGGAACGCAAGTTAGGCCTTAACTTTTCTTTGACATCAAAAAATATAATAGCATTTTACGACTTGTGCCGATATACTTGGGATGGCATCGCAAATAAACCTAGTCCTTGGTGTGCCGTGTTCTCGAATGAAGACCTGAAAGTGCTGGAATACATTGGAGATTTGGAACATTACTATAGAAACAGCTATGGAGTGTCAGAGTATAGCAGCAGACTTGGTCAGATATCATTGGCAGATTTGTTAAGAAAATTTGAACAATCGAAGAACGGAACCGGCAAGAAACTTGTGTCATACTTTACACATTCTACAGCAATGGATATGGTACTGGTAGCACTAAATGTTTACAGAGATAAGAGCCCAATTACGGGAACTCATAGAGATTTGAATAGGAAATGGAGAACTTCATTCACATCAGCGTTTGGCGTAAATATGATTGCAGTTTTATATAGGTAAGTAAAGTCTTGATTTCCAAAGTGATAGATGGCACGTGATACCACTTATTTGAGAAAATATTTACGACACTATTCCAGTAATAATATTGGGTTGGTCTATAAAATTCTCAATGCCAGCACGAGTTTGGACTTATGCCCGAAAAATAGAAATAGGCTCGCCCCTTATTGAATGGCATCTAAACATACCGCCGAACTGTTAACTATTACGCCTTTGTCTAACCCTTCGGGGAATACAGGCGTGATGGTATGTTAAGTAAAAGTATTTATATTTATTTTCATTGTGGGTAGGTAACTTATTTATTTAGTTATATTGTAATTATCTGTATTTATTTCAGATGCAAAATTTCAGACAGAAATGAGTACGAGCATAAGATTGCATTTTATTGGAATGAAGAACCACTCTTCGAACTGTGCAATAAAGGAATCTGTTCGTGGCAGGAGTTTGAGAACAAATTCAATCCGTTTTTAAATGCCACTCTAGATTTCTGCTAATGTAAACCAATGTTATTAGTAATAATTAGTTATTTGGTCACTCTTTACAATTATAGTAAATTAATTATAATAGGCATGATGACACCAACTAAGAATGACCGAAATTACGATTTCACGTAATTTTATATGACAGACTGATTCATATATAAACATTTGTTTTTAGATTCTATGTGAGATTATATTTATTTTAGCAAAAATAAAAATGCAATACATATCAATCCGCCATGATAGATCGAACACCAATCGGAAGCGAGTGACGTCAATCTTCTCAAAACAAATATCATCTTCATTTTGTTTTTGTTTTTTTTTTTGTAAATTCTTTGTCATGGCTCCTTGGCCTTTGAGCAATTCATTTTGTATTCTGTCTGTCGTATAAATAGGGACACGATATCGAATCGAAAATATCGATACTATACTCATAAATAGTGTCAAATAAAAATTATCGTACTCATAAAATTATGTAAACAAAAGTAGCGATACTTCAAAGTATCGAGTACTTTTTTTAGGGCCTAATGCGCATCTACTTTTATTACTTTTATTATGTCTGCATCACCCTAAGGTTGTCTGGCAGATACACATTAGGATTCATGATTATTGCACAAAATATTATCAAAATATGATCAGAACAAACTTTTAACCTCAACTGTAAATTGTCACTTGTCAAGTGTTTACAGAAGATCGACGTCATAGACGACGCCATTGCTATTCTAGCGTTTTAGCGCGGAATTTAAATTGTGTTTTTTATAAGGCTATTTTACCTTCAAAATCATATATTTTTCAAAAAATATGAGTTATTTTGTATAAAGTAGATGTGTAAGAACATCGTGGAGTACTTTTTCAAAATCAGTCATCATGCCTATTATTTCAAACTGTTTTTGATTACGTCAGTTATGTCAGTTAAGGTATAACACGACAATATCAGAGTTACCCACATTTATAATGTTTTTTACTTTTAAATATACTTTTAAGCATCCGCTTCTCATATTACAATACTATTGGATACTTATCGACTGATTGTTGATAGTTAGTACTGTTATATTACAATTCGATTATAATACTGGAAGACGACACAATGGACTCATTCTGCGTGAGTCGGATCGTAAAAATATAAATCAAATTTGTAAGGTAGTTGTTACAAACTTTTACAATTTGACAACCAATACGTCAGTATGTCCGACACCATGAACATTCTCAGTGCCCTTATCTTTGAGTTCTATAAAAATGATGTGTAATTATTTAATTTTTAAGTATTGTTAAATGAATGTTTGAGAGACAATTGTGTGTGTCTGATCGTGTATCTAAGACTTTTCAATTTAACATATCTTGGTGCAAATAAAAAACATTTTACTAGTAAAAGTCCAAGTGGAATTGTGCGAACTGCGAGGTGATGTCGGGAAGTCGATCGTAAAACCGAAAGGTAAGTTGGGTTGCATTGAAAGTCCTTACCTATTTTGCCGTCTTTATTTTCACGGAAATGTTTTTGTGAAAATTGAGCGATATTTTATGTGAAATACAGAATATGTTTTTTATAAGCTAAGAGTGAAGTTACACCTTCACAGTTTAAGCGATTGATGGTCATATCATTAGGTCTCGGCTATCCCTACCTATTTTCGTAGGAATTCATAATTGAAAATTATGCAACCAATCGTATTTGAACGCATTATACATACTAAGTACTATTAATGCGAAAGAAACTCTGTTACTTGGTTCTCCCCTAATCTGCACAGTATTTTTTCTGAGGACGTTCATAGATTACCTTTTTTGTTAAAAAGTCCTTTGGGATATAGTTGCCCGTAGTTCCTTGTCTGAGAAGGAACTACGGGCAACAGTTGTAAATAGCTAGATAAATTATTAAAATAAATAGCAGTAGAAATCGTGTACCTACATTGAACTTTATAAAAAATTAGGGGGCGATTAAAAATTAGTAACAGATCACGGAACGGGAATTAAGGTTTTGTGTGTCTACCTGTCTGTATCAAGGTAATCTACAAAACATTTTTTTACGGTTTTGACCTGATTAAGCTTGTTTTATTGAAATTGGATGATAGTAAAAAATTTCGTAATTTACCTTTTATCATATCCACGCAGACGAAGTCCCGAGCAAAAGCTAGTAAAACTAAAAACTACCTGTTACACAGCATTATTTTTCTGTTAAGTGGGCTATCCTAAATACACAAACTGAACAATAAACGTCGAGTCCAACATGATGAAAGGATTTGTTTTGATCTGGTATCGAGTGCCGTATAATTTCTTATTCAATCATTCGAAAGCCGTGTCCTTAACTTTTATACGACGGTGACGTAACGTATTGCTTTCATTTTGTTCGGAGAATTTAAATCAATTTGCTGACTTTAGCCGCTTTTCTGATTTATTTTGTGTCTGTAGCGAGAACGTCATGTGTAATATGTATCATAGCGGCAATAGCCGAGAAAGTTAAGATTTTTAATATCATTCTGAGTGCGTGGCCTCTCAGCTTGTTTTGGCTGATAAAAACCTTAAAATACGATAAGTAAGCTTTTGCCTTACCTGCATCTGAAATAAATCTGTTCAGCGGTTTTATTATATTGGTATTGGTAAGTGTATAGGATAAATAACCAAGTAAAAAATGCTCTTTCGAGCTCTGATTTATTCACGACACAGCGCAGTACAGCTGTTAAGCTACGGTCATAAATGAAAGAGCTGTAGTTAGGCAAAAGACATATATCTTAATATAGGTAATAATACCAAATAAATGATCAGATATCACACGTTTCGTCTTTAAGCAAGGTTACAATCAGTTTATTGAACTCGGTGACTTATGGTAAATACCTAATTCTTTTCAATAGCAATTTTATACCCTCTTGACTTTTAAGAGGAAACCACAAACTAAGTATTAGGTATAATCAAGTATATATATAATAGGTATACCTATCAAGTATAATGCCTGATGAGTATTAGGTATTTTTCCTGAGATAGAAGCCACTGTGGTTTATAGAGGGATTCGTAAGATAAAACGCTAAGGTCCTGTTTCATCATCTCCTGTTCCCGTTAAATGACTTGGCTGAAAAATTCATATTTTTTTTAAACTTTTGTATTTATCCGGCGGATCACCTCTGGATAGCCGCTAACTACCGGATAAGCTACGGGCAAGACGTAACGACAGCCCATCTAAAAGAACATTTCTTAGTGATTGGTCTACTATTCCACTAATATATAATGGTTTACGGCACTAGTAGGAAGCATCTTTCGATCAGTTTGATTGCCAGGTTACGTGTAATAAGGCCCTATCTGAGAAAATTCTCCATTTGTACCCGAGGTTCGAACTGTGCCCAGAATAGGTAGGTATCTACTTGTGTAGGTGCTCAGCGTGTCTTGAAATTATTGATGAAATGAAAATAGAATAGTGATATTTTTGTATAGGATCACAGCATTTCTACCTAAAATGTTGTAAATGGAATCCTATTAGGTATTGGTCCCTCTTATAAATGTTCTCAAAAATGGCTCTAACGATTTCGATTAAGATGCAATCTAAGAGTATACGGAAGCGAAAAATCTAGCTACATCTCATATCTCTACATTCACGCTTATCTAATACTAGCCAATAATTATGATTGGTAACTACCGTAGCTAGTAAAAATAAATCCTCCTCTCTTCTAAAATTGCTGTGCCCTACAGGGTCCATAATGATTCTTGTCTAATTACACCACCTTATTGTACATTATGGTATGCAATAAAGAATATGAATATGAATAGCTAATCACCTTTTTTCAAGTCATTTATATTTAATTCTAATAAAATGAAGGTTCAGTCTTTTGTGATCAAGAAGAAGATTCAAGGCCACAGCGCTTGGAAAACGTGACATTTGGCTTACATGTCCGTCCTTGAGAGCGTGCAATCCATGCCTTGTGACGTGATCCGGGTTGGACACCGTCCAAACTTTAAGATAATAGCCTCCTCTAGCGCGCCGTATACGTATATATCATCACGACTGCATCATCCACAAAGCCAGCTGAACTCCAGAATAGGTCATTAAGGAGTTATGTAATGCACTATGAGGCTTTGTCAAGTCCTTGTACTGCAATTTTTCAACTGTTATATTTTCGCTAAGCAAGTTCTCAAGACATTCTCAGTCAAACGCTATATTTATTTAAAAAAATGTGTATTGTGTATGTGATAGTAAATGTAAATGTACAAATATATTAAAAAAATAAAAATAGTTAAAAAATATTAACTTTAGTAATTACTAAAATTAAACGACACCAAGTAAATCCAATACTTAAAATGTATATATAATGTATTAATAAACCACGTATATTCCTAAAATACATAAATAGAATAATAAACAATAAATAAAATAGTCATATATACCTAATAATAAAATTATAACTAAAAAGTTGTTAATAAACTGTGCCATCAATGCTTCATCCAGTAAAAATCAATGTATGCATCCATGTTCTGCTTGGTTAACGTACAATCGAATCTTCCGTTTGTTATTTGTTGACCCACTTTTTTGTATTTCGTATTTCTTATTAACGTACCTTCGTTCTTTGAGCGCTCTAAAGTTACCTACTTTTAAACATTGTTTCTCAGTAAGTGAATTATATATGCAGATTTTCATGAGGAATAAAGTTGTTCTTAAACCTAAAAAAGTTTAAATTTCAAAAATAATTCATTAAATAAAATAACAAAGTCTATGTATATGCACATCCTGTGTGGGACGGTAGGAGACTCGCATCTACACGGATGGTCAATATCGATATCTACTATTATTATAAAAGGTGAAAAGTTTGTGTCATTGTTTGATTAGTTTTTTAATTAGAACACGTATCTTCATTAGATATGACCAACTGTTATAAGTGGCATTAGTTCATCTATATTATTATCTACAACTATAATTATAATTTCCATTATCCTAATTCATTGTCCTTTAGTTTATGTTTTCTTATAATTTGGGCTATGTAGATAGTTTCTTATTAATCGATCTATGGCTAAAATTGTATCTTCTTTACTTTAATACCTTGTAATTGTTAATGTAGTGAGAAATAAACGATTTTATTATTATTATATTATTATTAATTAATGTAGGTGGTGTAATCCCCCTTTCCTTGCCAAGAAAGTGAATCGCGCTATAAATTTTTCATTTCCACCTCTTCTCTGTATGTTTCTACATACCGAGCAGACCCTTACCAATCTTTAAGATTTATTTTTATAGACAGTATCGGGCATATACCGATTTTTATTACTACTGGGGAATAGGATTTATTTTACAGAATTTTACAAAGATGATTTTTTAAAGATTTGTAATCTTAAAACTAATTATAAATAGGCATTTTATTCCTAATATACCATAAAATAATTTAAAATCTATAAAAAGCGTGTTATTGTTATATTGTCCGTCCTTGACAACTGCTTAGGAAAATACACAAAAGAGCGCCTTTAAAAAAACGTATAAGAAATCTAGTCAATCAAGTTCATATAAAGGACAATGAGTCTACTTTGCTATATAATGAAAAAACAAAGGAGGATGCCCTCAAAACGATGTAAGTATGCTATAAAAATACTGTGTGACCTTGTTTTTTATTACGTGTGGGTCGATTAAGATAAATATATTTATCTAAGGTCAACAGGATGAGTGACCTTTAGATTTTATGATAATTATTATTTTGGTAAAAAGTGTAGCAATGTTTTGTGAAATGTTTTCACTCGAGAGTCAAATACCGAGTTTTTGCAAACGGTAGGTACTAACCCTAAAAACAAACAAACTTCGCTATTACAAAAACTCATATAGCAACAAACAATTCGTACAGGTAATGTAAAATTACCTAAGTGTCATTTTCCACCTATGACATCATAGCGGTAGATCTCGAGATTATTGAGCTCTAAGGCTAATATTCAGAGACGATGCTAAGCGTAAAGTAATGTCCGGCTTCCGTATGTCAAATTTGTATGACAATTTGACATACAGAAGCCTAAGTTTATGCAGAAGCATCGTCTCTGAACATTAACCTAAGTATTCCATAAGGGCAAGGTGTTCAATATGCCTCAAAATCCTTCTTAACCAAACTCTTAAAGAAAATCTTAAGTTTTAAGTCGTTTAAAAAGGTCTTTTGAAGTCTGAACATAACTGTATGCGACGGCCATTTGTTAGATATCAGGGTTTCTTTGTCTACATTTATGTAAGTACTTATTATTTATGATACTTACTGCTCGTAATGTAATAAATATGCGCTATTCTAGCTCTATTATTTATACTATAAATAATTTTACTGCCTTAAGTGTCAAGCTAAAACGACCGCTATTCGTTTTATGCTCTACTGCGTATCTTTATCCATCGCTGCATGACTACAAAATAAATGGTGTTTGTTAAGTAAATTTTACGTTCAAAGTGGTATCTTAATTGGAATGAAATAGCTAAGTTAAATGTAAATGAAAGGAAGTAATTTCCATTACAATATCTCTCCGCATGATCTAATTTAAGGGCTCTAAAACGAACCAAACAAAATTAACGCCATAAAATATATCATACCAAAAAAGACGTGCCGTGTTTATAAATAAATCTACGCTCTTGCTTAACTTTTAAATATGTTTAACGAATTAAATTTTCACAATTTTAAAGATGATCCACTGTATATTACTTACAGATAAACCAAATTGTATTCTAAATGTATGATATCAGTGTACAGTTCTGCTTATAATAAGGGCGCGGCGCTTTCGCCCGCACACGTATGATGCTCACAGCCGACGACCCAATCCACTGAGACGATATTCAACCCCACGCTCTCGGGATTCGTTAGAAGAGCCGTGCTAAGTGCTTAAACAAACTTAAGTTATTACGATTTTGCAGAATGGATGGAGCAAATGCACGGTAAAATGAAGTGCATTTCTTTGAATCCACCCCTCACATTGCAGGTTTATTGACGAACTAACAGTAATAATAATAATCAACATGGGTTGATTATTATTATTACTGTTAGTTCGTCAATAAACCTGCAATCAACATGGGTTGATTATTATTATTACTGGAGACCCGTGCCCAGCAGTGGGACAGTATCCATATACTGTCCCACTGCTGGGCACGGGTCTCCTCTCAGTATGAGAGGGATTAGGCTATAGTCTACCACGCTAGCCCAATGCGGGTTGGCAGACTTCACATGCCGTCGAGAAGATCTCTCAGGCATGCAGGTTCCCTCACGATGTTTTCCTTCACCGTTAAAGCGAGTGATAATTACGCACATGATTTCGAAAAGTCAGAGGTGCGTGCCTTGGATTCGAACTCGAGACCTTTGACTTGGCAGTCCAGTGGTTATACCCCTAGGCTAGCACTGCTTACTAACAGTAGGTATGAGATATTTTTCTTTGTGCAAGTGAATAAATTAAATGCAAGTTCTCAAACTTACATGAAATAGTTACTTACTACAAATTGTTCGGCGACAAGTAAGCTTGCTTTTTATTTTTATGAACCTAAATTTAGTTTTGTTTCTTCATAAAAATTTATGCATGATACTCTAGATTTTTCACCACAATCCACTTATTAGATTTACAGCTCATATCGTATATTCATGAGCATCTTTTATTTCAAACGCCATATATATAGGTAGTTAGGTACTTGTTTTAAAAGACATTAATAATACTTATTACAACATAAGGTAAGTATTATGATCGGTTCAATAATGTAGAAAATATTTAGTTTAATAAATGTAGCAATACTGTCTTCAGCGGAATTTCTTTCTGAGAGGAGACAATATAAACCAGAAGTGATAACTCAAGAAAGTGGATTAGATTATAACGAGGATTTAAAAAAACGTATGAAGTAACTATCTTTTGGTATTTTTAAGCATTTTCCATGCTAAGATTACAAGTTTTTTTTTAATGAAGTAAAATATCGGCTGGCGGGCAGGATTCGAACCTGCGTCTTCTGGTTCGGTACACCAGACGCTTTGACCACTAAGCCACCGCTCGCCAGTCGAAATCTTCCTTCACATTCTAATTTACGTCTTAAAGGTGACGTAGGGACATCTATTGTGAATGCTTCACAACCGACACGACTAACTTTACAGGTAGTTCGATGTCGTATGATGCCCCCTTACCTATTAACTGGAATGAATGTGAAGGAAGATTTCGACTGGCTCGCGGGGCTCGCGGGGGCTTAGTGGTCAAAGTGTCTGGTGTAACGAATCCTGCCCGCCAGCTGATTTTTTCCTTCATTAAAAATAACGTATAAAGTAATTTCAGATACTTATTAAAGGAGACATTAAGATATTAAAGGGTTAAGGGAATCTTATACACAACTAGTTGTAGCGAAATATGACTTTATTTCCAATTGCCGACCACCTAAATTCGTTTAAAGTCTAGTGGTGTTCAAGAACGACTTGAATTTGTACTCCTACTCCTGCCACAAACAGACTTCTGCCTTGCACAATTCTGATAACGGGTTTCGTTCCAATAAAATGCGATGTCGTACTGTGGTAAGAGGTACTCAATTCGGTAGCTGCACTAGAATTTTAAAATAGGTATGTCTTCCATTTACTTTGAAATGACAAGTTCGGCGGGCTTTTTAGGGTTTTTAAGTTACAATTTTAGAGTACTATTGCATATTGTATATTTGGAATTAATATGTACTTCAAGATTCTATAGATACGTTATCTCTAGGTAACGTTATCCCAGCAAAACTGAGGTATTTAATTTAACTCTTCGGCAAAAATACATTATTTTTGGCAGTAGCCAGATAGTGCTACTACTCCAGTTGTATCCAGAGGCCGAGAAAAGAGTTATTCAGTTGTTGTTGTACTTATTTTTTTATGAAGTTCTCGTAAGGAGTAGGTAACTTGAAGTTTAGGTCTGGAAATAGGTTCGCTCCTAATATATGGGGCATCTAAAACACACTGGCGACATGTGGATGTATAGCAGCAGTAGGTTACCTCGGGATTATCCTTCGGGGATTACAAGCATCATGTTATATTGCTGTAACTATGAAACTACACGAGTAACAACTTATAAGAAAAGAACATTTTATACACTGAAATTATATCCAGCTATGGACCTGTTTTACCACCTCTGGATATCCGCTAAAATACCCCCGACACAAAATAAAAGAAAAAACAGCCAATTTGTGCTGGCGGCCATCTTGGATTTGAAATTTATCATAGTGTATAGTCAAGTTTTACTAGTCAAGCCCTTTTATTTGATACCCATAATGAGGGAGTTGTGAAAAAATATGTACCTTTCCCGTCATCGGCGGCCCATCTTGGACTGATATTCATCAAACATAAGCATGCTAAGCTAAGAATACTCCCGACTTTCATTTAATATTTTCACCTTTCAAACAAAACAAAACAATCTGTATAAAAATTATCTACTAAGTAATAACAAGGAGTCGGTGAAAGAGATCCTTGATTGATTGATTGGTTCATCGACCTGTTATACCTACCTACTATATTATCGAGTGTCATTAGCACTAAACTATCAGAAACATTAATAATATGTACAAATAGCTATGTAATACTTAAATATACGGCAGACAACATACATTCTCCTAATACATTTGGTCATTAGCATCGGGTATCGAGTAACAAACAAACCGAAAGATACATGGGGTTTGAATAAAATTTACATTTACATGAAGAATTACTTAGCACAACACCGTCTCGTATTTTTTGTGGTATCGATAATGCTTTATCACATCGAACAATACAGAGCGAACAAAAAACTTGTACGAAAAAATCACGGCTGTTTATTGGTGTCACCTTTACAAGTTACAAACGACTTGATATAAAGTCCCCAACTTTATAGAAAGAATCAGGGATGTCTCGCAGAATGAGATAAAAAGAATAATGCCGAGAGAAACCGGTTTCCGTATAGAATGCACAGTGTAAACTTAGTTCGCAACTTAGTGATAAAACGTAATAATACCCGGGCGTGACATATTTCAACTTAGAAGTCCAATTGCCAGAAGATAAAAGTTTCCTTTATGTTGTTTCAGCGTTTTTTCACGAAATAAAAATGGCGAGTAAACTTGACATTATGAACGTGATGTAATGTGAAAATGTACTTACTTATGAAACTCATTAGTCTAGTGATGGCATGCGCGACTGCTTGGCTGGGAATCCTCGGTTCAGTTCCCAGGTCGAGTAAGGAGTAATTGTTTTTTTTTTAATTCTCAGTAGCAGCTTAGAGTAAATGGCAATAGGTTCGACTCCTATTCTGTGAGCCCAGAAATATACCAGCGAACTGTGGCTGTAGGCAGCGTACAAATCTGCCTTACCTTTTGAAGATGCCAGTGTGATGGTATGTTTGATGAAATGAAATGATATTTATTTCTGTAAGTAGATCCTTTAAAGACACTTTTACAAGTCATTTTTTTTTAATGCTAGATGTCTTCGGCATTTCCTAACTGACGACCTCTGAGAAGAAACGCCGAAACAAACTCAGAGAATCATGGTTTAAATCTGTCCTATTTACAGTGTTACGAGTATGTATTATAAATAGTAGCACATACACACACATGTATAGGTAGGTACCTATATCTGAGCTCTGAGTGACATTTCACTGATTAGCCGGCTTCCCTTGTCACGCAATCACTAAGTGAAGGCTGGTTGACAAAAACAGAGCGGTAGGTAATTTATGAAATTGGGTTTTTCACGCACGGCTCTGGAAGCGTCGACCGTCATAAGATTATTTTTATAACTCTAGGTTTATATAAATTGTGTTTGGAAAGGATAATTTTTAATCTATGTAATTCTTTATATTCCAGAAATGGTCATGTAATAAATGTTACAGCGAATTTTCTGATTCCTACAATCTAACTCTTAATTTCCAAAAAGAAATACGATTGGAAAATTTTATTGACGTTTTCAAAACTTTTTAGGTAGGTACAAAAAAGTAACTACTGCTTATAGCCAAAGCATTGCTATAAACAAATAAAACACTGTCTGTGATGAATCTGTAGATCCCTCTTTTTCACAAATTCTTTTCAATCAGCATTATCATCGTCGCGTCTATTACTGCGTTAAATCTAGGTTAGGCAGGTTAAAACACAGAGTAATTCAATAAAGAGACCATAACCCTCCACGGTCGCTCGGAATAATTGCTTTTCATCATCATAATTGTATCATATGTCTTGTAATTGATCCTTGACAGGTTAAGATCTGAAAATGCAGCCATATGCCAGAAGTTTAGTGATAGTCGATATTTGTGTGTCATTTATTTTTAAAGTTAAAATGTATACAAATAAGTTCGTTGTTCGCAGATGAAATAACGTTTGGACCAAAAAAGTAACTGATGCAATCAAAATTGGTGAACACTTTACGAGGTTTTGTTTTCAGAAATGAAAATTTTGGTCCAAAATACAATAGCGAGAGTTAATAAAACGAATCATAGTTACGGAATAAAGAGCTTCCTAGTAAAGAGAAAAATCCTATTCAGAGAACTGCGCTATATTTTTTTTCCCAATTCAAGTAGACTGGCATTGTTATCATATAATACCTACGTAGGTACACACAATATACTTGTTCAATAAACAAGGTGCCGGATGTATCTTCGTTTACGACTGTGAATGTCATCATAAAATATATCGGACAGAATCGAACTACTTTTTTGTTTGGTTTTAAAAAATACAATAGATTGGTATCTTGTGCATAACATTCCTTTGGAAATATCAAGTGACATTTAATGTGAACAAGTTTTTCAGTGTAATATTCATAGCATAGGAGGAAGTCGCATTTCGGCCCCTAGCTCTCACATACACAAATGATGGAACGCGGTAAAATTATTTGTGGCCAATTATAAATTATGTAGTAGTTAGCAAGGTGGCAAGCCAGCAACCAAGTCAGCAAGCAAGCAAGCCAGCAAGCAAGCTAGCAAGTCAGCTAGCAAGAAGGCTACCAAGCAAGCTAGCAAGAAAACATGCCACTAAGCGTGAGGGGAAAGTTGACTTTTACAACCCAGTGTGTGGACCGGAAGGTTTGTATTTTAGCCGTCCTGCCACGGTAGGTATAGAAATATTTAGTTTGGGTCGATAATATTAATATTGGGTTCACTAAATAACAAATTCCTATAAGCCCCTAGCTGACTTTCGTAAAATTTGGGTACAAAACAACAAACACATCTGTTTTTCTCTTTGGAGAAAATAAAGGTGCATATTTGACTAAGTACCTACTAGGAACAATTACATTATTCCGCAGTTCCGCTTCACTACGCAAAGCCATATTAGTATCTGCATAAACAACGTCATTATTAGGTCCCATACCGGGTACACTGAGTAACAATTAGTAGTAAAGTATAACTTTACTAGAATTCTAAAACTACAATTCGTGGTGTAGTTATACCTAGTAGCTATATTTACTAAAATTCGCCACAGTATTTCGAAACGGTAATAAAATCACGATGTGTAGTGTACAGACAGCTTTTCAATCCTACTACATTGGACGGTTTTCTTTTGTTTAACGTTATTAATCCCGGCTTTTCGCCGGGGTCTGATTCGATGAATAGACGTTGGATCGACCAATGTACGACGGCGACCTTTTTACTCATTGGAGTTTTCGAATACACACAAATTAAAATTTCTTCCTTTGTTTCTTTTTGAGAGGTTTGTAGCTAAGTATTACGTTGATCAATTGATTTAAAAGACAAAGCCCGGGTCAGTCTATCGATGGGTGACCATTCTTAACACACCGTGGCCCAAACATGCACGACACCCCTAAGCTTGAACCAGTAGCAATAGTGGTAGACAATCTAAAAATGTAGCGAGATCTATCGAGCTACATCGAGTGACATCACGCCTCGTTCCGCCATAAAAATTAAAAAATCTAGGTAAGGTAATAGTATTTTTATTTGCATAGCACTATTTACCACTAAATGTATTGAACAATAAACACATCATATTTTCTAGATAAAATTGTGTATCACGTAGTAAAACGTTTAAATCGATTGTGTACGTTTGAAAAGGATTCTGATTGCTGGATATAAAAGTTATGATTCCACATAAACTTGTACCGTAAAGTTTTATCGTATTATATGCTTGTAAAATAACTTATAAAGCAGATGTAAGTCATGTGGGGACTGTACGGCCCCTCAGCGGTATCTCGGAGACTCATAGCGTGAACAATACCGTAGAGCTTTACTTCGTGAATTCGAACTCCCTTGACATGTACCTACGCCTTTACAATGCCGATTAAATCACCCAATTATGCTCCTATATTCATGTCATGTTTTTGGGTCTGCAAAAAGTCAGGAGGCGTTGTTTTTCAAGGAAGATGTTTAGGTATTCGTGACGTTCACGTATTCGTAACGTAATACACGTTAGCAACAGTTATTAGAAATATAGTTTTTTTTTGCAAAACCAGCTTATAGGTAGAATCTAATTTGGAATGCGATACCAAATTCAAATTATTTTTAATCCTAGGAATAATAAAGAGAAATATAGCGTGTTTTTATTTTGCTTTCTGATTAAGTCTCAGATTTAATGTTACCTATATAAGTTTGGTAAATTCCATATACAGCGTTTTTTATTAATTAAATTGAAATAAAACTACTTTTTACGGATTAATAATGTTAATAGGTACAACCAACTTGATATAATCCGTAAAAAAGTAGTTTTAGTTTATTGTTTGTTGTTAATGATTCCAACCAAACTGGAAGATTTACCTAAATTATATTTCAGTCTATGACTATCATCCTCCTAGCCTTTTTCCCAACCACGTTGGGGTCGGCTTCCAGTCTAACCAGATGCGGCTGAATATCAGTATTTTACATGAAAAGACTTCCAGCAGGCCTCCGCAACCCAATTTCTGGGCAATACCGATATTCGAAGGATAGACTGGTTGTCAGGCTTTTTGGGCTTCTGACCACTAACGATTGTTATAGGTGTTCGTATGACAACTGGGACCGACGGCTTCACGTGCTCTCTGAGGCACGGAGGGGTCTCGATGTGTTATGAGTGGTCACCCATCCACGGACTGACCTCGGCAAGCGTAGCTTAACCTTGCAGAACGGTTGATCAGCGTTGCTATAATTTAGCCACGAGCCCCTCATTTCAGATTTCAGTCTATGACCATACTGAAAAAAATAAGTTTACCCAGTAGTTAACAATAGTATTACTGAATATGTCGAAAACAATAGGTACAGAAATCACCTTGTATAAGTAACAGTGTAACTAATTTTATTTAAATAATTACCTACTATCAAGTTAGGCAGAGTTATACAGCTGTATAGCTGGAGGCGAGAAGATTTTAATAGAAAAACCCGATAACAAATTGGACCTAGAACCTTGCAATTGCGCATACGACCACTAAATACTTCCTCTTTGGGTGGCTCTCCACTACTGAAGGTCGGTAGTCATCCTTTTAAATGCTTCCTTGTTCAGTGCCAGTCTGAACAGATCTTCTACTTTCTTTATCCCAGTCCATTGTCGGATGTTGCGGAGCCAGGATAATTTTCTTCTTCCAACATTTCTTTTGCCCGGAACATTTCGCGCTCATGTCTTAAAACATGTCTAAGATACGCACTACGTACTAACTACGAAACAGTGATAATTACTTGATTATGTATTATGGTGTAAATTATGTTACTACATAAGTACACCCTAATAATATACTGTATAAATGCTTTGGTGCAAATTGCGGCCGTGCTTCACACACACTCGAATTTAACAATGTATCTATAGCAACACACTCATGCTGAGGAAGTTCCGAGAGTTAAACAATGGGCTCCCCCGATTTAGCCGGCCGGAACAGTTTATCGGAAGTCGGGTGCTTCAGTTTGGACGATGTTATTTCATCAGTCACATTAAATTATTTTGCTTTGTTTATCTATACTAATAATATAAAGCTGAAGAGTTTGTTTGGTTGAACGCACTAATCTCAGAAACTACTGGTCCGATTTGAAAAATTAGTTGTTAGTTAACTCAGTGTTAGATAGCCCGTTTATCGAGAGGCTTTAGATTATCACGCTACGACCAATAGGAGTGAAGTATCAACTAAAAATGTTGCAAAAACGGGGGATAAAATTCGACTTCTACGGGAACGAAGTCGCGGTCAAAGGCAGGCAAAGGTATAGTATAGGGTAATAGGATACAATTTCTCGAAAAGCTGCCTAATTGGTCCAGTTGTCATATTATAATTAAATAGTGTTTCAATCCTATATATAAATTAACAATACAAATGAAGTTGAAATTAATCTTCTTCTACTATATAAAAATAAGTCGGGTTTTCCTTCCTGACGCTATAACTCCAGAACGCACGAACCGATTTCCACGGTTTTGCATTCGTTGGAAAGGTCTCGGGCTCCGTGAGGTTTATAGCAAAGAAAATTCAGGAAAAATTTCAACAGAAAAGCGGGGTAAAAAGGTTATCAAGACCACGCGGGCGAAGCAGCTAGTTGGTTATAAGTTTTGGCGCATAAAGACTTGCGCAACAGCTCATCAGCCTAGTAGTCCTAAGCGCGACTACTTCGTTCGAGGGCCAGGTCGAGCAATGTGTTTTTAATTTTTAATAAGAAACTTAGTAGCATCTCAGGGTTTGGACTTGTGTCAATGGCACCTAAACATAATAATATACCGGCGAACGGTGGGTACCTATAGTCAGTAAGTTTCTGGACAAAAATAAGAACTGACAACAACTTTAGAGAGAAACAAAACAATGTCAACGCATTATTTCGTAGCGGTACAATATATATATTTACTGTCGAACTGAGGGTTGTACCATAACGTGAAGTTAAATTAATCCCAATATCTTAGTATACTGACAACGAACTCAAATATGAAAAAATTGGCCAAGAAATAGTAGCCACTGTTTGTTAACGATTGGTCTTTCTGAGTACGCTCCGAATTCACTTTGTCACTAATAACACAAATTCAGCAGCCGATTTACGACCTCTAAAAAAAGGTTTTAAACGTAATACTTACGTCATAACGACTCAGTTGTTTTCTTTAAATCTATCAAAAACAACGCTATCCATTTGCTTCAGGTTCAATCTAGTCGATAAATCTTTCGGGTAAGCAACGCCTAACACGGTCATTAATTTGATGGGAGACATTTAATGTCCTCGATCTACCACCGAAGGGTAATTAAGCCGATTTGCAACGCAATGGTTGGAAATAACGCTTCAGATTATGATGTCAATCATGGCACTATTAATTTTTTTTTAAGTTTCTACCTGCCCCTATGAGAAAAAGGGTTAAGAGTATATGACGAATTTCGTAAGACTGAAGACATAATTATTAGAATGTCAAAAATAATATCTGTGTAAAGTACCATTGTTTATTATCCTCATGTCAGGCTAAAGAATTACCTAATAATGGGTTCTGGGGCTTTCAGGACCTAAACCACGTTGCTGGAGCCCATCTAAAAATACAATCATATTATTTTTGGGTGGTATTTTGAGACCACAAATAAAATAAAGAAATTTATGTTTTGTGAAAGTATGGTCAACCTTAAATCTTGGTGTTATACAATAACTAATTTGTTAGGATCAGAAACTGACTTCAGGAGATTCAGGGGATATCTCTAGATAGATCTGCCCACCTCACATAACCATACCATATCAATAAGCGTATTCGGCACAAATAAAAAAAATATTCTTCGTAAAAAACGGTATGAAACAATGACCCTGTAGGTACCTTCCCGTCAGCGATCAACTACAATATGTTTAGAAAACGCTGTCCGATCCGTGAAGGTATTCTTACGCTGTAGTTATATTATATAAAGGGTTTACAGTTACACCCCCTAGGTAAGACTATCGGTTTATGAACAACAACGCATTTTTGATAATCGCTCTTTATAGAGTTGATTTCAATCTTTTTTTCTTCTCTAAACACCTCGTTTATAATTATTACGAACATTATTTTTTATAGATAAAAAGATTATAAGTACCCAAGACACAGGCTTGATATTCTTTTGATAACGACAAACCTAAAGCTTTTACTTTTACGCAACGTTTTAGTTTGTAGTTACAGCTACGCCATCTGTTAGGAGGATATTAAACCAAAACATTTGAAACTAAGGTTTTGGTTTGAAATCCAAGCAGTTTCAATCGAATACAACTTTGCTGTCATAACTTGCATTTGTGCGCTAGCTGGCGTGGATCCAAGACATGTTTTTCCATAACTGCACTTAAAACTTACACGGACGTTCTTAAAAAGCAGATACCTAAATAAAATTGTGCAGCTTTCTGTATTCTTGAAACGCACCACTTTTAACTTGCTAACCATTGTTTTCGACAGTATATACAAAACATTACAAAAAAAAAAAAAGTCTTATGTAGTCAGTTTTTTTTTCGACAAAAAATAAGTTTGGTTTTGCCAAGCACTCTCGGTTACCCTCGGTTATTTGCTCTGTGTCGCTTATGACGTAGAATCTCAATGTAAATAGAGTAACTAAGCTATGTTTTTTATAGCTGAGGATTGTTACAGGCAGCCTTGACCCCATTGATCGCATGCGCTACTTTAAGTACTGCTGGGGAACTTTTTTACTGTCGCACTAAAACATTACTTCGTTATACGACTTTCTTTTCCTTTTAGGGAGATAACGAAAAACATATTACGCAGATAGTATAACATGTTGAATGACTGTCATGACGAGATACTTCATAACAGTCATTCTTCGCATCTGTTGGAGTACGTTTGTAGTAGTAGTAGTTCGTGATGCCTGACGATATTTATCTACTCTTGTAAGTTCATTATCATTATATTTATAGACACTAACAAGATGTGTTCTCATAATTTTTTTGTCCGGGCTGAAGTTGACGCGAGCGAACTCCAACGCGGCCGTAAAAATTGGATAGAGAAAATAATTGGATTTGGTAACCGTATTGATACAAAATTAATGTAAAAAGAAACAAAATCAACATCAATCAACAAAATAAAAAGATACATTGAAGAAATAAAAACAAATATGTAATACATTTTAATATATATTATATTCGTGAATCTTTTACATGGTGTATTTTTAAATAATTCCTTTATTAACACACAACAATAATTAGGTATAACATACATTTTACCAATACAGCTAGTCGATTACAATTTCTGGTTTGTGAGCCAACTTTTTTGACAGTACATCAAATGCACCAGCAGCTCCAATCGAATATACAAGAAAAACGCATGGTGATTAGAAAAAAAGTATAAAAACCGTGTTGGGTAACTACACAAGTTGCTAAACATAGTCTACTAAAGCCTGTCACTACGATATGCCTTTCCGCGCCCTACAGGGCTCACACACACTGCTAGATACAATTTCCTACTACGTACACGTTCCAGTATAATAATTCAATAGACATGGGACACGCTATTTATGTACATAAAATAAATGTCAATCAATGTTTACTAACATGTTGGTATATATTATACAATTTAATCGCATTCTTTAGATGTTAGAAAACATGAATGATTATTTAGTACAGTCAGTTACAAAAAGCTTATTGATTTTGTATTATTTAGATACTGGCTAATAAATATGTACCGATTTATCATAATATTAGGTATATTGTAAGTATGTGTGTAACAATAGATATGAATTCCCATTAGTACAGTTCTCGCCAAACTTATTGTCCGGGTTGAAGTTGGCACGAGCTAACTTTAACCCAGCTGTAAAAATCGGAGACAGAAAAATATTTGATTATAATGAATAAAAACGAAAGCTCAAGGCGTGGGCTGTTGTTTTAAATCATTCTAATCCAATATTTTTCTTATTCCAAATTTTTTTTTTTACGGCCGCTTAAAGTTAGCCCGTGCCAGCTTCAACCCGGACAATAAGTTTGGCGAGAACTGTAAAAATCGCAGATATATTTTTGGATAAATATAAATATGTAAAAGTATGTTAATCACATAATGCGCTTCCCATGTCATAAATAATGTTTTTACCTTCCTCTTTAGTAATAACACAATTCTATATATCCAGTGACTTTGGGTCCTCAGAATGCTTTTTAATTGATTCCGTCAAATTGACTTTTATACTCGTTTTTGTAAAGACTGTTCATATACCAATAATTTGTTTTAATTTTTTCTAAGTATTTTGAAATTAAATAAGAATAGCATGAGCAAGTAAGCTTTCTATTACGAAGTCTAGAGACAAATTTCATCAAAATATTATGTTCATCAAAGTTACTTATACTTTACAATAATTGTTAGTTTCCAATATATAATAAATTTGGCTCCTTATGTATTTTGTTATAAACTTGTAAACTTTTCAAATAGGTAGGTACCGTTAGATTCTGATCAAGCGATGTACATAGGTTCACTGGTTTAGATTATTATTGTAATTTTAATAAAATTATGTACGTATATTAGTTTATATTTCATCGAGCAGAGTTCGACACGTTCCCTTAACTAATTTATCTAATAATTAGATTCTAAAAAAATAATGTGCTCATGTTTCAACAGAATTTGATATAAATTGTATTGTCTATGTCTTCTACAGATAAATATATATAGTGATGCCGAAACATGGCGTACACTATGAATACTTTAAAATAGTAACTCTTTTCACGTGACGAAACGGTACTCGAGCAATGCGTTCGAACTAAAACAGTAAAATGTACTTTACTTACTCCTAAACGTGATTGAAATAAACACCTATATTTATTATATTAACATAGCGTAGGAGGTAACAAGAATACAAACAGATTTATATGTAGGTAGATATAATACTATACAATTATTTATTTATACATTTTGGTAAACGTATTTACAAACACTTTAGGTAATAGATTATACCTGATTTAGTCGAGTTAATATTCAGGCCGAGGGGTATTGAAGCATACATGAAGTTATATACCGAAGATAACGTTAACTTCAAGATTACGCCAAAGTATAACAACGAAGATTGATTAATTAATCTACTAATATTGAAGTAACAACACTATTAATGTAGTCGCGATACACACACAGAATACGAAGCATTGTAAGAGGCGGAAAACATGCACCTACATACGTAACGCAACCACCGAACATATTATAAGTTAAACTTTAGTTTTAACTAAACATATTATATTATTTGCGCCTTCTGAACGTTTTTGTAAATAATTGTTTAAAATTTGTCTTTGGTCCAAATGGTAAAATTACATTTTGGGATAGGTATATTTTTGAACTCAAAATTCGCGCGTAATATTATTTGGATATAACTACAAAGAAGTTTAATCCTTATTAAAGTATCTCGTTGTAAATCTTGAATACTATAAAATAATATCTAAATATTGTAACATAAATAAATCAGATGTATTTATTACTAAAACTCATTTAAGTAACGAATCCACGACACAAATTCATTATACTTAAGAATATAATTTAACAGCTATAAGAAGTATCAGATCCCTACTCCAGCTCGCAATACGTAAATAGCTAACTAACACCTATAGATTTAATAATACTAATACATATTTTTATTGTTACACATGTTTTAACAATTATTCAATTTTGTTACTAAAATTAAATTTTATGCTTGAAACCGTAACAACTAACAAGAGATCATAATTTATGTGAACTCATAAATATTTGGGTGAGATACTTTTCTTGTTAAGTATACTCGGGGTTTGCCAATTGTCATAGGAAATTACTTAAAATTCTAGAGTGTAATGAAAAAGAAACAAACTTAAAATAGAGCGACAAAGAGACAACAAAGAAGAAATTGCTTTTGAAAGAAACGACCCCGTTACAAAGTTAAAAAGATTTTTCTAGAACGTAAGAGTGTTAAATAGTGTAGTGTCCGGTATTGTATTAACAGTTACAGTTAGTGGAGGAGCTGCCCTGCGGCTGCTCCGTGAGGCGTTGTCCGCGCGCGCCGCCCGCCAACATGGCCGGCTCGGAATCCAAACTCTCTGACATCTTGTCGCAGATTATGTCCACCAGCCGCTCGAACACAGCCTAGAAAAATAGTATCATTATGAATTTACGATAGAACGGTATCAAAACGCATGTACCGAAGTACCCTGAAAAATTTTGACATTTGCCATTTTGACATACTATTCATCAGTGTTTTTATAGTAAAAACTGTCAACTTGACAGCTATCTGCTGTCAGTGGCAGTTTCGGAATGCCTAACACACGACATTATGGCACACCAGTTTCATAGTGATTTCATGGTAAAAACTATCACCTTGACAGCTGTCATGTACCTCAGGTACAAATTTGGGCTGAGTTGTATCGGCTTTTGATGACATCCTTTATAAAATTTCATTCATTATTATAAAAAACTTTATAGGCATCATCGTAATCCTAACTCAATTGTGCAATTGTTTGTGCCTGAATATAACAAGTTAAAATTAAAAAATACAATTGAAGGTTAACGCACAAACTTTTTACCTTAATAAAAATTATGGACGCTGTTGCGTGAAGGAACATACAGCTCTTCGTGATAGAATATCCATAGAAAAGTTACCTTAACGTATATGTTCTCCTTGGCACTGGTTTCATAAAACTCGACGCCCAGTTGTTCAGCGAGCTGCATGCCGCGCTCGGTGCTGACCACACGCTCCTCCTCCATATCGCACTTGTTGCCAACCAGGATCACTTGTGCATTGTCCCATGAATACGTCTTAATTTGTGTCACCCTGGAATGTAACAAACCAGAAATTATATTTATGTTCCTTAAAGATTTTATATCATAAATGAGCAAATTCATAAAAAATAGAATATATTAAAAAAAATCTATAATGAGCCATTGACCACAAATTGAAATGAAAGTATAAAAATATTTTTATTTATCAGAATAAAAGTAACGTATCTAGATCTACCAAGATAGTAGGCAGTACGTACTACTTTATCTTTTACCCATTTATTGTTCTACTGTTGGGGTCACCTATCAGAATAAGCGGGGTAAGACTCATAGTTCACTAACCTAATCTCATATGGGCTGAATCATAATAAAAACTTACCAATCCTGGACGCTATTGAAGCTTTCTTCATTGGTTATGTCATACATTAGGATGAATCCCATGGCGCCTCTGTAGTAAGCTGTGGTGATGGTGCGGTAGCGTTCCTGGCCAGCAGTATCCTGTAACGGATAAAAGTAGAATCTGTTCTCTAAAAGAAAACCATTTTAAAGGCTATAAGTTTTGACGAGGTTTCAAGGTTATTAATTATTGTCATACAAACTTGTCAAATAATAGCAAGTAATTTATAAAATATCTACATGAAAATAAAACATTGTATCACTTTATTTATTAAGTACTCATTCAGTATAGATTTTAATAATTAGTTAAACATAGATAAATGATCTTAATGACACTGATTCGTAGCAATTGACCCACACTTAAACACATAACTAACATGACTACCATTCGATGGTAACGAAAATAAACAAAACAGTAAAATCGATCATATCTATGCAGGTCATAATACCTACCAGTAGTGCAACTTACCCATATCTGTAGCTTAACGCGTTTGTCATGGCGAAACACTGTTTTAACCTTGAAGTCAATACCCACGGTGGAGACGAAGGCAGAAGTGAATGAGTCGTCAGCATAACGGAATAGAAAACTGAAAAAACAATAACAATGAAACGTTTGTTAAAACAAATATTAACCAACTCCTGAACTTGGAAGGATCTTAGACGGATCTTAGTCTAATGTGTCTTAGGAGGCAGTGCCTGCACGAATATACACAAGAGCTTTATTAACAATTTCCAAGGGAATAGGAACGTAGGAACAAGAAATTCGTTCCATATTCCGTAAATAAATAAATTTAACTAAGTGTGACCTAAGGATTTATTTTACGTATGTTAATTGCGTTTTAGTTTTATGCTGGGCTTTTGAATGCTATAGGTAGTTTTGTCTTGAAACTTAAAAATTTTCTAAGTGACTTTAACGTCTTAAATTTTCCGCTACACTTCCTGAGAATACACCTTATAGTGCGGCTCAATGAGTGTGGAGAATATTAAATTTTTGATTACAGTATAAAAGACAGCGATCAAACAATAGGCTCGGTAAAGAGGGATATCAAAAGAATCCTTATGATCCCCCAGAGTTAGGTAGGTACCAAAGACGGTATAAAGTAATGAATGACTCTTATGTAGGTAAACGAAATTGGTTTCATGAAAGCTACGAGTATTTTAGGAAGGTTAAAATTTAAAGCTCAAATGAATTGATTTAAAATTAAAGGAATATAAGTAAATAAGGTAATAATTTGTAGAGAAGAATACACATTGGTTTCATTGGTCGACGTGTAGGGAAATCTGGCTTTTGACATAATCATCAAGACGAAATTACCATACTGAGCAATTTCACATTTAGGTACAACCATTGATAAATAAAAATCCAATAAAGATTTTATATGAATGTTTAAACCACAGCAGATTTTCACAGAATACTAAAATGAATCATATCGTTATATCACAGCAAATTTCCACAGAATTTTAAAATGAATCATATCATAATGTGATAATTATAAAGCCGCCTTAAGCTCAGAAGACATACATAATCGTTTGCATTCAAAACCTATAGAGTTCACTTAGATGACACACTCAAAGGGACTAAAAGCTCATATTGAGCATATAAAAACCATTATTACACATAAAAACTTAGAAATGTTCTGATGTCAATTATCTTATTGTACCTACATAGAAAGCAGCCCTTATGGTCCAATAAATTCAATTAAAAAATTACCACAATTTTGAAAACCATTGCAGCTCACTTAATGTATAGTTCGCGCCAAACTTATTGTCCGGGTTGAAGTTGGCACGAGCTAACTTTAACCCGGCCGTAAAAATCGGAGAAAGTAAAATATTAGATTGTAATAAATAAAAACGAAAGCTCAAGTCGTACGCTGTCGTTCAAAATCATTTATATCCACTACTTTTCTTTCTCCGATTTTTACGGCTGGGTTAAAGTTAGCTCGTGCCACCTTCAACCCGGACCATAAGTTTGGCGCGAACTGTACGTACCTACCTACTTCTAGACTATAAAGTAAAATATATTTACCTTGTCTTTCCAACAGAACTGTTTCCTATGATGAGCAGCTTGAACATGTAGTCGAAGTTCTGGTCCGCCGCATCCTTCTGCCATTTCGCTTCTCCGGTCATCTGTCGTAAGTACATAATTCGCATTAGTTTCATTCGTTTTAAGCTCAAATTAAGGACCAATATTTTTAAGAAATGTAGCAACCTCCTCTTCTAGATTCGTATTGCTATTTGAATTTTCGTGTATAGTCTCCATTGTATCACAATTATTTAAAAACTTAAAGTCTGTTGTCACTACTAACACCGCCACATCGCTTTATTGCACTAACAAATATATCGCAAATGCAAAACACGATACGTTTCCCATACATAGTATTGATTAGCAAAACTCGACTTTGCTACTTCAAGTATTAACACGCAAGTAAGCCCACATTAGCTTAACATTGTTCCGAGTCATCGAAATGCCTTATCAGTAAAATCGATGAAACTGAAAATCAAACTTAACTTCATTTGCAATACAGTTTGTTTTAGGTTGTTAGATAACATGTAATTATTCAAAGCCGGGAAACAAAAATGACTTATAGATAGTGCCACCGTATCGTCACATCCTACCGATAGGGCAAATTTTGTGTGTCCTAGACACAGACGTGTTGTGCCAATGATAAGCACAATTGGTAAAATTATTATGTAAGCTGTCAATTTGTTATTCTTCTTAACGTTCTTGAGTTTCGATTTGTAGGCTCACCCCCTATTACTGGGACCTAAAACATTCCGGCGAACTGTCACTAAGTACATAAACTTTTGCCCAACCCTTCAGGTATTTCAGGCGTGGTGGTTATGTATGAAAAAGTAATGTTATCAAATTCAAGATCCGGTAACAGGCCGTATCTATTATTCAAGGAGAGCATCTTCAGCTCGGTTACACCATTCAATGAGCTGTGAAGCAGTTATTATTCAAATAAGTGTTCCTATGTTTTACTCAAGGCTCGTAGGCGTGACCTGGCCTATATTGAGATGATTCGATCAACATCTATTAGCTCCCTGTTATGAGATGAATAAGTTGACAGGCGGGTGGTCCTTTATTATGAACGCTACTCAATTAAAGCGTTCTAAATATAACTAGGTTCACCCAAGAAAGTATATAAAACATATAATTTGCGAAAAACTTGTTCTACTTTTGCTCCCATGTCATTGATCTAAATGCATGGAAAATTGTGGATGTATGTTAGTACACTTTGGACATACGACCTCGTAAAGGTCGCTGAGAGATGGAATGATGGATGGATGGATGGATACAGATGTTTTGTTTACCTATGGACCTCTTTTGGCTGGGATGATGAGAATGATGATTAATACACCTCTACCTAACCCTTCAAGAAGACCAATGTGATGGTATGTCATGTCGTTTCACTTTTGTAGCTTGATAGTTCTGCTTATCATCATGAAGATCGATTTACATAAGAACTAAAAACTCATTGAATATCAACACGTTAGGTCACCTACTTTCCCATAGATATGCAAAAAACTTATTCTTAGCTTCTTAAGCTCAAGCAAAATGGAATCAATAACACAATTCTTGAATAATCTAGAACAAATTCCCCGGGCATATTTTAACGAGATAAATCAGATTCTGAATTTAAAGTTTGTTTGTATAGCTCGGAGAAGGTTTGTGTGTGGAATATAAGTAGGTAACCGTATACATCATATTTTATTCACAGCTTTTACTTCGCGGTGGGAAGGTATAAATTCATGATGTGTTAATACCTTATGTAGCCAATTTGTGGCAGTAAATATTGTACTGTTGAAATACCATCACGACTTTATTTCCCGAAGGGTAGGTACAGATGTACTGTTATATCTGCATTTCACTAATGGTTAGTTCATGTTTATGTCCCATGTAATAAGGCCAAGCTTATCTGAAACATAAACTTAGAAAATGCAACTGTCAATGAAAAACCCATTATACCTTGGCCTGACCTCTGTTTTGAATCTATAGGACCTCATACACAGTGGCACAATTACGTCTACTAGGTGAATGAGGTATATTAAATAAGGAATAAGCATAACAACATTTATGTACGATTGTACGCCAAAAAATAATAGGTCGATTTAACGACCAATAGTTTTATGTAGCATTTGAAGGTTCTGGTGGTATGGAGAGGTAATTCTTTGTCCCTTTCCCGCAAAACGAGTGTTATTATACAATTTGTATGGCGCCCGCATGGTTTGACGTCACTTTGTCAGTATAGTGTGCTCTCTGTTTAACTTAAATTTAAAATACCTATAACTTCATTATTTTTTTACTGTTTTATTTTATTTGTATTGATCGGCTCTATTTATGGAAAAACAAACAATTCACTAGCCTTTTGTGATCTATGGGATCTGTTATGTGGCCGTGTGAAACTAAGAATTCCAGCTATTATAATAGGAAAACGGTTACAGATGTTACGGAAATGAAATGTTCGAAAAATTTGACACTAAGTAATTTATTCTGATATATCAGCTTTATATATCAAGAAATAAGTAAGACAAAGTCAGAAGCTAATCGGGAACGTGCTTAGGTTCTTAACTCAAAACAATGTTCGTTCAGTCTTTTGACCGAAGTTTTATGTTTTCCTAAAGATTCAAACAAGAGACAGTACAATTAGTAGGCTTATAAAACTAGCCAGTATCTCTTTAAAAGAGTAATCATAGAGTTTCTTGCCGGTTCTTCTCCATAAGAAACGACTAATTTGGAAATCATGCACCTATTGCACCTATATTCGACATTTCATAATTGCCTGTATATGGTTTATATGAAAATAAAACTATTTTGATTTGGATTAAGTTTTCTACTATATTTCTGGAGAAGAAAGAAACCATTGAAAACCGGAAACCACATGTAGCATGAACATGCAATGTTTTTTTATTGGAAGAAGGATCTAAATATGTTACATATAATAATTCCTCTGGTATTCACACGTAGACCCAATATCAGCTCCTATATGAATAATTAATTTTATAATTAACGAAAATCCGCCCTCTTAGTCTAGCAGTAAGGTCCTAGAGCAAAACCATTTGGTTATGCAAACATAAGCACAAAAAATATAAGTACTGATGGCGAATGGTTTTGCTTTTGCTCTAGTCTGAACCCTGCTCACGAGATATCTGAACGCCTACGTACTTATACAATGTAGGTACGCCAAATAAAAGGATTTTATTAAAAACATAATTTGTGTGTTTATATTTATTCCCATGTAAATCTTTGTAGTTTGGTACAAGGGGTCAAATTAATCAGTTGTCTTCACCTATGTAATGAGTACTAATATAAAGCATTGGGTAATGCTACTGTTTGAGGTCATAGTGTGTATCACGACAGAATATTTTTTATGGGATAATCTATCAAAATCGCCAAAATCAGTTCATCACGCTAACTATGCATAATATAATATAAAAATACATTAATAATTCGTCTTTCTTTTATGAAGTCGAATTAAATTACTCAATAAGGATTATGGTAATAATAAAAATAAAGGAAAAAAAATAGCAAAAATATTAATACGAACCTTTTATCAGTCTTCGTTTATATCAACACAGGGAGTGGACGTCAGGAGCGGCTATCACTACTATTTTTTATCGGTCGAACGGCTCCAAGCTACGGTACAAGGGACACGCCGCTGTAGCTATCTCTTTTTACATCCACACCACGCAACAATAGCGGGTGCAAGCGTTACTCTTTTATCGATTTTTCACAGCAATTTCCCAGAATTTGCAACACTTGAATACCTTTCTAAAACAATATGAATAAACACATTCAACAACGATGCCACCAGTTTCGTCGATTTGAAACATACAAAATCGATAATTTGGTAATGTTATTTCGTAACTCACTGTTTTACTCGTCGACACTATTGTCAACTGAACGTTTGTTCCGTCTTCAGTATCATTTACTTTGTAACTGTGCGCTTAGAAAGTCCTTTTTCTCAATTCAATTGTTAAAAGTAACCCCTTAATAAATAGGGATGTGCTGTGTTTCGCGCTCACAGCTGTTACGAGGTCCCTCTTCTATCGAAATGGGAATGGGATGGAAAGCCAAGATGGCGGGGAGGTGCGCGCGCACGTTGCCCGCGCAGCCTGTCAAAACTGTACGCACAAACAAAATCTGTCTTTACTGCTCAAGAATCTGAAATATGAATCGCGATTTAATATACTTATTTATGTATAATGCCGCCAGTTTATCGTTATCATAATGAGATGACAAACTTTTCGCCCCTTTATGTTCAAGTTTAATTGAATTTAGGAGATCTGAAGATATTTGCCTTTAATAAATCCCTGCGCGGTGTAGACGGAGTACTAAAATGTTGCCCGTATATTTTAAAAATACGAGCAAAATGCTGTATCTAAGCACATAGCTATCCACGAGAGCTATTTTTGGACACAAGCTTCCCTAGTCTTGACAGTTATTTGATTTTTCTTGCAAGTTCCTGAAAGCGACACATGTACAAGGATGGTGGTTGTTTTATCACCATTTTTAAAACGTATTTTACGTAAACGTATTTTTTCATAGTTTGAATATTGTAATGTTAAAATACCTATCTAGATTTTTTCTTACGTGTTATTAAATGTTTTATGTGCTAGATTACCATGACATGGACGAGGATATCTATTGGGCAAGCCATTGTTAAAAGCCTTGAGTCCCTGACCCAATTACCTAGATTGAAGCTCATACATTGATCATGCATTCTGGTATCTGGACGCTTAGGAATTTTCAATCACAATTAGTACTTAATGCTCGTATTCCTACTTGTAAGATGAGGTATGATCATAAAATTGATGATCTATAAACTTCACGTGAGAACTTTATTCTAAAGAGGTTTTATTTTTGATGCATCATTACTTTAATAATTTTCTTGTATTTCAATTATACAGTCATGAAACTTTGCACTAATTAGAAGCTTTGTAATATAAAGAAACTTATCAAACATTTTCAATACACTCATAATTTTAGGATATGTAATAGGGAATTCATCCAAATGAATGAATAAATCCTAACAGCTTTAATACTTATTTCAATTATTGTAATACCTCCCTACTTACTTCAACAAAATTCAACGATACAAAAAGTAAAGGTATTACGTAGTAGTTATTTACTTGAAAATAATTAGAATTAAATGGTATAAATTAATGGCCCATCATATTAAAAACTACACAATTGTTATTGAATAGATATAAATATTTATATTTAATATATTACATGCAGACAATTTAATTTATAAAAGAAATAGGAGCTCAAAGGTTGTTATGACTATTTTGTGTGTCATTATGCCATCTGTTTAGAGTTGTAGGAATGAGAATGACCAAAAATATACGTTCGTAGCGCATCCTCGTAGCCGTAGCAACCTACTACGGCGATGTTTGCTTTGTTAGTGATAAATTCTGCTCACAGATGGCTCTGTACACAGTAACATTTTGTGTACCTTTCAATGCTGTTTTGTATTTTTTGGGGTAAGTAGAAACTACAGAACCTGTTAAGTTTATAGCGAATGTGAAAAGAGCAATCGGAATAAGTGTGTTTATGTGTAAAACTAGTCGGTATTAACCGATCCGATATACCCACCCGCCCTGACGACAGATGGCCCATTTTTCATCTCATTTTTACGCATCATTTCCGCATCAAAAAGACTACAGAACTCTAACTGGGGTCACCTATAGTTACAGGCTCCTTTTCTCGACTAAGCTCGTATGTACAAGATATTTTAAACCTGTACGCATTTTTTTTTGGTGGTTCTGTATTCAATAATAGAACACATTTCAATGTTTTGTTACATATTGTTTTGTATTTTTTTATCCCAATTGAAATCAACAAAGTATGAACTAACATCAATGAAAGCGTACGCAACGCGCACGTGCAGCATCAGGCAGCACCGTGCACCGCCGATTGTCCATAAAATCTGTTTCAAAGTAAACATATTTCGTAGACGATGACTTTATATTTAAATAATAAAAAATTGCGTACCAGTTAAAAAAGTTTCTTGTATAGAGCCCCTGTAGGAATACAGTGATGATTTTCCGATTTCTGGTCCAGCCAGCCTCACTACAGAATTACAACTTCCTCTTGCTGTTCCCAGTGTCCCGAGTCCTTAGAGATCCCATTAGGACGACGTGCGGAACTGATTCTGCAACCAACGCTTCAACTCTGCTTCAAAAAGGCCTTCAGAAATAGCCTAGGGATAAAGCAGAGACAGCCTAGAGATAAAGCAGAGATAGCCTAGGGATAAAGCAGAGACAGCCTAGAGATAAAGCAGAGATAGCCTAGGGATAAAGCAGAGATAGCCTATGGATATGACCATTGAACTGCCAAGTCGTAGGTTTCGAGTTTGAATCCGAGTCATGCACCTCGGACTTTTCGTAATCATGTCCGTAAGTAAAATTAATTACTATTTTTAAGGCCGGGTTAAAGTTAGCTCGAGCGAACTTCAACCCGGACAATAAGTTTCGCGCGAACTGTATCAGTCGCTTACAACGGTGAAAGAAAACATCGTGAGGAAACCTGCATATCTGAGAGCTTTTCTCAACGGTCGCGGTGGCGTGTGAAGGTCTGCCAACCCGCACTAGGCCCGTACCCAGTAGCCCAGCAGTGGGACAGTTAATGGGTTGATGATGAAGTGAAATCGTTATTAAATTATTGTGATTGAGATCTAAAAGATTATTGTTGAGAAATTTTCTAAATAAAAAGCTTAGTTTACCAAAATCCGCAATGTATTGTATTTTATATACAAAAAAAAAACAATTAAAACCAATGCTCAATGAACACACAGACTAATTCCCTAAATTTTATTTACTATTATTATTAGGTATGATTGTGCTACATTGTTAAACTATTTGCAAACTAACCTAGTGCTATTTGTCTGTGAAATTGACCTTTGAATGTCGTCAAATATTTCTGGTGTATGTCGCGTCGCTGCGCGTGCGTCGTTCTACGCGGCCGCGGAAATGTCGCGGACGAGAATAGACGGCACGTCGACAGCTGTGACGTCACGTCACGACACGTCAACCCATGCTCAACTTTTCCAACATCTTTCTTCTAAATATTATTTTAGAATACCACATCACTCCGCTGCAATTTATACCGATTTTACTCGTTCATTTGTAGGTGGTCAGTATGTACGAAATTAGTTTTATGACAAGTGCAATAAAACAGATTAATTTAATTATTTTCATGTGAGCAATATTTACTTATTGATGATTTTCTAAAAACAGTTTCGTAGCAGTCGGTGATTGCTACTCTTCACGTAGCGACTGAGATAAGTGATGTCATGACATCACGAGTTCAATACTGAGTCCTAATGTACTCCATCTTTCATCCGTTAGCTTCAATCGTGGAATATTGTAAGGGGTTCGTAATAGAATCTAACGTATGTAATGGTCTGAGAATGGCGTTGATTAAATTGAATATTTCGGTTGAATGAGAATTTCCACGAGATTCAATTCAGATAAGTAGCTTCATAATCATGAATGAAAGGTGAAAAAGTATAAATTGATATCTCGGTAGAGAATAAATGAAAACATGGAATTGAATAAGTATTCGTTTTAAGTTTATGTCGGGAACAAAGTTACGTGTTACGTTTTGAAACGGTATTTAAAGTAAATAAGTGCATTTGTTTTTAACTCCTCAATAATCACATAACTTACCCTTTCAGATTTGATAATTGATAGCAAAAAAGTTATATTGTTTGATTTAACGAGGTTAGTGAGTGGTACAACATATTGGCGGCAGAACAAAAATACGGCGACCTTTTGAAATTGCACGGAGTTTGCATGTCGGTTGTCGGTAGAGTACAGTGCATGTCAGCCAGGGTTGTCGGGCACGGGCGCACGGCAGGAGAGAGCGGCAGTCCCTCGTCGACCAGCGCGCCCGCCGCCTGCCGCGCCCGCCGCGCCTTCTCGCGCGACCAACCTATGGACTACGATCGACCAAGCGAACTCACACTTTATTTTATAATCACCTCCTTAGCACTTCCCGAAATCCACGTCAAAACCATCGAACGAATCCTACGAGCTTAAAATGACAATGAAAAGACAGTTGCGAGAACTTTTGTCGACTTTCCAAAACACTTAGTAATTGTCATATCCCACTAGACAAACCCGCTTCAAAGTTGTTTTATTATTCGAAAATGCTTCTCAGAGTAAAATTATATCGGAACCTATTTATACACAAGAAACGACTGAAATTTTCTGATCGCAACCTTTAAAAAGTTTACACACGGTTTATGAACTATTTACACTGTTTTACAAATAGTTTTGGACATTATTTTTATCCTTCGTAAAAATACCCCTAGAACTTATAAGCTAGTACGAGTATGACCAAAGACATTTAAATAAACATAATATTAGTGTGTGTTTTAAATTTCTTATAGAAGTGTTGAAAGACAAACAATTAAGTGTGTTATCAATAGATTAGTTTAACTGTAAGACTAATAGTGGGTGTGTTAGTGTAGTTTGTAAAAGTATCATCGTTTCCAACAGTATAATCGTAATTAAATTGGTAAGTATTTATATAATATATACTATTGAAGAAATAATAGTCTCGATTAGAAAATAAAATAGGAAGAAAAAATTTAAATTAAATTAAATTTTTCAGTCTGAAAATCAAGCAACCATTAATTTATTACTGAATGATCATTTATTCGTCTTGAACAATAAATGTCCTACGAAAAATAAGCAAGAAGCCATATCTATGTACAAAAAACTTCAATTGCAGTAAGAAACTTTCTGCGTAACGACACTATTACACAAACATATTCCACGGAAGTTAAACTTTTACAATTGTATCTTAAAATAAATGTTGTTTTTGCGCGAGTGCCAGTACTTCAAAGCTATTTTTTTAAATGAGGTCGCATTTGAATAGTTTGTACTGAAACAAAAACCGGGTCATGAAGAGAATTATATTAAAAAGCAATTTTGATAATGTGTTTAAGTATTCCTTAAGAGTTCGTTTATATCATTATGTCGTAACCAAGCGGCGTGGCATGTAACACGTAAGTAGGTGTTTTATATAGTGATCGTAATACCTATCTAGTAGACTGGTGCCAAGTCCAATGACATCGTGGGATATTTATAAAATAATTTTATAATGCCAAACGCCTTCTGTGGCTTTAAAAGCGTAAACGGTACATTTTCTGTGAAAAGATTATGTTCTTTTATATCTGGCATTTTATTAAAATCCCTGTAGAGTTTGAAATATAGTATTATAGTGATTTCTGACACTTACGCGAATACTAGACATTGAAATAAAACTACTTTTTACGGATTTTATCGCGTTATATTGATATTATTTTAATCCCGACGTTTCGATTTTAACAAAAATGTAGGGTAGCTGTTAGTAATTGAAACGTCAAGACGCCTACCACCTTAGTCACCCGTAGACCATGGACGCTGTAAAGGGTCCGAAACGTCGGGATTAAAATAATATCAATATAACGCGATAAAATCCGTAAAAAGTAGTTTTATTTCAATGTAGTATTATTTTAATATACGAGTATATTCGTTCGTATTTGTCTTTTACAAATATTTCAATTGGAAGTAAAAGCTATGTGTTATCTATTGGATTGTACTACTAGTAAAGTCAGCCGTTTTATAAATAAATCGACAACAACAGGCTAAAACGACAACAATAGCCAAATAGGATCATCAATTCAATACTTTATGATTATTGAAATAGTGACACGATATTTATTTGATACTCAAGTCATAAGTTTTCTCTGAAACCTACATAGGTACGATATAAGACATAACATACCAACACGCCTGTATTATTGCCGAAGGTATAGGCAGGTCTACTGATGTAGATACACCCACAGTTCGCCTTTAGGCTTTCGTATCCAATGTATCTAGGATTCTAGGGGCAAATTACAATGGGCAATGTACAAATCGAATGTCAGAGCTGATACTGAAAACCAATAACACTTTCTTCGACATGGGAATCAAACCCAGCACGGCAACTGCACGCTTTCGACCACTAGACAAATGAGGCAGTTATAATAATTATGTACATTATTATGTTTTATTATTACTATTAAAAACGATATACTTAATAAAGTTTAGAAATATAAATCTTAACAATATAGTAACTAGTAAGTAATTATGTTAATTCTCCTAATCCATTATACGAGTTTAATGGATTTCCAGTTTATGTAGCTTGTGATTGGAAATGAAAAATGTTAGCAAAAGTTATAACTTTTGGAAAGTTTTTTATTAGATTGAGAAGACACCAAGAATTGTAGCCAAATCAGGCAATAAGTTTCTTAAAAATACATCTCAAAAACAGGTATTTTTTGTAAAATCAGATATGTAATTTGATCTAGTCTTGAATTATTAACAACAAGTTTATATTAAGCTACGCGTTAACTTATCCATGATTCCAGTAAATACACGATTTCGTGTCTAAAACTTTATTAATTACAAGGATAATTAAATGAAACCGAAAACGTTGTCTAACTTTTACACCTTGATGGAAACTTAAATGAATGACTAGCTTTCCACCAGCGGCTTCGCCCGCGTGATCTTGGTTTTTTTATAAATTATAGCCTGTGTTGCTCGGTAAAGATGTAGGTTTCTAATTTTGAAAGAATTTTTCAAATCGGTCCAGTAGTTTCGGAGCCTATTCAATGCCAACAAGCAAACAATAAAATCTTTTCTCTTAATACTATTGGTACAAATGACGTACCTAATTACGTTTTGTCACTTACAAAATCGTTTTAAAAGATGCGACAAACAAATATGTAGGTAGTATTATTTTTATTTATACATTTTTGATTACCTACAAATTACTTTTGAATTAGAAATTTAGATTAAAGATTCTATAAGATAGGCATAGGGAATTAAAATTTACATTGAACACATAAGATCCTTTATCCGATCGGTTTCCCATGGGATACCTACAATTCTACAAAAACTAAATTTTATGCAGGTGGAGCCACATGCAAATCTCTGGTCATTTTGGATTGTTACTACAAAACGAACTGAAGTGTTTATTATTAGATAAAAGAATTAAAACCAATACAATCTGGACTGACAATACTTGATGATCTATGAAATCTCATTTTTAAATAATAATTATAATCAACCCATATACTGTCCCACTGCTGGGCACGGGTCTCCTCTCAGTATGAGAGGGATTAGGCTATAGTCCACCATGCTAGCCTAATGCGGGTTGGCAGACTCCACATGCCGTCGAGAAAATCTATCAGGCATGCAGGTTTCCTCACGATGTTTTCCTTCACCGTTAAAGCGAGTGATAATTACACAATTTCGTCAAAGTCAAGTCAAAAGTCAGAGGTGCGTGCCTTGGATTCGAACTCGAGACCTTTGACTTGGCAGTCCAGTGGTCATAAACCTAGGCTATCACTGCTTTTAATTTTTTAATAAATAATTATAATAATTCTTTATTTTAGGCACAAATACTCCACTTTGTTAGTAACAATTAATCAAATAAAACACCTATATTATTATCTTTGCAAATAATTTATTGTTTATTTTTAATTTTTAACATAAACTGAGCTTAAATTTGTATAAAAACATAATGTTCCAATTAGACGTTCTCGGATAGCGAGCGAGTAATGAGCCCCATTTCTTTTGCTAGCCTTGACATTGTTTGAAATAAAAAAGGACAATTCCATGGGCCTACAAAAATGAGAAACATTTTGTTTAAAAGTTCTATAAAAATAGCACTTGTTTATTTCTGTGTTCGTGTGATACCTTCTAAATATTTTTAATAAAGGAAGACCACATTCTTTTGCTTTCTGGTATGCAAGGATTTTAGCAAGTGGCTTTTTTTGTGACGTAATTATATCGCCACATTATCTCGTCTCAAGCCATTGTTTTAGTATGTAAAAAGCTTCGATTCTGTGTGATATTTTCTTAACTTACAAACCTCGATAATTGTTTTCTTGTAGGGATATCACCAAAAACTTATGATGTGATTTAGTTTAATAAGCCTTTCCCTTTTTACAATTCATAGTTTGCTGGATAAGGAACAACGCAGTCGCAAACTTTAACTGAGTAATATCACAAACCTTTGAAACCTACACAATTCTCATTTGGAATTCTTCGGATAACCTGAAATTAAAAATTCCTATGCATTCTTCGAAGTTCCTCAGTAAAATCGTTTATAAGTTCTATCCAAAGGGTCCGACTTTGAATTGCATAAGTATAAATATTATGTAGTTGATTAATTTTGTGCTAACTAACGAACGAACACTTATCCTTACACCTTTGCCACACTCTTTGGAGGCAAAAATTGAAGCCTGCGTGTTGGTACCGTTTTATATGTAACTAGTTGATTCCGTCGGTTGCAATTCGGTGCAAAATGCAGTCAAAATGACTATCATCATTAACCTATTAACTGTCCCACTGCTGTTCATGGGTCTCCTCTCAGAATGAGGTTAAGTTTGTAGTCCACCACGTTGGCCTTTTGCGGGTTGGTAGAGAAAGTCCTTAAACAATTAAGCCAAGCCGCTATCCCTTCTTCAGGATACGATCTAACTCCTTGCTAAGTTTATTTAAAATCTGTTCAGCAATTTAGGCGTTAACAGGCATATAAAATATCACTATGGATAGCTTTATTATTTTTTAAATAATAAACGTTTTAGACTAAAAATAAGTGATTATAATGTAACCTTATATATTGTAACCATCAAGTCGGCCTTAACGATGAACATAATTATATTTTCCAGACATTTTTCCTTTGTGTAAGTCACAATAAAATATATCAAGAATGTTGAAGTTGAGTATATTCCTATATTTTGCCTTACAAATAAATGATATTGACTTATATAAGTAGTACAAAAATATAAAGGAGCAATCAATTCAAATTATAAAAAAATAAATCGTGCACTCTGCAACTAAAAGGAATTGCTTTTGCGATCTAGTGATCGCAAAAGCAATTCCTTTTAGTTATGCGGAACTTGGCAACAGGCCGGGCAATGTTATTTAAAGTCTTGTCACATATAGCAGTATCCTAAATAAACATACAATCAATACTATTGTATATTCGTGGTGATACCAGTATCTAATCTTTCGTTATGAACGGACCAATCGATATTTGAACTAATTCCAGAATTATCCAGAATAGGACTCTATTTTCATTCGACACGACTATTGTCGAGTGAGTAATACATAAATGGACTAATATTAGTTCTTTGTTTGATTTTAGGGAACAGCTTACAAGTTATTTTTAAACTATACCTGCTTTAGAATTAATGTCTAGACTGCAATTAATTTATACCATATTTGTTGTAGAATAGGGAAATGTTACTTATTAATGTTACTTTTGTGCGTTAAGAAGTTCAAATAGTGGGTTGATGATGTTCTCGTTTAGTAATATGAGAATTTCTTTTTGATGGTAACATTAAAGGTAATAGGGAAAATCATAAAATCTAAAACATTTACCGCTGAAGTTTAAGATTAAATTTTAATTAACTCTGTACAACTTATTTAATAATAATTAATGACCTCTGGCTATGTGGTGGAGTAGCATGACGGAACTCCTATTTGAGGAAGAACTACCCGACCCGACAAGCCAGGACAGATTGTCTTGGTGACAGAAAATTCGGAGAGCCGACCCCACTTAAAGTGGGATTAAACCAGAAAGAAGAAGAAGATTGTAGGCAGCAACTTTCCTACATAAGGACTTACAGTTTAGAATACAGTATCAATGAAAAACGTAGTTAAATAAAGTACCATGTCCCTTTCATAAGATTAGATTCCCTTAGAATGCCTAGAGAATACTAAAATAAATGTTGTGACTTATACCACAGAGGTACTCTAATAAATTACATGTTATAGCATTGCCCCTAGAGACTATTTTGACGGACGGTGGAAGAACTACCCCCACGGTATTCTTGAGTTACATTAACTTATTATAACGTGGTTATCGATATAATTACAGAAGTTATGGAAACTAATCAAACCGATCCCGGTGGGATGCGCTTTGATTAGGAATAATATGCACGCGTGCAATATGTGCTGTACTTATTTAATTATTTATTTTGTCACATGTTTTTATACATTTTACAAATAAAAAACCAAAAACATTTTAAAATAATTATATTAAAGAATGTTGGCCCGCTTACAACGGAAACAAAGTCTAAACTACCGGTGGCCAGCGCCTCGACGATGAATTTTTCTCACTAGACTCGGTAGCGACGCCGTAAAATATTTGTATGGAAAACCTTCGCAGCGCCTCTAGCTGTTACGTAAGGAACTTAAATCTTCTATGAGATTACAGCGTTTCGATGCGTAAAAAATCCTATCGAAAGCCATTTGATAGAATTCATGGTTCCGGGCTCCGAAGAGAGTTACGTAGCTAAGGAACCATGCAAAGATCGCAAAAAAACAAGTGACAGAAAAAACTAAAGAACGATTGTGTCACGCAACCAGAATTCCGTTTCTAAAATGTCACGGTATTCTCACCCTATGTTCGTTATAATATGGTTTTACCACACACACTAGAAGTACTTACCACACAGTAGAAGCTCAATCAGCCACCCAGGCGGGTAGACAACGACAGATGGTGCTACTTAGTTTAGTTCTCAGAGTTCTCAACACGTTTAGAATGCATCGTTAACGTGTAGGATTTGTCTTGTAGTGTTTTCGTGAACAGCTTAAAGTTGATTACAGGATCAACCTAGACTAGACTTAGCATAAATCTTCGCCTTATTTTCATTGTTCTCGGCGTTCAGTGATTATTTTCATATATATTTTGGTCTAATATTCGAATATGCTCACTGTGTTTACACTAAAGTATGTACCTATATTATCTCTAGTTCTTCTCACTTCAATGACGATATACCTAGGTATAATATTAAAGTGTCATGAGTTGGTATAGGTTTTGCTTTGAGGATATCGACTAAATTGTAAACCTTTGTAAAGACGGACGGACAGACCTTTTAAAAAAAATACAGGTATAAATCTAAAAATAGTATTAGATTCATTAGAGTAACAAAGCATGAAATCTAATATACTTAAACCGTACTAATCCAAAAACAATTATATTTGTTGTTTTGTAACTTTATCTTCGATGGAACTTTGAATTCAAATGGCTTTAATGAGATGCTGCGAGTTTCAATTCAATGAAACGTTATAGCAGAAGTATCTCAACTTCTCACCCGGATAGCAGAAATTCACAACACAATATCGTAGTTTGTAGTTTTGTAGAAACATTTCCTGTGTATTCTTTAAAGTTATGCACTTCTATGTACAGTGTGAAGAAGTGAAGGATTGCTGTATTTCTGCATAGTAATTGAGAGCAGTTACTAAGTTTCTTAATTCTTTATCTGGAGGTCTCTTTAGTTTATCTTACTGGCCTCTCAGTCTCTATAAGGGTAGGTTTATAAAGACTTGCTGGCTTCGTTGAGATTTATAATGGATACCTTAGCGGTCCATTCCCAGATCGAGCATAATACAATTTATACTTACAACCGTCCACCTATATAATAATTATAATCCCACGTTTCCTTTGGTTGTGATATGCCACATTTTGGCTCGACCAGATATACAACAAGAATCGGTGTACGTTTCGACTGCTCGGCCACAGTGTCGTAGAAGAAAAACGACTACGTCAACATTACGAAGGAATTTGTAAAACACTAACAATGAAAGTCGCAAATTCGTAGATCCATTATTCAGAAAGTTCTATAGGTTTAACCATGGCCGCGCGGTCGAAACATGGAGAACCGCGCGGCCACGCAGTTCTCTTAAACGGGGCTTAGTAGAGGTCCCATTCTTTTTGCTAATCACTGATACGATTTCAAAGAAAATGTAGATAGCATGAATAAAGCCTTAGTGTTTGGACCTTCTTTTTTGCCTTCGTAATGTTGACGTAGTCGTTTTTCTTCTACGACACTGTGGCCGAGCAGTCGAAACGGACACCAAGAATCGTAGCTAAAGTGGCGGTATCTAGTTTCTACCTACCCCTGTGGGAAAAAGGCATGGGTATACCTAATATGTACCTATATGTATCAATTATATTATACGTGGTACATTGTAGTAAGAAGGGTGCGAGTACCAGATGTTTGTAATATGTTTATCTACACGTCAGCACTCTAGAATTCATCCGTGTCACATCTTGTAACATCAGATATCATTTCCGCGAACAAATATACTTTTAAAAGTAACAAACACACAAAGTGCATCAGGGATGCTCATAATATTTCGTGTTATGAGCTTTATAAGATCTGAGCTTCATGTTGGGTTGATGTAACTGCCCAAAATTATAGAAACAGCGGAGTGTGGGTTGGATATTTTGCCTCTCCTCAATTCTCTTTTAAAAATAAAGAATTACGTTTTCTGTTTTTACCCAAAGGAAAAGTAGGTACTCACAGTTCACCGGTATGTTTAGGGTCCATGTTATTATTTCCGAATCGCTTTTACATATTCTAAACTAGTGAAACAAAAAAAAGTTAAAAATATCGTAGGTATATCTACATTTTATTAAAATAATATCCAATATTTTTTTTAAAGACAGTATATTATTATTTACTAACTTAAATAGGTAAATATAATGCTTTTAATATTTTTAGGAGATGCACACATAAGTGTGAGGCTTCAGTGTTACGAAACAGAAGATAAATAATGATGTCAATGACTTTCTTATTTATGATCAATTTCGTTTAAATCGTAGCGATATCATACAACGGGTACCTATACACATAGGTACATGTGTATAGGTACCCGTTGCATACGAATCCAATTAAAATATTGCTTTACTATATAACAGTAACCCGACGGCAATTAGGAACAAATTAATTAGTTAACCTAATTGCATAACGTTAATAAAACACTGCGTATGTTAAACTTATAGTTGAATTTGTTTTAGTCAATAGCTAGTAAATACAAGTCGCTTGTACATTTTATATAAATTATGGTCACGAAATCTCTATCCTTCGACAGGTAGCTACGATATAATTAGGACAGTCGACGAGTTAGTCATTGTAATTGACTGAGCTATTCATACGTTTTTTTTATTTTCTTCTACGCATTTCCATGAAAGAAATATTAGACCATGGGGTTCGAATCTGCATCCTCCAGTTCACTAGTCTAGTCCGATGCCCAACCGCAGAATTTTAAGATGCCAGTTTACAAACCAGATCCTGTGGAACCTATGAAGCAGTGAGCAGCAAAAAAACTACGCATAATGAACATCATCAAAACTTTTATTTGTTCATATTCATTGCATTTTGTATATCCAAAAGCCGTATTTGCTAAAACATAATAAAATTTTTAAATACATTGAAATAAAACAATTTTTTACGGATTTTATCGCGTTATATTGATATGATTTTAATCCCGACGTTTCGGACCCTTTACAGCGTCCATAGTCACAGGTGACTAAGGTAGGTCAGAAATCAGAATATTAAACACAGTTACGTAAAAAGTTGAAAAAAATGTGACTGACCTTTAAATCTCCAAAACGACGTGGCTCCCAAGTATGGACTACAGTAAATAAATATTGGCAAATGATAGAATATTTTTATAGTTTTCAGTAATCATGTAGTCTATGCTACTTTTAGTTGTCAAAGCTGGAGTATTTTGAAGCCTTCATTCTACAAAATAGCGTAGTAATCCAGCGTTAAGGTAGACGCTAAATGAAAGGTGACCACCATTAATAGGATTAGGGAATCGCTTTGTAGTGCATCGACACAGCAGTTATCTAGCAACTAGTATCTACCCGCGGCTCTGCCCGCGTAAAATTTGTTTTTTGTTATTATCCTTTGTGTTCATGAATACAGGGTATACAGCATCTCTATTCCAAATGTCAGCTTAACTCGTCCAGATGTTGCATCGTGGAATAGCAAACATTAAATCAAACATTTACTTAAATAATTTAAGGAAATAATATATTTAGCTGTTGGATACTGATCATGATAGCCATTTTGCCCATGGAGGCTAAGAATGCAAAACTATTTTATTTTTGCGCACGCTTGAAAGAAATGCTTGTTAAAGATATCAATATCCAGCACGCTTGATGGTAGGAACTAGGTCTAATGATCCGCTTGGCTTGCTACCAGGCGGATCACATAATATACGACTAGCTCTAAGTTTTTACCTTGTTCAGTCGTGCGTATATGGGAGACGAAATTTGAGGGTCCTACTATCTACTTGAAATGCGGGCTCCTTTGCAAGGTTAAACTAAAATTGTGTAAAAAGTCAATGGACTTACTCGTTATATAATGTACCGCTACTGAAACGTGTTCGTAAATCAAATAAGACCATCCTTATTAGCAACTTTTTCGTATGTAATTAAGTCGTCAAAGGCTTTATACAGTCTCAAAGACTCTATTACATTATAAGCTGCTCTTACAAGAAATTTATTTTACAGTCTCAGAAAAAATCATATCCGGTAAAATTGCATTAGATATGAGATCTTCTTCAGCTCAGTATGAGCTGCTTATTAAATGCATTTTTATACTTAGTAAATATTTTCACTTGACTCGCTACTATAATAGGGATTTTCTTCGCTGTAGCGTAAAGTTATCCCGGGATAAGTGTAAAATCAATTAATAAAATTATCCATGAAGGAAAGATTACCTAGCAAATATACAAACATGCACATTCTAAAAACAAAATGTCTGAGTTATTTGAATAAAGAATCCTAGTTAACTAACACTGCAGCTCAAAAAAACGAACGAAAGATTTAAAATAGAACGGTTAATTCAAAAACTTTAGGTAATTTTCACTTGTTATTTTAATGTAATCCTCCCGTCAGTCCGGAAGACAGGCAATCATCTGGCGCTTAAAAATCACAAAGGTCGCGGCTTGAGGAAACCGCTGAACAGCCAACAACTACGTCACGAAACAGCTGAGCGTCAAGCCCCGGCCGCAGGTGGGCCGCCACACTTATATTTAGCCAGTGAGTCGTTGTGCGTTCATTGTCACCAACTCGAGCCAAGGCCCAACTCTAAATTGTTGGCCCATCTGCCACATCACACATTTAATTAGCATTATATAATTTTGGCATTTAGCATCATGTTAATTGCTTTGCTTGTTTCCATACTTAAAAAGTTGTTATGAACCGTTGGATGGAACTATAATATTAACAAATGAAATATTTGAAGATATTTATTTAAATTATTAGTTTTAGGTGGAAGTGTAATGACGTAGAAAGTACATACGAGTTAAGTATTTAAGATCCGATCCAATAGGGGGGCGAATCCATTGATATTAACTGGGCACAAAGAATTTCCTAATGGAAAAATCCAATGACACCGTTCGACCTGGGAATCGAATACCTACTAGATTTCATACACAACAGCCACGATGCCGACCATTAAAGCACTCAGTATTATTAGTGTTAAAACATAATTAATTAATAACTAATTAAATGTTAAACTCATAAATCCTTAATTGTAGAGATCTTAAGTCAACTACAATTTATCGAGATTGGATGTTTTTCTTTGACAATTTTATTTTGTTCTAAAAACAAAATTTCAGACGTAGAAGGTTTTAATTAGAGTTTCAAAGTATAATGTAAATATTTCTAGAAGTAAACGCTTATACTTAAAGATCGTGTAAAGATTAACAGGAAATTTTCATACTAAATCGTTTGAATTTCCGAAGAGTCAACATAACATTATGTATGAGAATTTTTATATTTTAAAATATCTAGTGTGCTCATCTTTTTGTATGTCTAAATTTAGCCTACGTAAACGTGCCTAAATTTATTGTAACATATTTTTGTTAGTCACATGTTATTTTCTTTTTTAGGCCACTGTCACAACGACCAACTAAACGACAATAAACAATTACGTGAAACACGATATTATCAGACTTAATTATTACTAGCTTTCGCACCAGTGGCTTCGCTCGCGTAGTCTGGGTCTCTTTTCAACCCCTTACAGCTCGTTTTTCGCATTAAAAAGTAGCCTGTGTCGTTTCTCAGGCTCTAGACTATCTGTGTACCATATTTCATTTAAATCGGTTCAGTGGTTTGGGCACCGACAGACAGACAGAGTTACTATCACATTAAATTTATAATATTAGTAAGGAGTAAGGATTAATAACGTATTACTCGCGTTCATCTGTTTTTTTACAATTCCGTGAGAATTTCCCAAAATCCTTTCTTAAGGCCCCAGTCTAGCAAAATTTGGCAGTTGTCAAATTATTAGCTCATTTTCGCAACGTTTTTTTAAGGAAAGGAAGGATATAGTGTAATATATTTTTATCGCAATAGAATATATGTTATATTAGCTTTAAATACGTATTTTTTTCACGTTCCTCTGGTTAGTTTATGTTATATAAATCAGGCGTCAAAGATGGCGCTCTCGCGCCCAACGCCATTTAGAGTCATGTTTGTGCACGTTAATCGAGATGATCAAGAATAAATTCAAAAATCTACTCAGCGCAAAATTAGCTTAAGATAGTCGTCTTCAAAATGCGCTGAGTGGATTTTTATTTATACCTTTAGTTTTTTTAATCCGAGTGTCATAACATCGTCAAATTTTCCTGTTTTTGGTCCCAAAACAAACGGTTTTTTTTATAATAAAAACTAAAAATATTGATGAAATCATTTGATCATCTTAAAGTACGTGTATTAAATGACACAACCAATTAAAAAAAAATGTGTACCTGCTTCACAAATATTTTTTATAGTGTTTTCAACAGGCACGGTTTATAAACGAAAATCTCAAGCCAATTTCTTCAGAGGCGGCCAGTCGGTCGTAGCGGTTGGACGTGGATTCTATGTCAAATTCAAATTTGTACCTCTCGCTCTAAATTTTGCTCTCTCTCTAACCTTGCTGGCGTACTATCGGGCATTGAAACTTGCTCTACTTCATTATTTTTATGTCAATTTATCAGAAATTATTTCCGACGCGCGTTTCCCGATCACGCGCGTTTTTATTTCACAAGCACTTTAATCGATCGATTGTTTTAAAAAATGCGGTGTGTTTAGGCATTTATTGGACACCTAAACGCTTGGATGTCCGTCTAACTTTATGGTCCCGATTCTTCTGTCCCTAGTTGTACACCTGGGTACAGGAACAACTCGACGCCATTTTTTACATTAATAACAGACATAGACTGTTTTGTTAGCAGTAAAGTGCGATAGTAACAAGTCTGTTACTATGGTTCATTAACTTGTTACCACTAGGTAACAAGTTTTTTACTATGGTCCGTTAACTTTTTATCACTAGGAAACAAGTTCGTTACTATGGTCCGTTAACTTGTTACCACTAGGTAACAAGTTTGTCCGACACCCAAAAATTTACCTATGACCCTCCCCGGTTTGAATCACACAAATTGAATAATTACTATCATATTATAATTATAATTATCAGCCAAAAGAAGTCCACTGTGCATTTGGAACAAAGGCCTCACCCATAGACTTCCACAAGGACTGGTTATATGCCGCCTGCCTCCAACGACTCCCAGCGACCTTCATCATCATTGAAAACCCACTCCTGTGTTCTCAATGATGATGAAGTCCTGTATGTTCGGTTTCCGTACTTAGTACTGCAGTGGAAATGGTCCCAGCTACCTTTATCGGGTCATTAGACCATAGTTAGAAAGTGAGAAAGACGTAGTTTGAAAGTGAGTGTGAAAAGTACTGAAAATTTGTGCAGTGACCGCTTATCTACGATATATGCACATATTATGATGCGTAGAAGTAGAGAGCCTAGTTACAAAACAGGTTTTGAACATAAATGTGGATGGATATTGTAGAAGAGGAAGACCAAAGAAAAGATGAATAGACAGTGTGAGAATGACGACGATGTACGTAAGAAGAAAACACTGCGCCGACCCCAAGTGAAGGTGAGGTGGTGCCTATAGGTGTACATACACGAGCTAGATGAACATATAGGTACTGGTTGGATGTAAACGATTGCAGGGCAGATCACCCCCGATTGTCGGTTAATATGGCAGTGGCGTAATAGAGAAGAGGCCCTGACTCAGCAGTGGGTTTTACCGGCTGAATAGATAGATAGATAGATGAGTATATTTATAGATAACCGTTGCACGCGGTTTTTCATTTACCCCACTTCATGTGCCCAGAAGAAAAGTCTTTTGATCGATTTGTTGGTATCAAACATTTCTAATCCCAACTAGGACATGAGCTGTAGCTTTTGAACAGCTGAATAGATTTACATGAAATATGGCTAACAAAAATCCCATTTAATTTAAAAGAAATTTGTTACAGAATTACAAGACTAATCTGTGGAGGGATTTACAAATACAATAAGAGCTGGATTGAGCCATGGGCTAGTCATTTTGTTGCTGAGCTATAAGCTCAACGGTTCAAACCCGTGTAATCTGGTTCATCTAGCTCATTGAAAGTTGAGTTTACACACCTCTGATGATAGCCAGACGGCTATAACAGTCGTGGAAGTGTATTCTATGTCAAATTCTTACTTCTCGCTCTGAATTTTGCTCTGCCTCTAACCAGTTTAGATCAAGAAATATAACACAAAGGTCTACTCCAAGGCAAACCATCTCCTGGAACTTGACCTTATAGTGAATCAACCTCCTTCTTTTTCATGTCTGTTAAAACGAAATTAAAACCTCGACTAAAAATATCTACTGTTCCATAAATCATAAAGTACTTAAATTATTTCAAAAGACAGATATTTTTTTCAGATTTTCAGGGTATAATCCCACAGGCCACAGTAGTGCTGTTCATTATAATTAAATAGAAATATCTTTTTGTATTTTTTTAAGCATTTTCCATACTAAGATTACAAGTTATTTTTAATGAAGGAAAAAATCGGCTGGCGGGCAGGATTCGAAACTGCGTCTTCTGGTTCGGTACACCACGGTACACTACGTTTGGTTGGGTCTCGTGGTAGCTTAGTGGTCAAAGCGTCTGATGTACCGGACCAGAAGACGCAGGTTCGAATCCTGCCCGCCAGCCGATTTTTTCCTTTATTAGAAATATTATAATTTGTAAAGTAGAGCAACTTTCATTTCGTAGCACTGCTATACACTTTGTAATTTACGTATCACAGGATGATACAGAGGGTGCCTCGCGGGGTTCGTGCCCGCGAACTGTCAATATACTGAATTCGTTTGTTATGCACAGCTAGACTGGGGCCTTAACGGATGCCGACGTCATAATAATTATCTGTGTGCCAAATTTCAGCTCAATCCGTGCAGTGGTTTTAGCTTTGCGTTGATAGTACAGTCAGTCAGTCAATCACCTTTTCAGTAAGATAAGTTTAGCAATAGAACAACAGATTACTGTTGTCGATAGTGCAGTTAATTCTTGGTTAGTTTTCAAAGCCGGGCAAAGATTTATTGCGTTTTTCAGCAACAGTCCGTAGTTTGGGTTTATACCCGGTTAGGTAACTTAGAAATCTAAAAACGTATTGACAAATCCTGTCTGCCATTCGTCATTCAGGAATAAAGGCGAGATCGAGATAATATTTGACTTGATAAAAAGTTTGATAGGTCGGATTTCAGCGAAAATTGACCCATATTATCAGCTAAAAATAAAGACTATGATTATAAATAATTTTCTATTAAAAAAAAGCGATAGATGTAATGTTTACTCTAGATTTAGATTACTTTATAACGTAGGTACTAAACACCCAGCTATAATATGTATACCAAAGAGGTTAGAGAGATCGAGGGATCTCAATCCAATTATTTTTTAGAACACGTTTAAAAAGATAATCAGTAACATCTCTATAAAAAGTGTAAACATCAATCAGTCTACGTCTCTACGATTTTCTGGTCGATGAAAAATCATGCAATCTCTACTATTCCATAATGCATAATGATGAATGACCTATATAGTAATCTCTGCAACACTGTTATCTTTACGGCTTGGGGCGGTGTAACGCGAAGTGTGTTTACAGATTCTAAACGACGCTGCAAGTCCATTGTTTACAATCTTCTAATCGTAAATTGGCCATCAATACCGGACTTGGTACAGTGCCCACAAATCATAGTGTTATGTAGGTATCTAACGCTCAGTTTCATATCATATAGTTGCTTTGAGATAAATATTGAGAGATATAGTATATTTTTACTAATACCGCTGATTGTGTAAATTAAATTTTAATTGTGTGTGTGTATGAAATTAGAGATAAATAATATGGACCAAATTTTACAATGGTTTCGAAGCTGATGTTTAAAAAGAAAATCACCAGTACCTAGTTATAATAAGCTAACAAAGCTGACCAATACATAAGATACAATTTATTTACTCTAATCAAGTCGGTAGCAAAACAATAAAGCGGTGTCGTTAGACATAATTCATAACTTTTGGCGGAATGGGGAGGATGCCCCAACAATCGGTCATTACTGAACTTTATTGCGATACATTATGGAGCTCTCCAACCGTAAAATAACGTCGTTTGTATCCAAACAATGTGACCAATGTATGCTTAATTAGATCGTTACAGTCGGATAAAATATAAATTATAAATTTCATACGTATAATAGATAAATTCGACATTCGAAATCGCATTTTACGTACATGATACAATTTTATTTTAGATTAATGAATCTGTTAATATTGTAAGTCAAATTAAAGAGCACGCACGTCTGAACATTTTAATGTATGTGTACAGAAATTGAAAATTAATACTTGTTTGAGTGGTGAAAGAAAACATCGTATTGTAACCATCACCCACCAAGGGAAATTCTAAAAAGTTCGTCAACCCACAAGAGAAGACATTAAAGGGCTAAATAAAAAGTAATAAAAGATCGATTAATTTATAATTAATTTGTTATTTTAAATGTCGGTTGTTGATCCAAAAGTATAATAATAATTCATTAAGTGGTTTTCTAAATGTTTTCCTAGAGAAATTGCTAATGATCATTAGCAACAACTCTAGGAAAACATTTCCATTTCCAGTCTCCAGTGATCACTGGAGAGACTACGCACCGGGAAGTGAAGCGTAGAACGGCCTTCAACGAGATGGATGGATGACCTGATAAAGATCACTGAGAGTCGTTGGATGCAGGAGGCATATACCTAACCGGTCCTTGTGCAAGTCTATGAGGGAGGCCTTTCTTTGTTCAGCAGTGGACATCTTTTGGCTAATATGATGGCGATATTTAGGTATATTTTAAAGACCTCCAACAAGAGACATACATAAATCTTATTATGCATGAACACGAATTAACAAGCATGTTTTGGGTATGTAACAAGCCTGCTTAAAGAGCTTAACAAGATTACACGGCAGATAGCTTTAGGCGGCCAAACCGTGCATTAATCAGATTGAATGACGTAGCAGGGTGACTGTGAAAACGTCCTACAACATTTTTTTAAATTAAAAAAATGATAATGTTTTATGTATTTTTATGGTTTAAGGTTTTTCGTAGTGTATATTGTAATTAGTACCCTAATTTATTTTTAATTCTTGTCAAAATCAATTTCCATACAATCATTGTTTCTTCTATAAGTCCGGGTACCTACTGACCTTTCAATCCCACCTTAGTATTCATTAAACCATTTCTAAAGGTTGTATACTTACATAGAGTAATTATACCTCCTTACAAAAGACTACCAAAATAAATTAAAAGTCACCTGACCTCGAATAAAGGAAAGAATTAAAAAGCTATTCTTTTTTACCTCTAGGGTCAAATATAATAAAACGACCTATTAAACGAATATTTTTTAGTCTTACAAGGCTTTCTAGTTGAATTGCTTCTATTTGTATTTGAACGAAATGAAACGAGAATAAATTTTGTACTTAACCTCTCCCACGATTAGAATGCAACCTATGCGAAAATGTGCAGTATGCGGGTGCAGATATGACTATTATTGCCACCCTTTTCGTTTCCCTACAATTTTTGCAAATTAGAGCAGGAAAAATATAGTTTTACGAATTTCCATGATAAAAAAAAATCGCCAACTTTTTTGCTCACTTGTGTGCAAACTACATTTACTGGGATAAGTATGTAATACATTTATTTAAACTAAATATTTAGTCGGTGTACTACAGTTATCAGACAAGATACCGATCGATTACTTCACTCTTTTAAATAAAATATTCACTCAAGCGTGATACAATTTTAGTATAACGTTTAACCCTTATATGTAAGACGAAACAGTTTTATTCTGTTCTTTTACTGTGTCTCGTCATGGGCGTGTGAGAGAATCCAAATTCGAAAAGCCTACGTCGGACCACAATAATTATAATGTTTACGAATATCCGTATGAGTTCCCCCGATAGAGTAGAGTTGTTTATTCAAAATTACATGTAGGTAACCAAGATACATTAGCTGAATAGACAGTCTTATCATAAAATCTCTAACTTTTTAATGAAAATTCATTTCAACAATAGACATAGCATTTTACAGTAACATTCACAAAATAAAAATTCTAAAAGAGAGACGTGCAATATTTATGTATACGGTTGCAGTATCTGGTGAAGATCTCGTGATGTGGTAGCATCTTCCATGTCCCCGTTTCGCTAGTAGGTAATATTAAATTGGTACCCTTTATAAGTATTAAGGTGCTCCATATCACGCGATGTCCTCATTTAAAGCTCCGTTTTAGTTTAAATGCCACTGTTTACATTTTCGGACACTTGTTTAGACTTTGCTAAATTTAGGGAGAATTTGGCAAATGGCGTGAATGCTACATTTAATTACTTCTAAACAAACTTCCCTTTTAGTCAACAGCAAAGTTTGTGCCTTAGTTTAGATATTTTAAAATCGTTTTTCTTGTCAAGTCAGCAAGATATTAAGTTGCCCAAATGCACTGGGTAATCATTCATAGTAGACTAGCGATCAGCCTATTATAGGGTACTATTATATTAATATTATATAATAGTTAAAGAGACTATCGTCTATTGCTTGGTCTTACTCTTTTAACACGGATGCAAGAATCACCCATGTTTCTCAATGAAGAGGGATTTCCATTCTTAAAGTTTATTGCGACACACTAGTTCTCAAACGACTATAGGTGCATTTTCGTCTAGGTTGAGGTTTGCTTGAGTGACTAGTATTTATGTTATGAAGCCGTCTATAAACTATCAGAAAAGTAATGACGCTTGCCGGAGTTATATAGAACTACGAATACTGTCAGAACTTTTTTCGCCGCCCGATAGAGATTTTGAAAGTATGTGGCCGCGTTTATTCAGCGGTTTCGAAACTGCGACTAGCACTGCTGCCAGATGCAATCGCGAAATCCCTGTTAATTAATCGATACTAATAGCTACGTACACTACACGCCGATAACCTAATAATGTAAACGAGGCACGGTGGTAATAGCAACCGTAGCCTATAAACTCCAGCAACGTCTGTGGAATCACCCGCACGTTGTCATCTTGAGACTTCAGATGTTGCCCAGTAATTTCACTGGGTACAAAACACCCTTCAAACCAAATCACAATAATGTTGACATGTCATTGCTTAGTTGCAATATTTGGCAATGCGGTGGTACCAACCCAGATGAACCCAGCACCAGAGATCTGACCAACTCATCATAATTTTGTTTTTAAAATCAGGAGTTATCTAAATTTTCCCTCTAGTGAGGTCGACATTAAAGAAATCTGCGACTTGCTTTCATCTGTCTACTGGGAGTCAGAGCAAGTTTACGGGCGCTATAAAATGTTTTATTGTTTAACGTGTGCTGTTCTTATTGCTCACTAATGGGGCAAGTGTTATATATTTTGCACCAAGAAATACTTTTACAGATATTGCCATTAGGCGATGAGACTTTTAGTGATGAAATACTGAAAGAGTAAATTCACATTGACAGGGTTAAAGATTATTGTACTATTGAATACAATCGAAGATATTATGCTTAAGGCGTTAAGGTGTGTCTTGTGTATTTTTTTATAAGTTCTATAGATTTTATACAAGAAACGATAAGTCTATTTTATTTTAAGAAATCGCGGTTAGGCTTTCAGAGACTTATACGAGCTATTAAAATCGAATATACGGGATTTCTTAATGGCTTTTTATCTCTCTGTGACGTCTCTGTTCCACAGTACGAGCCTACGATCTCAAACCACGAAGTATTTGCGGGGTGTAAGATGATGGCGCGATGCATAGTTTCTTAATGCCTCGCCTTAAACTAACTTATTTTTACTGCAATAACCATTTCAGTAATAACCTGAAATGTCAGAATTGGAATTATGGATTGCGAAGTCCCATAAAAATGTAAAATAAAAATAGCATGTACACAAGACAACTAGTCAAGCTATATAGGTGCACTTCAAAAATCGCCGCTATTGCCACGAAATACGACCCTTATTAAAGGGAAAATTGTATAGCTCTGTGTGTTATCGTGTGTACCGCAAACAAAACATTATTTTTACCTTAAATTATGGCATCAATAAATCTGGCTAGAATAACGGAATCTTTGTCAACAATGGCTTGGGTATCGTCCGTACTTTGCATCATTATCATTGTAACGATAAATTTGTTTTGGTTACATTTTCGCTCTAATTTTCATTTGCTTTTCTCTTTTTCTTTGTTAATAGTAAATGCTGACATTAAAAAAATATATATACCTTTGGAATGTACCTACGTTATTTATAGAAGCGAAGCCATATTTTTTGACTGATGTGTAAGCAGAATTTTAGATAATTTTGTAACATATGAGCTAAAAAAGTTATAAAATTTTTGGGAAAATTGCAACCTATTCAATGTTTTTCTTGTTCTTCTATTCAGAAAAAAGGGTAAAGTAAACCTTTCGTGTCGTACACGTTGGCCACCTTTTCGTAATATTTTATTAATGAGTGGTACGCGTGCCGTGGAATTATTAATCCGGGACGGATGTGGGACGGGACGGCGACACGGGACCGGTGCGGCCGTCTCGCGCCTGCCGTGCTCACCTCGCCTGCTGCGAGCGTGTAGTGTCAATTCCAAGTAATTTATTTTAAATGTACCCTTTGTCATTACCTATAAGAGATTTTTTATCGCTCGGATAAGACGTCTTGCTCATACTAGGTTCGATTTGGTTTAACAAATAATAAGTAATAATAAAACGAAATTTAACTTTTCAAGGTAACATTAAGTGGTTCTTGCTATGTAGAGTGTAATGATCCATAATTTCATAAAGAGTTGACAACTAATGTTATTTAGGTACACATACTCGTAGATTCATTCATACCACCCACATCACCCATACATCGATTTCACATAATCTCACTTATTTACTATTCACACAAGTTTAGGTAACTGCTTTACATTTCATTCACGCACTCATCGTCATTATAATTTGCTTCACAAACACACGTATCTATTATTATTTTAAAATAGTTCGGATACAAAAAATACTTATTCACATAAAAACAATATATTACTGAGTTTTTGGAATAAATAAATACGTATTATGTTGCTATTATGGCAGCGCTTATGCCATTTTCATGATGTTGTTAAAAGAAAGAATAATTTTATTAGCATTCATCAAAAAGCCGGAAATTGTTAAAATTATTTTCTACTGTAGAGCAATTATTAATATCTTGTTTGTTGTGTGAAAAATATTTTTGAACACTGCTTTGATGTGTAATAATGATACTCTAAATCCGCAGAGACATTTATCTATTAATAAATAATAAAAAGATGTAAAAAATTATATACTTCTTACCTACATAAACAAAATATCGCATTTTGAGAGGATAGTTAGAAATTTTGAATAGAATAAAGTTAGTTGATGAGGATAATAAAATTATATCTAAATAGAAAGAAAGAAAACCTTTATTTTTAGACTCACACAGATAAACAAAATTAAAACACAAAGACACCTTTAAAGTTATATCAACCCTGTGCGAGGCCAAAAAAGGGCTCCATCTGAGCATAGTGCCGTGACATTAAGTACATACCCAATGCCACACCAAATAATCAATGAAGTCCCGTGTAAGCCATTGAAGTATAATATAATATACAGTAAACTGTGGATATACATGAGTTTACCTCTGATTAACCATTCAGGGAATATAAGAGTGATGCAAAGTATACTATATTATATTGAGTATTATAATAGCTAGCTGGTTCCCGCGATTTCATCCGCATGTAAGTTCAATTTATTATTAAAAACACATTATATTTTTTTTGCAATATTTCATTACTGAGGAACATAACATCTCTATAAGCCGATTTCAAAATAATAAAACTTCAATGCAAGTTGCAAGCAACCCCATGAAAATACTATCAGTAGTTTCGGAGATAGACAGAATAAAGTTTAGTATACATTTGATACACTTACAACTTAATGGTACAATAATGTATTCTATACATTGCTCAAATAAGTAGAATGCCTATCTATTCATAAATCAATCGAGAATAAACATTTCACAACACTTTGATCCCTTATCTAAGTCAAAAAGGATCGCTTAAGAACGTTGTTTTTCTCATCATATCCCCTAAAAATATGAAATACCGCACCGGTCAAAGTAAATCCACTGACAAAACGCAACCTTTCTGTCATTTTGTTTTACAAAGGAAAGTTATTGAAGTTTTCCCGACTCTCATTAACTTTTTCTTTTGAACATTCATAAGCATCCTTATGTATACTTGTTTAGAGTCGACAATAATTGATGTTGGATAATGAAATTATTAGCAGTGGTCAGATAAAAATATGTTAATTCCTTAGGTTGTTATCTGAAGTATTTGCTTTACTTAATTTGCGTCTAACGAGGATCGATACCGCAACTGCAGAATAATAGTTGTAGCTTGGAGCACCGCAGATATACAAATACACAGAAATATGACCAAGACCATTCAAGACTAAAAGATAATTAATACAGGGGATTCTATTTATTTAAATCTGACATCTTGACAAAATTTGCTATGCCAATTTCATTGCTCTTTCAAGTAATAAACTTGCAAATTGTGACAAATTTATTAATTGAAAGAGCACATGGTTTTACTTTCTTTTTCTTAGCCCATGCATCCTTTGATTAGATTATGTATTTGACGTGTTCAGCTTTCAGGGTTTGAAACGCTTTGTGGGCTAGTACGGGGCACTGTATAATTTATCTTAATAATTAACATCTCTACCCCATTCATGTGGCAGCACCAATGAAATATGTTAATTAGCTAACCGGCCGTAACATACCACTCAGATAATAATATTCACAGATTCTGTTTTAGATGCTTAATTATGGTACCATCCATATTAGAATAGAAGGGACATTACAAATGAATATAGCGGCCATTCAATGTCGAAGATGGACTTTACCTCAAAACAAATCTGTCAGTCATAATCAATACACACAGATTATTATATTAAGTGTATCGATCGAAATCGACATTATTCGTTAAATGCTCCTTTAGCAGTGTGTTAGATCACGAATAATTGCAATAGAGGTTCTCCTAACAATAGCTCGATTGCTCGTACTTTCTCGATTCGACTTGCGAATACTCATGTCTGGATTGTTAGAATCTTTAGCCGAAGTTCCTCTGGCACGAATAGATAATGAGTTGCCAAAATAGCGGGGAGATCGCGATGCGTGTGTGACACACATTTTGTTAGGCGGCCAAGAACGGTACTAGATGTCGGTCAAGTTTGATACATGCTTAATCGATGTACTGTAAACATTATATCAACGTGAACTTGAATTTTTAAGACGATATTCCCTGGCTGGCTTTACGCTGCCTAAAACTGTCTGCCTGTCTGTCTGGTGGCATAAACCGTTAATAGTTAGCTTGCAACATCATTGTTGCTGCTTTGTTTGCCAGAACAGAGGCTTGCCTTTCCGAAGCTATAAGTACATATACAATTTTAATATTGTGTTAAGTACTTGACTTATCTACTAAAACAAGTTACGGAATACTAATTTATATAGTTAATGTTTGATCGGATATGTGATGTACCACAAACAATAAACATTGGTGATATCCGCTATCGCCTATAATTTTCAGTTGCTGAACAAATTGCTCTAAAACACAAACTAAACCGACAACCGAAATCATTAACGTTAAAGTAGCAGCATCATTATTCGCGCTTCATGAAACTTTTAACGTAACGGAATATTAAACAAAATAATAATATAATGACTTCCCAAACGATAGTTCTAAGTAAAAGAGTTTCAAGCGCTTTTTGAAGCCTTAAAGGCTTAGGTTACTTATATGGCTTCAACTTAAGCAAAGAATTTATGCTTACATTAATATCATTACGACCATAATATAGTACCATTACGCCTGTATTTCTCTAGAGGATAGATAGAGGGTATAGGAAGTTTGGGTAAAGGCAAAATCAAAATATTTCATAGTAATTTTTACATTACGAAATAGGACACACGCACAATGTAGCAATATAGAGGCTAAGTGCGGAAAAGCCCAGCAAAACTAAAACACAACAACAACAACACACACAACAACAACAACACACACAACAACAACAAATAGCACACAAAACATACGTGTATTTTAAAAATGTCGTAACAAATTCAAATTTGATTGACAATAAATATAGTAAGACCAACGTCTACTTATCTTCAAGGGGAAATAAGAATCATCTCGAGGAAATGGGTTCCTTTAAATGTTCGTGGAGGATAGATTGCCAATTCTACTGCACCATTTCCATTTTGAAAACCGGTACCCATATTACTGCCAAATGCAGATTTAACAATTGAATTTGCTTGTATTACTTGGAACATATTCAACGCTCGGCTTACCGTTTGTATTTTATGTACTGTTACCATAAAGTATACATACAAACTCATTATACCAAAGAGTTATGGCACAAAGCAGTACTTACCATTTGAGTTACGTTGCCTATTATTCTTTTCTCACGCATGACTTTAATAAATAAGGACGATTTTTCAAATAGAATTACAAACATTCATTAGGGTCGAAGGGTGGGCAGACAGGCCAGACGAGCAGTCTCATCGGTATTACTGACCGTCATATAAATTTTCATTAGCGAAGCTCGCTGGGAATTCCTCCATTCGTAATAAACACACCCTACGTGGGCATATTTTTCCGCTCTTAGGAATGTACCCCCTTGGGAATCTAAATTGCAGTAACTTGGACATGAATGTTGGTTGACATACCGTTGGTTTGCAATTTTTTGTTTACAAAAAGATCTAGGTACCTAGTGTACCTAAATCTTTTTGTAAACAAAAATTTGCAAGTACAAAGTGTATGATTTTATATTTGTAATATTTCAAAATAATTAGCATTGAGTAATTCTTACTTCATTCAAATGGTTGTCAGATTTACCTGAACAGTACAGAAATTCGATAAAATATTAGTTTGGGAAACTCGAACTTAACGTCAGACTGACTAGAACCATACTGGTTTTGGCACCTTCAGCATTTAAGAAGCGGAATTCCGACTTATACCGGGCATCCGTTACTCGGCTGTCGGTACCATGAACAAAGCAAAATAATAGTCTGTATGACAGATTTGGTTTGTAACAAAACTATGAGTTGGAATCATAAGGAGTCCGAGTAATCATCATTAACTTTACTTAAGTAGTGTCTGGTCTAACTTTAAATAATGCATTCATGCACTACAGTTAGATATTTGGATTCAGAAGACCTTTAGTATAAAATTCACACGGCTTCGAGAAAATCTCTCAGGTTTCTTCACAATGTTTTCCTTCACCGTCTAAGCGCGTTTTATGAGTGAGTAATATTATCTGTTACGTAGTAACTTTTAGTAATCTGTGCTTCTACGGTAATGCACGCGGAATCCTCTAGTAGTACGTGTTCCGCATGTCTCTAACAGATAGTACGTGACCACTTTAAGTGCCATTTTACGGACGCCTTGAGCTCCTAGTCTACGACCGCGTAGCGGTTAACCGTAGCCCGTAGCAGGCGATACATCGTGGCCCGTAGAGGTAGAGACAGTAATAACTTCGTAACCCGATATTGCCCATTAAAAGTAGTAAAACCGGCGTATAATACAAATATTATGAACAGTGAATGTTTATATGCAAAGCTTACGTATTCTTAATATTATTCTATGGTAACATGTTCCTATTTACTAAGCATAACTACCTTATTACCTTCTTACACAGAGATGTGCAAAATTGTGCAACTTATTTTTAAAAATATTTAGAAATATAATTCTTTAGACTGTTTTTCTATGAAACTTACTGCCGCAGCTCGGAGTTTAGATTTATGCCCTGTTAATTGCAGCCCCTATTACATGGGACTTAAATCTCTGCCTAAACGTTCGGGAACACAGTCGTGATGGTATGTTATAATAACTATAATGACGACGAGGACCAAACTAGTTTAAATAAAAAATATTTAATTTAATATTTTTACTACTTTTTCTGCTGTAAGTAAGATGTATATTTTTAATCAAACTTTAAGTGACTTTTTAATTTCATATTTCTTTTTACTGACTGACAGTCTTCATTATTACAGCTGAGATTATGTCAAAAGATTCCAAGATTTCGAAGTTCAGCACCAGACGCCAATTGCAATATTTCTAAGCTTTTGAGATACCTTGGAATATTCAAGAAAATAACGAGTTTCTGTCAACTTGCAACTTGTGCGACGAACATCAGAATTTTGTTTGAAAGGAAACGAAATTTGAATATCACCTTTACATCTTCTAGTCAATTTTGACATCGTTACCTACATAAATTCGTCTGTAAAAGATATTTAAATATTACGAACCATAGAGATCACGAGCAAATTCTTAATCTACCACTTGTCACGCACAGCATTGTTCAGCTGAAAAGATGAACAATGTTTTTTCATTTGTATGAACAGATGACATGAGAATTTCCTCTTTTTTCAAGGTTGGCACCGAAGGGTACTACCAACTGGATCCTATTACTAAGCCTTTGTGTTCCGTCCGTCTGTCTGTCAGCGGTCTGTCTCATCAACCGTAATAGGTAGAGAGTTGACATTTTCAGAAGTTTATATTACTAGAGACACTAGAACGGCAAATACTAACTTTATTGATACTAATTAAAATAGTAACACTGTATTGAATGTATGTATAATTATATACACATTTTATTGTATAGGTACATCAACTCGTATGTTTTGAAAGACTTACAAGCAAACAGCTGTGTATGAAGTCCATAATCCTCTTTTCTCGACCATCTTATTACATGCTGTTAACAACTTTCTTGAATTGTTTCATTTAAACGTAGCTGACTTAGTTCTTCTTTTATATGGTGCTCATATTTTATATGAGCGCGTAATTTAAGAAAGACCCTTTTAGTTTCTTGTTCTCATAATTAAATTGTTCAGCGCCAGACTTACATATGAGGGTGGTTAGCCGAGCGGATTACTAGATTCTACCACTAAGCGTACTGGGTTAGCTTGACTTTTACCATAAGCGTTTATCTTCAGAGAAAGTTTTGTATTCTTAGGGCCTGGTTCACCACCCTCTGATAAGTTGCCGATAAATTACTTAGAAGATAATTTCTTACAAATTTTGATCCAATTTTTAATTTTTCAATTAATTTATTGGTTAGTTATTATGTTATAGTTATAGGTTAGCGGCTATACAGAGGTGGTGAAACAGGCCCTAAGGCTAATCTTTAGAGACGACGCTAAGCGTAAACTTACGCTTTCGTAAGTCAAATCGTAATACAAAGACATACGTGTGCTATAAAGGGGCGGATTTAAGGGAGGGCAACAGGGGCTACTGCCCCGGAACCTCCACAAAAGAGGGGCCCCAACAATAGCAGACTTCGAAAAAAAAACCTTTAAATTCCAACTAGTAAACAACTTTTCATTTGATATATTCTTTTTAGTTGTTCTACCTTTACCTCTACCTCTGTACAAACATGATTATGATTATTTATTGAAAAAATCGACGGTTTTTTTTTCCATTTTATTGGCTGTACTCCTTTGTTGCCCCGAGGCCTCCACACAGTAGGCGGCGGCACAGCTCTGTCCCCAACGTTGCTGATGTCCATGGGCGGCGGTTACCACTTACCATCAGGTGGGCCACCTACTCGTCTGCCACAGTAGGTAATAAAAAAAAAGCCTTAGCCTCCATTAGGGAAAAAATAAATTTGATGCAGTTGAATATCGGTATTTTACTTACATGGAATTTGCAACTCCATTGTGTTGTACATGACATTAGAACTATAGTTGTCAAATTTTTAGGCTTCTGTTAAACGGTTATTTATTTATCAAGCTACTTGACTAAGAGCACAATAGCCTGTCTCGAGAGCTGGAAGCGGTCTCAGTAAATCGAAATAATGAAGTTATATTCATCGTAAATTGATTTTGAAAGAACGACAATCCATCATAATTTCATATCGAAAAAGTCGAAACGAAAAAAAAAAGAAAATAAGGCTTAGCGAACACAATTGATTGTTATTATAAAGGGCTCAATTTGTTGTGTAAGCTAAATTCGTCCAATAAAAGTACACGAGTATGTCTCCTCCTAAAAAGAAATGAGTGCTTTTATTATTTCTCTTTGTTGCAATAAATTCATTATAATTTATGTCTATTGCAAGTTTAAAATAAAAACATAACTCTAGTGAGTACTGAAATATCTCTTTGATCTATGTAGGTATAATACGTATGTATTTACAATAAAAAAAGTAGGTATATAAGTATTATATCCATTGTCTAGTGCCCATAGTACAAGCTCTGCTTAGTTTGGGACTAGATGGTGTTGTGTAAAAATGTCCCCAATTTTTTTTTTTTTGATGACTCGAAAACGAATTACTTACCTACAAAAATTCAAACTAAATATTAATATTGCGTAAAATAATCTAAATCCACTATTAGATTAAAAGTTATACTTTCACTTCACATTAGTTAATATATTTATGTCACAAAAATGGAAATCGATATAATAAAAGGTACATTTTCCAAAAAAATTATAATAGAAATTAAAATATTACAAAAAAGAATACTACAATCACATAATGTTATTTAAAGTTATAAGTTGTACTTAAATCATTTCTAACTCAATATCTGAATTTGCGTCCCACTTGTTCCTTGAACTTAAGCAGGAGGACTAAAAATCAGTTTTTGCTGTATCATAAAATTATGATTCACGTAACTAGAATAAACTGCAATTGGTTCAAAGTAATTGTAAATTGATTCTAGAGAATCTCTTTCTGGCCTCCAAATTTCTTCGAATTTCTTTTTACCCTCCTTGATTGGTCATTACCCTTATCAATTAACTTTATGAAGTCGCATAACAATAATAATATAAGAATAATATAGATTTGCGACCTTCAATTGTAAGAACGTTAAACGTTCTATTGAAAGTATACGAGATATATGTAAATATACAGACATCATCGCCCTACAAGAAACTTGGCTGCTGTCGCACGAATTATCGTATTTGAACTCGATTAGTGATGACTTCAACTGCACGGGGACGACTGCAGTGGACACGTCGGCTGGGATGTTACGAGGACGGCCCCATGGTGGTGTTGCCCTATTGTGGAGGAGGAGTGTTTATACCAACGTAACAGTGATTCCGTGTAACAACCCGCGCATATGTGCAATAAAAATAGTGCTGCAGGACAAGACATTATTAGTGTTTAGCATCTATATGCCTACGGATGTGGTAACGAACTTAATTTACTTCACGGACGTCCTCAGTGCGGTGAGTGCAGTCATTGATAGTTATGGTTCAGAATGTGTTTATATCTTAGGGGACTTCAATGCCCACCCAGGAGAACGGTTTTACGATGAGCTTCTGGGGTTCTGCAGTGAACAGGACTGGACGTGTGTAGACACTGAACAACTGGGTGTATCATCCAATACTCACACATTCATTAGTCAAGCACATGGGTCAACTAGGTGGCTCGACCACTGTATAGTAACCAGGGCAACCGTAAAAACTATTAGTAAAGTATATGTTCAGTATGATGTAATGTGGTCCGACCACTTACCTTTGATAATCGAATGTAATATAGATTTAGTGGTAGCAACAAGATGTTCTCCTAGTGTCCGTATCAACAAGGTTGTCTGGGGTGAGAGAGACGCAGTACAAACAGACTTGTATACCTCGGAATGTCATTACCGGCTTAGACTAGTAGACTTTCCACCGGAATGTCAATATTGTTGTGATCATATGTGTACAGATTTTAATCATAGACATGTTATTGATGGATTGTATGAGCAAATTGTTCAAGCTTTGTGTGAATCATCTGTAGTAGGCCGGGAAAGTAATAGATGTATTAAGAAGAAAGTAGTGATAGGTTGGAATAGACATGTCAGCGAGGCACACAGGACTGCCAGGGAAGCCTTCACAATGTGGCTATGGTACGGTAGACCATCTAGTGGATATTATTATGACAAAATGTGCGAAACGAGGAGAATCTTCAAAGCTAGATTAAAATGGTGTCATGATCAACAAGACCAAATAAAAATGGATATCATGGCATGTAATCATCTAAAGAAAGACTTTCGTGCATTTTGGAAAAATACTAATAAATTTAACCATAAGCCAGGCCTTCCTGTGTGCGTCGATGGTGTATCTGACGCACAGGGTATAGCGGATCTTTTTAAAAATAAATTTAAAATGGTATCACCTTTGGGTCCTTCACAGAAGATGATCAATGTTGAGTCCGAGGGGGAATTGGGTGTTAAAATATCTGCTAAAGACGTCTCTCGCGTTATACACGCTATGTCAAGAGGTAAGTCACCCGGTCACGACGGGCTCAGCATTGAACATCTTCGTTATGCAGGTCCCCACTTACCACGAGTTCTGGCATTGTTTTACAACCTGTGTATTAGTCATGCCTATTTACCTTACGACATGATTAAAACAATAGTTGTGCCCGTGGTTAAAAATAAGACTGGTGACCTAGCGGACAAAAATAATTACAGACCAATATCGCTGGCTACTGTGGTTTCAAAGGTGTTTGATAGTTTGCTTAATTCACAGTTAAATATGCATATACAAGTACACGATAATCAGTTTGGATTTCGACCAGGCTTGTCAACGGAGAGTGCGATACTGGGAGTTAAGCATGCTGTAAAATATTACACGGACCGCAGCACGCCTGTCTACGCCTGCTTCTTAGACCTGTCGAGCGCTTTTGATCTGGTTTCCTATGACATCCTTTGGAAAAAACTAAATGATACTCAAGTACCACCAGAAATGATCAATATTATTCAATATTGGTATGGAAATCAGGTCAACAGCGTCCGATGGGATGGGGCATTTTCTTGTCCGTATAAATTGCAGTGTGGGGTAAGGCAGGGGGGGCTCAGTTCCCCCACACTGTTTAATCTTTATATGAACCAACTGATTGAGGAGCTGAGTAGCACCAGAGTCGGATGCTATATTGATGGCATTTGTATGAACAATATAAGTTATGCTGATGACATGGTGCTGCTCAGTGCCTCAGTATGTGGGTTAAGGCAACTGGTGGCTATATGTGAAAGATATGCCAGTACTCATGGTTTAACGTACAATGTTAAAAAGACTGTGATCATGGTCTTTGGGGCCAGGGGCAAATACCCAGAAGTAGTGCCACCAGTTAAACTGAACGGTGTACCCCTAACTATAGTACATACGTTTAAGTACCTTGGACATGTGTTGGCCTCTGACCTCAAGGACGATAATGACATTGAGAGGGAGCGAAGGGCGCTGTCTGTGAGGGCAAATATGATTGCTCGCAAATTCGCACGTGCGTCGACACAGGTCAAACTTACTCTATTTAGAGCTTACTGCACGTCGTTCTACACGTGCGGACTGTGGGCACATTTCACCCAAAAGTCTTACAGCGCCCTTCGCGTCCAGTATAATAATGCGTTCAGGGTGCTGATGGGGCTGCCTCGGTACTGCAGCGCGTCAGGGATGTTTGCTGATGCTAGGGTAGATTGCTTCTATGCAGTCATGCGGAAGAGATGCACTTCCCTGTTGCAAAGGGTGCGGGGCAGCGCCAACAGTATCCTGAGTATGATAAGTAGCAGACTTGATTGCTCATTTATGAACCGCTGCTCCAAGGTGTCCGCTGCACCAGTGCTGGTTGTGGAGTGGTGAATATGTGTAATGTGTGTATGTTTTACTAACATAAATTTTAAGAGAAATTGTTACTAACATTATATGAGTCCATGTTACTTGAAATAAATTATTTATTATTATTATTATTATAACAATGTAATGTAGTAAAAAAAAATTTGTCGTTTACATAATTATAAATTTTACAAAATATGTACACACATAAAGCCAGTAAAAGCGGAACTCGTATTGTATACGCTATCCGTACAATAAGAAGTCTCATTATACTGGAAAAGTATAGCTTAGCTGAGCCGTACATACTCCTCATGTTAAATTATTCACTTACCTACTGTAATTTTCAAGCCTACTTTTAAAGTCGAAGTGTTGCATTTTTCATGCCAATATACACTTACTTTGCGGTGTTTCCCAACATTCTATCCCTAGGGATAAAAGAGGGTTAAGTGCTTTTCAATAAAATTCGAAGAGCGTTTGGTCAATTTTTAAGCATACGAGTGATAAAATATTAACGCGTAAGAAATTGAATACATGAAACGAAACTTCGGGACAAATATTTGAGCTTTTTGGGGGTCGGGACTGTATCTTTTTGCCACAAGTTTATTAGGTACACCTGGAACATTAGGTATACTTGGAATACAATTTTAGGTTATTGATGGCCTTATGAAATTGTTTTATTAGGTATAGTGAGTGGTCACTCGAAAAAGGACCTGGAGGGATTGGAAAAGTTTTTTGCCTGATTTTAAACATTCGTTTTCATTCAAAATCAATTTGATATTTCCATTTTCGCGTGACATAATATTATGAATAGTTTTTTAAATGCCCACAAGAATTTATTTTCTTAAAAACTGCAAAGATTCGTATGTTAATCTACAGTGAATGTGTCATTGCTTGATACATGGAGGTTCCTCCTAGGCTCGAAGGCACGATTTATATCAGTCCAGCGAGGTAATTGTGTAAAAATATCTGACAGTTGCAATCGCTCATCTCTTTTTGCTGTTACTGTAGGTTTTTACATAATGTCAGGGATCGGTGCTCAGCAAAACGTACAATAAAATATTGTTACTTGTGTGTTACTCGTAAGTAACAAAAGTATTGTAAGTTTTGCAGATAGTAAAATCTTGTGTAAATAGTAAACTTGGCGGGTGGGACTCGCCGTGGCTTAATGGTCATAGCGTAGGTCTGGTGTATTGATCCAGAAGACGCAGGTTCGAATCCTGCCCGCAGCCGTTTTCATAAACATGTATACCTATATTCTGCCACCTACATTTGGAAATTTTAACCACTTAGATCCTAAGCAGTTATAAATTATATAGGTAGCTTACACCAAATGCCCATTAAACCGCAGTATTTTGACGTCTATCTGATGCAGATGATAACGAATAAAGAGATTTTTCTGACATTTGTATGCCCAAGAGGCTGATCACTACTACTATTTACGGCACCTGATTATTACCTGTGAATCACAAATAAATGATTTTGATTTCATTTGATTTGATTAAAAATGCGTCACGATATTTTAATTATTTACCTAGAATCTAGATTTTTTTACCCGACTGCCGAAGGAGGGTTATTATGAGAATGATGTGACATGTTGAACTGAGAAAACGGTGTCATACGACCAATTTTGACAAGTCATTGATGGTTGGGAAGTTGGAAAAGCAAAGGTGTTTATATATTGAACGGGAAAATTATATGCCAGTAGGGACCTATATATGTACTCTAAACATATCTGACCAATACAAAAAGCTAAATCAGTATTTTGCTTTTTAAATACCATCACGCTGGTATTTTCCGACTGTTCCAATAGAAGGGTTCTACCGTTCTACGCTCACATAGGTACATATGCCTTAGATTCACAAAATCCCCATAAGAGAGACGACCTTTTTGATAGGTACACAACTATACACAAAAGGTTACTAAAAGGACGTTCTGCCATTCTCACTTTACGTGATTACGTTATATTATTTGAATTCGGCTTAAAGTTAATATAAAATGTATCCCTGCACAATCCATCCATTTACAGATTGACAAATACAATTACGATTTTCTCGCCCCTCTAAAAAACGAAGCCGTTTTCTCTTTGATAGCTTTATGCGGAATGAATATTAAGCTAAATAGCATGAATCAAGGAATTAAAGAATTTATTTGATTCCAACTGGAACAATCGACTTTTTATATTAGTTGATTGATACAATTTTAAGTTAATTATGTTTGCAATTTGCCATTTACTCCTCACAAAGGGAATCAAATTAAAAACAAAGTAACCTATGGTCCACTATTACTAACCTAGTGTGGCAGACTTCAGACAGTTTCATAAGGTTTATGGATTTCTTTCATATTTGCAAGATAGATTTCGAGAAAAAAGGTTCGATCCACAAATGATTTTTAGGTTAGATTATGAGTGTTAAGTTTTAATATGAAGAAGTTGTAGGTCACTTAAGCTGTTGAGCAACATTAAAACGTAAAAGTATTATATATTACGCGCCACTCTATTCCATAAATAAGCAGCCAGTTCCTAAGTTAATTGCTCTGATCAACGTAGCTATTTCTACAATTTAGCACTAACTCCATCCGTTGAACAATCTTCGCGAAGCGTCTTAAAAGCACTAGCACTCAAGTGCCCCATTAGCCAGCAGTCAATCATTATAAAGCTCGTACTGCAACGTCCTGACGCAAAGTTGATCTCTCGCAAAGAGGGAGTAACGAGCCAGAAAAGAAATATATGAGGAATATACAAAATACTTATATTAACCTAATATAACAAACATGAACTGCCTCATTTAGACTGCCTCGTTAGACTAATGGTCCCAAGTGCAACTGCTAAGTTAGAGGTCCTGGATTCAGTTCCCGGACCGAGCAAAGTGTTGTTGGGTTTTTTCTGTAAAATTCCCAACAGCAGCTTGGAGTCTGGATTTGTGCCCGGTTGATGGAAATAGACTCGCCCTCTATTATATGGGACCTTACTCAATTACGACCGTAACAATATGAAATATGCGGCTGAATATTGATATTTTATAAAAAATCTATTGGTGAGAGTAGTTTTTAGGGTTTCGTACCGAAGGGTGCCAACGGGACCCTATTACTAAGCTTCCGCTGTCCATCCGTCCGTCTGTCTATCAGCGGACTGTATCTCATAAACCGTAACAACCGTAGAGTAGAAATTTTCACAAAGTTTGTATTTCTAGCGCCACTTTAACAAAATTACAAATTTTATTGATACTAATTAAGAATTATTTAAAAATGGTACGGAATCCTCGACCGCTGCGACCTGACTCGCACTTGGCCGGTTCTTATTACTTCGCCACGATATCCTCAATTGGTTCAAATATCAAAAATAAAACATAAATTAATATACAGTACCGTAATTTACAGCTATAATAAAGTAGCAAATGCGATGCTTCGTTTGTGTTTTATAACCCACATAAACTTAACAACCGTATGTGAGTAAAGGTAGGATTCTCGTCTGAATATTGCCAATTTTCAGTGGCTTACGGACCGACTACTGTGAAGTATTAAATGCCCAATTTATCTTTATGTCATAAATGCCATAAATTCAATGACATGTCTCATGAAAAATGACAGCTCATTTGTTATACTGAACTTGAACTATTATGTGAACTAAAATAAAATGTTGTTCACAGCCATCTACAACAGGGCAACAGGTATGTCGTACCAGTCTTTATATTAAGTAAAAAATAGTCATAAAAAATTGAGCAATAATTTATTAATATTGTTCAAGTACTTATTATTCGCTCAGCGGAGCTAAAAATGCCGCAATTATAATATTCACATTATATTACAAAAGTGTTTATTGATCTCTATGGGAGGAAATCCTCCAAATTGGCTTTTTTAGACTAGAAACTGTTCTGAGGACATAGACAGTGAGTATTAGGTGTGAAAATCACATCCACGGTCTGTGAAGCCGTATGACGACAATCCGGGTACCTACTAAGAAGTCTGACTACACAATCAGGCTAAATACCCAGTTATCCTATTTTCGTAGAATGGTTTAATGCGCTTACAGTATTGTTATCACTTGGACAGTCACGAGCAAAAACATGTAAGTAGATACTAACGAGCGTATACACTAACGAGCGATATTTTCATGAATGAACGATTGCAACTTTGAAATGCCATAATAGTACCTATTGGTTCGTAAATACTGTGTTCGTAATATCGCTTTTGCATGTTTTACATGTTTTTGCTCGTGACTGTACATATAGGCAATGGTTATAGGCAACTGGTTATACCGGCAAAGGGATTACGTGAAAATGCATCGCCGGATTTCCAAGGATTCAGTTATAAAATGGAGAGATTAAGGTTAATAATAATATCTAAGTATTCTACGCAAGCAGTAACGGATATTTGATTAGATCTAGAACAAAATCTTTAAAGTAAGTTTCATTATATAAACGTATAGAAGTACGTTTATTGTAAGTAAATTTATTGGACACTCAATGGGATACTGACTAATATTATTTAAATATTTTATTTATTAATGCCTATTTCTTACGAATCCAAATCACGTCCAAATTAAACTCGAAAATAGTTCAACTGTGATTTGAGACTAATATTTTGTGCTAATGTGCGAACAACAAAGATAGAAATATTAATTAAAAGTCCTACCTAGTAATTACGTGTATTCCCACTGGCTTCAACTGAAAACTTTATCAACAGCTGAAGATGAACTTCAAAGTTAGGCAAAACTCCTTAACTAAGAGTACCGTCAAATCCAAGTCTCAAATCTTGAACACACTAGACTTAGTAGTTGTTGTACAATCATGTGAAATCGTTTGTTCCTTAGCCTTGCACATAGCATAAGTATATTATAATACCTAATACAAACTTTTTAAAAATAATCTCGAAGAAAACCTACATAAAACCTTTTTTTTCAAAGTTGAGGAACGTAAAACGTTTATCTGTAGATGAAACAAAATTTATGCTTGCGTCATCTGTCATGATAAAAAGGCGGGAACAAAATTGTGTACCTATGTGGGAAGCCGCGCTGCCGCGCATTCGGAAACACATTACAAATGCAATCAAGCGTTCGATTCGCGTATCGGAAATCGGTGTCCTGTGGGAAATGAGCTGCACCCGCCTTAACCTATGTTCCCTCTACTAATGACACCCGACACTTACTTGGTTTGTTATGCGATGTTCGCGTTGTTTCTAGGTTAATTTAATGCGGGATACGGTTGGCGGCCCTGCATTTTCCATTATGTCAGAAATAATTTTTAGAGTGGTGTTAAATTGTTTCCCTTGACAGCTTAAAAAAGTAGTCAACAATGTCCGCTATGTTTACTTTCCATCATTTTGTTCAAACAACTTACTAAGGCGGCCGCCATTTTTTTTCTGTAAATAAATATCGAATTACTGTCATTGATAAGACGATATACATCAAGTAAAGAACAATAAAGTCCATTTTATTACTCGTCTACAAGTAATAGCTCTAAAGCCATGTCACTTTTAATATTAGCAAATTAAAGTTTGGATATCAGACGGCAGGATTATTTGAAATCCTAAGGGATCGGGGTCAGTAATCTTAGACCAATCTAATGTAACTCGAGAAAAAGATTCGATCCCAATATATTGCAGATTACCTGAACGTGTGGTTCTTTCAGTGTGTAAGTCCGTATTTGAGTATGAAATATTTACAGATACAAACTAAGTTCTATTTAAATGCACTTAAAGCACATAATATAATTATCATAATACCCATTATTACATTACACGTAACTATCCGGTTTTGCTTTGAGGCTCTATTCTTAGATTATTTTTATAACCTCCGCACGCACCGTCGCGTGTACTCACTATCGCGTATTTGGGCAAGTCCTTCAAATGGTTCATGACAGTGGGACATTTTATTTCTCTATATTTTTATTGCAATCCTTAAAAACTACATTTTTCAATGACCTAAAAAATATCCATGAACTACATTTTTCAATGACCTAAAAAATATCCATGAACTGTAGATGTAACTACATCAGCACTTTGTAAATGGTACTGGGGAGGCCATGTCTGTCACATGCCGAAAGAAATTTAGAAAACCGGAAATTGCAAACCGTCGTTGAGATGGCGAGACGACCTGGATGTCTTCCTTAATAACTGGACACGTAGATAAGTGGATAAGTGGAAGAAAGTGGGTGTGACCTTTGTTCTGTGAGTGGGACAATACATACCATACCATCACGCCTGTATTCCCCGAAGGGGTAGGCAGAGGCGTACTAATGATGTACACCCACATTTCTCCGGTACGTTAAGGCCCATCTAATAGGGGAAGAGCCTATTGTCATCAACCGGGCACAAATCCAGACTCCGAGCTGCTATTGGGAATTTCACAGAAAACCCAACAACACTTTACTCGACCCGGGGATCGAACCCAGGACATATATCGAAGCAGTCGCGCTTGGGACCACTAGACCAACGAGGCGGGCTAAACAATAATAATAATAAATGTTTATTGCATCAGCCAAAATAACTTATTCTATTTACATTGAGGAGCATCCTTTTAAGGAATTAGTTTGCTTGTGTTAGGAAGCTCCGCCATTCCCGAGTTAAACTAAACGAGACTAAAAAATAAAAAACACATTTCACATACCTAAATAAAACATATGTTCAATCAATGTCGCATTACATGACACTAATCGGTGTCTAGAAAACACGACACATGTACACAACATTTTCATGGCTTCCTTATTTACAAATTAAATTACATCTAAAGAACATTCAGTTACGACTTACGATACTGGAGGCCGATTTGACTGAATAAACGATCAGCCAAAATCTGTCTAAACACTGTAAAATTACAGCTTTTAATATCTATACTTACTAATCATTATTACTATTATAAAGTGGAAAGATGTGATTGTTTGTTTGCATTGAATAGGCTCCGAAACAACTGGACCGATTTGAAATTCTTTCAAAATTTGAAAGAATAAGAAGTAAGTTGTAAGAATAATAATAAGAAGAAAGAAGAAAAATCTTTACCGAGTAACATAGCCTATATTTTTTAAAGAAATACTCCAGACCATGCAGGCGAAGCGTCTACAATATATACTAGCTTTCCACCAGCAGGTGTAAAGCTAGAACATACTATAGACATAAAAAATCGTCTCATTCGTCTAGTGATAGTAGGCGCGACTGCTAAGAGGTCTATTCCCAGATCCAGCAAACTAGTTATTGGGATTTTCAATAAAATTCCTCAGTAGAAACTGGGAGATTAGATAGCCGCAGCAGTGATAGCCCAGGAGAATGACCACTGGACTGACACGTCAAAGATCTCGAGTTCGAGGCACGCACCTCTGACTTTTCGAAATCATGTGCGTAATTATTACTCGCTTTAACGGTGAAGGGAAACATCGTAATGAAACCTGCATGCCTGAGATATATTCTCGGCGGCAGTGAAGTCTGCCAACCCGCATTAAGCCAGTGGTGGACTATGGCTTAATCCCTCTCAAATTGAGAGGAGATCCGTGCCCAGTAGTGGGACAATTAATGGGTTGATGATGTGAACTGGGAGATTGGATTTGTGCCCCGGACTCTCTTCTGTTACATGAAATCTAAACACCCTGGCGAACTGTGAGTACACATACACCTCTGCCAAACCCTTCGCGGAACACAGGCATGATGGTATATGTAACTAAAGAGGTTTTCTTACTTGTATACTATCTATCCACCCATTAGCACGTACTATTTGTAATTTGATCCGCAACTAAAACAGAACAGATTGATTAATTCTGTTAATAATCCTCTTAGTACCAGTTTTCTTTTTTCTGCACACCTTTCAAAAACGTCGACCAGTATCTTGACATACGACCTCGCGTTCTGAAAAATAACATCCGCTGCAGCACCAGTCAAGGGCTACGGAGTATTAATACCGATATTTATTTTCGTTCTGATGTCATGTCGGCTATTTAGAACGTTAAAAAATAATAAAGTAATTACTGCCGTGTCGTGTAAATGTAGGGGGATAAATTATGATTTATTAGTTCCTGGTTTTGATAAATAAATTAACTAGTAGGTATAATGTTTGTAAAAAAATATTTGTTAATCGTTCCGATTTAAAATCATAATCATCACAATCATCAAGTCATATACTTACTGTCCCGCTGCTGGGCAGATTTCCTCTCAGAATGAGAGGGATTAGTATTTTTAAGGGGGAAAATTCTTGGTGTAACGCACCGCAGCTTCGTACCCTGCTTGACATCGATTTTTTCTTTTCCTAAAATTAGAATATTTGTATACTTGTAACAAAAGTTTATTATGTAATACCAAACTACACTTTCATATTCGTTTTAACGAATAAGTATAAGAAGCAACAAAATGGTAACGCACCTTTTAAAATTTAGCATAGAAATATTGTTCCATTATTCTGATTTTCTTCTTTTGTTTGTAGCCCGTTTCTTAAGTGCGGAGAATGAAAAATAATTTTCATCCCACCATCTCGGAAAGACTATTTTTACTCTTCGATATCTGAGTGCAAAAGTCGTTTTTATCCTCTAGAGAGACAAAGTAAATTGAATTTAGAACATCGTGCTTTTACCCCCCTGGCGCCGAATTTATCATACAACTTTTTTTTAATTTGTTAAAAACTCAGACTTGGAACCTTCCCTGGGTTCCGAGTCTAAACGCAACAAAGTATCGATATATGTCGAATCGATATTTTTGAAAATATCAGCATCGATACTGATATTTTTATTTAAAAATATCGATATATGGGCGATATATATTAAAAACCAAATTATAAAACAACAAATCAAGTCGACCAAAAACAAAAAATACATTAAATATAATTTGTTAAAAAGATGTTAATATAAAAAAAGTATTCCTTTTTGGGATTTTATAATCTTAAAACTTATAAATGTTTATTGGTCTGTAAAAAATATAGATTTTTATACCTTTTCGATACTTTGAATTTTATATCGAAATATTAAATATCGCTCAAAAATAACGATACATTAAAAAAATAATATCGATATATCGATGTATCGATATTTTTTCAACAAGCCTACCGGAACTTTCTTGGTGTACTTTTTTAAGTCACTAACACCAACATTACAATACCTAACAAAAATATTACACTCAAGTAATTGTAGCAACGTTACTTTCAATTTCTCTAGTATTACATACCTACCAACTAATGTACACATTATGGAATGCAATAAAGTATTGAGTATTGAGTATTGAGTATTGAGTATTGAGTATTGAGTATTGAGTATTGAGTATTGAGTATTGAGTATTGAGTATTGAGTATTGAGTATTGAGTATTGTGTATTGAGTATTGAGTATTGAGTATTGAGTATTGAGTATTGAGTTCTATTCTGTAAAACACCTATCATATAGTATTTAATACCTAAAATGAAATAAAAGTATCTTGTGGTTGTAAATGTTTTTTTTAGTCATTTCCTCGCTGAGGTGGGATGAAAAGTTACGTGTTGCACTCGAGTGCAAAGATTTTTCACCTTGTGCTCTTTTAATTCCCTCGCTGACGCTCAGGATTCTAATTTTTGAATCACTCGCTCCGCTCGTGATTCAATTTTAGAATCCTTCGCTTGCTCGGTCATCAAAATTGAGCACGCGGTTAAAAAGCAACTTTGCACTCTTGTATAACAAATAACTATTCTCGGTGTAAAAAGATTACAATATTACAACGAGATGAAATTTATTACAGTTACTGGATTTGAAATATAAATAAAATAGTAGATACATCCGACAAACAGTAGACAAGTTGGCACGCTGATCGAATATCGGCGTAAGAATAAATATTGAATGAGTGTATATTTTAATTTAGCGATGATTGGTGTAAATTAATCCTAATATTCTAAATTAAAACCTAGAAGTGTGCTAAAAATATGCCTGAAACTGGGATAATGATAAATAATTAATATAAATAATTATAAATTAATAACCAGACAGTTTGTAAGCGGAGTCATATGATCATTGCTAGGAGTTAGTTATTTGTTAGTACGGAAAACGTCTCTAAACGTACCTATCTACAATGGCACTATTTCTGACTGATATCTATACTTATATGTATTATAAACAGGAGGAGGAGGGGAGGAGGGGCTCGTGGCTAAGTTATAACAACGCTGATCAACCGATCTGGGGAGCTAGACTAGTTGCATTTTGACATTCGAATCGACAAACAAAATATATGGAAATGACACAAGCTTTCTACAAATCGGGCTGTCACTAATGTCATTTCCATACATTTTGTTTGTCGATTCGAATGTCAAAATGCAACTTGTCTAGCCCCCCTTCAAGGTTAAGCTACGATTGCGAGTTCAGTCTGTGGATGGGTGACCATTTTTAACACATCGAGACCCCTCCGTGCCTCGGAGAGCATGTAAAGCCGTCGGTCCCGGTTGTCATTCGAACATCTATGACAATCGTTAGTGTTAGTCAGAAGCCCAAAAAGCCTGACAACCAGTCTACCCTTCCAATATCGGTATTGCCCAGAAATTGAGTTGCGGAGGTCTGATGGCCGTCGCTTCGTGTAAAATACTAATATTCAGCCGGATCTGGTTAGACTGGAAGCCGACCCCAACCTGATTGGGAAAAAGGCTAGGAGGATGATGATGTATTATTATTATTATAAACAGGAAAGATTTGATTGTTTGTTTGTATTGAATAGGCTCGGAAACTACTGGACCGATTTGAAAAATTCTTTTACCATTAGAAATCTACGTCTTTACCGAGTAACATAGGCTATTATAATTTATAAGAAATACCTATACCACATAGGCGAAGCGGCTGGGGGAAAACTTACTTATAAAAGTAATTTAGCAGTCACTGACATATTATACCAGGGCAATACACAAAATTAGTCGGTAAGCCCTTAAGCACCGCCAATAAAATACGATTTATTGCTAAAAGCTCAGCACAGTACATATAGGTATGAAAGATGGTATCACGTCAAACCGTTCTAGGTCTAATAATGAGATGCCGAGACGTCGTGCGCGGAGGCATGCACCATTCAAATCATGCAAACTAGAGTGTACAACGGACCTCTAGTCTTATATTCATATTGTTCTGACAAACGGTAAAAGGATTGGAAAAGGAACATTGACCTTTGACTAGAAAAAATATTCCTAAATCAATCAATCTTACATCGAAAATAATGTTAAAGAATAAAAAAATATATAAACCTACTTATATTATAACTGAAACATATATTATACTGTAGATAACAACAGCAAAAAATATGAAAAAGAAAGTAATAGAGGTGTAACATTATTCTTAAAACTTTTTCTTTCAAAGTATGCATCATTCTATTCAAAATTCTACTCCGTTCAATAAGCGCTTTAAACTTTTGCAATAGAAAAGTTTTAAAGAGAGACTTTTGGTTCTCTGCTCGAATTTTTTCGCAATACTAATGAGGATAGAGTGGACTGACGACCGCGGAGTTCCATTGTGGAATAGCGCTCGACCTTTTTATACACCGGATGCCACGTCACTGGCCTGTTGAACTTATTGTTACGTCAGTGATGAAACCCACACTATATTCAATTTTTGAAAATCCAACTCATAAAAGATTGTTTAGGAAATATGACAGCGCTTTTGCCCCTTAGCGCGAGACAATGGTTCTCAGAGAGTCGGTTCAAGCATAACTGTACTTATTGTCGGATATTTATATTTTCCTCAGAGTAAAGGCTTTTTTTAATACTCTCTTTAATGTTTAATACTCTCTTCAAGGGTTTTTACCCAACAATCAAGATGATGATGTTCATTCAACGTTTTATTCGAATACCTACACTTAGGGCCACAAAGAACTTTTTTTATCTTTTCCCATTCACATTTTTATTTATTTTTTAATTTCTAAAAATGTTTTCGCTTTTATTCTCTAGCCATATATCATTCGATTTGCGTAAAATTAATGTAATTAGGTACTTAATATAATATCTTAATCCAATCCTTTGCTTTCTTTCATCAATGATAAATTAATATAATTAAATATTATCAAATTATTTCCAAAATATTTCGATATAATTATGTAATTAAATGCCAAACATTCCCTTGGTCTGGTATGGAATAGCTCAGCACAACTTCACGACATAGCGCGTATTTTGCGTACAAACATTTATTTTGAATGATGGGCACTTTTGTATGGACCCTGGCCTGATATCCAATAGAGTTTTAATGTATGTTAGCTTATTGCTTTTAGCCTACAGTTACTGAAACGAAACAATTCATGTTAAGAATCGACCGGAAATGTACAGTCGGGGACATAAAAGGTGCATTTTCTATGCCTCCTATTTTTTTGTATAAATCATACCTACAATGGAAAAGTTCACGCTATGCTGAATGTTGGCCAGATTATCACTTGGGTAAATAATCTTAGCGTGATAGCATACAATAAAACACACATTTAATATTGTACTTAACAACTGACGCGTATAAACAATGAAAATCATTTGACGACGTCTGTGGTCCCGTGGTTTGAGTGCCGAGTACTTCGCGATCAGCAGGATCGCGAAGTCGAGGGTTCGATTCCCACATGAGACAAATACTTATGTGATGAACATAAGTGTTTGTGTTTGTCTGGGTGTTTTAAGTGTATTATAAAAATCAACACCAACCCATATACTATCCCACTGCTGGGCACGGGTTTCCTCTCAGTATGAGAGGGATTAGGCTATGGTCCACCACGCTAGCTTAATGCGCGTTGGCAGACTTCATATGCCGTCGAGAAAATCTCTCAGGCATGCAGGTTTCCTCACGATGGTTTCCTTCACCGTTAAAGCGAGTGATAATTACGCACATGATTTGGAAATTCGAAATAAAGTCAGAGGTGACCAGCCAGCCAGCCCTTGGATTCGAACACGAGATCTTTGACTTGGCAACCCAGTGGTCAATAATATGAAAAAAAAAACGAAGTGGGGATGCATCGAGTTGTGGTTGAAGTGGACAAGGGACTTACCCCGCTCTTCTTAGCTAAAGAGAACTGACGCAAACCTCCAGTACTGAGTACGAACGATCGCAGGGCGGTGTGGCAAAGCAAAGAAAGATGCTTTTATCGGGCTCTCCATGAACCAGGAGTAGACTTTTAGCGTCCGTGTCCTGGCCATGGAAATATCGGAGATGTCCAAGGTGTTGTTTGTGCAATTATGGACGAAGTCATGATGACTAACAACTACCGGAAATATATCATGGACGATGGTCCGGTTGGCATAATGTCGGGCATGCCACCGTCCGGGAGAGTCTCTTCGACATATAATAATAGTACCTCTGGTTGTTCGCGTCTGGCTAACGATGAGAACTTGCACAGACCTTTTTTTCTGGCATAATAAATGTATTTGCCCGACCCAGTTCTCAAAAATGGTCATGCCACACTGTACTAGAATCGCTCTATCATCACAGACAGGACTATTGTAGCCAAATAGCCTGATATTGTGGTGATAGACCGTTAAGAGCGTATTGTAATTATTGTTGATATCGCCATCCCGCATGACAAGAACCTCATGAAAGCCAAGAAAGGTAAGAAGTATCTTCATTTGGCACTTGACGTTGTGTGGATGAATGAATTCAGTGATTATAGTACCGATCGTTGCCGCAGCCGATCAAGAACCTCGACTAACATTTAAGGAGACTCGCGTTGGGTGAGTGGATCAAGGGTTTGATACAGAAAGCGGTACTCCTAGATACGGCTAAAATTACAAAATACATTACTATCACGATTATAATCCGACAAGGGTTGAGCAGAACTTTAGGTAACATTTGGTTATACATGTCGCCTAAATAAAAGGGGATGAACCAACAAACATAACATATAAGTATATGTATATATAGTTGTCGCTGTACAGCTCGATGTATAGATCGAGGGCATAAAACACATCACCGGTTTATTTGTTACATTTAAAGAATGAATTAAAAGTTCACAGCAGGAGTAATCGAGTCCAGTATACACATCTGTGAGGGTAGGTTTAGAAGTAAACATAATTCATATCAAATCACAAATCGTTGTTATGAAGAGTAACGAAGATAAACGTCTGTGTATATATTTTTTGAGAATAGCATATGAAGTGGTCACTTCGCCGCTGACGCTCGCCGTGAGAGGACGTACCGCTCGCGCTGCGCTCTCCCACTCTGTCCGTCTCGCTACGCCCCGTCGTAGTGCCTCGCAGTCGACCCGACTGCAACCCTTTTGATCAAAAGTTGCCTTTTTCAAGGCGGCGGCTGATTTTCTGTCTTTACCAAGCCACGGTTCGCTCGCGTTTTTAGACCCCTTCAGGGTAAAATCCACAGTTTCGTGGTCCTCGGTGGAAACCATCCGGTGCCAACGAAACCGAGTGGGGTGTGGACCCGATACACCCGCTGCGCCCCTTCTGGGCAAAGCATATATCGGAAGGAGCTAGGACCACCGGCCTTGGGGGGTCTCCTAGTCGACCCTAGCTCTAACCCCGTTCTCTTACAGCTCCTCTAGTACTTAGGTACTAGAGCATAGGAACCCGTTCGCACAATAAGATTGGCGACGGGAGACACTCTAGGGCACACTACAGGTACTCACGCCTCCCTGCCTATACCCGGCAGGGAGGGTTCACTCACCCACACAACCCCGGGCTTATCCAACCCGGGGACGATAGTAGTAGGATACTTTTCTTATAATAATTCGCCCCCAATTTCCCTCTCAGGCATCTCCTCAAGATGTCTGAAGCCCTATTTTTAACATTCCTCAATGAGGTCCTCCTAAAGGACCCCGATTTTGTAGCCAAATATGGCTCCAAGCTCCCGCGTGAGCTAGTCCGCCGCCCCGCCCGCGCTCCCATCCCCGATAGCCCGGCCTCGCCGGACCCAGATGTCCCTTACACCCATAAGGGACACCTGCGCGAACAATACAATTCTCCGAAAAGCCCGGAGAATTATTACGACCCGGATTCCCCGAAACCGATCCATAATATCGAGAACAATAGGTTCGCGTCCCTATTGTCCGATTCAGAGAATGCCGACGCACGTGCGTCGACTTCTCAGTCACCGCCCCCTCCCAAACCGGCGCCGATGGATACATCGGCACCGAGCGACCATGAGTCCGAGTCGTCCCTCTCGGACTCAAGCTCTAGCTCTGAAGCCTCAGACGGTTTCACTCCCGTTACGGGAAAAAAACGGCCCCGCAAAAACAAGGCCAACTCAACCGCCCCCTCCAAGGCTCCCAGGACCGATACGGTCAACACCGCTCCAGCCCCTCCCCTCCCCAATACCTCGTCGCAGGTCAACCCCTCCCCCGCCCCTCGCCCCCAGCCCTCGCAGTCTTCCGCGACTGCCCCCAAGAAGGGCAAAGCCCCACCCCCCGTCATTGTCCATGACAAAGAGTCATGGGTAAATATTTCCAAGGCCTGCGTTGATCGCAAGATCAACTACACCCAGGCCAGGACAATACTGGAGGGTATTAAAGTTATCCTCCCCTCCCCCACCGACTTCAGAGGCTTTACCAGCCTCTTAACCGAGCGTAAGGTGAATTATCACACCTATACGCTCGCATCTGAAAAACCCCTCCGTGTAATCATCCGAGGTATCCCCAAGGAGATAGACACGGAGGACATCCTTAGCGACCTTAAGTCGCAAGACATTCCCGCCCTCGAGATCCATCGCATGCACGGTGGCCGCGGAGCCACAAAATATAACATGGTGCTCGCGATCATCGAGCAATCCGAGGCTGCTAAAGCCATTTTTAATATCCGCTCCGTCTGCCACTTGTCCGGCATTCGGATCGAAAAACCCCATAAGGGGGGTCCGATCGGGCAATGCCACAATTGCCAACTTTATGGTCACTCTGCCCGCAATTGTCACGCAAAATCCCGGTGCGTGAAATGCTTAGGCAATCACGCTACCGCGGACTGCAGTCGTCCCAAGGACAGGACGCTCTGCACAGAGCCACCCAGCTGCGTTCTGTGCGGTGAACAAGGCCATCCGGCCAACTACCGAGGCTGCCCAAAAGCCCCAAAAATCCCTCGCAAGCATGCAAATCGTGCCTCTGCTAAACTCCTGAGGGAAAGCCCCTCGGCGGCCCTCCCAAACCGCCTCAGCCCCCAAAGGCCCTCGCCATGGAACGCACTGAACCATCAGCAAGCGTTCCCGCCCCTAAAAACGCCACAACATGTGGCCAACATCCCACCCCTTATGGGTATTCCTTCCCGCGCACCGGCCTCCCAGGCCAACATCGTGGGAACAGCCCAAGCCCACCCGGCCGAGCCCGCAAAGGTCTCTCGACCTGCACCCGCGCCTTTGCCCGCGCAACCCCCCTTGTCTGACTGGGACACCTGTCATAAGGCGTTCAACCTCGTTCCCTACGAACGTATAACAAATATGGCCAACGCCCTCAGAGCCAATGAGGGCAACGGTCAAGCCATCTTTGAAATTATAGTGAAGAATGCTGACCTAATGCATGCATTCACCAGTGCTTCTTTTACAAATGGCGGTAAATAAAGGCAGAACCAAACCCCGGTCCCTTAAAATAGGTTTTTTCAATGCAAACAGCATGCATGGTCAACGCGATGAGATCGCCACCTTCCTCCGCGATCATCAAATAGACATATTCCTGATACAGGAGACCTACCTCAAACCCTCCAAGAGAAACCCTGGTATTGCAAACTATCACATAGTGCGTAATGACAGGACCCGTTCTCGAGGAGGTGGTACTCTCATATATTACAAAAGGTCCCTGTACTGCATCCCTATGGATCCCCCAACCCTCGAGCATATTGAGACCTCGATATGTCGAGTAGGCATGACCGGACACCAACCGATCACCATCGTATCGGCATATATCCCACCTGGCAATGCTAGGCTTCACCTCCGCCCCGACCTTGAAACCCTCCTAGGCTTAGGTGACTCAGTTATCATAGCTGGAGATCTTAACGCGAAAAATATCGCGTGGAACAGCCACTCGAACAACCAGAGAGGCAGAGAGCTGGATAATCTGAGCACCTTGCTTAACTATGACATAGTCGCCCCAATGACGCCCACCCACTTTCCCGCTGACGTAAACCACCGACCTGACGTACTCGACATAGCCCTCTTAAAGAACGTGAACCTAGGTTTGCGCTCCTTGGAGACGCTACAAGAGCTCGACTCCGACCACCGACCTGTGGTCATCAAACTAGGCCCTAGGACAGATCCCTTAGACCCAGGTCAGCCCGCTCCAACAAAGGTGATAACGGACTGGAGTAAACTCGAGGAACGCCTTAAGTCGACTTCATCCGTTCACCTGGACGCCATCCCCGACTCATTACTGTCAGTAGCCGACGCGACGGGCGCGATTGACTCCCTCACTGGTCACGTACAATCCGTGTTGAACGAATGTTCGCGACAGATTCCAGAGGAATTTGATGACCGCTGGAATCTGCCGGAGGATGTGCGAAGGCTGATGACGGAGAAAAACGCGGCTATCAGAGCGTACGATAGTTTTCCCTGCGAGCCGAACCGCACTCACATGCGCAACTTACAGCGCGCTGTAAAGGAACGCATAAGTGAGCTGCGCGAGGCCCGCTGGGACAACTTGCTGAAGGACCTGGAGCCCACCCACCAGGCCTTCTGGCACCTGACTAGGAAACTCAAATCTGACCAAGTTTCCACCATGCCCCCTCTGAATCGACCAAACCAAAGGCCGGCCTTTGACGATGACGAAAAATCCGAATGCCTAGCAGACAGTCTAGAGGCACAATGCTCGCCCAGCACTCTACCTGTAGACCAGGCCCACCTAGACGAGGTGAACGCCGAAGTCGAACGTAGAGTCACCCTCTCTCTATCCCCCGATAATCTTACGGCCCCAGTAAGTCCCGCCCCCTCCTCCCGCCCTGACCCCGACCCAGACGACTCCGTCCCCCCTGTCACTGTGGACGAAGTCCAGAAAATCATTAAGAATTTACGACCCAGGAAAGCCCCCGGATCAGACGGCATCACCAACAAGGTGGTAAAGCTCTTCCCCGCCCACCTCATCATTCTAATGACCGCCATTTTCAATGCGGCTCTAAAAAATAACATCTTCCCACAATCGTGGAAAGAAGCCACCGTCATCGGTATCCCCAAGCCCGGCAAACCCAGGACTGAGCCGTCCAGCTATCGCCCCATAAGTCTTCTTAATGTCCTAGGGAAGATTTATGAGCGTCTAATCTATGCCCGACTAAAGGACTTTGCCGAATCCCACAATCTCATTCCTGACGAGCAGTTTGGCTTTCGAACCAAACACTCTTGCATCCACCAAGTGCATCGCATAGTCGAACATATCAGCGCTGGTTTCCAACGCGGTATGACGACTGGCATGCTTTTCTTCGACGTGGCGAAAGCCTTTGACAAAGTCTGGCACAATGGCTTGATATACAAGCTGTATTCCTTCAATGTGCCGGATCGTCTCGTGCTCATCATTCGAGACTTCTTGTCAAACCGCACCTTTCGCTATCGCATTGAGGGTGGTACGCTATCGTCCCCTCATCCTATCCGAGCCGGGGTCCCTCAGGGCTCCGTGCTCTCTCCGCTCCTTTTCACGCTGTACACCAGCGATATTCCCAAGAGCTCAAAGTCACAGCTGGCCCTATTCGCTGACGATACGGCCATCTATTATTCCGGCATTAGCCTAACAAATATCACCAAAGTCCTCCAAGCCTCGGTCACTGCCCTCGGAAAGTGGTTCAGGAAATGGAGAATTGAGGTGAATCCCTCCAAGAGTGCAGCGGTTCTCTTCCACAAGAGTTCCAATCTTTCCGCTCAAGTCCAACCCATCTCCCTATTCGGCCAACGGATCCCTTGGGAACCAAAAGCCAAATACCTGGGCGTGATTCTCGACCACCGACTCTCGTTCCGAGAGCACATAAAGACGGTGCGCTCGCGCGCCGCTTTCGCTCTCGGCCGCCTGCACGGCATACTCAATGCGCGCAGTAAACTCTCCCTTAATTACAAGGTGAGAATTTACTTGATGTGTATCCGCCCCATCATGACCTATGCGAGCGTCGTATTCGCTCACATTGAAAGTCCCGCAATCCATAGGATGCAGACCCTCCAAAACCGTTTTATGCGCAAAGCCACGGGCGCCCCGTGGTTCGTACGCAATAGGGACCTCCACCTCGACCTAAAACTGCCTACCATCAAGCAGTACATGAAACGCGCCTCCAAGCGTTATTTCGATCAGGCCCCCCTCCACCCAAACCGCCTAGTAGTCAGTAGCGTAGACTACAAACCCTCTCTGATAAGTAGAGTGCGCCGCCCAAGGCACGCACTCACTTACCCTGACGACCCGATTACCGTAGCACAAGAAGCACTCAAACAGGCTCGACGCCATCCGATTTACCGTCCTCGCCGGCGAGGCCCGTCGCGAAGACCCCGAAACGGTACCCCTCCCCGTCCCTTGCTCGAGCCGGCCCGCGCCGAGCCAGTAGTTTTAAATTCGTCCCTAAATAATTTCAACCCAGATCCAGCTGTCCCTAGCTGTCCCCCCAGCAACGCCCTAAGCCGAGGTCCGAGTCCCGTTAGGGGACGCCCTTAGCTGCGGTTGCTTAGTTTATAAGTGTCCATGGCTGGAGGCACAAAAGGTGCCTCGCCACCAAGCCCGGTTAAGATTCTAAAGCTCCTGAGCTAGAATCTACATCCGTCATAAAAAAAAAAAAAAAAAAAAAAAAATATGAAGTGGTTAATTCGATAGATGTTTGGGGGGTGATATCTTTTTTCTCCGGCAGTTTACAGTGTTCTGCCAATAATGAAAATTGAAGCTTATGATGTAAAGATTCATTTCATATCATAATTATTTTTATTGGATATACCGGCCAACTTTACCCATCATTCTTTCCTTGCATACAGAGTTTGATGAATAATAATTTGTGAATCAAAATTATTATGACGAAAAGTCATTGCTTCTTATGCTAATATTCAGAGAAGATGCTAAGCATAAACTTAGGCTTCCGTATGTCAAATTGTCATACAAATTTGACATACGGAAGCATTAATTTACGCTTAGCATCTATATTAGCCATAGTGTTTAATGATCTTCTTAAGACGAAAACATGTAATAATACGTTTCGTATATATGTATGCGATCATTCATCGCATTCATTTAGATATCGTAATAGATGCTTTTATTAGCAGTTAAAGGTAAAGAAAATATAGAATTTGAAAATATCTAATGCTTACATTCTTATGCTATAATTGACTCTTATTAGTTTATTTTCCCAAATGATAATAATCTTTATCAGATTTAACATGTCAAGAATAAGTTGTACCTACTTCAGCTATTCTAAGTACCTATTTGTATCGAAGTGATGACTGATTTACATACAACATTCTAGGTGATTTATTTCGAAATAATATCGACATATTTCGACACGTGTCTGTAATGGGTCCATAACTCTTTAAATATTACCTATGAAAACATAAATACCTCATGTTATCTCTGTATGAGTTTATTAATAGAAAAACAGGCCATCATAATAAATACTTACGTACTTCGACGTCATGGTGTGACGTGTTTTGACGTCACTAGCAATTATCAACTTCTCCTTTGCGTATCCAGAGAGTATTCCTATTTATTTCTAAACGCGGAGAGATATTGTTTAGGAACGTTTTCAAATCACATTCAAACATTCCCTACGCTGCTCTGTGTCATTTTACGCTCATTCTACGCTCATTGTGTGTATGAAATATTGGCTCACGAAAATAATTGTCAAATAAACATAATTGTTTGTTACGTTTGTTAAGTTTTTATTACATTACGAATTAATTAATTATTTACGTAACGTTTTATAAAACGTATAAGGTACTAATATTAACAAAATAATAAATAAAAAAAATTCTTCATTCTTCAAATTTCCGCACCTAGGCGTCAAAGTACTCCTCATCGCTGTCATCTGGTAACGTGCCCAGAAGACTGGCAGCATTGCCACGTTGAATGGCAATGCTGATTCTGTTAAGTTTAATATTCAAACGGATAAATATATTAACTTGTTACAAAAAAAGTATTGTGTTATATTTATATTCCCGAACGTTACCGACAACTTTTCGCTGAAAAGCTCTTGATTGGATTTACTTGTCGGATGATTTTGCAAATTCAAGGTTAGTAATACGATCTCCCGAGTTATTTAAAAAACGATAATTATAAATAGCGGTATATTGTACCTATGCGCTATTCACTTAACACAAAACCGTCTCGTAGGCAGTTCGCCAAGCCCGTTGAACTCTGTTTACGAATATTTATTTACGTAGTCGAACAACTCAATTCGGAATCGTTAGCAACACGCCATCAATTAAAAGACTATCTCTACAACAATATAATTATACTAGATCTAACTGTATATATATATATATACCCTTAAAGGCCCTGTTTAGCTTTGAATTAATGCAGAAACAAAGGCAAAATAGAAGTTATTAATCTTTGAATTTTGCGATAAAAGAATTTTCTTAATGCAAACAACACAAAACCAAAATCTATAAAATAATAAAATGATTCATTTTCCTAGACTATAATTGAAGTACTGTGACAATACTTTATAGTAAACCTGTAATCTTTCTCATATGACGACGCCCAAACCTATTCAGCCTTTAAAGGCTTCAGCGCTAATTTGACCCCGTAAGATAATTATAATATTAGCGGGAACGCAAAAAAAGGGTTTAATTTTATTTAAATAGAAAGGTACATGCATATTCTGACCTCATTAAAACTCGTAGTTACAAAACAGTTGCTTATTAGCGTTGGCAAAGGAAAATTTAAATGAATCTGTAGAATCGCCACGTCTGTGAAAAATTTTGAGAGTCCTCCACTTGGCTCCCGGGTATTGTGGTGACACTTGACCCGTTTGTCTAAGTTGCTGCCTAGTTTACACTTGAGCTAAACTATACTTACATAGACGCTCTTTTGTCTCAGAAAGCTTTAGTACATCGTGATTATAGAAATATTGTAATATTTTTTTTATACAAATAACTCGATAATTGAACAAACAAAAACTACTTCTACCATTTTCCATTTTCCAACATTAAAAGAACTGCCTGTTTACTAAATTTAGGTACGGTTTTGCAAACCAGATCACAATTTGTATTTTGTGAGCTTCTGCATACAGTAACTGCGAGTACCTATGTGCGTGTCACCATGTCAACACGGCATGTACAGAGGCGGTTTGAATTTGTGTTTTATTTGTTGCCGCTACACGAGAACCCGCTGGTGACTTTATTTCACGACATTTTCCTTTTTATGTTCACAAAATCCATGAATTATTTCCACTAGGTAATAAACATTGCTTTTTTATTTCTCTAGGTTGAAGATCCGTTGTACGGAATTGGCAGATAATACACGAAGAAACCTTCCTACCTTACCTACTATGGCTCAAGATCCCCTCCATAAAACATTCCTTAATCGTTCTTCAACTTATATTGTAGTGCGCAAAAGGCAACGTAACATTTAAAAACATTCCAATTGAAGTAAACTTTGTAAGTTAATCCTGTGTAAATCCCGTTAAACGGAGGATATAAGAACGAACAGAGTTACTTTTCATCAGATTTTAGTAGTAGCTCAAACGACGCGCGTAAACCTCTTCGGAGGGCGCGAGGGGCCTGCGCGATGCGGTCTCGCCAGGGATGTACGTAATATATCCTGCGGATGAAGTAGTTTCCCTGACATACAGATCGCAATCGCTGCCTCGGCCACGGCAGCGGCCTACGCTCGACGTATTATTCGGGCCGCCGCCGCGAGTGCCGTCCAGCGCGCAACCCCCGCCCCGCACCCCAACCCTCATCAGCGATCGAACCCACCTCAAAACGGCGCCCCCGGAGCCCCCAGAGCGCGCGCCGGCCTCGCCGACGCCGTCGCTCGAGCGCCCAAAGCTGCGCGAGCGCACTAAAGCGAAGCTGCTCAAGAAGCTCGGCCGCCATGAGGATAATGAATTTGGAAAAATTGTTAGAACCCCCGCTCCCGATGAATTCGAATTGCCCGCTCCCCTTCCTACTCCAGCATTCTCAAGAAAGAACATATTCGACCGTGACTTTGATGCACTGTTCGAAGTTGCGAATTCACCACAGTTTGGGGCCCACATCCGGGTCACTACACCAGAACCGGATCGCCGGTCGGATCTTTCAGCAGCACACTTTCCATCTCCTACGGCGTCTGCGCTGAGCCTCCTTCCACCCCGGCCCCAGTCTGAGCCGAGTTCCTCACCCGCGACCTCAGCTCGTACCTCCACGCCTTCGACGCCAACACAACAACGTTCGTCTATTGAAGGTTCTGAATGAGAGTGCGATTTGGGTTTGACACGCGTGATCATCGACTAACTCTTACTCTTACATTAATTAAGCATGGTGACTTGGCAAAATAACAGCATTAACGCTTCACTATACAAGTACTTATCATGTCCATGAGGTTGTACATAACAGTTTGACGGGTTTTGACTTTATTAATGAACGACTTGGGTACATGTATTGCACGTTATTTTAGTCTGTATTTACTTTGTTTTTCACAGGTCCGAATTCTAAGTCGAAGAAAGTTAGTTTCTTCCGTAAGCTGAGTCGAGCGAGAGAGGCGCCGACGCTTCCGCGTCCTTCCGCCATGCAGCAGCAGCCTTCCGTCGAGATGGCGTTGCGAGAACTCACCCACCCTACTCATAACGACCAACTCAAAAACCAACAACAAGTGACATTCAAACTGGTGAAAACAGGTGAGTGAATTTTAATAATACATATTTTAGTGCTACTGGAGCTTTACATCTACGAGTACGTTTCGTTTAAATCCGAGCTAAAATGCGACACAGTAATATTTTACTAAAATATTTCATTACTCTGCAACGGTACAAAAAAAGGGTGCAAAAAAAGGTATCGTAGAATAATATAGTGTGCAATGTGACCGAGATATATAGCATATTGTGTACTTAGTTGAATAATATATGTCTAGATACCAGGTATCCTACTTTGAATATTGGATTAACTATCAAAGATATTCGCGAAAGCCTTGCGTGCCAGGCCCAGTAGCACCTAAATCACATTGGTACGGCACGTATGTATACCATCATGAAGATGTGATCCATGCATCATGGGGGCAAGCTTAGAGATTTTCCTAACTGAAAAACTCTATAACAATTTCCCTGAACTGGGAAACGAATCCAGGACCTCTTATTTGACGTCAGTATTGACGGCCGTGCCCCTCACGGCCGTCACGTAGTTACGTGGTTAGCAATACAACTGGTATAATGATAATGATATAACTAGCGTTTCTATAAAAAAAATCCAAAGATAATTTTATCTTCTATCTATTTAGACCTCTCCCTTCCTTTTCCACACATCTCTGTTCTTTGTTAATGAGGGCCCGCCATTATAGTACAAGTCGAGCTTCCCTCGAGCGTCCCTCCATTTTTATTTCACGAACAATAAATCCTAAGCAATTTTATTTAAACATAACAAAACATAAACGGCTTTTCGATCACGTACAAGTAAGAAGTTCACTACCACTGGCCCATTCAATAAAATCTCGTGTGAAATGTACGGGAAAACGGTCGCCGTCTGACCGTGGCCTGAGTTAAGCGATAAACGCAGTTACGTACTTGTGAGTTTCAGCTCGTTTCTTTTTTATCTCGCACTTCAAAGTGAAACAATGTCACTATTTCACGAGGCACGTCGGCAACACAAAGGCATGCAGACGTTTTTCCACGTTCAGTATAAAATCTTCACATCGGAACAGGTTTTGCCGTCAAACTAAAATCATTCGCGAGCCCTCTCTCTCCCTTTGTGTTTTTTGAGTGGGTTCCATGTTACTGACGCACGCAACTGCCCCCGGGTTGTCGGTTGACATCAAACCAAGGCTACAACGAATTTTCGACGCTTTGTTTCAATTTAGGCTTTCAAATATGGAAAAATAAAGACCATATTTTTTTTTGGAACAAAACCCAAATAGTTTTTGGGTCTAAATAATAAATACAGTTTGATATGATCCCGTATTTACCCCTGTATTTTAGGAAGCGTTAAGCGTTAGGGTGTAATTGCTGTTCATGCATAGCTTGCAGGTGTGTTTAGGTATTATGTAAATGAAGGCGAGAATCATTATGATTCAAAAGTAAATTTCACAGAAAATACTGAAACATAAATTTAAGCAGCGAATTCTTTGATTCCATCCTTTCATCGAGGACTTTCCGAGTTAAAGTACGTCTACATTTCCGGAGAAGAGAGCGTGCTGTGACTTTGAAATACGCAACGTTAAATAAACGTTGGTTAAGATTTGGCAGGTTAATAACAACATTTCGTAAATACAAGACTGATGAGATGGTATATTTTCTCAAATCAAAATGAAATGGAAATCAAAGAAAAGTTGAGTAGGTACCGAGTTTGTTTATATTTAAGCTTTAATACTCGTATATCAAGTAAACATTGATGGTCGAATCTCTTCGATGTTCGTTCTCAGCAATGCTATTTGGAGGCAGATCGCAGAGACGTGGTCTGTTCGCGGAATTGCGTCCGTTGGGTACTTTAACAAAGAGCAAAACACTTTGTTATACTACCGCTTTTTGGGACGTATTTCCCGTTTGATGATGCTATCCATTCATTTCCGGCGATGGGAATAAAGCCTCTGTGGTAAAGTTACACAGAGTGCCTACCTCACATGAGGTGAAAAATCTGCTGACTGTTTGAAATATTCTCTTTCATTGTCGCTTGTACAATGTATATCGGCTTTTGTGCACCTAATTTTTTGTATGAAAGATAAAACCAAAATGTACAGTTAGTTTGGCATAAAAATTCTATTCATGTAAAAGTAAAAATGGATTTCCTTTTCTACACAAAATTGCTGCGAGCGCTGTTTGCAAATCATATTAACAATCAAGCGGACCCACTTTTCACTAGAATATCTTCGTTCGGCTATATCACATACTTAAATAAACTTGAGAGACTGCAAAATTTATGTATTCGTTTTGTCTTCAACCTTAAAAAGTATGACCATGTCTCTGAATTTCGCAAGATACTCAAGTGGCTCCCAATCCGCTCTCGCAGGAATACTCGCATTTTGTGTCTCCTTTTCAACATCCTGCATAATCCTTTATCCCCTTCCTATCTGCGGGAACGTTTTTCCTATACTCGTTCTAATGACTCGCCCTGCAGGTCCCATCTCCGTACCCTCCTCAAATTCCAGCCCCACAAAACCGACTTTTATTCTTACTCCCTTTCCGTGCACGGGGTTAGACTGTGGAACTCGCTCCCTCCAGAAATCAGAGAATGCAGAACTATATCAATTTTCAAGAAACGTGTTAAAGAGCACTACCTTTCGTCAACACCTTGAAATCATGTTTGCAACTTTTTATATATTTTTGGTTATAATTATAAATTATTGTGTATTTGTTATAGTATGCATTATATATTTATTATATGTATTTGTTATTGTATCATAGGTGTACTTTTTTTTTTTTTAATATGTAGTTTATGTGTTTGCTTGTATGTATTAGTACTTATGTTATTTTTTCCCACACTGTTGTCTACATTTCTTTTTTTTTTAATTCTCCTCTCGCAGGTCTGCTGGAAGAGATTTCTATAGAAATAAGCAGTACCTTTGTACTATAGTCCTAATATTATTATTATTATTTTTTTTAACTTTCTGGTTCAGTGTGTACATAAATAAATAAATAAAAAATAAATAAATACTTATCTACAAGTTTTATGTGGCTAATAAATAACAGAAACAGCGATTCATGTCTTCGTAAATGAGGGTGAATGTCCGAACGTCTGCAATTAACTTTTAAAAACCCATATAACAAGAATTTATGTATTATTTTTCTGATTCACTCCTTGATACGTTTATGGTGTTTCTCTTGTGGGCTAATAAATGTCTGATAAAATTTACTTTGTTGAAAACTGTTGTTGAATTAATCCCAGGGCACAAAACTTGGCTCATGTATTTCGATCTTTGTTACCGCTGTCTCTACTACAAAGGGGAATAAGTAAATTAAAAGGAAAATTTTCAAAAATAAATCTATCATTTAAAACAGAAAGCAAAATATTTCGTACCTATTTGTTCTTTATTTTTTTTTTGTGTAATCAATATTCTCATCTTATAAACATGGGATGACGAATAAGGATATTACTTAAAATGAAAACTTTCAAACATAAAAATACGCAAATTTGAAAGCAAGATATTCCATATTTGTTGGGTAGGTAATAAAATAAGTACCTCTTTTTATAAGTATGTGTGTCTATTTAAGTTTATAATACATCATGAAAGTATGTTAAATACACTATGTAGCACATTCATGTATCATTTGATCGTCCTTACCACCCTTTGAAGTTTTGAACTCTCTGACACAATAAGTACAATTACTTATGTAATGTAAATAAATATTAAAATATCATTTCTTTTACACTGAAAACACCAGATGTGCCAATTTAGTCAACTGGATATTGATATGTCCAATTGAGTGATTACACACAATGAGGAAGTATCTAGGGTAAACAAAACTGAATGAATAAACAAAATTTAATGTTACCAAAAATATTGTATTGTATACTTTGAAATAAGCTGTATGAGTTTTATTCATGCGGAAGAATAATAAAGCAAACATAGCTACATACAGCTTATTTTGCTCAGCATACATTCAATATTTGAATGAGTTTTTTATAGTTCTCACCATCAGATTTCCCCACAGTCTTTGCAATAACGTGTGCACAAAGAGAACAACAGAGTTATTTTAACATACAAACATTTGCCACGGAACATTACATAGGTAAATGGACTCGACCATGCCTTAATAATGCAGTACTCAGCCGCCGCGAACTAGTAATAAAGTTGCTAGTTTAGCATCGCGGTTGAATAATGAATCGCTAACTCTGACATGAACCAATGTTAATTAGGATTTTACTAAATTTGTGGCGGAAATAATAGAAAATTTCTGATACTTCCGCGAAAAATTATAACATAACATACCACCACGCCTGTATTTCACGAAGGGTTAGGCAGAGGTATGTATTAACGTACACACACAGTTTGCCCGAATGTTAAAGTCACATGTAACACGGAGCCAACGTAGTGTCAATAACAGGGCACAAATCCAAATTCAAACCCAGGACCAGGTAGGTAAACCTGATGAAAAGATAACTAGACAAAGCATATTCTTTCCAAACTTGCAAAACAAATAGGTAGGTACTAAAAATGTACAATAAAATCAATCAAAGTGAAATGTTATTGTCATCCGGCTGATGTGGTTATTATGATAAATGCACCGTAATGACCTTTTAACCAATGTTGTGATAAATTGTAATTTTTAACTCTGATAGACATAATTAATTATACCTGATTAAATGAGTTCGCCAATTTTTGAAGTTAAATGCTGTGTTATTTTTTTTACATTCCACATAGCTTTCTTTAGAGCTTCTGATCGACGGCCCTTATAGGGCCAAATAGCAAATCTTCTACGTCAATCTATCAAACGCATCTACCAATTCAATTGGGCTTTCCAAGCTTATCCTTATATAAAATACCCAACCGCTGTCCCAACTATTCCATAATTTAAAATATCATGACAAAACGTAGGTGTTTCAAAGGAGTATAATGTCAACTGTTTATTTTCTCATGCATGCTTTAAGAGTCATAAGAATTAGGTCACATGGGTCAGGATATGAGTCAGCATCAGTACTGTTAAAGCTTTTGCAGTTTTCTATCTTTGTCTCTACAATTTTTTTGTACTGGAAACATTGAACTTTGAACTATACAATAATTGGTTTGTTCTTAAGAAAACTAAGAACAAACTTTCTTTACTTAGTAGCAGGTCGAAGTTTGGATATGTGGCCAGTAAATGGCAAAAGGGACATCCATTATATGGGACCTAAACATACCGGCCGGGATACAACATATCTGTTGGCGGCATTCCACTAGGTCACTTGCTTAACAAAGGATGGTCCTTCCTGGTTTAATTAAATTCGTATTCATTCATTGTAACGAGTCGTGCGTTTAGAAAACAAAACATTTCCATATAAAGTATTACCAAGAAACACATCTGAGTTAATTAAACAATTACAAATATGTGTAATCCGTTCAGTTGTATCTGACAGCCGGCTGTTGTGGTTTGCTTTCATACGCAGTACGGCACGCCTTTGTACAGTAATCCTACATAAAGGATGTTGTTCATTGTTCGCGCGTTCGTTGTTAACGTTTCGGTTTCGAGTCAGTGCTGAGATGCGGTTGACACCTTAACCCCGCGCTGTGGTTTCTGAGGAGCCGTTTCAAGTACGTGTGAAAGTGACAACACTACAGGATTAATACCAAGTTCAACGCTATCGTAAATAATTACTCCTTGTTATACGTGGTAACATTGTTACGTCTGGGCCCCGAATCGTTCAAACTTTGATCGGAATTTCCAAGTGTGATTACGATAAGTACTTCCAACTTCCTCCCTTTGAGGAAATGTCGTCAGAAATTAATAAACGCCTATTTAATTAATTGCACGCTCATTTTGAATTGTAAAGTTACGCTGATTTAACAGTCGTACAGATAGACGCCTACAAAGAGACACATCAACAAATTAGAATTGGAAACGCCAACACGATGTATTTACGTATTTTACCAACGTTGAACTGTTTTTTGCAATTATCTTAATATAAAAAACAAAGTCGGGTTTGTTCACTTATAACTATAGAATTGCTGGACCGATTTTTACGGTTTTTCATTTGTTAGAATTGTCGTCGCCCTGAATAACAGTTCAAACTTGGCGCGGGCGAAGCTGCGAGAAAAAGCTAGTTTTCCTATTTGTGTTATTTTCATGAGTCCCTTATTTCTATGCTTACAATATTTTAACACGAATAGAAACTCGAAACATCAAACCGCATCCCCATATCGTGGTTTTAGCTCGAGACCACCTTTGGCTCCGAGACCACATTAAACCGTCAGTTGCTATAACCATTCGATAACATCCTGTGTATATACCTAGTAGTTAGCGCAGATAAAAGCAGGAAAATTTTGCCTTAGGCTACTGTTTAGTAATCAGGTTGCGGAGAAAATTTGCTTCATTTGAAATACTTATTAAGGCTAACCATAATTACGTAAATAAATAAACATAGTATACAATTACGCTAGTTTTCCCTGACAGTTTAGGCAGAGGTGTAAAATGTACACACATCTTCATTTTGGTATATTTAAGGCAATAGAGGGCGAGCCTACTGCTAATGCTTGCGCACTAATCTAAACTCTGAGATAGTACTCAGAATTTTATAGAATTTCCCAATAACACTGCACGATCTGTGAATTGAATCCCAGATGTCCACGCTCAACAGCAACACTTGTGACGTTGTGACCACTAAACCATGATGCAATCTTTGATTAAGTTGGAGGCAAACTCCAACAAACTTGGAAGTTATTTATACGTGTGTTGTGTACTGATGCGTCAGCATGTAAAGAGCTTTAAGTCTAGAACTTGACATCAAAAACCACAACCAAAAACTTTCGCCATTGCCACTGCACATATCTTGATTACATTTCGTCAACTTTTACTAGAAAATTAAAGCCATTTCGCAGTTTACTCTAATAATTAATTATGCTTTAGCCATACTTAAAAGTAAACTTAAGCATAGCTACCGTCATTTGGCGTATGACCTATACCTGTGTATCTAGTACGATCAATTAATAAGCCGTTAGCATTAAGGCCGAATTGGGAATCATGATTGTTACATTATTATTGCATATTACCGGCTGCAGTTTAATGATGGAACCAATTAGAGAAAGTAGCGGTTGATAGTAATAATGATATTGAGGCTTAAAGTAGGACATATTGTGGATACGACGAATTGCTTTTGAAAATCGATTCTATCAACAATGTATGTAATGTAATGTCACAAAGGTAGTAGCAGTCATCGACTTATCGACCGAAGTGTGGCATGATAATTATAATTCAGCAAGCTTGACATATCAGTCCCTTAGTCATTGACTTATAGGTATTATATTACCAGACTTCCCTACTCATGTGATTTTACTGCGTAAGGGCTGGGCGGACTGCATGTCACAATGACACCCACGAACTTGGTCCCAAAATGGTCTATTATGAACTAGTTCGCGACAGGCTAAAAAACAAACGCCATGCGATACTAACAAAGATGGCGTTAGTGTTTCTGTGTACGGCGAACGCGTCTGTCAAAATGTTCGATCGGCCCCATCTTAAGTATTTTCCCTTTTTTGGGCGCGAAAAATCCTCATGTACCGTCTACCGTCGCGGCAGGGTACCTACCTACCATCACACTTCGCCTTACCTTTTACTATAGTCATGGATGCGACTACACAATTAGAAAAAAAAAATAACATTGACATTTTATTTTTAATCATTTTAATTATTTAATTGTATGTGTAATGACTTATTTGTACTTTTGTATTATTTAAATGTTTGATTATTATGTATGTAATAAATTGTGATTTTTGTATGGGCCTAGATGCCTGAATTAAACAATTTTATTATTATTATTATAACCTCGGGATTCGTTACATTCACCACGACCATGACCTGCTGTGTTCGGATATAACCACCTGAACCCTGGTCAAAGGGAGAGTCCGCCCTTTCTTTCTACTAAAGATTCACGTGGAGCTAACACGCGCACCACAGTAGAATTTTGCCTACTTAACTCACACAGTGGGCTTTAGACTGAACTCTTAATTCGAGTTCAAGTACGGATTCATAATTTTATTATACTTACGTAGGACATCAACTGCTGAACAACGGTTACTCATAGTTTCGATATGACAATTGAACTAGGTATACGAAATAGAATAAATATGTTATTGTAATTTGCATAAATGGAAAAGGTAAACTATGATAAAAGAAACTCAAAGATATTATAGGGTTCTTACAAATAGCCCAGCAGTAAGGCAATAAACAGATAAAATCGATAGATGACTACCTTAATATTTATAAATGTTTACGGTTTATCTCACGTAAATGGATCTTATGAAACTATAGTCGAATCAAATACTGATTAACGTTTCAGACAAAGTTCTATTTAGTTACAAATTATGAATCGATCACTACGAGCTCCGTGACCAAAACATGTAGTCCGTAAACCTACACGTGAGTAAACAAACCTAACAAAAACTAGTAGTTTGTACTTGGTAGCTAGGTCACATGACTATAGGATGTTATGTACTGATGTGTTTGTTATAGGAAGTGGCCTAGCTAGGTCCGACGTCAGTACCATCACTATTGCAGATATTGCTCCTTTGCACGATAAAAGTCATGTAATAGTCCTGGATACCTATCAGAGAATCTATATGTACTAATTATTATAAAGAGGTAACGTTTGTGAGTTTGTAGAGAAGGTAATCTCTGGATCTACTGAACCGATTTTGGACATTTTTTCACTGTTAGGAAGGTATATTATTCCTGAGTGCTACAGATCATAAAATGCCTCGAATTGTTGCTATTATGTTAGAAATTATTGCCAGTAGGTACGTATCTACAAATCAAAGCCTAAGTTAATATTTATAAGTACTTGGTTTCTGGGTTCTGTGCGGAGCCAAAACCACACTTATTTGTCTTTTCACCGCCTAGCTTAAATTAACTTAACTATGCACGAATGGATGCCAACTTCGCTCTGACCTACTTCATCGAGCGTTGAAATTTGTAATTCATAAAACCCACGGGAAATGCAATCATCAGTGACTTTACTATTTGAACAGGATAACTTCAAAGCAAATTTAATTAATAAACGGATACTTCACTAAGATCAATTTAAACTCAAGATTAGACCCTTAATACAGGTATACTTTTAGAAAATATTACTAAGCCAAGATCAAGTCCATACTACTTTGGACTTTTTTAAATAGTATTGCTATAACGTGCTCTATTTGTATTGTATTTTGTATTAGAACATAAAAGCATTTGTATTTAAAATTAATTATTACGGATAACGGGTTCACACACTCTTTAATTTAACGGTCGCCAGTAAATCCTTTAATAATTGGATTTCATAATAGAATTTTGGGGTAGGTATATAAAAAATTTACAATGTAAAGAACACATTCATTCGAGAAACCCGAATCTTTCTATAATATTAATATGTTTGACCAACCGTTTCAATATCTATTTCTATTTCTAACTACAAAGTGGGCGTAGCTATTGGCTAAATCAATAATTAAACTTGAGTCCGATATCACGCGTTAGGTATAAGAAATGCTACAAGTTGAAAGTCTTATTTTTAAAACAGTATTTTCTTTCATCAATTATGAATCGTTTAGAATGTCAAAGTTTGTCTTCAAAACTCATCCATTAATCATAAGGGTTCGTCAAACCGAAGTCGCCTGATTCAAGCAAGGAAATCTAATTACTGCGGTGACATTGGTCTGGAACTATTATGACTTCCAATTCAATAATAATCTGCTGGAAAGACTTTGGTATTAAACTTGCGCCACCATTCATAATTCCCTCAAATAAAGTCGACGACAATGCTCTTAAGGTTTCCTTATTTTTTAATCAGCTCTACAGCACAAAGCTGCAGTACATTAGCGATAGGTATATATTTTTAACGTAACATGCAAATATTATGAGGTTTGCGAAAGTAGTTCCTTTTTTAATAAAAAAAACTTGGAATGTGTTACTTTAGTACAAATTACAAATAGCGTAGAGGCATGACCTCAATGTTTTGCCACGTTCTGATATGTAAAAAGCCTCGGCTGTATTATTAAGTCTACAAAGGACTCTATTCTCGTTCATTCTCTAGGAACGACAAAGAATGAATGCTTTCATTTTAATGTATTCTATTCAATTCTACTTTTATTTTATGAAACCTAGAAGACAATACGTAATTACGTAGCATTAAGGTTGGTGGAAACATTCTACATACCTAAACATCCACTTTGTATCAATTCTTTTTTTATTTGCTTGAGGCGACTACACACGAACCTTTTTTATCACTATGTCTAGGTACAACAAGTTGAGATAATAGAAACGGTAAACACTTTTATATGAATTTAATTTAAAAAATAATGTTTTGATAGACATACATTTGTGTACGTACTTTATCAAGAAAGCATACAAATCAAGTGCTTGTTTCCATCATAGGATGTACGATTAATGTTAGATGCAAGCTATTGCTTATGTTTTATGATTGCGCTGGTCACAAGCTCTACTATAAAGTTACAGCTCTCTAGGGTACGTGCCAAAATTGTATTCGGTCCATGTGACTTTATGATCTCTATAAAGCGTGACAAATCACCAAGGAAATAAATGTAATAAAAATGTGAAAGACGAATAAAGTCATAGTAACTAAAGTAGTGTTTGTTGTGCCAGAATCGTAGCAAGTGGAAATCTATAGCCTCTGCCTACCCCAATGGGAAATAGGCGTGAAGCTATGTATGTAAAAATATATGTTGATAAGTATGTAGCTAAAACAGTAACCTATTTTAGCACAATACAAAATGATAGGCAGCTATCAGCTTGTCAGTGGTGTGAGTACCAAACAATACGTGTACTGAATAATAACGTTGGAAACTACAGTATTAATAGTCAACAGCTAATAGAAATATTGAGGTTTATTTCCTAATATTAGATATAATCCCGTGTGTTGGTAGCTTTACTTCTATTATGTGCTTTTATACAACATTAATTAAAGTTATTTGTATTAAACCACTTACAAAACATTAAGCAAATGGATTCCTTTCGTGTGATCGTTAAATCCGTGCATTATATAAATAACGGTCCTGTTTCCATCCCTCCATTCCACCTCTGATTACATTTCTGTTGAAACCTAAGCTCCGCAGTATGGAGACAAAATTATTCAATAAAATTAAGGAACACCTTTTGCTACTTTACCACCGAATTACGTACACGTTTAGGAATCTTACAGTTCACGGCCCCAGTTACCTTGTTCGTAAAGATGTTCACTTTGTATATAGATTCATATACCTTGTCATATATATACATGTGTGGATCGTTGCAGTGGCTACAATACGCAAGTACTATGATCATTACCAAGAGAACACCATACGTTTCACAACGCGTACTGATTACCTCGACTGGAACACAACGTTTGCATCTGTCACCGTCTGCGAGATTGCGAATATCGAAAAACTTTGGACACTTAGCAAGGGATATGAAACTAAAGATGGTGGCAGATTTGATCGCTTCCTTTCCGAAATAATATTCTTTAGTGGAACGTGCTACAGCTGTATGTCTACCTGCTTAACAAATCAATCAATATGTTCACAAGATTACTCTGGAATGGTATCGATGTTTCGAACATCCTGCAAAGACCTATTTATAACCTGTAAATGGAATGGCCGAAAAATAAACTGTTGTAAATACTTCCAACCTCTCCAAACGGAGTACGGGACATGTTATTCAATTAACAACAAACACGTCGGAGGCAATCACAAAATGTTTTCCACCTCCGCTCTCGCAAAAAACCCAGAAGCGGGTGTTCTCGAAATAGCTTTGTCGCAAGATTACGAGTCGTTCATTCATTCACCCGAAGACATACCCTTTTGGAATATGGAATATGATCGTAGGATTACGACGCTGTATGGGGCTAAAGCTACAGTGAGGTTTTCAATTATGGACGTGGTGAACGAGCCGGAAGTACCTTTGATCGCTCCCGAGATACGTCAGTGTAGATTCCCTGACGAAGTTCCAGAGCGTTATATTGCCTTCCAACAATACAGTTACTCAGTGTGCATTATTCAGTGTCGTATTGACGCTCAACTGAGGCTTTGTAACTGTACACATCACTTATCTCCGGTCCGATACAAGGATCGGTATTGCGGCTTAGAGGGATTAAAGTGTTTGACAAAACACTTCACAATACTGAGAAAGCTGCAAGTTCCGGGCACGAACGAGACCGGCCTGAATTGTGATTGTTTGCCTTCGTGTACGGAACCGGATTATAATGTGGTGGCGAAGAAATTGTTGGAGCCTGAAAAGGAGTTGAGAGTGAGGCCAGCCCGGTTTATTCTGAACAACAGACCGTATCAGCGGGTAACGCGGCAAGTTGCCCGCACTACGCTTGACTTAGTGGTCGCTATAGGAAACTGCTTTGGACTCTGTTTTGGTGGTTCCTTACTCTCGATCGTTGAAATTACTTATTACTTGTGTTTTAAACGGTGGAAGTTTACATAACCTCTGACGTGTTCTTGAAAATTATTTGTTTTAAGTTTAGTAAAGATATATGTTGTAGTATATGGATAAATAAAATCGTTTCTTGCTTTACTACGTTTTGTGCACATGTAATATAGATGTAATTAAAGTGTAGTATAACTTTAGTGTTCAGCTGTAAAAATATTAATAATACAAATGGATTTAATGCATTAGTGTTACATCACTCACATAATTATAAAATGTGTGAGCAAACATTTGTAAAGGATTGAATTTGTTAAAGAAATTTATTGATGCCAACTGCCGGCGCATCTCGGCTAACTCCATTCGCCCGAAACTCTGGACAGACAAAGTCGGTAAATAAGTTTCCTTAAGCGGCAAGTTCCACGTTCGCTGGCAATATTAGCAACAAGAATAGTTTTCGGATGATGTTTGGTATTGGTTTTTCGTCTTGCCATTGTTTGAAAGTAACTTTGCTCTTTTTTCTGAGCATTCCCTCTGCAATTTATTCATATTTAGAAGGATAATTAAGAAATTAAGATAAATGTTTTTTTTTTATGTTTGTGAAATATCATTATTCACAATCATTTCAACCTATGTAGATAACTAAAGACCTTAGTCATTTTAATACATACTTACTCCAAAAATAAATCCTAGGATTTGTCAATAGCTATGGTATTAGGTACCGTTATTGTATGGATACACGAAAATATCGCTACGAGGTTTTATTCAATGGAAATTGGAATTTCATTTTGTTGCTACCGTGAAGAAACCATTTTCTCGACGGCGGCGTGTGAAGTCTGCCAACCTGCACCAGTCCCGCAGTTGTTGGAATATAGCCTAACCCCTCTGATTCTGATAGGAGACCTGTGCCCAGCCTGCCCTGTGGGACAGCTAATGGGTTGATGACAATTATAGGTCTCTTTGTGACAAGTCCAGCCGGGCTAACATGCGCAGCGTGACATAAGTTTCTCGTCGCCGTATCTCTTCCCAAAACGAGATATTGCTCTATGTCTTCCGTTGCTAACATGGCAGTGCAAGCTACTCGTCTCGTTCTGTCAAAATTCGACTTCAACCGGACTTCGTGACAATTTGTCGACGAACACTAACATGCCACCATATTTTTTTCGAATCTTGACACTTCTACATGAATAATTGTTTGTCGTCGGTAATTTCCATCGACGACTTGAGACGAGAAAGCACTAAAATGTTAAAAACCACCGTCATCGAGCCATCACCGCGATTTTTAACATAAAAAATATGGCGGTGAATAATAAAGACGTTATATAGTTAAGCTAACTTTCCGCCAGCGGCTTCGCTGCGTGGTCTGGGTATTCCTTATAACTTTCATCCCCTATTTCAACCCCTTACAGTCAGTTTTTTCGCATTAAAAAGTAGCCTATGTCAAGCCTTTCTCAGGCTCTAGACTATCTGTATACCAAATTTCATTTAAATCGATTCAGTAGATTTGGCGTGAAAGCGCGACAGACAGACCGACAGAGTTACTTTCGCATTTATAATATTAGTAAGGATGTTACTAAGGAAAGGTGTAGCTCCCTAACGGTGTAAGAAATTTTGAAATTGGTCCTGTAGTTTTTGAGTTTACTCATTACAAACATACAAAAATACGAACCTTTTCTCTTTATAATATTAGTATAGATATTTAGGAGAGGCGAAGTATATCTAAACGACGTCGAATGACTCATACAATATAATTCTTTATAATTTTATTATACATTAAAAATTAAAATCTAGGCACTACATCTACAAATCATAATACATTTAATTTGAAGTAGGAATGAACGAGTTTTGTAGTCGTGTAGGCCACCGCTGCACCACGAGCTGCATCGCCAGCTTTTCCGTCGCCTTACTTAATTCTGTTTTATTTGTGTTGTTATGATACAATCCCACTTCCACACACGACAAAATCAGCGCAAAAGAACAAGCGACATTTGTAATCCGTTTCATCTTAGGGACAGTTAATTTCAGTCACTGTGGCGGATCACTGCGAATATGATGTATGATGATCACGAAACCTAATTAAAATAACTAGATTTCAATTTATTATTAAAAAATTTAAACTTTGATAAGTTGAGATTATGAAAATGTCCAACTGACAATTAATATTTTTTTATAAATCATAAATATAAGTAGAGGTGGGACGTAAAATCGAACGAATGAAAGGGAAATGTGCCGATGTTGATACTTTAAAAATCACAACATTTTTCATATATGGTTACATCGGTTTATCGTACGCAGAAAACGAATTCACGACGAGATATTTTCTCTCTCATGGGGTGCATGTTAGCTATATCGACAAATGTGACATGTAGACAATTTTTGACGTTTTAAACGAGAATTATATCGCGGTGCGCCATGTTAGCCCGGCTGGGGTAAGACGGCAAAGAAAATGTAGATTTGTTTTTTTCTATTACTACATACTTAGCAGTCAAAAATAATATCTTCTAAATAATAATAACGCAATTAATTTTAATCTAAAGAAAAAAACTGTTGAGCATATTATATACAAAAACATAATTTAAAATACATTTCTATTTTCCGGCTGTTTATCGCTTCGTCGGTAGTCTAATAATGTCAAATTGTCCTAATAACGACGCAGACTTCGTAATCTGATGTTCTGATTAAATTAAATGGTAACAGTATAATTTATTATATTTAAGTTAATTCTTCTTTTCGGCCTTTGTTCTATTAACGTTTCTCTTGGGGCTTTTGTGCCATTAAAGCACGTAAATTCAGCCTCAGAAAATTACTGAAGTTCTTTTGTGACTTGACTCATGTGGGTAGTTAAAAAAACTAATTCAGTGCCTACAATATTCAAACACAACATAAATGCTAAAACATTAATTACAAATTATGTCAATATGTAACACATTATGCTTCTTATCTGCTTCTATCTATACTGTATTATAAAATACATATTATATAACTATTGTAAAATATGCTAGATTGAGTAACCTTAAGATACAGTTCTCGCCAAACTTATTGTTGAAAAGTTTACACCACTATAACTATTTTTTACATACATACGAGTACATGCAAGATATTCCAACAAAGCTTTTCCATGGCAGTAATTAAATCAAGATATTTTTAAATATTCTTTTTGTGATTGAAAGGATAGGACCGCAAACAGTCAATTGACATCGTCATTCCAAGTTCCGTGTTAGTATTGGAAAACTGATAAAAATACCACTTACATGCCAAGCTAACATGCGTCCCATGACAAAATTTTTACCACTATTTGTCTAGCTCTTTTAGTGTGAATACGAGACAAATACGTGATATACGCATCGAGATCATTTTGTCGTGACCCAGATGTAGCCCGACTGACCCAGTCACGACTGAGCTTGGTCAAAAAGTGAAATCAAATTTAAATTTCATACAATCCTATCCTACTATCCTATACTATCCTACTTCACACTAATGTTATAAATGTGAAAGTTTGGATGTATGGATGGATGGATATTGGATGTATGGATGTTTGTTACTCTTTCACACAAAAACATATATAGATTATAGTCTGGAATAGTACATAGGCTTAGTACCTATTATCCCGGTAGAATGTATGGTTCCCGTGGGATAGATTTGTTTTAATAATTTATAAGAAATACACGGGCAAAGCCGCTGGCGGAAAGCTAGTCACATATAATGTAGAGAAGCTAAACGCTTCTCTCTTCGAATGCAATATTGAACAGGTCTGAAGTCCAATTCGACCTCTAGGTTTATTTAACAACCACGAAAGTCGAAGCGTTTGAGTGGCACTAAGCCAAGGCTTTGAAACATTACGATTATCTTAAGGCGTCAGGGATCAATGTACTCGTACTAACGTGGTCTTCGTGATACTCTTTGTGGTAACAAATACTGAATACACATATGAATGGAATATATTTAGTGCAGTACCTATAGATTTACAAAAAATATTAAGTACTTGCAAACAATAATTGATCTTATGATATTCATGCATATTCCATAATGGAAGATTTTCAATAAGTACGCACTAAAAATAGAAAACATATTGCAATGCATAAATTCATTAATATTTTTGTTCCATCAGTGAAAAAAGCCTTTTACATATAGGTATATTTCTTTGAATCTGTATGAATTAATATTCAATGGTATCAAACGGACGACGGTCAAAGTAACGTTCCAATTTCCATTCAATTGTAACAAAAACTTTTTTGTAACTTGCCTCGCATTATGCGAAGGGTACATTATACACATACAATTTTTTGGTGCAAACTGAATTTACACTGACGGATATGTGCTTAATTAAGTATTGATGATACAATTTCGATTAATATTTATGAAACCGACATTGTACACAACCGTCATTATTTAGTCAGTGAACTATTAATAACCATTCGCAGTAAAATTCAATTGACTGCAGTGACGTAAGCTAGAAAGTTTATTGCAATTGTATAATTCCATCAATCACAACACAAAATAAAATGATAAAGGTAGCAAAACAATAACACGATTGTTTACCTATGTAACCACTCATTCTGAGATGATACACGTGCGAAGATGTAAAATAGCAATATGTAAAAAGCTGTAAAATCGGTAGGTAACCAAAATAATATGATTTATCTAAGTACAATCAATTTTCTTTTTAAGAAATTTCACTTTTATCTTTTGTATTTTTTCCTTGATTAAAAATAATTTCACTATTCTTAAAATCATGCCAATTCCTAAAAAAGAAGTGCAATTCTATTTCAAATTCGTGTATTCCTGTATTTCCTAAAAATATCTTTCCACTAGCGTTCTCAAGTAGGTACTTAGTTCGACAAGTAATATTTTCTTAGTTAAAGTGACATCAGCTTTGAGAACATCTTTTTATTTTGTAGGCGCGTTTTATAGAAAGAATATCATATATTCTATTGTATCTGGAGTGGCTTTTTTTTAAACTCTTCGCCGTTTTTACGGATATTTCCGATATTTTCTACAAATCTTTATCCCATAGATAGACAGATAGACATGGAGATAGATAGATAGACATGGATAGATATCCAAACTTTCACATTTATAATATTAGTAGGATACCCAACAGTATCTAGTAACCGGTTTAAAGGAGGTTTGAGTATATAAAACTATTTGCTACAACCATTACAACTTTGCACGGTAATCGGATAGTCTATGAGTTGTTTCCATAATAAGATAAACTTTAAATGTATCGGACAGTCAACCGAGGCGTTAGCTAATGTAAAAAGAAGGGTTATATCCGCTATCTGTGTGTTGGCCGTTATTAACCGCCTGTCATGATTACACCATTTATCTAAATTACCAGCTAAAAACATTGCCCTAATGTTAAAACTTTGCTTCACATTTTGTAGTTAAAACATGTAAATATGCTACATGATTTACATTATGACACCTAAAAGGTTGGTTTCAACGAAAGATTTATTTATTTACTAATTTCTAGTTCTTATAGCCACTTGCATAAAATTTCAGAGAAACATGGTTATATTATCAGTACCGTATTTTAAATGACTTACATACACGTTCTTTGCAAAATCGAATCCAATAAAGCCTTATCACCACAACCCCACAAACGTTTTTACATATTTTTATTTATAAAACTTAGTTAAAACAGCGTACCGAATAATAGTCTGACCTTTAATCCAAAGTTAAATTGCTATCCAATCCAAGAAATCACAAATAATTAATATAAAAGCTGAAAGTGATAAGGGTATAATTACAAAGGTCGGCTATGAAATATGTTTGCTAACATCTAACACAATTATTTCTATTAAAATTTCAGATTAACGAAAGGGATTGTTTAGTTACGAATAATAAAAAGAAAACAAGAAATGTCTATTTAGACCTATCTAATTAATCACCTAATTCTTGATTAATTCATGGAACATTGTGAAATAGAAGATACTCGTATACTGAACAAATCGTTTGACGAAGTTGATAAAAATAGGTACTAATTTACTACCAGATATCATATCATATCTATCATATCAGATATCACATCTATCACTAAACGAGTAAGCCTTTTGCAATTAACCACTAATTCAAACTCTGAGCTGCAAGACTTCCTACTAAAAATCAACCTGTGTACCTATCTAACACAGAACGCAATGAGGTTAAGTTAATATAATTTATTTGGTCTAAAAAATGACTAATTAAAAAAGCAGCCCAAGAAATTACACCTTAACAGCATAATGTATTAACAAGTCTTGCGGCGTCAAATTAATTTCACCTGGAGATTGTATAAACAAGCCGAGTGATTGACCTGCCTGCCTGCACCGTCTTACGAACTCTATTATTCAAGCCTTTCCTACCATCTGTTTTGTGGTTCACAGTATTCCGAAGATATTGTTGGTTTACTCGGTGGGTATCCCTTTGTGACTCGTTTTAAAATTCACAATTGGACAGCTGACGGGTCCCGACTCGGGAATTGAATTGTTCAATAGAGAGAAAGAAAAGAATTTGCGACATGTTTTACAACGAAACCGTTTTTCTGCGTACATATTATACTGGCGAATGAGTTTGCGTTCCATCCTTTATAGCCTTTTGTATTATCAAGTAAAAGAGAGCTTTTATTTTTATATTCGTTCGTCCTAGCCGCGGTGTTGTCCGCGTTAATCTTATTTCCCCGTTCCATGGGAATACCCTCTAAAACAAATGTAAAGTGGTTATTTTACGAGTAGGTATATCGTTTTAGTTACGTTGTTCGTGATGTGTATGTGAGATCCAGAGTTTGAAAAGGTATTTACTTAATAGATTATGTTCTAACAAATATTTCAGTAATAGTGGTATCTTAATCTCATAAACTACTTTGTAATAGTATAGAATTACAATACTCAACTATTTGATAATTAATAATAATTGTGTTACCTATTATGTTATAACAACTGTAACTATAATCTGTCTTTTATCCAATAAATCATTATTATTATAATTAATACTCAACTCACGATATATTCCAATCGTGAATAATAGGCATTTCCAGAAAATTCTCGATAACTACGTAGCTATCGACACAATATTAATTGAGAAGTTTATGAATCTACTGTTTTTGTTAGGTATATGCTCAAGGTAGCAAACAACATCTTATAAATGATTACAAGTCTATAATACCTATGTTAGGAGGTTTAAGTACACCGAATTATTTAACTGGTCTGAAAACAATTTGGTACAGCAAAATATATCTTAAGCCTTTCCAATACCGTACAGTACTCTCATATGACTCACATACCAATTATAAAGTTTGCTGAAGAGGTACAAATTATCAATGTAAACATTATAACGAGGGTGTAAATCAGGTAGTATGGTGCTTAAATTGTGTTGCGTACCTGAAGATTGGTACAATGCTATTCATAACATACATAATCTTGAAATTTATGCATAAATTCTAACTTTATTAAACAATAACGTGTTAATAGCCTGTTATGCTTGTTAAATTAATTTAGTTACGAACGTGATTCTTAATAAAACAACGCAATGGGAATAATTAGGTTGGTACTACCAAAAGTTACTACGATTTTTTACATGGGCCCAAAATTTACATTTTATATAAAAATCCACGGACTTTTAACTGCAATAGACCATAATGATTATGATACATAGACACTGTGTCTGATTGAATCAGAACTCTAAAGTAAATGTTGTTTTTCTGCATTAGTCTTACAAAGTTTGATGGCCCTGTTTTCGTTCATAAAATATTAAGAATTGAATGACTTGGATCGGTCCCCACATTTCAGAAGTTGGACAGGCGACTTCTAACTTAATATTTATGAAGCTTGGCCTGGCTGAAGGTTCAGTATTCCAGCTACATACCTACACTTTAATGGGAAGTAAGGGACCCATTTGTTTATTTTATGATTATTGCACTACGAAATTTTTTATAATGAAGCTGGCGTTTTGTTTGTATGAATATTACATTTGGATTTACAATGAAAATATTTTTATAATACTATAATTTAAGTTTATTCATTGTTAGAGATTCTTATGAATAAATGTTGGTACAAAGCGGACGCAGGATTTCCAAATATAAATAAAATATTGTTATTAAACAATATAAATTGGCACATATTAACGATACATACGTTTGTATGAAATAAAGTTTTATTATTCTTTATTATAATTATATCCATTAATCCATAATTTATCGAACTCAAACTGGGCCAGTGGGATGGCTCATAACAGTCATAACCAAACCGTAACCACCGATATATCCGATGGATACCTACTAAATAAATTAATAATCTTGTTTCTTATAAATAAAAAAATATAATAGGTAATATTATGAAAGTCAAAAATACTAAACGATAATTCGACTCAATGAAGCTAAGCCTTAGAACGAGCTTAACATAAAAAAATGACATAATATTAAGTTTGTACTTTGTAGTCACCGATGTAACATCTTGACGATTTAACATATTTCCTACATAATTCATGAAAACGGTCCTTTTAACATAACCAGCGTAAATGTTCTCCTCTGATATTCAATTTGCTGAATATGATTTATTGACGATACATATTTATTCTGAATATATTAACTTTTGAGAAGGTTTCAAAACAATCTTCTTCAACGTTTAGTGATTTAAGTAGGTACTATAGTTTTTACTAACCTTCGCCTTTAGTCAAGCGGTTGTAAGCACGAGTGCTAGGCTAAGGTTCGATTCCTAAGTCGGGTAAAATGTGTTTTTCAGATTTTTTATGTTTTTGGGTTATGTGCCCAGTTAATGGCTATAGGCTCATCCTCTATTACAGAAGGTATACAATATACATACAAGTGTGCTGGTAGGTATGTTGCTTTTAAGCAAGTTAACTCTTATACGAGCTTAGTAATTGGACTACAGAGTTTTTGCGAATGCGACGCGGTGAAAAGCATCAATCGCACTTCCTCTAAAGGATCTTCCTCGAGTCTAATCCCACTGCGGTAATAAATCATAAACTTTTTAATGTGTTTACGATACATTATTGGATATACATCAGTCTGATTTCCGTACGTAAAGTTTGAAAGTATTACAAACTGAAATAAAACTGCTGCGCCGATTTTATTGCGTTACATTGATAAATAACATTATTAAATACTGTCATTGTATCCAGCTTTTCGTTGTTTACAAATATAAAAAGTAACAACTTTAATTAGCAACTTTTTACTATAGCCATATCTCGATTAGTACCGATTTCAAAAATTCTGTTAGAATGCTACATTATCCTTGAGTAACGTAGGCTATATATTAGTACCCGGAGCGAAGCGAAGGCGGGCCGCTAGTAAATTATAAAAGGTATATTTACCTACCTTATATTTAATTATTTATACTTTAATTACATAAGGCTTATACCAAAAAATAAAATTATAAAACAAATTTTAATAGAGTGGACTCAGATTTTCTAATATAACCAAAGTAAAATAAGACAATTAGGGCGCTTGTTCTTCTTATTCCCGCGAGGCAACTTTAGCACGAATATCAGTAGAACATAGTACAGCCACTTAACATTAAGGCAAAGTTCACGTACAAAGTTATCTGAAGTTACTCGCGGTAAAGTAAAAGTGTAAAAGCTCTTGGCTAAAGGTATCTATGCATAGACCATATTATAGGTATATTATATAATGCACGGATGGCAATGTTCATGCTTTATAACAATACCAAACTTATAATGAGTTGTAAAATCACCACGTATCGGGAGAAGCTCTAGAACAAGTTTCACATAACCATGTTACAAATTCTGGTATCTGGTTTTCTAATTATGTTTATTGTGGTATTATGTTTGAGATTTTATTTAACTTCGTTAATTAGATACATTTAGTTAACACGATTAGATTATTCAAAAGATCGTCCGTAGTAACGTTAGAAGTCGTAAGCACCTTGTCATTGTACAAATAATTACTAAAATTTAACAGGATGTGATCTTCACAGCAAATACACTCATTTATGCCCAAATAAATATCCTAAAAGTCGTGGTTTTCTCACATAATTTTTAAGGTTTTCTCTATCTCTCAAATCTCTTTCCTATAACATGCTATGTACTTACATGCATATTGTTATTTGATAAATTTATTTGTAATATAGCGCGGTGGATGACAGATTGGATAAAAGTCTTCGCTGTTTGTGTTTTCGCCTGTACGAACTACGAACTTTTTCACCAAGAGAAAGGGGTTTTCTATAAGGAACCGTTGTTGAATCCGTGAGGAGCCGGTGTGGGTCTGTCTCTATTGTATAGATCATCAAAATATTGTTGTTTAGAAAATTTTGGAAAAGACGCACTGCATATTTATGATACTCTACTGTTGTTACAGTTGCTGACTTCACCACGCAGCTGTCTCAGTTATATGAGCACCATTCTTCGGAGCTGCAAGTCCTCGTCGCGAGCTTCCGTAAACGGAGCAGTGAACTGCGGAAGGAAAGGTATGTACGAAGCTATATAATAAAATTGCAAGTACTGTAGGCGTCGTTGTATCTGACTGATTGCGGCGTTCTAGTCACTTAACTATTAAGTAGGTACTGTAATGCTTACTGAATAACCATAGCCCAGAAACGGGTCGTATTATGTAGGTATCTACCTGTACCTATGTCTAATATTGTTTCACTTCGATTATTCTGATATAAATATTACTTTCTTACGAGAAATACTATGGATTTGCATTTCATACTATATTAAACTGCATCTTATAATTTTTCTGAACCAAAAAAAGAATGAGAGTAATACTCTTATACAAAGTGCATTGCTTAACTAAGTCAGAATACCCAAACGCAAAAAATAAAGCTATTCACGAATGCCCAATGCTTTCACGTCATGCCTATTTTGTCACTCAAAAAGTTTCCAGTTCCATTTCAGGGAAAACTAGATTATCCTAGAATAATCTGGTTCACGTTATCATGTTGTCTCTCGGTGAAATACCTGCTGACATATTCCTAAAAATATGTTTACATTGCGACTGTTGATAAAAGCCTTCCAGATAATGTCTGATAAGGTTACCTGCATTGATCCTTTATTCTAACAATCACTTTTTAATACTATGTGAAAAATTTGTATTTACCTATAAATATTTGCGATGACACATGTATATTTGTTTAGCTTTTACACTTTGCAATGTTTTTCGTACCAATTTAATGTTGATCGAATTCGCAATCAAAATGTCATTTTGACGACGGTCCCATACTTAGACAGTCGTCGTAGATATCTTCACATACTTATGAGCTTCTTTCTCGAGGAGCAAACGTTCAAGAGAACCCCTGACTTCCTGGGGTGGGGTGAAACCATAATGTTAGTTACTAACTCAACTAAAACCCGCTGATGGTCATCTCCGGTTTGCAGTTTGTCGTTTGGTTTACTAGTTTCATGATAATATTATCATAACTGTCTTTATTGTTGAGACAATAGGGTAAATTTCAATTTTTTGGTGGGGATAGGGAGGGGATGCTTTGTCCCTTTCCTGCAAAACGAGTGTTAGTATAGAATTCGTATGGGGCACGCACGGTTTGACGTCACTTTGTCAGTACCTACTCGTATAGTGCGCTCTCTGTCTTGCATACAATTAAATTGCTATTCGTTATTTTTTTACAGATTCTATTTTTTTATTGAACGGTTCTATTTATGGTCAACGATTATGGAACCATAAACATAAACATTCCACTAGCCTATTTGAGTATTTGGTATTGTCTACATCCATTCTGATAATATGCTAAGGCAGTGCACAGTGCGCACTTATAGTCCAAACGATGACAATTTTATTAAAAAAAACTTTACTTTTAGATACTTACGAATAACTTTAAAATGTGACTAAATAAAAACTACACACGCATATTTTCAAGGGTTATTCTAAACAAAGTGCCTACGATTAAAATTACGGCTCGCAAAATGGCCCCACATTACCCAACGATGGCCGCAAGGTGCTACCACGGTCTCACCTCTCCCACAGGATTTAATAGCTTTAGGTGTCTGATTAAATGAAGGCCTAGATAAATGAAGGCCACATTTACTCAGAGGACCGTCATAGCTTCTACATGTGACGTCAGGTCTGACCCTTACTCATAGATAATGACACAACTAAGAAAAGTGTGGCTTTTCATGTGGATATTTTTACAAAAATATTAGTTGGTTAAGACCTTTTATAAGTTTGCGGTCCATGGTCATGTCAGGAGGCTATCACTGCTAATGGAGGCTTTTGTTCAGTAAAAGACAATGGTGGTGAGGATTTTAAAATCTAAGCTTAAAATTTTTCCCATTAAGATCTTTTTAATGTATACTGTAACTGGGTTACCCACACACACAATATGTCTATGAAATCACTTTTCTAAGTACACAAAAACATAATTGTACTAACCCGACCACAACTTATTATTATTATTTATTATTAGTGTATTTTTAAACTTTTATAGCCTATGGATAACTTAGTGTATTTTTAAACTTTTATAGCCTAACCTTAGTAGACTCGTGTCTAGCAGTGAGGCAATAAAATGGGTTGATGATGAGTCTATTTTTATCTTTAGACCAGAAAACGAAATATTGTATTCGCACTTTATTAATTAATTTAGTAAGTCGTGCATTTCCGCACGTTTTTCCCTAACAAGACTGGCAATACTCCAAACATCCACACATTCATATTTTACCCACCCTTAGCAATAAGATAATTATAATAACTAATAATTAACGAACTATTGAGTTTCACGCGTTATAGGCATTATCAAGACATCGGAAGAGTCGTTATTGAGAAGCTTCTGAAGTCGATTCCAATATTCTATAAATTAGTGTTAGTTTGAATTTCATAATGACGCCTAACAACTTGTTTTTACATTTTAAAACATATTATTTAGTAAATATTCGACACGTTGACCATGTTAGCAAAGACTTATGTAAGTACTGATATTATAGACAATTTAGTTTTTGAAATCAACATGATTGAAAATACACAATCGAAATTAGAATGAATGTTGTTCGGATACTAAAAATTGTTTTGCCATCTTTAAAATGTTTTACGATGCGCATATTACTCCTATTGACTGCTATTGACAAAAGACCACTCACTCTCTTATTTTCCTTTCATCCATCACCATTGAAATCAAAGTCTATTAGTAAATAAGCCAACCAAAAGTAATCAATGGAATGGGTCCTTTATACCTCAATGGTACATACGAATGACCGAATAGACTTATTCAATGATTTGGTTATTTTGTGGAAACCTTTATACAAAATACCTTCTAATACGGTACAAATTGATTAACATGACATAACTTATGTGTATTCATTATGACGATGGAATTCCGCACATTACATTGCACTCTATGCATATTTTAAAATGATAACGTAGGTATAGGCAGTGTTTTGTCATACCTATCACATACAGCAGTAGGTTACATATTACATAGCAGTATTACAGAGCAAATATTAATAAATGTGGCTACTGAACTTTCGTTATAATATATGCATCATCCTTACTTCCTTCCTAATATTATAAATGCGAAAGTAACTGTCTGTATGTCTACCGCGCTATCACACCAAAACTACTGAACTGGTTTAAATGAAATTTGGTACATTGGAAAAAGTGAAAGTCTAGAGCCTAAGAAGGGACATAGGCTGTAAGGGGTATAGGGAAATAGGGGATGAAACTTATATAAGAAATATCCAGCCCACGCGGGCGAAGCCGCTGGCGGAAAGCTAGTAGCATATCTATATCTCTTTAATGTCTTAATACATGAATGTCTAACATAAAATATGGCAGAGAGATCAGATGAGAACAAACCCCTTAAGTAAAAAACGTAACATCTTGATCTGCGTAGGTACATACATCAACCTTTTAACATAATTTTACAGACAGAATTTATATTTCGCGTGTCTTTCAATAATATGAACACGATACGTTTGAACATTTACGTAATTGTTTCCCCGTTCAATAATGATATTTTTTTTCCTCGCCTCGGGTATCTTTACTTATTAGAATTGAAACACGTAGAACATTTATTGACATTCTCAAGAAAATAAATTTAAAAGAATTTCGGCTCTTGAATTAAGTACACATTCAATTGTTTTTTTTTTCAGCATAAACATGCTGTCATCATCGGCGTATTACTATAAAGATAATTGGAATTAATCACTTACAAGAGTTGCAAGAAATTATGCTTAGATATCCCTTATCATTGCATCACTGAATATCCGTTTCTATTGGCCTATTGCTAAAGATCCACTAATTACATACTGACTTAATCAATAAATCAGTATGTTAGTACAGATAGCCAAAACAATTAACAAACTCAAAAAAAAGTAAGTAGGTACTAATAGTAGGTAGGCAATTTGAAAAAGAAAATGTTTTCTTACGCAAAAATATTAAAATCGCTTTAGGTTGTCATCAAAACAGTTATTTCTGTTAGTCTTTAAAATGAATAAAAATGAACTTCCTTTTGTTTCCCAAAACGTAAATGAAAATGTAAAACGTTTTGCTCAAATTGCCCTTTAACTGTATAAACATCATAAGAACACGAGTTTAGAAATGTGTATAAGAATAAAATGTGGTACAAAGAAATTTTAATATTCACTCTCGTTTAAGATGTTACGAGGTTTATTCTCAAAATTTTACCAAAATGTAACTGAAAAACAAATTACAGAACAAAGTAACAGAATCACACGATTCAGTTTTCCTGACGAAATATTTACGAATCACATTGAAGCGACGACGTGCCAAGCCTTTGTGAATCATAAATGGCAGCAGTAAATCAACTCATAATTTATTCATCAACGAAGAATTGTTCGCTGACATCTATTGAAGACTGGAAACAAGTCCTTCTAATTGAAACGAGACAATCCAATTATTACCAAGGAATCAAATCCGAAAGCACTTAACTCTGCCATTACAAGCAAATAAAAGGAACGGGCGATTCCCCGGGTAATGCAGTAGGCGACCGCTGAAGGAAATTACTCGTTAGCCACAAAGATAAAATAAATCTCAGTGGAGCTGTTTTAGTAAAATAAACTTTATTGATATTGTATTGTTCCATTCAAATGTCAATTTTCTTTATCTTCGCGTAGGCTTTTTATTGCAGTATTTATTAATATAGAATAGTGGTTGTATTCAATCGGCGTTAAAGTTTTTTTTTGCGTGTTTGCTTTTAAGAACGTTTGAGTGCTAAGCCTAAAAATCCTTTCTTAAGTATTCATGCTAACGAAAAAGTACTCTAAGTGCTTACTACTAATGCCGAAACTCGCAAGAGCATTTTTTCGGTGACCCTCCAGGGACGCCGTCTAATCAACTGATGCCCTTAATTCAAGATGGCAGAAAAAGTTTCATCACACGTTCCAAATGGGCCACCTTAAATGTATTTATGACTATATAAACATACTAACACCATCTACATGTACCTGTCCCAATAAAATTTACTTACAACGTCCCTAGAGGCAGTCCCAAACTGTTCAGAAATACGGCCTACATCCTTATTTCTTCAGAAACTTTTAGGGTATAACTTTAGTGATGATAAATAATTTTGGGAAGGATTTTGTGAGGCAACTGTCCAGGATCGTGCTGAATTGAAATTTCTTGACACTCGAAGACAAAACCATCAACTTATTGTTTCAAAATTTAAATTACTTTAATGACTCAGGTGAAATTAAAGCTCTATTGGTTCATTTAAAAATGAGTAAGTAGATTTATTTTTCTTAGTAGGTTACTTTTTTTGTTCTGACAACATCTTATTTTATTACCCGACTGCCGAAGGAGGGTTATTTTTAAGATCCTAATCCCGTTTTTCTTCTGAAATTTTATTTTATGTTCACAATATTTAATTTAACAATTTCAAGGAGAACGTGACACAATTAGGCTTAAGTACGAAAAGTGTCCTTGGTGAAGTTATACCACTCGCCTAAGGGAATAGCCTGCGACGAGGCTGCGTGTAAGAGTACCTTTACACTAAACTAATTAATATCGAAACATACGACACGACATACATTAATGTCACACCTGTAATCCCCAAAGGTTTAAAACATAACATTCCATCACGTATGTTTTCCCCAAATAATATTCGCAAACATTTCTAAATTGCTCTCTTAAATTTATGCATATAATCCATTTATTATTGTATCACTGTCAAAAAGAGTAGACATGGAGTTTCTTATCCGTTCTTCTTCATAGGAAACAACTAATTTGGAACCGTGCTCATACTCTCATAGGACATTTATTTATTTATTTTGACAAGGCACTTCAACGACTTATTCACTAAATACAGTTTATATTTATATCAAATACAGTTTATTTTTACAGGGTGAATTTGTCACTTATAGAAGTGCACAGCACTGGCATACATTTTACTAGACTGACACTGTGCACCTGTATCAAGAAGCAAGAAAACGGAACACCGGTGATTTACCTATTTAGGGTGTAAAGGGTAAAAATTATGAGAGATAAATAATAATAATAAAATGGAATATAAATAATTTAAAGTAAGAAGTTAGGGAACCAACTGCAGACATGCTAGTAAATGCAAGTAATGCAACTCCTGATACAATATTTCACTTATCTATATATTATTATGTTTTGTACGAAAATAAAACTAGATATTTTGATTTTGAAGGGTTAGGCAAAGGTGCACCTGCTATAATAATGTGACGGCGTTATATTATTGGGGGTAAGCACTGCTTACTGTGCGTGCACTACACTAAGCACTGTTTACTATTCTACCGCAGAACGCTAAATACTACTCAAAGCTTCTTTCACTTCTTCTTTAGCTTTGATTAATCATTTCAATAAACAAGACAAATTAAACGATACTGACAAATATACCTAAATATTTCATGAAAAATATTTTATTTTATCTACTGTATTTAAACACCAATTAGTTTGATTTGTGTTTGACTGTTGGCGACTTGGCGATGTTGTGTCTAAAGTTAATTTATTAAAAACTTGTGACTAAAATATATAATAGGCACTGCGAAACTCACGCGTAAACACCAAACAACACTATAGAATTCACTCACGTTACATTGTCCCAAAAGCTAGCACTTATATTTTATTCAACGCTAGGTGTAGCTAGCAATCTGAACAGGGGCACATACATCAGACAATAGAAAATTATATCAAAAATGCAAAATGTACGTTGTGCAGTTCCTATGTAGCGTCCTTTTGCTTGAATGTATACGAATCGCTACAGCGCTTATTTATTCAATACTGAGACTGACATTCTAAGCATATCTACAGAAATGAATGAATGTTTGCAGCTTTTAGCATAAGTCGCTCAAATCTGGATCCTCAGTCAACTGTCATGATTTCTGGAAAAAAAAAATTTGGCAAATAAATTGGATTCATAGTGCAAAAACTGGTCCCTGGAAGCGCCCTGTATCAACCACTTACTATTCGAATATCATAATTATCGTTTTTTTTTTTTTCATTTTGATTAGTCATCGAGCTAAAGGCTGCCCAGTACTCTCTCTTTCCAGCCACCTACCTACCTTTTAATTTTTTTTAGTTTTCAATTAGTAAGACTATCTGTGGCTAAAAAGGAAGGTGCGTTTCTTTCAAAATTTTCGCAACTGTAATAACAAATTAAGAGAATCAAATAAGATATAATAGGCCGCACTCAGAAACGTGAATAGCCCTTGACTTGACGTTGAATCCTTAACAAACAGTGGCTACTATATATTGGCCTATTTTTCCATATTTGAGTTTGTTTTCAGTGTACTAAAATATGGAGACCCAGTGTCTCCATTAGCTAATAATTCATTACCTTAAGTGACGTCTCTGAGTTCAACAGTAAGATTACATTGTCTTTGATCGAAGTCACTGCTCTAAGATATCAAAGTATTAATAGATGTCAAAAGCAACTGGCAAAATAAAGCAAAGCAAATGCAATTAATATTATTCTTATAGCAATCGTTCTAAGCCTCATTTCTAACTGATTTATGTTTTCTGAAAGGGGATCAAATCAAATCTCATTGATTTTATTAGTTTTATTTACTGAAGTTTATCCTCGCACCAACGAACTATTTTATTAGGTAGATAGAAAGTAATAATAATAAAAAATATGAAATCATTACATAGATGTCTACAGATTTAATTTTCGAGATCAAATAATGAAATAAATAGGTACAAATAATCTAAACGCAACCTTAATCACTTCAATTGATGAAATCGTTAGGAAAGCGCTATTTTTTTTTTTTTTTTTTAGGACGGATGAAGATTCTAGCTCAGGAGCTTTAGAATCTTAACCGGGCTTGGTGGCGAGGCACCTTTTGTGCCTCCAGCCATGGACACTTATAAACTAAGCAACCGCAGCTAAGGGCGTCCCCTAACGGGACTCGGACCTCGGCTTAGGGCGTTGCTGGGGGGACAGCTAGGGACAGCTGGATCTGGGTTGAAATTATTTAGGGACGAATTTAAAACTACTGGCTCGGCGCGGGCCGGCTCGAGCAAGGGACGGGGAGGGGTACCGTTTCGGGGTCTTCGCGACGGGCCTCGCCGGCGAGGACGGTAAATCGGATGGCGTCGAGCCTGTTTGAGTGCTTCTTGTGCTACGGTAATCGGGTCGTCAGGGTAAGTGAGTGCGTGCCTTGGGCGGCGCACTCTACTTATCAGAGAAGGAAAGCGCTACTTTTCCTTGCTAATGATAAGGGGAGGTAAAAGCCATCAATCAAGAGCTGCACGAACATTGCCTCAACCATTTGTCATAATTCTGCAAATAAACGCTATAACAATGATACATTAATTTGTATTCAAGAGTCGTTTCTCGTCATTCAATAGGCTATTTTCGTCGGTGTGACAAAATTACAAGCTTTCTCATTTCTTAAATATTCTATGTCAGTATCAGAGTGTGACGCTTTTAACCCTGTCGATACAAAATATATTAGAACCTTTTTATACTTTTAGCACCGAGGTAATGGATTTAAAGATTACGGTGCACAAAAGAAACCCTTTTAACAATTGAATTTTATAACACACATACTGTGCCCGTCCGTTGGGTTGCTCGTGTGATATCAACCAAGATATCACACGATATGTCCAGTCATCCATGTCAAGATATTTTAAATTTATTTGTAATACTAAGATGTTTCATTGTTTGTTCACTCCCGTTAAGTTTTTATTGTTAAACATCAACCATCTGATAACCATCAGAAAAATATGTCTTACAAAGAAAACCTTAAGGAGCTAAATGATCTTTGTTTTTGGCAGGTGATACAAAAATATTTCCAAAATAAGGTACTTATTATCACGGATTTAACGCCTCCAGATTAATTATAAGTTGTATTTCCGAATAACCCTTAACATTAAAAAAATATGTCTTTATCTATTTGAAACACTGTAACGAAATACAATGGTTATTTGTGCTATTTATAAAAAAAATATCAACGATGTTGCACGACGTCATCGTTTCTAACATTTTGATTACAAACCACGTTTTTTTGTCTAACATTTTGGATTGCGCTGTCAGTCAGTTCGCCAACATGGTTGGTGAATGGTTTTAACTATTTCATTCACTTATTGTTAAAGTAAATAAAGGGTTACCAAACAGCACTTTCGTGGCATGAAATTTCAAAATAAAAATAAAAATCCTATATGATTAATCTTTCTTGTAGGTACTCGAATTAGATATTATTTTTAGAAAATAATATTTAGCTTATTATAATTTTCAAAGAACAAATCTAATTACACCAAGAGAATACTGTTGCTAATTTGGATTGCAAGACTCTATCTCTTACTTAAACCATTTTAGTCTTGTACTAAATGAACAATTGCTGGAAAATTGTGTTCAACATAAATATGAAATAATTTTACACGTGTCTGTGCAGGCCGGGGCTTTGAAGCGTGCGTATTTACATAGTTCAGTGCTTTCTTCACTTTCATGATTTAGTTCATTGAAGTATAAAACTCTTGCGATTTCATACATTACATAATATACCTTTAAATATATTTTAATCAACATTGACGTAATACTTACCTACATCTTATGAATCACATACATAGTGTAGAAAGGTTTTTTTTATTACAGATTATCGATATTACAAAAAAAAATGAAGTGGTCAGTGTTATTTTTAAAGAAATTGTAATTTTTTTATAACTCAATAGAACAAAATTAATAATTCTTATAGGTTCATACCCAATATACCTACCTAGTTTCACATTTATTCTTCTTAAAGCACTTTCCGACAACGTAAGCATTTTCTTATTAAAATGCATCTTTGGTGCCGATAATCCGCCATTTTCTTAGATTTAACCCTGCATAAGTGCATCGTCTGGGAACACCTTTGAACTTTACTAACCCCTGACTTGCCTCCCTGAATTAAACGCGTAGAGAAATTACCTCGATAAATGCTTAGTTTGATCGGTATAAATTATATTTTCTGTGTAGTTTAAATCGGGTTTTTGTGTATGTGTATTATTCGAGTATGTTATATTCATCATATAATAAATTATCAGAATATGACATACGCACGATCCGTCGGACATTAGATATAGATTAGATACCTACCTAGATCTCAAAAAAGTTTTCTCGTCACTTTTATGGGTCCTGGGATCAATTCCCAAGTCAAGCAGAGTATTATTAGGCTTTATACGAAGTTCTCAGTAGCAGCTCTAAAGCTAAATAGGGTCGGGACGATACTAGTGAACTGTGCGAAACGCGACCGTGTCATGTCAACGATGCTAATATATAAAGCGTTACAAAAAGCGTGTAATAATGGTTGAATATAATATAATAATAATAATAATAATAATTTATTGACTCAAAATTATACATACACCGAAATAACACATAAATTATAGCAATCTTAACATTGTACTAGATTTTTGTTGAACACTGGTACCCAAAGTAAGATTTAACTTGTGGTATGGGTACCAGGGCTCTCGTCATTAATTACAGCAGGGAGTTAATGTGCGCTGTGATGTACTTATATAATGCAAGCGCTGAATTGGTTACATAGTCGATTTATTAAAGGATAAGTTATATAAACAGATTTTGTCTATTTAAATTTTACTTTTCTAATTCTATTTATTATATTTATATCTATGTTACAAATCTGTGTATATGTGAGTGTGTGTGTACCTACGTGTATGTGTGTACAGTGCGTGTGAGTGAGTGTGTGTGTACCTACGTGTATGTGTGTACAGTGCGTGTGAGTGAGTGTGTGTGTACCTACGTGTATGTGTGTACTGTGCGTGTGAGTGAGTGTGTGTGTTGGTGTATGTGGGGTAGATAATTTTGCGTTATAGTATACTTAGTTTAATCATTTTTTCTGTGTCTTCATACGATTTGGACAAGAGCCATGTGGTGACTTTTTTCTTGCATTGCGGCCTAATTAATGGATAGATGTTGCAGTATTCATTAGCAATATTATATAAATGACAGCTTACAACACCATGGTTACGCGCTGCTAAGGCACTCCGAAAGCTTTGGGCTTGGCAGACTTTACGTGCACGACGCTTTTTTGTAACTTGAATGTCATACACCAGACTAGCATGCTTTCTGCAGATTGTTTCAAGCACAAAGAGCTGCCTAACAGTAAGTAGTTCACATTCGCGATATAATTGGGCAGTTGAGTATCTATAGGGCTTAAATGTCATAACCTTAAGGACTGCTCTTTGTGCTCGCTCTAGGGGCAGAAGATACGATTTCACAGCTCCACCCCAAACAGTTATACAATATGTCAATATAGATTGGCATAGTACATAATAAACCAATTTTCGCGTGTCAAAATCAGCTGAGTGACGTAATTTTTTGAAAATGTATATCATTTTGCGGACACGGGAGGTGGTATTAGTCACTTGGTATTTCCAGGAGATAAGATTATCAATATATACTCCCAGATATCTTGTGTGGGCACATCTCAGTATAGTTGGGCAGTCGCAGGTATTATAGGATGTATATGTACAACACGTATGCGCCTTTATATTGAGTGTTTCCATAGATGGTTGGGTTGTAGCTGTCTTTGAGAACGTGACGTATGTAGTTTTGTTGAAGTTAAGTGTTAGCAGATTGTTTGATAGCCACTGCATTACCTGACTAAGAGTGTATTCTGCGCGAGCAAACACTTCTGGCCAGTCATTGCCACGAATAAGTATTGCAGTATCGTCTGCGTACGTAATTATAGAAGAATAGGGAAGAGAAAGGGTGCACAAGGAGTTTATGTAAAGTAGGAAAAGGGTTGGACCAAGGATTGAGCCCTGTGGGACGCCAGATAGAAGGAGTGTGGTGCCACTAACAATGTCATCTATCTTTACACACTGTGTCCGGTCAGATAGATAGTCCTTAAAAATTCGCTGTGCATATCCACGGATGCCCATTCTCTCCATTTTCAGTAAGAGATGTGGAACAGAGACAGTGTCAAATGCTTTGGTAAGGTCGAGAAAAATCGACAGGCATTTTTGTCTTCTGTCTTATTTTTGCATCTTCAGTCGATATTCCTTCTCTAAAACCAAATTGATTCGGCGCTAGGATACTGTTTTTATTTAAAAAGCTTTTTAAGCGGGTGTTTAGTACCTTCTCTAGGATTTTGGACAGCGCAGGGAGGACAGATATGGGCCTGTAATTATTGACACTGTCTCTGTTCCCATTCTTAAAGATGGGATGCACAACGGCCCTTTTAAAATATTTGGGGAAAATGCCTTCTGCCATTGAGATATTGCAAATGTGGGTTATTATTGGTACCAGGTTGTATGAGCACTTTTGCAATATATGGGCAGGAATTCCGTCCCACCCAACAGCAGCATCCTTACGCAGACTTCGAATAATTAACTCAACCTCAGACTCATCCGTTGGCAAGAGAACAAAAGAATTAGCATTGATGTTATCATTCAGCAATTGATTACTTTGTGTATTAGGGGTGTTTTGTAGTGCTAAGTCACTACCGATGCGGGAAAAGTACTCATTGACTCGATTTACAGATGTTATATTATCACTGTCTATATTTAAAAGTTCAACAGGGGATTTTTTAATGGTATCCGTGTGAGTAATATTTTTAATTATTTTCCAAGTAGAGCGTGGGCTATTTCGTGCTTTATGTAGTTCATTATTCTCGTAGCTATGTTTTAATCTTTTTAATAATTTATTGCAGAAGTTGCGGTATCTCAGAAAGGTTACTTTAAGGGTATAATTATCCGGATTAGACTTAAGCTGTAAACTCATGTAGTCTCGATTTCGTATACATCTGTTGCTCAGATGTATACGAAATCGAGACTACATGAGTACCGCAACTTCTGCAATAAATTATTAAAAAGATTAAAAAAAAAAACATAGCTACGAGAATAATGAACTTCATAAAGCACGAAATAGCCCACGCTCTTCGTGATCATCACCACCTTTAGTGATCCACGGTTTGAAAATTACCAGTTTAGAAGGTGTGCGCATTATTCTAGAGTGCTTTTGTATCAATGACCCAATATTTGTTATCAGCATCTCAGTTGCAATGTTAGCATCAGATGTATTTAGGATTTGTGAGAAATCTGTGTTCGAAACATCAGCGTAAACAGAATTAAAGTCTACTTTGACAAAGTAAGTTTTGCGTTTCTTTGACCTGAGTAACATTTCAATGCTAAAGAGAACCGGCGTATGGTCTGTGATACTAGAATCAATTATTAGTGTAATGGTTTTGAGATTAGATTTTAATAAGACATGATCCAAACAACTCTTGTCACGGGTTGGCAGATTGTGCGTTGGTAGAAGTCCATGTGATGCCGTTAGATTTAGATAATCGTCAGCCAATATGGACGTCATTGTTCTGGTCCGCGTAAAGGTATTCAGACGTATGGGGTCGCCGACTTACGTCCTGCATTATGGATGAGGTCAAAGCCTAAATTCGAATATAGTCGCAGTGCGGGCCTCTATGCCGATTCCAATTGCTTTTTCTGTTTCTATTACCATGACAATTAGAATCACGAACAGAAGAACTAAGTATAAGTAATAGGAATGTAATCCGCCATTTTTTACGTGTTAAGAATGTTAGCCTTGTCTATGTTATATTATTAAAGAATATACTAGGAGAAGTGTTCTAATGTACACCCCACACTTCATTGGTATGTTTTTATGTACCATTTTAATAGGGGGCGAGCCTGTGATTAACCGGGTTCAAATCAAAACTCTAGAGTACCTACTGCATACTTCATAGAAGGGCCAAATTACATACTTTATGATTTAGGATTCATTTATTCATGGTGATGGCGTAAAGTAAGATACTTAGATACAGTGCACCACTTGCTTTAGACAGACAAGTAAAATTACCACAATCCATCTAGTCTACACGCCCCTCTCCCTAGGCACTCACTATGTAAGGGCGTTATCACACTAGCGGTTTGCGAGCGGCTGCGGGACGGGGTGGGCGCGCATCAAGTCTGTCGGAAACACGCCGCGGCTGGACAGCGAAGACGTCGCGGATGCGTGGCCAAATTCGCAACATAAGTCGAGGCTTGTAGCAAGTTAACGACGTACAATAAAATGGATACGACGAAGAGACACTGCTGTTGGATTTGTTACTTCGAAGACGCCAGAGACAAAAATGAAAGCATCCACGAATTAAGGGAAGACCCATTTTCAATTAAGTGAAGTTAGGCGGTACACGCTGCTATTCGCGGCGATCGCGTTGCGTGTCCGCAACGAATTCGTTACGCATATGCCGCGTGTTCGTTGCGCGCCTGCTCCACTTTGAGGACGCTCGCAATCCGCTAGTATAATAAGGCCCTAAAAGCCAAGTTGTAAACCATTCAAATAAAGATAAAACTATTCCCTCTTGTAGCCACTCAATGTATTTCGGTCGGTCATAATTAACGTTGGCTGTTGCAGCTACGTATTACAATTTAAATGCGAGTTTTTAGTTTGTAGTTTTTCAACTTTTCATTCGTGTTAATGCGTATATTTAAATTAATTAAATGTAGGCACTCTCCATTCCAGTCGCGGCTGCCAGTCACAAGGCACTTCAACACCGAAAACATTTCAACAACTCTCCTAGGAGGAGCCTCGCGTACTTATTTGACATTGCTATTTTCTACACAAAAGATTCTTAAGTTTAATCGAATTCACGACAAGAAATGTCGCATAATCCGCACCTAAACATTTGATGTTGACGTTTAAATTAATAACGTCAAAATTAGGTTACATTACCAACCCGCCGCGGCTTCGTACAAGTTCATACATTTTATAGCAAGCGTTCCTAGAAAATCCCTAATTTTATTGGTGAAACCCTTATAAAAACCTATACAATACTTCATAGTTTTTGAGACAACACAAAGGCAAATTTACACAAACTAAAAGCGGCAGAGATTTTTATTTATACGTAAATAGTGATGGTGATGGTGCTTGCTAATGCTTCGTAGGCCTATGGAAATCCTTGTAGAAAATTACTGGTATTTTCATCAAGAAGCTAATTCAAATCACTCATTTTTTTTAATAAATATCTTGGGACATTTTTATACATCACCATCTGATTCTAGTCCCAAACTAAGCAGAGCTTGTACTATGGGTACTAGACAATGGATATTCAATTTTTTTTGTAAATACATACTTATAATATATAAGAAACACCCAGACAAACACAAACACCTAAGTTCATCACATAAATATTTGTGTCTTGTGGGAATCGAACCCACGACCTCATGATCAGCAGTCCGGTACTCGAACCACTAGACCACAGACGTCGTCAATTATATAGTAGTAGATACAATTACCCCTATTCTTACCCCACGCTCTGCTAAATCTCCCATTTAATCGTGCTTGAGGTTAACTTCACATAGCCCTGATAACTACGTTTCAACAGCTATTCTGAGTATCTTCTAAGTATTTTTATGTAGAAGGTATATTAGCGAACAAGCTTTGAAGTCTTGCCTTGAGAAAAATGTCAATAACAGCTTCGGGTAATACGTTACTACCGGTGAGATTAACATTCGCTTTGATTTCTTGTCTCGTTTAAATTCAAATAAATCATATCACACTTTTGGCATTTAAAAATCAGTTTTTTTCGTAGTTGGTAGGTACTGCCATTTCCTGCGTTCATAAGAAAATATATTTTATTATTTTTACCCATTTGTTTTATAAGGCTTGGTTACATAATCTTTGATATAAAAAAAATATATGTAAATACCCTAATTCTTATACAATTTCCGTGTAAACGACACGGAAAAAAAGAAAAGAAATGTATTCAAAAGTTCAAGATATAAATTTATAACATAATAATGCTATGATATCATTCACACACAAAATTATGTAGGTACAATCGCGGTCGGACCGACGATTTCAGCTGTTCCGCTGACTAGTTAATAAATCAAGAGTAAGCGATGCTCAGCCAACACGTCATTTCTTAAAGACGCTGCCGGAGTGCCGGTACCACACGCCCGTCATAATTAACCTTGTCTACGAAACGCTCTTGATCTTGACAGTACAGTCGACAACAAAAAAATAAAATCACTGAAAAATAACGTCATTTTGCACTAACATTTTACATAAAACTATAGTTGGTTTAAGTAAATTAACTTAGTGGTGATAGTACTGTTTGCTTGGACGCTCGAAGAGTCACGTCCAACCAGTAATTTTGCATTTTCATTTTGTACACTGGGTTATACCTTTTGCATTTACACTATTTTTACTACTCCTCCTAAAGTCATGTTACTTATTGTTGAGGGTCGAGATCTTCCCATAGAATTATCTTGTTTGACAATATTGCGTCACTTGTGCCTGTTTTTGCCTACGACGTGACGAAGTTTGATGTTCAGAGATGTGCTAATTTAGTCAGACCATTAGAACTTCAACCTTTATCGACCTTTTGCCGCTTTACTACTCATTATCTTGTTCCTTTATAATAAAAAAGGATTTAGCTCGCAGAATTTGTAAAAAAAAATACGTAACAAAGTATTGGTGCAACTATAAAACCATTAGTACGTCCAAATTCTGTACTAACGTCATATCAAAAAATTAAGCTGTCAGTCATTAAATATACTTATCATGTCATATCTGTTCCATGTTCTTTCTAGAACCCGTATATTTTTTAGATTAAGTGAGAGGGATAGCACTATTTGACTTATAGAGCTGCATCTCTTTCTAACAATCTAAAATTCGTTGTTTCACACATGTAGTACGGGCCTAGTTTGTAATAAATCACAGTTCACGCAATGTCATGGTGGTAACACCTTCCAGTGGCGAATTTAATGGTCGAATGATAGAGTATCCACGTGACACTGTTAATACGATTGGCTTCAATGCTACTACGGCGACGAACGCCAGCTGTTGGCAAGCTCCCAGAGTGATACCAGATGACAGACGAACGGGCATTCATGCATTGTAAACTGTTCGCGACATTGAATAGTAAAGCTTTATTTACCACACTATTTGGGTACGGTGACTAGATTAGTAACCCGCATATTTAATGTTGCTACATAAAGAGGCGGGTTACTAATCTAGATTTTCGTACCAAATCTTTACTAAGAGCAATTCCGCACTACGTCCGAAAATACAGTCCGGAGTAGTCGTAGAACAGAGAAATCGGATGACGGAAATCGGATCTAGTGCGTAAACTACCATACAAATAGTTCTACGACTACACCGGACCCTATTTTCACGGATTCGGATCGGACGTATTGCGGAACCGCTCTAACAGTAGTACCGTTAATAAAGATCTGTTACGAAAATGTTTGGAAAAATATTGTCAAAACATTCTAGGTACCGTCAACGTAGTAGGGGGCGAGCCTATCGCCAACTACCGGTCACAAATCAAAATTTTTGAAAATTAAAATACAGTATCCCTAATAAGGTTATTAAATCTAGAACTCAGGACTGACTTCAATACCGACAAACTGCTTAAAAGGCTTTCCAGTTTCTTGAGTAAACATTCAGCAGCTTTAAATATTCTGTGGTTCTTAGATTTAGCGTTTCAAATACGCCGTGATAACTACGGAGTATGTTTTGACATCCTCTGTGAGCTGTTTTATTTTAATTGCAGATTCATAGAGCGTCTTACGAAACAAACGTCTTAGTAGATTATGTTTAAATAATAGTAATTTATTTGTAACACAAGGACAAAAGAAAAAATAACTTTATGCACGGAAATACGGTTGGGAGGCAGAAGAGATAGATATGCCACCGTAAGATTTTGAACACGGTTGGTTTATGTAATCTATCTCGCGAATAGATATGTAATAAATGAATAATAATAATATATATAATAATAATAATAATATATAATGAAGTATAGATGAATTCACAATATTTCGACAGTTTACAATATTGCGAGATAAATTATAATCAAATTTAAAAACCGCTAGTTTTTAAATTTTGCAGTGATCGATATACTAAAAACCTTTTCAACCGACATAAGCCACAAGTATCCCAATTGTCAAGACCTTTTTTTACTAACTATCTTCCCACTGCTGGCCAATGGCCTCGCTACCGACTATGGATTATTTAGTTGCTATAAATTTCAAGGTTATCCTAAAGCTATATTTCTGTTTAGTCTTTAGTCGACTTATTTTTAGAAATCTCGGCAGAATTCGTGGAAATAATTTCTGATTAATTAGTTAGGTATTACTTTGAGATCGACAGTTTTAGGCCTTCTAAAACTTTATAAAATAGGTAAGTACCTATGTGTAGATATCTTAATGATATATTAGGTTGTTACTGAGAATCCTGTTACAGGAGACGAATCGATCGATGTCTGAGGTTGAGGTGAGTGTCACGAATTCCACGGCGGCCGTGACTCTAGGAAAAAGCAAGCCAAGTTCGGTTTTTAGCTGGTACGAGTCCGTCATATCGTTTTGCTTCTCTAAGCGAAAATCCATGAAGATGTTCCTCACTATAAAAAATAAGTTACTTGGTTTATCTTATATGAAAAAAGTTTTACTTGAATAATTTATTTTATTTAGGTTGACCAACAATTGTTTACACTATATACATTTCTGATTTAGTGACTAGGGTAACATTTACAAGTGCAACAATTAATTACAGATCAACATCACATGCACAGAAAGCGGCTTTACATAACATATTTATAAATTATTGCAAATTAGAACTTTAAATACAATGAATAAGTAATTTAACACTATATTATAGAAAAATTTACATCTGATTAAATTGTAATTGACATAAAGATAAAGAGAATGTTATAGTGAGATAAATATGGTGACTTAAAATGGCAAACGTACGGGATATTTCATTGTCCGACGACAAATTAGAGCATGACACCAAACGGTACCATGCCGTATCACGCACGCCAATAAGGTATCGAGTTTAAATATCACATTAGATGGGTTGTCACCAACCCGTCTAATGTGATACCGTGTAATGTGTGTGTGTGTGTGACCCATCGCTTTCAATTACCGCAAAATTGATATTTTTATAAAAATATATTATTCGTTTATTAGCTTACTCACACGTGTTCAACTTAACTTATTTTAGACTCGACTCCAATATTATAATATTTTATGTACTGATTGATAAGACAGGGCCCTTCTGGATAGTCGCTAATCGCCAGATAAATTAAAAAATGGAACGAAATTTATATGGAATTATCTGTTTTGTCAGACTTCTCAGAATAAGATTTCTCGAGAAAATAAATGATTGCAATCGGAACGTTTCTTCTGTCCTACACGTCATCAGAGACAAGGGGATAGGCCTATAAGTAGTCGATGCCAAAGCGTTCCGTTACAATTATAAAAAAGAAACTATGGGAAGCCCAGCATAAAAAAGTACAGACCATTTTTAATTTGTTAAAAGAATTTCTGTACCATGCGGTTATATTGAATTGAATAGGTAACAGTAAAATTGAATGTTCGGTACCTATTGACATTTCAATCAAACTTTTGATGTAAACAACTCGCTATCGGTTTAAATTTAAACCTTTCAAAGGACATCATCTACTAGATCAATAGAATTAATCTGCTGAATGTCAATCAAGCAATTCGTTAAAATCAGTAATAATAATAATGAACATTTTGAAATGTAGTTTGAATGATTTTTCCAAAATTGTATGTTCTAGGGAAGGGTTACGTACTATTTGTTTAGATCATTCAAAATACGATTCAATTTTTTATGTTAATAATTAAAATCATAAATTCATAATTATTTTTTAATAACCAGTTTATATTTGCAACATGAACGAGCCCTGATCTTCTGTCCTGTCTTCCCTCTATCTGAAACTTTTAATAAATGTTAAAACAAAGAGTTTATTAGACCCCTGGGCAGTGTAATGGCTAAGTTTTGCTGGCCATTCCAACTTTACACTCATTAAGATCAATTCGTAAAATCCAAAGTTTATAAAGTTGGTCTGTAACAGTATTCAGAGTAATTACTTAGCTTAAACTTTTCTCTGGCAATGGAGAATAATAAGTGAATTAGTACAAGTAACATTTAAAAATTAATTTAATACTGTAGGTATTATTAGTTATTACCAATGTGTATCGTCAAAGAAACGTAAGTAATTATTAGAGTTTTTAAATGTACGAGTGCGATTATATAAAAAAAGTCAAATCAATGCATATTATGTATAAAGATAAACCTCCAAGAAAATTATTTATTTTTAAATTGTTACTTACAATTACTCATAACGAATATAGTGATTATTTTTAATTTATTTAAAGGTTTTGCTGAATAGTACTGAAATTATCCAGTTAGTTGATTTTAAAAAACTTTAACACAGGAATCATATTTACCGAATTAAAACAAAAACATAACGCCGCCGCGTGGGCGCTTTTATAAATACATTAAAGATAAAACCTTTTTATAGCTATTTTCGTACTCGAAGTCTCAGGACTGCAGGCGAAGTAGGCGTAAAGTCACGCCTACATAGTCTGCATCTCTGAGTCATTGTATCTTTTAAATTTAAGTAAAACCTACGCAATTAATAGATGATATCAAGTAACTTTTTTAATAAATAAAAGCTTGAAACAAATAGAATGTCTGAGATCGTTGCTCAAAACCTACCTCTGTCTCACAATTTTATTCGAGCGATTTTACATTGAACAAATAGAAACATAGAAATTCTTTGATGTAAGTAGGTACTCGTATAACAACAATACATTTAAACAACGATGAATGTAAACAAGTTTCATAATTACTAAATACGACATGCTTAGGGCCTTTCACAGCTTGCTGATAAGTTCCCGTAAAATTACTTGGCACAACATTTTATATGATCTAATTCAAATTCAAATTCAAAAGATTTATTGCGTACTAAGTGTATAAATAAGGTGTTACATTTTATAATAGTGTACTTATGACTTAGCGGCCTTTTACAAGCATTGCAATTTTATAAAACTTAGCATATAAAACTACGTATCTACGAATTTTGTTCCACTTTTTAATTTATCCAGCGGGTAGCGGCTACCCAGAAGTGGTGAAACAGGCCCTTATTGTCTTTTTGTTTTGTTTCCGTGCAGAATTTTCTTTCCTTCTTTCTTTCTTCTCATTTACCTTCAATGCGAGAAACTAAATCCTTTTGTAGAAAGAATCACAATAACGACATTATGGTGAAAAGAGGAGACAAATGGACTCAAAATACAAAGTCACCTATGATAACTCAGAATAATAGTTCCACAAAAGGTGTCGCCTTCGGGGATTTACAGGACAAAAATAACATAGTATGTCTATCACTTCACCCATCGTCCTACGTGAGCCATATACTACAATGCGACGCGACGCTACCACGCCTTTTGATGAAGTTAAATCTCCAACAATACGTAGAATGAGTAATAGGTTTTTATATATTAATAATAATCGCATAGGTATCAAGACGTCGCGGATCAGGCAGGCCGGCCAGGCTGGCAGACCCAGGATGTGATGACTGGACGAGCGTGACGCATAGTTCATACCTACTTACTGCAAGAGTTAGATGCAGAAAGCTTTCAACCAAAAATAATAGCAAGAGAAAATCCCACTGTTGATCACAGCTGAATAAAAGAAAAATATATACTTTTTAGTGTCACTAATCAGTATTATTAAAAAGGTATTAAAAGGTTATTTTGCTTCAAAAGTTTACAATACTTAGTCCAGGTACCTTATTTTATTTGTCGGGTGTAGTTTTTAGCTCAAGGGAGCTATAAAAACTTAACCGGACTTGGTGGCGAGGCAACACGTGCCTCCAGCCAGGGTACAAACACCTTATCGCAAAGCATCGCATTCATAGAACTTGTAGGACATTGAATAAGAAACAGCTTTCTATCAACGTCACCGGCAAAGGGTTGTTTTTATATAAAATGTTCAAGTTGATGTAGATATTTATTCTGATCCCGTAATGTATCGTCAATCCAGCCGTAGCGACAGCAGTGTTTGAGAAACACATTACGTTGACGGTGTTAGCTTCACGTTTCGTTTCTCTCTAAAGTGGTCCATTTCTTATTCACGTATCAAGCCTATTGTTAACTTTGATTTAGGTAGGCGTTCGAATTTTGTTGCCAGGTAGGTACCTAAGTATTAGTAAAGAAAGAAGGATTACTACGAGAAGAATCCCGGGGAATAAAAATGTCACATTGAGGAATTCGTCTTTAAATCGCAGCAGCAGGGATAAACCACTTTTATTGAATCATGAACACATTTTTTTACATTATAAAATTCCATATTTTTTTTGTTTTGCAGTTGTAATGTCACTGGGTAGTCGGTCTTTTCGGTTAGTCGGTAATCGCCAATTAGAAACTGCTGCACTAAAAGTATGCTTTTGATTAATCATAGGTAGCTCAGGAAAATCTATGCGATTTAAATATGAAATGATTCCAGAGAACTTTTCATTTTAATGTGATTTACAAACTTGTAGGACATTGAATAAGAAACAAATTTCTGTCAACGTCACCGCTAAAGGGTGTAGTGTTTTTTATATAAAATGAAATAAAAATGTGAAAGAATAATAGAAAAGCTATACTTTGGCTAAATATCGCTATATATCTGGGGTCACCACCGTCCAGAGGTTCGTAGCATCACAATATTAAGAGAGACAACAATAGCCACTCTTCTCTATCTTAGGTCCATCATTTTATCTCTTGATAGTGTATGATTAATTAAATATGTGAGATTTCATGAAGATATTTACGTAATGTGATGTTTTTATTAAAATTGCATATGTATTCTATCTTTTATAATAATTCTGTTTAAAATTGAAAATCCAATGAAGACAAAATTAATTAAATTTCTATATCTCTAACTCGATTTATTAAGTTAGTAGACAAATTATAAGATTAATTATATATTCAACACGTATGTAATAAACATGATTCAAATGATACAAAGTTCTTAAATGTACCTAGTCGTAATTCTAGATTATCTTTGCATGAATGCTACACGTTTCCTCTGACTTGGCAACGCATAAAAGATGAAAAGATGATATTAAATAAAACTACACATTGCCTCTTTGGACTTAAAGTCCCGAAGTGAAGTTTTCTAGTCCGCAAAGTCCGCAACATTGACACACATAGTTGCTATACCTAAACTATAACATTAGTCGGTACTATAAAATCCACAAGCACTTAAAATTATTAAACTGCAAACCAATCAGTGTTCTGATATGCTTCTAGGGACTGGTTATATGGATTGGTTGAACTAAATTTATGAAACTATCGTAAATCGTATCGTTCACATAGCTAGACCGTAATAGCCGATAAATTGAAATGGGCTCCATATTAATTTGGATGCGTGTAATGTTATTGGCGAAATGTTCAATTTAAAATATCACTAAGTGCCTACTACATGCATACTACATAGCTAATATGGAATAGAGAATTATAACTAAGTTTTTTCACCACTTACATTCTAAGAAATAGGCCCCTAAAAGGCCGAGAAACTTTTAGACGAGGACTACTATTAAATTCTAAGTATTCCATTAATATTTTTACTTTTATATTTAAAGAAACAGACATATAAGCTGAGGTTATACATTCGAAATAACCCCCAAAAAGGCAGAGAAACATGCGCGATGTACCTACTATAAAATTCTATTTCATGCAATATTTCTTTTATAGCACTTCAGGGACAAAAATATTCGGTTTGTCAAATTGAAAGTTTACTCTCAATCGTATTAAAGGGGATGAACCCAAATATCAGGCGGATAATGTCATTTCGAGTTCGGGTCGAGAGGTAATTCTGTTAGGATTTCTGACACCGATAACGGTGGACTGTTGATGCCAGCTAAAGGCCCCATCTCATTATATCGGACAAGCGAACAGCAGTACTCTGAATAATTAGTGAAATTCCACTTAATGAATTTCCGACCAGCGCTGAAATAATTAACGCTTGCCTATTAAAACAACAGAAATTATTTTTGATAGAGTATCATTAACGGTTTTGTTTTTTTATACAGCAAATAAAGTAGTAGTAAAAGTAAATAAACGATGTAAATATAAACTTTGTAATGGAATCAGACCTTAATTTAATTACCTAACTGCTATTGTGCTAAATTTATTCAAGAAATAAATACGTAACTTTACGTTTAGGTATATATTCGAAGTTTAACTTGGTCGAAAATAAATTGGTAAATAATTTAAAAGCACGAACAATTTTTTAAAAAGCCTTCATAACTTTTTCGCAATCCTGTAGAAATTTCCCAGAAGGCTTTCTTAGCCTACTATATATGTTTTTTTTTCGTATTTATATAACTGAATGCCTACGTCTTAAAGCTTGTTTCACCACCTCAGGATAGCCGCTTACCGCCGCGCGTTCGGAAATGGAACATAGTTTGTATGACATTATCTGCCAAATAATTTAACGGGAACTTTATCAGTAAGCTGTGAATCAGTCAGTCAGACACCTTTATACGAGTCAGACACCTTTTATACGAGTATAACAGAGAATACTTATATTTATTAAGATTTTGATTAACCTTCTAAATCCATTTACTATGTCAGCTGAATAGTCCAAGCGAGTGTTTTGTTAAACATTACAAGTTGCTTCCTGCCAACAAAGTTAAATAACAAGCTAGCAATTAATTTTCAGAACAAAATTAATTTCTCTACTAAGTTTTAATAAATTATTAGAAATAATTTGTCCGGTGATATTAGAATCAGCTGCCTAAATTGACAAAGGACAAGGTCGATTTTATACAAGTTTAGTTTATTAGACGGCAACCTAGTGCTAATAACGCCAAAATGTTAATTTACTTAATAACCAACATGAAAGTTCGATTATTAAAATAAATCTAAGTATACTTACCTGCCAAAAGACCCTTATCAATAAGCGATAGGTAGGTAGGTACTCTTTGAAAGTCAACCTTTTTATTTTCATAAGAGCTTATTAAACTACTACTACTACTACAACAACAACAACTACTACTACTACTACTACAGCTACTACTACAACTACTACAACTACTACAACTACTACTACTACAACTACTACTACTACTATTTTTTCCGTGTTTAGTTAGCCGATCTGTATCTATACTAATATTATAAAGCGGGGAGATTTTGATTGTTTATTGTTTGTTTGAATTGAATAGGCTTCGAAACTACTGGGCCGATTTGAAAAAAAGCTACATTTTTACCGAGTAATATACTTATGCTATATTTTATAAGAAATAACCAGACCACGCGGGCAAAGCCGCTGGCGGAAAGCTAGTGCTTCACAAACGTAGGTGTAAACACAGAAAGATTGCAAACAAGCATAAATCGTCTGCCTAACAAGAAGCTGTAGCCTACATGACGCTATAAGCAAGCATAAGCAGATAGCAAGATCAGTATTATTTGAGCGTTGCATCGTTGACATTGAGATTTTATGGCTGAACTTCAGAGAGGACTCTAAGCGTACACTTATGTAAAATCTAAAATTTGTATTGTTTGACATAGAAAAGCATAATTAAGCTTATAGTCCTTTACACGTCTCTCGATATTGGCTTGTTACTTTAGGTCAATAAATATAAACTCAATAACTACGAGCAATTATGTTTGTCCTTGTAAATAAGGTCGCTTATAATGTAACGATAACCATGGAATATAGAGGTGTGATAAAGGTGACTAAAATTATTTGCCTGAAAGGCGCGATATGTGCGAAATGCATCTCTTTCTGTTCGGCTTTGCTAGAAAAAGAAGTAAGATGCAATTTGCGAGCATTTAATCGCATCGTTTAGCAGCGTCGTTAGCTGAAAAGGTAATGGCATAAGTGCATCCTTAAAATAAATGGAAGTACAAAATGCTTTACTGAAATTACCTGCTAAAGTTTTATAACATAAAACCTATTTAACGACTTTATAAAGTCGAGGTTCACTTTGGATGCGTAGGTTTTCACAGAGAAGAATAAACTCCTAACGTTCCTAAGATAGCAGTTGTGAGCGTTAATAATATAAAGATTAATAAATTATGTTATCAAAAAGTTTTGTTAAAAGTTAAAGAAACCGATTCTACAAAGGGTAAAGAGTTTATATATATATTTGATATAAATTCAGATTTATTATAAAGTAGGCTTTTCGGCCAATCTTTAATTCACTAATTAGTTAAAAAGATCATAACGAACCAAGCAATTGCAATAAATTCCAAATAAAAAAAAATAATAAAACTACACTGGTTAGCTACAGAAAACATACATCTTAAACCGACGTCTAGAAGCGTGAATTTTTGCACAGAACATAACGTACATACTTACTAACGTAATACTTTGACCCCTTGGAGTCGGATCACAATAATAGTACAAACTCAGAGACCTCAGCAGCAGAGTTCTACCAACTTAAAAATTAATAGTTAAATTAAGCGGTTTGATGAATAGTTGAGATTATGGCTAGTGTAATAGGACTCGCCTCTTTACTTGGGACCTAAGTATACCGGTGAACTATGGTGCAGCAGTATACCTACCTCTGCATACCTCTTATGGAATACCAACGTGATGGTATGGATGCTGGTTACAATATGAGAAAACTAAAAGTCTTCACAAAAGAAGGGTACAAAAACACACATACCTTTTATCCAAATAGGTTTCTCTCCAGAGAATACACAATGTAGGTAATTTTATCGGTTAAGGTAAGAGGAATTACATTATAAACAGCGACTTGCCTTATAATATTATTCTACTACCTTATACGTAATAAGTAACTCAATGGATCAATAATTATGTCAAAATATGTTTATATTAACATAATCTGAATGAGAAATGTCTAAAATAACTCATGTGGAAACTTTTCGGAAAGCTCGGTGAGTTTCGAATTCAGTGACTTCAATCATGTAAGGAGCTATAAACAGATTTATCCCGACTGCCTCATGGGCCTAATGGTTGTAAGCGAGGCTGTTATTTGTGTTGTAATTCTCAGATCATGAATACTAAGTTTTTGGGGTTTTGCTCGAAGGGTCAATGTTAGAACTAAATAAAATACTTATATAGCAATCTATATTATGCGTTAAGTTTACAAAATACACTTACAAAGTAGACTGAAATTTTAAAAACCAAATAAAAGATTTTTTGTTTGACAACTTAACGATATTGATCACTACAATTCACCAAAGTTTTATCGTAGGTAATCGTTAAACAAACAAATATTTTTTATAAGTAATAAATAAGTATTTTTTATACTTATTAGAAGATTAATATGACTAAAACCTCGGATTATCTACAACCCTCAGTCGATACATGCTTATTATGAAATATCGGCTTCTCCCGCAGATTAATCTAACGTAGCGTAAATATCGGTAACAGCGTTATCATCAACGCATGACCAACGGTAATCGAAATTTAATGCTATTATCCCCACGACTGGTCTATCCTTATGTTCTCACTCACTGCTTAAGACATTAACGGATAGACTAAACTATCTATTTCTATCCCGATCCATACTACAAACAAAAGGTGGTATTTGAAACCAGAATCTATTCGTGTACATATCAATAGCAGAGGCACAAACAAAGCTCAAACATCTAAAATCTAAACAAATACACAGGATTCATAAAAATCATTTCTATTTCTGTGACAGTGTGTGTAACTGTAGTCTCTAATACCTACATTGAAAGTTGTACGTACAACAAAAGCCTTTTTTTGGAGGTAGGTACAACAAACTATAGAAAGATATGTGGTACCGATGTCTATCAATTATTTGATCCATCGACGTTAGTCGTATACCTGGGCGGTAGAAAGGCAACATTGAACAAATTACAATTGTAAACATTTTTTTTTTTATTTAATAAAAAGAATGATGGCGGGCAGTTTGATATAATAACTTTAGAATGTAGTGTTGATTTTAAATAAATAAGTAATAAATATCCTGGGACATTTTTACACAGCACCATCTAGTCCCAAACTAAGCAGAGCTTGTACTATGGGTACTAACTAGACAATGGATATAATACTTATATCCTTTTTTTGTAAATACATACTTATTATACATAAGAAACAAACACCCAGACAAACACAAACACTTAAGTTCATCACAATAAATGTTTGTGTCTTGTGGGAATCGAACCCACGACATCGTAATCAGCAGTCCGGTACTCGAACCACTAGACCACAGACATCGTCTTTCTTTTTATATTATAATATTATATTATAATAATAATAATAATATGCATTTATTTCGGTTGACCCATATAATGTTAGTAACAATTTTAACTTAATAACTAGTGTTAGTAAAAATATTGAGACATCGCTTATTATTGAGCGTGGAGTTTTATCCAATGTCGCAGCATTGGAGACTCCCATCTATCCACAAACACACTCAAGATAGTGTTGGTACTGCCGCGGAGACGCGCGAGCAGGGAAGCACATCTTTTACGTATGATTGCTGCAAAACCATCTATACGTCTATCTGCAAACATTTTTGACGCGCTACATCTCCACGACAGCCCCAGTAGTATCCGGAGTGCGTTATTATACTGGACCCGTAAATCGCTGTATGCACGCAAACTATAACTGGTCCACAGGCCGCACGTGTAAAAAGACTGACAAAATGCCTTAAATAGAGTAATTTTGACAGCCTCAGTACATCGCGCGAACCTGCGGGCCAGCATGTTACAGCGTACCGACAGCGATCTACGCTCCCTGTCAATGTCAATATTGTCTTTCAGGTCCTCTGTAACCCAGTGACCCAAGTACTTAAAACTGGTAACTCTATTTAAGGGGGAACCGCAGAGGGATACCTCTGGTATACTGTGGTAACATTTAGCGTTTATTATAACGTTAAAATGTAAGATATTTCCACTTGACTATTATAGACTACTAGCCTTCCGCCAGCGGCTTCGCCCGTGTGGTCGGAGTATTTCTTATAACCTTCACCCCCTATTTCAACCCCTTGCAGCCCTTTTTTTAATCAAATATAGCTATACTTTCTCAGGCTCTAGACTATCTCTGTACCAAATTTCATTCAAATCGGTTCAGTAGTTTTGGCGTGAAAGCGAGACAAACAGACAGAGTTACTTTCGCATTTATAATATTAGTAAGGATAGATTTCCACGTACTTACGATACGGGCACACCACTTTCGCTTCGTATATGTTCATTGACCTCCTCATGAAAACAACTATAAAACGTTAAATAACGTTATTTTCAACTAGAAAATAACGTTATTTTGATACATATCATTATCATACAGTGGGATTGCTGTATGAACAGATACGTACTTTAACAATATTAATATAAAATAGCGAAAAGTTGAAACCAAACTCTGCTTTAACAGATTAACCCAGTATTAACTACCTAGAGTAGCTAATAGGACCACAGCGTGGAGAACTTAATAAGACCAATTTATTATGGCCGCGAGTAACCATAAATAGCTTGCTACTGATACCTATTCCCACCTCGCCACCGCTTTAGAGAGTTAAATAATTTTCAAGCTAAAACAAATCCATTAGAGGGGTTAGCTTAAACAAACTTTTAATTTCCGTCCAATCCCTTCACAAGTTTTGATTTATGACGTCAGCGCAAGTAATCACTGTAATCGCAGACTCTGAACTCATCATAATCAAAGATAAGATCCATTTATAATCAGAACAGTAGCCCGACCGACGTACATAGTAGTAGTAAAGTGTTGTTGGGTTTTTCTATGAAGTTCCCAGTAGCAGCTCTAGCTCTGCCCGGTTGATATGTGGCTATAGGCTCGCCTAACATTACATGGGACCTAAACATACCGGGGAACTGTGGGTGTACATTAGTGCACCTCTGCCTAACCCTTCGGGGAATACAGGCGTGATGGTATGTTATGTTACGTATGTACGTATTATAATCTGTTGTCTAGCTCTGCTTAGATTGAAACAAGTTTAGTGCTGTGTAAAAAAGTGACAGAAAACAAAACAAAAGAGATATCTATAGCTAGCTAGCTTAGAGCTTACTAATCTCCTGGTTAGGTTGGATAGGAAACTTTCGAAACTACTTTAATTAAAAGCGTTCATTAATGACCTATTGTACTCTTGTCGGGCGCACTCCTGAAGTCGGCACCTTCTCATGAAGAAAGGTTGGAACTTTTCTTTTCAGTACCATTGTTGCAAACAACTTGTCTATCTGAACGCTTCCATTCTTCAAGCAACCTCCGGCTCTTTATTAGTTAGTTACCTCAAGTCTGATTAATAGGCTCCCGACGTAGAAGCGGGTTCGGAGGGTAGGCATTCATTCAAAGAGATTCACTGGAGACTCACCGAGATCGAATGGTCCCGCGTGAATACGAAATATCAAACCAATTTCATTAAATCTGTGTATTTAGTCTCGTGAAACAAAATATCTTTGGGTTACCAATTTCGTGTTCAAGCTTTCATTTACATTGTAACTGAATAATTCAAAGAGTTTTAATGTTATATTTGTTAAAACACTTAAACATCCACTTCAACCCTATTTTATTTATTTTTTACCGTTAACCCTTTCACCGTAAATAATTTAAAACTTCGATTTAAATTATTTTAGCCAGCGTATACATTTATTTTAAAACACTAGACAAATAAATGTACGAGTACCAACTTTTAATGTTATCTAACAAAACAAAACTTTATTAATGTGCGCGTTTATTTTATTTTATCAACTATTAAATTAATAGTTTGAAGTATCATAATGAATATGAACGTTTTACCACTCACTCACTTACTCACTGATTAATCACGAAATCTCAGAAACTGTATCTATACTAAGCTAACCTCATTTTGGCAAATGAATTTCTTAAGAATTATCACAATACACCCAATTGGCAAAAACGAGATGAATGAACCCGGGGTAAGGCTAGTATATTATACAACCGAATTACCGAACACATTAAGAAGTTATTTAGTGAAACAATTCCTGTCTTATTATAATCCCAACCGGTTCTAATTATACTAATAGCATAAACTTTCTGCGTCTATATTAGAAAAAGTATGTTATAGAAGACGAATTGTCTATATCAATATTATCAATATGCCATATTATTTACTTTGCAAGCGGGAGTGATTGTAAGTCTCTGGGGGCCGAACAACTGTGATGGCTGCTTGAGGTCGTAAAATATTTGAAGATAATAATATTATCAGATACTTAGTTTAAGACACAGATTGATTATTCGGATGACGTGTACGTATTGCTCTTTTTTAAATAATACCCGAGGCCCAGGTGCTAGTAATCTGTTTCTTTTTTCTAGCAATTAGGATGATATACTGCAAATTATTTAGAAAGTACGTTAAAACGCACCTGAAATGTAAATCCTCACCATTAATATTGTAGTAACCTTAAGTACTTTAACTCGAACAATTTCCAAATAAGTACCTATTGCTTGTTCGGTAGTTTGGTAGTGTATTCGAATATTCATATGCTAGCTAACAATTGGTACCGTAGCACACACATGATTTAAGTACCAACGTCGAACTGTAATTTGCTGGCTCCATGAAACAGAGACAACAAACAGTGAAGTCAGAGAGCTCCCTTTGGTCCACCTGGGTTCGATTCCCAGGTAGGGCAAAGTGTTATTGTGTTTTTCTCAGTTAAGTACTGGCAATCCGTTGCTTCCTTAAATATTTTGTTCTTACTATTCCAATCTCTGCTAATGAGGCACTCATTTTTTAATCTAATCGGCCTAAAATGTGCGTAATTATAATATTTATGCCACTATTTCCGCCGCCAGCTAAGCTAAGTGTACATAGTTAATTACTGTTAGGCCATTTGCTATTGTCGCTTCGATTATCGTTCACGGCCTCTGCTCGGCGAAATTAATTTGCGGTCCCTTTATTCTGTCCCACTGAAATTACCTGTTCATTACTGTGAAACCAACATATTCGTCAAATGAAAATGGAAGTCCTGTTATACGCACATCAAGCAATTATATCTGCTATGCCTTTTACCCGACTGTCGAAGGAGGGTATTGTTATTTTTCCTTGGTAAGAACCAAGCTGCAAACTGCCTCATGGATCTAGTGGTCACAAGCATGAGGCTTTGATTCAATCACACTGCTATACCTGGGGATCAAATCCAGTACCTCATGCTTTTGACTAACGAGGCAAAAGAATCGAAGCCGGGCAAGCAACAAGCAAGCGACCGCATATTACCTACCTATATACTTAATTTTCCTAGTTTGGGTATGGGGCCCGGTAAATAAATAACTACTGCCACGTTGATTTTTTTTTACTTTTAAAACACGCGTATTTTCTCAGCGTACAAAGATATAGTTTTTTCTTAGAGCCTTCCCACGGGCGCAAATAGGCGTCATGTTTTCACAGTAATGTAATGTATCAGTCAGCTTTAATGACATGCTTAAGGAACCGGAATTTCAAACGTGAAATGACATAAGTCCTATAACAATTTGTAAGTGATATTTTAACAGGTTACCATGGCAAATAGATCAATAACGAACTGTGGAAACGATTTCATGGTGATATAGATATTTTTCCTATGTACTACCGGTGTAGACACGACACGACAATCAGCCAGGTTGAACGACCGGCATATATTTTAAACTATTGTATCGATTGATGGCCACAAACCCGCTTACAGAGCAGGAATATGACTAGCAACTGTGTTACATTCGATTATGTTATGAGTGAGGAATAAGTTTAAGGCTATCTTATAAATAAAATGTGCTCCCAGTTATTTTAATGTTTGATAGAGTCATAAATCAGACATATGCAAGTTCAAGACCATTATTTATGGAATCAAATTAAAATATTTTAAGTAGAACCAGGAGAAAACAATGTCAATGTTTAACCGTCGAAAAAACAGAGGAAGTTCTCAAGTCGACGCGTATATTTTTTTATCCACGCATAACTTTTTACAGAGTAGTTAGATTTTTATTAGAATAACAATTTCAATATGCTAATGCTGATGGCTAATGTTCAGAGATGATGCTAAGCGTAAATTAATGCTTCCGTATGTCAAATTTGTATTACAATTTGACATACGGAAGCCTAAGTTTATGCTTAGCATCGTCTCTGGATCTTCGTTGATTGATTTTTTGTCAACGACTCATTATTGGTTAAAGTTCGCTTTTCAGTTACTTTTTTCGTCGGTTTTTTTTGTTAAAAAATTATTCTCATTTTACAAGTCGACCGACTCTAATTAGTTTCAGCAATTATAGCGACTGCATCCCTGTCATTACCATTATCTTCAAGTCAAACACTAAGAAACTCGTTTAAAGTCTAAACCTTTGTTAACAGAGATGTAGTAAAGTTCAAGCTTATTATGCAATTACTGTTATAAATTGCAGTCGCTTTCTAGGGTTCCGTAGTCCGTAGTCAAGATAAGAGTGTAAGAACCATTATAGCTTCTTCATGTCAATCTGTTTGTCCGTTTGTATGTAAAAACCGTTTTCCCCGCAGACCGAGACATCGGGTAAGTTATACAAATCAAGAAACGTAGATTTATTTTCTTTAAAACATCGCTTGATATGTACCTTCTTTAATACAATGGCTAACTTAGTATTCTTAGTAAAAATCCAACATCATCATACCGAGCGAACATCATTGTACCGAGAAGTTCCTTATGTTTATTTCCTCAAAATATTATTATGTAGATAATTTTAATCATTATTATCTATGCAAGTAAATAAATAAGAAATTAATCAAAAATCTGTAGTAAAGCATGTAAAATCGAGCGTACACTTCGCGTGCACATAGGTAGAGACTTATTTGAATATAAGTAAGCAAAGTTTGAAAAATATACTGTTGTTCTATTTTCAGAAACTGATGATAGTTTTATCTAACTAAAGAATCACAATAGAACTATAATTTTGTAATATATAGGGATCGTAGTCTATTATCTTAGCGTGTCGTCTGTTGGGGTCGCGAAGGTATAATTATACGTTCGAAGTTCATTTAGTCCGGTCATTTGAATAGGAACACCGTATGGTTTTAGTTGTTAAGAGTCCGACATAACCCTCCGCGTTACCCTGTGTAAGTGAGTAGTATAAGTGTATAAACAACTGTGGTGTTTTTTGTGATCCTGAAAAGCTTTATATAATAATAGCTGACCCAGCGAATTTCGTAGCGCCAATAAAAGTTTTCTTACTCTTTAAACCTTCCCTGGACTTCCACGAATATTTCAAGCCTAAAATTAACCAAATCGGTTCAGCCGTTCTCGAGTTTTAGCGAGACTAACAGAATTGCAATTAATTTTTATTTATATCTAGATTATATATAAAGTATAATTTAAAATAAAAACAGAGACAAACGGACACCGAAGTTTATTAAAAAGGGGTTTTTATACGTTTTCGGCTTGCAACCCTTAAATTCCTACACATAAAAGTATCATTTTATATTTAGTTTTTTGTTCATAAATACGTGACTGGCAAAAACGACTGCCTGAAAAACCGATTTCTCTACGAGTAACGTGATTTTTATTGTAACCGAGCATTCGCGGCAAAGATTCTGTATTATCAGAATCGCTTTGTGGTAGTTTCGCCCGAAGCACCCGCTAGTCGCCTAGTTCCTGAGGAAATGGGACGGCAGACGCAATCTCACGCTTTTAAGACCCACCAACGTATTTTTTTTCCTTTTTAAATTGCTCGGCGCCACACTGCGGGTTAAACTGCGACTTGGAACGAACGTACCTTTGAGCCAGTTTTCGTTTGTATCATTTATTATTATGATATTCAAATGCCTCATTAGTCTTGTCGTTGTAGCGACTGCTGATCTACAGGTTGTGATTCCCAGGTGGAGCAATAAAGTTATTGTTTTCTAGGAAATCATAAAAAAATGGTCTCCGGTTAATGGCAATATTTTGGCCCTATATTGGATACGAACTGTTAGTGTAAGTACAGCAGTAGGTACACCTCTTGTTAAACCCTTCGGGGAATACAGACGCCCTCAATTTCCATTAAAAACAAAGCGGATAAAATTATTAATCCCCAATTAAGTCACCCTCCCATGTAAAGGGTTTCCCATATTAACGTTAAACCTTTTACGTATGTGTTTGTATGAGACGAAGCATTCTCAAATCGTAGCTGTAATTACATGGTACATAAACTGGTTACCAAATGACCAGTATGTACTTACTGTTTAACAAAAATATACAATTCTAAATCTGACCTTAAACGAAGCATGATCCTAAAGCAATTTGTGTCAACCTAATTGTTTTTCATCTACACGGTTGTAATTATTATTATTTTCTAAAAACTTTTCCATAAAATACTACCTGTATTCTACCATCGGCGTTATGCCACAGAGTATACTATACTTTGCACAATTAAAGGTTTGCATACTTAAATAACAACAAATATATCAGAAAAAGATACCTACCAGCAGTAGATATAGATAACAAACCAAGTTTAAATTGGGATACTGCTCTGACTTTTCGACCCTCTGCAACACAATATAGTTTAAACTTAATTGGCTTTAAACGCGTTTTTAAGTGGGAGAAAATACTTGCAACTTTTCTTTGTGAGACATATCGGCCGTTGCCGTGTCGACCGTAGAAATAAGCGATTTAAAACTATTATGTGATTTTCCAACTCGTTCAGCTCATGCATCTCTGTATCTCCCTTTCTCTCACTTTACCTTCATGCATCTCTCATTTTAGATGCAGAGATGCATGGGTGGAGATGGACCCCGCCCGGACATGGATATTGGACAAATTACCATATGGTGCCTCGTCTCCTCGTTCGCCGAAATAAATACATAGTTAAAAATGTAATAAAGAGTAAAAGATTCAATATTCATGAGGAAATAATAATAAATTCTAGACTAAAAGCTTTGTAAAACGTTTGGCTTCAGTAATACGATTATAATATGATTACATGTTTTATAATAATTAATTATTCATATTCCAAACTTCCAATCCGGTATTACTACCGCGAAACCTTTTACATAAAGGGGGAAATTTATATCGCATACAACAGAAATATGGCTACATTTTACAATTTAATAATTTCAATATTGGTTCTTGGTAACTGTAGCTACGATAAAATGAAAGAAATTACTCATGAGTTATAAATATTGTTTTATATTTTTTTCTTTTATTACCTAACTGTTGCAATAATAATTATAATATTCAATCGACTGGATTTTGCAATTGTGGTCAGAATCCGAATTTTAAGTAGGTAACACCTACCTCGTATGTCAAGCTGCGTGTACCATCATCATAACATCACGCCAGTATTCCCCGAAGGGGTCGGTAGAGGTGTACTAATCTACAGTAGCATACAGCTAATGTACACACACATTTCGCCGGTATGTTTTACGTCCCATGTAATAAGGGGCGAGCCTATTGCCATCAACCGGGCACAAATACACTCCGAGCTGCTACTAGAAATTTCACAGAGAACCCAAAACACTTTCCTCGACCCGGGGATCGAACCCAGGACCTCTAGCGTAGCAGTCGCGCTTGGGACCACTAGACGAGGCAGCCAACGAGGCAGTCTCACTCAGTGCCTAATTTAAACTGCAAATAAATTGAACAGAAATCCTACGTTTTAAAAAGATTTTATGCTTTTATGATTTTATTCAAGTTTTATGCTTGTGTTAGTCATAGTTTAGTGTGTAGGTTAAGCATAGTATACAATATGTAGACAGACCACAAGCACGGCGCTATCAGGCAAGTACACACGTCGGCACACGCTTAATTGGATGACTCCTGCATAAGTGATGCTGGTAGGTAGGTTAGGCACTAGACGACGTCGGGGCTTCGCGAAGTCTCTCTAAAACTACCACTCTCATGTAATTATGCCACAAGCATGTGCACTTTACTACTCTTGCACCTTTTAAAATCTGAGAATACAAGTATTGACAAAAATGTAAGGGTCATTTTAGGACAAATATGTGGGAAAATTTTTACCTACCCTACTTGTCCTCTTAGGACAATTTATGTAGCTTATCTATACTAATATTTTAAAGAGGTAAAGTTTGTGAGGTTGTAGGGGTAATCTCTGAGTCTACTGAACCGATTTTCGAAATACTTTCACATTCACATTTATAGAAAGGCACATTATCTCTGATTACCACTCTTTACATAAAATAATAATAATAGTAGGTAGGTACCCGAAGCGAAACGAGAGCGTATTGCTAGTTTTTATTCAATTCGTAAATTTGATTAGTACCTAATTCATAAATTCTCTAAAGTTAATTTACCTACGAGATATTTTACAATTCACTTTAAGAGTCATTTTCATATCGCAGAAAGTCGTTTACTTGCAAATCCCTAGATGTCACTATAAATATGAGCCTAATATATTTACAGGCAGATAGTGCCAGCTTCAACACGTCTAGGGCTTTGCATAACCCTGTTTTATACATTTAATATGTTATCGAACAAGATAGTAATTACGTTACTATGTTTTACGATAACATTATGACGTGTATAAAACAGGCACACACTCGCAATTTTAGCACCTTTTTTTAACTTTTTGTGATTATTTTTCATACTTAAATTCTTACTCTAAATACGGCGATTTGATTTCATGCGGTAAAGATAAATAAAACGTAAGTATATACCGTAAAACTATGATATATGTAGTATAAATATTATAAAGTTATTCTTCATGCAGACAGGAGACAAAAGATACAAGTACATAGATGAAAGACACAGGGGTATTTCTTTTTAGGTTCTTGAAATAAACCAGATCGCGGATTCAACAACATCCGACTATTAGGCAGCATCATTATTAAATAAGAATCAAATCTGTAGGCAACTTTACAAAATCCAATTTCTAACGAAGTGGAGCAAAACCGTTTTTCACAAATAATGGCGTAGTTTTGTTGGGCCAGCTGATGGAAAGTTTTTGATTTTGTAAATCCCCTCCAAAACGACTACTTAGATGGATATTAATTTATTAATAGTAAGTTGTGCGAAGCGAAGTGTACTAATAACTGAATAAATTATTGAAATTTACAATTTTGGGACTGGGACTGTCGGGATCCAGCAGTTATGAAAACCGTTGTCCTTTAGTCAAATATTTTAGAAGAATTTTTAATAGGTCTCGTATAACACTAACTACCACTAAATAACTCGTATATTCACTCTAGTTTAATATTATAGTGAATGCACTTATGATTTTATATTGCATTATTAATACACATGAGTAATCTACCTAATACATTAAATTGTGAGGTCTGAACCTATTCTATTAAAATGATTACAATTGGCATGTCTGTCTGATGTAGTGAGCTATATTTATTACGAATAGCTTCCCGCCAGCGGTTTCGCCCGCGTGATCTTAATAACTTTTTCTCCGATTTTGGCAACATTTTTATTGTCCTATTAGTCGTAGCGTGATGGTATATAGCCTATAGCCTTCCCCGATAAATGGACTATCTAACACTGAAATAGTTTTGTAAATCCGTCCAGTAGTTTAGGAGCCTATTCAATACAAACAAACAATAAACAATCAAATCTTTCCTCTTTATAATATTAGTAGGTATATAGAGTATAGATATAATGTAAAAATCAACATATATTCACGTAGGTAGGAACGTAGGATTTTCACAGTAAAATGTCTTGAATATGGGTGAGTCCGTCCTATAAAACTCGAATTGAGTAGAAAATTGAAATGTATAGGACAAGATAGAAAACGTTCAATAAAAATGGAAGAGATAAGCGCGATAACAAGTACCTAACTAGGTAGGTATAGGTATCCAATATCCGAGCTGCTACTGAAAATTTCATGGAAAAAGACAATAACACTTTGCCCAACCTGGAAATCGAACACAGGACCTCAAACTTAGCTGTCACGCTTAGGACCAGACTAGGACTCGCCTCTTTTCTTCTTTCGAAAAAAAGTTTGCTTGTATCGTGGTACAAACACAAATCCATACCAACAAGTACCCAGGTCATCACAAACTACATGTATTTGTTCCGGGTCTGGGGTCATACAAATATTTGTCCCGTGCGGAAATCGAACCCGGTCACACAGCCGCTGCGTCAATCAATACGTCAATCAAAACATATAAGAGTACTGTGTTTATATTTACCTACCGTGCAAACGAAATGGTACTTAATTAAACATGCACAGCGCTTCATTTCACTCGACGGATGACATAATGTGCGATGAATTAATTACTATTAATTAGAGGAAGTGGTCCTTATGACATTTGAGACTACATAGTTTATGGAGTGTAACTAATTTAGCATAAGTACCATAAATAAACAAATCATTAATTTGAACTTTGTTGGTAAACTAATCGACTCGAAAATGCATCGATTATTTTCAGAATCGAATGGATCAAGTACATATAATATACATACACAATGGTTACATACTTCATCTCTAGCGTCCACGGCCTAGTGGACGATTCTCACTCCCGAAGAAATTCGAAGCCACGGTGACTACCCAGAGTGAGGTTGTAGGTTGTATTCCTAAGTTAAGCAATGTTTTATTGGGTTTTTCTATGAAAGTAGCAATGTTTTTGTCAGTCTTGGAGTTTGAGTTTGAGCTTGGTTAATGGCAATAGGCTCGCGCGTCCTTTTTACACGGGACCTAAATCATACCGGTATTCTGTGAATTTACATCTCTGCTGAACCCGCTAGATACAGGCGTGGTGGTTTATTCTGAAAATAAAATACAATTTATTTAAAAATATACACTACAAAAACTCCATTATAACGAGCAAACCAAATTTGTCAATTTGCGGCAATATTTTTACTCCAAAGAATCATCAATCAAGTGTAAAAATCGTTTCGTTGAATAAACGATGAGCGCTTCCAAGTTCCAATTTCCAATGTGATGGAATTTTAATTGGTAAGAAGAAAATTTTCTTGCTTCTACTAGAGATGGGCAACGGAAAAATGTAGACGACCTGTAGAAGACATCTTAGTCTTTTAATTATTTATTTCCTTCAAACCTCTTGATTGGAGTGCTTTTTCTAATAAAATCCGTTTAAGACAGACAGTACTTGACAGTAATCTATTACTACTTATAGATTTCCAAGATCCGTACTCTGGCGATTACTTTCAGTTCAGTGGTTTTTGAATGATAGGTACTCGTGCCTATCAAGAATAGATATAATATGTAGATAGAAGAATAGATAGTTATTCTTCTTTAAATTAATGTACGAATATACGATTATAAGTAATAACATTATTAAATTAAACGTAGACTGAAAAATAGAATAGAATGAAAATTAAAAACCCCCGACACGAAATGTAATTTGCCAATTTGTGGTGGCGGCCATCTTGGATTTGAAATTTGTCATAGTGTATAGTATTCTCCTAGTTAAGCCCTTTCATTTGATACCCATATTGAGGGAGTTGTGAAAAAATTAGTAATCTGCTATTTTGTGGCGGCGGCCATCTTGGACTGATTTTCATTAAACATAGCTAAGAACACTCCCGACTAATTCATCTTTCAAATTAAAAAAAAACAAAATCAAAATCGGTTCATCCGTTAGAGAGCTACGATGCCACAGACAGACACACACACACAGACACGTCAAACTTATAACACCCCGTCGTTTTTGCGTCGGGGGTTAAATACACAATGTACAAAAATTTACTATTTAAATTTTATTTATTTAAAACTAGCTGTCTCGGCGACCTTATTCTGCCCTATTTCTCTAAAACTCGTTGATTTCTCTTCCATAAGAACCTTCCTCAGACCTCACCAAACACAACAAAAAAGAAATTGGCCAAATCGGTTCAGCCATTCTCGAGTTTTACGCTTAGCAACACATTTAGTGATTCATTTTTATTTATATAAATATAAATCAGTACCACTTACCACGATTAAAGCCCTGAAAGTTCCTTGTTCATACTAATAGTACAAGTATTTCCTTTAAAGGTATAAGTAATATGTGAAGGTAACAAGTCATTAGGTATATTTATGACATCACATTTCTGGGGTACTTTAAAAGTATAGTAATGGTATATTTTTAAAGGGGCACAAAGTTAATGTTGACGTCGTGCTTGCCACAGCAAAGTAAGCTTTGCTCTTCGCTCTGCCATTTGCGGCGAAACTCCATTAAGATATCGAACTCGAATACATTCAACTACTTACTTTAATATTCCAACACGTTATTTTAAATGACAATTGTCTTTACTACTTTAAGGGCTAGTTCCATCACCTTGTTCCATGTTTGAATTTATCTGGCAGTTAGCAGGTATCCTTATTAATTAGGTATTGTAGGTACCTATTTATCAAAAAATCTCTTTCGGATAAGTGATGTACGACACGTAAATTGTATGTATAGTAACCACTATAAATTATATTTTCAGAACCTACCTAATTCTTCAATTTGAGACAAGTTGAAAAAAAACAACATTAATTTATAAGTTTAACTGCAAAAAAATTAAACAGAAACTGTGTATTATAATAATAAAAAAATATAGAAGAAAAACATAGTTTTTGGTCATCTATAGGTAGGCGTAGGTGAGTTTGGATCCTAAACAAATACTTCAGACTACATTCGAGTGTGAAATCCATTTAGAGATATTGTGTAGGCAAATCTACTGACAAGATATTTATTGTTGAAGAAATCCTTTGTCAAACAAATAACACAGCATAATCGACATTTATAAGCATAATATAATAGCCTCCTTCGGCAGTCGGGTAAAAACCGTTATTACAAAGTTTTTACGCCGTAACCGCACAAGCTTTCGACAAATCGGGCTGTCACTAATGTCATTTACATACATTTTGTTTGTCGATTCGAATGTCAAAATGCAACTTGTCTAGCCCCCCAGTTAAATTATGTTAGATACGGAGTATTTCAAAAACAAAAACAATGAGAACCATTTCTCTACAAACAAAAGCACTTACATGAAACAAAATTATCGGCATGTTACAACAAATCTTGGACCCATTTGAGGTTCTGAAAGTTCAATTTTGGTGGCTTTGTTACGAAGCAGGACTTAATTTAGTTCCTCGGGGTATATTCTCGACATGCCCTTTTAGCGGTTGACGTCGGTGATTAGTTTCGGAGTCCTTAACCGACTTGTCGTCCTATGAACCCTCTAACTGCCAAACGTTGATAGATGACTGCTCGGTGCTCGTAAATTGGATTGTGTGATCATTTATGACAGGTTGCTAATAGACCAGCTATACTTACCCGGTACCTACTGGTAAAGCTGTTTGTTAATGCAAAAAAAAACAACAACAAACTCACTGAGAACTGAGGTGCATGAAAGTTTAATCAGGTCGACACTAATTTGTTGCAAAACGCTTTCCACTAGAGGAACTTTCAGTTTGATTTAAATATAAGTGTTGGCAAAGTTCTAAAAGAAATTAAGACTCTGTTCTTGGGGTGAATAATAAAAAACCTTTTAAAACCACTTGAACAAATCCTTTTACGTGATGAATATTCATTGCCCAAAGTTCAACTAAGCCCTGTTATGACAACAATGTAATGGAAAAATAAAACCGAACTTCGAAAATTAAGTTCTATTTACGTCATTCAGTGGGGAATGTAAAAACTGGACCTCTGTCTGAATGACGGACATTTCAGAAGACAAATGGCGATTAAAATGCTCCTTGGGAAGATAAAATGGGTTACGTACGAGAACTATCGCCAACGGTAGTGAAGCGTAAACTTTATATATATGATGATATACTATAAAAGGTTTAATTATTATTATCATCTTTTTATTTCAGAGAAAATCCAATTTTCCAATTTAATATAATTCATTCGAATTTAATCATAAAGAACAATAGACAAATCTCTAGAGTGCCTAAAATAATAGGTAAGACTTCAGATTTTAATATTTTAAATGTTAGTGGTATAGTATAATGACGTTTTTTTAAATAAAATGTACACATTTATTCAGTTAATTCAAAAATGAATGAAGGAAGAGCAAATGAAGAAAAGCAAATCCAAATGTTTAAGTATTCACAATTCGTGCTAACAAATTAAGTACCAGTTGTTTTCTTCTCTCAGTAAATCTGAAGAGACTAGCGACAAACAGTTGAATAAACACTGTAGCGTGTTGACGTTATTGTTAAGAATACAATGAATGTTGGTACTAGATGCAATTTTTTGTATGTTGGCATTTTGTCAAGCTAATTTATAATATGTAAGAAAATAAACTTTGTCTTTAAGATAGAGAATTTTGGAATATTGTATTGATTTTAGTCTCATAGAAAATGTAAGAAATAGGTTCTACGATAGAGTAATATAATAAAAATAAAAATAAATATCGAAATTTTAATAATTTAACAAAATGTTTTGTGTGATGTTATTGTTGTCTGTTGTCTGTTATTATTATCAGAATAAAACTAACGTGTTTTGAGTTTCAAGTCATGCATAAGTACATGACAGCCTTGGGGACCACTGGACTGCCAAGTCATAGGTCTCCAGTTTGAATCCAAGGCACGCACCTCTGACTTTTCGAAGTCATGTGCGTAACTATCACTCCCTTTAACGTTGAAGGAAAACATTGTGAGGAAACCTGCAGCCTGAGAGATTTTCTCGACGGCATGTGAAGTCTGCCAACCCGCATTAGGCTAGCGTGGTGATCTGATACTGAGAGGAGACCCGTGCCAGCAGTGGGACAGTATATGGGTTGATGATGATCACAAGTATGTAAAACTTATAGAAGAATGCGTTGTATGTATACCAAACTGCTATTTACCCACCTTTTTACCCGGCAACAAGCCTAACAAGACTGCTATTTGAACTAATAAAAAGAAATCACTCAGTCAACACAGTTTAAAAGCTACTTCTCTGCTTGCGTGTGTCTGAGCCTTTGACTTACGCAAACATTCGTAAACGCTATTTGTTAATGACACTTTGCCCCTAAAAGAAGATAAAACAGGATTTCTCTTAGCCAAGCGGAAAATGGGTTTTTGATATTCGAAATCCACTTATTGTGGAAAACCGTGTTTAGGACTTAATTTTTCATGTTTTTATTCATTCCGTTTTATTTATTTTCCACCGAATCATGTTTTTAATTATATTGACTTTACCGTTGTTTTACAGGCTGTGTTATTTACATTTAAAAGGAAACACTGTTTAATCCTTAATTAAATCTGAATTGGTCTGCTAAACTTTGTTTGCGTTAATCGTACTAAGAATATCAATGTAATCAATCAACAAACTACACGCATTTGTATCAATAAGCCAGCAGGCACGAAAGGCCATTAGAATCATTAACAAATAACGGAGTGACTAACCTTAAGGGACGGCCTCCAAACTAACAAAAGATAATTAAAATTAATAATCTATAAGCGATGCTCCGGTTTTTTCATTTAATTTCCAATGTTGAGCGAGGTCTACAACGTCCACTCCAGCACGTCTGTGTCAGACTGAGGGCTCTTTATATCGGCGCTGTGTCATGCATACCGCGCTTTAAAAATTATCCAATGCAAAATAAGAGCAAAGTTAGGGTGACTATACAGAGATAACATTTCCAACAATATAGTCACCTTAACTTAATAATACAAAACTTTCCGCACGCTGCGAAGAAACAGGTGTTGCTAAAGTAAACATAATATCCAACATGCTTGGCGGTAGGATCTTATACTTCGCCTGCCTAACCCCAACGTTACATTTTAGACCTCGAATCTATTATGGCCTTACAAACATGACAGATGCGGAATTTAGTCTTTATAATCATTGTCAGTATTTATATACTACGTAAATTACCTAAACTACCTATGCCTCTGCCTATGAACGCCAAGAGTTTGATCTTCAGTTCTCATTTCTTAATCTTCAGTCGCTGAGTCAATGCATCGTTCTACTTGGCGTCGTAATTACGTTTGACTACACGTGGTCTCTCAAGAATTCGTTTCACCAACCAATGTAACCTTGGATTTTTCATAATTACAGTAACTACAAAGGGCACGGTAAAACGAATGTTTGTTATGAAATAAAGGTCAAAGTTATGGGCCTATTTATTTTTATGAGACTGTCCTGAATAACCAGTAACCTTTAAATACTCCTCAGTTATTCAAATCAATGATCTGCCGGTTCACACGACACTGGATATACATACATACCATCACGCCTGTATTCAGATATATATTGTATATAGGCAGAGGCGTACTAATGTACACCCACATTTCGCCGGTATGTTTTAGGTCCCATGTAATAGGGGGCGGACTATTGCCATCAACCGGGCACAAATCCAGACTCCGAGCTATTATTGGGAATTTCACAGAAAACCCAACAACACTTTGCTCGACCCGAGAATCGAACCCAGGACCTTTAGCGTAGCAGTCGCGCTTGGGACCACTAGACCAACGAGGCAGTCTTGGAGAGACACTGGACATGGTAGAATGAATTAATAATAATTATGTGTATGTTTTACTTTTTATTATATGATTATATTAATGAGATGGCACCGTAGCTTTTAATATAATAAAAATGTTTTATCCAATTCCAAATGAAATTATAAATATAATTACTAAATGTTATTCAATTAATATGTCCATAAACCCTCAATATAGTTGAAACAAAAGCCTTTAATCTGCACCATTCCCAGTGGCGAGCTTTTACCTAGGCTCGACCTCATTCGGTGGATTTGAAATTCAAATTAAAACTATGTAATTGCTGAGCTCGTTGTCCAATGTGTAAAGTAGAAACATTTTTAAATTACATTTTTATAAGCTAATTACAAGTATGGAGTAAAAAGGAATAAATTTTTGGTCGCACTTTTTACATAAGCTTACTTTTTTTAAGTTACTAGATGAGCTTTACGCTCATACAAATTACAACAATACTAACCGTGCCGTGGTGCTATTATTTTCTTAATGTCTATATAAGATAATAAATAATCTTATTGCAGATTACTTAAATATTTCATGTCATTTTTTAAATAATTTTCTTTTTTTTACAAAAGCGTATCTAAAAAAATATGTTACTGTAAAAGTTCGAACTACGATAAATCTTAAGATTTAAGTGTAAGTCTTAGGATTTACCGACATGAGTTGGTAAATGTAAGTATTTCTGAAAATACGACGATTTTTACCACTGTCAGCTGGTAGATGTTGGTTTTAGGAATAAAACAATGAGAAACATAACCTAAACTAACCTTTTTTTTTTGAGGTTGAAAATCCTCATGGACATCCCCCGCCACTTTTAAACACCAAAAATACAATTAGAAATTTGACATAACATTATTAGAACAACGGGATTATCCATCGATAAAATTGCTGTATTAATCTTTTTGTATCCAGTATGTTGCCTAAATCGTTGACCCGGTTTCCCTCGGCAATGCCTGCTATCTCCCCACTTAGCCCACGTCAACTCTCGCAGCGTTAAAAGAGAAGCCGATGCACTTATTGGCTATCGGATATTGATAAAAGTTTTACTTTGTATTACATAGTTTTACATTTTCTACACGAGTGTGAATATGTAAAATGATATATATATTTTTAAATATCGATATATGATATAAATGGTAACGTTAAGAGAAAACTTATGCTTTTTTCAAAGGATACTTACTTCGATGCTTAGATTGTTAAATGTAATAATTAAGAGTAGCTGATGAATTCATTCGAAAATAGGAATTCTTAACTTTAATGTAGGTGCATTATAAACAAATAATTAAAAGTAGGTAAATATTTTTTAAATAAACATTTTTGTATCTTTGGATCTTTCAAGTTTTTATACATGTAACAGAATTTTACCTATGTTTAACAAATAAAATATTTGAATTTGAAGACTAAAGGTTCCTGTAAAACAAACATACCGTTTAAAATAACAATAGTTAGACTTGCGGTCGAGTTGTTAAAGTGCCGCTTTTAACCTTATTGATATTTCATTTCTGGAAGTAGGATAGCGGGATTCTGTGTGAGATACATACCCGCACCAAGATTAATTGCTCCACATAGTTGTATATTCAGTAGATTGAAATAAAACAAGGCATGTTTTACATTTCCGAATATAATTAATTTTTGGTTTGTTTTTCTTTATCTGAATAGTACGCAGGTACACGCTTTACATCCTTTATTTAAAAAATAGAATTGAGTTTCCAAATAATTTGTTGTTGGCCCCGGATTTTTCGCTATCGTAAACGAATGACGTCAAAACACAATTGGAACGATTGCATGCACTTTTCATGTGGACAATTACTTCTGCTGACAGCTAAAGTGGTTTCCGAGTGATGGATTATTGTTTATTAGCAACGAGGCTCGATCGTATTAAATTATATAAATTGTGTCGTAGTATGTAAAATACTACTTGATGTAAACTTGATGAAACTTGATGAAAACTGTGGTTTTGTTTAAACGAGATAGTGACAAATAAAAATCGGAAAATATAAATGAAAACTTTAAAAATCGAATAAATAATGAAAACTTACATACTTCACGCCTATTTCCCATAGGGGTAGGTAGAGAATTTCCACTTGCTACGATCCTGGCACACCACTTTCGCTTCGTCTATGTTCAGTAACCTCCCCATGCATGCTCGTCGGTTTAGGGTGGTAAATTAGCATAATGCATTTAATGAAAAAATAGTGGTGTGTCAGGATCGTAGCAAGTGGAAATCTGCCTACCCCTATAGGAAATAGAGGCGTGAAACTATGTATGTTAAAGCACTTTTTTGTAAATAGGTACCCACTGGTGTAACTTACTATTAACCAAACTATCGATATAGCCAATATATGATTATACATTTTGAGTTGGCCTCTTTTACTTCTACTTTTCTAAATTAAATGACACCTAGAATTTTCTAAAGTCAACAAATTATAATTCAAATGAGGGGCCTGTGGCTAAGTTATGACAACGCTGATCAACCGATCTGCAAGGTTAAGCTACGCTTGCCGAGGTCAGTCTGTGGATGAGTGAGACCCCTCCGACCACATCGAGACCCCTCCGTGCCTCGGAGAACACGTAAAGCCGTCGGTCCCGGTTGTCATACCTATGACAATCGTTACTGGTAGTCAGAAGCCCAAAAAGCCTGACAACCAGTCTATCGTTCGAATATTGGTATTGCCCAGAAATTGGGTTGCGTAGGTCTGATCGCAGTCGCTTCGTGTAAAATACTGATATTCAGCCGCATCTGGTTAGACTGGTTAGACTGGACTAGGAAGATCATGAACAAATTATAATTCAAATTATAGTACAGTCTATACTTAACACCTACGTATAAATTACGTACCTACTATGTCCGATAATAAACTAATTTGAAATGGATATTGCACATTGCACAATAGGATTAATAACTGATCCAGTTTCTTAAGCTACCTATATACCAGCGGACTGAATTCCGTCATATAGCACACGGCTTCCATAAGATCGATGACGTATGAGGATGTACGAGTACCTACGTATATTGTGAACTAGGAGGACGTAAATTACTTTGTCACCACGTATGATAGATCACTAGTCACTGAACATGGACATATCTAATGACGCCTATCCTAATTTAACTAGACAGTGGGTCAAATGATTGACGAAGTGTTCATATAAATATATATAAGTACTTATGTATATCATTTATCTTACTTCTTACTAATATTATAATTATAAAGGCGAAAGTTTGTAAGTTTGTGGGTTTGTTGCTCTTTCACGGCAAAACCGCTGAACCGATTTAGCTGAAATTTGAAAAGGAGGAATTTAACATAGGCTAAATTTTTATCCATAAAAATTCAAATTGCTACAGGAAAAGGAAAGGATTCAAAGTTAATAACTCCACGCGGCCGAAGCCGCGAGCAAAAGCTAGTAGGCCAATAAAGAAATTTGCAATTATGATCTGGTTCATCAATCATAAAAAGAAACAAACAAAACAAATAGTCAAATTTTGAGTAATTAATTAGTTTTAATCATGATTCCACATGTTGAAATATTATCACTTCACACAGTGATATCTAATATTAAAACATACGGCAAGATTTTTTTACTTGATTGATTTGCAATCGGTCAATAGATTATAAACTTGGTGTGGGATACTATGGCTTTTTTCTTGGGATGGCAAGCACCACCAAATAAGATTGTCCTATCTAAGTCTGCGTGCTAAGATGTAGATTTATTTCTTCTATCTTCTTACAGAGCAACATGTCCATCGTCGCTATTCCACACGTGGGAGACGTTACTCCAGGAGGTGGAAGCTGACATCCTGGGGTACAACAACGCAGCACAGTCCTTGGAGCGGCTGGTGGCCAACCCCCTTGTGGAGCGCACCTTCCACATGAAGGTTCAGGCTCGGAAGCTGTTTGCCCATCGGGAGGGATGCGAAGTAATCCTCGGGAAAGCCGACGACCAACTCAATAAGGTTAGGATTTTGTTTTGGGTCACTAAAAATGTGCGATATTGTAAATAATAAGATTCCGGGTGTAAGCACCATTAGCATAACCAGGGTCAAAACCAGGTTTAGTGAAGGATATTCACAGATATACTTACATTACATATATTCCCACCTTACCCCACTATCAAATATTTTGTATCCCTATAAAAGAAAAAAATATTTCTTTAGCCTACTAATAGAGACTCTATACAATTTTTCTAAGTATTTCACTGATACGCGAAAATCTGATAACTCATTCAACTCCCGTATATGCTACTTTAAAAATATTTTTTCCTCTTTATTCCTATTTTATTGTATGGCGCATATGTAGCACATGTGTTCTTGTGAATTATCTTATGAATATCACTTTAATTCCTAGCACTAAAAACAACGAATCGCCTATTAGTATCAACCTATATTATTATGCTTTGGCTTTATTGTCCTATAGTGTTATTTTTTTTACATGCTATAACTTTAAAAGACACGATTGTCATAATTACCTAATTCTTACCTTAGCACACGCTGATAGAGTAGAGAAACTATTGAGCTTCCAGTTGGCCAGCACTATACAACATTATAAATCTTAGTTCAAATAATACCAGTATAAATGTGCCCCTAAATTCGGATTACAACAAGGCTTGAGGTGGTACTAGGTTTTGTTTCCAAGACGCTTTGAACTCAACTCACACTTGACCTAAGTGGAAACCGCAACGCAGGATATTGTTGCGCCTTTGTCTGTATTTGTATTACAATACCATTGCATAGCATTCGGTCATATAGTCCATAATGATACTTTTGTGGTAAATAAGTAGATAGAATATCTACAGTACATGACAACTACTGCTACCTTGGTATTAGGTACATAATTAGAATTGATAGAGGCATTGTTGTATGCACCTAAAAAGTTGAAGCTATAGCAAATTTTGATTTACGCCGAAAAACTAAGTGAAGCCCAATCACATAAATCTTCGAACATGAAATATGACCAACCTAAACCGGAAAACAAACAAGAATAAGACAAAAGTTATTTTTTATCCGACAATTGATTTCACCTTAACCTCGGAAAACTATAGTGTGGAAATAGAACCGAATCTATCCGGAAATACCAAAATAAATTGGATTTAAGCATCCGTCCAATCTCCGAGAGAAGAGTGAGTGTTCCACAAATTTATTTTGACGCTTTTCAAAGGGACGTTGAAATGTATCAAATGATATTACTTGAAAATGCTTGGATGCTGGATTAATTTCTTATTTCTCATTGAAATTTCAATTTGTCATTTCTCATAACGAAAAAAATGGCGGCTACTGGCAGTAACTGCCCAAATGGCGTCTTGATAATAAAAGTATGACTTTAGTAAAAGATTGACATGAATATAATTTGCATATTATTACATTTTATACCACATGAACATTATAAGCTGTAACTACCTACATTTTCACAAAGAAATCTCATGTCCTTATAAATAATTCATGGCTGCATTTTCCGTGCACAACTACCTAAGTTCTAAATAATGCATTTGAATATCTTTGAGAACGAGACGAGGTGCTATTAATCTTTTACAAGTTATATACAAACGATAGTGTTGACGATATTCTTTGTCTATAATGTATTGCTGGTTGCTGATATGTGTTCCAAAAACGAATATTATATTTACGATCCAATGCATGTTGCTTCTCCGATTTTATGTTGTTAAAAGAACAGTCAAACAAGAAATGGAACGTAATATCAAAGTATTGTACTTATGGCCTACGTTATTAAGAATATATACCATATATTCGTAATAATGTAGGCCATAAGCCGATAAGCCCAAGACCATAAGCCTTGCACTTCTCCCGTTTTCTTATTATATGTTTTTACATTCGATAAACACAGAAGTAAACTCCTTTTGATCATTTTCCCTTTGAAAACTCGTTGGTGTTTTATCGACTCGGCATGAATAAGTCTGCATTTTAATTGCATAATTTTTATTCTCCTCTAGGTTAGTATAAACATAGCCAAAGAATTGATTCTATAAAAAACAATTTTATCTCTCCCGCGATGTAGTTTTATTACCATTAGCATAGTTAACAGAAATTCAGGATCCAGTTTTCCATAAATTATTGTATTCTGAATTGATTCAGCCAGTGACAATCGCGGCGTTTCTACGGCCGACAAAAAATGCATGATCACTTTATCGGATGGCATATTATTCAGACTCATGCATTCAGGCGGCGCTATGTAAAAATCGCCATGGAGAAATTAATTGCGATCGCATGTGATCTCTATACGGTTCACCGGGAGCACACTGGAAGGCAATCAGCCGTGCGGTCGAACGACCAGCTATACAATGTCTAGTATCTATAAAATTGATCGCTGCAATAAAGGCAGATACGTGTGCATACGTATTTCGTGGTTCATTTTTGTCACGAAATGCAATACTCAAATAACTGAGGGATTATATTAGGTACCTAATAAAAGCAATAGCAAAGCTCTTTCTACAATATTGGCAATCAAATCTAGTTTTAAATGTCATAAAGTAATACCTACATGTAGGAGATGAAAATAATTTAGGAAAACTATATAAAGTGTCCAAACTAAATACAATTATAAAACTAATAAAATTAGAGACATGTTTTTATTGCTTTTCATTAGTAACAATATAATAATAATCAATCAATTTGAACTTCTTTATAATTTCTACATTGCTGCTACAATGTCAGAGCTGTATGAAGAGTCTATCGTCACTAGTGTATTCATTAGAGATCTCCCCCCACAGTGAGATATTATGATAGGTATATAGCGGTGAAAGTTACAGACTTACAGCACTTAGAAATAAAAATACGAAATGTTTCGCGAGTTATACAACTGTTACAGCTCTTGAAAACGTTTAAAGAATCCATTGGTTATGGGACCACTTACACATATGCCTTGATATTTTGCTACCTACTACCGATTAAATTGGTACAAATTTTGTATAAGAAGTTGTATTCGGCAAGTTCTGACATTACCAACATTTAGTTTAAAATGTTGTGAAAACAATGCCTAAGTTAGAGAAACAGTGGAGGCGTTAGTTAGTTCTCGTACGTGAAATCCAACACGCTGTATTAGCGAAGTTAATACTGAAGTTTCATGACGTAACTTAACTCTGTTCAAAACTTAACATTGTTTTATATGACAATCTCATTTACAACAGAAATGTAGAATGTAATCATCTCATTGTTATTGGATGCACATACACAGCTAAGTAAGATAAATCTATGGAAAATAAAAGTATTAGGTAAACAAATTACACATTTCTGAATAGGTAAATGTAAATCACAATGTATGAAATGTTCAGCCATTGCTAAAAAGCATTAATTTTATCTTCTTCAACTTGCTACCATCCAATTATGAATACTTTATTGTCCTAAACTTATGCATAAAACCTGTGAATATCCTGTTGTACATAAGGTTGACACATTAAACAATTTTAATTGGGGAATCAATAGCTAGAGGCAAGGGCTAAAACAACTTAGCAGAACAATAAAATCAAATTCTCTACCGGGAGTCTTTTTTCTTAATAAATATAGCTTTAAAAAGTAAAAAAACATACGAGTAGATACTACAGATATCCCCAAGAGCCGTTTATGATTGATGAAGATTCAAAAACTTTATTCAAATGAATAATGTTCATAAGGAAAAGTTATTCAGACTCGTTAGAATTAACATACTGATATTATTTTGGTAATTTTAAAGTCAGCCTGTATAATCTTTCGTACTTTTTAAGGGCTCGTTCGAATTGAAGAAAAAAACTAAATTATATTACGATCGACCGGTTTTTCGTAACCTTTATTTCAAGAGTCAAATAGGCTATGCGACTTAATATTTTTATGGCCTCATGAAAAGGTTGACCATAAATAGAGCCGATTATCAAAAACAAAATTTAAATTGGTTCAAAAATAACGAAGTTAAAAGCATTTTAATTTTATGCTAGACAGAGAGCACACTATACTTACATATGACGTCATAAGTAGCGTGCGCCATACTAATTCTACACTAACATTCGTTTTGCGGGAAAGGGACAGATCTTCCCCTCTCAATCCCCACCAAAAACTTTTAACGCATTTATCTCAGAAATTTCTCGGACAATTTAATATTTATTTTCAATATACGAAGTATGTTAATGATATTTTTCAATAAGCGTGTGATTATTAACAAATTCAGTCTTCTCCCCTATTGCAACTTGTATTACAACAAACTTGTATACAGACCTTTGAAAGTCACTACTTACCTCTAGAAATCAACCGTTACTACACAATTTCTTTTTATAATTTCCAGAGTCGCCAAGACTACAGAGGAGCTTTCCTGAACTACTGCAACAATCCGACGCCTGCAACCCTAGCCATGTACTACGACTCGCACAACACATACATACAACAACTGACTGCCACCAACGCGATGCTGGATCAGTACCATAAGCACACGCTCCCTACCATATTGCAGGTAAGCTTATCAAAGCTTACAGCGCCAGTACTTATATCATGATATATTGTCTGTTTCTACGATCCAGGGCTGTCGCGTATTCACATAATGCTGAAATAAATAATAACATGGATTTTTGATACTCCAAGTATTGGTGGTACTAATTTCCCTTTTAATAATATACATAAATAATTTATTCCACCTTCCGTTACAATTATGTGCTCATAGCATTTTTTTGGTAGCGAAATCTGTAAATCCCATCTCTTCCGAAAGAAGAAGTTTGATGTATTTAAATTAATTCCGAAGGATTTGAAAGCTAATAAATATAAAGCTTTACATTTATAGAGGCAACGAGGGCAATAATATCTTGCTTTTATAGGAGTACGTGTTTATAAGGCCTTGTTAATATACTTTTATAAATATTTCAATCACTTAAATGAATTGAAGGAAGTAATAAAATTAAGTTTTATCTCAAAGACGTTTTGTATCTACTGAATAACTTTCAAAACATTTCAATTTCATCACATTAATGGGTCACATAATTCGCAGGGCTTGGTAGTACGATGTTCTTATTCAAAATTAGTTTTAGAAGTTGGTAGGTAGGTATAATATAGTAAAAGGAACCGCCATTCTCATCCAACTTTCTCGGCAACGAAATCTATCTTCAAGACTAAATAAAACACGAAAGTAGGGCTGCAGTTTGGCGAAAATCGGAAGTATTTTTCGGTTTTATATACGAAGTTTCGTGCACCACAAAATTGGCTGTTCAAATCGAAAAAGAAATAGGTTGAACCCCAAGACAATTGGAAGTGACATGTGTGACAGCGGCTGGGTCGGTATTCGTACGTCGATTGGATTCGGCTTGTTTGACAGCCCTGCGATAGCCGTAGTTGAAGGAGCTTCGAGTGAACGAAGACTCAAACTAACTCCAGCTTTAATTAAACTGACGTTCACGTAGCTGCAGATGTCAGAAGCCGATTTTATTGTTGGTTAAATTAATTTATTCCCTAGCCCTTTACGATAATAACGAAATACACAACCGAGATAGCGCAAATATTTTTAATCTTAGTAAATACCACTCGGAAATTGAAAAAAGTTGTGTAAATAATCTGTTGATTTTCTTTTCAGGAATTGGAAGAAATACTGACCGATGTAACTTCAGCAGTCAGCGAAGCCATTTGTCAAGAAGGGGAAATTATCACGGATAAAGTAAGGACTGCTTTTGGTAGATGTAACGATCGATTGGTCCTTAGAGGCAGTGTTAAACTTTATAAGGAAAGTAAATGAAGTCATTGTTGAAAGCGGAAATTTGTAACTTCAGCTGTTTTCGGGCCTATTGTTAATACTTTAACAATACACCCAACCAACAGCTTTTGATAACTTTTACATAAATAATAAAAACAGAAGCCTTATTTTCTTATACTTATTTAGTTAGGAAATTATAAAGTTACTTTTCGTCGTATCAGGTAAATAAAGTTGAAAACTAGTTTGTCGTAATAATAACAAAAAGTAAGCATTGGTACAAATACTCGCTATGCATAGATTCCTGCGTCTTCCTCAAATATAAAAAACAATGTTTAGGATACACTGGCTTATATTATCCTCAAGTTGATTAAATTGATAACACAACAATTAATTATTCGCATTCAGTGAGACCAATATTGAAACTAGAATCTAGTAGAATTTAGTTTAGTTCTAATGCGTTCATTTCATAAATTAAACAGAATTTTCAAATGAGATCATACAGCCATTGGTAAGTACTACCAATCATTCGTATTAGTTACATATTATAATTGTTGTAATTGTTATAATTGTTGTTAAAGAGAGGCTTCATGGGAACATTACGTAGTTACTATTTTTATTAGCTATTCTAAAACAACATCGTAGAAACACCTTCTAACATCATAAGGTACGTCACATAGTATGAGATAATAATCAATATTTCATGTATATTCTCAATGTCATACTTATAATTATACAAACATGTCATAATTATATTAAAAGTTGGATATATACACTCCACAGAAATGTTATAGGTACATAACTATCGTGTTATATGCAATATCATGTCAAAATGACAGTTTGGGGTCATCCGTCTTGTAACCGAATTTAGTTGCCTCATACAACTTGCCCTTGCCAAGTTAGATAGTTAGATAATATTATATAGAACCATTAAGTAACATCCGCGGATAAAGTGGATTGGTCTTTTATCCCTGAAGGGGCAGAAAGCGGTGGTAAGGAATCTCTTGAGAAACAAGGGAAGGTACTTATTAAATGTTTAGAGCGCATAAAGCAAACAAAGTTTGTTTGTCTTTTACTGGCTGCTGAGAGGATTGCTTGCGTTTTCTTATTTGCTTCGGAGAGAATCGCTTTTAATGTCTTTTTAAATATCGAAATAGTGTAATGATTACCATTAAATAAAAACAAAAAATATAATAGGCGGGGTCGTCAATGAAATAGTCATAGTTTAAAAAGAGGGATGCCTACAAAAGCCGTGAAAGATTATAATATAGCAGTGCACAGCAAAATGCTTTCGTATATTGTTAAGGAATTTAAGTACATAGTTTGCAATATGCAAAAAATTTACTGCACTATTGGACCAAATTGTGGAGCTTGTTTTCGTATTTTCTGCCATTATACAGTACTAATGAAAATCAAATTTAGATGATAATTAATAATCATATGATTTATATATCAAGCAAAAACTAAGTCAAGTAACTCGCTATACTAAGCGCTGTAGGGAACATTATAGCCATTACCAATAATGTCCAGGGACTGCAGAAAATTTGTAATTTGACTTTCGAATCGACAAACGAATAAAAATAAAGTGTATGGGAGTCATTCCCATACATTTTGTTTCTATTCATTTGTCAATCAGAACTGTAGATTGTAACTTCTGCACGCTATACCGACGATATAAGAAACTTTACTAAAGTTTTGTCATATCGACCGCAGTGTGGTTTCTAACAGGCACTTGTTATTCAAATAAGGCAATTAAACTATCCTCTTTACACAATTCGGTACTGATTCGGTGTCGGGATTTGCACACGTTGCTCGGACTTGAAAATTATTCAGAGTAGTTTGAACAACTTTTGATCTCGGCTGGTTATGAAGTTCTACCCTAAAATTTGCAAAGTACGTCCTAACCTAATTTAATATCTACTCGTTGATTTCTAGTGGCCTCACAAACTATTTACAGTTCTCGCCAAACTTATTGTCCGGGTTGAAGTTGGCACGAGCTAATTTTAACCCGGCCGTAAAAATCTAAGAAAGAAAATTATTGGATTGTAATAAACAAAAACGAAAGCTCAAGTCTTAGGCTGTCGTTTTAAATCATTTAAATCCAATATATTTGTGTCGCCGATTTTTGCCGCCGGGTTGAAGTTAACTCGCGCCAACTTCAAGCCGGACAATAGGTTTGGCGAGAACTGTATTGGTGTTTACGTAGACACGAGTCACGCCATCACGCCTGTATTACACGAAGGGTTTGGCAGAGGTATACACGAGTACACCTTATAGTTCGTTCATAGGTGTGTGTGCGTCTTAGGGTCACTAGACTAAATTAGGATGACTAAATCGGTGGGTTTACCATCACGCTATTCCCCGAGGCAGAGTATACTACAAATGTACCTATCTACACCCGCAGTTCGCTGGTAATTTTAGGGCCCTTGTAATAGGGGGCGAGCCTATATTTATAGATGTTGTACCTTAAAACACGCACTTATTTTCTTGACTTCACACGTCATCGGCATTAAAAAGTAAAGTAATTCTTTCTTCACATTGATGTCGAAACCAGAGACTTTTATTTGTATAGGTACTGTTCATTCATCTTTTACATCAGATAAATACGTATGCCTTGGAGTAAGAGCATCGTAAATCACGTTCGAGATCGGCGGACAAAGTTCAAATTCGGCATAAGAACTCTGTCACGAAAACAAACTGTGACAGTAAAGAAGTCTACAATTGTGTTCCGTTTGTAATCTCAGTACGGAACCTTCAAATGGACACAGCAATGAAACTGCAATGCGTTCTGTAAAAGCTTTTACATCAACACAATGTATTCTGCGACCCAGATAGAGAAGAGCCATTTATATCAAGCACGCGGTTCAATTCTGTGTCCTTTACTATATCTCACCAACATCATTAGCAATATCAAAAATATTCATGTTTTGACTACTGACCAGTGAACTTTAATTATTGTAAAAAAACATAGGTATCATCTACTTTATAGGTACTATGTTGATACAATAAATAATTACTAACTTTTTCTGTATATCTTATATTAAGAGAAAAGATTTGATTGTTTGTTTGAATTGAATAGGCTCCAAAACTACTGGACCGATTTAACACTACACTATCCCCGGGTGATAGGCTATAATATAGAAGAAATACCCAGACCACGTGGGCGAAACCGCTGCCGGAAAGATAGCCTATTATTTATGGATATTCTAAATGGATGATAATTAATTACAAGTTTTTATGATTTAAAAATTATACAATTGCTATCTTCTCGTTGTACAGAAAGCCTCAATTTATTTTGTACTGCAAAAGTTCTTATAACTTTATGTGTAGCCTGCATAGGTACAGTACCTTCGATTTTATGAGCCACAGCATTTATCCTAGAACTAGACTGATTATAATTTTTCTCCAATGTACGTATGACGTCACAATGACACTAATTGAAATTCTGTCTTCACCAGAGCAACACGCAGCTGCGTCGCTACGAGTCGCTTTGTGCGCAAGCTCGCGCGGTGTCCAGCACTGCTGACCTAGCGCACTTGGCACGCACCCTGCTCACTGCCCAGCCCCCCATGCGGCCGCCGAAGAGAGCCTTTCTTCCACCTTACCCACCAGAAGCTGACGACCCACCTCTAGATGTTCCTGCGGTAATGTGGTTTAAAAGAGTAACAAAACAGAAACGACGAGCGTTCCTTGTCAGAAATAAAAGTAAATGGATCACAACTACTGAGAAGTGGTTTTATACTGACTATAATTATTTTACTACGAACTGAAACCTCAAACTTTGTTGTTCACATACATTATTACCTAAACCCGTAAGCCATAAAAATACGAAAAAGTGAACTGGTCAGCTACTGCGTTATTCTTGTAGTCAAAGTTTAATAGTTGGATGGTTTTTCGAGATAGAGATTGCAGCCGTACCTTATTTAAAAAATGTAATTAGTTGATCCACCTAATCATCTAATATTTTTACCCAGTAGGAAAATCGTTCCGCAAAGTTATTTGTACGTCATAATTCATAGATATGGCAGAATTTAACAACTCTCTTGTTTATTCATCATCTCCGCTAACCCAAAGCCGCCATGGAGAGGGATTACTCTAAATTGCTTAAGGGATTAATCGTACAACTTTGAAACGAACACAATCAAATTATAATGTTATCTTAATTTTAATACGCAAAATTGATATCTGATATTGATGATTTTACACGTATTTTTTAACTACTAACTAATCTGGCTTTATATAAGTAGATTCGTGACATAACTGTTACCTATTTAGATGGTAATGAAAAAGGAAATCGGACAGTCCATTATAATGGTGTAATTAAGATTGATTACAGCCTACCGTAGGCCGGCTCGTTAACCGAGATGGAGCTTATCGCCGTCAGCGTTGCGGGAATAATCTATGATAGCTAATGTTCTATGCTATTATTAGCAATGCACTAGTACACCTGTGCCGTTCCTAGACGTACAGGGGGGCAAGACGAGGTGCATTTTGACATTGGAATCGGCAAACAAAATGTATGGAAATGACACAAGCTTTCGACAAATCGGGCTGTCACTAATGTAATTTACATACATTTTGTTTGTCGATTCGTATGTCAAAATGCACCTTGTCTAGCCCCCCAGTATTGTCAAACGAACAAGGCTATATTTCACACATTCGACTATTCTGTACATCATAATTTTATAGTGACTAAAAAAATTAAGGGATACTCATCACTGCGAACAACTGTTACTTTATGACCAACCCTAAAATAGCGAATAAACATCGACAAAATGATCAGCTGATTTATTTTCTACCTATTTATTGCTGATTCAAATTAACGGTAACTAAGAAATGAGGTATACCGCGTATACCAGGGGAATCTACAGGCCCCGTACTACGAATATCTTATACATTTGCTTCGTCCACTCGTATTTCACACGCAAGAAGTAAAACGTACGCCACCACGTCCAACGGCGAATAATTTTCGAAGGCTGTAGTAGCATTTTTGTTTTCGTACACGTACCTACTATACTACCTACGCAATAACGACAATGTGGAAGAGAAATTCGATCATAAACAGTAGGTAATCCATAGAGTAAAGTAATACGGTAATCTTGGTAGCATAGTTGGCTCACGCATCCGATGTACCAAATCGGACAACGCAGGTTCGAATCCTACCATCGAGATCGTTTTTTTCTTTCTCTAAAATGAATGAATTTTTCGGAAACCGGGATTTGTCAAGTTCTTGTCGTAATTTCTTCCGCAATCCTATGAGCACCTAATCCGTCCATAATCTACATCAAATAAGACACCCTTCTTTCTTTGTAAAATTTATTCAATAAAAATACTTGATGAATACAAGGGACCCTGAGATTCTGTAGTCTATTGTTACCCTTGTTCGTACGTTTTATGAAAAGACCGTTGGCATAAATGGATTGTTTGCTTACGAAATTTTTAATAGATTCTACGCCGCTTTTATGTGTAAGGATCCCTCAAATTTTATTTTTTTATAATTTTTACTAGGTATCAAAATGTGAGGTAATCAGGTACCTGTGTGAACATTTGTGTTTGAGAGTCTTCTCAAACAAAAATTTTCACACACCTACCCCCGATGTGAGAGTTACCTAGTGTAGGGTAATGTACTTTTTTAAGAAACAACTGTGATCCAGTCTTTATTTTATTTTTATGCACATTTGTACAGAGGCGGACTTAATACCTAAGGTCTTTACTAATACTTATATTTTTTTAATAGGAAAGTATGCCGCCAATTTTGCACGGTGAGATACTGCTGGATCGGATGGGCCCACAAGCGCGTATTAATTACGAGCAGCTGAAGAAAGATGCCCTAGAACTAGAAATGCAGATTAAACAGCTACAAGTTAGTAATGATAAAATTATGATGTATTCCGAGAAGAGCAACGAAGTAAAACGGTCGCTCTTTACAAAAAAAAGTTAAATTTGAATCTTCAAATTTAACTGACAAATCCTACATCCTTTTTATACTTTACTTCCATACATTAGCTAGGTTATTTTCACGAAAAAGAAGAATGAAATACAACATGGATACTGTTATCCAGACATGACTAATTAGACATGGCACGATTTTATTACAAATGAATATTAAATATTTTCCTTGAGATCCATACCTAGATAAAAGGCCTAATAACGGAACAGCAAAAACAGTTGCTTTTCTATTCCGTGGTCACAATAGCACAGTGCCTAATCAGCCAAAAATAAATGGTAGGTACCTATATGTATTTGACTGGGTGCACCTCATTTTAAATAAGTACCTAAGTTAACCTAAGTAAAAATTTGACAATTTAAATCCCTACCATAAAATCTCCTAGACAATAGTTATTACAGTTTCCTAAGATATTGAGTACCGACCATTTTTAACATCTCGTACCGTGACATTGGCAAAATCATCGAATGATTGTCGATGGAGCCATAACCTTAAAAAAAATCTCCTAGTAGCATACAAATATTAATTCAATTATTCTGTTCCAGGAGAGCCTCGAGGCCTTAGGTCGCCATCAAAGTAGGGGCATCGAAAGCAATCTTTACAACAAGGTTAATGAAATACAGGTAAGTTCAAAATCAACATTCTTCTTTAATTTCACTAAACTTCCTAATAGTAGGTACTGTTAACATTTAAAAAAAATATGTAAGTCGAAATTGTTCACGTGCAAGTACACCCTGCTTTGATCGCCTCGACTACGGACGCCAAATAAAACCCTTATAACTGTGTCAAAGTTAAGAAATGTAAGGGAAACCGGGAAAAGTGAAGTCGACCGTAAAGTTAAATCGAAAACATTTTTCGAGCAACACAGCGAAAACAAAATCGACCTGATTTCGACATCATTAAAATTTCACGCTCTGCCTGGTATTGAAGAATAAAATACAATGAAACTACAAGTGCCATTAACTTTATGCTGCCGATGCCTACCTACATACCTACGTAATTAAATTAATTAAGAAAGTTTTCGTAGATTAGTAGGTAAGTAGCGTGCTCGGCAATTAGGTAAGTATGACTGGAATCTTAAAAAAATGTACCTAAGTAATATGCGGAAACCAAATACATTATGGATCAAGTTTGATAGTCAAACTTTTAGTAATCAGGAACTTTTTGTTTTTAAACGAAACGCCTAGTGACATCTATTGAGCATGATGAAAATTCAAGAGCCATCTAGCTAGAATAAAACGTACTACGACGAGGGAAACAAACTGTCAGACAACAATTTTATGATAGTTTTCTAAACTGGCACTAGATGTCATGGGTATTTCAACAATGATAATTTAACACAGAATTAAATTATGTTTGTTGTTGTTAATAAAACTGACTGAAAATTGTTACATATACCTACGGGCAAACATAAAAAAGGCTTCATTAAAAATACTAGGTAGGTACATGGCTTTATGAACTGTAGATATCTTAGATTATGTACCTATAGTATAGCGTACCAAAGAAACAGGTACTACAGAAACGAAAACCGTGTCTTTTTAGTATGTGAACATGTAGGTACAAATAATATTTTTTTACGATACATCAAAACTAATAAAGATTTTTAAATCACAGGAGGACATTTCTCAGAAGAAATACGACTACAGAGCAATACAGCTGCATCTAGCCGCAGTTAGAGCCCAAGTAAGTTATATGTATAATTTACTTATTATACCGCCGACTACAAAGTCTGAATGTGTGATGGCAATCCAAGAAATCCGAGCTGATAGGAGCCAATGGCTCACCTTCTGTCCACATCGGATGCATTCAGTAATTAATAAAATCGTCAAAAAAGTTTTGGTTTACAGTATGGGACCTTAAAGGTGAACGCACACTTATCCTAGCCGAACGCGCCGATCGAGTCGAACGAAACGATTCTTGAAATCCTATGAAACCTCGCACTCATGGGGTTCTTCCAGATTAGGACGGTTCGACGCGGGAAGGTGTGCAAGGTTTCATAGGAAAAGGATTAAAGAATTCTATGTTTCGTTTGTCTCGTTCGGCGCGTTCGGCTCGTTGTACCTTCCTACCTTTGTAATAACGTTATCATAATAATGAGATATTTTCTTTATAAACAAAGGTTGTCTGATAAGACCGAATTGTACCTACAAAAAATAATGGTCACTATGATCAGAACATTATTACCTAGTTACCTATAATTTGACCCAATACGTGCAAGGTGTAAGTAGTTGAAAAAATGTCCAATGTATCCAGGTAAGTACCTACTAGAAAGAGGTTGTTTCTGTTATTTCTTATATTAATTACACTTGATGACTTGATTTGATTGACATGGGTTTATAGATTTATGTTTGTACGTCCTCCTACTCCTTCTCCTCCATCCTACTCTTAGCATTAGGTACCTAACTACCTACTATAAGCTCTGTAATATGAAACGTAAATAACTAATTATCATTGAGTTATAAATATCAAAGCTACAACTACCTACAACTAGCGTAGGTTACTACAGTTTCTGAAATTACTTAAATGTATAAGTAAGTAACTTTCCGCTTGTTTCACACGTCATGGAACTTTTAAAATATCTAACAGATTTTTTGTTGAGACTTTCCACTTGGCATAACTATTGGAACTTTTGGAAAAAGTTACTAGGTAGGTACTCTAAAAATAATATAGGCAAGTATTTACAGGTTTATCGTACAAGAAAATGAACGATGTCATTTACGGAGTGCTTTGGATACAAACAAAACGTTGCTGTTGAAGTCTTAAACATCTTTTTACTTTCCACCACTTGACGACCCCTGTGATGAATAAACCATTCATAGACGTCGACCTAGTGCGCAAGCCTAGCTCTAGGCACATGCGAAATGACGTTCGCAGTTCAAAATCAATACTTATAAATCTTCCCGCGGTTTTGTAAAAACAAAAAGTACATAAACATATTTAATTTACGACATCTTAGTTTAATTCAAATATTTTATCAGTTAAAGAAATGCTACGTTTATTTTGAAAGTAAGTACCTTCATGTTTGTAATATTGAAAAACTAAATTACTAATCGGCCATTTATGTGTAAGATTTAGGTTCTTGTATGGCCATTTTTAAATGTATAGGTATGTCTTTAAAACATAGTAAGCTGCTTCTCACCACTGTTTATTTTACTTGCATAGAAAGCACTTTGTTAAAGCTGTTTTGTAGACAGTCGCGCGTTGCCGCATTGCGCACAGCCTCCCACTCAGTCGGAGAGCAGATCTCGTAGACCGTCATAACCTCCCAATTCGCGATACTTAAAGCCTCAGCTTTAACAACAAATAGCGTGATAAATCGCTATATTGGACAATTAAAACAGTGTTGTATTCATATAATTGTTAATCACGGATAATCCGAAACGTAAACTGAAATTCCGTGCCAAGATGGGCTGGATTTCCATGAAAAATCATATGGTAAGTGATATTAATTAAATTTATGAAAAGTAATTATTATTGAGTTGGAACTTTTTATAAAAATAAATAGGTAAGTGCCTAACAATGTAAACATGTAAATAGTATAACTAGAAATAACCGAATTATGGTACTTAGCGGTACGCTGGCTGTACACTTGGCGCAGGTGTAGAAAACTATTGACATTTTACTCGCCTGGTAATAATCCAACAATGAAAATGCATTCAGTATTTTTAGATACCTACATCAATTTCTGGTTTACTTACAAAGTGTACCTAGGTTACGATATCGTGTGATTTTATTCACAATCACATAATTATTTTTGTCGCAGTAACAGTATTTTATGCGGTAGATACGGTCATGACCAGAAACCTACCTTTATAAATCTTTGTAACACATTGTCATTATTGTCTAAAACATACCTACATCCAGATTGCCTTCCAGCTTTAGACGATAGGTACTAGGTAGGTGACAGAATTGTTAGAAATTTTGTTCTACAGTTCTCGCCAAATTTATTGTCCGGGTTGAAATTGGCACGAGCTAACTTTAACCCACTCGTAAAAATCGGAGATTGAAAAATATTGGATTGAAATTATTTAAAACGACAGCCTACGACTTGAGCTTTCGTTTCTATTTATTACAACGTATATTTTTCTTTTTCCGATTTTTACGCACGGGTTAAAGTTAGCTCGAGCCTACTTCAACCCGGACAATAAGTTTGGCGGGAACTGTACTTACTTTAAATTTTGAACTTCACTAAATTAAAACGGGAATAATACAATTATTCTCTATCAACTAAATGAAAATAAAACATGAACAATGTTTTATTAAAAATATAAATTTCTATAATTTCATTGAGTAAAATACAAGACGTTTAATTTCCATTTTCCGCTTTCTTCTATTGAACGCTTCCATAGTTTTCCCGCGCGCGGGTTTGCGACGCCTCCTAGCGGATAAATTCAGTACTGGTTTGCGTCATGAAGACATGAACACTCCAAATTGTGCGTGTCGTGTTTGTATTCGTGGATAATATTTATTTATTTTTGACTTTTGTGAACAACACTGTGAGTGATTAATAAGTGAATAATTATGAAACTTTATGGAGGTAAGTTTTATTTAATAAAATACTATGATTATGTAATAGTAATTGCATCAAATGTTAATGATGACGAGACAGTATTTTGATAAAAAATGTGGTTTAAATTAACAATTATTTCAATTATATCCAGGTACGTTTTATACGTTAAGACCTCTTTTAATTTTAAACTGACACATTAATATATTTGCGATAAAATGATTACTAGATATAGCATAACCTCAAAATATTTATTATCTCCACTGACTTCAATATTCTTGTTATGGCTAATGTATGGTACGGAAACCGTTTAATTTTCGTTTAGTATGTATACATTTTGTACAGGTTATTACAGATATTTATGTTGGTGTTACGAGAAAAGGTTTGTTTACATGTTAGGAATTGATCAATGTTTGGGCGGGAAAGCACTGCCTGAGCGTCATACGCAAGTACAAACGCTCTAAATTCCACGTTCAATAAGCTTTTTACTATTCAAGCAAACTTTAGTATATTGTTTAGGCAAAACTCAAAAAGTCACTAAGTAATTATTTTGTTTGTTTATTCCAGGTCCACTTCCAGACATTTTTTAACTGATAACTCACTGATTGAATAATCATAATAAACATCAAGAAAATGAAACCAATACTTACAGATAAGACATCATCAAAGAAGAATGGTTACCAATCAGATGATGACAATGTAAGATATAAATTAAACACAAATTATTTTAACAATATCAGTAAATCACCTAAACTGAAGAAAATTGAAAAAGTAAATGATGATGATGACAACATACGCTATAAATTTCCAACTGTTTTAAACAAACCAAAGCCTGCAGAACAGAAGCCTAAACCAAAACAAAAGATAAAGGTAAATTTCTGGAGCAACAAACAATCAGTGAGCCGACTACATAACACAGAATCAAAAAAGCAAAAGACAAACCGTAGACATACTTTTGGTGCCACAACCGACGACACTACAGATAGAAATACCACTAAGCAAAAAAATGCAGGTGTGAAAGTGAGAAAACGGGTATCATTTCTGCCATCACCTATATTTTCTGAAAATCATGTACCTATGGTAACTGTGCCTGATGATTTAACTATACAGTTAAATGAGGAAGAGGCAAATGATCTGGCTGAAGATTTAAATCTAGCGTTTGTTAACAGTGGCAGTAGTGAAACCAAAACTGATAACTCGCCAAAAAGAAAAGCTAAAAATGCAAATTTATCTAACCCCCGTGAGGCTAAACGTAAACGGAGTTTAGAAGACGACTCAAGAATTCAAGGAAATGAGAATGAATTAGAGTTTTTCTCCAAATATATTGTGCAAAAGTTGAGGAGGATGGAAACTAACCAGCGTATTTATTCAGAGAATTTGATTAACACTGTCCTTATGTTAGGTCAGCTCGGCAAACTCAATGGAAAATCAAAGATAGCAGAAACATCATAATTAAAACTGTTTGTTTATTAGTTAAATGACATAATATCACTAGCATAATAGCATTTGATAATAATTTATAAAATCATTAAATCAAGGACCAGAATATTTACAAAGACATTTAGCTGACCAAAGTACATAAATAGAATAAAAATCATCACCTAAGTTATGGTGCTATATACTTGCCCATAAAAATTACATAAACTTGTTTTGAACTATTGTTATAAATTAAATTATATTTTTACAAAAAGTACAATTATAAGATAAGCTCAGATGGTCAAGTAAACAGAGATATTGACATGTTAATAATATATTATACTAGACTAGTACTAGAATTAACAGAAGTATGTTTTGAATATGTAAGGAGTTGACTGGCAGACAGGTTATTGCACAAAATGTTTACACCAGAAATTATTATTTGTATCTATGTTATGTTATCTTTCTTATTTATTGTTATATTGTTGTTACCGCATAATTTAACTACTTATTTTCCCTCCATAGTTATATTTTTTTCTCAATACATAATGTAGTGCATGAGAATTATTGAGTGTATTTAATTTTGTCTTGTAAATTTGATTCTTATTTAAGTGGTTTTGTACAAACCAATTTTATTTAGAAATGCTACTGTTCAGTTTTTGTTATATATTTAGGTACCTCATGATGGCCTTAATTAAAATATGCAAAACATAATATTATTATTAAGTCTTAGGGCACATCTGTGTGCTAATGGGATACATACTGTATACCTTATGAAATACATAACATAATATACTTAATAAGAATAAAATGTAAATGGCTGAAATATAAATTATTATTAACTATTGAATCTATGGCTATGTTATATATTTTATATATTAGTAGTGTTAAACTTTTCCCAATAATTTATATCTAAATGCTTTAGACGGTATTTATACAGTTGAGATAGACTAATATATACTAAGATATTTCATGATTTTCGTATAATTACTAGTTAAATTACCACTTTTAATACATATCACTTTGCCAATTGTATCTGTGATTTCTAAACAAATGAGTATTTGCACAACTACTATAAATATACAACGAAGTGTTCGTAATGTAATCATGGCAATTTGTTTGTGTTATTTTTGGCAGAATGAATATATATACTTTTATCCATTGATTTAAATACTACTATGCAGTAATAAATAAGTCAATGGTTTTATTTGTTAATATTGTTTGTATATTAAAAGGGACTAGAAGAAAGCTACATTGTCTTTTTGACTTTAAACTTGTCTTACGTTATAAGACTAATCTGTATTTTGTCTGCCTTAAACCACTAATAAAGTATTCATAGAGTTATACCTTCATTGTTTAATTTTATTTAATAAGGCATTTTGATGGATATGAACGTGAAATTTGAATTTCAAAGTACACTAGGTCGATCAAACTGTTCAATAATAACTTACAATCTAGGTCCCCATAGGTCAACTGTGTTGGCGACTAGGAGAGTTAGTTTTGATGTTATCTTAAACTGCGTGTTTGTCAATACTCGTAGCTAGATGGACAAGTGACGTCGTATATATGTCACATTAATGATGAATACAAACTATTACACTTATATTGGTACCTAAGTAGTAGGTACATAATGATCTCTATGTGATAAATAATAAAGACTATGTTATTTTCTCAATTTTTATGGATCATTGAAATTAATAAACGAGAGTTAGGTACATAATTTATTGAGGAGAGGTACATTCTAACATACGATGACGCCTGTATTCCCCTACGGCTTAGGCAGTGGTGTATTAATGGTGGTACTTACACCCACAGTTCGCTAGTAATAGTGGATAGTATGGTTAGGTACCGTGTGCTGTGATAAGGACTGACGGGGGGCGATACTATCCACCAACTGACTTCGAATGTTCAAATCCAAACTCCGTGCTCCTACTGAGAATTTCTCGGAAAAACGCAACAACACTGCTTGACGCTCACGCCTGTATTCCCTGAAATTTATTTATTTATTTAATAACCAACTTATACTTACAGACTATTCTACACGTACGAAAATAGGAATACACGAAATGTTAGGAAGAGGTGTACTAATGTACACCCACGGGTCTCCGGTATGTTTAGGTCCCATGTAATAGGGGGCGAGCCTATTGCCATCAACCGGGCACAAATATAAACTCCTCTTTTAATTCGAATCCAGGACCTCTAGCATAGCAGTCGCACTTGGGACCACTAGACCAACGAGGCAGTCATGCAGGAATCGAACTCAGGTCTAGGATAAATATGATTATATTCCTAGTCATATCTAGTATCGAAAACGATTTCTGTGAAAGTTTAAATGGTGTGCGTTCGCGCAGCGGAATGTTGTTGAATTTAAAGATTTTAATTATGCAGATATTTAGTGTATGACGTCGTATAATTGTGTATGGTAAAAAAAAATTTGTGCACGCAGCCATTGTTGAGTAATTCACCAAAAACTGATTCCGCTGGGCGAACGTTGTCCTGGCGGAACTCTTTTTAATCCATAGACTTTAGAACAAAAAAGATGTGTCAAAAAATTAGTGTGTATTTGTGTGTAATTGTGTATGTATGAATAAAATTAGTGCATGCATAAACTTCGGAGAAATTCAAGTTTCCGCTACGCGAACGTTTGGCCATTAGCTAGTTTTCATATAAAGCGATTACATAGAGAGCTGTAGATTTTTACATACATTGTTTTGAATTTGTGTGTATTTGTTTAAAAAACAGATTTAGAAAAAAACGTAGGGCTTAAAAGATAAAAATATAAACGTAAAATACGCTGATTAGGTCTTAGTTCTTAAAGTATGCACTTTGGGGTCTAGATTTTCACGTTTATACAAACCTTGTAAGTGTCTGCAACATGTTGCCAAGTATCAATGATGTTCCGTTAGTAATTAAAGAGTTATAGGACAATTTACCATGAATAGATCACTGTTTACAAAGCAGTCAAATATCACGACGTTCTAAGGGAATTGCATGGTAAAATGTATGCCAATAATTAGTGTATTCATTAAACTATTCACATGCAAAATTTCATGTCATTAAATTCAGTAATTAAAGAAAAACAATTATAATACTGACGAAGCATCGAAAACGTACATAACCCGACCAAGTTCAGATGGCTACAAAAAAGCGGCCGTGCCATATATCTAAGGAACGTTCTTAAACTTCCACTATAGTATATATTAATATGGTACAGTTGCGTACACAATCGTTAGGAAAAAAGAAAACAATTCCATTTCTTGAATTAAAAATATTTTTTTAATAATAACGCCACTATCTACGATAAAAATGCTGTAATAAGCTACAATATGATAAATATTTACCGAAACAGTAGTACTTACATGTGGTAATTTCCCTATGGGGTCTATAGTTAGAATCCTGATCCGTGAAATCTTTAATAGAAATTAGTTTTATTATTTTTGTCTTAAATAATATATCTAGATTATATCTCAAGTCTCAAGCGCATACCTACTTAAATAAAGTACCTACGTAAATAGTACCTACTTTCTGTCATAGTCAAATACATTTAAAAAAGTAGGTGTACAAAAATAAATGACCTATAAATTATATCGAAACAACAATTGTGTTATCACCTGTACCAATTCAATACCGGTATTATACTGTAAATTTTGGGATGTTACCTAAATATATTGCACGGCCGCTTTTTTGTAGCCATCTGAACTTGGTCGGGTTATGTACGTTTTCGATGCTTCGTCAGTATTATAATTGTTTTTCTTTAATTACTGAATTTAATGACATGAAATTTTGCATGTGAATAGTTTAATGAATACACTAATTATTGGCATACATTTTACCATGCAATTCCCTTAGAACGTCGTGATATTTGACTGCTTTGTAAACAGTGATCTATTCATGGTAAATTGTCCTATAACTCTTTAATTACTAACGGAACATCATTGATACTTGGCAACATGTTGCAGACACTTACAAGGTTTGTATAAACGTGAAAATCTAGACCCCAAAGTGCATACTTTAAGAACTAAGACCTAATCAGCGTATTTTACGTTTATATTTTTATCTTTTAAGCCCTACGTTTTTTTCTAAATCTGTTTTTTAAACAAATACACACAAATTCAAAACAATGTATGTAAAAATCTACAGCTCTCTATGTAAGCGCTTTATATGAAAACTAGCTAATGGCCAAACGTTCGCGTAGCGGAAACTTGAATTTCTCCGAAGTTTATGCATGCACTAATTTTATTCATACATACACAATTACACACAAATACACACTAATTTTTTGACACATCTTTTTTGTTCTAAAGTCTATGGATTAAAAAGAGTTCCGCCAGGACAACGTTCGCCCAGCGGAATCAGTTTTTGGTGAATTACTCAACAATGGCTGCGTGCACAAAATTTTTTTTACCATACACAATTATACGACGTCATACACTAAATATCTGCATAATTAAAATCTTTAAATTCAACAACATTCCGCTGCGCGAACGCACACGTTTAAATGTTAATTTATTTAATTAATTACTACGAAGTATGAATCCACCCATGTTATTCAACTATGTTGTTTTCAGTGGCGAAAAATCGATCTAGGTCCCATAGCTGGGAAAATCGTTATATCTATTTTCACGCGAGCAGGTGCGTGGGCGCGTGGATAAGTCGAGTACTGGGAAGTATCTTTTCTAACGTACATAAGTACCTATATGTACTAACACAAATACCTAAAGCTTTCAAAAACAAAAAAGATAATTAATAGATTGTTGTGTCTGACCACAGAGTAACTGCTTACTCATGTGGTCTGACAGAGGTCCGCTATAATTAGGTACCTACTTAAGGACCGTACCTACTTACCTAGGAAAGAAGGCAAGGACTTCAGGCATAGCTAATACTTTTCAGCACGAAAATCAAAAGTTCAAATACATAATTAATTACACTTAGGTACATAATAGGTATTTTATCATCAACTCCGTAACTGTCCGTGCTAAGTGCTACTTACATTATGTCATTTGGACCAAAGAGAATAAAATAAAATTGGCTTTACATAATGGATTTGGATTATTTTACGAGTTACTTATCAGCTTTTTCCTTACAAAATTATGTATGACCCATTTCCGTGCAAATAGGTCCTGTCTATCTGTCAGTTTGTGTAGGTTGTTCATTTCGTTACAATTATGATGTTAAGACGGTTATGCAAAGGGGTTTTCGCCTTGTCGCGGCGAGGGGGTTAGTAACCGTGGATAGACCACGTAGATAATCCACGATGAAGATAAAAAGAACCTCGGGAGGGGCTGCTCCTACGGGTTTGAACCAGGAAGCTCAGATTGGAGCGGGCATTGTAGGTTGCTGTGTCGTATGGGAGCCCCGCAACTAAGGCGGGCTGCGTGTTGTTCAGAGTGACACTGCAACTGAAGGTTAAGGCCGCAGAATCAGGACTGCGGACACGGTGGGCCCGCAGGGATAGAGGATATCGCTGTTACGATGCGCCGCTCTCCCTACTCCAACATTTCTCCCGCCGCAAAGAGGGCTTTGGGCGACGGACTCGGGGTCGTCAGTCGCCCATTGCACCTGGCCCACGGGGATGGTCCGCCATAAGCGATCCAAGGTGCAATATTTTCTCTCAGTAGGTACATGCTATTAGTGCACCTACCAATTTTTATCTCTGCATCACTCTGGTAGAAAATGCCTTTGACGTTAAGTCCGCTTCGTACCTACTATTTGTGCATAAAAAACCTATATACCTAAATGTAAGGATCATTCATGTCATCTAATAAGTACCTATAATATTGAAAATGATTTTATTCTTGAAATAAGACTAGTTTTTACCCGACTGCCTCTCCTTTTTTTCTTCGTCTTAATGGCACGTGTCACGTGGTACATAAAATCCAAAAAAAAAAAACAAAATGGCGGATTTTAATGGCGAATTTTTCCGCCAGCGTCTTCGCCCGCGTGGTCTGGGTATTTCTTATAACTGTTATCCCCTTACAGCCCATGTCCTAGCCTATGTCCTTTCTCTCTTTCTAGACTATCTCTGTAACAAATTACATTTAAATCGGATAAGTAGTTTCACTTATAATTATCATTTCATTAGTTTTGGCGTGACAGCGCGACAGGCAGACAGAGTTACTTTCGCATTTATATAATTAGTAAGGATTATTATTTAAAATCCCGACGTTTCGGACACTTTACCGCGTCCATGGGCACGGGTAGACTAAGATGATAGCCGTATTTATAAAATCATAACGCCCACTGTCTAAGTCTACCTCTCGTATTTCAACATCTAATACAAATACACGCGTACCTGTCAGAAAGCAGTAGGTACCTATGTTTTCATTGTTGTCAACCACCGTACATTTAAATTCCGCATAATTGAAAGCCTAATTAGGCAATTTATTTCGTCTACAGCTCCTAGGCATCTTAGGATTGCGTGTTGTTTGCAAACGGTTGCTGAGCGACGTCGGATCGCCGCCACGCTACATCCGGCGCCCAGCCCAGTCACTCCGCGCCCGCCCTAACTAGCGGGCGCTAGGTATTTCGCGGACGCGTTCAGCATTTACATTTAGTTTACCTAGTTACAAATTTGACGCGATATATATGTAGCTACGTATACTTATTTAAAAAATAATAATATTTATTGAATTTACAAATAGTTTTGGAATAACTTAAAATAAAATATATTATACAATGTTTTCAAAAAGTTAAATTCAACGGTGAACCGTTTTCAGGAATATTAACGTTCGATTTTTATTATTATGGTTCCGGGCAACTGACGCAATTAGTTGAGCAAAACAAAAATATTTTTAATCATAAATTATTGGAAGTACAGAATGGATATAATACATCGATTACACTATTTAGTGTTATCTCAGAAATCTGATCTTATGACGATGGATCGTGAGCAACGGATGCGTGTGCGGAGACAATCCAGCCTCCCTGAATACAGCAAGGCCAATAGGACTCGGCAGCGTTTGGAACAAGCTTATTTTAATGATGTGAGTGTTAGCATCTTCGTTCCCTGCCTTGGGGTCAAGCAGATCGGTAAAAATAATTATAAAGTAGTTTTTTATGCTTGTTTGTATGCTCTTTGCTGAAAAACTTAGCTCGTCCTTTTCCTGTTACTGGGTTACAACTTACAAGCAACTAGATATAAGTAACATATACCTAATATAGTAATATGGTAGCTATATGTAGCAGCTTGTACCACCTACATAGTTGTTGAATATTAGGTAAACCTGTGGGTGATAGCTCGTGCTCACAGTTAGCTCTTTCTTTTTCACACAATTCCTATTAGGTTTCTTTTTACCTACTTGGATGCGGCGGAATCTTTCCTATGATTTTCACGAGTTTAGGTACAACCCCCTTAAAAATAATTGCAATAGCGAATGATGGGTGACAAACATTTTAAACGACTGAGATTTTCCGACCTAAGATTTTGAGCTGAAAACTCCGTAACGTGGAATGTCTGTCATCAAAATTTTCTGCTTTAAACCCTACACGTACACCCTTATTCTAAAACGTTCATTAGCTATGCTCGGTATGTACCTTGTTACTCATTATCTCAAGTGCCAAATGGAAAACGACAACTTTATTTTAAAAGTGTCATTGGTACCTAGTTTAATTTGTACGTGTATAGTAATTATAGTAAATCTTACCTACCAGCATAGTGTAATAAATTCTAATCAGACAGCTATGTGCATTCTGATCTTGAATGGGCTGCTTGTTATCAGAATTAGTGTTCTACTGATAACTACTTACCTATTATTGTTTGACACATTTGAAACATGTATCACTGTTAATAACTTAAGTAACTAACTATAGAGAGTACCTATACCTACATACTACTAAACTGTATAGCAAAACGACATAATCATCATCATCTTCCCTACATAACAATTTTTCGTGTAAATACTTATGAAAATAACTAAAATCTGTTAGGTAATAAATGTCATCTGGTTAGTCTGAAAGTTCGCAGTAACATAATACGAGAAGGCTAGGCTAGTTAGGGATTTAACTGTAATTATAGATAGGATCCTACATAATTAAGAACCTAGAAAGTTAAAAATACCTGCCGTGTCTTTTTCCAAGTATCAAGTACTTCGTTGTTCGTGAAATTATTTATTAATTAGGTACCTACATGAAATGCCATTATATTTTACCAATCAGGATTTTCAAAAACTTTCTATAAAAATGTGTAAAATAATGTATCGTCCATTTCCACGTCCATTCATATTTTTAGATATGGATAGATGATCTGTAAATTACTAAATTGCGATTTTCAGTTAAAAGTCACGCCTTCATAATAGTGCATAAAAATTATTTCTAAAGAGAATTACCTGAGGAATATTCTATTTCTTCGCAAACACGAGTCAGTCAAAGACACCCACATAAAAAAATAGCGTGGTAAAGGGTGAAGGAGTAAATTCTAAAAACAGCTTGAATAAAAACAGGATATAAAGGGTATAGATAAGTCGCTTTAGCGTCATCGTCCATCCGCTGCGATAACGTGTTTTATACTCCCGGCCTTTATTTGAAGTTGACACGATTCTCTTCTTTATCTTGATGCAGTTAAAAATTCCAAGACATACCTAAACGTGCTTTTGTTGGTTAACAAAAACTTCACTGAAACACTTATCTATGGAATATGGATAACATAAAATACTGACCTGTAGGAACTTTATTACACGCAGACTTAAGTTAATCTATCGACTAATTTGCGTGTTTTGCGGATACTAAAAAATCCCATTTCCCTTTAATGAGACTGAGTAATTGAGGATGTTGCCGAATTCCTGAACTCCTAGTAATACCTAAGTGAGAATTTCCAACCATAGAAAACTAAGCAAGAAAACAGATTTGGTTGATATTTATGACAAATAACGCAGTGTTTTACAATCTTGTAACCCTGCAAATAAAGCAACAAAAATCATGAACTAAGTATCTGAAAAATGGTAGCTCACGCGACGGTTTGGATTGGGCAATGAACGCACGAAAACGTGCTCGTATCGCATGACCAATAACGTGCTGCTTATGTTTCAAAGTCAAACGCTAATGTGTTGTTCGCAACTTAATCGATTGAAACTTATGCCCTTTACTAATTCTAATGCTTTCCAGCATTAGAACTAATCCGATACCATACTGTTTTCTGACACTTACGATTACATTAGACATTGATCCGTTAAGTTTTATCAAGGATGGAAAAGCATCTTGGGTTAAATTTTAACTTCACCTCCAGTTATTATAAGTACAATGATTTTATGAATTCAAAATGGTGTTTGTACGGGTTGGTGTCCTCAGTTTTTGTAGAACTGGGTGTTTATGTGCCCTTTGTTCTTACATTATATGTAGATACTTATTTTCATACTTTGCCTGTTCAATGAGCACATGTCCAGGTTAGTTCATTTGAAACTGAACTTACAACTTGATTGCAGATTCATAAATTAAACTGGGTATTTACCTATGCCACCGCTCAGAAAAAAATCGTATATTATTTAATAATAAGTTATGTTAAATCAAAGACAACGTTATAGTATGTCGACCAAAGTAACATAATAATTTAAGCGAAAATTTTTAAAATTTCCCAACAAAAAGTTGAGAATACTTTGAAAAATGAAAGGGATGTAAATGCCTTAATTTGCATCACACAGTGCGCGGATAAGGTTAAGCTCTATTACATAACTTTACATAGAATGTTTAAATTTATACCTCATAATCATAACTCTTATGTAAGTTTACTTCTAGTGCTTTAACCTGTTTTCCAATTAGAAATAACTACAGATTATGAGGGACAAAGTGAACTCGGAACAATGATAGGTATAGGAATTAATAGGAATATTACATGTACCTACCGGTAATAATTATTATTTAACTATGAATCTTGTTGAAAATATATGTTTGAGTCTGGAAGAGAAGGTGTATTGACAAAGGTCGTGACGTATAGTTTCTATTACGAACTATAAAGTGCAAGTGTCAAGTGCGTAACACGATCGTTGACTTTATATGAAAGGCACCTCTTTTATTTAGTGCTTTCTGCTTGCTGGGAATTGTGTGGGTATATTTAAAATCAGAACCATAATAAAAATCAATAATTGTATCTAAGAAGGTACTAATAATATTAACATCTACCTATACTAAATTCAGTAGGTAAGTGTTTCCTACTGAGTACCTATCTATGGTACCTATAAGGCAAACAATAATTGTTCTGTTGTTATTGAATAAATTATGATGTAAAATTGTAAACATTAGTTAATTCATAGAATCTAACTACCCATTACGTGGGTAATTAATTTACTTTCAAATTAAGGTGTGTGACTGGTGTATTTTAAATTAATTACACACCTAGGATGTATTATAAAAATAGCTGGTTATATAGTTGAGTTTATAGGCTTGCTCTTGACCATTAATTCACCTGTCTTGACTTAAATATAACTACGCAATGCCCCGCGATGTTACTCGCGCATGTTTTTTTCCAAACCTGCTGAAACTGCTAAAATCCAACCCTAGGAAAGTGTTTATGAAATAATCAGTTTTTTTTATATCACTAAGGTGGCAAACAACCATACAGCCCGCCTGGTGGTAAGACTGGTAAGCGGTTATCGTAGCCCATGGACGCTGGCATCACTCGCGCGTTGCCGACCCCAAAAACCTCTTTATGGAGGATTCACTGCGCCGGCAGTTTAAGGGAATATTCCACTTGCTGCCAGCGCAGCGTATCCTTAGAAGGAGCTCTGGCAACCTTACTCACTGCAGGTGCAAAAGTGTGTTATTTAGCTGCAATTTACTGTGTAAGGTGGAGGTACTTCCCCAGATGGGCTGCTCCAGGTTTGTGCCATAAATGGCTGTGCCCTACCTCTCTTAAATCAGTTAGTAAAAAAAAACCAGTAAAGATACTGATAACTTCAGTATCTTTACTGTTTTTTTTTTTAATTTATAATAATATTTTTATAATGTTTTTATACACACGTCTGTTTCTACGAATTTGTAAAGACCCCATAAAAACACGGCACGTGGAAGCAACAATAGTAAGCTTTAACAATAATAAAAAAAGAAAATCTTTAGAATTCCCAAGCATCATTAGGCATAAGAAGCTTCTCTGACAGGGACCTCTTTGTCGGCCTTTCCATGACAACAATCGTATTCCTTTTGGTGTTATAACATAAGGAAATTATTAAGAAATACATTGGTATACAGAACTTATTGGTTACGAACGTATACGGGGAAAATATTCGGTTACTATCTACATAATGTAATTTATGTAAGAATATAACTTAATATTCGTATGATTGTGACTATAATAATGTTATTAAAATGTAATTGTAAGTTTTTGAAAGTCGGGCATATTGAATTATGTTCCCCGACGCAGTATGTGATACTATGAATATATTTTATACCAATCAATTTCAACGGAATTTAATAAAAAAACTACGCACTTAAATATTCTACAAAACATTGAATCCCAAGTTTATTGAATACCGATTAGAAATGATTGGGTACTTAGTCTTACAAATTATTGATATAAGTAATCGCCATAACTAGTATAGTATTTCATTAATTATTGTTAGCTTACGGACTCTTAATTAACTTCTAACGGACAGTGAAAATAATTATTATTATTCAATTTATAGTTATACTTACATAAACTAGAAACTTAAAGTTTCTGACTTAAACATACCATCACGCCTGTACTCCCGGAAGGGTTAGGCAGATGTGTACTATGTACATCCACAATTCGCCTGTATATTTAGGTCCCATGTAATAGGGGGCGAGCCATTAGCCGGGCACAACTCCATACTTCGAGCTGCTACTAAATTTTTTATAGACAAACCCAATAACACTGCTCGACTCGAGAATAGAACCGAGAACACCGAGCATAGCAGTCGCGCTTAGGACGGCTAGACGAACGAGGCAGTTATTTATCTACACTTAAATAGTATCTAGTTACTAAGAGACAACACAATAGAGCTCTCTTCAGACAATCCAACGATAGCTATTCAACAAGCTTAAGTGTCGATTACATGAGCACGTGTAGGTACTAGGTACCTATACCTACATAGCAACTACAACAACATGACTCGCATATCGAAGAACCAATTTTCTTTGATTGAACCTTTGGAATTGGTAACTACATAATGCTACCTACACTTTACTGAAACGGCAAATTGAAACAGGAAAAACAAAGTAGGCAGGTAATATTCTGCGTGACTCTTTTCGAAAATCGGTACACGGAGTATGAATATATTACTCTGGCTTCGCTTTCGCTCTCCATCATTCGAAATGATTGATCGAAAATATCGTCGAGTATACCTACTCTATTAAAATGGAAAAGCCAATGCCAAGGTCTGACTAAATACTCCTTTCTTCTAGTCTTTGTAGAATTATAATTTAGAATTTAATAAACAAAATTTTTGTGGAGATACCGTTACTAACATAGTACCCATCTCACACCAAAATAATTAATAATTAGAAAGAATTAAAATTCGTAATTGTAGTACAATGGGCGGCGTTATCGCTTACAGCGATCTCTTACAGACAACCTTTCTTGACATTTGACGTTTTCTTTCGCTTAAATTTCTTCTTGAAGTTATTAACATTGCTACGATTATTTTCGATGACGACGTCTGTGGTCTAGTGGTGCGAGTACCGGACTGCTGATTACGAGGTCATGAGTTAAATTCCCACAGGACAGACATATTTATGTGACGAATACTTATAAGTATATGTGCTCGTCTGGGTGTTGCTTATGTAGGTATTATAACTGTATAAGTGTATATTTACAAAAAATATATATAAAAATATATAAGTATTATATCCACTGTCTAGTACCCATAGTACAAGCTCTGCTTAGTTTGGCACTAGTTGCGTAAATAGTCCCCAAAATATTATTATTTTGCTACCAAGCGGCGGCGGTATCCTTACGCTACACGACATAAAAATCAGATGATAAGTGTTATCTATGCATAATGTTGAGAATGACACTCATAAACGGCTTTAGATACCGTTTCCACCACTCACAAAGCAATTTTCAAGGAAACCTTCAATAGAATAGACACTGCAATAAGTATGTAAAGAATACGAGAACTATTTTACATGTGAATCGGAGAAAAATAGTTGAAAGCTTTTGGCTGCAACTAGCATATGCTGCCTGGCATATAATAATAAATCAACTGAATAAATAAGTAAAAAGTGGTTGCATTTTTGGCACAATCTTTCTAAATATATTACGAATGGAGTCATGTCAGTGTACTTATTTTTATTGCCTTATATCCAGCACTATTCGAACAGAAAGCTGATTTAGAACTAGATAGATACAGGATTGGTGTAGGTATTCAGATGAACCTAAATCTTATACCTAGGTACTTTACTGCATTCTATTCACGTGGATCAAGTACAATAACTGCAAATATATAGTACAATAAATGCTCTTGTACAAGACTTGAAATATTACAAAATAAATAATTGTTTACTACTTTTAGGGCCTGTTTTAACACCTGATAAGTTCTCGTTAAATTACAAATAACCTCATACAAATTTTGTTCCCTTTTTTTTATTTTTCTGGCGGTTAGTGGCTATCCAGAGTTGGTGAAATAGGCCCTAAAATCTGTACGCAATGTCTCCCCACTAAATTTTGATCTAACGTTTTTATTTTCTTTGCAAACAGAGGGAGTTGTTCGCGGCAAAAGCAGATAGTGGGGCAGACCGCAAGATGTCCTCTACATCGGCTGGAAGCATGAAGAATAAGTGGTTAAAGGCTTTCCGTAGCCTGAAGCCCCCTGGTGCCCCTCCACCCCACGCGGCCCCACCAGACAAGTAAGAAACAAAACACATATTTTTATTAAACAAAACATTGATCAATTAAACACAAGTTCATATAAATAAACGCATGGAAATACAATTAAACATCACAGGTTACAATTTAGCTGTGTATATGTACAATCAAAATGGATGCATTAACAAAAGGTGGTATGATGTTGAATAAATACGTTAAATACTAAGTATATGAAGTACCTAATCATGTAGGTACTATTAATAGCTGAAGAAGAACGAAGGTTTTAAAAGAAGGTTTTAATGGAATCTTAAAGATCTAAAAAGAACTTATAATCCTCTTTTGCGCCCAATTACCAGTACATTATACTTATTTTTTCATTACAAATTAATATCAGCAATAGTATTCTTATTATAATTTAGTAAATAATTATGAATATAGTCTTACATTTCCCTTTCAACTTGTAAACCCTTATAATATTTCCTTCAGATCTCATGAAAGCTCATCAACCCTGTTTTGATCATTTACAACATTTTATTACTTTAAACTTAGTTTCTAGGGCGTTGGGGGGTAAACATAATAAAGTCCCAAGTATCTTCCACATAACGGTTAATAGACACCATTTGTTTTCTTATTATTAAGTAAACTGGTTGGGGTAAGCCCAGGGTGGCATTCTATTTGATCTGCGCCATGTACTCTGAGATTGAACGAGCCAGATTTAAATCTACAAGGCACGTAGCGATCCCTAGAACTTACCCACTGTTACAAGCGCACAGGCGGAATCTCTAGGAAGTACTCAGTGTCACATTAGTCAGATTACAATTATTGATCACTCATATTATGTAAAAGCATTATGTCTCACAGCAAACAAGATTACCAACGCAAGTATCCGCTTAACAATGTAAGGCTTCTAAATGTGCTTAACAAAGTTAATTAATTCTTAAAACTACTAATAATATCCCTCTTTTAGCAGTAAAGAGTCTAAAGTCTTTATGTTTGATTTACAATTTAGTTCTTTGTTAAGCAAAAAATACATGAAACAATATAACAAAGTAATATAGTAATCGTATTAAAGCTTTTAGCTATACTTTCGCAATTTGAATAGGTTTTAACATTAATCAAACGCATTATCAGATTCCTCATTCTCACAACTAAATATATGTACCTACTATCAGCGAAACAAGCCACGCGATCAAGTGAAAACTTCCAAAATAAAATTTTAGTTCTTAGGTCTCAATTAACTCATAAGTGAAGAGCATATTATTACCAAAAAGGTTTTGAGCATGAATGTGGATATAGATATGGATGGATATGAAGGAAAGAGGGAGTTTAAAGAAATTATGGATGGACTGTGTGAGAGAGGATATGACTACAAAGGAGTTGAATGACGAGATGACGGCTAATAGAGATGTATAGAAGAAAAAGACATACTGCGCCGACCCCAAGTGTAAAGGGAGGTTTCTTGTAAAACTGTAAATAAACAAAACATTTCAAGTGGAACATAAAATCTTTAACGAGGGTGTTGAATTTGTAAGAAATTGTATTGCTGACGATATTTCGAGCGCCTTATACAAATAATGAACTCAAGATAACGAGATGCACACAATAGTCGTAGAACTACGGACTACTCTATTGACACAATACACAGGCCGGGGCAATTCACACGTTACAATATTTCTTTTCACTTCAATTTTCGTGTCCACGAATTGGAAAATGTATAAGTACTGTGTTCTTAGTAGGCACAAGCACGACATTGTAATCATTCATTCATTTTGTGTGTTTACCCTGCTGTGCATTGCTCAAACACATTCACCATGAAAATATATAATAGCTTTATCACGCTGAATTTAACAACGCTTAGGTACGTCAATTTATTCACATCATACCAGCTTCATAACGACTTAGAAGAACCGCTTTAATAGATATCAATTTATCTAATAACTTTTGAATTCTTTACATCCATTTTGAAGCTGCTGAATTTTAATATATTATCGTATCATGCCTTACGTCTAGTGACAGCAAATGTTAAGTGTAAGTCATTAATTTATTTTTATAAGGTACTTTACCTTGTTAAATAATAAAGCATAGTAATTAAAATGACTCACACTTCTCAATTACTGTAATCTGTGATGCTATTGTAATTCATTGAATGATAATAATCCTCAGAAACCTTTAAATACCATTTGTTCGTTATCAAGCGTTTCGCTACCTCACAGGTTTCTGCACTAATTATATTTAATCACGTTTATTTGGTGTTATGTTCATCTTTGTGTTTCTCTCTTTTTGCATCGATAAAGAAAAAATCAAATGTACCACGCGGTGTCGACGGTTATGGCAATGAGGTAACTGTGCCCCGTAGGTGTGAGCCTATGTTTGTTAATATTTAATTTTATCCAGATATTGGAACTATCGCTCATCCCTTGACACGTAGAGACAATCCCGAATAGCATGTTTATATTGTATATTTCTGTACACACAACAATTATAGTAGTGATTATTTTTCACCAGCTTTTATAGAAAATACAATACACTCTTCCGCCAAGTAATTCGCTTGGAACCCTTCAATTGTACTCAATCCTTTCGGCTTTGAATTCAGTTCGCAATAAATATAATTCTGTGTGCTTGCCTTTTTCCAGTCTGACTCGATGTTAAAAGATGTTCTTTTGATAATGTAATTTATGTAGAGACAGTTCGTGCTTCGAAGTAACCTCAAGGCGAATGGAGGCCATTACCAAACTGTTCATTAAGTGTTGTACCGGTGTTGGCAGGGGACTGATTACCGACCACCTCGTAGACTGATCCACAGACTGTCTCCCCTTGACCTTGAACGTCATCGGTCGATAACCGTGACGTACAAGTATAAATGTGTAGTGATAAATGTCATTGAACAGAACATTGCTCGAGGGCTCGTCACTTATGCTAAAAGGATATAATTAATAAAATTATTGCTCTTGCAGACAGGCTAAATTATTTTAGACTTTCTATCAGAGATAATAATAATGTAGAGAAGCTAAAACCCTTGAAACCATCTCGGAGTAAAATGATACACATGATTTAAAGAACATAACGGATAAATTATGGACTGTTTTGTAGGAGGAATGGAGCGGCAAGAGACGCGATGCGCGCCGGCGGGGATTCGGAGGCACACAACTTTCAAGAATACACGTATAAGAAAATCACGCCCTGCGATGTTTGCTCACAAGTCCTCAGAGGTGAGAAAATATAATACCTCTCCAAGCTTTAGAATATTGTACTCTAACATCCTTTGACATTATTCTGTACACCAAAATTGGCAAATATATAAATGTAAAAAGGTATTTTCTATGCTCCAAATATAAAACGACTCGACTAATTGAAATCTATAATATAGTTGGTGAGAAAATAGAATAACTCTCCAAGCTCTAGAACATTATACTCCAGCATACATTATTCTGTACGCCAAAATAGCCAAATATGTAATATAAAATGGTGTTTTCTATACTCCAAATATAAAACGATTCTACTAATTGAAACGAAACCTTGTGGACAGAAAATTAGTTATTCCCTAGAGTAGCGATAAGGACACGCCTTATCACTACTGTAAGCTGTTTTTATTCGAGTAGCTGGACGGTATAATAGCTGTCTGTTTGAGAACGGCCATATTGCAAATTGTTTCTTTATTATGTTAACAAATTTAATGTAGTATAAATATAGGTAACAGTGAATGTGAAGCTCGTAAATAGAAAGCAAAGCCATTAGTGAGCACGTGAACTTTGTTTCAGTACCTCAACCATGAGTTCTATCGAATGGCTTTCGATAGGTTTTTTACGCATCGAAACGCTGTAATCACATAGCAGATATTAGTTTCTTACGTAACCGCTAGAGGCGCTGCGAGGGTTTTCCATACAAATATTTTACCGCGTCGCTAGCGAGTCTAGTGAGAAAAACTCATGGTCGAGGCACTGACGTTGGTTTTGCTGAGTAAAATGAAATCTAAAATCTTTCGTAGTTAAAAATGTGGTTAATTAGTGTAAAAGAGTATCAAACTTCAGTATTTTCACTATTTATAAAACGGCACAAATTTTTTTTCATTGTTCTATTCATACACAAAACACGTCATATTTAAAATTTAATTTGGTTACAGTTAAGCTCAGCAGAAATGAAGTAGTTTCCTATCTACCAACACACAGACTCTAAATCGATATTAATATAAACTTGATTTGTTGCTCTATTTGAAAAAGATTTGGGTACCTTTATAGGTGTACCTAAACGCGTTAGGTGTAGTTACACAATTTCGCAGTACCTTGCACGAATGGTGACGAGGTTTATTGACATAACGCGAGGTAGCGTGCTGAATGATGCCGCGGGTGGAGGATGGCGTAGCGCTACCGTAGCATGAGATATAAACAGGTCGGATAAAACGGCCATTGGCCACTTATGATTAATCAAAATCGCGTCCACGCAACTAAATATCAGTACAAGCTGATCTTTCATTGTACAAAACGCCAAGAATGCAAGGTCAACTCATACTGGCAATTTGCAGCACGGTGTGAAGCCGCGATTCAGATATCATAATTCATCAAAACTAGCTTCATATCTGGAAAACGCAGAGCCTGGATAACAGATTTTAGTCGTCAAAAAACGTTCGGAAAATCTGTTTCGGAAGCGGAATTCTCGACGCCAGTAATTGCAGTCGTGGAACGCGCCAGTATCGCTAAAATAGGATTATCTTTTTAATGGCCAGTAGCAGAATAGTCCTCAATCTGAAGTACCTCAAACCTTTCTTTGTTTCGCTCTGTTTTGTTTGTAACTTGTAGGTTACACATTTATAATTTATAAAATAATTCTGTCTTGTTGTCACAATTTTACTTATTACTATTATTAATCAATCAACATAACAACGCTAATAAAATTTGAAATCAATTTTTTTTCAATAAGTACCCAACCTCCTTGTTGGTAATTTTATAGCAACGATTACGACCTACGTAATTCGTTTTCAAATTATGTTGAACTATCAATATTCTTTGCTACTTGCGACAGCTTTGAATAGGTCAAAATTGTCTTTGTTTTTTATTTTATTACTACCACGCTTTGCGAAGTTGTGATTGCGAGGCAAATTGCTTCAATTTCGTGACATCCCTGACATTGAATATTGAACTAGTATGAGTAAGCAGTTTCATTGAAACTACAGCAATGCCGACGACTCAATCAGAAAAGGTACAAGAATAAATACTGAGTTTAAAAGAAATTCCAACTTGTATTATCTCTATTGTCTTCTGCCCGCGACTTCGTTTCCGTTAGCTTCAGAATTGGCTCTCGTGGGAATACGAAGCTTAGTTCAAAACGTGATGAAGTTACAAACACATCTGTAATATTAGTAGGATTAACCTAACTGCCCAAATAGTTTTTGTATGCGTCAGTTTTCTGTCCGAAAAAAATATTTCCCCGAAAATGGGTTGAATTGATTGACCTACTGGTACGTTATTTATGCATACCTTTTATCTGATAGAACTATTTGCTTAAGCAGCAAGATTGTATTCAGCTTAATATTTATTCAGGTCAAACAAGCTATTTAGGTACATATACAAAAGTATTATGTACCTTGCATCTTTGATGTGCATATGCTATACGAACCTATATTTAATAGTCATATTTTAGATAATACGATAACGTTCTACATAATTACGAGTATAAACCCCTCTCAAAATGCCTAATACTTAATAAAAACAGTTTTCTAAAATTAATTTTATCGAGTTGGGTGCCTACATAAAATGTATGTAGTTTCGCGATTTCAGGGTTGGTCCTTGTAGTAAAAGTTATTCATAATGAGAAGTACAATGACCCCTTAATTTTTTTACGGTAAATAAAGTAGGCTGTATAACAACTAAAAGCGATTATTATGAGGTCAACATTTAAACTGAGTAAAAACTATTCTAAAACTAACTGTCTTTGTGGCACGCAATTTTAGTAGCAGCTTAGTTCCGTGCCCGGAAAATTGCAATTAGAAGCTCTCCTTATTTTACTTAGGACCTAAACCATACCAAGGGTGGTAGAACTGGTAGGTACCTAGAACAGTGCTCTACCTAAACCTGCGGTCTACGGATGTAGGCGTGTTGGTCTGCTATATTTATTCATTGTAGCGCGTTGTTCACGATTGAGGTAATCGGGGCCAGAAATCAGAAGTAAGTTCAATAAAATTAATATGACCGTGCGTGCCACGTTTTTTTCTTTCAACTATTATATAAGAATTTCAGGAAACACAATACCAAAACTATTTTTGTAAGTAATTTTATAACTAATTTAGGGTTATATTTTCATGTTTTGGGTCAACTTAGTGTCATGAAGAAGTCTGAATAGTTTTGTAGGTTACCTTTTGACCAGTTTAAGTTTTTTTTTATTTTGAAACCGGTATGGAAGATTTTCAAGAGTAAAAGAATTTTATTTTAATATTTTATGATCCAGTCTTAGTCTTTAAATGTCTGAAGACGGACTTAACCCTACAAGGCTCAATTTTTTTTCTGTGGCTGAAAAAAATATATGTGATGGTGTTAGTGATTAGAAGTAAGGAAAAAATAAATAAAAAAATCAAAACCCAATATTTTACGAGAAAAACAGCTTTTTATTTCAGTTCCATATGTGGTACACTGAGCCTTAACTATAATTTTTTGGCACTGAACTAGAACTTTTGAATCACTTTAGGAATATCTTTACCATTCGAATTATGTTGATGTGTAACTAGGCAAATAAAATGAACATATTACAAAATATTTATAAAATAATGTATATAATAAAATATCTTTTTTTTTACCTATTCTTGAAAGTTTCTGAAACAATTATTGAGGTAATGAATGAGAGTTCAACACGACTTTTTTCACACGATATAAATGTTATTCCTTTGCAACCGGGGTATTTATAGTGTTGCCTTTTTTGACTCCAAATAGGAAAATTTTCAAACCTGTCACACCTGACTCCACGAAGAGGCACGACTGCCGTTTTCGGTTTCTTTCTCTTGATATCAATTTCATCAAGCAAATTTGATGGTCTACCTCTTTTCTTATTTATCAATGGTCCACACATGCACAGACTTTTTGCTAAGTCAAATTTGAAGTCATTTAGCTTTGGTAGAGTTAGCGTTAGCTCCAACTCTTCTGTACAGCAACTAGCTATTCTATGACTGTCACATCGAGGAGATGATATTTTTCTAGGAACGAATCCTGTAAGGTCAACACCACCTGTGTGCTGGTTACTCATATATTTTTACAATCTAGGGATACTACCTTCTTGCAGTAGCTCTTTACTGATTGTATTGGCTCTTGGCCCACAAAAGATGATGATAAGACAGCTGGTTTTTTATCGTAAGACATCACTATTACGATGTCTGTACCATCAGCATTTGCCATCCTCATGCCTTGCCATTCCTTGAAAAAACCTCTCGCCACCTTATTTTTTTTATAGATCTTTCAGAAAAGGGATTTGAACATCCTTTCCCAAACATTTGTTCATAGCAAAAGCTGTTAGCAAAAGTAATATTCACGGAAATTGATGATCGTCCCGTTTCACGTGATTGCCTTTGGTCACCTAAAGTAACACCTGAAGTAATAGGCATAGGCTTGATATAAGGTTCCCACTTGATACGTAGGCAGCTAATGTTGACGGAAGACAAAGGGAGACATCTCTGCAGTGATTATTCCATATCGCTAAGGGATTCAGAGAGCGGTGACGGTAGACTGATATTTTTTTTATGGCTTTATCACTTCCAGCTTCAGAAAAGTCTTCGCCATTTTCACTTCCTAATGGTATACCCCAGAAATCATCGATTTGTCCCCCACGCAATCGTTTGCTGGACATAATCTATAAGAAATAAAACTATTCGAAAGTACACTTCTCGTACGTACATATTCGTAAAAAGAAACGCTAAAGCTCAACGTACCACATGTGGAACAAAGATAAAAATACGATTTATCAATAGATGTAATAGAATAATAGAAAAACTAACTTACCTCGGCAAAATACCCACTTTCTTGCAACACGTAATATTTTTTCCGGATCAAAACCTAACTGTACTGGTATTTTATAATTTTTTTTAAATACCTCATACGTCAAATGAAAACTTTCGGTCAAAATTTCGCCGTTTACTCACAGTAATTGGATCAGTTATGACATCTATACGCAATTTTTTGGATTATGTTATTGCTGTATTTGCGGTGTATCCTTCAAAAACTAAAAGATCTCGCTACTAGTATTTTATTGAGCTGTAGGAACCCTAAAAGTGGTTGTCCCACATATGGTACTGGGAGCCTTGTAGGGTTAAGCTTAAAATATGACACCATCCATAAAGACCTTTTAAAAAAGTGTTACTAGCTAGTGAGTAGGTAGGTAATACATAAGTAAGTACACAGTACATACTTATTGTAAGCTCGAAATGTGTATAAATTACGCAAAAACCGACATACACGCGAGCTGAGTTACGGGTAAAAATCATCATCCCATTACTGTCCAACTACTGGAAATACTTCTCTTCTCAGAAAGAGAGTAAGTTTACATAATTATATAGGTTTAAAATGTCTTAAACAAAATAAAGAAGATCTAAGAAACACATACTTATCCAACGACTGCGAAACGCTCCAAAATTTAAATTGCCCTTTCATAGCGCCATTCAACCCCAAAGTTTATTGGTCAAACAATTTTTGGGTCACTGACTACTTAGATAACTTAGGCGTACCAAGTTAAATAACCTATATAGTTTGATTGATGTGCAACAGCAGAAGGGTTAACAATCGGTTTTTAAACTTCCTTCGCACCTCATAAAACGAAAGGCGTTTCGTGCCATGAGTGCTATCCATCATGGATTAACTCTAGCATGTTTACTTATGAATTGTTTCTAAAAAAAATTGTGATACGCATACTATAGAGATTTAAACTTAGCACCTGGGAGTTTTTAAATTACGAACACCACAAAAAAATATCTGCCCAAGTGGTTGAGACTTGAGCCGTTCTCAATTAATGATTTGTCATATATGCGATGCGGCAATTTTTTTTTTTTATTAACATAATTTTCGAAAATGGTGAAAGAAAACATCTGCATAACGTACCATATTCATGAGAAGCCTGCCACGTTAACCTTCAATTCAATTCAATTCTTTATTGCATTGAATTGAATTGAACGTTAACGTGGCAGGCTTCTCATGAATATGGTACCTGCAGTAGGTCTTCGTGGTGAACCATATCAAATCAAACAAAAGAAGTCGACTGCCAGAGGAATAAGGCCGAAAAAACATTTTTGATCACAAGAATTGGACTTGGATTTCTGTCCTTAATAATTACTTTTTCCTTTCTCTTTCTTATTTCCTATACTTATATTTCATTTTTCGTTTGTTTGTTTGTTTGTATAGGACACACTCGCCAAGGACTGCGGTGTCGACTATGTAAGATGAACGTGCACACCGATTGCATGCCTCAGGTCGGCAGGTGTCAGACCAAATCCCGACTCCTGCGCAGGCAGAAGAGCACTTCTGAGATAGAATCCCACAGAGTACTTGAGACGGCCTTCGACGATGAAAGTAAGCCTTTTTACAAACCTTTATTGTAAGTAACTCATTATGGCAGTTCTATAAAAATCATTTAGAAAAACTTCTGAATTCAAAGTACCTACTACTCCGTACCTGCTTAGTAATCATACTTAACAAATTAAGTAATGCCAACAAGGTAGATAAATAAACGACAAATCAAACAAGTACCTACAAGGTTATCGAGTAAAAGAACTTATTTAATGTAACATTTTCCCTTACTTATTAGACCATGCCTTCAGAAGTTATGGTAAGTTATATTATAACTGTTGTTATAAACTTAATAAAAAATGAGATGTACATTGAATTGCAGTTGGCCTGTTAACAGTGTACCTTCCTAAATATTTATGATTTACTGTTGAGAATGTTCATCTAACACGATGTATGTACCCATTAGATGAATGAATCACTTCAAAAGTGAGAACATAAAACACAGCCTCATCGAGCTTGCAAAAACACACAACGATCATAATCACGTATAGCTATAACACAGTCGGAAGCTAACCTCACGTTGTCCAGGGGTGGAGGACGGGTGGCTGCCGGGACAGAGAATTACCAAGATCTCGTTCAAAGGATCTGTCGAGTTCGATGATGATTTCGATAGCTACTGTGACTCGGGTACGGTATCAGACAGGAGTGACCCCTGTGCACCCTCCCGAGCCGAGCGTTCGATTTGACAACACTACGATCCTCTGTCCAACTACAAATACTGTACATAAACGGTTCACCCACTAACAAGCGAATTCCAAACATGATTCGTCCATATCCGCACACAATATATAACAGTTCGAGTGTCACCAAACCTTGTCGTATGGCGAACATGAATCTAATCGCATTTCGCTCGATGCTCAGAGGAGGAAGTGGATCAGACCTACCAAGTTCTGAAGCGAGCCAACGAAATTGGGAAACCGGGCGGCGGCGGGGAATCTCGCCCGGTAGTGCGCGTGTCTGCCCCGGAGGAGACGCCGCCCGCGCGCTCGCCGGCGCGGCCGACCGCCGGCCTGGCCGTGGCGCCGCAGCCCGTCTCCTCTAGCTCAGGTCTGGCGCCGCACCCGAGCTCGCTCGCTTCTACGCTCGAGTCGCGCCGTAGGCCGGCGGCCGTCCGCGTCGCGTCTAGACGCGCGACGGCCGACCGGCAGCTTCACTCAGATTCACTCGTTTTCAGTAGTGTCGAGTTCTTTTTTGCACGCATTGTATAGTCGCGAACGCAGGGCGGGGGCGGGGTGCGGTCGGTACTGAGCGCTGCTTGTCGGTAGGCGGGGCGACGCGGCCCGACGGCGGTGTGCGGCGGAAGCTGTTCGCCGGCGTCAAGAGTTTGTCCATGTGGGGCTCGCGATCGCGCCGCGGCTCGCCGCAGCACCGGTCCATTTCCCTGCCAGAAAGTACGCGCCCACGGCTGCCGTAGCGCATCGCTCTCTCAGTCTCACAGCTTTATTTGTCCCGTCTTCTGGGTTACGGTGCCACGTTTACGTTGTGTGATCAGTATTTTATGTTCATTTATTTTTATTTCGCGATTGCAATGTTAGATTAGACTATAGGACTAAACAATAGTCGCAGCTCGGCAAGCACCTTAGATGCTTTATCCTGTCCTTGCAGGGCCCATCTTCCTATTCCTGAACAGGCATAAACTCAGCCAAACATCATACTAGACCCGTAGGTTTCCTTATGTTTTCCTTTAATTTACTTTTACTTGTATTATTGTTATTTATGTTAAATTTTGCTTTTATTTATTTTGTTTTGTTCGCACGTTGTCTTTGCAGAGACGGAGGTGACGACAACGCGACCTTTCGGACAGCCCCTATGTTTAGTTAACGAAAACGGCGATCCACCGCCGTCAATTCTCAAGTCCACAGCGAGCGTCCGCAAGAAATGATTCGCAACATTGTAGCCCCATGGGATCGAAACCAAAACTTAATCACTTCGCCTCATAGGCAAGAGCACTGACTCGGCGCGGCAGTTTAGCATGTCCTTAATAGCCGCTTCTCGGATGTCTTGTCATAACTACCCCGAAGCGCCCCGCGTACTGTGATATATATAATTATATTGTTACTGTTACAATAAAAGTCAAAAATATGCTTCCTTTTCTCTGATTACCCTCGAGCACACTATTTTACTCTTGATTCGGAGTCGTCTTTACATTATCTGCGAGTGCGTTTTGATGTAAGTGATGCATGGCTTGAGATGGCGTGCCGATGTATGCATGCGTTTTCGTTTTTACATTGGCAGTACACACTTAACACGAAGCGTATCTTCTCTTACTCGCACTCACGATCTGTCACTTGCCTTTCATGATTCAAACTCCACTTCTATCGTATCACGATGTATTAAGCTCACATTAACCCGTAGCTAACCGAGCGAAAACATCACAGAACACGCAAGTCTAACTACTAACCTTAACTAACCGCTGATTGAGGTTTCGTTTGTTTTTGCTTGCTTAAGGACTTACCCAACGTTTTATTTTCCATTAGCGCAGGGCATCACCCACAAAGGAATAAGTAGAATTAGTACTGAAATAATTATAGACTGGCTCCTGTTTACTTGTCCACACAGGTTCAATGAAGAACTCCAAGAGTGCCCAAATGTTGAGGCAAGCAGACCGCACCAGTCCCTTACCTGGTACCGATATTGACATCGTATATAAGCGAATTCCCGTAGATTACTTCCACGTTGGTTCAGACATGCTGCATCGAGGAGCATTTTTGACAAAAAAACCTCATTCATGATGCCATATAATCCTGTTACTATCTGAAAGCTGCCGATGACAAGCTGTATCTGATAATAGATTATTGAGCGCCTATAGTTGACACTCAAGTTAACGTCACAACCAGAGAGTAGCTTTCACTATAGCAGTCTCTACTAACTGTTCTACTTGTAGTTGTTAGGTTTTACTATCGATTTACTTCTTGCATCTCTATTCTTCTTTTACTGTTTGATCGCACTGCTTACGCACAATATTTTTTAGTTTTTTTTTAATTAAACTAGTTTGCTTGTATTCTCGTCCTGATTGTTCACAAATATATTACTAAGACCTGATTCATGAAATGCTTCTTCTTCAACTTCTTTGAGGTACTTATACACATGTGCATAACTTTTTATGGGAACATTGTGAATGAAACAGTCTTAGTAATATTAACATTAACTTTACGAAAAATCATGAAAGTTCAATAAAATTGAATACCTACTTACCCCACAAAACAAAATTTGTTATCATTTCACCAAACAAAGCTAGACATACCAACAATATCATACTTACAAGTATTTAAAGCTCTTTTACCATTTCATTAGAAAATTCACCAACATAGCCACAAACGTTATTCCAAATGAAATCATAACAAATGGTGTGGGTGAGTATAGGCTGAATGCTCATACTACATCCATTTTATAGCGCCGCATTCTCCGAGACGTCAAAAGTTGAACCTTAGGATGAAGAGTTTGTCGCTGGACTCGCCGGAGTGTGGCGAGCTGAGGCGGCGGCCCGCGCGCGACCAGACCTCGCAGGGCAGCCGCGTTCTATGTACGAACAGACAGTAATACACACGCCCGGGTCCAAATAACCTCACGCTTACTTCTTTTTATTGCTTGGGGCCGTCCATATGTCCATATCAACATTCCCAAATAGAAACAAAAACATTATCCTCGTGCTTTTTTGTGAAGAGAGCTGAAATATCAAAGAGATCTGATTTTTATCATTGACATTCCGTGTGCTCATAAGATTAGGGACGGCTGGTTGGATTTAATGGACGTCCCCGCTATTACGCAAAGAACTCTGCTTAATGCCATTCCATAAGGAGTTGCAACAACAACCGTAATGACCAGAAAGGTTCATCATTTGGTTGATAATGGTTCTTTGGACTCCGGTATTCGATGTCAAGCTGTGTTGTGACCAGAAGCAATGTTCACTTCCAAAGTCTTTCCCCTTCGGCTTAGCTTGTGTGTTTTAGAATATTGGTAGGTACTGGTTATTTTTTCTGTCTAGACATTCTTGCAGTATTCGTCGTCGTTCTGAAATGAAAAAGAAAATGTCTCTGGATTTCTCGCATTTTTCTAATATTCTGCTACGATGTGAACAGAATTCACAAAAAATATTGGCATATAAAAAACGATTTCATTTGACACAATCGACAATTCGTTCATCTATTGCCAGGATATAAATCTTTTCGGAATTAAATGAATTTTATTTCAATTCTGTACAGTCACTCTTAAAATTGTTTGATTTTCTTCAACGAACCAATCGTAAGTAATTTGGCATGCCACATGATTGTATTATTTTTATTTTTTTATTTCTAGGTAACTGCAGAGCAGTTTGCATGAGACATGGCTTTAATAGAGTAAACAACTACTCGATTCATAGTTATACACGTTCATGTACGTTATTATTTTGGTTAAAATCACTGCTGAACAGTAAAATAATGTGTGTTTAGTAACAAATATTGCTTCTAAGAATAAAGTCACAGAGCTTTTATGGAGTATCCGATCACAATAGATTGTTATTGTTGTGAAAGATAATAGATAACATAATACCTTGTATAAAAGATAGCATATTCATTAGTAGTCATATCGATTTACTGATACATACATTGTTTTTCTGCGTTATTTAATAGATAACTAGCCTTAATCTAATTCACTTGAGTATTTATGACCCTTGTAACATGTCCTGTACCATGTTGACGAACTCTGCACGTTGACTGTCGAACCTACCTATCAATTAAAGTGGTTATTATTAGATATGGTGTATGTAACTACAGCAAGGCAAGTAACTTCCAAACTGATGAATTTCTTTGTGTTGTAATTTTGTCGTATGCAATATTCTTTTTAACGGAATTTGAATTAAATTAACAATATTAAAGTGAGCTCCATTTATAACTGGGAAAATATATCTGTAAAATGGACCGAGAAGATGGATGGAAATCCATTTGAATACTAAAAACATTTACTTCGTTGCGATAGAATTCTTATATCTCTAATCGGAGGCATCGATAAAGAATTGATCCCAGCTATGAATGGATGCCCACCGTTTAAATAAATTCGCTGATACTACTACAGTTTGGCAGAGGCATAAGCCAATTGTGATATGAGATTGATGATAGTTGAAGCTATTACTTACATTGAAATATGCAGTGTGAACTAATACGAATTTGATTAATATTATACATATTTAACCCTAAGGGTGCCTGAAAAAAACTGAAAATCCTGATAGTCCTAGACAAGACCAACCATTTTATTTTTTTTAAATGTTTTTTGTTCTATCTGTTCATATTTATCGATGTAGTTACAGAAATTAACCGAAGTGTCAGAGTTCCTACATTTCATTTCCTTGTCCAAAAAAATAGATAAAGAAACGACGAAACTCAAACATCGATTCACGGTTGGCTAATGTCAATGTCTCTTGGTTTGGGTGACAAGCTCTGTTAAATGTACGTAAACAATATTAGTATGACAATGTACAGCGCCATCCTCGCCGGTACATAGCCGAAGGATGCTGAGCGCGCGTGGAGGTCGCATGAGCAGTGTGGAACTGCCTGACGAGCCGGACAAGAGTTTGTCTTCTAACAGCGCCAGTCCATGCCCATCGCCCGTGAAGCAGACAAGCGTAAGTATCCATAGTGTAAAACAAAGTCGCTCCCGCTGTTTGCTTAGACCTTTTAAACTACGCAATGGATTTTTCAGCAATAGATAGAGTGGTGAAGGTTTATTTTATGTAGTATACATGTAAATTATAGTAGTAAGTATCTAACAGTTAAGAGTATCTAATAGTAGTATTAGTACTTAATAGGTCGCAAGTTAGATATAAATGCGAAAGCATCTGTCTCTCCGTCTGTTACTTTTTAAGTGCTAACCGCTAAACCGACTTCGATAAAATTTGGCAAGGAGACAGCTGGTAAAAAATGATTTTTTTATAGCACAGCGATACCTATAATACGTTTCGAAGTGTCTTGTTGTTACGGTTACAATGTCCCCACATATTTTAACTAAGCATGCCGCTTATGCGGCCTGAATTATGTAGCTGTTTCTTATGACACCTTGAAATACTTAATAGGTAAACACCACAACAAGCAAACTCCGTGTGGCCGTTTTGCTGATAGCTCTGTACTTATTTATTGATTTATTTGAAACTAGCTGCCGCCCGCAACTTCATTCGCGTGGTTGTTACAATAACAAACATATCATATTTCACTCAGGTCTAGACTAGTGTAGGTAACTCTCTATGAAAACAAATTTTCAGAATCAGATAATTCTAAGAAGAATACCGTTATGTTCCATTATTTATACATTAAAAAGTAAATCTAAGTATACTAAGGGCACCTATTTTCTAGTACCAAGTACCTAACAAGACTTTTTACTTTCGTTTTGAGCCAAGTTTCAAGTTCAATTTAATACAGAACACTCCTTGACTTTCAGATTCTTGTAAATTCTCAAGTATTATAAAATATTTTCTACCCAAGCTGCTTATAACATACTCGCTATTCATGCCTTTATGACAACCAAACCACTTGGATTTTACATAAAGAAATTCTTCTATTTCATTCTTCAACTATGGTTATTTGCTGGCAAAATACAAGCTTTGCGCATATTTACTGTGAATAAAATTTAGTCGACAAACAGAGTAATGAAAGTAAACAAGAAAAATAGAGATGAGATTGTAGAACATGGATTTACTTTATAGAAACATTGTACCTCTTATGCATATTTTATTTAGTGCTATGTATTTAAAACTGAATATAAATAACTAGGGCAGTTCTTTTATATATTTTAAGTAACTCATAACTTTGAATTGCAACTGCTCTCTAAACGTTCACAATTATTTTGAGACCACACTTTAAAAAAAATAGAGTAGTTAGTTAAAAATATCCAATTAGCAATCAGCTAACTGTAGTGTCCACAATGTAAACAAATTCTGCAGACTCTTCTAAAGTTAGTAAAATATTCAGTAGGCTTCCCGCCAGCGGCTTCGCCCGCGTGGTCTTGATACCTTTTTTCCGCCGTTTTTGCAAAAAAAAAATCTATTTCGCTCCTATTAGTCGTAGCGTGATGGTATATAGCCTATAAGCCTTCCTCGATAAATGGGCTATCTAACATTGAAAGAATTTTTCAAATCGGTCCAGTAGTTTCGGAGCCTATTCAATACAAACAAACAATCAAATCTTTCCCTTTATAATAATAAGCACAGAAGTATGATTGAAAAAAATATTTTAAATATAAGGTGGAAAAATTTAAAGAACCTATTTACTTGCAACTAAGATTAATCTTAATATAAACTTAGATTTTTCCCCAGAAGCACCAACGTCTTCTGCCGACGAATCTGTACGTGATTCTGTATAACTTCAAATCACGTCATGCTGACGAACTTGACCTCAAGGCTGGGTATAAGGTCACTGTGATCGACACCTCGGATCCTGACTGGTGGAAGGGCAAATGTCTTGGCAAGATCGGATACTTCCCCTCCAAGTACTGCACCAAGCTGCAGGCTGGGGAAAGACCACTGCAAGTCACACACAATCTTCAGGTAAATTATGTCATTCTTGGTTTTAGATACCATGTTCTTGTCAGTTTACAGACATCAATTTTAGAACACGGAAGCTACTAAAAATATTAGATAATATTCTTCGCTTAGTCATGCACTAAAAATTACCTATCTATGTTAGCTATACCAATTATTGTGTGGAAGTGTGGAACATGTACACCTGAGAGACCATCTTAGAGAGATACTCTTCACCCCCTTACTAGAAAACGTTGTATAGGCAAAAGAAACATTGTTTAAAGTGTCCTAAAGAACTTGCAAATCATACGAAAGATAACTAAAAACGAATAATGGTACTTTTCATTGTACTCAGACGAATTACTGCTCTGCTTGAAGCATTAATAGCTTCAAGACTCGTTTATATGGACTGCTACGGCATGAATGAGCTATTTTTATTGCTTAAACTTGGCAAGGTTGTCGCAGTATGGTTGGTTGCTTTTCATTTACATTAAACAGGGAAGAAACTAGTGCTCTTAGCCAAGAAACAAGACGATACAATACAATTGTACCTACATACGCGATTGCAAGCGAATTTTGTTTTATTTTTCTGTGCAATTGTATTGTGTGCTGTCTTTGTGGTGAGCGGAAGTCCAAGCAATGAAAACTGAAGGTCGTTGTTGGTGCATTGTTTGCACAGCCTACTATTACGTAACACTTTTGGACTTGACAGCTGCATTCATAAATAGAACCTATAAATTGAGTTATCTTGGCACCATTATAAATTCAATATTCTTTTCATAATGACTACTAAAATAAAATTTCAAGATCTGCGGACTATATGCGAAGATAGTTTTATTATTCTTTTCTCAGTCTGACGGCTGCTACGTTTGAGGTGCTGGGTTCGATTCCCTGGTCGGGCAGTGTTATTGCAGTTTTCTGTGAAATTTTCAATAGTAGCTAGGAGTTTGGATTCTCATCAATCATCATCTCAACATATTTTTCTCAATTAGCGTCACTACATCATCTTTTAAAACGCAACGTGCCCTATCCATCGCAGGTGTCAGATGGTGACAATGGTTTGATGCTGCTCCGCGACCAGATCGTGATCCAAGTGGGCGATGAGGTTGACGGCATGGTGATGATCCGCTCCGGCGACAACCGCCAGGGAGTGTGTCCGGTCAAATTTCTACAGGAAGTGTGACGCTTCAAGCTGCCCAATTTCGATTTCATAAGAGTAAGTTACCATTATCTAGCATTTATATTTATACAGTCTCTCCTGATCGATCGGTTGAATTTTGAATCTATGACTTGGTCATCAGGAGCACATGAAAGATTACTTTAAGATCGGTCTCAAAATCTAATCGGTGACATAACCGAATGACAGATACGGGAGCTCTCTCAGAGATGAACTCAATGAGTAATTTACCCAATCTAAAGAGTAGACAACTACACGTTATAAACAACAAGATGGACCGACGACCAGGTAAAGGTGCTGGGAGTCGTTGGATGAAGGCAGCATACGTCCGGTCCCTGTGGAAATCTAAAGGGGAGGCCTTAGTTCAGCAGTGGACCTCTTTTGCTTGATATGATGATGATAAAAGAGTTATAGACTGACTATAGCAAGCTGTTTAATCTTGCTGGTCATTATTGAACCGTGAACAATGAAAAATGATTAATTAAACCAAAAATTTAAAAAAAGTACCGTGTGATGCTCCGGCTACCACTCCTACCACCCGTGCATAACCATTATGAAGTGAAGTTATCAATAAATGAACTAGTGTCCTTTATTGATAACTTTTATATCGTTGACGCATATTCATCTATATGCTTCAACAATATAAAAGATCTTTGTCGGACAGACATCTATCTAGATAGCATAATATACCCACAAAGATTAGGTACCTTGTTAGTTTTCACCTCTCATATATATTTTACTATTAATAAGTATAAGTTTAATAATTTGTTTATTTAGCGATAGCCATACAATAGGTATACAAATTTATTAAGTAGGTAACTACAGGCATATACATATACAATTTCAACGCCAACATTATAATTATGTCATACGTGCTGCAGGAATTAAGTTAGACTAAGGGGCAGTGTGCGAGCCAAATCGACTACATAGAGATGTACTAATGGCGTAACATGTAATTTTAGAGCTTAATAAACTACTATTGGCTCGCCCCCTATTACAAGGGACCTAAAACATACCGGCGAAATGTGGGTGTACATTAGTACTCTGCCTACCCCATCGGGGAATACAGGCGTGATGGTATGTTGAAAACGACTAGTAACGTCTAAAAAAACAACTTAAATGAATATACTCTTGATATAATAATTATGTTCAGAAATTATAAAAATAAACAAATCTTAATAATACTTTCCAGAAACGCGGCTCTCTAACTGACGAAATGATACCAATACACTATGTACCAAAAACAATCCGAAGCGCTCCGGTGACGCCTTGCGACAGCGAAACGTCTACATGGTCCGAACGAAACCGTAGCAAGCATAGCTACGAATTCCCCTCTGGATACGCCACTAGCTACGGCGACTACGAAAAATCTAGCTACGACTCCTACGATAAATCGAGCTATCAGTACGACAAAGCAGCTGGTTTTGAGGCTACTGCATCTACGTCAGGTACGTCGGGTACATCGCAGAGTAAAGGAAACTTTGAATCGGGGGCATACGATAAAGGTTACGATTCGTCGTACGAAAAAGGGGCATACGACAGTTCATATAATCGGGGGAATTTCGAAGGGTCTACAGGGTATGATAAGGGGAATGAGTCGGGCTACAAGCATAGTTACGAGTCTGATGGAGTGTGGTGGTGGCGCCGTCCGTTAGGTGTTCGGCGCACTTCGTGCCGGCGCTGCGGCGCGTCGTCGGCCACGCGGCCGCTGCGCATGACGCCGTGCGCGGGAGTCGCCAGCGACGCGGACGCGGCCGCCGAGCCGCGCCGCCCTATCATGTCACGTGACCGGCCATTGCTTTTCGTCAAGCAACTCTTTTTGTAATTATTATATTGCTTTACAAATTATATCAGATTTAAATTCTTTGCAGAGATATCTTTTTCAATTTGATTGGGCTTGAAATTTGCCTTTCAATTTATATAATATAGTATTCGTCATATTACTAGCCTAAGTAAGTATATTATGTATTCTTATATATTGTATAAAAAGATGTTTGTTTTGGCTAATCGAAAGCTAAGCTAATGACTATTATAATAAGATTTCATTTAAAGAAGTAAGAAGACGGCCTATGATAAAATATTACTTTTGGTAATTTTCGTAATCCCAGTTTACATGATTTTGTAATATTATAATAGAATTATATATTATACACCTTAAAATAGGTCCATTTACGAAAATTACTTGGCTACATATCATTTTTGAACAATGTGATTAAATTAATTTAATTGGAGTATTAATATGTACTATTGTATAAATAAGAGTTATATATTATGTATAAAATTAAAACGTGATTTACAAAAAAATATTTTCGCTTATAATGTGTTAAAAATATTTGAAAGTTCATTTACATTTAAAATATTTAAGAAAGTGAAATTAAAAATGTTGCCATTGCTTAAAGCTTCACAAAATGGACATGGAAATAGAGAAACTAGTAATAAGAGAATATTGGTAGGTAGGTTGGTAAAATTAAATAAAATTAGAATATCAAACAATAGATTAAAGTTGCACGCTATATTATAAGTTAAATAAATCATTAGTCTAGTTGCGGGAATATTTTGTTTACACTTTAGCTTCACTATGTAAAAAAGATATTTTAGCATATTGGAAGACAAAACAGTCTCAAAGTCTAGTAAAATTATTACAAATACACTACACCTACAATCCTACATATAAGTAGGTATAGCTCCGCTCTGTGCCAGGCCAATGCCCTCGAACACTGAGGCAATTATTTCATACTTATGATGGACTTATACAAGATTTTGAGTACTGTACCGTTACGTACTTAACCATTGACTTGCCTCTGATATAATTGAATTTGAATCCTACAATTTTTATTGTTTTGTGGCTACTTGCTTAATTTGGTTCAAAATGTCTACTAAGTTATTTTAAATACAATCTAACTCCGTAACGTGATTCATACTTCAATTGTTAGTTATTAGTAAAAAAAAACTTATTATTTTTATCTCAAAATGATTATGTAATTATACATTCAAACATTATTAACAACAATTGAGAACGAACAGAAATACTTTTAATCTGGAAGGTATTTGCATTTATTTAGTCACTTAGCCGATAACTTGGATCTCATCATTTTACTTGGTATACCATCCCCACATTCCACATACATAATACGTGTGCATAATATTTGCAGATTACATAATATTAGTGCTTTGATACGAGGTCACCAAGAACCATACACCAAATCTACTAATACTTTCATTATGTCTATCAAAATAATATCCAATTTATTGAAAATACATATAAATAAATTAACATAAATATTAAACGTCTCGTCGTCCACTCAATTCCGCATGGCGAATTAGTTAATTAGTATTACAATAGTTTTATGTAGGTAATAATTAACACTACCGCGTTCAGATAAAAGGTTCAGATACCTAAATAATATAATAAATCATAATTTGCAACTAGTTTATACCTTCCCTATGTATTATATTTTGATACAGTGGTAAGCCTATTAAAACATAATGAATAACCTATATTTATATGTGTCTACCTTTTATCTATGTAGAGCAGCTTCGTAGATAATTTTCAAATAGTTTATATAACCCCTTACAGTATAAATAACTAAATTGTCGTGACAGCCATTGCCAATTAATCTTTAATGGAGTGACGTTTTTATCACCTCGACATTGTTAATAGGATACGATTTATTTATTTATTTTTATAGAAATATTGCTTATCTAATAATTATGAATAGTTATGAGTTGAAGTATTTTAAAATGCATAATGAATTACTTTGTAGTCTCACATTATTTATAATCATTTGTAATTTTATCTATATTAGGTAAATATTAAATCAGTATATTCCGTAGGTATGTATTTCTAATATTAATCAGATATGTAGAAGCTCATTAAAGTGTTGACTATTAATTTATTTTTGCTAGAACAAATATCACTTTTTGTAACCTAACATTGTAACATCTTCAGTAGATCTTTTATAGTAACTGAAATATTTTATTTACAATATTCTCTATTTCTAATTTCTTGAAAAAAGAGTTACAATATATATTTTACAGATTTACAAATCTATATGAGATCCTAAATTTTATCTATATTAATGTTAATGCGTTATTTTAGTTAACACGTTAAGCCGTCCCCTGAAGTTTTAAGAATATATACGTATATAATTATATACATACCAAATTATACTAAGATGCACAATACATATAGATAGCTTAGTACGTAAAACGTAATATAGGATTGATCGTTGAGTGGATTACCAGAGATAGTTGACAACGTACTGTAGCTAGCTATAAAAGGTAAATGAATGAAAAAAACTTTACATAGGTATTTTTTTATTAATAATTATGAATAATATGTTTAATAGAAACTACAATATTATTTTTTAACGTTTCCATGTCATTCTTTAAATGTTTTCAGGATAGTAACATAACGATTATTTGGAAAAATTATTGGCACCTGAAATCAGAAATGAGTCAATAAATTGCTCAGTAAGAAAATTTCCGCTGTTATTGTGTTTCGAGAGGGAGGAAATTTTTCTTTAGGCACGTCATGGATTCGTTTCAAATGAATGTTTTCTTAATAGTTATTTTAGGCGTATTTTAAAACTGCACTGATTTATATACGATAACCATAAGGGCGCGTCACACGGTAGACAATTTTGTCGTACGAGTATCGTATAAACTAAAGTTTTTTGCGGGACGCGGAAGCAATTCGCACTTTATTTGAGATCTATTTACTGGTTAACTACGACCTTGAGACTACCGGCAGTCAGATGTGACCTTGTAAAGGGGCTTTCGTTAGCAAAATTTACTGAAGAAAAATTTCAAGTAAATTTATGCATTTTTTACAGTTTTAATCATTTAGAAATTAACGGATACTGTAACACAGATTATTGTTTAGGACGTGTTATCAAGATTTCTATTATTTTCACATAGCAAATTAATTTCATGTAATTTCGTGACAAGAGTTTTCATTTTATTCCGTCGTCATATTATGTTAGTAGAAGCAATTATATTTCTTGATTAGCACCGTAGATAATCGGTGTGCAAGTTGCCTTTGAAACATCATGCCTCAAACATTGGTGATTCAGTATTCGGCCGTAAACTATTTTATTACCATGCAGAATACAATTATTAATAGTCAAGTTCCCTGCAAACGTATTCGATCTATCTTGTGCATATAATGCTGTTTCATTTTGTTCCTATCTAAGTATATTAAATAATGTATACATTTAAGGTTTAAAAAGAACCACTCAAGGGCCTTAGAATGTCCATTCTAAAATGGACTCCAGTATCGCCAAATTTTAGAACTGCTCTGAAACTTTATTAGCCAAAGGAATGTATTCATTATTCTATTACAATACTGCAGTTCTATTAAAATATTAATACTGTCCATTTAATCATTTATCCTGGTCCTAATATCTATTCAACAATTGAACCCTATTTTAATTAACATTCCAAACGAGGTGAAATTTCTGACGGATCTAATATTCTAATCAATTTATTTTTAGGTTTACCTACCTAAATAATACCTACCTATCCATAGTATTCATTAATTATATCTATTGTATTTATAAGCAAATATGAATAGAAAACTTCAGAATAAATTCTATAAATGAAGGTCCAGTCCTAATGCATGCAAATGTGAAAGGAAAACGAAATATACGCTATGGCTTTGATCTCCTAGCAAAAGGTGACAAAATATAACCTGGTGTGCAGTGTATAAAAATTGTATTCAGAATATTTAGCTAATAGTCCTAGTGTTTATTTACATTGACCCAACTGTAATTTAATACAATTATTATCTACAGATAATAAATTATTACAAATATTAACTCTTTGCAAAAAAGGTTTTCAATAACGTTTTTCATGTGCAGTTCAATATCATTATATAATGCTGTCCAAAAATTACTTACGTGATATTGTGCTAAACTACACCTACTGACATTTGTTAACTTAAATATAAATTAAATACCTACCGTCTAAAATAAAATAAATTGTATGAAAGTTTATTGTATCCTTATGATATGGACTGAACCATTTTTGATATTTGGTCGCAGGTACCACTCTATTAATATGTACCCAACGTGTCGCATATTTAACAATGTTTCAGACCTGCAGAAAAATAGTATTTGAAATAAAACTTAGCTGTTTTTTTTTTCAAATAAGTACAACTCTGTATTCGGACGAACAACAGTGGGGTGTACAAATTTAACGCACCGTAAACTGTGTAAAAAATCAGTATTGATATAAGTAATATTGATCAATGGTGATATACTTAGAACCTTCTACCATTAAAATCCTACTGCTCTTATATTCAATTACTATTTTCCACGATTTTTCCCGATTATCTATCAAAATCTATATTAATAATTACATAATTGAAAACCATGATTTGTCAGTTACCTTTGCACTGACTTTCTAGTGATAGTAATAAGAAACAACTCGTATAGTTTATCTTATTACAAGAGATGGAAATGTTCGTATACCTTCCTTAATTTTAATCTAGTCTGTAATTAATATCCTCAGCCTTCCTCTCTTACTTCCATTCTACACCATTAAAAATGTATGACGAAATCACTTCTAATAAATACATTTATGAGTTCATGAGCTAATTTCGCCCCTCTTAACCTATAAAACTAGTGTTGTTGAAACTGTTGAAAGCAACACTCGGTTAGATTTTAATTGAATAATTTATTTAATAATTTCTCTGGAATCAATATTTGCAAATCATCCATTTTCTAATGTGAATCATAATTATTATTATAATTAATTCATTTAAAACGGCCTCGTCAGCCCAAATGTTACTCAAATATTTTTTTTAAGTTTTTCACTTATGAAAAGTAGTTACTTCTGAATGGGTGCTACTATTAATAACGCCACTATGACCTACCCATTAACTTTTCTACCTATAGCGATTTAAAAACAAAAACCTCTCGATAGACGAAAATATCGGATGTGATGAAAAACGAACCAGTTACAAAAAAATTGTTTATTTTCTATTTATTTTCTCTTCCACAAATAAAATTAAATGAAACACAAATGCGTTACATGGATAAGAACTTAAACACAAATTATTATCTACCAAATTAGAGATGTAACATAAATAGGTCTTTTAGTTATACGGAAGAGTTTAGAGCTCAATTAAAAAGTAAAAAATGCGAATTAAAACAATAGCAGGTAGTAAATATAACCGTATGCCCAAAGAAAAGACGGAACTGGTTGGTATCCCATACAAAATCATTAGGGTTAAAATAACTCTGATTTCTAAAAGCAACTAAGTATTTACGATTAATGTTTATGTTCTAGTCATAATAAATGATCACGATGAAAATTAATTAACTTACGTTATAGACTAATATGAAAGTTTATCTAGTGTCCCTTTAGATTCATTTCTAGAAGTACGCATAGCTTTATGTTTCGACTTACGAAGCTGTAACTATCCCCTAGAATAGTTAGGTGTTCGTATAAATGTAATAAGATATTCAACACTAGGTGTCCCACCCATAACTTACATGTTATCGATATCTTTGTCTATATGAAAAGTGTAAAACCTATATGTATATAACAAGAAAATGGAACCAAATTAATATATGTATTAGAATAGGGTCTAGATACCTGCGAAACGAATCCCCAGTGAGATGTTTGTATTATAATTATATGTTATATTTTAGTAATATACAAAATGATATATTACATTAAATTATTATTGATGTTTCGGTCTGTCTCTAACTATTAAGTATAACAACTACTATCAAAATCGTGAATTCATGCTCGTTCGTATTTTTTGTGAGTGTAATACCAATGTGAGGAACTAAGTATAGGCTGTAGGTATCATTTTTTCTAGAGATGAAGGAACTTTAATGAGATGGCTAATACGAACTATTTTCCGAATCTTCCACTGAATTACCCTTTAAATCTAACAATATTAACCCTAGTTTAATCCATAATAGATAACGTTTTGAATTTATATTGATAAGGTCCAATGTAATTGTTTCATATATAGTTTCACCGTATTCCATAAAACTATTTAAATATAATTATTATTGTAATAAAGCAATTCTAATTTAATCCCAATGCAATTTAAGTGTGAAGACTGAAAAACAAATTGTTGTAAAGTTTTTGGACGGAGTAATTATACTTGTAGTTAGAAAAAGGCCACACTTAAATGTTTATCGTGAACACGAATTATCCAATGAGCTATTATTGTAAGTTACACCGATATAGGTTTAGCAAAAAAACTGTTTATGTGACTTGTGGTTTAGTTTAGGTATTGTCCTATTCGTTAAGCAAATGATTGTTTAGAAAAAAGTAATTGTCGCTTACTTTCTGTTTAAATCGCGTTGATTTAATTCTGAGGTTTATTGAGAATGTTGTGTTAGAAATAAAGATTGTGTCTTGAAAACTGAAGTTTGACTTCCCAATTTTTGTAATTTATGTAAATAATCTCCACTGCAAAAAGTTTGAGATGTTACTTATGTCCTATTCTTTGATATTTTGTTTGTTTATACACATATTAGCAGTGTAAATACTACTTAATTTTACAACTCTTGTGCTCATAAAATTCGTCTGCTGCTGGTGCGGCTGTGCCCAATTTATTACAAGTGAAACACCGCAAAATGATTTTGTCCTAAATATTTATGCGCGCTCTAATTGAAAACATCCCAATAATTCCCATTTTAAAATGTCATCTAGTGTCTGGAATTTGATAAGCAGAACATGTACAGCTGCACGAAGTTAATAGATGGCGCTAGCTACCTAAAATATTTCAAATGCATGCCTTTGAAGCACATTAAGGTGATGATAGATATACAGACAGCCGTCGACAGATGCACAGCTGTTTATCAGTAAGCATACACAGATGCACTATCTTTGTACATGAGTAGATAAAAGTCAGCGTCTAAACATTTTTATGCAGCATTTCGACGTTCAGTTCTGTTTTTTTGGTTGTCTTTAATAATTACAAGAAATGTAGTTTCTTACGTCATGGTCGAGATATTCCATAAGTAATCTTAAATTATAAATTCCAACGAAAGTATCGAACCGAAACAGTGTGTTATGCTACATGCGCATGGCGGCTAGTAGCTGCCGACCCTACTCCTCGCCTCCACGCCATGTGTCGATAACCCTGCAGCAGACGCGGCTTACCAACATCACGCCTGCGCCGGTGACGTCTTCCAGCGGCGGCACTAGCCTGGACGCATTCCGTTGAATTCGCAAACCCGCTGAGACACTTTCTTATTCTCCTAAATATCATAATATGAAACTTTACAATGACGACCAATTAAAATTGTGAACCATATTAACATTAGAAGGGGTTTGTATTAATTTGTAAAGTGAAAAGTTATCTAATGAACCTATAGGAAGCAAAGTCAGAGGCACTCCAGTATGCCGCCTCTGTGTGGTTTTAAATTCCTTCACATAGAGGGCAGCAGTGAAAATATTTGACATTCCTCGGATTCCAATCGCAGTGGGCTCGGCTCAAATGTCAAACGCGACTATTTCGTCAACAGAGTCGTGGCGCGATAGTTGGATTTTATGAAATAACAACAAATACTTCTTCACAGTGCGTTTGACGGACAATGGATAATAAACGATAGGAGTCAGTATATTTTTTTGCGTCGCAGAGCTAACCAGCGTGTCGTGTTAATCTGACGAGTATATACAGTTGTTGCGATTCCGATACTTTATCCTATTGATTTTAGTTCTTCGCCGGTTTTGTAACATTGTCATGAAGGTTTCAGTTCTATAGAACGCTATCAAATTCACAAACTTTAATGTTACGTCGTGCTTATTGATAAATATTTAATAAATTGTGAATAAAAAACATTTTCCTTGGTCACATTGAAGAGCATCGTGGGAAAACATACTTTGTGTAAGTACCCACGCTATTTATTTGTTGTTTAATGCAGTGTTCATATTTTAATTAAGCTAGAAATCTTCTGTTACGTAGAAGTAACGTAGTTTCAGCAATTATTATCAAATACCTTGACTTGTTTATGTTTAGTAGTACTAGACTCAAGACTGTAGTTATCGACAATTTAAATCACGAACCTAGTGCCTGTTTGTAAATAAATAAAAATGCAGATAAATTTGACTGTGTATTTGAGTACATTATAACACATAATTACAGCGAAACGCATACATCGGTTATCTTATACATGCCTGCACTATAAACTAAGTGACTACCTACTTAACGCTGTATGGTTTAATGTAATGTCTAGTTACCTACCGGTTTGATTTGCGAGCGCGCCATGCAAAAAATTTCGCCGCTATACGGAGCGGAGGCAACAAGGTAAGTATTCAGCGAAGCTTCATGGCATGGAATCTCGCGAACATAATAGTGTGGAATGCGACCGTACGCGGCGTACAAACGCTATGCTCCCACACAAGCGCATGTGGCGGCCGTACACCGTGATAAGAGCACGATAAAACGACGCCCGATTAGCCAATGTCGACGGTGACCCCGTATGGATTCCGTCAATTGTATTGGAACTTGCCAACGCGCAGACTTGACGCTAGACTTTTCAAATTACTCTCGAATTGATCATACAGTGTGAGTAATCGTTACGCCTAAATGTGACTGGGTATAACAAATCAATTTTCCTGGCTGACCACGTGATCTGTTAGTCAAATGTTTACATTATGGATTCTCTGGAATTTGACACCTAAATATTAAGCAGGTATCCAAGAAGCAATTACATTCCTTTATTTACATGATAATATTACAAACAATACAAGCGATAATTACATTTTTAAGTTCTCAGTTACCCTAATTAGCTATCAGAGCTGAAGACAAAGACAAGTTACAAATTAACGTACCTACATAGTTAACCTAATTGGACACATACTTAAGATCGCAGTTAACGGTAATTTTACACCTAAATGATTCCAAATTCAAATTATTTTTTGGTGCACAGCGACAGTATACGAGGGGGCTGAGGCAACCCTACAAAAGTAACATCTGCCCGTATCCCTCGGCCCCAACCCACGTGCGCAGTCGCACAGCAGGGGTAGCGATCGTCGTCGTAAAAGAATACGCCTCACCCCAAATGCGGGCCAACCGACAAAAGAATACCGAATGCCATCCATACATAACCGTAACCCCTAGACTTAAGGCATACTTTCACAAGTTTTACTTGAAACTGAAATAGATTATTATTTTTAACATTTGGAATGTCAAGGTTCGATCACCATGTGGTTTGCGTTTGGAGACTGGCAGGTGATAACAATTTAGGTTTTATTAATTGACATTGACTCCTCGCTTTGTTACTCGTTGATTTGAACTGTATTCAAGAATGTGGGTAACGTAGCAATTTTTCTTCATACAAGGAAGATGTAAAGGCCAATGACATTTTTGCTATTACCAAACTTTGTATTTTTTACCTTTCTTCAATATAAATATCGTCTATCTGTCTGTCGTCTATCGTCGTTGTCTGTCTAGAAAGCGTTATTAGTTGTTATTTATTTACAATAGGTTATGTATTCTAGATAATAATTATCCGCAGATGTTGAACAGCTGCCGCTGTAAACACAACCACCTTTTTCTTTTATTACTATAGTTTTTAATCAGATTGAAATAATATTACTAACGATTGTTATTCAAACTAACAATATGATGTTGACCCTAATAAGAATGATCTTTACCAAAACAAACAAGTCACTTTATACTTTTCTTAAATTCTCCACCTTCGACCTCTCAAATTCGACGCTATAAATGCAACTTATCTATTCATGTCACTGCCTAAATGTCGCTTTCTTAACCATTATTCGACTAAAATAATGGTTAAAGGAAATAGGAAATGTTACATTTCCTGTACACATCTAAACCTAAATTTGGTTTTCATTGAACTCATTTTAGACCTAAATTCTTCACTAATAACAATGTACTTATAAATAATGGTAATTAAAAGCATTCTATCAATCGTTCTATATCCATGTTGTTACCATTGTTACTATGTACACGACAAATTTACCCAATCTGAATCACTTAATGCAAGTAATGCTACAAGAATTCAAGCTCGAAACTAACATTTTTAGTTAGAAACTTATGTCCACGTAACTTTTTAATGGAATTTACGTGTCAAATTCCATTACAACTTCAATGTTCCGTTGAATGGGTTCGTGACCATCTATGTGTCGAATGATCTATTCGACGTGTGTATACCGACATACCACACTGGCCGTACTCGTGACTCTGCCTCCGGCCAGAAAAATTCTATTGTGGTTAATGTACCAAATTCCTCATCATTAACATAGTCATCGCATCACTCGTCATTCCAATGTTTTGTTTACCCTTCCCTTCTTCCACGCCTCGGTACCTTATTCAAGAATAGCACCGCACTGTATTATTTTTTATATGTAACTAACTCAGTTACATTAATTTTATTTGTTTGTGGATATAGGTATACTCGCTACACGGGGAATGCAAATATTAGCTTTATTCACTTTGTGTTCAATAGTATCAGTACCTAGAAGCTTTGCTATTATGTCTGCTAATTTGTACCTTGACGGATTAATTATACTACCTATGAGTTTACTTATATATATTGTTAAACAGACAAGTATTCACTTAAGCAATGACATTGTTGGCTATTTGTTTTGGTTGGCATGGCCGTCACGAAAATATTTTGCTTGGTATGCAGATTTAACTATGCGAATCTTGTTTATTATTAACACAATATTTTGGTCTGCGTTGTGCAATAATACGCCAAGTTCTTGGGCTGGCCAAATTATAATTAAAATTCTGATGATGCTTCTGTGTAATCTGGTCCAAAATACGTTCATACGCTCGTTAATCATTAGGTTAATTAAGAAATATTTAAGTCCCACGCGGTTGGGAATATCTCGTTCATCATTAAGTTAAGGCGCAATATCATAATATATTTCAAAAATTCACTTAGTTTATTTCATTTCACATTCTAACTACATTACATGTGAAGCCTTTGCAAGTTTACAGTATCTTAGCTTATACTAGTAGATATAATCTGATGCAGTGCGGACGCATATCATCTAACAACTGTAAATCTTTTTATTTTTAGAATTATTTTATCACACTCGGGACACCGTCATTTCCCTAAGGGTATCGATCCGAACTCTATACCTAACTGCCCCTCCACCATGAGTTCTATCGAATGACTTTCGATAGGTTTTTTACGCATCGAAACGCTGTAATCTCATAGCAGATTTTAGTTCCTTACGTAACCGCTAGAGGCCCTGCGAGGGTCTTCCATACAAATATTTTACGGCGTCGCTAGCGAGTCTAGTGAGAAAAACTCATGGTCGAGGTACGGGTCATCAAAGTGAGATTCTGATTCAGCAAAAAGAAATGTTGAATTCTAAGAGCTAGTAATGAATGAATGATTTACTGCATATTTTGGCTGTTTTTTTGGATTATAATTAATGAAACCTACTAAATACTTGGCATGTCTAAGCTTATTTTCGTCTTGTAAAAAAACACATGGTACATGTAGTTGCAAGTTAATAAAACAAGAAATGCTAATATTTTGGCGCAGTGTCGCGATGTCTGATCTGCCATACAGTGGTCCATTGGCGTCGTTCCCGGCGCGGTCGCGGTATGCGGCCGATCGCTACGTTTCACAACTCTTTGTTTGATCATCTGATTCCTCCCTCTTATTTACGTGGTGTTCGTACGACTCGCCGCACGTCTGTCCACCGTCTAGCCGTTTACGTGCCGTGAGGAATTTCCGCCGCTTTGGTATTCGCAGGCCTTTATGTCTTTTAGTCTGCGATATTTAATTCCAAGCCAAACAGTTCGCTGCCAGACATAAATTCCTTCAAATATTTAGACTAATGAATGATGTCAACTTATCGTTTTCAATTCAAAATATTTCTGAATGATTATAAATTGGTGTTCAATCCTCATGTTTACAACCATCGATAATAATGGCCACAATAGTTGGTTTAACCAATCAATCTTTTTTCTTGTTGTATATATATGTCTTTTTAAGTCTATTTGCAAAAAGACACGGGCATTAATACTTTATGTTTATTGAATCAGGTAAATATGGAGAAGGTGGAATCAGCATTGGACGTGCTATCGCGAGCGGCAACGATGGTGCAGCCGTGTCCCGCGTACCCTGCCAGCGATTCAGACAGCTTCGGTAAATATTTATGTCTAATGTTTTTTATTCGTGTACTGAATTACTGAAACAGAATATTGTACTGAAATTTTCAAGAGAAGACAGACACCACAGAATAAACGATTATGAAAGTATGACATGTTAATAGACATGTTGTTTATAAGATTTTAATTTTTCAGCAAAAGTAATGAAACAACATAAAACTGATAATACGTAATTTCACTTGGACCCAAACGAGGATAAAAATAATGTAGGAGTTAAGTACCAGATAGATTGATATTATTCGCTAACGATGACGATTCATCTCTAGGCAAAACGAATGTGATAAAAGTTGATAAAGCGTCCGCTGAATATCGACTACTTACCTATACTCGAGATGGCACGCGGCCTTGTAGGCGGGTCGCATTCCAGATTCCACCTGACATTGTTTAATAGACATCCAACGAGACTGTCGTGTGCTAGCCGCTCTATAAGAAAAGGAATCTATAGCTCCGCACATACATTCATCTATTTTTAGAAACTTGTACAGTTCAAGCGGTCATTTTGACTGCATCTCGATTTTTGCTTATCGATTTCCAGATTTTAGTTGATGATTTGTGTCATTCAACTCTACAGAATATGAGTTATGGCCGATTCAGACCAACAATCCGTTCACAAAGGATACAATTGTTTGTCTACTCGGACTGGTTTCGCGATGAAAGGCTTCATTGACGATTAAACCTCGCTTCCTCGCCGATGACCGCCTGAATGTGACCGTCACGCGGACTAATTTTTTCTTGGTATCGCGCACTCGAGCAACACATCCGGGTTAAATGTGGATAAATTGGAATTTCGCATACATTGACCGTAATTACTATAGTCGCGAACGATCAACCATTAATAAGCCTTTCTCTAAGAATAACTTAACAATGGAGTTAAACTCCGATGAGAAAGCAGAGCTTGCTGAGAGCCATCGCGAGAATATACCTTGGCGACGTGAAACGCGTCCCGCCCGCGTGAATTTCGCATTTTCGCCGACCCACAATGCGGCAGCCCATCCGGCTTGTCTTGCAAGTTGCAACCCTTCGACAAATATCCGCATACCAATACGAACATAACAATACTGAACATCCTCATGGTCCTAATTACAGCTCGTATCTCCTGTAATTACGCACATATACATTAGGCAAGCAATTGAAGCAATTTACTCAAAATTAATACTTGGAAAGTAAATATGCATTACCTACACATAGGCATACCTTATATATTTTAATGCAGACATTGGTTTGAAGAATTTCACATAATTATAAAAAAAAATGTGTAGGATTTTAATTCCACAACGATAAGCGCACCTATCTAATCAAAATACGGTCACGCAATTTAAGTGATGTGTTCTTGTTTATTGAGTGTTTACAAACAATGGTCGGATCGCGGATAATTATGCAACGCGATGACAGCGGCGCGGGCGCACGCGGCTTGGCGCTCACTTTCGTTGGTCTGCGTGCAAAGGCGACGAGCACGGGCGGCGCGGTGCGTGTGCGCCCCGGCCACTACCACCACCAGAGAAAGCGTTCAGGAATTTGGTCGGACCATGCTCTCTACCGCCCAACAAATTGGCACGAGTCATGTTTTAGGGCTGCCTCGAAAACTATAACATAATGTCCGCACCAACGCTCGCACCGCTTATGTAATGTTTTTTTAACAAGACAATTTTGATATCAGAAAGAAGTTTTATTACATAAGGATAGCCAAAAAAGATAGTTTACCAATGTAACTAAGAGATGTAGAGAAATTAATTAAAAGTTATTATTTTGAGGCATATGGCCACAACACATCCCTCATATTAATTATTCTACTAATGATAGTTTACAAATGACTAACGAAGCTACAATTACCTATGTAAGCATTTAAAATCTTAAGTCAGTTATCAATTGATCATATCAATCGCATATTACTTTGTGTATGTAGTATGTAAGTTTTACAGCTCTCTAGAAATGCAATACCTGGCATTCTATCACATGTATCGAATTGAAATAGGTTTTATTGCAAAAGATATTGGGGTGAATGTGGCATGAACGAGTATATCCGGAACGCAGAGGCGGCGTGTTACGGTTTCGAAAAGAATGCTGAATGTAGGTTGCGTTGCGGACTACAGTTACGAGCATTCTTAGGACGGTATGCAATCACTGATCGCTATTGTTGTAAGTACAAATATTATTTTCGAACACCGCAAATTAAATATAGTAAAGCTTGTTTACGTCTAGCCGATAACAATGAGGACTTACGAAGTGCGAACAACAAGACGATAAAATGTCTGCGTAATGCATGACACTGATACCCAATTAAAACATGAAAGCTTTTATTAATACATTCTTATAGTGAGTGGTCGGAAAAAATGTGAATGCGTGCTACAGTGACACCTGAGGCGGGGTGGACACGGCACGCGCTGAAGGAATCTCGATAGCAATGAAGTCATCATGTACAGTAGAATTTCTAATGGCAACGGATTCCATTTCGTTGGCAGCGAAGCGAGAGTGCAGCTATTCCAGCTATTCGGGCCGTCTCGCATATTGTTACAATGATCTAATAGAGGCTGCTAACTAAGTACACGCCAATAATATTGGAACGAAATTTTATATTCATAATATAAAAGCTAGATTTGCTTTCGATATAAGCTTGTGGTGATAGGCTTATAATCAATTACTTCTAATCTGACAAGCACAAGTTTCAATAAATGTTTCAGCTCAAAATCTTTCCACTTCCCTCTTTTCCTTGCATTTACTTACAAACTTTTTCATTAGGTACGTATTATAATAATCACGTACTTTACTATAACTAAGTATATCATCTTCCTAGCCTTTTTCCCAACCATGTTGGGGTCGGCTTCCAGTCTAACCAGATGCGGCTGAATATTAGTTTTTACACGAAGCGACTGCCATCAGACCTCCGCAACCCAATTTCTGGGCAATACCGATATTTGAAGGATAGATTAGTTGTCAGGCTTTTTTGACGTCTGACTACCACTAACGATTGTCATAGGTGTTCGTATGACAACCGGGACCGACGGCTTTACGTGCTCTCCGAGGCACGGAGGGGTCACGATGTGTTAAGAATGGTCACCCATCCACAGACTGACCTCGGCAAGCGTAGCTTTACCTTGCAGATCGGTTGATCAGCGTTGCTATAACTTAGCCACGAGCACCTCCTAATATAACTAAGTATATGATAAACGAAATTTCTTTAAAACATCACACAAACTGTTATGTACTGTACGCGACCCGTTTGTGACATTGAACACAAACTGATATTTTATTACGCTTCGCTCGGAGACACTTTATTGTGATATTCATACGTGATGGATGTTAACAAAAGGAAGATTTTATAAACGAGTAGGTAAATTGTTTATATAACTACTTAGAAACCAATTCCAAATCTTTACTCTTACTGAATAGGAAACTGAGCATTGACGTGTAGAGAGGCTCTGTATCTACTTACATACTTACTCTACAATCATAGTGCCTGACAATAGACTTATTTATAGTTATCTTAAAGCCATTATTGATGTACACAATTAACTTTTTAATATTAGTGACCACTTAGCGAAAAAGGCACCCAGGTTTTTGAGAGGAGGAGAGGACAGCTTGAGCTTTAATTTTCCTAGGCTCTAGTTATTTCAATTGGGAATAATTTTTCCAAAGAACCGTTTCTTAGTTTATGATATCAGTGATTTTAGAATTCTTAACGTTTGCATTTTTCCGGATCAAGTCCACGCAGCGTTTCAGCCAACTAATTTTCAGGTGCAATTCTTAATGGGCTACGGCCATATACCTAGGAGTTCATTTTATAGTATGCTTCGAGGTGGAGGTATTGGTGCCTCGCCACCAAGTCTGATATTTTTTTAAGATAACTATTATCTGTCTGGCAGGCCTTACGAAGTAAGAAGTACCCTGCAGTACGAAGGTCACGGCTGAAAATAATAAATAAATAATAAGATCTGTGACCAATCTAAAAATAAACCAAATAAACCGTAGTGTAAACATCTATACAAATACAAATAAATAAAAAAGTGGTTTGTAAATTCCAAATAACAGCTTTTCACTAAAAAATTTGTCTGTCTGTCGGTCTGTCTGTCTGCCTGCCTGTCTTTCTGTTTGTACCGGGCAAACTCTGGAACGCCTGGACCGATTTTGACGGGACTTTCAATGGCAGATAGCTAATGTTATAAGGAGTAACTTAGGCTACTTTTATATTAGAAATTGTATTTGTTTTATAAATTGAACGCGTATCACCGTGAGGAACAGATAGTAGTAGTAAATAAAATAGATAAGACCTATGAGCGCGTTTATAAATTGTAAGAACGGAATCCTCAATATAAGAGCTGAATTAAACATTAATCATTCACAATTCGTTCCGCGATTTCTACGATATGATATAGCAGTATCAACACTTGCATCAAGCATCGACTCGTACTTGTTAATAAGTACAGGAATGTTAATAGCCTTCGGAGGAGTATGATTTTTCACTTGACCTCTCTTGTAGTCATGTTATCGTGTCTTCGAGGTACTTGAATGTTTACGCCATCAGGAATGCACAGTTTGTACTCGTTGTAGATAATAAAATTCTCAATAAACAGTAAGTAGACGGACACTAAACATGCGTGGATTCCAGACAACGCCCGTGGCGCGGTGATGCAACGTGCAATGTCGTGACGCCGGAACTACGTCACTTTTAACTTCAAATAGTTTTTATTTGGAAGTTGAAATAGTTTACAATAAGGTCGTTCCTTCATATACCAACACTGAAGTCTTGATGATCACCGTTATTCTTTTACTTTAAGCAAAAATACCGTCGATCAACTCCACTTTAAACTATGTCCTAATTTACGCGTTGAAATCATTAATTAAAATATTAATTAATGCAATTGCACAAATACTTTACATTTAATTAATGTGTTCCATTTGTAAGTGCCTATTGTCTAGTCTTGTCAAAAACTCAAACTATAAAAAATTTATTTTTACAAATACATAAATTATAACAGGGTTACACTACCTATATGCACATCGTATTATAAATATTTTTTTTATGTAGATGTAAAATTATTGACTTTTTAGATTAATATTGGTCCTTAAATCATTATGAAAGTAATAGGTAGCTCCTATAAATAAAGCAACATGTTATTAACTATTCCAATTATTTTATTTACAGAATACCAATAACAAGATCACAGAAAACTATATTTAAGTAGGTATATGTCTTATAAATCAGATTTCTATGATCAAAGTCGTTGAGAAGCAATATTAATGATGACTTAAGTATAATCTCTGCTATCAGAATATGAATATAAGCATGTAACTACTACATTTACTAAAATTATTTAAATTAAAATATGCTGTAAATTATGCACATGTTCATTAATTTGTAAAATGTAAGCTTCTATGAAATACCACGTTATGAAATATTAAAAAATATCTTGGGTTTATTTCTAAGGCGCCATGGACGATAAATAATAAATAGTAGAAAGTTCTTAATAATGATTAATCTGATGAGTTTGCCCGATTATGTGAGACATTTATGAATTGAGACGTTTTACTCCGGTCCATTAGGCGTTATGATAATATGTTTTTTATCCGAATTCCATTCGTATGCGTGGTTGGACGTTGTATGATACATTAGGCCAACATTTGAGTCCACATAAGGCATCTCCTTATAGTTGCGATTCAATTGGCCGAAGCATGTCAGGGCTACCACGTACCGATACACGAATGTACTTGGTGCTATGTTATGTTATGTAATAATAAGTTCGCCGCATACACAACAGGGTTGGTGGTCTAACAGAATTGGCTCCAGACTTCTTTAAAATGATCTAGAATGGGTATACTATAAAAACATGATTTGCTTTGTCCAGTTGTATAATTTTTAATTATAATAGGTAGCTATTTTACACACCTTTAAAGAAATTGAATTTATTGATGACAAACGCGACTTTATCAACCTCACTACTTTTACAATAATTTACAGATTTGCATGTCGGTACTTTACATTTAAAAATGATTTAGTTAGACCAATTATTACTACATATAATACACATGAATGTGATGTGATGTGATTTAGATAATAAAAAATACACTATATTACAACATTTAAATAATAGAAACTACTGCAATCATTAATTTTTCAATTTTATGGTATTAACAATAAAATTCCGAATTATCGAAAACAAAAAGAGCGCCTGCTTGATCCAAGATTTAGTAAATCTTATTTTTATTTTTAAATGAAACTAGTAGGTATATGCTTTATCCAATATTTTATATAGGTTATTAGGTATATAAGATTTTTATTTAAAAAATGTCTACCATTTTTAGCGATTTCAGTGAAAGCCTCAGCGAAATCTTTCCATTAGATCAGTAGACGGTAACGCACGTATAGACAGATCTTAGTTTTTGTCTTTGTTTTTAATATTGTCTCATTCTCATCGTCACCTTTTTATATAAAACAAGATCTGCCACTGAATAAGTTGCAATTTTTCCTGTTTTATAAATTTACTAACTACACCCGCCCATGCTTCGTTGTACCACATGAGTAGGCAAGTTGTACCTCAGATTTACATCGTCTAAAATAAATTGAGTTATACATCGGATAACAATAAACCAAAAAGAAGGCGCTGATCACTAGTCATGCTGTCTTATGAATCGAACTAGCAAAGAAATAAAGACACACGGAATCTGTTTTTTTATTATAAAAAAATTTACAATCTGTCAAAAACTTAGGGGATTCCCATTCGCATGTATGGTTAAATAAAATAATAGGTATTATAAATGCATAGAATATGAATATTCAGCTGGTCAGTTTCCCAAACTTGTCGATTTCATTGTTTCACGGGCTTAGCGGCTCCAAAGAATCTAGGGTAACATTTGATAATATTTCCGATATAAGTTAAAAATGAGATAAGTATTATGTTTTATTGTATAATTTTGCTAAATAGCAAGCTAGCTCATTACTTTCCAACCATTTGAAAAATGCTAAACTTTTCCCTCACTCGGCTTTAACGACTTGCGCGGGCGCAACCTCCTACACTTTTCTTGTGATAAGCCTAGCATAGAAACTTTACGGTAACCACCGCACACCAATATAGTATAACAATGGTTAGAACCGCGTAACAGTAATTTGATGTGCAGTTAGATGACTTTTTTTACTCTGTGTCGCACAATTAGCAGAGTTGACGTTCCATTGTAGTGTCGGTAATCATGATAGGTATGCGTGGAACTTTAAACTGACTTATCGCCCAGGCTGCCATATAAAAATTACGATCTATATTGGACGGCGACATTGTTAATTATAAATGAACTTTATTGGTAACCCTAAAAAAGGGATCTGATACGTAAAACATTTTAATAATTATTTTTTACACATTACAGCCATTTTAACCAATGTGCCGAATAACATTTTTAAATTTAATTAAACTGGTTAGTACCCTCGGTTGCAGTCGTATCTCTAAGAACTTTTTGAGACAAAAAGGTTATATGGTATAAAGGTTGCTTCCTCAGGATGCAGTCTATCGCCTTGTTCATTTTATCAAAAATGGTGCGGTTTAGCGTAAAAAGGTGCAGACATCTTAGCTAATTTCTCATTTATAATTATTGGTATCAGAGGATCAATAGATCAATTTTGCGTAGCTTCGATGAATAGTAGTAACCTAAACCAATTAGTAGTAAACACTAGAAATTAAGAATAGATGATTATTGATTGGACAGATTGTTCAGGATTAACTAACGCTTATAATATGCTGGTCATTAAAGTCCACGTCACACAGAATGCATGTGCAGAACGTGTGCATGACCGATGCGGAACAACGGAATTGTAACTTATGAAACTGTATGGGAGGTGTAGTCTCAATTTTACTATCTCAACATAGTATAATAATACCTAATCAACCCATTTACTGTCCCACTGCTGGGCACGGGTCTCCTCTCAGTATGAGTGGGATTAGGCGTCAGTCCACGACGCTAGCCTAATGCGGGTTGGCAGACTTCACATGCCGTCGAGAATATCTCTCAGGCATGCAGGTTTCCTCACGATGTTTTCCTTCACCGTTAAGCGAGTGATAATTATGCACATGATTTCGAAAAGTTAGAGGTTCGCGCCTTGGATTCGAACTCGAGACCTTTGACTTGGCAGTCCAGTGGTCATACCCCTAGGCTATCACTGCAACATAGTATTTCATATTATTATACACAACAAATATTTAAGTGACTAGGTGGGGTGGGACCTGTGATCTCAAAATATAATGCCTAAATTTAAGCGAAAACTGCTATACGATACAAATCACATACCTAATGTACGATACCAGTATGACCGTTTTCATGTAGGTACCTGTTCCATTTCGACAAGTATCTAGCACTAATATATAACATCTATTTATAGTAATTGCAACCCTGCTAGTTGCAATTAATATAAATATTTGTTTATATTAGGAATAATTAATTAAAAAATCATTAGTTTTAAAATCTCATGAGTTTTTTTGTATTCTCATCATTTTTAATTAAAAAATATATTAACATTTTACTATAAAAGTCCTTAGCACAGTTGATATACATCTCACGCGAAGGTCACGGGCGAAATAGTCGAGTCGTTACGCAACCGAGCACCGTCATGCTCCGGCTGAAACCCCAGAGGGTAGAAACGTTAATTACTTACCTGTTCAGTATGATTGTTGCCGACCAATTATATCTAGCTCAAGTCCAATCCAATATTTTTCTTTCTCCGATTTTTAAGGCCGGGTTAAAGTTAGCTAGTACCAACTTCAACCCGGACAATAAGTTTGGCGAGAACTGTAAGTACCTATAGCTAGCAAAACAGGGACTACTTTTTTAAATTTGGAAAATCCTCATGTAGATTTGTATTGGTTGGGAAAAACGACGTAGTAGGTCTGACTCTTCCGAATAAATAGTATGTACTGCCGCTACGTATAGCTCTCTACGGCCCTCATGCCTTCGTGTCCTATACTCTATAGTCTTAATCGGCGGCATGTGGTGCCTTTTCCCTGCCAAACAAAAAGGCATAGAGCCTTTACGATTGAGGTCATATTAAGATTTACGTAAGCGTGTCTTGGACGCCTATCTGCACGAGAATCCTTTTGGATTGACAACAAACCTGTCAGTCAACAACCTGGACAATTTAGCAAAATATTTTGTTATAAAATGTCAACCTCTGTGCCTAATGTGGTTACATTTCGGCTTTTCGATGAATTAATCATTTAAATTATGGATACTCACTTTTATACGCATCTCAGAATGATTGTTTGCTTCTTTTACTTGCTTGCTATCTGCTTTCACTATCCAAAGTTGTAATAAAGTTGATTAATGTGACGGACTCTGTTTTGCACTTATTTGTATCGTTTATAGTTAATAAGTTACTAAGATTCTTAATTAAATCTAACGCTTAATTAACGCGTTTCTACTTTTCTACAAACTACCTATGTTACGATTATAAAATTTATACATACCTACTAGGTTTCGATAGAGATGGCAAAAAACAGTTTTTTGTTAGCTGGTTACTTACCATACGTAAATACGTACCTAAGTAAAGAATTCTCTATTGTATGATTCTTTAACAGATGTCCTTTTGATGTCTTTGGTGTGAAATTCTGTTCACCTCGTAAGGAAAAACTGACAGCCGATAAGTTATTTATTAACGTACCTACAAGCATTCCTTTTACATTACGTAAGCAGTTAAGTTTTTATTCGGCCTTAAGATATTCTTCCGCGGTTGATTTTCCAATGATCTTAGATATAAATGTTTCATTTGTTTTTCCTAAAAGCAATGTTTATTCATCGTTCTATGAATTATGTTATGTGTAAAAACTATGTGTAAAAGTGCCTTTTTATGATTTGCAGCTCTATAGGTAACTATACTATCTTAAAGAGCTTGGTATGTAAAAGTAACACAACTGCACAATTAATAAATATAGTTCTGCGTAAAACCAGACGATGAATATAATGTGTACCTACATAAGTAGGTACCAAAGAGATTTCCACTTTTTGAGGTCCGACTGTGACTCCATCTTCCGAAAATGTCGTGAATTACTTAAAGCGGGCCTGTTTACGGTTTTCTGGTCTACATAGTCCGTAAAACTAGATGGCGCTTATCCGGAAAGTAGTTTAAGTTTGTATTTCTATGCGCAAAGATGTCGCTACCTGAAGAGAGTATCTTTATGCTATTGATTTTTTATATAAGGGTGGGTCAAGACATCCTTATTGCGAAACTCTAACTTATACAATGTAAACTACCTTTATAAACTGTACCTTTATAAAGTGTAGACTGTATATAAGAGAGTACTTACTTACTTACCTTCTTAAATATTTTTTACATTTAAAATTCTGCCTTTGCCAGTTGTGAGACAAGTTAGGCAACTAGGTACATTATATACTTTAAAGTGACTTGGTAACATCTATTGACATAGGTATCTTCTTACTATTGTTCACACGCTCGTCCCCTTCGTCCTATTGTTTGGGAAGTTAACAAAGATCTTGGCATTATACAGTCTGTTGAACCAATCTTACTTCTCGTGAGCATTAATTATATTCCATTTAAAAACCCGCGAATTCTTCAAATGCAACAATCCGAAACAAATGCAAATAGTCACGATTAGAATTCAATTAGAATTGAATAAAAACGTAATAGGTTATCAAAATGCGTACCTAGTAAGAACGCAACATACATGAATGCAACACTACTGTAACATTATAACGTAACGATCGCAGACCATTGGATATGAATTTTAATTCAAATTGAAATAAATAACAACTTGCTATATTGAACACAATACTTGCATTACTGTCTTGCAGTTATCAATCTTATAAATAACTGTCAATAACTTAGTTTCTCCCATTATGCGCTATTCTAAGATAAACTAATCAAAAACTTCAGAACCTAGTTAAAATTACCTATTAGGTACCTATATTTTGAACATTTCAATGTTTTAGGAATGCGATATAATTATTGAAACACGCTGATAATTAAACACGCTTACTTATCGCCTACGACTTTTAACGAATGGGTACAATCAACAAAATAGTACCTACCTATGTGTAGGTACCTAATAATAGGTACATCACGCAATATTTTTACAACTGTCACAACGTTGGTGTTGTTTGTTAGCTGCCTACATACCCATCTATGATGAATAATTATTTAAACGGAATTTATGTCAAGAAAAACCCTACCTCCCTAGATGTTACTTGCTGGTACTTACCGACCTTTTTTGTTGATTGTATCTACACAAAATATTAGTTTCCTTCCAGTGCCTATATAAAACTGTACTTATCGCCGATCATAAAGTAAGTAACATTAGTCTGTATGAAATGGAATGCGGAATGATAGGTGGCGCTTCCCGTACTTTCGCTTTAAACATCCGCCTACCCGACTGCGCCGGCCTTAACTTCGTTTGTTATGTAAACAAATCATTCGACACATCTTTACCGTCTTCGAGACAATAAGCCATGTTTTGTAAACAGTCTTTAATATCGTGTTATGTCAGCCATCGATAGACGAATCTGTTTTGACTAACCGAATTATTGGGCGCCTATTTCATGTGCTCGTCACTGTATTGTTATATTCCAATCTTATTTGTGTATTGCTAGTTATTTGGGGAATGCAAAACTATAGCATGCTTTTCATGTTATGTCATAGTTAGGTGTCGACCAGTAAATTCCATACTCAATAAATAGGTCATACGTAATAATTAGAGTTTAGTAGAATCACTGCACAATCTTGAACATTTAGGAAAATCAAGCAAATTGAGTTTTATTAACACTACAGTTTTGTGAACAAAATTCTGCAATAATTTTTTCTCATGTCATACTTACACAAAGCAACCTGTAGAGTGTAGATATAACTATAAAGTTGAATCGAGTAAAAAATTACCTCCTTATTTAATCAGTGTTGCAATGTTATTAACTAATTACTTAATTTTAAATAGGTAGTAGGTATATTAAATTATTTTAATTAATTCCAGGTAACGTTTATAAATGGCAAACACAGTTACAAATACGGATCTAATTGATAGATTACATAGAAACAGAGCACTTATCTGCCTCCAGCATCGTAGAAGGCCGTACCAAGAAGTTTGAACCGACAAGCTTTCGTTTAGATATGCAAATGTTATGAGCACTATCTATGTAAATAATTATTATTCCTGGCAACAGCTACCGGCTTCCAAACATTCGTGTAGTAAAATGTGCCTGCAAGCTGCGCGCACGCTTCCTTTGCCGATATGCCTCTAAATGCTTTTTAAGCATATGCTGATCGCTCTGCCCCAAGACACGGACGCTACCGACGCTACCGACTTCGTGCATAATAAAACGAGATTACGAATAAAAATTTGAAACGATATATCCGGCTCCCGTGGGCTACGATTTTAAAAAGTTAGTTCCTTGAAAACATCCACACTTTTATCCACAAACGTTCATATATAACGTAATACACTCCGCCTCTTCTGGCACTGTCGTGGGTAAAAATATTTTACCTATTTAGGTAAAATATTATATTTATTTTAATAAATAAAATGAAATCACAAATTGCTCAGGCATGCGGAACTAACGCCTTTAGCCAGTTGATAGTTATACAATTATGTAAATGTACTTAGGGAAGCGCAGGCGCAGCAACGCGGAATCAGTGATGTTTTCATGTAATAGGCATGCGGTATAACAATATACCTAAGTTCAATAACTTGCTAATGTGTCACACATAAGTCGTTATGTTAGATATTTTTGTAGCTTTGCGAGTGGAATTTGTTTATTTGGAATTATCAACATTCTTTAGGTTATACGTAGCATTAAGGGCCTATTACAATTAGCTTCTGTGACAAGTATATCACTAATTAACCAAATATTAACCACTACTGGTAATAAAATAAAAAAAACCTCTAACCTAACTAATTTATATATTTATTCTCGAATGTCTCCTGATTATTACCTCGGAGATATACATAGGCAGATTTCAGGATTCTATGAAATTATTATAAACTCCTACTCACTCAGTAAACCGACTCGAAATTTCCTTTATCTGGCATCAAATAATCTCAACACAAAATAGCTATTATTATGCGGATGTAGTCACTCAGGCTCCGGGTTCCTACTTCAAACAAATTGATATTTATACATATTTATGTATAACATTTTTCGATCCCACAGATGTACTCTGCGTACCCTCTTAAATGATCGATATGCGTGCAAATAAGCAGGGCCTTAAGCAGTAGCATTATACTGCGGGAGAACGGATGGGCGCCCGGGGCGCTCGCACCGCGCATGCGCCCACCGAATTACACCTCCCACCCTACCAAAATATTATCGCGTTTATATTGAAAACAACATGCAAATTGCTTTTAATTTTACCTTATTTTATTCAGTTGCTTCTTTTTATTCAAAATTGATTTGATGCGTTTCCGTTTGAATGAAATAATTTCTTCCGTTGTTGCGCCAATTATTGTTATTACGAGATGGGGTCTAAGGATAATTTGATGACGTTAACTCCAACTACCCAACTCTAAGGCTAATATTCAGAGACGACGCTAAGCGTAAAGTAATGCTTCCGTATGTCAAATTTGTATGACAGTTTGACATATGGAAGCTTAAGTTTATGCTTAGCATCGTCTCTGAATATTAGCCTTAAAGCAACAGGTTCTACTTGTTGGAAAATCAGAGGTACTACCTTACCTAGACTAGACCACTACAAGGTCCTTGGCTAATACAGGCGTGATGGTATGTTAAATATCTACTATTTCAAGTGCTCGATCCATAATAAGTAATGTCAAAAACGGCAAAAAATAAGTAGAAAAGAATATTACCTACTTATCAAAGAAATGCAAGATAAAGTAAATATGTTTGCTTTGCAAGATAAGATCAACTACACGATCATTTGCTATCAGACGAAACAATAATACAAAATATTGTAGTAATCGTGTACATTTTTTTTAATGCACCGAAATGTTTGTATTTTGATGGCATATATATAAAAGAATGAAAAGGATTAAGAGGGCGCATAGGTATCGTGTATACCTTTGTGACTGAAGATAGACAATTTCCAAATATCTAAAACAGGATAGACAGCGAACCTATTGCCATTAACCGGGCACCAATCCAAACTCCGTGCTGCTACTGAGAATCTTAAGGAAAAATCCACTAGGTAACACTTTGATCTAACCCAGGAACTCGAGTAGGTACAGCAATCGCGCTTAAAACCATTAAGTTAACAAAAATATAAAATATTATTTTCGTCCAAATCCCTTTTACTCAATTTTCAACAGAAATATTCTCAATCTTTTCCACACATTTTACAAATGAGTGACTTTCGGTACTCGGTGTATTATTTTGTTCTTACAACGACACAGTTCCTTCAATAGAAACTAAGCTATCGAAATCGGGTCCCGGGTCTGTATACAATGGCCGACAGTTAATGATCCGCTTCACTGGAGCCATGTCACAAATAAAGTACCTAACTTAAAAAATCCAAGTTAACAATTACACCTGCCTGAGATACCGAATTTATGTTTAGGGTAAAAAACTTTAAAAGCTAAAAAACCTTTTCTATTTTAGTCAGAAGTTAATGTTTCTTACTGCTTCTAAGGTCCTAAACCTATTCCTTAACCTATTGTTGAGATGTTCTTTCATATAAGAGCTTAGCTCTTGTCTATAGAGCAATCGACGATGCCCTCTATCCTTTGACTGCTTTGACATGCTGATACACGATTTGATTCCTTCTTCCTTTATCGCCTTGTTATATCTTCATTGAGATGTTCTTTTGCTATGCTTTAAGTAGTAGGACAGTTTCGTCGTCATCATCACCAGTCTTTGGGAGACCGTTGCTGTAGACAGTTACAGCCATAACATGCCTGTAGGGATCTCCAAAGATATTTAAATTGTGGGCACGCGGAAAAAAATCCTTATTCGTTTATACTTCCAACTAGTGCGTTAGTTTATTTATAACCGTCATCAGCTAAGGTCCTAGGGTTAAACTGGGTATAAACCTTTAGTTAATGAACTCGACTATCTTAGCTAACGTCCATTAAATGCATTTTATTACACTACTAGGTAAGTCTTTATATTTATCGATTTGCTAACTTGAATGATGACGGATGTGAATATATTGTATTGTACCTATTTTACATGCATTTAACCTCAGACCAAGAAAACTTCTCAGTCTGAGCATTTAATCTTTTGTAAACAGTATATACTTATTGGCGTAAATCGTTCTACGTTCTTGTTATTAAAAGAAGGAATCATTGATTTCTCTCATCATCTACTCTTATAGCCATGTTAATTCCTTTATTAATTTACCATTTCTATTCGCCGAAATCTCAGACATAATTAAACCACGGCGCCAAAGTCTACCTGTCGGTATACCTTTGCCCGCCGCTCTATTAGACAATAAAAAAGTTAATGCCTATACAGGCCTGCAGAGATGCGGCAACTTCTCACAGTTCCTCACCCTCGCCTCACCCCGCACGCCTCGTACAAAAATAAAACACAACCTTCCAAGGATACAACCACCGTAATTTTAAATATAACATAACAACGCCAAATTTGCAAGCGAAATTCAACACTGCCACTTAAGAAACAACGTTCAATTTCTTTACATATACTTAAGTTTCTACATTTCCGCATTATACGACTTGTTTTAAACTCTAAAGTCCTTAAAATACAGTTCAATATTGCAAGTGTTTAAAGCAAATAAGGTTGTAGACGCGAAGGCAGAGAGAGGAGTAAAGGGGGTTCATTAATCCCCGCGCCCTGCGCGCACGCACTTTCATGAATGGACAGAACAGGTTGATGTGTTTTAAATACAGGGTGCTTGATAAAAGTTAAGTAACTTTATCAGTAATTTAAAACGTTAATAATTAGCGGTTGCTTGTTATCCACGCTTCGATAACTAATAATAGGAAGATAAAACGAACAAAAGAAAAAGTATATATATCACGTAGGAACATTTCAATCATTTATTCGTATCGACTAACAGAGATAATAAGGTCACTGATCAAAATTACAAAACAATGTTTTGTATGATATCGCGAAGTCTTCGCTGACTTCGAAATTGTGTGATGTCATCAGTTCCTTTGTGTTCAGATAGCGGGTACAGATGACCGTATTTGCTCTCAATTCTTTCACCTTTGCCTCCGGTGACAATCAGTTGTCGTGTTGCCAAAATCAATTGACGTATTCTTGAATGTTTTTCATTTTCGTTTCATGATTTCACTTTCATATTTAGTTGGTATCGTCTAAGTTTTGCTAGAAACCGAATTGTTCATAAAAGCTCGTTTCTAACTTTATGACCCTTGTTGCTTAAAGTTTATCTGTATGTGGGCACTCCGCAGTAAAGTTAGCATGTGTGCTATGTGGCCAAACAGGTCGTTCCACTAACATCCTGTGCATGGAAGGTTCGAAGGAAGCGCCGCAACGTCCGGCCGCGTGGATGTAGCGTGATGCTCTTTTTCCTTTTCGGTTTGTTTTTTGTTCATCTCATTTATTTATTCCAATGTAATCTCTTCCAGTTCATTTTTTATTCAGTCGGCCTTCAGTGTTACCTGTGCCAGGACGCTAAAGTCTTGTCTATATTAAAGTCTTAGCACATTTGCTTAAGGAACTTTTGGATCGATGTGTTGTGTTATCTCATTTCTTCAGTGAATGCGAGACAGTGACGTTTATAACGGTTTTGTTTGTGTATTTGTGGACATGTGACTAGTGCCAGTTAATATCTATCGTCGATCTGGTGTGCTGTGATGATGGAACTTCCGCACTATCTGTTTCTCTTGGCTCGGACTTCGCTAAGTAATTTGAATCTCCTCTCAATGGAACCTCCTCAGTCTCCAAAGTTTAATGTCCCTCTTTGGCAACCTTGGGTTTCTTCTCCACAGAAAGGTACTCATCATGTTCTGTTTACGTAATTTTATTTTGAGTTTATCGCGTCTACGTTCTCTGGGATTGTTGTTTTGATATTTTGCCATTCAAGTTTTTATTCATCTGAACTATAAATAAAAAAATACATGCGTATATCGTAAATTAATTAACTTGTTAAATAGAAGATTCTTAATATTCTTAATATTTATTCATGTTTAGTGTTGAATCCGTGAAATGTATTAGCAGCTTAAACATTTGTAGTGTCAGATTCTACAAAGGCTCGAATTTAACGTAGGCTTGAAACCAAATACCAATTAAGTTCTTAAGAACCAAAGCTCACTTGAGTTATCTAAGTATACGACCTGAAAATCGATCTTACTGGAACCTCTCCCTTAGGTATTATGTTGCGTGTGCGACGTGTGCGTATAAAACATTCAAGTGGATTTTACATATCGTTCTGAAATACGAATTGATAACAAACAGATCTTTGATCTATCTGGGATTGCATCTTTATTATAATTAAAATAAACATTGTAATGTTTGTGGTTTTCGTAACCCTCTTTAAAGTAAAAGTATACTTGTGTATTAACCTGGATTATATTACAAATCCCCAAAAGCGTACCTTTGATCCAACCATTTCTATCAATATAGACATCGCTTTTGAATCGTAACCTCAAATAGATCCTTTTCGTTTACTTCCCTAGTAGTAGTTTAGCCAGTAAGTGGTCTTAGTTACTCACAATGCGTGTATTTTCAGAGACCCCGAGTACAGCGTCAAGCGGCGAGTCGGAAGGGGACCGCACCCTATCCCCAGAGGCGCCGCGCGCGCAGGCCAAAGAGCTTACAGGCAAATGGCGCAGGGAGAGACGGACCACGCGCCTGCCAGATTACAGACCTAGGTAAACAACGAACCTACTTATTATAACTGTATTAATTAGTTCGGCCAGACACTCATTTCAATTGTTTGCGAATACTTAATATTTAATTCTTTTTGTGTAGGCCGACTGAAGTTTAGAATGTTATCTCATAGATTTCATTAACTATGTTTATTGAAATCTAGCATTATGAATTTATGACAAATGAAAGTGATTACAACCACTTGAAGTCTAAACTATGAAGTAATCTGTTAAATATTCCGGAAGCTTATTTCCGCAGGTGTCAAAATAAGAAATTTTATGCCCAATTCCCAAAACGGTAGCCGATCCCAACAACATTCCAGTTTAACACGAAAATGAATCGATTGTATCTTCCGATTTAATTTCCATAAATTAAATTTATTTCTAGGGAGAACGGAAAGATGGCGCTTCGGTCGCAGTCGTTCAACGAGCGGCGCATCGTGGCGTCGGTTGCGCGGGCACAGCCGCACAGTGATGGAGAACTCTCTGATGAAACCGATGATGGGCCAGCTAACTTAGCTATTAACGGAAAACGTAAGTACCCTTGGCATTGTACGAGAATTAAGGAATTAACATTAGCTACTCTCGAAATAGATAATCATATACGGAGCTGTTACGTTTTTCCTTCACGTTAATTGTCTTTTGCAAAAAAAGCAAGATTTTCCACCCTTGAAAGTTAATTTGATAAATTAGGTATAAAATGTTATATCGAGAACAGACGGAAGATTAAACTTAAATCTTAAATCTAAGGCTGACATTCAGAGATATTCATGTAAGACGGGCTTAGATCAGTCTAAGACAAGAATAGGCTTACCGCAACTTAAAAAGTCGTATTCAGAAACATAGTACGTCTCAAACTTCGTCCGTCTTAACTTAGCCTACGCTCTGTTATAAATAAAGGATAGCAATATATGTAATGTCATAAGAGTGAGCGAAACAACAATATCCGAGATAGAAATTGTTTTTGTTGCAACATTGTCACAGTAAACTACGCTAACATCTATTATTTTCGCCAAGAAATATCTTTTTTATAATAATGATAATATTTTAAAGTAGATGTGGTTTCACAATAAAAGCACCACATACACATTTAATGTAAAGTTATATGGTAAGGTAAAAAGTTTAAAGTTAAAGGTTAAAAGTTACCTGCAAAAAATATTTACCTACATCGGCATATTATCTATTCTATAAAAAACAAAATAAAATGATATGAAACAGTTACTTAATAAATCTATGTCAATAAAAATAATTATATCAAACTACCAAAAATAACTACAGCTTTGTCCGCCGGGTGGCGCTAGATCCACTGCTTAGACAGCTAAAGTAACCGATATTGACTACTTAGGCTTAGGATAGTTTACGCGAAGTTTAAGCAGTGTTACGAACATCTCTGAATACAAATTTGAACGTAAGCACTCGATTTTGACATACGGAAGCATAAGTTCATGCCGAGTCTCGTTTCTGAATATCAGCCTAAGCCTCGTTAGCCTCAGTTTCAGGTTTCAGTGTGGCATAAGTAGGCATTATAAAATTACTAAGTACCTACTTTATAATAATACATAAACGTCACGAGGCAACCTTGATTGGATTTCCAAACAACTTTGCTAAAATACAAAACTAATTCAAGGACGGCAAGTCCACGAGTCGAAGCCAATATAAACCTCTTAGCAAATCCGATTCCCTACAAATCCTAACTAATGAAATTTAGCTGTCGTAATCTCTTCGAAAACATGTATAATATTTTAAATGCCTAAGTAATATAAGGTTGTATGTTTCTCTTTGATATCCACAAAATCAAGTAACGTGAGAATCCGGGAGGCTGGCAATCTTATATAAGTATATATATCCTATAGATATTTACTAAACCCTTTGACTGTGTCTACATATAACGGGTTATTCTTTATGAAATACCTAAGTACTAAGTAGTGGGTACTTATTTTCTTTCAGGAATTGCTTGCTTTGGATGTTATTTTGTTCTTTATGGATTTTAGTTTTCAGTTTGATTAGCTGTTGAGTAGCGTAAAATTATGTTGTCGCTTGAGTTTGTTAAATATGAAATTGACAGAGTAAAAAAACCGAGCAGACAATAAACAAATTTATTTATTCAAGGATATGCCTTGGAGATAAGCATAGATGATTTGACGACAGGTAATATAAAAATAAATATGTTGATTAATAACCAAAAATACAACATTCCTATCATTTTTGTTTAATAATAGATACCTATGTCTACCTGCGCACACTAAACACTGACTATGAATATTTTTTAGATAGATTTTATTAGTGATCAAGCGTTTATTTCGAACCAATAAATAAATGGTCACAACTCACAAATGTTCAAACTACAACTTCATGCTTAAATAATTTTTATTTTTAATAATTATTAAGTTGACATTGACATACGGAATTTATTTAATTCCACGAGTAATTAGGTTTGTTAAATAACGACCTTGTTTTTTGTCGATATCCCAATTTACCCGGACTTTGCAATTACGTTTTGGATGGTATCATACATAATTCTATGTACGAAGACATTTTTTTGCGTGAAAGCGTTTATATAGTCCAGCAATATCTACCTCCTAGTTTACACAGGCTTGCCTAGATTTGACTTTGACTGTGTTAGTAATTATACTAATTATAGCAGACATTTTTGTAGCAATATCATCCTTCTAACTGTTGCCCGCAGTTTCAAAGACATCCCGAAGAGCACAAGAAAGCCTATGTCCTTCCTCAAGATGCAATCTATCGCCTTGCTAAATTTTATCAATCGTTTAGGCTTATATGCGTAACACAATGAGTAACTTTCGAATTTATAATATCATGAGTATGGATATCCTATTAGATTATTCTATTATTATAGATATTGTCATGTTTGTTACAGGAGCGCCTCCGGAGTATCCAGGCAGTAAGCACGAGGCGCCGATAGACATGCGGTTGCGGTCTCGTCCCGCGCCCCCTCCGTACACGAGGCCCTCCGTCATCACCAAGAGCAATGATACGCCACCAGGTATGGAACCTGACATCTATAATTATTATCTACTTAAACAAGAACAGATTGGAATTCTCCATGTTACGAACCTGGGTTGGATTCACGGGTAGAGCAAATTGTTTTTGGGGTTTTTCTATAATATTATTTGTAATATTTCGGAGTTTAGATTTATGCTCGGATCTTTCAATAGGTTCTTTCTAGTCATCCTATAATACATTGGACTTTGAGACATTACCAACAATTGCACATTCATCTCTTCAAAATACAGGCGTGATAGTATTGCTATCATTAATTTCTCACGCTACTTTTTCTTCAACCGGCCTAATACTTATTTTGTTACCAGGTTCCATGTCAATGTGCGATCCTGTAATCGACGAACATTTCCGGCGTTCATTGGGCGATGACTACATGAATTTATTCAAGAAAAACAACCCTGAAAGTCTTCAGCCTGCGCCACCAAAACCTAATATGAAAGATCGCGCAAGCAGCCCGATACAATTCAAGAGCGAAGAGCTTCCAAAACCAGCCAAAATAATTGCTATGGAAGTCGACGACGCCAGTATGTCAGTAGATGACCACTTTGCTAAGGCTTTGGGCGACACCTGGAGGCAAATACAGACGTCGAGGTTAAAAGATAATGAAAAAGTACAGCCCGCGGGCAAGGGTGGCGTCGATGACCACTTCAGCAAAGCCCTCGGCGAGACGTGGAAACAAATACAATCGTCCAAACTTAACTTAGACACAGATAACGACAAACCTAAAGATCAAACGACGAAAATAATTTCAAGGAGCGGAGTGGTAATATAATAACGGTAGTAAAGCCGCCGAGTGGTTCGGTTTATAGTCTTGTGAAATTTACGAGGCATTTTCATGATACTAACTGGAGTATCTATAAATTCCTACTTGTTTTACATAAAGAGAGCTATTATTTTGATACGGATGGTTAATAATGGGTACGAAGCGTGTGCCAGTCCTTATGGTGCCTTCACACCTGTGCTTAGTAGCAGACGATTTTCTTTGCTATAGACATAGCATTGTAAACCATTTTAGCTAGCATATTAGATTTTGGCACCCGCCACTTGTTTATAGTTAAATGTGTTCCGCATAACAAAACGTCGATAACACACTATTATAAGAGATGTTAATAGCAGTTAATAATGTAACACCCAGGTTGAAGACACTTTTGCGTTTAATATAATCGATATCCATGACAATTCGGTTACCTTAGGTTTTTGGGTAATATTTTTGTATTGTTATTTAATTGTAAATGATATATGAATAGTCAATTAGTCACCAGTTACACATTGTAAGTTATTACCTCAATATGAGCGCTTTTGCACAATTCACTAATAGGATAAGTAATTATGTTGTAAATAATACTTAGTCATTGTATGTATTGGAGACGGTAGTATGGGTTTATGAAAGAAGAAGATATTTAGATGTTTGGACTATTTCAATTAAAATGTTCTTTGTGTAAGTAAAACTTCGAATGTAACGAAATACCCATCGAAATTTTACATCAAATGTCGTGTCGAGCGTGTAAAAATATTTTATTTTGATAATATGATTAGGATTGTATGAGTGTGTTGAATTAAATTTTAGGGAACAGAAATTATATCGTTTGTAAAGCTTGTTGTGAAAAATGATAGTATACCTATTATTACTACTTTTTTTAATTATGGGTTTCAGCCCGATTCCGAGGTATATGTGATAGGATGTCTTAATTTTAATATTTATGCAACATTAGAGACGCTTTGGATCAGTCTCAACACTAGATTACCGCGATAACATTCTGATACATCCACCCCTTCATTTAAAATGTAATTTTACACTTACATATTTATTTATTAGTTTATATAAAAAATCATCATTAATGCTGTTGCTGTTGTTATTTTTCTCATCAAGCTTAACTTTATGATAAATCAAGGGGCAGCTGGCTGCCACCTTGTGTCCTACGACTTAATAATATAAATGTACCTACTTCGGTTTGATGTATGTAAATAACGTTTTCCTATTTATGCACTGTAATTTAAGTATATTGTCGCTAAAGACGAGCAAATACACATAGCCTTTAAAAATTATGAGTTTTATTTTATTTGATTTTAAAAATACATCGGGAATGTTTCTACAATTAGTAAATTCTGAACAATTTGGGTAGCTAGAAGGAATGGAATCTGTATGAAGTTTGTAGTTGGGTTGTTACTTCAATGAATAATATATTATAAACGAAGAAGGCGGTATCTAAATAAGTACTTTCCAGAAATTAAATAAGATAAGTATGACTTAAGTTATATCTGCGTAAAAAAGTAATAATACCTACAGTAAGACGAAGCTATGAGCCGCCTCCTTAAATAATGTTGGGAATTAACATAATTATTTAATTAACAAAATGTAAAGGTAAGTACTACGTACTTCATTATATTTTTCTTGTTTTTTATTTAATTTGTAGGACTTTTTTACTTACTTTAATGGCGTTTATTTTCGTGTATTCTTGATATTTTTTAATTTTAATAAGAGTTAAAATCATCCCAGTTTTTAGTGAAGGCCCGGAGCTTGTATGCTTGTATGCCCTAATAAATTAACAGACGCTCTAGTCCTAAATACAGGGAAATAATGAATCTGTAATAAAAATCTAAGGAAAAGCATATGCTCACGCTAGTGTAGTCTAAAGAAAGTATTTTTAAATAGTATACATTATATTGCAGTTATCCAACTACAGGCTGCTTGAGCAATTTATTATTCCCTTCCCATCGTGAAATCAATACAATAGGTACAGTAAGTAGAGTTCTTAATTTTAATTAGTACAGTCCTCGAGTCGAACCTCGACCATGATTTTTCGCTATAAACTCGCTACCGACGCCGCCCGCCGTCGTAAAATATTTGTATGAAAAATCCTCCAACGCCTCTAGCGGTTACGTAAGGAACTAAAATCGGCTATGAGATTAGAGCGTTTCAATGCGTAAAATAAACCTATAGAAAGCAATTGGATAGAACTCATGGTTGAGGTACAGGTATCTCTATACCGTCCATATCTTAAAGGAAACTAAATCCTATTTCTTCTGAATAGTAGTTCAGTAAGAGAAGTGTTCGTCGGGTCAGTCTACAGTGAGGTAAAAGTACAGTTTACTTATAGCAAGCCTATATAATCAACACACGGGCAGGATCATATAATTCTAACAAAATTTATTTTTACGGCGGCATTGTATTAATATAGTATACCGGACTAGTTGCCTGTTTCCAGCTACACGTCTGCCGATATTTTCAGTATAGGTACCTTTTGCGTGTATACCTACTTAAGATACCTACATAAACAAAATATAGGCTAAGAGGGGAGGCATGAGGCCGCCGGCTGAAATTAAAAATTAATTTTCAATGATTTAATTTTAGTAATTAGTAACTTGATGTATCAACGTTGAACTTTGTAGAAGGTGTCTTTGTTCGTTTCTAGAACTATTTTTTAAAAACATAATCATAATATTTACAGTTGCTTAGATGCTGCAGTGGATAAGTACCCACCGCCCCACAAAATAATATGTGACAGTTGAATTTGTATATAGTTTAACTAGTGACAGTATGAGCATAAATATCTTTGTGAAGCTGGCGGAGTATTTCAACAGCCTGTCCACCAAGGATTATCAGCCAAGAAAAAGAGAGGTACCTAAGTGACTAACTACCTCATTTTCTATTGTAATTTTTAACTTACATTTCTGCTTGCATGTAGTAGATACCTATACAGAATATTTAAAAAAAATAGTGTTTCTCTTATTTCTTTAAAAGTACTTTGTAAAGCAAAATAATCAATCACGTATGCTCATTAGCGCGGCTATATTTGCAAACAGCATAAATTAGAACTTAGCCAAATTAACTGGCTGATTTGTTCACTATCCCTACATAATACGTAAATCTAAGTAAGTACTTAATAATAGTAAAATTTATTGATCCATTGTTACAGTTTTCCTTAATAGGTAATAGTTTTACACGGATTTTCTTTTTGTAATTAGGCAGCGCCTGATTCTTGGGTACCAGGAATTAATATGAATGAATTTTAATTGTAGGTAGGTAGGTATCCTACTTTCAAACTTGAATGTTCCCTAACTAGGTCTTTATGTCGTCCTGTTATTAAGAGTACCTACGTAGGTGATAAACGAAATAATGAAAAAAAAACAGTAACAGCTTACTTAAACAATTCTTTGAATTTGAAAATGTGTTATAAAAATACTGTTTCTAAGATAAAAGATAATCATATTCATTTTGGTATTGTTCAATCGGTTTTCAATATCGTAGCTGACTTGTGTAATTGTGGGAATCGAACTCAGTATGTACCGATAATTTTCTCTACGTTTATTATACTTATATTATTATGTCTGAGGGAAGTTCGGTTAATACAATGAAGTATTTGACTTTTATTAATGGCAACACAATTTTATGAAATTGGCAAAGAATTGCCTTGAGATAAATAAAATTTTATGGACCAAAAGTTAGGTACCAAGTGAACCTGAGTATGAAAAATATGTAAATACAAAAAACAGGAATCATAAATTAATTCATTAAAATGTTAATAGGATGCATGCATAACTTGGAAGCGGGACGGAAAAGAAAAAAAACATGACTTATTAAAGACTTTTATTGATTAAACTTTTTTTCGTGTCGAATGTACAATATATTAATTTTGCACAGTAAACTGATCAATTAAAATTGATCCTGTAACATAAACAACCAAAATGACATTAGGTTAAAATGGTCAACATAAAAAGGGGTTTTTGTTGATAATCCACATTCGAGCACTGAATTCGAATGGTGCTAGAGAATTACAACACTCTATCCACACACTCGAATACAGTTGTCAAATCATGGTCTACGATGACGCCATCTTGAAGCTTTTCTTCTTTCGCCTCCTCCAGCGGAAATTGTGACAGAGTAAGAGCCATCGATCTTTTGCGGGAAAACGTGTACGACTGCTCCAACAGTCATACTCTTTCTGAATTAGACGGAGAAGAAACCGAGCACCCGATTTATGGGGTGAGTTACATGGGATTGTAATTATAATTTTCGTACATAAAGTATTAAAACAAAGCTTCCGTTTATGAAAACTTCTAAGAAAGAGGATAATTATGCTTTATGGAGTTTAAAATTTTTAACAATAGATCGATGACTCTTAGTAGGTATTGTCTACAAGGTCTTTCTATAAAACTTTGTTTTTACATCGTACACCAATTATCTTCAATCCTGCAATAGAAAAATACTTATTATGTAAGGATTTATTATAACTTTAAACCTCGGCTGTATCTCTTATTGCTTACTATAATAGGTACTTAAGCATAAATATCAAAGTCGAATAAGGTAACAGCGATTACATCATACCTAACTCGAAAAGCAAATAGGCAGCGAGTACTTAGCTACATTAGATATTTTTTATAAAATGTTTAAAACTAATATCCGATGGCGAAACTATTCCTTGATTGGAAATTACATGTCTACCTTGTAGCACGGGGTAACGCTAACGTAGGACACCCCCGGGCAGCCAATATTAATTCCGCGATGTAGGCAACAAATAACTTGGTGTTGCAGGCGGAAAAGTTTGTGTCAAGTGAAACGTGACAACGTGTGCCGAAACGTGACATTCTTAAAAGTTAATTATGATTCCCCACAATTAAAAATTCGTTATTCTGCTGCACCTGAATTTGGAGTGTCATATATATGTTTTGTTATATACATTTTGGGCAAGTTATATAAAAACTATAATAGAACCTACCGAATGGAATAATAGAGTTTTTTTTTCTCGAAAAGAATCGTACCTAATATCGATGAAGTAACAAAAAGAGACATGTGAGCCACGTGCCACATCGCATCTGATTGCTATTGACATTTGACACGAGGCGTCCTCAGAGGGGCACGCTGAACGCTTTCATTATTTACGTGTAGTGTACCTGTCCGGCGGGGTATCGATCGCGCGCACCGCCGCGCCCCGCACCCCGTCCCCACATCCTCTCACAAACTGACTAAATATGAAAATAATTGGATCACGTGTGCTTAATATGATTATGACACGGTGTAAAGCTGAATTTGAACGCTTTGTAGTGCTCACGCAAATACTTAACTAGGTATATCATAATAATTGTTTTAATTTACTTCGTTATCTACGAATTTTCAGTTAGATGTCTTCTCTACCAGATACTTTTTTAATACAGATAAATTTACTTTTATTTTGGATCATATTACGTTACCCGCTATAATTGTCCGTGAAGCCAACACGCGATTTGTTCATGATTAATTTCAGATGAGAATTGAGTTTTCGTGTCTTGGACAATAAAATAGGTCGATTTGTTCCTGTTTTGCCCCAGGTTTTCGTCTCACATTTCTAAAAATTCCTGTTTTGCCCCACGTTATTTTTTATTCCTGTTTCGGGTCACTTTTTAAAATGCTACTTTGGTAGAGTCAGAAAAAAAAGTAAATTACAGCAATCTTATAAATACATAACGACAGCTTAGCCGAGGTTAAAAAATGGAATGAAAGGAGTTCATAAACCTTGAAATTGCGGGACAACTATCTCAGGCTGTCTCAAAAATAGAACGATAAAACTGTCCTTGGGAAACATACCATAAACTGACTACTAAGTAAAATGATCTTGTATCTATGTTCATACATCAAGCTAAAGGTGGAGGAAGCGACAGGTAAATATTGAAATTGGATGTATAAATAAAATTGTATAACCATTAGATAATAAAGAGTCTTTATTGCTAAATAATCAGAATCACAGATCAGTTACATTAATTATAATGGTTAAAATATAAAACCAGGCCCACTTTCTGTAAAGGACAGATCTTTTATTAATATATTTTTTGTGTATTCATATCCATCGTATAAGAGGATAGGTTCGTCACTTTTGGACCGTATAAAATTTAAACTAATTTGAGAAGTGGATGGTAAGCAAATGTTATCTGATTCTTCCATAGTATAAAGAACGCGCTACCCTGAAAGTAATAAATAATGCTCTATTAGGAGAGACATTTTAAAAGTAATGTTTGTAACTAACAAAATGGTAATAACATTTTACTTTAGTTAAAATCTCTCCAAAAATCGTATAATATATATATATATATGACAATGACAATGACATGATTGCTCAGCTTGTTGGGTTTGAGCTAAAAGGGTTGCGGTTCGCAAATCCTATTCTTTTATTTCAGGTTTATGACTTTACCTGCTTGTCTAGCAGGCACACACTTTGATTTTTTTAAAGATAATATTGAGTTGAGTTTTAAAACCAATAATATTACAAGTTGTGTGTGTAGTCATATTTAGTTATTATAAATTTATGTGATTCTAAATTTAAAAAAATATATATGACCAAAGCTATAGATAATTGGTGTTGGTATACTGGGTATAACTAGTAAGTCTAACAACAATAGTATGCAAAAATAATATAAACGTTATACTAAAGTAGTGGTAAAAATAGGCTCCCGTTGCCTTTAATTAAGTTTCTAGTATTACGAAACATGTTGAGTTCATAAAACATTGATAAAAATAAGATTAGTTAAAATATGTGTAATGATTTCTATGCTGTCTGTACAAAACATGTTATAAAATACATGAATTACTACTCGAGGCAAATCAAGAACAAAAAGTGGGACAAAACGAGCATAAAATAATATTTTATTCAAAAATATTGTTTTCGAGACGAAACAATACAATCTAGGTCAGAATAGGAATTTTTGAGTGGGACGAAAGTCTGTGGGGCAAATCAGGAACAAATCAATAGGTCAATATCATGACATGGTGTAACTTGATACTGAATTTATAGCTTAATTTTAACAATTCACTCATAAATAGTAGATTGCATTTAGAAAACGATAAATTAAGTATGCATTAAAAGTCTCTTAATCAGTTTACCCTCTGCCCTAATTTTTTAAAGGTCAATGTAGAGCGAAGTAGAAATTGATTATTCATGAACATTTTAAATTTAAAGGAGGTCTGGCTGTACCAACTGATCAACCGTTGTGGTAGGTAGTATTAAGGCTATAGAAGTATATAGTATCTTAAGCCTTATCTACTAACACTACTTTGTATAAATATTTTATATATGTTAGCTTGCAAGGTATATATATCTATGGGCCATCAGATGCCTGAAATAAATGATTTATTGTATTATATCATAAGTAAGTTAAACCATAGGTACTATAATACTAAACGTTCAGGGAAAAGTAAAAAAAAATACTAGCGTCACCAAACGTGATCTGCTACCCGATGACTGGTACAACCCCCGCTTATGTATTCAGAACCGAAACACCAAGGACTGTTTTGCTTTCTTTTCATTGCAGAACTTTCATTAAAATTTGCCCTTTTATTTAGGTACTTAAGTATTTTTGCGGCTACTTTACCCCAGGGGTGTTTTGTAATTGAGACTGCGTAAGTTAAAGAAACGCATAAATAAATACACTTAGTATCTACAGCGAGAGTAATTAGCAAGAAAAGTCGCGTTTAATATTCCACGATCGTGATATAATAAGAGTGACAGACAAGTATCTATTGTTTACGTCTCGTGTGAATTTTGTTAGTGTCGCGGACAGTGGAATACCTTCGTCACGTCAAACACGTAGTGCACGCTACACAGCCAACAATAAAAGGAGGTTGTCGTGAACTAACTGAATTCTGTACGGTCTACGTAAAATCCTCGAAGTATCTGCGGTAAGTAAAGTTGAGATTTAAATTAATTTATAACCAAATAAACTGGACGGTAGCAATTTATTTTAACACTGTTTATACTTTAACACTCGCGGGTTTTAGATGTAATTATGAGGAAATCCGCAGTTGTGAACACTGCTGTGAGAATACTGATGCTGGTTGTCCAGGGATAGTTATTTAAAGCGTGGAGTTGTTCCGCGCGAGAGGTCCAGGACAATTAGGTGGGTGCACGGCGTCGTGAGCCGGCCTGCATACAAAGCCTGTAAGGGGATACTTCCTCTAACAAAGGTTTCATTCGAATCTAGCGACGTTCTAGTCCGACGATAACATGAATAGAAAGACCCTCTACAATAAACACACATAGGATCCGTCTTGTTACAGTTTTTATCCTACAAGATAATTTGATGATAGGTATCGCTTGATACACCGTAACTGATAATAGAATTATTATTGGATACATGTATATTGGTAGGTAGGTAGGTATACGTAGTAGAGTCGTGACATGTACCTATCTCTAAAACGTCTTACCTATAGGTATTATCCAAAGATGTTTCTATTGTTTTTGAATGTATACCTACAGTGTAGTGAGTAAAAATAGACCAACCCTGTTTAGTACTTAATCCTTCATTTGTTTATAGTTCCTAGAACAGTGTTCTTTACACAATTAAAACAAACTACATAGATATTGGCAAACAGAAGGTCACGAGCTACAGGCAATGAATGTGATAATTAATTCTTGATTGACCATTCGTAGAACTAGTACCAACAACAGTTATTTAGCGACCATTGTCTGATAAAGTTACAACACAATTGGGATTCATTTTACTACGTCTGTTTATTACCCCCAACATAATGTCCTTCAGCAATCCCCAAGTAATTTGCGAATTTAATCAATGAATTGTATCTACACTTCGTAAAACGAAAGCTTAACTGAGAAATACCTAGAATTATACATTGAACATTTAAAATAAATAAACGGAAAGGGCTATTATGTTCCATTGTGGGCGGCCCATCGAGGCGCCAGGCTTTGTCATTTGATGCTACAGATCGCGTTGCGTTGGGATCTACCGTTATGAATAGAAATTGTGAGGCATCATATTTTCTATTTGAGTTGAGTTAATTTTTAAAGTCTTCCGTAAAGAAACTTAGTATCAATTACTTTATTAAAGAACAGAGACCCATCAGAGTCCGGTAACAATAATTGTTATTCTATTGGGTACTTTTTGACAAATTGGCAATTGGCAACAATAATCAACACTATTTTACACTATTTTTTTCGTAGTTACATTTGTGTTAATCAGTAATAATATTAGGATGGTCTTTCAGCTCCTCAGTTAGAATGACTTTTGAATCTGAAACCTTGATAAAATGGCAGTATGGCTGTTAGCTTGAGGCGCTTTTCGAGGGGATGTTTTAAACATTGTTTGATCTTGTGGGGTACCGAACTCAAAACCTTTTCTTAAACAAGTTGAGGAAATTTATAACAGTTTATACCTTATAATATTGAGTACCTACCATTATTATAAGGGTTAAAATAATTTACCTATATAAGAAAGCTACCTACTCGAATTATGTGCTAAAAATATATACCTATATCTGTTTGAGTTATCTATTTGTCTATTACCAAGGCCCTTTACGATTGTTAAAAAGATTGATTCTATCGAAACAACAAACAACTAAAGGGTTGTTTACGGATAAGTGGATACTTATCTTCTACGGAAGAAAGTTATACACCTTAAGAGGTGGTCGAGAACAATGACACGACTGTGTAAACAGGGGCCAACATCTTACTGCTGGAATGCCAATAAAGAAATATGTACTCTATCCCATTAAGAAAAAGAAATATTATGCTTAGACACCCAAGCCTACGGGTGAAGTTGTAGGAATTACGACATTTATAGCTTTAAATACACTGGAATATAGGTCGCTGAAGCTCCACCAAGTTGAATGGCTATTTAATAAAGTAAGTGTACGACCAAGTCGGCGAAAGTGGGTGGTCTGTTGAAGGGGGCTGAAGTTATTCCGCGATATACTTACCTAGTCAAGATATATGAAATGTTCTCATTTCACGACACGGTTAAAGCACTACCTAGTGCTTTTAAACATATTAAAGTAACACGGTGTTGACCTACGTTCAAGTTGATTAATTAGTAAGAATAATAATAACAATATGTTTGTTATAAAAAATATATGCTTTTGGTATTACCAAAACTTACTTTTATTTAACTGTCTATAAGTAACTGGATCTAGGTATCGTCTAGGTCTCGAAACTTCATAAGTATTATGGAGATTTCTTAATTAGTTAGTGAATGGTAAATTAGTTTAAAATTTAAAGGTAAGGCCCTCCATTACTGCTAAAATCTTTCAAAGATAGATAGATAAAATCTTTCAAAGATATACTAAGGCTCCCTGTTAATATACACCAAGTTTAATTTAGGTAGGTACATAACATTGGACATACTTTGTACAGGCAAAATAAATGTTTGGCCAAGTTCAGAAGAGTTTTATAGATTGAAATTTCATCAACAGTCAAAGTTTGTTATGAGGTAGGTAGTGTAATTTCCTTGGGCTTCAGCGGCAACTCCGTACTTCCAACAAAAACCATATACTTATATACCTAGACCCACACAAGTTCACTGGAACTCTCTGTAAAATCTCGATGGGTAAATGAATCTGACTAAAGCTGGGGACAAAGAAAGGGAACAATAGGACCCTCGGTAAATATCTCTTATTATCTGTCGTGCTTCCGCATCTTTGCCCGTCCTCGACTGCTTACTGGCAATGTTTGCCGACTTTACCGCTTAACGTGGCTTCGTTGAATCACTTAGTTTTGATCGACAAGCAGATACCCGTTAATAATAAGATTATTCGTAAATATACTAAGAAAATATTTTAGTATCCCTTTCATATTTCCGAGCCAGAAATTCGGTTTAGAAGATTAGAACATAGTTAGGGAACTTGCTGATAGCTAGAGAGCGAACATACCCCAAAGTTGGTAATGAACGCGTACTATTTGGAAGGTCCAAATGTCCCAGATCCCTACATAATTCGCTAAACTACTATTTATTGGAACATATCTACGAGCAAAGCGAGCCAAGCGGCGTAGTAAATATAAATTCAGTATACTACAGTTCCAACGTTTATTTGGCAAAAAATATTACAGTATACTAGTTTCATTTTGGCTCACAGTTTTAACAAAAATATTACAAGGGAAAAATTATTTTATGTTCAAGACTTTTTATATGCCTACCTACCTACTTTAACTAAATAGAAATTGTCTCTGGTATTAAAAGCTTTGATACTTAGTATTTGACAGCATGAGATTTATTTGTAAAGTAATTCGGATGTTATCTGTGTGTAAAAGGAAGCGGGTAACCTGCTTCACGGTGATCGCCGACATGGCAAACAGCAAAACTACCGACCTGTAAACACAAAGCGGTAAGCTACTCATGCCTACTCCGTTTACTGCTGGGCTGACTGTGCCACAATATCCAGGACATCTTATTCATGTACCAACCACAATCCATACAACTCGCAAAATGTCTTCGCAGTTCTCAGTAATTTTTATTCTTAAACTAAGTTTCTAAGTAAACATAAATAATGTACGATACATATACACGCCTTTTCCTAATTCTTCGTTTCTTATTCATGTGTTTAAAATTTCGTATATTTTCTTATTCTTTCCTACATTTGAGTGACGGATTACGGAGTACTTATATTACAGTTCCGAGAACAAATATTCCATATACATCCAAATGTACTTAACAAAATACTGTTTCCTTAAGTAGGTAGGTACCTACTCCCCAAATCGTACGTCGACCTTTTCTTGCCCATGGATTAGATATATGCGCACATTAACTAACTCACCTACTTTCCAACTAGGGATTTTCTTTGGCTTCATTGCCTGTATATAGAATTGACATGACGCTTATACTTTTGATTGATATGAACCTAAGTAGTTTCGGCTGAACTTATGGACTAAAACGATTTGAACAAAGGGAGGCAAGAGGAACAAGGGCTCCTCTAATCTAAACCTAAATGGACATAAAGAAACAAAAACAATCTTTGACAAGTAATAATCAATACTCTCAAAGAAACAAAAAACAACTTCTCACATACAAACTAATATTGTGAACCTCGACGACATTTCGAACATGACCAGAAAGGCGATTCAGACAAAGCTTCCCGTAATAGATACAAATTGGTATACGTTAGTTCCTCTGGCCGAGGTGATTCTGCATTGTAATTGAATTTTACGTCAACGCGACACATGTACTGAAAAAAGAGCTATTTTCGGCGGGGTTTTGAAAGAACGGAACATAAGCGGGAATAATGGGACAATGTAAACATAATAAACATAACAGACGTATAATAGTCGCACCAAACGTGTGATGCCCGCCTCCCCTTATCGACTTGTACACACAACACCAACCAGTGTGTGACCTAATGAAATAACCGACTGAAACACATATACTGACAAAAATTAAATTACCTGCACTGAACTAACACAGAGCCGCGCCACATTACAAAGTAAAAAGGATTCCGTGCTCATATTTCTTAAAAATAAACACTCTTTGTTCGGAATAGAAAAAAAGTGCAAATGAAAAACGCGGCACTCTATTTAACTGAAACTTTTCGCTTCACGGTTCGCGACTTTAGAGCAATTTAAGCTTTCATAATAGAAACGCTTGAAACTTATTTTTAAAAGTCGGCATTGACCTCTGAGGAGTCGTTACATATTCACATAAATTATTAGAAGTGTTCGTACAAACTTACTAGGTACATCAATACATTTTTTCAACTGTAGATATGATCCTGTTACAGCTCTCTCAACTTTATGTACTATTTAGCCACCTCTACCCTAGCTCGTTAGTTTTGGATGGCCTTTAATTGTCTGTTTTTACTTTGTCTACTATTTTGCGGTATATTCACCTAGCCTTTCAACTCTTCTACCCACACTTGACCTGTATTCTTGTTTCGTCAATCTTCTCTCTAATATGTTCGGATCTTTTTAACGCACCTTTCTCAATCCTTGTACTACTCTCACTCATAACAATATTTAATGGATTGTCATAATTTTTTACAACTTTTACATTAACATTACGTACTTAGGTTTATACAATTAAATGAGCTTTATCTAAAAGTAACCATTTAATGACCAAGAAATAACTTTAGTGACATTATGTATAGAATAGGGACAGTCATTCTACTAAGCTTAATTAGCTTTAAGTGGCGTCGGCGTCAAATTGCCGTGAGGCTACGGTCATTACACGACAAGTTTTTAATTTAATGAAAGGAGTTAGTATGCCGGTGACTTAGTTTGCCAATATTTTTTCCTTAGTCGGCCAATTATTTCGAAGTAATAGTCCCGTAAGTTAGAAAGACAGAACGTCGCATATATTGGCAGAGAGCCAAGTGGAATGTCAAGAGAGAGAATTGACGCAAGTAAGCGGGGGACGGCTATCATTATACTGGAATTGTCGCTAACCGGATTCTCCTTTCTGCGATAACCCTTTCTACTTCGTTTCTTCTTCTACGGTACTTGGAAACTTATCTACTTGACAAGTCGCATCGGTAACCACTGACACAAAATATTTAAGCGCAATATTTTCCAAATGAGCTGACACATTTTACACGATCATATTTTTTTATAGATTTAAAACCATAGAGGGGAACACACATGTGATCCATATTTTTCTTATTCAATTTAGAAATATTTTTTATAATATGATTAATTATTAATGTTTGCTCAGAATGATTAAAACCGAAAAAAATATTGATGATTGAATGATTAAAAATCTCAACAGTTAGCACATTAGAAGTTAGGTAGGTCCGTAGGTAATTAATTTACGATGTATTTCACCGAAAGGACGCAGGTTTAAACCTTGCTTGAGAACAATATTTTTTAAAACGGAAATAGATTTTATTTTCTCTAAAACCGAGACTCATTAGAGCGCAGATTCTTTATAAAAGATATCCACAAACTACTTATTTAGATAATACAGCTTTATATTGAAGATGCTTTAGTACGCGAATATCAATTACTTTGATCAAAGAAGTCCAAGACAATCCAAGTTTTTCAACTTTATTCAGTTACAAATCAGCAATTGAAGAAATACCGAGAAATACTCCACTGAATTCCCACATTTTGTTACTTGCGTAACGTAACATATTATATTTAAATCGTATAAGTAAAAAACAGAGTTCCTAAGTATAAAATTGTGTTGAGTTAAAAATTATTGACGCACAATTATCTACCGCCACCGCGACTTTTTCAGTTAAAAAACATTTTGAATGTAGATACCGTAGCTATGGCAATAAAATATTCATACAATTCGTAACATTTCCGACAGTACTGACAAACAGTGCCGAAAAGACACTTTCTGTCTAGAGTTCATTTATTTCATCAGTCCCCCAAACGACGCCACGAGTCGTCGAATAAATCAATAATAACGAAGTTTGTTCACGTAAACAGTTAACACAATAATTGCGAGTAAATGTTTCTCCTATTGGTTAAGTTAGAATTAGGAGAACACACAAAATTTTCTACCGCTTTAGAATATCATCCTTTACTGAAAGTTTCTAAGAGATACCTACTCTGAAGATATTCTCTATGTAGGTACTATTATAAAAGTGTAAGGTTTTCGCCTAATTTTCACGCAAAAAGGTTTGCCTGCTCAAAATTTGATTTCATTATGGTAGCTTCACTGATATTATTAATTTTTAAACAAGTATGTACCTATATCATAGCATAAAATATATATATAATACGAAGGTATATACCTTATATAGAATATTCTTATCTATATTCTATGTCTTGTTTCTAGGAAAATTCGTTTTCTCTATTTTCACCCGAGAAGAGCTCAATCGTCCAAATACTACCGCTACTAGCATGTACCTAATGAAAGCTTTCAGTTGCTTTATTACCCTGTAAATTACAAAATTATCTCATTAAAGGACTACAGTAGAATATTGCTCCCACTGAAAGATAAAATAATACCCCTAACGGCTGACAATTCACGCTAATCTCCGGTCAGACCGCAACGACCACCCTACGGAGCTGCTGAGGCTATGCTTTACATCTCGCTCTAACACTGCGACAATTACGAAGCTCTACCTCGCTCTTATCTCTAGAATTCTGAAATGGTAAATGTCGATCTCGATCGTCTATCTAAAGTCACGAGGTAGGCTTCCTGCCTCAAGAAAGCTTTAGTGGCAACGAACAAAAACAGCGATGGGACGATGTCAGTTTGAAGGTAAAATAAAATTATATGGAGAATAGTTGATTGATTACGAAAATGAATAAATATCAGCGAATTGAACATTCAAACAAACCTCACTCCACGTCGTCGTCCCAGCTGCAATATAAGAACCTCAGCTACAAATGACTGAATGAAACTATTATTCAATGTTACTAAATTCTTCGAGTAAATAAATAACATTACGTTGAGACAGCTCATTAGGTTGACAAAAGAAACATTTTTGTGATTCGGTGGTAGAGTTACGTAAGGGTCCGCGAAATTTTGCCTCTGACGAACCGCAAACACAAGTATGTGCCACCGCGTTCCTCTGTTTAACAAAGTTTCCTACCGGGAAAATAAGTAGATAGCAGTAGGTACATTAACCTACGCAAAGTTTTTCATAAATTTATCTCTTAGGTTTTTTTATTGTTCTACCAGTCTTTTCGGTTTAATTTTTCAGCAAATTCCTTAATTTGGCGAACGTGAGGACTGTTGACTCGCGTAAGTACCTATTCTACTTGTTCACCAGGAACTTTTATACAATGTTAATTAACAAACGTTAGCATAACTGATTTTTACACAAATTGTGTGTACGAAGATGTCTATTCGCTTTCATTCTTAAGCTAATTGCAATGAAATCTTTACAGAGTTCTTAAATCTGCTGATAGTGAGCGGCTGATTGCCGTATCTGTGGGTGATTCGTTAAAAACGTCGAAATAAAGGTTTTTCCCTGTTAAAATTTGCGAAATAACACGTTGGGAGTGCTATGCTTAACTAGGGCGCAGCATAATTGTCTCATTGCCGCTAAATCTCTCCATTTGGCGCTATGCAGTGGCCCGCAAAATCATATGATTTGATGGCAACCGATTTTTTCTTTGGGATGTTTGAAAGGCAACCCTGGAAGTGAAATTCCAAGAACTTGCGAAATGGGTATAGAGAATAAATTTTGGCGGTAGCCACTTAGCCAATTCCCAGATAGTTATTTAGTATCTTGACTTATACAAAAAAGTTAAGATCTGCGAAAACATCATCCATAGACAGCGACTTTTATTAATTTAAAAATAAAAAATGTTGTAGCCCTAGTACCTAATGTGCTTATGTATAAAGCCATGTGATTACCCTCACAACATTTCGTAGGCGATAGGCGTCACATAATAGTGTTAAAAGAAGTAAACCAAACCAATATTTTGTGAACGTCAGTCAGAAACCGCAATTATGCACACACTACCTCATTTCATATCTACCCACTTTAGCACTCAAATGAGCAATGAAAATCGATAATTACGTAATATCGGCCTGTGTACCTAGTAGTCCTAGTACCTACCTATTAGCTAGCTAATTGACATTTATTACCCAGTATTTTATTGTGGAACTTTACCTATAACTACTTAGCCAAGTTCTTCAGCTAGCAAGCTTATGGGATCTGAAAAGTTCATACGACGCCCTTTTACGGAACTTCGAAGAGGTGCAAAACTTTTCCTGATTACAATCGACTTGTTATTTTTACGGTAATACTATATCGTTAGCAAAGGAAGAAAATCTTCAAGACTAGGTAGAGGTCCGTGGCAAGAAAACGATTTATATTCCAAATTGCAGTAGGTAGGTATAATTTAAGAAGTTCAAACGGGCGTACCTATGCATCTGTTACCCTATTCCGAGTGGAAAATTGTAAATATTTGATGCCGTTAAACTTTCACACTTCGACCGCGTTCTCACCTCGTGTCGACGTCTGCGAAATGGTCAAACATCAATTCATAACTGAACACGCGGGAAATTGCAAATTCAGGATTTTACGAATTTTTGCAAAAGCAATCTGCAAAGTAAAGCAATTGTTGTAGGTATGAAAACAGAATAAGTTTGCAGTTTAGGAGCATCTTTATAGCGCACATATTTCTCGTTTTACTAAGTTGGACGTTAAGGTTACATTTACTAAGATCATAAAAATAAATTTTAATTTCTGCTCGAATCCAAATTAAAATTTGAATGCTGGTAATTAGCCCAACAATTTAACAGTAAATAATAATTTTCTGTGAAATTCGAAACGACTGTTTTGCTAATGACAGATGTGACGAGGGCGACTAAAGGTTCTGGTGGCGGCGGGCGGCGTGCCAAAGGACGGTGGTCAAACTGACGTCACCAAAATAAATACGGCTTCTACAACACTGCTGAAGCTGTACCTAAATAAAGGAGCATTTATATGCTAAACGTCTGACTGAATGGTACCTAGTTTTTTACTTGAACCTAAGAGACAATTTCTCAATCCTAATTGGCATTTTAATTGGTTGTTTGAGGTCATCTTATTATCTTCTTGGTAATAAAACGTGTATAAGTCTAAAGAGGTACCTAACATATATGTAGGTATATTATCTTCCACATCATATTCTGAAGTGATCATTGTGCAGTCGTTAGATTTTTATGATCAACATTGCACCAACTTCAAATTGATTTTATTTAGATTGGTAAAAACGTTTTACCGTTAAAAGATAAAACCAAATCCACATTCGGTTGACTACAAAAATTTTTATCTACAGGTTTAATTTCACAGGAGATTGCGCAATTTTGCCGATCAATGTTAAACACCCACGTTAAAATAAATGTTATAGAGAAGCTACAAACAATTTTGTTTACGCCTTACAAACTTTGTTTTTATTTCGTCCAAGTAGACACATACCTATTTCATTGCATTAATATTATTCATCATCATCATAGCTTATAGTACTGTAGGCTAAAAGCCTCTCCGCTGTTCTGTCACTCCTGGGCCTACCGAGTTTGCGTTTTCCATCAAGTAGGATAGATTGGGTGGTTAATTTGGCTCTTTGATCGTCTGAAGTCAAGTTCCATTTTAATGTCGCTACTTTCCGAGTGACGTCTGTTATTTTCGTTCTAGAACGGATGGCTGTAGTCCTAACCCAGTCTGTAAGTGTTTTAACCAGAATAGTCCGTTCAATTGCTTTCTACGAACCTCGATCTGATTTCAGAACCGTAAATGTTAGAATAGGAAGAATGCTGACCTACGTCCACGAGTCTCTACTTCAAAGATAAGTTGAAGGTCACGCCCATCTTGATCTAGATCTTTTATAGTCTAAATTTCAATAACTCTTTCAGACATTTTCGTATCGTTTTTTTTTTAAAGGTACCTACTTACCTACGTCTATACTAATAGTGTAAAGAGGAAATATTTAATTGTTTGTTTGCATTGAATAGGCTCCGAAACTACAGGACAAATTCAAAATTCTTTCACCATTAGAAAGATACATCTTTCTTTACCGAGTAACAGGCTATAATTTATCATTTTACTCTGCATCAACATAGATCGCCTACATTGATTTTAGGTCATCTTTGTTATGAATAGTCATGTTTATAATATTGCTGAGCTAGATTTCGCTAGATCCGTTTACTCTGCTATAATCTTCAAAAAAATACTGCCATACTACCTATTTCTTAAAAGACTGGTGGAAAATCGTTTTCTGCCTAGTCTGCCCGCCTACTCCACGTGACGGATAACGATATTGTGACGATGGTATCAACTGGTGTGAAAAAGACTAGATTAATTGAAACACTGCTACTGTGACTGCTATTATTCTATAACATAGCAAGTGTTTAAAGAAAATACACTATCGTTACCAACGCAATCTTATTTTTTTCTTCTTAATTACATAACTGTCTAAAACATCGATTGAAAGTATTCAAATTAAGTACAAGATAATGTCCGCTAAGCTTTGCGTCATCTTTACATAAATAAGTAGTGGTTAACAACATAAATGTTAAAAATATGATTCATCGTACAGAAGTACAAAATACTTCTAAACGAAATGTTAATCGCATATTTGAATTAAGCAATGTCTTTATTCCTGGAATAATAAAAATATTCTTATCTTTCAATCATTGAAACTAAATAGTTCTATCTTCACATCCAGCCAGTGTCCTTAAATACTATTAAATTGTTCTTAAGGCAAACTTCCTTTCTTTGTTTGTATATGTTTTCCCAAGAGAAATTGTGTAGGTAGAAAAGAAGAGCAAATTGAAGATAATAAGATGAAAATATGGTAGGTAGTTGTTATTCGTCCAGTTTCATTTCTTTGTAGCATCGCCCTAATTGTTTCTAGATTTGCGTAGTTGTTTTGTACAAAAATTATATAGGTAGGTACCCATTAATGAAGGTAGGTATGGAGGATGCGTACTCCTAATATTGTGGCATTGATATTTATACCTAGTGTATACCTGAGTGGTAGTATGGGCAATACGCAGTGTTACCTAATTTCGATGATTTGGTCTCTAAGATTTTTCTATCCCTATCGTTATTTTAATGTTTTATTTTATAAAGAGAAGTACGTAAATTTTACATATAAAACAAAAATAATAAATAAGCTGAGTCCAGTTCCATAAGGAGATTAGGAAAACGTGGTGCCCCGTTTTAATTTAACGAACTCCATTTTGGCGCACCTTTGTAGTGGGAAATGCGACAGTGGCATATAATATATTTATGACAATGACCTTGCAGAAGATAGTGTTTAACCATGAAGTTAATAGTTGTATGTAGGATTGTAGGCATGTAGCGTGAGTTCAATCGATCGAGGTTTCAACGGTCCATTGACGACAAAATTGTTTGACACTAACCTGATGAAGCGAGAATAGACTGTAGCTACCTAGTGTACCTAACAATTATAATCATTAACCGACGAATACCGGAGTAGGTTCTATATTCATCTGTAGACAATGTACCTTCGTTGATTGATTGTTTGATGCGAACACAAAATTAGTTTAAAAAGGTTTTTTTTTTTTCGTCAGTTAATGTTTTTGTTAAAAAGTAATGATTTTCAATAGTGGAATGACGTACCTACATCTGCATTTCTCACCAGCAACAGGGCAACAATGGAGCTCATCCACCCCTAAAGCGTCGGTTCTATTCTCGGCGGGCTTCTCATTGACCTAGTTCTGTGAAGCAGACAGGCGCCGAGCTGCAACTCGCTTCTGCTAAATTAATACTAATAAAGGTAAATGGCTTAACGCAAACACAGCGGTACCAGCGGGCACGGGGCGCGGCGCTCATGCCTGATGCACAATTCCGTTTACCGCACGCTTTATCTCGTTACTGTGTGGCATAAGCCTTAGTTTAATTACACATGTTTTTGAATTCGTAAATGCTGAGATATGCAGTTGTTTAGTGCTAACAACATTTACAACATTGTCTAATATTACCAAAGCACTCAAAGTTATAGTCTAAAAACACGAGGAAATCAAGATAAGACATTAGCCAGCCGTGTCATGCATTAATGATTAACGTTTAGAAAATAATTATTTCATAGCAGCCATAGCAGGTATCTCATCTATACTAAGCTTAATAGAGTAGCACCATATATGCATAACACTCAAAGGAATCTGAAAAATGCCAAGCAATAAAATCCGTTATGACTGAAAATTTACCCAGTGCATTCTGTAGGAAATAGACTATGACACTTCATACATACAAAATGTCTTATTTTTTATTTTCATCAAACTAATAATGTAGGGAAATATAGGGAATGTGTTGAATCTTGCGTTTGATTTTAATTCGCTTTTATTTTTATTTAATAAAACCTTAGTTCTGTACATATGAGATTTCGGTTGTAAGTAGATTGTTGTTGTCTTTTTGTAAAAACTAATATTTATTTACTACATAAACTCTATCAAGCACTTTCTCAATCATTTCATTAGTTAAATAGTTTGATAGTACAATTTTTTTGCCTTCGTTATTAATATTCATACTATTAACGTTTTATTACTTTTTGTTAATGTCGGATCCCAGTATAAATTACCTACACAGGTAAATGAAAGCTATTAACGTGACTGCTACATATGACCAGGTGCGTGAGTCACCTAATGATACGAAATGTGTTTGATTAGTTAATTATGCTATGTTTTATCGCTAACGTAATATTCCTGAAAGATATTTGGGTAACTACTTTATTCGATGGATAATATACCCTTCTATTATCGTTAGAATGATACACATTTATTTAGGATCGTGTACCTTATAACTAGCGTTCGTTCAGCAAATCAATTCCTTATTCATCTGAAGGTCTTTCCTTTTATTTATATACCTTTGAAGCCCAATTTATAAAGACTTGTCATTGACATCACGATAATTGTAAGAAAACCTTGACTATTGATATTATCGTTACGTTAATTCGAATGCCATTTATATGGTGAATTGAAACACTATTTAACAACGTTTTTTATTAATAGGTAGTGACTTGTAAAGTTCCTAATTGCGGTTCAGTTTTCGTAACTTTCGTCTGTTTCGTTAATAGTGAAATTATCTAAAAGCTTTAAGGCTCTATGAAGTAACAAATAAACCAATATGCGCTGCATAAAACATAATAACATGCCTTAACGGCGACGCTACACCGTTGTTGCAAAAAGAAAGGTATAGGTAGACCCTTAGCGATTGTTACTTTTGTGCATGATTTTAATTGTAAATCACACTATGTATTAAAAGAGGACAACATATTTCAAATTAGCCTGTGTTTTTGACATCTATGGGAAAATTCTCGTGAACTGAAAAGTGACTAAACAGGCATGGCTAACCTCAAAACACTATGTTTTTTCTATTCTTCTCATTATTTTATGTTGTAGAAATAAAGCGAGACTATATTATTATAATCTTACCTAGTTTGGTTTGTAAACAGTAGAATCAAAACCATTGAGTTCCTAATTTGGGCATACCAAAGATAAAAAAGCTTATCATCACATCAGCCAACAGAGGTTCACTGCTGAACAAAGGAAAGAGCTTATATTGCCTTTTAATCACAAATTACCTTTGACAGCACATTTTTCTCTAAAAGTATTATATTTCCAACTCATGAAAACTCGTCAAGAAGAACAAAGGAATTCGTTAGTAGGTACCTTCATAACGTTGAACTAGTTGTTATTACATAATTTTAATATGTGCTGAGTGAGCGAAACGAAAATTTAATTAGCGAAATCAAAGTTCTTTTTTACTAAGTAGGTACTCATACACAACTGTAAGTGAAAATTTCTCCAGACAAAAGTAAACGCTATTAATCTCTTCGGTTTTGTCAAACTTATAGGTATCCTATAATAATTTTAAGTAAGACGCCATTTAAACCACTGAGATTGAGTTATTACTACGGCCATCTCAGTCGGTTATCATCAAATTATAAATAGGCTTTTACCTAACATTTAAAATCCATCAATAAAGTAAATAACACCCATCTGCGATCATTTCAGTAAAATATAAACGAACGAAATGAGTGTTGTCGATTTCACTTAAAACGTAAAGAGAAAATGATTACTTTATAAGGGTTCAATTCAATTACACTTCAGCAACTAGGAGAGCTTCTGTTTCTTCCTTAACGCCCGCTATAAAGAAATGGTGGTGAGCCAAGTTTTTAAATATTTGACCAAATGCGGATGTGCCGTCTCATGGTATTTTCTACATTACTACTAGTTGAAACATAATACGAGTATTTTCATTATTAGTGATGATGAACATGTTTATGATAAATGTTAGATATAGATAGTTAGTAACCGTAGACAACATTGTTTTGAATAACGATGTACGGATTATCTTTCAGCGAAACTTGTTCAATAAATCAGCTTATCTAATGAACACTAAGATAATAATAGATATTAACTAGTCTGGTCACGTGGTGGTGGGCTACATTGCTAAGGCTGGGTGTTCCTTGTTATTAAATAACTTTTATCGACCTACACCCCGCCGCTTTGCGTCCTCGCTACCAACCAATCCCCGACCGGGGAACTTATTACAAGAAATATCTACAAACAAGCCAATCTGAATAAAATGAAACCTTAAGAGAAATGCATGTTGTTTTTTTCATAATCTACGCAAATGTTCGTAATGCATATGCGGACGTAGATACTTAAGCAGATCGTTATATTGAATTAATTTATTAAAGTGAGCACCTACGTAAGACATTGTTTAACTTGAGGACCTACTACCGCAATTTTGAATGGCAAATGGTTGGTGGTAGAAGTAGCTTACAAGGATTAACTACCACTACGGCAAACTAAACAATGCTATTAGTACATTTGATACACAAACTAAATATTTCCCTTGTTCGCGAAGCCCTATAGTTCAACAAACGTTTGAAACGTTACACTTGGCATGATTGCTTGGCTTTTACGACCGGCTACAGACGTTATATTGATCTGAATTTTATGGCGTCTTAAATATAACCACAAAAACCTCTTATTGTTAACATACAGCCCAAACAAAATATAGCTACCGTACAGCATAAATAAGAATAAAATAGCAACAACGCGGGATTTACGTGTTTATTATAATATGAAATGCTGATAAATACATTTTTATTTCTCCTTGTCTGCTTACATCTTTGGAACAAACGAGTACAAGAAACCACGCAAAAACTGACAACTTTTATTTGTTTAAGTATATTAGAATCAAATCATAAATGTACGGTAAACCCAGTTAGCACACTTATTAAAGTTTAGAGCAGTTTCAAACACATTGTTGGGCTTGGGCGTCGTCGCGCTTGTCAAATTGGTGGTGTTTTACATTTAAACCTTTATTATTTTTCAATCTATTTCCGATTCAAAGGCCTTCGAAAAACGATTGGGTAGGCAAAAAAGATTTTCTTTCTCAAATAAACGAAGTAATAAAATCCGTTTTCTTTCAGTAGGATTTATATTATTGTCAATATTTTAGACTTTTATTCACCACAGTGTCACTGATGCCGAAACAGCAGTACGTGCTTCGTATAATAATTTGGTATTATTAAAGTGGTCTCGATCGCGAGATTAAGAGGTCAGCACGTGGCGGCACGCTGTCTCCGACCCTTACATTCGGCATCTACATAAAACAACTTACGACATTCCGGAGTATGTATTACACATTCCCGGGGCATTGACATATTTAATACAATATGAAACCTAGACTCATAAAATGAGGTGGATAAGTTTGCAAGGAACTAGAGTCAGCAACTTTACTGGAGATATTAGACGTATTTTTCTGACATTTATCGGGCTCTGAACGTTCTTTGGCAACAATATTCTTTTCCAAGTTCTGGAAATGTCCAAAAAAGGTACATAATTAGGTAACATAAACTTTTCATAAATATTTAATGTAGATATGTTCAGTAGTATTCAATTAAGAGCAGTTTGCAAATTCGATGGGAAATGTTTAGAAATACCTAAAATTCAAAAACCCCGCTTTCTTTTGAGGCTAAAAGTGAACATGATATCGTGGAGTGGATGGAATCTCCAATATTAAACGCAATTCCGCATCTATCCTCGTCAGAGGTCCCTGTGCGGGTCATCGTCCCCCCAGACGCGGTCCTTTCGTTTCACATTTCCCTTTGAAACTGTAATCACTTTATGTAGAATTCTGTTATTGCCATTTTTAGAACACTTTATACCTAGATCCTCGTTTTATTTTTGAGTTAGTATTTCATTTCTGCGCAAAAGGAGATGGCGGGACGAGCTAAACTGTTATTGGATGGATTGGCTGCAGAAAATCCTTTAAAGACTGCTAACTGCTTGATAACCTGAAAGGACGGGACGTTCGGCTAATAATAGTGAATAAATTAAAAAAAATATTTTTGGCAAAAATACTCTATTTGTATGTACCGTACTTTCAAAATGTCAAAATTCAACACACTTTTAAAGCAAAATATAAATAATTAAAATGATACGTGCACATCTAAGCGTCAAGTTAGGAGGGGTAGGCACTGAGGAGGTAAAAGCCTCCACATTGGTAGATAAGGCACGCACGGGCGGCACTGCGAATTTCATCACGACCCTCTCCTATTTGCGTCTTTATTTACTTGGTTAATAAAAACACTGTTACAGCACGTTTGTTTTAAAAAAAATCCTTTAGAAGTTACGGAGTCAAACGACCATTTTTTTCATGGTTTTCATTAATACTCTAATGTACGTATATTCTTTACGATTCGGATTTACTTAGATTCCTCTAATATTTTAAGTACCTACTTATAGCTATTTAGTTTAGTCATAAAAACTGAGTATTTTGAATTTATTTTAAACTTATTTTCATCAAGAATTAACTTTTTGATATTTTTTCAAAGCTTAATTTCAATACATTCGAATGACGCATTTTATAAAAACGTGAAATGTTGCCGGAGGGTTGAGGGCACGGCTCGTTGAGCCAGGATTGACATTAATTTAACTTTGAGGAAAACGTGAGGAGGCATTGATCACATCACCGTTTATATTCGCGTCGAAACCAATGATCGAGATATAAAGCGGTATACTAAATATTATGTAAACGGCATTTGTTTCCTCTGAAGCTCGTTTGAAATAAGGATTAACGTCAAGCGGGATCATTAAAAGGGAAAATCCCAGACGGCTAAAGCCAGCAACTCAACAACACTTCATAAGTACCTAGGTACCTACATTGTTTTAATACAACGTCATACAATATTTAATCCGCGGTAATATTGAAGTAACTTTACTAGTCGACTAATTCAAATCGCATCAAGCTACTGTTACTATTTTCCATTGTGGGTTTTGCAAAACAGATTTGAAGCTTTTCACAAATAAATTCTTACAAATAATAAAACAAACTGCTACAATATCTCTTTGCTTATATAATTTATTCAGGAGATAAACTTTATGAAGGTCTGGTGCAAATAAAACAATAAATTTTCCCGCCCGTCTGAAATATCCTGAACGATTTGTATATGGGACAATATCGCGAAGGAGGAATTCCTCAATATAAAAGAAACTGGGTCTAGATTTTTACGCATCCAAATGGATTTCGATAACCGAATTCTTTTCGCATGCCTATTTCTGATTCAATATTCTCTACATGCCAATGTCTTATTATTTAATAAGGCATCCATCAAATCTATTCAAATCACGTTCGGATTCCTATCTCAGTAAGTTTGATATCTAATATCTATGCATAGGTAAGACATTGAAAATTAGGCGTGGTGTGCGTACCTCATCCCTATAAATCTTCCAATCGACCGCAATCTACGTACATCAAGTCAAATTAACATAATACCACAAAATTTATATATGACGACGTCAGTCCGTCAGTCTAGTGGTTCGTACCGGACTGCCAATCACGAGGTCGTGGGTTCGATTCTCACAAGACACAAACATTTATGTGATGAACTTAGGTGTTTGGGTTTGTCTGGGTGTTTCTTATACATATATTATAAGTATATATTTACAAAAAAATATAGTACAAGCTCTGCTTAGTTTGGGACTAGATGATGTTGTGTAAAAATGTCCCAAGATATTAAAAAAAAATGTACTTTCCCATGTTCACAATAAAACAAGTTACTGCTGTGATTACCATCAGTAGATATTGATGGGATAACGCATAAACCTTGCGAGTTCCAAATGTGAAAATTATATTTACTTACAGAAAAAGAGAGGAGCAAATTATATTTGAAGAATACGCTACAAGATCAACGAACTGTTGAAACAATAGATGAATAATTCAAACACAAATCTGTTGGTAAGGTCCCGATGCAGAGCTAGTAAAACGTCTGTGCCCATGGGCGTACCCAGGGAGGGGGGGGGGGCAGGGGGGGGCAGCTGCCCCCCCCTGGAACTTGGATGCCCCGTAGATAAAAGTTATAGTAAGATAAAAAAAACCTTTTTCGTGTTGTGTGTAGGACGGAACAAACTTGCCCCCACAAGTTACAATAAGACTGGCAGTGACAAATTGTCAAAATAGAAAAATATTCACTATTTGTTGCTTTGTCAACAATTAGTTGCTACAAAAACGATTTTGTTGCTCAAACCAATCTTACAAAATTGACAACAATGCTAGCTTTACTTTGTTTATTTGTTTTGAAAAAATCGAGAGTGACGAGCTTATAAACACACCGGTCAGAAACTCGCGCGATCCCGGGAAGATATCCTATTGCCGATTTTGTAGGCGTCATTAACCAAGTTGAGCAACACAATTATTATATTGGATTTTGTTGATTCCCTAAAAATCGAGCGCTAAGCTAGCATGATCGGTTTATAAGGATACCGGTTCGTATATTCATCCAACCTTTACAGTGGCGTATTTACACTAGGGCCAAAAGAGCCATAGCCCGGAGCGCCAGGCTCCAAAGGGCAGCGCTAGCCGCACGGAGGTAGTAAGAAACTAATTGTAATTACCCCCTGCACTAACGTCGCCTGTCCTAGGTGGGTTCCCTCAATTTACGAGCTCACTTTTACATGAGACAACTGGAGGTAGTAACAAAGTAATTGTAGTTACTCTTTAACCCAGCCAGTCCGAGGAGGGTGGCCTCAATTTTCGAGCTCGCTACGCTCGCTTTTACATGAGACACCTGGAAATAGTAAACAAACTAATTGTAGTTACTCTTCTAACCAAGCCTGTCCGAGCTGGGTGGCCAAATTTTCGAGCTCGCTTCGCTCGCTCTTACTGTGTAAGATAACTGGAGGTCTAGTAACAAACTAATTGTAAGTATCCTTCTAACCTAACCTGTCCAAGCCCACCTTGGGCTCATGTTTTCGACTTCTCGTTTGCTGACTTTTAGTCATCAATTTTCATTGCTACGTTAAGCAATTTTTTTTTCTATTTATAAATCCCGGATAAATCAAGCGTTGAGTTAGCATGACTGGCTTATAAGAATACCGGTTAGAAATTCTGATTTACGGTTCTGAGTTTTGTTGATGACTTTTTTTATACCATTAAGGTGGCAAAAAAGCATACGGCCCGCCTGATGGTAAGCGGTTACCATAGCCTATGGACGCTTGCTACACCAGGGGTATCACTCGCGCGTTGCCGACCCGAAAAACCTCTTACAGGTTCATAGAGGATTTTTTTTTTTTTTTTTTTTTATTTATTTAATCTTTATGCAACAAAACATTACAATGGCGGACTTAATGCCTAAGGCATTCTCTACCAGTCAACCATAGGGTGGTGCAGATATAATGTGGTAGGTGCAATAACAGTCTGTGAAAATTCAAATAACTACATTTACATTAAATAATACTTTTACGACAATTCTATCGAAAAATAAACATATATTATATATAAATATATATATATTATACATATATGTATAAAATAAATATAATACCTAATATAATAAATACATACATATAATATATACCTTTAAGTTGTGTGTGATAATGATTCTGCACGAATTCTATCGAATAGGAACCTACGGAGATTCCTTTTAAATGAGTCTCGACTGGTAGCCATCCTGATTTCAACAGGTAGCTCATTCCAAAGAAGAATGGATTGAATATGGAAGGAAGCGTGAACGAAATCAGAACTGTGAAGGGGACAGTGAAGCAGAAGATTGTTTGTTGAACGCAAATTTCTAGTATGTGTAGAACATAAGTATTGGAAGTAAGGAGTTAAATAAGGAGGGGGATTTTGAGAGTTAAGCAGGGAGAAAAGCATTGTGAGGGCTCGCATATTTCTTCAGTTTTTCACTGGAGGGATTCACTGCGCCGACAGTTTGAGGAAATATTCCTCTTACTGCCAGCGCAGCGCATCCTTAGAAGGAGCTCTGGCGACGTTACTCACTGCAGGAACACAACACATAATAAAGTGTGTTATTTGGCTGCAGTTTTCTGTAAGGTGGAGGTACTTCCCCAGACTTTCCGGGCAACAATAATAAATTTCATCATCCGTCATCATCCGACGTCCGGTTCTATTTTTTTATGCTGACTCTCCAGGCGTCAATAACCATTGCAGCGTAGAGGAAGAAAACTATTATTTGATTCCAGAAAAATTTAGAGTAGCGTGACCGGTTTATAAAAGGATACCGTGTAGTCAGAAACTCTAAGAAAAGCTCCGATTCTATATTTTGTTGTTGACTCTCTATGCATCAATTTTTATGAATACCGGAAGAATCGAGTGTTGATCCAACATAACCGGTTTATAATGCATCAGAATCATCAACAAAATGTAGAATCGGAGATCGGGTGAATTTCTGACCGATATCCCTATATGCCATGCTATGCTAGCCAATAATTAAGTAGATCTGCAAATAATTTATTATTTATTTATTGTGGTAAAATCGAGCGTTAGGCTAACATGATCGGCTATAAGCGCACCTGTTAAAATTCATCCGATTTCCAGTTCTAAAATTTGTTGCTGGCTCTAAGCTCGTTCGACGTAGGGTCATACTCATAATATAATAGGTAGCAACAAATTAACAAAATAATTCGGTTTATCATATTATTTACTCTGATAAGTTTACGTATAGCTAGCATTTTTGTCGATTTTTCGATGGGTTTGAGCATTTTTTTTAATTCTGCTGAAATTCCACTGCCTCTTTTAGTGAGATGAGGGACCCGGAGCGGGGGGGGGGGTGTAAGAAATCCCTCAACTGCCCCCCCCTGGGCCAAAAGCTGGGTACGCCCATGTCTGTGCTGCTTCTCGAGTAAAGTACTTTATCGTATTAAGATTTTGATCACGTAAAACGAAACTTTCAATTTTATTCCCATCTTCATTATTAAGGCTTTTGTGGTAATTTTTGGCACTCTACTGGAATACAGAAAACGAGCTTCGATCACAAAAAAAAATATAATCTTATATTGGGAAATCTTTATAAGAGACGTTGGAATCAGCTGTTGTGTAGCGTTCAGTAGGTATACGCAACGGATTGTGTGTAGTGTAGGTAACCGGAGCCGCAGCGATATCCGATGTCGACCAACCGCCCTACGCATACATCTGTATTTCCAGTACTAGCACAGCTAACTAAAGAATATCAAATGACGAATATATTGCAGAAATACAGAATACTAATATGAGTCTACTTAAGCTAGAAACTATTGCAAACTTCTCGTAGGAGGGGAATATGATATACCTACCCAACCAGAATATCTTATTATATCAGTAATTTTAACTTGCCCTCTCTGATTTTAGATGTTTCAATTTTATTGTTCAGCCACCGAATAAATACATATATTTTAAGACGTGTTGCTACCCATATAATACAAACATAGGTAGAGGTACTCATAGCAAACATCTTATCTATAAATTAGCATTTATATTGGACCAGCCTCGTCCTGCAACTGTATGTCATTCCGTATCAGAGTGACATTTAGTTATCCTAGTTGCGATGGTGAATAAGCAACTGGGAAACTGAAAATTATGTAGTTGCAGTGTTGAACATTATTTGGAACTTATCTAAATTTCAAAGAGAAAATTAACGAATCTCTTATGAAGTTAAGATACGAGGTTACCTATAATTAATCAATCGACAAATGATGCAATGAAGTTATGCGATAACAATTTCTATAGTCACACACAGTGGTATAGGTATAAAATCTTGGACTTAGAACGTTGGTTAGGTACACACAGCGTGGGTTATGACGTCAGCGATGGCAGACGTTGCCCTACGCTACCCCGCGATCACGCGGCTTCCGCACACTTTGTGCTGCACGCACACAGACACAACTTATCTTCACGTCAGTAGGTAAGCGTACCGCCGTCCGCACAGTTTCCGCTTTCCACATGGTTTCAGCGGTCTGCTTTTACAAATACCTACACTTGTAAATGGCCGTGTGGCGTGACCCCTGTGGCGTTTTCATGTCAACGCGTACTATTCCTTAACATGTAAGCCATTTTAAAGACAGAACAATTTGAAATATATTAGGTTAGGCCTAGGTTATCATAGTAAATCCAAATGCCCGTAATATCAGAAACTACCTACATATCCTATCCAATTACTTGTATAACCGAAATTACCCTTTCAGAACATCAACATGAAAATAAGTTACTTAGCCTTATGTATATTTGTGCAAAGATTACGTACCTAAGTGATTCATATAAATGATGGATAGCTTCCGAAAGTTGAACTTTAGTAAATATTATTAGGTACTATCATACATCGTACCTACTGGTACTGGTAAGGCTGAGGCTCAATATATCGATAGGTATTATATATTTTACTGTACCTTCCTATACTAAAATTCTTTCACATGAATATCAATTTACAAGCAATTTATACGAAAACGCGGTCGGGATGCTGTGTATTTTTACGAAGCTACCTGTCTAAAATATAACATCGAAGTTACGCGCGACACTGCGAAACCAAGCCAGTAACCAAATAAATATAATCAAGTAGGAAATTACCCGGAAAATGAGATGTCGTAAAGTATTGGTTGGAAATGGAAATTTTGCGAATTTTTAATCACACGCCAAGCAAGGTTGTAAAGAAATGGATTCTTGTCAGGTATAATATACTTACCTACAGTTCGCGCCAAACTTATTGTCCGGGTTGAAGTTGGCACGAGCTAACTTTAACACGGCCGTTAAAATCGGAGAAAGAAAAATATTAGATTAGAATAATTTAAAACGACAGATTACGACTTGAGCTTTCGTTTTCATTTATTACAATCTAATACTTTTCTTTCTCCGATTTGTACGGCCGGGTTAAAGTTAGCTAGCGCCAACTTCAACCCGGACAATAAGTTTGGCGAGAACTGTACTAGGTATTAATCAACCCAATCAATGTGGTCAATTACAATTGATTAGTTAACTGTTGGTTTCTAAGTGTAACTATCCTGATCGATAGGACCGGTAACCTAAGTAAACATGTTTCCGGAAACATAGGTAACAGAAAGAAAATATTTAAAGGCATTCGACCAAAGTTCCTAAGAAAAATATAGGTAACGTTGAACATTCACTTCTACAGAACATTCACGTTTACCAACAAATTCACTCTATAAATATATATTTTTACTATTTCCAAGGGTTAACGTCAAGTGTGCCTTAAAATATTCCAGTCGACTTGCATTACCTTCGCTGCATAATTTACTTGAGCCTTGTTTATAGCCTCATTAATTTGAATGAATTATTAGTGAGAAGTAGAATAGAAACGTCAACATATTATATACCGTAGATGCTTAAATTTTCTACGATAATTACCCTTTCTTTCTAAAACGTTCTTTAAATAAGTGACAGCTAAAGTATTACAAAACAGTGTCATCACTGCCTTTGTCATCTTGTTGTGTATTAGTACTTATAAAGTACCTGTTATACATTCATACATGCGCCCTTTTTCCCATAGCGGTACTTAGCAGAAACTACAGAACGCCACTTGCTATGATTCTTGCATACTTCTTTTGCTTCGTCCACATACATACATCGTCATACACACGCGCCTCAAAATTTCCCCTCATGGTTTTGTATTCAACTAGCTACGCCCGGCCCCACTTCGTTGTGATTCAGTATTTTTTGAGTTTTCGAATTGGAAGGTGATTTATTTATTTGGGTATAACGATTGCATTAGGTATCTGTATTACAATAAATAACAATTTTATCATAGAAGCGAAAAGGCAACATATTTGAATAGACCTCATTTAGACATATCTTTCATAGATGAAAACTTGCAACCCGTTGGTCACTAAAAATGAGCGGTTGGTAATAAATTTCTATAACTCATGCAGAGCTCGTGCAACTATGGGTTTAGATGAAGAAAAGCCTGTTTTTTACTTTGCTTGGACTGTCACCCTTTTATTTGGGGAAAACAATTGGCGTCGAAAGTTCATTGACCTGATTCATGCGATTTTACTAGTACCTATATCAAGTAATTATTTGCGTGTGCATATTTCGTACCTTTAGATACCTATTTAACAAAAACAACGAAATAGAACAAATTGTTTTAAATAGAGATCTAAGTCCGAAACATATTTTATAAGAATCATGAATACTCGTAATGGACTTGACAAAATGCTTTGGTTACTTATAATAAAATTAATGTTGCTTAAAACAAATATGCTTAGAGGAGATTGCAGTAGGACTGAATTGTCTCTCATATCCATACGAATAAATTTTAAACTAAAAGAATAACAAGAATATGATGAAGTTCATGAACTTACCATGTATGCCTCATACAGATATTAGCGCGTGACCTGACTCCCGCCAAATTGAAGCGATCACCGAATACACAGAACGCATTTCACGGATAGCGAAGTAGTCCACGATCGATAATACTCGTTCACTACAAAGGCGTGCGGGTGCTACACGCAGCACGCCGCGTGCGTCCGACGCTCCTACCACACATATTATTCTCAAGTTATTATTTTACACGCACGTCCACTCATGAGAAAAGCAACTTGAGACGACCGCAGCGTTCGAAACCTTAATACTTCCCTTCGCTGCAAATATTAGGTGACAGAATCGAAGACGGAGCCAATCGAATACCTTCGAGCGAATTTGCACTCCTTCGAAACTAAGATAACAACATACTTCTTTACGAACTCGGACGGCAGTCGATGTTAACATTTTACACCAATATCCACGAAATTGCTTAGTTTTCAAAAGTAACGGCACAGAGAAGCAGAAACTTCGTAACGCGTCTAGCGAATACCAAAATAATATGAACAATATGGGGACAGGAACCGGAGTCGCGTAATAATAAGAGTGCTTGCGTGGGGATGGTACCGAGGGTGCATTGTGCACCGGCGAATTTTGGAAGGGCCCGTTCCAAAAGCCCTTGTTTGTTCCCCTCTGCACTTGCGCAAGATGCGAACCAGTTTTGATTTTTGTGAATCAACGTAGCTCGTTGAAGAGGGTTCGTTTTATCCCAATGCGCCGTTACGAGACCGGTATGGATCAACTGTCGAAGCTGATAACAATATGAAAACGACGGCCAAAATGATATGTTAACTTAAGGACTACACCCAAAGTAATACAACTGGATACGAACACTAATCATAAATATTAAGTTGGTCCTCAGGTCTGCTTAGGGTATCATAAATATTAAGTTGTTCCTTAGGTCTGCTTGAGGTATCAGAACGTCATAGATAAACTACAAGATTTATATAGGGCCATGTTTCACGACATCCCAAGTAGGTAAATCCCCGTTAAATTATTTGGCAGATAAATACATACAAAATTTTGTTCCATTAATTTATCCGGCGGTTAGCGGCTATCCAGATGGTGAAAGAGGCCCACATGGGTCTGTTTCACGGAAATTTAATAGGTGAAATAGGCCCTTATCCATGACCTTATCCTTATCCTTACACAAAGATGAAAAAAAAAATTCAAATTAGAGGCCTAGAGGGAACCGAGCGAGAACTTTACCATCCTTTTAAAAGTAGTCAATAGTAATAATAGTCTCTTTAATCTCTAAACTGGTTACGATAATTTGTACTTTGAATAAATTATACTGTGTACCAAATTTTTGGGGTACAGACGTGGTACAGACTATCTTTGCAAATAATGTATTGTATTCAATAACATGGGGTGCGTATATATGTAGAATAAATAATTAAGGTGGTACATAAACAGTAAATTATACACAGCGATGTAAATAAAATGGAAACATTTAAAATTTTGTTATTTTGATCCAATGTCACTGCTGTTCGCTATCCTCAACCTGAAATGTAGTATGACCTTTACAGGCTGCTTTGCGCGCTGCTAGCAACACTGTGGGTAGGTAAGCAATACTTCTAATGCATTCCATTGCCATATGATGTTGGTTTATTAGGCAGCGCAAAAGCAGTTTATTGTATACTTAATGTTCGACAAGAATCTGACATAACTTTCCGCCTTTTCTACATCTATACTTATATAAGTCTTTTACAGGTTTGTTATCTCTGAGAGGTACATTATCCATGAGTGCTAATGATACTTATTACATATAATTATAAGTGCCCGAAGCGAAGCGAGGGCGGATCGCTGATTAATCCATACCTACTGATATAAAAATGCGATAAAATTTTGCTAGGAAATAGAGTAAATTCATACACACTGAGAAAGTAGGTATGGCTACGATTTGTCTAATTTTTTAATGGTCCTATTGACTTTCCACAGGCGCAGTCTGGTACCATAAGAGCAATAACTTTGATGCTGTTTGTTACTACTACAGTTTGCTCAATATAAAATTTTTGATTACGAATGCATGAATTTTCTGCAGACAGTTTATTATTACATTTTATTATCTTGTATTATCTCAGTCTATAATTAAACTAAAGCTACCTCTGTACCTACTGTCTACTCTGCTAAAGATTCAAGTGTTATTATTTCTGACTCTGAATTTCAATGTATCATACAAAAATCCCATTGAAATAAGAAACTCCAGAATTTTCTATCTCTCCGCGAAACTTGTCCAATTTTACTTTCACAAAACCTTATAAAAAGCAAATGGATCCAGCTGTTCTCAAGTGTTGCGCTTACTAACAAAAATCATCTCCATACATATAATATACATAGCTTCACGTCTGTTTCACGTGGGAGAAGCAAGGACTACAGATATCCACTTGCTACGATCCGGGCACAACACTCTTGCTCATCTGTGCTCATCAACCTCCCCATGCGTGCTCATCTGTTTATGTTACTTCATCATAAAATCATCTATTTTCATGGGCGTACCCGGGGGGGGGGCAGGGGGGGGGCAGCTGCCCTAGAACTTGGATGCCCCGTATATAAAAGTTATAGTTAGATAAAAAAACCTTTTTCGTGTAGTGTGTAGGACGGAACAAACTTGCCCCCACAAGTTACAATAACACTGGCAGTGATAAATTGTCAAAATAGAAAAATATTCACTATTTGTTGCTTTTTGTCAACAATTAGTTGCTACAAAAACGACTTTGTTGCTCAAACCGATCTTACAAAATTGACAACAATGCTAGCTTTACTTAAATATAGCATAAAAATTGCTAAATACTATATAATCAAGGAAACAAATAGACCAATATTTGTTGCTGAAGACCTCATTAAAACAACAATTAAAAAAATAACCAGTAAAATATAATTCAGTTGTTTGAGGTAGCAATTATTATTGAGCAACACATCTTTCAAAGATCAAATGAGTTTGCAATCGCTATACTTATAAACCGGTTAAGCTAGCTTAACTTTCGGTTTTTCTTGCTCGACGTGACAAACTGACAATATTGATGCCTGAAAGAGATTTTCTTTCCTCAATTTACGAGCTCACTTTTACATGAGACAACTGGAGGTAGCAACAAACTAATTGTAATTACGACTCTAACCTAACCTGTCCAAAGTGGGTGGCTCGAATGTTCGAGCTCGCTACGCTCGCTCCTACATGAGACACCTGGAGGTAGTAGATAAAATTATTGTAGTTACTCTTCTAACCCAGCCTGTGCGAGGAGAGTGGCCTCAATTTTCGAGCTCGCTACGCTCGCTTTTACATGAGACACCTGGAAATAGTAAACAAACTAATTGTAGTTACGCTTCTAACGAAGCCCGTCCGAGGTAGGTGGCCAAATTTTCGAGCTCGCTTCGCTCGCTCTTACTGTGTAAGATATCTGGAGGTCTAGTAACAAACGAATTGTAAGTATCCTTCTAACTTAACTAATCCAAGGTGGGTGGCCCAAGTTTTCGACTTCTCGTTTGCTGACTCTTAGTCATCAATTTTTATTGCGTTTCAATTTTAATTCGTTAAGCAATATTTTTTTTCTATTTATAAATCCCGGATAAATGAAGCGTTGAGTTAGCATGACTGGCTTATAAGAATACCGGTCAGAAATTCATCTGATTTACGGTTCTGAGTTTTGTTGATGACTTTTTTTTATACCACTAAGGTGGCAAACAAGCATACGGCCCGTCTGATGGTAAACGGTTACCATATCCTATAGACACTTGCAACACCAGGGGTATCACTCGCGCGTTGCCGACCCGAAAAACCTCTCAGAGGTTTATGGAGGATTCACTGCGCCGACAGTTTGAGGGAATATTCCTCTCACTGCCAGCGCAACGCATCCTTAGAAGGAGCTCTGGCGACCTTACTCACTGCAGGAACACAACGCACAATTATTTGGCTGCAGTTTTCTGGAAGGTTAATAATAAATTTCATCATCCGTCATCATCTGGCGTCCGGCTCTAATTTTTCAAACTCAACAAACTCTCCAGGCGTCAATAACCATTGCAGCGTAGAAAAGAAAAGAAAACTATTTTATTTGAATCCAGAAAAATTTTGAGTAGCATGACCGGTTTATAAAAGGATACCGTATAGTCAGAAACTCTAAGAAAAGCTCCGATTCTATATTTTGTTGTTGACTCTCCATGCATAAATTTTTATGAATACCGGAAGAATCGAGTGTTGATCCAGCATGACCGGTTTATAATGCATCGTCATCAACAAAATGTAGAACCAGAGATCAGGTGAATTTCTGACCGATATCCCTATAAGTCATGCTAGCCAATAATTAAATAGATCGGCAAATAATTTATTATTTATTTATTTTGTTAAAATTGAGCGTTAGGCTAGCATGATCGGCTACCTACAAGCGCACCGGTTAAAATTCATCCGATTTCCAGTTCTACAATTTGTTGCTGGCTCTAAGCTCGTTCCACGTGGGGTCATAATATAATAGGTAGCAACAAATGAACGAAATAATTCGGTTTATTATATTATTTACTCTGATATATTTACGTATAGTTAGCATTGTTGTCGATTTTTCGATGGGATTGAGCATTTTTTTTTTATTCTGCTTAAATTCCACTACTTCTTTTATGGATTTGAGGGACGGGGGGGGGGGTAAAAATCCCTCAACTGCCCCCCCCTGGGCCAAAAGCTGGGTACGCCCATGTCTATTTTTATAAAAAACTTTAACTTGCAATTTTGTAATTTAACTTGCACTGGGTAAAATGAACAGACTTTGAAAAGCGATAACAAAAAACTTAATTATAAATAAAAACAAGCTTTTATTTAAAGCGCTCTAAGGAGAAAAAATATCATCATCTCCCTCCTCCATCCTCCTTATGGCAATTTACTTGGGATCGGCGCAAAAAGAAAAAAATCTACTTGGTTTTAAATAAATAACCCCAATAATTAATAATCATATTACAACATTTTAATTATATAAAAGTTTGTCGCGAGATTTAGTTATATATTATTATAAAATGGGTAAATCTAGTAATTTTACAAAAAAGGAATGCTTACGAGCATTCACTAGTATCAATAAAATATATTATCTAACCAGCTAGGTTCTTTAAAACAAATCTGATTTGAATTTATGTATAACTTTAGATATGCTTGATTTAGAAAACCTTGATAATGTTTTTATTGAAATGCAAACAGCCGCGGAAAACACAACATGCACACGCAGAATAATTCAACAATCTCAGTAGTATACAATTTATAACCTACTTGATCATAAAAGATGTTATAATCTTCTAAAAGAATAGCATCCGCCGTCGTCGCGCCTTCACCTTATCTTTCAGTCATAAATTAAGCATTAAAATATTTATTACTACTACTGTCAGGTCAGCTGTTTAATTCAGTTATTTGTAACTTTAGTGTTCCCGAACGAATAATTTTGTTGTGGCATGTTTCCACAAGATGGCGCAGACTAAAGTTTCTTTAATTCTCTTTGGTTTAGCGTTGCGCTAGAATATCGATTTTATGATACAACTCTTAGTGTGGACAGATGAAAAAAAATTGGACTAGAAACCATTTTATTCTATGAATCTGTAGGAAAATTCTGTATCTTATGTGGCTTCAAGGTATGTTATGATGATGGACAGTTAAACCAATATTTTTTGGCTAATAGAAAAGCGCCGCTGAAAATTTTGATACTACATGAATTTTAGGTCGACCACCCTGGCAATACAGAAATGTCTATGAATTTGACCCCGAAGCTCGTGTCCGGAGCAGAAGGAGTGTGTGGTGTAGGGCCAGGCCCTTCGTATTTGATCTTCATCTTGTTGAATATTGTGTAAAATGGGAACATAATAGGTAAATAAGATATTTTTTTACGTAAACCGTGGATAATATCTTGTTCCATTCGGGTAATGGACTTATTTTGTACCATTGAAAATACATCGCGATCCATCCGTACAAGTTCGTAATGCTAAGAATATCGTCAAAAGTCGCGTAATGATAATTTTGTTACTATAAAAAATTATATACCAGTGATATTTATAAAACGTTTGTGTTTTTGTTTTTGGGACTTATCTCGTAATCAAAACGGATTTTGTAATTTCGTTAAATTATAATGTCCTCTGGATTTTGGTGAAAGTGTTGAGACAATGGTGTATCGATTATTTTGCGCTAACTAAATGTCATCCCGGTGCCGTAGTGTTAATATTAGAAGTCTATGTTTGTGACCACGATTACTATTGTCTAGGCATCTACGCGTTTTATATTAAGCATGCAGAACTTCAATTTAGCTTGAGTGACCAAAATAGTGCCGACGTTTTCATCGGGACAAATTCATTCGCTCCTTGACAATATCTATTTTTTGACCAATTCGTGAGATGAATAAGAACAGCAAGATATCACAGAAAATATAAATAGCACTTATAAATTATAGTGTAACTATCGATTTATCTTGAACATTAACAATTGTGGTACCTACAGACATAATAAGGTTCACAAAAGTTTATCTTTTTACTAATACACCAAATGGATCTGCACTATATTTGAATTATAAAATAAAATACCAATATAAAAAAATATATTCGTATTATGACTTTATATCCGACTAGGTATTATTTTTGTTCGTTGTAAAACCAAGATTGGAAAAACTAACTAGCTATGGTTTAACGTTCTATCATGAAAAAAATGGTCATCATGCACGGATTTCATTATCTCATGCTGGTTAAAGCCTCCCTCAAACACTATAATTTGCCAAAAAATGGTTTACTTATATAATTCCATATTATGTACATTTAAAACTTGAATAGTACGTACTTTTTTTAATGTTAAATTATAATTGACATTAATATTTTTTATGACTTGCAATTTAACAAAATATTCAGAAAAAAATCCTTCTCATTCAGAACACCCATGCTCAGCAGTGAGATAGTATTGGTTGATGATCCTGAAAAATACGAAGGAATTGTAACGTAAATTTACAACATAATATCTAGTTACTTCACATTACACCTTTTAATGTATCTTTTGTTTTGTTTCAGTTACATGCGCAAATACTTAAGATTGGTGCCCAAAGATTAAGCAGTAAGTTAACTATTACAACTTGGTGAAGTAAGTATACTGGGTCCAAAATGGCCAATCCTAACCGTGAAAGTGTCAGTACGCGATTTTCTGATAATTATGATCTAAAGGAAGAACTGGGAAAAGGAGCTTTTTCAATTGTGCGACGAGCTGTACAGAAATCAACTGGTTACGAATTTGCAGCCAAAATAATTAACACTAAAAAACTCTCAGCTAGAGACTTCCAGAAATTGGAGAGGGAGGCCCGAATTTGCCGAAAACTTCAGCATCCTAATATCGTAAGGCTACATGACTCTATTCAAGAGGAGCATTTTCACTACCTGGTATTTGACTTAGTAACTGGTGGCGAATTGTTTGAAGACATTGTAGCCAGAGAATTTTACTCTGAAGCTGATGCATCTCATTGTATACAACAAATCCTCGAGTCTGTACACCATTGTCACCATAATGGAGTTGTGCATAGAGACTTAAAACCTGAAAATCTTTTGTTAGCCAGTAAAGCTAAAGGAGCTGCTGTAAAGCTGGCTGATTTTGGATTAGCCATTGAAGTACAAGGCGACCAACAAGCATGGTTCGGTTTCGCCGGTACCCCTGGCTACTTATCACCTGAAGTACTTAAAAAGGAACCGTATGGTAAGCCAGTAGATATCTGGGCGTGCGGTGTGATTTTATATATTTTGCTTGTTGGTTATCCACCATTTTGGGATGAAGATCAGCATCGACTGTATGGACAAATTAAGGCGGGTGCTTATGATTACCCTTCTCCTGAGTGGGACACAGTTACACCTGAGGCAAAAAGCCTTATAAACCAGATGTTAACTGTAAATCCAGGCAAGAGAATAACGGCTTCCGAAGCCCTTAAGCACCCATGGATCTGCCACCGTGAACGTGTGGCTTCCGTTATGCACAGGCAAGAGACTGTAGATTGCTTGAAGAAATTCAATGCACGGCGCAAACTGAAAGGTGCCATTTTGACAACCATGCTTGCTACGCGTAATTTCTCTGGAAAATCTATGGTAAACAAGAAAGGAGATGGATCTCAAGTAAAAGAGTCGACCGACAGCAGCACAACATTGGAAGATGACGATCTCGACAAGGATAAGAAGGGCGTGGATAGGGCTTGTACTGTAATTTCCAAAGAACATGATGAGGAAGCCTTAACGAAAGCTGATTCGTTTGGAAAAGCTCGTGGCGATAGCAACGCTTCTTTGCGTCGAGCTGAAGTTATTAAGGTAACCGAAGTGCTCATAGACGCAATAAATAACGGTGACTACGATACTTATTCCAAATTATGTGATCCGAACGTAACAGCGTTTGATCCTGATGCACTAGGCAATCTAGTGGAAGGCGTCGAATTTCATAAGTTCTTTATTGATAATACGCCGACTCATGTAAAAACCAATACAACCATCTTAAATCCTAGAGTACATCTCCTTGGTGACGATGTAGCTGTAATTGCGTACGTATGCGTAACGCAGAGTGTGGACGCCGAAGGACGGCGAGCTACGCACCAGTCACAAGAGACTCGTATATGGCACAAACGCCACAACAAGTGGACGGCAATACATTTCCACCGCTCCTAACTAGTCCCTTTTAAAACCCACTCCTGTACACCAGAGGATAATGATCTCTCAAATCATGTAATCTGTAATGGTGATGCCGCCGTTGCAACAATCAAGTATAACTTTTTAAAGTATTGAATGAGACTACGAAAAATATCCTCTTCGTCGTACCTATAACATTAAATTTATTATCTAATTCTGCTATAAAACTTACACGAATTTTACTAGAATTCTTTGTAATCCAAAAAATTAAGTTAATTACTTATAGGTAAATTAAATGTTATCAACACCAGTGTAAGCGATTCGGAAGTTAATTCCTATCCGTTAGTCACTTAAAAAATTACGATGTGGCTAAAATGTGATACCGTAAAATTCAATGCTTTGTGCTAGTTATAGTAGAGTGTACAAAAATTCTGATCTCTGACAAAATCGAAGATATGTCAACGAATATCGACGGAAAGTGTTGTATACCTATAAAAATAATGAAATCTCAACATAACAACAGATCTGATACTAATGAATCTTTATTATAAGTAAATCAGCAAAATTTTCAAGATTTAGAATTATTAGCACATTTCTCAGTAAGTCTCTCTACATTTTTAACTATGAATGTTTTGTCGTGCTTAAAAATGGTGTTCTATTTGTTATCAAATACCTAGATTATAAGATTTAAGTAACTAATTAATCATGCAGTTATTGGCACTAATCAATAAGCGTTACCTATCTAAACTCTACTGACTTCTAGAACATACCTAGTTTATTAACTTTCATCTATCTGTAGATATACATCTATTTGATTGAGTTAGATTTCGTCAACTATTTAGACTACTTATGTATTAGCTAGTGCAACATTAATGTGTGTATTTTAAGTGGATTATATCAATTTTGTCAATTTTAGATTTTAATATTAATGACATTATTCTGCTTTTGGCTTTTAACTTCAGAGTATTAGTGTTATGTATAAACACATTTCTAAATTACCTACTGTACCTAGGTACCCTACTACTACTTGATTGAGCTGAACTGATTTTTTGCTACATTGGTTTTGTATTCAATTAATGTTAGAATATTTTTTGGAAATTGAGATGCTTAGGATTTTAAAGTGATAACTGTGCAAGAGAATGGTCTGCTTGTTGGTATTGTATTAACTAAGAGGAGCTTTGTCAACAGTGATATTAATGTAATAATGTAAAGTGTTTTTTGCACAGTTTCACTTAAGAAATGTGCTTTGAATATTGGATCTTTATCTGTAAGTCTACAATAAATTCAGTATTTCCTAAAAGTATAATTATGTATAAATTACATTTAACCACATTTTTACAATTTTGTAATATTATATTTTAGAATAGTTAGCAAATCTTCATTTAAACATCAAGGGGTTGGAATTGTAATATTAAATGCATAATAAAAATATCTACCTACATAGAATTCATAATCAACTATGTATTTATTCATGATGGTATTTTCACTATTATATATTATAGTACATAGTTGTGCCATTATCATTGAATTTAGTGCCATTAACTGTAAAAACTAAAAATGTATTCTAGTCTTTATTGTTACCTACGCATATTTAGTAATTAATCAACATTTTTAAATTAATTTTGAACATATATATTTACATAATAATATACATAGGTACATAAACTTACATTGTGTACATAGATATTGATTTGCACATTGCATGTTTAAAAGTGTCGTCTTCGTCGTTAGATAAATAAAATATTTTCTTTGAAAATATTTATTAAATAATGAGGGTTTGTTATCTAGATCATGTTAAATTTATTTAATAATTTAATTCTACGTACATAGTGGCTCTCCGGTAATGGTAAAAGACTAGAATTCGCTCACGGAGCTTGCTGGACCCCAAGAGGATAGATAAATATAGAATCATCTGTTGTGCTAATCTGTCGTTGGAATATAGTATTATACAAGTAGGTGTAACACAGCTCGCTCGTTAGTTTTTTAAGCTCAGTCTGCAAATATCAGGCAGTGTGCAATTTTAATAATTTTACTAAACTTAATTTTAGAATTTAAATTGTCCTTACATTATATATTATGTTACAACAGTAGTATAACAGCTAACATATTCATGTATAATCATTTATGTTTATGTTTATCTAATGTGTGACTAGGTACACCTGAAAGATTGCATCGTTTCTATTTAAATCGCTTCCCAATAAAACCTTTTGGGTACCTATCTATATATAGATATCTATAATATCTAACTACATATTTTAAATTGTGAATATCATATACCTCCAAATAAAACACCAAAATTACTGGTAGTAAATTATGCAATATTTTATTGAATAGAATAATATGTTACACAACTTTCAATAAAATACAATATTTACTATTGATCTGTTAAATTTATATCAGAATTTAATCAAATAGGGTATGTATGTGACAATTATATGTTAAAAAAACCTAATTCAGTAGGGGATGCACAAATCTATCATAATATCATGATTATTTCTTCCAGAACACTTAATTTACAAGTATTGAGGGCAATGTTTTAAGTATTTTATGTATATGTTCAGTCTTCCTGAGACAATGACCCATGTAAACAAAAATAAATAAAAGGATATCCATTTATAGCTACTATCAGCTTAAATTCAATAGTTAATGTTATCTAAAAAATTCTGCTCTCCATGTATTGTTAATAATGCACATTTTACCTGTTTGCATTTATCTCACTGGCTTTTACATTTAGGGGAGCTTTTAGAATGACATTAAACTTTTTCCATTGGCTGCTTTTTATTATTATACATTTACAATACTTACTTATAAATTATTTTACATTAAAGGTGTACTTAAAATGTATCAGCTAATGTGACCATTTTTAAATTCATCATTACCATTAAAGCCTTTGTGACAACTGAAAGGCCAGTTACAAATGGTTACATGAGAATGAAGTGATTAAAAATTATATAGGTAATAAATATAATATGGGTGCATTGCAACATGGGTACATTTTTATATAGGTACCTACCTTCTAAAAAAAAGTTTGTGTCATAATTTTTGATTAATAATTACTTACATAGTTCTATTGCTAATAATCCTGAATATAATAACATTATCTATTCAGCTAGACTTGTGTTTCATGTTTTAAAGCCAAACATAATATTTTTAAGGCTATCAGCATTAACTTGAAATCATAATTTAGAGTGTTGTTAAGTTAATATGAGATGTGTTTAGTCAAAATTCCAGACAAATTGCACCCTTGCTTAGGTATATGGTTGAGATTATTTTATATGTTTTATAGTTAGAAATATTACCAAAGTATTTTGTAATTTAATGCACCAGAAATTTCTTTTAGGATTTGCTCTTTTAACATGATGGCTAAGTTTGTTGTAGAATAATAATATCCAATGTGGAAATATAGGTGTATTAAAGAATTGTCAGTATATTTGTATTCAACATAATTTCTTGGACCTCTGCATTGCCGATTATCATGTAAAATTCTCTAAAATAAAGTTCTTTTGATCTACAATAATTTATGGTATACATTTTTTACTCTATTGCTCTACATATACTAATTTATTTCTATTCTAATACTATACAATAACAACAGCCATTACAGTATCTATATTTTTTACATAGATATCAATAATATTTACTATGATTATGTTATAAACATGAGAAATTTAACAAAGACTATACATATTCTACACACTATACATATAATATGTACTATGATACAAAAATTAACAAATTATGAAACATACCTTAAACAATACTTAGATATTTCATCTTAGAGTGAACACCTTTGCAGCCATCAACAGATACATTGAAGTTCTTCAATACCTCATCAAAGTCTTTAAGTTCTCTGTTTCCCAACTCTTGCTTTATACATTCCCTTAAATGTTCTTCTGATAGTGGTCTAAATTCTACGACACTTTTAAATGTCTTTATGTCAGCAAAGTTGTTCAACAGTCTCTGGTGAAACAACTTATCACATTGTTTTATAAATTCTCTAGTGGACTCATAACAGTTGTAAATTAAGATCACAGTTACATGTTTTCCTAAATTATTACTCTTTTCTACAACTTCCTTGATTTGTGTCTTGATATGCATATCATCTGTATTCAAACCATCCACAATAATTAATGACATTTTACACATAGTTAGGCCAAGCATAAAGTCTGTGGAAAATGTATTAGTAAAACTCGGCATAGTATAATGATACACATTGGAGCAGGGTCCTATAGTATCTAACAATACAGAAGAAGCAAATGTTTTACCCACACCAGTTCCACCAGAAAAAAACATTAGTTTACTGGTTGCTTTTGTTTCTAAAGTCTTTAGTATTATATTTATTGCTTCTGTCTGTCCAAATAATTTATCTGAAAGATTTTCTCTTAATTCTTCCAGGTTGAATTCATCGCAACACTTTAAACTATAGATATGGAAAGCAATTATTGACATAATGATGATTAAGACATACATCACAATTTGTAGCACCTTATTCCTATAACTTTTAGCAGGTTTTTGTATGTTTATATGATACTTCTTAATAGTAGACTGTGCAAATGTATTTGTATTCGTCTGTTGAAAACTTGCATGACTTGCAGCATCAGCCTTTTCTGTCTTTATACATGTCTTCACGTCAACAGAGTCATTGTATGAAATATCCATTTCTTTAACCGACTGACTACTTAAATCTATGTCCATTGGCTCAAAACTTAAGTTATGACTCTCCATTATTTTTTATCCATGTACTGTTTATTTGTATAGTTCTTGCTACAATCTTCTTGTAACTGCTGTAGTGCACATTTAGCATAACCTCTACGGACGCAGAATTGATACAAGCAACACGCATTTATAGCACAAAGATTAGGTATTTAAACATGGATATTACAGTTACTAAATAATAACTAAAGACGTATCAAGTTTTCTTCGTTTTCTTTCTTAAATTTTAAATTTAACCACCACAGGATGGAAATACGAATTGTCAATGTCATAATAATTCGACAAATCATTGACACTTTGACAAGTTGAACAACAACACTTAAGCGCCACAAGAGCATCAGGGTAAATAAAAAAAAACTAAGGCCTGTTGACACAATCTCTTGATACAGTTCGCGCCAAACTTATTGTCCGGGTTGAAGTTGGCGCTAGCTAACTTTAACCTTTTATCCCATTAGCGCCACACTGGAGAGTTTTTGAAATGTTGAACTGTACTGTTATTTACTGCTTTTTCCCATACCAAGTCAAAATACATCAATGTTATCATTCATAGATTTCGAGTTTTTTTTAAATGAGATATTATTATTCTAGATTAGAACCAACGCTAAATTACAACTTAAAACATCTTAGCATCTTTAATTGAGATACACGTCGACTATTTCAACACCCAAGTCTATTGGATGTTAAATAGGTAATTTTTTTTATAAATTTGAAACATCTTCGGAAAGAAACATTATTGATCTAAGAATGTAATGTAATTAATATATGGTAATAAACACACACCCACCTCAAAATTATTATAACCTAACTTCTTTGAATTTAAAATAATATTTAAGTGAACCATTACTAAGTTAAACTAACATCGACTAAACTGATTCCTTTGTCGATATACATTTTTGAAGAGCAGCATCCCTATTTTCCAAGAAAGGGGTCATTGTGCCATGCCTGTCACGAACGAAACAGAAACAACAAAAATAACGTTATTTTCGAAATGGTCGATAAAAATGAATGCCAAAATATTGCATATAAATCAACGCCTCCGCCAACAAATAGAAAAGTACGAAATCCATTTGATAAAGCTTTGATCGATAAGTTACACAAACCAATATGCAGGTCAGTTAACTTTTTTTGTTTCCTTTCGTTTTCTCGTTTGAATTTCTTTGGACGGGAACTAGATTTTTTATGTGTTCTTTAATTCATAATTAGTCCGGGGATGTGCAAGATATATAAGAAGAAAAACAATGGTTCCTTCCGCTGGGATATAGACCAGGCGTGCACTCTGGTACCAGCAGACATTGTAGCATGTAATAGCCAGTTTGAGCCCTCGCCCGATCCTGCCTTAGAAAAGATCGCTGAAGAGGCTACAGATAGGTAAGTTAAGACCTTTTTCGGTTTGTTATTGTAGATTTTTTTTATTAGGTCACTATCTATCTAGGTACTGTGTTGATTTTGCATGTAAAGTTAATTCACTGATTTACTATGATTAAAAGCAAAAGGAAGTATTTCACCCTTATAGTCTGACTGAAATATCTGAAGTCTTACTATATCTTATCATAAATATATCTCAGTGGATAAGCCACAAGTCATCTTACATTGTAAACATAAAATTGTTACTATATTAAATTAGTACAATTTAATCATTTGAACATGCTTCATACTTAACAATACTGAAGTCATGAAGGACATAGTATTTTTTTAAAAAAAAACAACCATTACACTTACAGAAATTAAAAGATTTGAATGGTTTTCATTCTGCTTGGGGTTTGTCTATCTGCAGCCCTGCATTTGGGAACATTGCTGGCTGAGAAATATGTAATAAAAAAAATGAACATAGTTTTTTATCATTGGGCCTATTTTCTAGGAAATAATGTTATAAATACAATCATTGATTTCTCAATATAAGAGAAAGTATGAAAATATTTCTTGAATTAATTTCAGATTCTTCTCGCAAGAAATGGTCATGCCCAGTCCATTGATAGAATCATCTAAAAAGGTAAAACCACTGCTGCAAACCTCTGTTGAAGCTAGTATTCAAATAGACAGCTTGATTAAAGAGCAGATTGTTCTAACAAAAGAAGGTTAGTAATAATGTTTATATTTTAAATAAGTAATAAAAAAAAACACTACACTACAACCTACCTATTATGGTTTTTCAAAATCATTAACTTACTTTACAAATGCTCAACAATAGGTAAACTATTGTTACGGTAGATTAAGACTTAGAATGTAGTGTGTCATATTGTTTGCATATTTGCAGTTAATTCTTGTGTCTTTTTCCTTCCACTAACAATTTTTATATCATTGTTGGGCACCGTCTCTCATAGTCAGTCAAGAGGGGATAGGTCATTAGTCCACCATACTGGCCTATAATGCAGTATGGCCGTTCTTTTTTCAAGTGTTGCAGATGTTTTCTCAATGATACATGCTCTAGGTGACCACCTACACTGACAAAATCTCTTAACTAATAAGGTTCCCTCATTTTAGTATCCTTAAATGTTAAAAGGATTTAAGACCAACAACTAAGCAGTCCCTGGTCACATCACTAGGACTGCAGTCCATATCCACAGAATAAGAAACTTTAAAAAAGAATATATTTTCAGTTTAGTGGTACAATATTGTAAGTTTTAAAGCTTTTAAAAAACTCTTGGGTAATGTCAGCAACATCTACCGACAGTACATTACTTTACATTCATTTAACGTAACTTTTCATAGATATTAGGCATTTACTAATGCAAAAATATTATAAAATATTTAATGTTTATCAAATTTTATATTTTAAATATTTTCATTACTACTATATATTAATATCAGTTTCAGCACAAACAGTTCTCACTCTGCCACCACAACTGCCACCAGAACTTGAACTTCTACTTCAGCCGTTTTGTACTTTTACACAGGTAAAGTAATAACTACAATATCTTTTTATGTCTGGACTATATTTCAATCTAAAAATAGTGCTCACTATTGATATTTTATTATAACATTTAAACAACATTGTGTGTTTGCATGCAATCCCTGAAGAGTTAGGCAGGTGTGTACTGTACTGCTCTACACCCAGTGTGTGTTGGGATGGTTTAGGTTCCTTGCGGGGTGATCTTATTGCTATTAACTACTCACATATTTAAACCAACCTGCTACTGAGGATTGCATTTAAAATCTCAAATTATTATTGGACATGGGAGTCAAACCTAGGATATCTAGCCAAAAGCCTAAAACATTACAAACTAAGTATACATATAATCTCTAAATAAACTTCTTATAATAAGGTACTTAAAACTTGTGCACTGTCAGTCTGTTGTAGTGCACTTGCAGTTCCTTAAATTTTCTAGTGACCACTCTTCCTATATAAATGCTAATTGTGCGCTTGGATCCCACATGATCTAAATAATTTAATTTATGGATATGCAAGAAAGTCATAATGAAGTACAAAAATGATAATCATGTCTTTGGAATATGGTTTCTGGCAAAGCCTTACTATTTACAGGATCAGGACATATCAGGCGAATATGAAATCACAGCTAATGGGTCTTTGCGGCGTAAGCTTTTCTTTGAAGAGCACAGTGATATGGAGCACTATGACTCTGAGCAGACTGATGATGAGATACACGTGGAACAGCGCCCGCCGTCGAGCTATGAGGCCCATACTCCTATTGTGTTCAGTCCTGATCTTGTAAGTATGATTAAAGTAATAACAAAATAAGTATCAGACCCTGGATTTCCTAATTATCATTTTTTAATATCTGCTGTACTGGCACATCGTTTTTCAATTATAATAATCAAGTGATGGGTTATTATGTATATACTTTGAATAATATTTCAAATTGTCTACAGAGTCGAGACTTAGTGTCAAAAGGCATGAAGCGTACCTTTGGTACGCCATTAAAGAAAGGAACTTCGAGTAACAGTAAACCATGTTATCGTAATAAAATACTGGATGTGGTGGACTTTGGGGAGCCATGCTTTAGTCCCATAGAGTTTCGGACACCGCGGCGCAAAGAACTCGACAGCCAGTGTCAAGGGTCTGCTACATCATCTTCTTTAGCCTCCATATCACCTGTGACTAAGGCTACTTCCAGTGATGAAGAGGTATGTTATTTCCTATCCAGAGCCGCATTTAGAGGTGTAGAGGCCTTGGGGCAACAAAGGAGTAGAGGCCCCAAATTATTATCCAAATAAAATGAAAAAAAAAAATCAGTCGAGTTTTCCAATAAAAAATCATATTCATGTTTGTACAAAGGTAGAGATAAAGGTAGAACAGCGAAAAAAATATATCAACGGAAAAGTTGTTTACTAGCGTTTACTAGTCGGAATTTAAAGGATTTTTTTCGAAGTCTCTATTGTGGGGGCCCCTCTTTTCTGGAGGCCCCAGGGCAGTAGCTCCTTAAATCCGGCCCTGTTCCTATCGTTATTGAAATAGTTTCAACATAAAGTTATTGGTTATTTAAAACTCGATTGTGTGTTTATACTGTAACTTTACCAATACGTCAATCTGAATTAATCTAAATGGTAATTTGTCATAATTGTATTGAATAACAAAATCACACTTTCAGAAAAACAATTTCACATCGCCTGAATGCGAAGCGATGGCTACTTGTCTCGTCTGCATTGAAGCAGAACCGAAGAGCGAGAAGAAGGGACCTTGCTTCTGTAAATTAACTCCAAATAAAATAAAACGAAGCACGTCGCTTAAAGAGTCCCCGCAAAAGAGCAGGAAGAGTTCTTTCTCGTTTTCTGAAAAGCGCAGTCTTAGTATGTCTAGTTTGCACCGGAGTCGCTCAGTTCAGAAGTTGGACTTCAGCATGGATATGAGTATTGATAGTTCTTTTCATAACCATTCACAAGGTAAGGATAAATTTCTGATGTCATAGGATAGTTAGAAAAATGCAGATAAATGCTAAAATTCTAATTCTGATTCTAATAAAGGTCAAAATTTCAATAATCCACTTCGAATTTTATACGACCGAGAATATTTTGACGATTGTCAATAAAGATTTTTTGAGATATTTTATTTTCCTTTTCAGCTTATTCTGAGACCAGTTCGCCAAAGAGTAAAGAACCAGCTTGGTCAATTGTGGACGAAACCAGCATCCACCACTTAGTTAAAATGGAATCAGAGAAGAGTCTATCAGCCGGGATACAGTCGTCTACTAAAATTCACTGTGTAAACGTTAATATAGACGACACGCCGATAAAAGGCAAATCAAAGATCAACATTCGTTCTCATGAAATTTGTAAAATTCGTGCGCCGATACCTTTGAGCCCACTGCACATGTCACTAGACAATAGTATAGATAGTTCCGATAATCCACTCGGCTTGGAGGATAAAAAAATAGACTTTAACAAAGTTGATCTCAAATTATTGACTGAAAATATATCTCAATTTGATTATACTACTAACAACGCGACCAAAGTGGGCGGTGATAGCTCAACTAGTTTTAAGAGAGTAGACAGTGGATTTAATGAGAACACATTCTACGCAAACGCTTCTAGTTACTATGAAAGTGCCATAAAACCGTCAGAACTGACTGTGACGAATGTATCAAAGACTAATAATAAGAACGCTTTGAAAGAAATATCAAATGTTAATTGGATGAGAGTTGATAGTGGATTTAAAGATGAAAATTCTTCAGACTGTACGCAGTTTTATCCCACGCATGAGAGTTCTGGGAAAAAATTCACAAGCTTCCACTTTTCTGAAGCAAAGTTGGAAGATAAAGAGAATGTGGTAACTGAGGATTTTGACAAGTTCCTGGTTCAAGCTACTAATAAAAACGAAGCCATGTCAATGTCAGATATTTTCACTGACGACATGACTTTTAACTGTAATTTCTCTTCAACTCCATCTAAGAATAAGTCACGGAAAGTTCTTTCGTAATTAAGTTAATTGTACCTTTTTTGTAAAACTATGAATTTTATATGCATTTACAAAAGCTAGATATTTAATTACTAGACTGTTTTTGACTTAGCTCCATTATTGTGGATGATTTATAGAATTATGATGAATTGATTTTGTAAAAGGAAGTATAGTAGTAATATTTTTGCATGAAATAATTATTTTTGTGGGTTTTGAGATATGTGTGTTTACTTGGGTCAAGTAAAATTTAATAAAGTTTCAAGACTGAAATGATAAATGTATGTTTCCTCGGAATGATTAATTTGTATGTAACAATAGTCTCACGAGGAATTGCGCGTTGAGCCGACGAATGTCCATCACGATTCTGCACTATTTGTCTTATGACCTCTTTAATTAATAGGCAACAATATATGCCAAGATAATGTTACCTATTTTAAATTGAGCTTTGTTGTATCTTTCAATACATCGCGTGCAATTAACTCCATGAGTAATAATAATTAAAATGTTTATTAAAAAGTTTGTTTTGCTTAATTAGAGGGCATTATCTGAGTACCGTTTCAAAGTCCAAGTTTTGTTTATTCTTATTTTTAATGTTATTAATTTTATCTTGCTTATATTATTTGGTGTTTGAATTTGATTTGCATTTCAAATTCTAATTAGATAAATTGTGATTATAATAAAATAAACCTTAAGTGGTGGACGTAAATAATTTCAGAGTCGTACTTTATTTTTTATATAACATTTACAACAGGAAGGATAAGTTCAAACCTCACATAGAATTAAATCCATTATCCTCATTCACAAATCTGCAAATTGCGTGGTCATCTGAGTGTGCATTAATAAATTAGACTGCAGTATACAGTAGTAGCTATTACTACACGTATACATACAATTGTCGAGACTGTTCGTGCGTCAATCGTTTTTAACAAATAACTACACGATAACGTTGTAACCTCTGTTATCGCCGTATCCCGGAACGTCTGCGAACTCCGAGCATTGGGGATACATTAGGTAACAACGGCGGATACTGTTCTGTGCATATACCACTCTATATAAACCACCGTCCAGCTCTGTACATGTCATTTCACAATAAACTTTGATGGTGACAATTAGCAACATCATATTGTAACCGGCTGCTCATCTTCTGATCATATTTCACGACGTTCGGACTTTACTGATAACGTACGCAGTGACGTAAACACGTGCAACTTTGAATACGACTTATTTTTCTAATATTTGTGAACATTTGTGTACGGTCAGCAAAATGTATAACAGAACAAGTGCTACGTTGATGCTGCAGACGATTATGGTGCTGATGGATAAACAGAATTCAACTGATGTCACCAACTTCCCGGGCTCTTTTAACGGTATGTTTTATTGCTTACTTCTTAATATTTAGATGTACATATTACTACCTAATTTTGAGTACTTAGGGAATTCGATCTCGCTTTAAAAAATATGTATGTAACATAATAAAATCGTATTTAGGTATCAATTACGAAAATCTCAGGATTTCAAAATTACAATCCCGAAACTATTCATTACCTTAGATTTTTAATATTAGCACAAAGTATTGAAAATGAGAACCACACGCACGGCTACACTAGTATTAGCTAATCTGTCCTTGTGCGCAAAGTCCATAAATGCGAGTGTATTGGAAATGGAAATGTATACATATCACGTGATTGTGTACCTGGACCTAAACTCGAAAAAATTTCGCCCCTTAAACCCACGCACTATATGTAGTGCGTGGGTTTAATGGGCGATTTTTTTTTCCCCTTAAACCCTCTGGAGAATCCGTTCTTATAAATTTAATGTTTATAAGAACGGATTCCCCAAAGGGTTTTAAGTAGTGTACTAATGTTGGGTGACATGCAAGCGACATGCAGTTTGCGGGTATGTTTAGGTTCCATGGTTCCATGAAGCTAATCCGAGCCTATTGCCATCAATCGGGCACGAATCCAAAATTCCGAGCTGGTACCGGAAATTAAAAAGAAAAACCCAACACGCCTTGATCCCGAAATGGAACCCTTATGGACCTCTTGCGTAGAAGTTGCGTTTACGACCACTAGAACAATGAGGCAAACATACACATATTGCTCTTCACCACCTCTGGATAGCCACTAACCGGCGGATAATTCAAAAATAGAACAGAATTTGTATGAAATTATCTGCCAAGTAATTTAACGGGAAATTACTAAGAGTGGGAAATCTGCCTAAAATTAATATTTTGATAGCCATGGTGATAAATCATTACTATCATATCAAGTTAAAATGGACATGTGCGCGAATTAAACTGTCGAATTACATTAGCATCTGCCAATAAAATTATATCATAGTTTCATGCCTGTTTTCCATAGGGGGAGGCAGAGACTAGCTTTCCACTTGATAATACACCTAAATACTTAATTTTTATTACCCGTCTGTTTTTCTGATAGCTGTACCTGTGTTTGTTTTGCAGATGATGTGGAGTTGGAGCGTTGCTACGGGATTTACGGGTGCTTCTCAAAGGCGTATCCATGGACGGAGAACCGGCCTGATAACTATTTCCCTGTATCACCTGAAGCTATGGCTGTACGGTGAGTAATTGTGACTCCATAAAATAAACCTTTTGACTTAGTCTAATAAATTTAATTTGAGTCGGCGGACGTAAACAAACAATTAATAAAGAGAATACTTATTTTGACTTAAGTATAGTTACGAGTCAGTAAGTTTTTGTTGGTCGTCAGTTTTTAAATACTGTATTTTTCCCCCAAATATAACATACCATCACGCCTGTATTCTCCGAAGGGCTAGGTAGAGGTGTACTACTAATGTACAGGTACACCCTAAGTTCGCCGGTGTGTTATAGGTTGCATGTAATACCTAGGGGGCCAGCCTATCGCCATCAACCGGGCACAAACCCGAACTGCTACTGGGAGCCTAATAATTCCACAGAAAAACCCAACAACATTTTGCTCAACCCGGGAATCGAACCCTGCAGGACTTCTAGCGTAGCAGTCGTACTTGGGACCACTAGCCCAACGAGGCAGTTTTTAACATATTTGACGGAACACAGAGACATTATTTGATTGTATATTCCATTAATAATACGACAAGATCGGAAAAACCAAACCTCTATCGTAGGCGACATGAAGCAATACTTACATCTTCCGCAGAAATAAATTTCATCATTTATTCGGATCTCATATCCTTTTATCGATATGCCGTAAAAACGTTACTTTCATAATAAAGGAATTGCATTGTGTTATGTGTGTTTGTCCTTATACCTTAGGCCTAAAATCCTGCTATCTAACCTAATTATATCATAGTTAATTATATCATCTTTGCTATAAAGACTTTAACACTTTAAATATTGTGTTAAATTAAATATGTAACAGTAACAGTGAGTGTAAGAGTTTTATCAATATCGTTTTGACCACCAAAAGCCAAGCGAATAGCGTAGAAGCGTCAATAAAGCAATTGGGGGCGTGGTCGTCAAATAATAATTCTAATATAAATTATGTCATTTTATTAAACTGATAAGAGTTGTTTATCCTCTTGCAAGGCGTGTGCATTGATAAAGAATAAATCCAGAAACCTCATTAGCAGTGGGTACGTGTAGGTACTTCGCACACAAGATCCGCTTCGTATTTACTATGATTTACGTACAAGTCTCGGCACGATAAGGCCGAGGGCTCGTCCATGACATCAATCAATCATGAACAGAGACTAAACAAATGTTTACGTCCCATAATTGCATAGTGACGTGTTTATCAATTATGATAAACAATGTTTTTTTTGTTCAGATGTGTCTTTTATCATCGCCATATACCTATTTTATTGGAGGTCTATTGACCTTTAAACGTTCTGGACTTGGACCATTAATAAATAATTGATAATGTTTGCTCAGTTCTCAATTTAGACATAAGTGATTGAATTTATCGTTCTTCTAAGAATACATTTCTGATATTCTATCGTTATCCTGTTTCTATTTCAGATATCCTGCGTTTACTAGGAGGAATCGGAAGATACCAGTGTTGTTCGAAGCAGATAATAAAGGGCAAATAGCAAACGCTAATCTTGATCCCCGAGGGCCATTTTATTTTATATCACATGGTTTCTTGGAAGGCGGGCATAAAACTTGGGTTTGTAATTTTTTTTGTTCAGTAATGTAGTATCTGGTACTGGGGAAAAAATGTGAAGAAATCGTCGCACACCGAACTTCCTGTAATAATATGGTCGTGCTACGTAAAGACCCGCGTCGGCTGGTAAAATCAAGTACTGAAAAAATCGACTCGGACTCGATCGACTTGTAAAAGCCCTATTTACTGAAATAAATATCAGTCTTCTATCATTATTTCTGTGCAGATTCAAAATGTGGCGGATGCTCTTCTTAACCTACAAGGCAACGAGGCAGCAACTGTGATCGTGGTGGATTGGCGAGGCGGATCCCAACCACCGTACGGCCAAGCAGTGGCCAACATTAGGCTTATTGGCGTCATGACTGCTCATCTCATTCATAATATTTATGTAAGTATTTGTTGTGATTGGAACTTTTTTTAAACAATAAAGCCTCTCCTAGACAGACGCGGCCTGTGTGGGCGGTCAATACGACTGACTGATTAGTAACTATTACAACTGACTGACTACCGTCACCCGTCTGTATGGGAGAAGCTTAACTCGAACGAGATAATTACAAAATATTTGCTTCCTTAAATAGTTCCAGTTCAATAATATCTTGATAATTGAATGGTAATTTCTAAAAGAAATGCATTAACAGTTTCTGTCAGCAAATATCTTGGGGCTATTCAATTGATTGGTCCAGTCAACAAGTTGTTTACGACAGTAATGATGTTATTTGCCTCATACATACTGTGCTCCATAATTCTAAAGTTATTGATGTTTTTTAGTAATTAAGGAATACTTTAGATAGTAGTTTATTTTTATTATAAATCTCTTTTACTTGGAACATTTGACAATGTTTGCCAGTAACACCTAACTTTATGTGGTGCACGACAATTTATACGTCGCGTGTAGTAGTAATATGGTTATTTAAAAACACCATTAATTGAATGCATGTGTGTAACACAATCATCAGGCTCAGGTAGTCCACTGGTGGACAAAGATCTCTTCTAGGAGCTATTTAGCCCAGTCTTCCGCACCCCGACTTAGTGGCTTCAAACTTTAACAAATATTCATATTACACAATTTTTTTAATATTTCGTTGTCAGAAAAGGTACGCCAATCCGAAAGGTGGAAAAACTTCCCATGGTTCTACAATTAAATTAATTTGAAATGCAAAAATCTAAACATTCTTATTAGGTACAACATCCAACATTAATTGTTTTTTTTTTGGCTTGGATTAATAATTTATTTATTTATCCGTGGTAAGATTATACGATTTCCAATTGAATTTGTGAAATAATACCCATCTGTAATTGTGTGTATATTTTTTATAAAATATATTTTTAATTTCAGGATGTACTCGGGTTGTCACATATAGACAATTTTCACTTCATTGGCCACTCTTTGGGAGCTCATTTAGGCGGCTATTGTGGACACGCATTGCAAAAGGTAAGATGACATTTTACGAGTCGTTTGAACTTGAGCCTTATATTCAAGCACTTAGAAATCACAGGAAACACACTCTTTAAACTCTGACGAATATACCACACGTTTTTACACCTTCAGATTTCTCATTGTTTTGTTTCCTCTTTCAGAAATATTACTTAAAACTAGGCAGGATAACGGGCTTAGACCCTGCGGCGCCTTACTTCACTAAAACGGTTACTCTAGTACGTCTGGACAGGTCGGACGCTAAATATGTGGACATTATTCACAGTAACGCGATGCCATTGTACTTTTCAGGTAGTTATACCACACAACTATTATATAATAATATATAATTTATACCAGTGTTACAATTTGATGCATGCTGTGACACCTTAAAATGTTGTGCATTGACCTCAATTACAGTAATTAAGTACATCTTAGATATAAGAAACAATGTAGCAACTACTGGTTGTCCAAATAAATAAATAAATAAATAAATATACAATTTGAACGTAAAATACATTAATTACGTGTGTTGAAGTAAATTTTGCTATATATTTGCTCGACTCAAACTTAATGGCGGCTCGGAAGTTACTCGCTGCGCCCCAACTCTTACCCCCGCTGTCACATAAATTCGTTATTGCGCAGTGACTCGCCTCATGTTCCGAGCCACCATTAAATTTTAATCGCACTGTACCATAATTTCTATTACAGGTTTCGGTATAACCGAGCCAATTGGTCACGTGGATTTCTACCCCAACGGTGGCTCAACCCAGCCAGGCTGTAAGCAGGCGAATTCTCCCAACGGGGGCTCCACCGACCTGTCATACCAGCAAGTCGTCAAATACGTCGGCTGCAACCACGAGAGGAGCTACGAGTACTTCATAGAGAGTATTGCGCCATCCTGTCCATTCATGGCAGTGCAGTGTGAGTCTTATGACGTAAGTATGGTTTTCATTCCTTTTTGATACAAAATATTGAATTCCCTCTTCTTTGCCTTGTCTTTTCTTAACGCATGACATAAAGGTTCAGTAATTTTATTAAAATTCGTTCATACATGACATTACATTAGTGTTGTTAATAACTTAATGTGTACGTGTAGTTGTGAAAAGTAGTATACGCCCCGCAAACTTCCCCACTAGCCGGCAGTACGGCGGATGACGTCAGTTTGAGGTTAATTAGACAAGGTTCCAGCCCATTAGCAACTTGCGGGACATATATAAGAGGCGACCTTATTGCCATTAAAAACATGAAAATATCATTCATAAACTGAATAACTGCTCGAACAGACATTTGAATCCAGGACCCTTAGCCTAAACTTCTTTTGCAGGCTTTTCTTGCTGGTAACTGTACAAGCTGCGACAAACATCACTACTGCATACCAATGGGATATCATTCCTCTAATATCTATAAACGGCTTTTAGTGGGTGGACTTGTTGATACGAACTCTAATATTGCGCTTTATGCTATGACAGGCAACACCAAGCCTTACTGCAGTAAGTATTAGTTTTTTAACTAACGAAAGGTTTTTATAAATACAAAATAAGTATTTTTATCTTATTTAATCATTTTATTTAATCATTATTAACTCTAAGTGGTGCTGATGTATGCAATCAGCTGAACAAAGTCATTTTTCTTACATTAATCAACTTCGTCCAGTTAATACCTGGAGGTAGCACAACGTAAAAAACGCGTAAGTACCTTGTCCGTTCTGTTGTGTAATAATTGTTAATCAAAGTTAGGGTATATTTCCCTCATATAACATTTTAATTTTGAGGTAATTTACGTTAGTATCTGCTTAATTTTGTTCTTCTGTACCGACTCTCAAGAGAGAACTCTAACAAGAGAATAATTTTTCCAGGAGTACATTACGAAGTGGTACTAAAAGTGGCAAACTCCACGGAGAGTATAACTCACGGTCCCGAATCAGGAAAACTATCAATTACTTTAGTCGACAGAAACAACAATAAGAGTGAACACATGTTTTTAGATGATGAACAGTAAGTAAATAAAAGACTTCGTTTTACATAAATAAATACTGCCACACTTACTACATATTATGTGTATAATGTGTGTTTGGCTTCAAATTAATTATCGTACCGAGTATACTACATAAATAGCTTTAAAATTCTTACGGATTAAAAACTGCCAGTAATGTTTATTGATTGATTATTATTAACTGGAAGCTATTGTTCTACGACACTGCTTTATATATTGAATGGCGAATAGCAACAAAGTATTTTAAAAATGTTTTTCCTTTACAGAAAGTTCTACAAGCCTGGTGTTATTGAGACTAAAATGGTGGCAGTCAAGGACACCGGACACCCGCCTATATTTGTGGTTGTTGAGTGGAAGTATGAGACGAATCTGTTCAACCCTATGACGTGGAGACTGTTAAAGAGCCCCAGCATTTATGTCGAGTATATGAAGTTGTCTTCTATTGAATACAATACAGCGTAAGTATATAACTTCGAAATATAAGCCCTGCAAATTTAAAATGTGCCTCGTGGCCATCTTGGTGACGTAAAAATGACGTAACTGCACTGAGTACTCGTTAGTATCACAAGCCAGCAAGCATGACGGATAACGTCACGTGGAGTCGATTCCAACCCGTTAGCAACTTGTTATGATTATTTTGCATTTTTTTATTTTGTTTCGAGGATGTCGCTTTATATCTTCGATGTCTGTCAGCTGAATTAAATGTATTTCTTTGGGAACTACGCTAGGTTGTTATATATTTACTCCCAGTACCAAAATATAAACATAATTATATTATAATCATTTGAGCATTTCATCATAACCATGGTGCTCTCACATCAGGAAGGTGAGTCACTCAGTGTTAAGGTTTTAGTATTATGATGTGAATATGCGTTCCACTGATATTCGTTTCGAATCAGGGTGTACTTTGTGCCGTCATTTGTATGTTTGTGAAGTCTCCCGCAACACATGGCACGTTCCTTACTGCGGAAGCTATCTTTTATAAAAAAAACTGTTTCATCGCCTATTTAAATTACCCAGTACTTTTTATTGAGATATATTTTTTCATATTTTCAGAATCACAGTTTGCCCTAAAAGAAATAAGCCGGTCGTCGCCAACCTGCCTACGATAATGAAACCGAAATATTGTAAATTCAGAAAGTAATTACTTATTGGCTTTTAACATACCTGGATTAAAGCTATTATAATTTGGACAATGCACTTAATCAATGCAACATGTCTACAAAAAGTATTCTAATAGTATTTTTAATAATTACTTACGGTTAATGTAAAATAAGATATAATTTATATTGTAGAGATAGTGCTAAATATTACTGTGTTTTATGTTAGTCTCTTGGTATAGTGTAAATAAAATAAATGTTATTTGAATAATATATTTTCAATGATCCATTTATGTTATTAAATAAGGCACACCAACGACATATCTACAATTTATGACTTCAGTTACTCGACAAAGAAGTCATCAACTGTATAAATACGTCACTTGAGAAATAAATTGAGAATTGCCTATAATATTATTATAGAAAAATATTTCATTCATTATAACAATACAATGTCATAGGTACACAATATTATACATAATAATTATTATAAATTTATAAAAAAAAAATTGAAACAACGAAATAATAATTAATTAATTTTAATTATCTGCCGCATTAGCCTTAATGGTCGTAAGCAGGACTTTTCCTCTAATGATACTGGACTCGATTCCTAAGTCGTGCAAAGTATTAGGTTTTCAATAATTCAAGTAGCAGCTCGGGCTTACTCCTTATATCATAGATCACAGATTACTAATAATATAAACATACCGGAGAACTGTGTGTGAACATTAGAACACATCTGTTTTACTTAGCGTTTATGATGTACGGTTACGGTTATTACATTTAATTTATAAATCATCTAATTTTAGTAAAATACTAAACAAAAATATTGATCTCGCTGTTGCATGGAGGTAAGAGACAAGGAGATCTCTGTGTAACTAGAAGTGTCTGTCGAAATTAAAAAATAAATTCTAATTAAATTAAGGTGGTAACGAGAACCAAAGATGGCATCATGCTATCTCGTTTTATCACACTACTTGTGCGTAAGTTGTTCTCTTTCTTGTGTGAATGCGATGGAAGCTATCTCGTCTGGTTTCTCTGTCTACGGGTGATAAATAATGGGGGCTATCGGGTATGAATCCACCGCTAGGGGCGCTTGTGTAGCGTGAGGTCTTCGAAATGTCAAATAGGATTCCTTGTAGGCTTCGCGGGTTCATTTCTAATTAAATTTTAATGTTGTGAATATTTGGCTGTAACTCAGATTAATTATGGCAATGTCAGTGATTTAAAAGCGGAACTAAGAAAAAGAAGTGCAAAATTAAACCTCTAATATGCTACAATTTTCTAACAAAACGGAACTGCGCAACACTTCGGCTTAGCCGATATGTTTACTTACGGTTCTATTATATAAATAAAATTTAAATGTAAACTTTGTTTTCACTAGCGTATTAATAAATTTTGGGTGCCATACTTCAAGACCTCAGCCATTAGGTATCACCTTAATAAGATTTCTAGTTTTTGAATAGAATGGAAATTAGGCACAAATGCCACATTCATTACGAACCCTTTATCTACGCCAGCGCTATTCTAGAGTGTATTTGAACTGTGATGTACTGCCAAAGAGTAAACTAATGTAATAATTACAGTTGAGTTGGAGTTCAAACACTCGACTTTTCATTTATACCCACATAGTACAATGTGAGGTCCGCATAAACCGGAAATGGTCCCACATAATAATCTAATTAATAATCTAATAGGACTACGAATCTAGTTTCTTAGTCAGTCGATTTTATACAGTGTTTTATCGACAACTCTAATTGATAATAGTGCGTGACAACTGACAACTGATTGAATAAACTGACAAGACAATTGACTTGACTCGATGATGACATATTTGACATTTCACTGTGACAGTTTGTTACGGATATTGATGCTGTTGTGTTATTGAATTCCTAATCATAATTCGACTCAATACGTAACACATAATATTTCGTTATATCATCATAGTCGGCCATCATAACCATATTGTAACTGCAGTTCGTACTTTTGGTTTACAACATGGGTGATGCGCGAAAGAAAAAAAAGTTTTACTTTCGTAAACGTAGAAACAAATATTTCTTGGAACCCGGCTTCAGAGGTTTCTTTTGCACGTGTAACTTCCGAGAAAAAGACTGCGTGAAAGAAGTTTACAATCTGCTGAATGAATACGCTGGGAAACTGTATCCGGACCTTGGACTTGAGCAGCAATCTGCGGTTCCTGTTTCTGCCACGCCTGAAGACAGGTCCAACAGCGAATCCGAGGATGATGCTGACATCGGGGACATGCTTAAGCGCGAAGTGGAGTCCATGAAAAAGGATTCCCAAAAATCGCTGAGGCATAAAAGATTCCAAGTGGTAGAAACAGGTGCTTCCAACTGCATTTTTGTTAAAACAAATTTACCAAGTCCAGAGGAGTTAACTACAGCCATCATTAAAGATTTGGTAACGACGAGGCTACAAAAGACGCGGCATGTGTTACGTTTGCTTCCAATTATGGCAACCTGTAAAGCCAACTTACCTGATATCATGGAGTGTGCGGGCAAGCTCTTCGATAAATATTTTTTGAAGCAGTCATCGTCATTTGCTATAATATTTAATAAACGCTTCAACAGCAGTGTCTGCAGAGACTTGATTATTAAAGAATTGGCAGAGATGGTGGTTTTGAAAAATGCAAATAACAAAGCTGATTTGAAAAATCCTGGGCTTTGTATTATAGTGGAAATTATTAAGGGTATATGCTTGTTAAGTATTGTGGACAATTACTTTACTTATAAAAAATATAATTTAAATGAGCTGTCTAAAGACGAAGCAATAAATGATTCTGAAGGAACTGAAGCTAAAAAGTTTAAAAGTAATTTGACCACAGCTGAAGAAAACAATGACACATAAGTCATCAAATTGTACGCAAGTTATCAATAAGCTGACCATTATTGTTAAGTCTTTATCCTAAATTTCTACTCTACTTAATGTATTTGTAGTCTTATTTCTAGGTTGTACCTAGAACTTCGATACCAACTCTTATACCAAAATTTGTCTATACACCTAAATTTTTTCATAAATTATTATAAACCCATATAAAATATACATGTGAAATACCTACTTGTTTGGTTTATTTAACAATGTCTACACCTACTCATTCTTATGCATGTTTTTATTCATAGTTACGTAAAACAAATGAGTCGAGGACGTGGTTATGTAACTGGGCGTATAAAGAGCTGTTAAGTAATTTTATGGTACCTACTTATACCCAGTACGTTACATAATCGACGAGTGGCCAGCCGCCAGGCTACCTTGTCGGGAAGGCGCGGGGACGGCTTGTGAGTTGCGCGCCAACCTGTTTGAAAAAGTTAATCTTTCAAACTTTGCCAGTGTTAATCTGATTTCCTTATGTAAATTTTATATCTTTGGTTTACCTATTTGTACAACAGCCTTTATTAAAAATCGTGGCGTTAAAAAAGTTTGACAGGATATTGTTAACGCCAGCACTGCCAGCACTTCCGTTTAGTGTTAGATGTCCAGCGTCCAGGCGCTATACTTAATTTAAGGCTTTGACAACAGATGTCTCTTATTGAATAAAATTTAATTCTAGTTATTTAACTCGTTAAATTGGGTACAAATATTATTTATCAGTACCTATTTTATTAGTCCTTATAAAGTAACCACGGGAATCTAGTTTATTACCTTTAATTATTCTCATAAATGTAATATACTTATTAGTCTGCTCGGAACTAGATGTCGCTGCCGCCCGGCCAGGGAACTATTTAGCCGACAGAGGTGGGGATAATTATATAATATAACATTATTCCAATAAAAAAGGAGGTCCTAATTCGATTGTACACGTTGACATAATTAAAATAAAATATTAGTAAAAATCTTGATTGTGGAATTTCTTCAAAACGGATCGAATCAGTAGGTACAGTTTGCGCCAAACTTATTGTCCGGGTTGAAATTGGCATTAGCTAACTTTAACCCGTCCGTAAAAATCGGAGAAGGAAAAATATTGGATTAAAATGATTTAAAACGATAGCCTACGACTTGAACTTTCTTATTTTTTTGTTACAACCCTATATCTTTCTTTATCCGATTTTTAAAGCCCGATTAAAGTTAGCTCGTGCCAACTTCAACCCGGACAATAAGTTTGGCGAGAACTGTACCTATGTAGATAGGTACAGTAGATAGGCTGATATGATAGATAGGTATATCAATTTTTTTTTAATTTATCTATTATTTTTGTTTCGACCGGAATCATTTCCGTCCATCCGATTCTTATACATATGGGCTATAAGTATATAGTTCCTAAGATAAATAATAAATCTTTTATACAGGGCGGAAGACATCGAAACTTTATTATCTATGTAGATCATCATTGCTAATCTCTAATCAGTCTCTGTAGTCGGTCTCTAATCGGCCGTTAACCTATGCACTCAAATAATCAAAACTTCCTCCACGTGGATTGAGGGATCAGCAGGGAGGGAAGGAAATCAGAATTAATAGGTAGGTACAGTTCTCGCCAAACTTATTGTCCGGGTTGAAGTTGGCACGAGCTAACTTTAACCCGGTCGTAAAAATCGGAGAAAGGGTTTGGCGAGAACCTTAGTACTGTTGGTCTATCGCGCCTTGGAAACTAGGATAAACGGTTAAGTACTAGTAGTATAAGTAGGTAATTCCCGGATGCGATGCGTAGCGTAGGTAACATTATTTCTACTAGAATACAAAGGTAACCTACCTACGTAGGTATTTAATCAAGACGTGTACGTATTCATAATAAAATTTAACTGTTCCAACTTCAAAAAGTCACACTTGCCTTCCTACAAAATATCTGCTGCCATTGCCGTAAATAAAGAAGCCTCGTCATTAGTATTCGTATTTAGTTCAAGGATCTAACAAGCGTTAGAGGTACAGGAAATCTAATTAGCAAGGTGCCGGTAATTTTCTGTTTTCTTTTCCCCGATAGGTAGGTACTGGTAACTGGACGTACGCTTTTGTCCGTCCGCCCTTCAATTTAAGAGTTTTTCATTCGCAAAAGTGCATTGACAGAATTACTCTCCCTCAGTAATTGTTTGTTAGAGTAGCCAATTAAAAGTTTGCAAGGGCTGCCGCAATTGGAATTGAGCCAAATACTTCTGTAATAAATGGCTGTCCGTGATAAGAATACGCTAACAATATAATTTGTTCTTTCATAGTGTGCGGGCATGAAAAACTTTAGGTTGTTGAAGGTAATGAATTCCTGATGTAGAACCGTAGTAAAAAGACTGACGGTAATGGATTGATACCTATCTAACTTTCTTTTTACTTTAGTGGTGGAAATACCTACCCGAGTTTTTCTTAAGAATTAATTGCATGAAAGGAAATGGTACCTACCACCATGTTATTTTAGCAGAATAAAGACGTTGAGAATGTCAGTTATTTAGGTATTATAAACGATGTCTTGTGATCTACTTACAGGTATTGTTACTTTTCAAATAGGTAGGCACGTAGGTATGTATAAAAAATCTGTATTTTATTTTTCTCCCCAATTAAGGATACGAGCTGATTGAAATTGAGCTGATGGACACTTTTCATCTTATGAGAATTAGGTATCTGACTACCTAAATGAAGAAGAAATAAAAGATATTCCACGCAACTTTTATAGAAGAAGTAACAATTGATGGCGTGAAAACATAACATTACATTATTACTTTCCAAAAGTAAGTTTCCTTCTTGTGACTTTAGAGAGGTAATTACATAAATCACTCTCGGAAAAAATACAGTGACTGAAAGCGGCAGCGGCAGCGCAGAAAAGTGAGAAAACCTCAATTGAAAAGTTATATTCGTAGTTAGCAGTCATAATACACCTAATCAAAATACATTGATGGTCGTTTTATATTATTAACGGCCCGTCCCCTGGCTTCGCACAGCACAGCGATCAAGTCGCCTAAGTTACTTCTTATAACATTAGCTATCTGCGAGTGAAAGTCCCGTCAAAATATTTCCGGCTGTTCCAGAGATTAGCCGGAACAAAGAAACAGACGGACAAAAAAAATTTTTTTGATGTACCTCAGTACCTACTAACATTCGTATGCATTTAGTGAAAAGCGGTTAATTTAAAATTACAAACAGAGACTTCAATTTTATTTATTTGTATAAATGTACAGATTAATTAAAATATAGTAAGTATAAGCTAGTGTACTTGTCGTTATCTTATGTTTTAATGTCAGTAACCTACTATCGACGCAATCGTGTCGAAGATAACCCCACTTACATTCGAGATGCGTCTAATTCGAATCATGCGCTGGTGGACATCAGCTAATGACATCCCCTGACGGTCGTTAGGCCCGGCTCCTCGCTTTATTTTTTCCCTTGAGTGACTAAGTCAGCGAGTTTCCTTTTTCAACGGTTACATTTTAGCGAAACGAGTGAAAATTTTGTTCAGGAACTTAATATTTATTTTCAAAACTAGTTTGATAATAATAAGATTGCAGTTAGTCACGTTGAAATTCAAAAATTAAGTGTTATTGTATTGTGGGGAATCCTCAATAGTACGCGAAGCATTCCCGATTTCAGTACCTAAATAAATGGCAATAGCCCCATAATAAATAGGACCACAACACTGGCAAAACTCTACCTTCTCTTCCGGAGAATACAGGCGTGTTTACTGTGGTTCATATTTTGTAAGATTTTTCGTAGATATTTTAATTTTGAATGCCTTAACTCTTGGGTATTTAGCACTTAATTATATAAGTACCTAATCATGTTTCGCGAAGATAATAACAAAAAAAAAACAATCAAATAAAATTGTATTTGTTTATGTTAAGACTAGAGTTTATATTCAGTCTTCGTATATATCACTTGGCTAGATTTCAAGTCCCTTTTCTCGACACCGTAGTTTTGTTGCTTCCTCAGATTTCAAATTGCAAGCGAGTTAATCTTGCAGACGTCAGATCCACCTTCTATCTACATTTAACTTTGATTTAACAGTACAAGGTGTGCACAAAATCGTTAAGTAGATAAGTGATGATTTCTCATAGGAGGGAAGTAATTTATACTGTTGTGTTAGAAACTATATAATGTAGATCATACATTTCATGCCATAGAACAAACTGTTTCCTCTATACAACATGAGATTTGGTTATATGCCTATACTGAAATCGAAGAGTATTGAGATAAGTAATTTCTCTCTCACACCCTAAACATTATGACTTCAACACGTTGTAGTACGGGCCGAAGTAACGTGAGCAGTGTACAATGGCGGAGGTTCCCATTCATGCTGTAATTCCTTAATCGCCCCCTACGATATCCAAAGGAAGAGATCCGATTACCTTTCACCGGCACCGAGTGCTGTCCAGATGAGATAAGGAAATCGGATCACGACGAAGCGAGTGCTTTTGACGTTGTCGTTAATATATTTTCTCCAGGTACCTACCTAGATTAAGCTTTCGTCCCTTTTTGTGTTTTTCTGTAGATTCCTGGGGAACAGACAGATATTTTTTTGTAGCCATACTAAATAATGTCCTTACAAATTCGATTTAGATCGTTCAGTAGGGAGAGTTTCCACCCAGTGTATGAGCTACACTTAAGCTTGCGCCCGGGCTGGCAGCGTTGGAATAACAAGCACAAAACGGACACCGGCAAATCCAACCCAAGTCCCGGATTTGTAACAAAGTACGGCTTATTCCGCTCACTTCTACATAATATGGCCGAAACACTTGGAGCGCAGATGCTTGCTGCAGATTTTCAATGTGGTTTCAATTTCTTAGCGTCGTCTTTTCCCAGATTTGTGCGAGGTAAATAACGTACGTAGGTACGATGTAGGTTATACACTTATACATGTCAGACTCTTGTAGATTTTGCTCAAGTAAATTTTGTTTGCACCGTGTCGTTCACCGACCGTTTTTAATTAAATAAGTGTTTGCCTGCTTGGTGTGTTTTTGATTTTGCAAGAAGAATAACAGGAAGTATCTTAAACGTTGTATACGTACCAACTTATTAAAAGTTTGATGTTCGGTTATTAGAATATATTATATAAATAACCATCCCCCTAACGGTATACAGGTAGGTACATAAGTATTATATCACATTTTACACGCAAAATATGTTAATAGCGTGGACTTGCGTACCATGTACCGACATAAGCTATGTACTGTTGTTTTGTCCAATTTCATCACCAAAATAACTGTAACTAGTATAGTTCACTGAATTGTTAAAATGCCAGGAACAACATCTGCTCTGTTTATTTTTAATTTGCAGATTGTTTCCGAAATTTACGCGGGATATATTCAACAAAGTTTGCAACCACATAGGCATGCATTCTACTGCATATATCATTTTCTGTCACTATTGAATTAATTAAAAATGCTTTCCAGTAATAACGACACACCACAATACGCTGAATGTTGCAGGACGTACAATTTTTCACTATAAAAGTATGTAATGCAGTTCAGCGGCTTTGCATCGTGACGGCCGGCCGCCAATTACTAGCCGGCAATTTGTCGCGTCGGTCGGACGGACGCGTGAAAGTGCGGGAACATGACACCATCAGCAGTTCACCTCTCCACGCTGTAACATGTTCATGATCCGCCGCAGTGCCACCGTCGATACAAAGCGGACCAAACCGTGTAGCTGCCATTACACTAAGCTTCGTTCCCCATTTCAATGCACGGTTGGGAATCATTAAAAAGTTGCATGTTTATGTACCAAATCCCTTGTATTGACGCTGTTTTTGGCATGTGTTTTATAAAGTTAGGGATTGATTTGAGAAATAGTATTTGAAGTTTGAACTCCAAAAGTTAGTTATTTACATCACCCAAAATTAAATCGGCAGATTGAACTTCACAATAATAAAGTTATCAGCCCGAGTCATTCAATGCTACTCGTATAATTAAAATACTTTAGCTATTCGTAAAGGTAGTTAGTTGATGGAAACTTGTTGGTATAGTCAATTTAAAAAGTTTAATTTTACTCTCGTATATAATTTATAGCGGTTGGAATACTTGGAATGAGTCCTAACTAATGGAGATAGTTCTTGATTTTGTATAACTATTTTTATATTTGTTACAACATACTTAATAAAGTGTGTTTTAATGTATTAGTATCTACTTGTAGGTAACTACGTAGTTCATTAATTCTTTTTCTTTGTGTCGAGGATACGCTGGATACGAGTATAATTTTTTTTAACAATTCAATTATTTTTCTTTGTTCGCCTAACAGTTCCGCACCTACTGTCCTAAAGCGGAAATCCAATCTAGATCATCATTTAGAAAATGTTACCGTTACTTATAGCAAAAAATGTTATCCTTTGGTATTTATTAACATTTTCCATGCTAAGATAATACCAGTTATTTTAATGAAAGAAAAATCGACTAGCGGGCAGGATTCGAACCTGGCATGCAGGTGGGACTCGCGGTGGCTTAGGGCTAGAGATGGGTAAATAGCCTGATGGTTTGGATTATTATTATAAATAGCCATCCAATGGATGATAACCCCGCTATTAATGTATTGTAAAAAATAGTGTTTTTTTGTCTTAATGTAATTCTTGCACTACTACCGCGTAAAATAAAATCGCGCGCGTTCTCTATATGCACTTCATTCTGAGAATTGGGCTAATATGACGTTTTATCTGTGGCACGATTTCAAACAAAAGACAAAGACAAAAAAAATGCATAGAATTAAGATGGGATTTGTAGTTAGAGTGTCCACTAGAAAAACATTAACAGCAGGGTTATCTTCCATAATTGGCTATTAACTGCATTTAATCAAAACCATCAGGCTATTTCCCCTTTCTACTTAGGGCATCTGGTGAAGGTATTTAATCAGAAGTCGATATTTTCCTTCTATAAAACAACAAAACTTTTATAAAGGCAAAGTTAAAATCTAAAAAGTCAAAGTAAAAGGATATTTTAGTAAAAGTTCAACAGACTACGCGGCAATAGGTATATACTTTTTTAACTGTTTAAGTTTAGGGTCACACTGTTTATGTGTACCAAGACTCGACATTTCATAAGTACCTGTAAATGGTTTATATGAAAATAAAACTATAATAACAGATTTGCCATAAATTTGAGATTAACTCCCAAAACGCGTTGTACCGCGCTGTGTAGAGTAGCGTACTAGCCATCTGCAGAGCTGTAGGTTGTTCAAATACCATCAATAGATCTCATGAAATACTCATTTGGGTGCCGAGCGTAATGATTTGCGAATCGAATCCTCCAATAATAATAAAATTATAGAATTTAGGCCTCATAACTAAGCGATCTTTGGATAAAACTATAAAAATAATATTTGTTGTAAATATCCATGCGATTTTAAATAATTTCGTTTGATAGTAAACCTGTAAGAATTGTAACAAAATAAAGTTGCATGTTTATGTACCAAATCCCTTGTATTGACGCTGTTTTTGGCATGTGTTTTATAAAGTTAGGGATTGATTTGAGAAATAGTATTTGAAGTTTGAACTCCAAAAGTGGATTTGTGTTAGAATAACAAAATAAAAACTTGGAACCTCTCTTTTTGAAATTCCCCGAAGTTTTCATAAGAATATTATCGTTGAGAAGTTACACAAGCCCCAAGTCTCTCATCTTATTATATATATTATTTTTTCTGAAATAAGTAGCTTTATACTTAAGTACTTATGTGTTTTGAAGTGTGGTTATGTCGGAGAATAATATGCCAGTACCTAATAAATAAGAAAACAATATTTGCCTACGAGTGGATTTGTTACTAAAATGATTGTTGATTAGATGATGAGATTTTCATAACAAGTGACTGGAAGAGTCTTAGTTGTTGGGCAAAGATTTAAACGCAAAAGGCATCAGCTAAGTATTGGTTTTTTATCACTGCAAGAATCGACTAACTGGGATTGACTGTGACAGCCGTTGTTCATCCCATGGTTAGTGTTGGACTCCTTTGCGTTAAGATAAAACCTTTACTTTTTATCTTTATTTAGCATCAGCTGGTGAAGCTGAGCCCAAATTTTCGGTGAAAAGGTTGCGAGCATAATTAGGATTATTTATTATTAATATTAAAATGTTATAAATGCGAAAGTAACTCTCGTCTGTCTCTCTGTCCTACGCTTAAATCATTAAACATATGTCGATATTATTTAGCACGGAGAAAGATAAATGACGGCTACATTTTACCTCAAAAAATTATTTAGAAGTGGAACTACGAGTAACTGCTATTAACGTAACAAAAAAATAATTATGCTGATTTTATATTTATTATAAAAACATCGATGTTATTTTGTACAGACCCGTGGCCGGTGGGTGGTCCTTCATCAATATCCGTTTCGCCCGGGGTTCATTTTTAGGTAGGTACATACATGGCCTTTGTCAAGCGTAGGATTACTTACAAGTCATCCCCAGAAATATATCTCACATTGTTAATATTTTATTACCTTTAGCAATACGGTAGGTATGTATATACAGTATAGACTATAATTTAGCTCCTCGGACTTAATAAAATGTACTATTGGGTTATGTCGGTCATCTCCATTTTGGTACACAGTGTGGGCTAGACAGGGGGGGATTAAAATTACTACATTATCAATTCCCCTGGAGTCAATTCCTATTTACAATCCACAGCAGCTCCTTCACAAATTTACGGCACTTCGCAACCGACCGCAATCAACAATACACACGGGCACTAGTTTAATTATTATTGTCTGATATTACCGTAATTGTATCAATGTAATCAGTGTTTAATCTTTAAAGTCTACTCCTTCCATTTAGACAGTACTAAAGTTAGGTCCCTTACAAATGTGAATCATATTATGATTCAAAAGGATTTTTATTTTTTTTGGTTGATAGCGACGACCGACGGGCGACTGTCCGGGATGCGCCAGTGGATATATTTACTTACAAAAACTTTGCCCGATATTGTGGATGCGTTTAACTCACAAATTCTCACATACACCAACACCAATTGTTTGTTCTGTGAGATCGAACCCGAAACTGAAGCTGTAGCTTAAAAGCCGATTGTTCCACTGCCTGCGCCAATCGAGCCATCAAATTAATTACATTTTTACTGGCACTCGCGGAAACACTTTTAATGCACTTTGTCCCCGTACAACATGAATTTATAAATATAAGAAGTAGGTCTTCATCTTCCACTTCGCATTTACTATTTACTATTACTGTTATATAAAAGATATTACTGTCTAGTGTCTCGTTACCTATACATTCGACAAGGTTTCTAGATATAAAAAATCAATAACCTTTATAAAGACCTGAGGGATCACATCTAAAATCTTATGCCCATTAAGCATGCGGTCGCGACCATTGCAGACAATGGTGTAAACAGTCTTTTAGTTCATCGTTTCTCAACCTTTTTAGTGACGCGACCGACTTAAAAGTAAAGAAATGGCTACTCTCTTTGTGAAACATATTATTCACCTAATTACAATGATTCGTCCTTTTTTAACCGTCGAACGAAAAACCGGAGGACGTTCTCAATTCGGGTGTTTGTATGTTTTTCTATGTAGGTTCACCGAGTTCTCTGTCCATAGACAAATCAAAATCATCTGCAAAATACTTTATATACATTAGACCTGGCTCGACATTATTCTGTTTGTGTAGTCTTCTTACACATAACAGAAGATAACATAGAGCAAACTTCATATTTAATTTCATATAACTGGCGAAAAAACCATCCATAACAATAACATTTGCTTGCTTGCACTCATAATTTTAATATACATGTTTCGTCTGAAACCGCAGACGACTGTGTGTTGATATTATGAGAGTAAACAGACCGCACCCTTTTCCTTTAGGACCGCGGAGCAAGACGAAGCTTTTGCGGTGCTTGTGATGCGTTTTAAGGCTCATAAACGTGGCTCAAACACATTCGTAACGATGTAACACTATTTTGTGACCGTGTTAAGGCGGATGGTATACAGTGATGCATTGTAATAATATTTAATAGTCGACAAAGATGTTGTAGACCCCGTTAACGACTGTATTTTGTGGGATACGATTACACCTCTATGCTTTATAACAACTTTGCTTTTCAGAGCTAAACCTCACATGTGTGCCCGGCTCCAAACATTGTTAAATTGTTTTTCAGTTGTCTTTATTGAAAAGCAAAAACAGTGTCAATTACAGTAAACTGGTCGGAGTTTACTGTAATTGACACTGTTTTTGCTTTTCATTAAGCAAAACAGGGTCAAACTTATTCTAGTTAGGATACCCATACCTACGTGTATGAAAGCTTTCAGAAATAAGAGTTCCTTGAAAAGGAGGTAACTAAAGACAAACAATGAATAACATTTTTTTGGAAGTTAAAAACATTTATTAGGTAGATGTAAAATAATTTCGTACAACATACTCGTAAATACATACAAATTATACCCAAGAAATCATCTTCGAAAATTCACTACTACTACCTTTAGTTTTCTTACTCACTAGTAGGAAAACTAATGTAGTAGTGAACCGTAGCTTTGTAGCCCTGGTCTTTACTACGTACCTGAACATTTCTAAGGGATGTAACTTGGTCTAAGTTTATGAAATTGGTTCTAGGAAGGTCTTTGTACAAAGTTTAAGCCCTGGTCTCATTCACTTTGGCATCAATTTTGTCGCTATCCAAACTCGATGACACGGTTTTTAAGTTATCTGTAACTTCGTTGTTATCTGAACCTCCCGTACTTTTCCTATAGGTACTTTAACTGTTACTTTTAATTTTTAGGTCGTTGTACAAAAGTTGTTGTTCTTTAATGAGTACAGTTTCTTCCCTTTGCAACCAAATTTCGTGTCATAAATCGTTTGAAGTCGTGGAAGAAGGTCGGAACATGAATGTTGCCAACTAGGGTATCATTAAAGCCGCGTCCGATATCGCTGAATAACATATTTTTCTTTATCATAATAATTTCTTGCCTACAGACATACTGGAGACCGAAGTAAGTAAGTCAGCAAGTATTTCATTTTACTAGAAATGAAATAAATACTTGTCAATGTTTTCGAGCATACACTTCAATTAGTATCTTATTTATTAATTATTTATTAATTAGTATTTTATTTGACTTATCGACGCTACTCGTGACCAGAGGGCTGGATTATTTTTGGGCCAAAGAATCAGCATTGCCATTCAACGTGGCAATGCTGCCAGTCTTCTGGGCACGTTACCAGATGACAGCGATGAGGAGTACTTTGACGCCTAGGTGCGGAAATTTTGGTTTTTATTTATTATTTTATTTTGTTAATATCAGTACCTTATACGTTTTATAAAACGTTATGTTAATGAAAAAATAAATATTAAAAAAAAATTAGTATCTTTTTTTTAGAACAGATTGACCCGACCATGTCAGCAGTGGATTCGCCACGAAAAGCAATAAGATTTTTTTAGGTTCCATCACACAATTTAATTTACAAGCCTATTTTGTCAATATGAACAATATTCCTACATTAAAGAAAATATCTGCCTAATGAATACAATATTATATCTAATAACTTTCTTTTAGTAACTGTCGCTAACTGAATTCAATACGAGAAAGAACATTTGACCTTTATTTTCCAGTCCGCCCGAGTCCACTTACCTAAGATAAAATAAAAAAGAGAATTTGAATAACATTTACGGACTAATTAGATTATTTCTGAAATTCGCTTAGAAAGGATGTTTGTATAGCAATAATTTTATTATTTTTTATTTAAAATACGAGCTAGGGATTCTCGGCGTTCTTGTTCATATTAAGAGATTTGGATAAGGTTTTGCTATTTTATAAGTAGACAAAGAAAAAGAGTGCAAAGTCGACGGAGCGACATCATTTGTTACATGTTACATAGCGAACATTCGTGTCGTCAGTAAAGCGAACAGCCGGTTGCAACGTCACGTAAAACGCTCGCTACGAATGCTACGTTACGTAGCAAGGTTTACCTGGGCCTCAACATGAGCTCTTTAAAAAAAAATTCAATTAAAACATCTAGGCAACGAAACGGTTGTATATGTATGTACCTACGTAACAATAATTGTGCGCGTGATTATAACGCGGAAGTTAGGAGTCGCTTAAAAGTTTAACGAGTCGTCGTTTCAGCGGGACTTTCGTTTATGGACGACATAAGACCGCAGCGATTAAATCTGAAACATGCGGCTACACGACACATACCAAACGCGCAACATAGTTCCACACATTTAGCAATTCTGAATACATTTTGAACAGATTACGTTAAATTAATTCAAGAAAACTAACGTTTACTGCTTTTGTTTTGGGATTTTTTTTAACATCATTTTGTTAAATGTTATGGGCAATTGGGTATTACGTCGTTGCCGATATAAAATTGCGTCAATAATATAACTTTTACTAGGCCAGCGTGGCGGACTATGGCCTAATCCCTCTCATACTGAGAGAAGACCCGTGCCCAGCAGTGGTACGGTTAATGGGTTGATGATGATGATGAAGTAGCCAGCGCTGTCACAGGGATCTTTAGAAAGAAAATAAATTATATTATAAATAACATTATATTATTTATTACATTATCACAAATTCAAATCAGACTCAAAAACAAAACGTGGGAATCAAACAATACGCGCGTGCAAGTAAGGGCAGCTGTGAGATGCTTGATTTTTTTGTTTCGTGGTGAAATGTGAGGTGATGTAAACTTTCACTGTTAAACATATGCCTCTCAGAGGCCACCCTTGCCAGACGGGTCGATAATCTTAATAAAATAACACCTAAGAATCTGACAATTCTTTATAATATAACTAAATAAGCAAACATTTCCCGTACGTAAAGTTTATACCGTGTCCGGGCTTAGTTACAAATTACGGGGTGGGGCGTTGACCCTACAATGACTTCAGAAACAAGCGAGAACGGGATGGATTACACCCCAATTAGTTGCTCTACGCATATCAAGACATGAACCGAAATTTAGTGCGCACTTATAAGCGTATAAACTACCGGAGCTGTTCAAATATGTAATTATGGAACTACTTTAATGTTTGTGTTAAATTAACTCATATTCGGAAGAGATCAATATGATTGGCGCAGTGGCTGAGAGATCGGCTTGTGGCTTGTGCGCTAATGGCATTGGTTTCGATTCCCGCGAGTAGTAACTACTTATGGGATCACGGCGCGTGCCGTCATAAAATGAACTTACTATCAGAGTACAGAGGTCAAACGCTCAAGGTCATTGACGTGGGTAATAGCCTTATTACTTTTCCTGTAAAAATCCGAAAATTTTCCTATTAGGGAAAATTATCTTCCATGAAGTTTGAACAGCGACGCTCAGTTTCATGTACGTTGTTATTATTTTCAGCCGTGATAATTCCATTGCAGTAAGGTAGCCCTTTCTTTGCACTATTCAAAGAAGTGAAGAGAAGAGCTTCACTGAAGTGAAGAGCCTTAATATATTTTTAATGCTTTCTATTTTCCGGAGATTAGTCTTATTATGACTTATTGCCAGTCGCTTATGAAGGTAATCAGTATGCTCCTCTTACGTTTATGCTTGGTGCTCATCTATTAGTGTTAAAAAAAACTTCTAACAAGTTAGATAAGACAATAAGCATAATAGGCAGAGGTTTAATTTGTACACTCACAGTTACCTGGTATGGTATGTTTAACGAACCATTCACATTATATTATATACCTACTTAAGTACTTATTACTAATTTGTACCGCCTTTAAGTCTACTCGAGTACACGGTTACAAAAGTGTTAGATTAATCTCATTGGCAGTTTTCATGACGTTTTAACGTTACAAAATATAACTGTCTAGGTTTTACAGTAATGAAAAATATTAAACTTAAACAAAACATTAAATTTAAGCATATTTTACTTAAAATGCTCGCAGCTTGTGCTGAAAGGTTTTAACAAGGCATGTAAGTAGGAAATTTGCCTCGTTTGAAGCATTAAAACTATAATAAGCCGGGATTTTTCGAGGTTTTATTACCGAAGGGAGCTCACTGAACGTATAGGTAATTCACTCAGCTTTTAACACAAATGTAGGTAATGATTTTTACATTTATTTGTGGTCATGGATTTACTTTTGAATTTATTTCGGAATAGCCCACTTACGGGTTTAAAAGCAGGGGCATACTGTATTTTTACCAATTTCACAATTCCTTTCTTAGAGGATCTAACACATAATTATTATGTTTAAGTAACCTATATATGCTTAAATTTCAGGTATGTTTGCTTTAGTTTTTGTGCTCTTTTATTATAGATACATTTAGGTATTAATTTATAGGAAGCAATTGCCATCAGATCTCAACCCAATTTTTGGAAAATAACAAGGTAATCCTGAGGATAGACTAGTTAGACCGATAGTTGGACCGACGGTGACGGCTTCACGTTCTCTCCAAGAATCGGACGGGTCTATAACTCTAGATGTGTTAAGAATGTCTCTGGCCTTTTGGGGGCTTTTGGTGTATCATAACATAAATCGCATACGCAGAACTGCATAATGTGCCAATAGTGGCTGACCTCGTATTATACAGGTGTTTCGTACATTGAGAGGTCAGCTTAACTGGAAATATACGGCACGATGTGCAATAATTGTGCATGGTCATGTACGCGATTCATATTATTATTATTTAACCTAAAGTGGCCATTATATCCTTACAGACAGATAGATCAAATTAGTTATTACATAGCCACGAGCCCCATACGAAAATAAATACATTGTCACAATACTGCCAGTTTATTGAAGACAGAGAGATAATAAAATTGAATATAACGATAAAATGGACAATGTTTTTTCGGGTTGCCGCCGCAGGGTGGGTCACGCCTGGTTCACGACTCATATATGGGTTTTGTGGTACCTTTAACATTTATTATATCATGGCTTATATTTTCCTCAAAAGGGAAATGAATGATTTAAAACAAAAAAAATTGACGTTGGAACATCAATTAAAAAAAAATGCCTGATAAAGATATTGTTTTACCTAAATTCACAAACGAAGTCATCAAAATTCCATACAACTTTGGCGTATCGATATATATATTTATAGATATGTATTTACATCGAGATACATGGACATCAAATCGTAGGGATTTTTAATCCCCATCAATAATTGTGTAGGTATGAACTAATTGTTAATAGGAGCAATTTCTAATAGGTAGGTATACTTAGCGTTACAGATAAGTTTCAATCCCGTAATTTATTTTAATTGATCTATTTGCATGCTAAATATATACATCAGTATAGATATAATCCAGTTGTATGTACAAATAGGTACAATAATAGAAACATAACTGTATTAAATTAGGACTAGGACTACACACAGATGCCACGCAATGCTAAAGCTAACGATCTTGTCATCAAAGGCTCTTAGGAGCGAAAAAGTGAAAAAGAAATCGTAGAAAAGCGCAGCCCAGAAAAATGCTGAGAAGATTTTACATGATTAGTCTAATTTTACATTTAAAGCATTATAACTTTGTCTTCGTGTGTCGATGGCTCAATTTTTATAATCTTATTTCAGCTAGTGGGCAAGACATGCTTGTGTGACCCAGCGTCCGTGTGACCTCCACTGTTACTCCAACGCAAAAAGTCTTCTTGTCGTCGTTCTTTTCTGTACTTCAAGTATAACGAATACATCGCAATCACTGCACTTCCATAGCGTGTACGTCCCTACAGTTCTATCAACAGAATGATCGAAGATGTGCGTAGGACTTTAGGACTAGCGCGCCATACAGACTTTTTGTGCGCAGCAGATTCGGTCGCACAAAAGGTGTATCGTCTGCTCTGCACCTAAAGTGGGTAGAAGAATAAATTTTCACTGTCAATTTGTCATTCAAAAATGAAAAAAAAAACAGCAATGAGACACAACTTAATAAACAAAATCAAACAAAATTATATAAACAAACTAACTTGTCTTTAGAATATTGTTTGAGCAATTATTGCATTGTTTTATTTTGTTTAATGCAAATAGTTAATGGCAATAAATAAAAATAATTATTACATTCGTTTATGACGAGGCTTACAAAAAACTTTCGTGTATAACGTTCAGAGTTATAATGTATTTGATAAGTTAAGAAAAAACGCAGACATAAACAACATCCGCAGTTTCCGTTTCCCTGTTGCCACGCGTGTGTCCCAGACTTACATTTTCTTTGATTTATTGAACACTGAGGATTCTTTTTGTTTTTGGTATGTTCAAAGACTTTGAAAGGAAACAATGTCAGTAGAAAAAATCTTACTTATGAATATTTTGTATCACTCTCCGAAAACGATTTCTCTCCGCAATATAGCTTAGACATGTCTACAAAATTTAAGGCATCCCATTTCAACTAAAATTTATTTGCTACATGAAACAGTATAAAACACGAATATACTTGGTAACATTTTATATCTACTTATCTCAGTGCTATTAGTAAACCCCTATAAAATACCAAGCTACCTAACCCTGCTACATTTTTATACGGCTTATTATATATTTTTACTACCAAACATCTCTCTATACACTTTTCATCCCGATAAGGATGGGCAAAGCGTGAAATTTTACGCGTCCAAAAGTATTATAGGTAATCTGTGGCGTTGTTTATGCGGTGGTATGGTAATCTCACGGGAAGCGATAAATAAGGGATGTATTCAGAAATGTCAAAACTTGCAGGACCTTTCCCTTTGTTAGCAAGTTTTATGCTTTGTTGTAATTACAAGCCACACTGGAAAACTACGCACCAAGCCTGCGTTATCGGACGTCCGTCGGGGCGGGACTTGCTTGAAACTTAGGCTGATAGAGTTTGCATGTATACCGACTTCTCTTTATTATTACCAGCTAGTAAAAACATTCATACACGTACAGTACTTCGTTTTGATAGGCCAGCCGGGCTAACATGCACGACGCGAGAACATTTTGTCTCCGCTTATGTCGTGCTTTTGTTTCGTTTTCGCACAAGAAAGAGCGAGACAAAAGAGTAGACAAAATTTTGTCGTGGCGCGCATGTTAGCCTGGCTGGCCTAGTCTTTGTCGTTCTTCCTAAAATGGTATGCTTCAAGACTTCTTTCTATAACTTCATCTTTCTCAGAGCTCTTCTTATTTCAGCCGCTCTTCTGTCCCGCTTACAGCCGGTCGTCAGTCAAGAAACTCCGCCAGCGCCATCTAGTAATGAAAATATAAAAATAAACATGTCTGTGACACCAACTCTAAAAAATGTCTTTTACACACAGAAATGAATATTACTTAATTATCTAAAAGACTGTATCCGCTTTACTATTCGTCGATTAAACGTTACCGAACGAATCGTGGAACATGTAAACCAGCTCTCAACAAGAATCATATTATTCCAGCCACTCGTGTAATTTTAATGAGGGCCTGTGAACTATTAGCCGGTTTCGAGAGCTCCGTATGAAGAGGAGCCGACGACTTTCGAAGAGGGCGTGATTGAACGCGCGCCTCCGAGATGTCGATAGCGCAGGTTCGTTGTCGAGAGCAAAGTCCTTACCACATCGTATTATGATGTCCCCATTTACACCACACGACAAAGCAACTTTACGTTTAGTATGCTTCCAGCGCTTTATTGCGAGGAATTGCGACAAAAACTTACAATTCTCCATAGAAAAAGTCCCCAGCGCCCACATATCGCCTGTTTTTGCCAGTTTAAAAATATCCGTTACGTTTGAAATGAACGAACGCTACGTAAGCGCTTTAACTTTTTTACTAACTTTATTTCTACATGAATTTATACAAAAGCCAGACACAGCGATAATGTCTTCCATTTGTTAAAAGACGAGAATTACAACCGCGACGACAGAAAAGAATAAAAGGGTTGTCTTTGTTGGTAGCAAGAGGAATACATTTTATGCAACCGCTGGAGCGGTGCGCGTACCTTTCTATCGTATAATCACCTATTGTATGCACTGTTACACGGAATCTCTTGAAAATTGTTATAGGTAGGTAAGTAAGAGGTTTAGATTTTATATAGTTTAAAAATGTATTTTTCAATTAAAGTTGTTCTTATTGTAATCATCATAGGTTTGATATACAAAGGTTTCAACTCTCTTGCGACAACAACCCGCACCCGAGATATTGAGCCTAAGCCAGAAGCGGGAAACCGGAAAGCCATGATAAGCCCCAAAGCTATCATATAATTAATACCAAGTTTTCAGTTCCCGCATAAATCTTTAGTTATTAAAATCTCTTTATGATATTGACTGGTATTGTCGTGTAGGTACTCGTAAAATATAAAAGAATTGATGAACAAAACTATAACATTTCGCGTTAACATCAAGAAGCAGCCGAGTTGGTAATATTATGACTTGCTGAATAAACTCAAGGTTACGATGGTGTTATTATGAGCTGTAGGGCTTAATATTCCTTGAATAAGATCTGCCCTTTATGCCCTTATTGTATTATCTCGTAGCATACATAAATAATTCATAAAAGAAGAGGATTTTCATATTCCTTCACTTAGCTTCTCTTTGGAGAGTTTCTCCGCGTTTATACACCTCAACAAAAATGTCACCGGAATAGCTACGACCGGCGCATTAAATGAATTATGACATTCTTAACAAAGTCTAATGTCGTAAAAGTGTTCTTCTTTTGTTTTTAACAAGCCTTGCCCTCAGGTAGGTATCGTAAAAGAATCCTCGCCTTTATTTTAATTGTATCCAAAACAAATGAATTAAATAAATGATTCTAATGTATTCTGAAATTTATATTTTCGACTGTTAAATGGAGCATCGCGAGCATCCTTTTAAAATGTTGGTTCAGAATGTATGAATAATAATCATAGCAGGTATTACCAACTTATCGATTTCCAATTTTCCAATAAGGAGTTTAGTATTTTGTATTTTATTGCTGCGATCCGCTATTAAGTTGATCCTCTTAAATATTTTCTGTAGTAAGTTTCTCTACATTGCGAACATAAAATTTAAGAAGGCTTAATTTATTTAAAAATATGCTTTCATAAATACCTTCTTATACTAGAGTCGGCTAGGAAAGGTTTCTTGAAAATAACAGCTAATCGTTTCGTCCGAGAAACAAGCCAACCGATCCGTAAGCCAGCGCACCGATAGGTAATATTATATGAACAACGTTTTATTGCTCGTTCGGTCATCCTTTATTCAAGATTTGTTAAAATATACTTAGTTTTTGTGCGAGATTTATTCGAATCTGACTAGTACGGAAACATTTAGCTTTGAGAGAGGTAGGTAGACGGTTAGTTAGTTTTGTATTAGGTAGGTGCCTACAATTCTTTTCATTTCTTTCATTGCTTAACCTCGCTACTGCTGTAGTGTTTTTAATAACATTCCGCTATCTTCAGCAAGAATCCAGCCGGGCTAACATTCACGCCGCGACAAAATTTTGTCTACTCTTTTGTCTCGCTCTTTCTTGTGCGAAAACGAAACAAAAGCACGACATAAGTGTCGACAAAATGTTCTCGGGGCGTGCATGTTAGCCCGGCAGAGTTGGTTTGCGGCGACATATCTGAACTGGAAAACAATTTAAACATAAGTACGCTACTTATTATATGACATCTACTTACTTGTATAGGCAAAGTTTTGCGAGGGTTAAATGTAAATTAATTTTATTAAAACGTTTTGAGCATGAATGCAGATGGATATTAAAAGGGAAAAGGAAGTGGGTGGACTGTGTGAGAAAGGATATGTCCACAAAGGAATTGAATGACAAGATGACGGCTCATATGTTTGCGACTGGTTTTAAAGAATATTACAATCATGTCTGTTTCTGTCTTTTGATGAGAATTTTTGAACCACTTTGTTCAAATAAATTACTACTGTAACCACAGTATTTCTTTCTATAGGTACTAAGCTAATAAATAAAAGCAAGTTCAATACATTCGTACATAGAACAGTATAATGCCACTCGGCTGTTCAATGGTTTACGCAACACTGATGATTTCAAGTTGAATATGAATTGGATTACCAAACAAAATCAGCTTGTCATTTGCAAACAACGTGTTTCCTGTGTCGTAATATTCTCCCAGCGATTGAACATTTAGCTATCGAACAAATACACACCGTAACCGAGCTTTACTCCAAACAAGGTTTAATCGATTCTCCAACCAACCAACATGTGTGCGATCAAAATAGTTTTACTGTTTTTACTGAAATAACATACGGTATGGGCACGTTATGAGGAGGGATGAAACGCTTGTGATGAATATGAACGTGGAAGGATGGAGGGTAGAAGATGGCCAAATAAAAGATGGACTGTGGATTGTGTTAAGGTTTATATGATGGAAGAGGAAGGTGAAATCGATGGCTAACAGAGATGAATGGAAGAAAAAGATATGCTGCGCCGACCCCAAATGAATGGGACAAAAGCAAGATAGTGGTATGATAATGATTAATGACCATCGTACCTGCATAACCCGAAGGGATAGGCAAAGGTGTACTAATGTGTAGACCGACAGGTGGCGAGCCTCTTGCCATTAACCGAGCATGAATTCAAACTTCGTTGACATTGATCGACTCGGAATTTCGTCCCTGAACCTCGAACGTAGCAATTGTGCTAACGACCACTAGGCTAACAAGGCAGTTTACTGAAATTAATGTCTAGAAAAGTCAATTTGATACGAATCAGTAATTTCAGAAGCCATTCAATGTAATCTTCGCATCCTATCAATATCATAAGACGCGGATTTAACGACCAATAATAATAATTGTTATCAAGCCGCACCGCATTTCTCATCAAAGTTCATTACAGTGCTGAATCGGAAGCTTGTATCAAAAGGATTTAATTCAAATAAGCTTTTCATTTCTATATTTTGTGAACCCCCGGGAGGGGCGCCTCACCACGGATTAAATTTGTGAAATTTAACTTAACGCAATTTTAGTTTAAGTGCCTGTAAATAGAAGCTTGACTACGTTTTTAGAAATTTAAGGCAAATATTGTAAAGACAGATTAAATACTTCACAATGTAGCTAACATTTAAGTAATTATTCCGCTTGACTGACAATTAATTACTGAAACAAAAACATCTAAAAGTATACTATCAGAGTGGTTCTGAAAAGAGAAAATGAAGATAGCCGCTATTCATAATAACAAAGTGAGCCGGTTGTCAAACTCATTCGTCTAATTAAGTTTTTGTTTACGTCCGCTTTCGAATAGACAACATTGAATGAAACGGGCTCCATTTTGTTTTACTGGCTAAAGAGTAAATTTAATTAAGTCGAAAGGGCTCTTGACTTTTTTTCAATCTGTAAGGCTAGCCAATTAAAAAGTTGCCGAGACTTGTTGTACCAGCAGGATAGCGACAACTAGAGGAGAGTACTTAAATTTACTCAGTACTACTCTGGGGCTACATTAACAGTACTTACAACCCAAACAGAATAAATAAAATATTTCAAGACCATTTCCGAAATCGTCAGTTTTAGAGCTAATTACTACATAAACTATATGTTTTTTAACATTAATTTAATATAAATAATGTGAATGATTTTCGAAAAGTTTTATATAAAAATATGTGAGATATGACAAGCTGTGCCATCGTCATGTGGTCATAAGATAGAAGAAGTATGAAAGTAGAAGAACAAAGAAGTACACAGTATAAATGAGCGAGAACAAGAAGTGTGTTTGAGAGATAGGGTGAGAAACATCGTGATAAGGGAGTAATGTATTAAAAGAAGATGAAATAACCGAGATTGGGATAGGTATAAAAGAAAAGAATAGAATAATAAAATTTTATTTAGTGTGACTCATGTTATAACAAATATAATTGAGAACATTGCTGCACAGATTGTAGGTATGTTCGACATGCAGGTAGAGATGATGGATATGTGATAGAATAGGCATGATGACTGATTTTGAAAAAGTACTCCACGATGTTCTTACACATCTACTTTATACAAAATAACTCATATTTTTTGAAAAACATATGATTTTGAAGGTAAAATAGCCTTATAAAAACACAATTTAAATTCCGCGCTAAAACGCTAGAATAGCAATGGCGTCGTCTATGACGTCGATCTTCTGTAAACACTTGACAAGTGACAATTTACAGTTGAGGTTAATCGTCTTAAATTTATGTACCAATACCATGTGTTTTGTTCTACGAAGCTAAACTGACGTTACTTACTGACTGACATTGACGTCCGCATTTATTTATTTATTAAACTTGATGCACCGTAGGCATTTTCTGCCAGACAACCTTAGGGTGATGCAGACATAATAAAAGTAATAAATGTAGATGCGCATTAGGCCCTAAAAATAGTACTCGATACTTTGAAGTATCGCTACTTTTGTTTACATAATTTTATGAGTACAATAATTTTTATTTGACACTATTTATGAGTATAGTATCGATATTTTCGATTCGATATCGTGTCCCTATTTATACGACAGACAGAACACAAAATGAATTGCTCAAAGGCCAAGGAGCCATGACAAAGAATTTACAAAAAAAACAAAAACAAAATGAAGATGATATTTGTTTTGAGAAGATTGACGTCACTCGCTTCTAATTGGTGTTCGATCTATCATGGCGGATTGATAAGTTTTGCATTTTTATTTTTGCTAAAATAAATATAATCTCACCTATAATCTAAAAACAAGTGTTTATATATGAATCAGTCTGTCATATAAAATTACGTGAAATCGTAATTTCGGTCATTCTTAGTTGGTGTCATCATGCCTATTGAATAGTTCTCAAAAAGGCCTAGATCACTTTATATGGATGATCATGCTTACGGAGTATAACAAAAATGTAGAAGCGAAAAAAATTGTGTGCCCGGATCGTATCAGTTCGAAATCTATAGTTAACCTCTGCCTTACTTCGTGAGATACAGGTGTTATAACAATGTACCTTACTAAAAATTATAAAGATGACAAAAGCAGATTGGGCTCTGTGGTGAACATTGGACAAATGCGGGGCTGATGATGATGATTATAATCGTCCTTAAATTAATTTGACCTAGAGAGAAATCTAGCAAATAAATTCAAGAACTAGTTAGTACCACTTGCCGTCCGATAGAGCGATGCCAAATCGTCTTACGACTCGCTTCGGAGAAGAGGATTTTAAATATTTATAGAATCGTTTTCACAAACGTTGAGCTGTTTGTTCTGTTTGGAAAATCTCGAAATGCAAGTATCGACTATTAACCTATAGCTTCACCGGTACATTTTACACTTTATCTCTCGCTATTTATGTTGTTAGTGCATTCTCCGTGTAAGGTGTACTTACAATGAAATTGATCATTATTTCTAGGTGTTACTATTAATTGGCAATTACTTCACATACTTTAAGTGTAGGTGTTGATATCAGACTCATTAGCAACGAGTCTTACTTTTAGCAATGAGTTAATACGCATTACCAGTTAATAGGGCCTTAGTCACAAGTCCTATCAACAATTATTATTTTCATTATGATATTGTTATCGATAAAAAACGTAAAGTTTTGCCAGTGAAATGGTTTGTGTTTATTGCTGTAAATTGCAAAAAAATATCGGGCATGTACCGAGATCAATATTTCGAGCTAAGGGAACGACGGATGGCAGAAGGGTGAATTTATTTTATTGCATCGTCTAAAGGTGCTTAATCGAGGAAGCGCTAATTTATGTGTGCCGTTACGAAAGAGCAGAAAAGATCAGTATTCCTGAGGTTGAGCGGGTTTGGTCGAGTAGCTATATTCCGATTGAATAATTAAGTACTACACAGACAGAGGATCGACATAAGCATCAATTATTTCCAATATTCTGCACATAAATACCTATTTACTCAAGACTGCTTATTCGTCTGCATTTTATTGCTATATTTTTGTAAACAACAGACCTAATTTTGTGGATGACTGCTTATCATACGAACCAGCATTCTCCTGAAATACATAATAAAAAACTGCAAAGAGCGAGCCAATTGTTTTTGATTTATAGTCTAGTTTCACAAAGAGATGTTCTATTTAGATGCGGAGAAGGGTGACCCGTTGTACAACACAACCGAATGTAACTGATTCAGCAGTAAATATAACTCGTATCAATTCTGATCTGACCCACAAAGAATGCCAAATTGCTAATGGAAAAGTTTTTCTAATGAATTGAGAAAAATGCGGCCTTGTCGAATACTGATGTAATGGATCCAGCTTTAATTAGGTAAGTAGAAAGTAATGATCGGATACATTAACTTTTATTTATGACCAAGTAAAGTGGAATTATTAGCTAATGATTATGGGTGTACTTTAGATTCCTTCAAATTATTAATTAATTATTTTTATTGTGCATTTAGAGATACAAATTTTCGCATACCTATACAAACGCCCAATCCTGTTATTATCTGGTATTTACGAAAACAACCCACGACTAGATTTGAAGAACTAGACATAGTATACATCCACTAAACTAGTGAGGCTAAGGATGATTCAGATTCGACTGACTGACTGAAATGGCAAATGTGTAAAACCATTTTTAACATGACAACAACTTACTGTAGGTAAGGGTAGGTTTTTGCAAATAAAGAATTTGAATTTGACAAAATCTCACCTACAGCCTTTTACACTACAAATAATTCAACTGACCTACCCATTCCACCCAGGTAGCAGGAATTGTTATGACTTGTTCCTTGAAATTCATCATAAAATTAATATAATTTGAAAAAATATTCGAAATACGACAACCATATGGGATTCCCCTTACCACATGGTTTCTGGGTAATAGAACACAGCGGTACATCCCAATGGTACCATAACAGGCTTTAAAGTAATTATATTACGTGCAAAGGCAAGGGAGTTACGTTTTTCTTCCCGGTAAACTGGCCATAATGGTTTATTATAAATAAGGTAACTGTAAAGTTTTTATGTATTAATTTTTTTATGGGAAGCATCATTATCATCCACACATTTACTGTCCCACTGCTGAACAGAGGTCTCGGATCGGAATAGGTTAAATTAGTCCACCACGTTGATATGCTTCGGGTCGCCATATTTTACACTTTCCTCAGCATGCAGGTTTCCTCACGATATTTTCCTTCACCGTTCAGCGCATGATAATTTGATATTTATACGCACATGATTTCGAAAGTCAGAAGTTTGCCTTGGATCCCAACTCGAGAGCTACGACTTGCCACTTTGGCAATCATGATCCTGGGCTATCACTGCTTGTTTAAGACTTGAAATAAAAAATAAAATTCTCCGGATTTAGGTGTTGTGAGATTTATGTGCAAAAACACACTCACGATACAAGAGAATTTTCTAGAAAAGCAGCAGTATTTGAAAATTGTATACCTATCCTAAAAAGAAAGTCGAAGTATTTTCTATAGATAGAATTTTCAGCTTTCGGAAAACTCATTTAGGACCAAATTGGAATCAGCAACGCTTGCTCTTTTAGAACATAGGTACGGAAATCTAATATAATATTTAGGTCCCGATGACCATTTGGAATAATGAGGAAAACATCGAAAAGGATCGAGATTAAAGCTTGTAGACGTTAATAAAAGTAATTTAGTAGGGGGACGCGTCAACATGGAATTTTTATTGCGTAAGCATTCTCCGGACTAACAGATGAAGACACATTATCCCCGTCTCGCTCGCCCGGCTACCCTTGAAGTGATTACAACGTTACCCTTGATGTGAGGCTAACACTGGCTAGATAATTAATAACGGTACAGCAGGGGAACATTTTTTCTCTCTCTCAACACCTTATATCATCACAATAAATATAAAGCATGTCAGTGTTATTAATTGCAGTCATTTCAATAATGTACCAATATAATCATTATTTCATCATAATTTTTCTAATAGTAAATAGTTTGTATACTTTAAGTTAATCTTAAAATATTGATAACCCTTTCCCTTAATTATGCCGGGGGTTAAGGGTAGAAATAAATAATCTGTAAATAAACTAAAAAACGAGAGTGTATGAAGTGCAGTGCTCATTTATTTTGTGCTCTTGCAGAAATCAAGATCCAGGTACTTATTTAAATGTAGAGTTAATAAATTAAAACAAGAAATTACTGAAGCAAACAGTAAGCTTTTAAATGAGACAGGTATGCTAACGAGTTACAGATAAAGGGCAATTAAAAAAAAGAATAATCTTCTATATGATTCTTCGAATCCGGAGCGGAGTAGAATTCGGCATAGAATGTCAGTTATAACCCTTTACTAATGAGTACCTATTTTTTATAGTATCTAGCACTCGTAACAAGTATAAGATTTAATTCCTCTCCATTCCACACATGATATTCAAAAAGTCGAGGTCGAGGAGAGGAAACTCGAGAACTTTGATTTCGCAATCAATTAGGTCATATCACTAGGATATTACGGAGTCTTAGAATTAAAACAAGGAAATAATGTAAGTACTTAGTATTATTCTAAGAACAATTTCGCTTGTTCAGAACTTAAATTGCAGGGTTCATGACTCACGCAAGGGTTAATGATATCTTGGGCTACCCAAGCGTATGATTATATTCAGCATAACATACGTACGTATAGAAAAGCATCGAATATCCGAAAAATTATACGGAATATCTCGCATTCTAAGTACCACTGTTGCAGTGCAGGGAAACAAAGCACAACTAATAAAATATTCAAGCCATACATTACGAGATTGATGAGGCGAGACACAAAATTACAAGCAGAAGAAGAAACATGGCAGGAGTGCGGTTGACTTCTTACCCTCATTGAGGTAATCTTGTGGGAAATCAAGGCAACCGCGACCGAGCAATCTGTTATTTCTCGACAAAACCGAGCAAATGAGACCCCTACAATTGTCATGATTGCCCACAGATCTTGTCTTAGGCCGCAGCTCACGACGTTGTGGTTGGAATATTGATGTACATTATATATTATTCCGTACATTCAGATGAAAACCAGCGCTAAATGGTCATATATGATCAAATAACTCAGTTCTGTCATACGAATCACTATGGAATACGTGCATGTCAGCGAATGATGATAATATACTGAAAACATTATTCGATATCGGAAGCAATACAGAGGCTGAGCGATATTTATGCTATGTGGGCACAACAGTAAATATACATATTTGCTACAGCAATAATAATACATCGGAATCATTTACTTTATAAAAAATAAGGTTTTTTAAAAGATAAGTGAAGGCAACACCAGTAGGTAATTATCGGGCAAGCACTTTTGGTCAATATAATTATTTGGTAAAACAAAAGCGCAGTTTTTGTTGATAGCTACCGATTGGCAGGCGATCGAAAAGCATTTACAACGCAAGTACTGGCTCGACGTGTTGCAATCATGGCCGACAATGTACGAATATGAATATTTTATTTGAACGACCAATTGACTGTCCTGTCGTGCAAACATTTTGATATTCACTGTGAATACGAAAGGTTTGCTTATTAATTGGATTGTCGTACCACGTACAGGGTCCAACGATGGAAAATCGGCCGATGTGAATTGCTCTTAATTCGCTAGGCCACCGATAAAATATTGGACCACATCGCAAACGGAATATGAATAACAAACAAAATATTAAGCTGCAGATTAACTTGGCTAGTTTGTAATGTATAATGATTATTTCGTGTAATTACTGAATGGGACAATTTGTTTTAATATTCTAATAAAACATTGACATCCACACACACTGACTAATGAGGTGGGAAATTCCCACTGGTGTGTGAATAAAGAGATCATTGCGGGTAAAATCGCAATGTACTCAGTGCAAAATAAGTTACAACGATAAGTGTTTCGATGAAAATAATAATAGGAGTATAGGTACCTAGAGAATGCTATTTTTATCTTTTTATTTGCTATTATTCATATTCCTAAGTGAACTAAGTTCACTTTAATAGAGCAACATAATAGTACTAAATATATAAATTACAAGGATAAGTGTAGACAGAGAAGAGAAAGGTATATGTTCACTTAGGTAGAGCATACTAGCACTAAATGTATAATACAAGGTGGAAAGGACATCGGCGCACATTCGAATACCATGAGTTCAGAACATGATTCTGGACCCCCTGCGTTGAAATTTTCCATAACTTTTTTCATCAATTTTTTATTTTTTTCTGCAGTTTTTTGTTACTTGAACGTGTGAAAAAACATTATTTCTATCTACCCAAATTAGATTTATGATTAAATCATCATTATTTCATTTATTTCTGATCGCACGCGCGATAACATTTACTACGGAGAGTTTTAATTGCGTTTTTAGTAATACACTGCGGCCTTAAAAATGTGTATCTGTAATAACCGATCATTTTCTACATGAATGACCTAGGTCATTTTATTTTTGACCTTGATTGAAACCTTGTCACGACGTTTGTGCGTCGATGTCCCTTCCACCGTGTATAGTCTTCGTCGTCGTGATGCAATATTACGCTGATGTACGGGTTGTTGCGTTTTAAATAAGTTTTCATTACCACATCGGAAACCTGATCCAGCGCTAATAAAAAGGCACAAAAGATGATTTCCAAAAAAACTTTACCTTGTCTTTTGCTCACCCGTTTATTATATGGCGACTACGAAAATTATGGTTGTACCGCAGTACACCCCTGCTTGACCTCTCGGGGAACTCGGGCAACTCTCTGTTACTGTGAATTTCAAAGAAAAACCCAACAACACTGCACGACCCGGAACCTAAAGTGTATCATTCGCGCTTACGACCACAAGGCTAATAGGAAACAGACTTGGCAGGGTCATTTTTAAAATCATAGCTCTTACGTCATTAATGAAGTCCCAGGACTATTACATATCCAGGCAAATAACGTTAGCGACAATCTAAAAACATTGTTAATGCAAAAAAGTTAATTTATTTATGCAAATAAAATCAAATTCAACACAGAGGGAGATGGCTCCTTAGAGATTTACGGCATATTACAAACACCTAGATGCCACGATATGTACCGTGAATTTAATTACGTTTGCATTAAATAATTATACAGGGAGCCGTTCTATAGCTCCTTTAATTTGGGATCATATTTCGTCAAGAGCTTGAATATAAATTAAAACATTGAAGATCCAAAATTCCATTCTACGTTTTACTAAGTAAGTAAAGTTTTCATTATTCTTACCTTTCATGTTGAGGTTAGAGTCCAGACGTATTTTTCAGGGGATTCCGGAATTTTAGCATATAATTGTACGAAAAGTGTGTATAAGAATACAAGGAAGCACAGCACATACAAGGAATTTACTGTAATGTGACTAGCCTCGTGTACGCGATTCATATGATAATGACACCCTAAAGCTCAAAAACGTCATACAAGAATTGGCCAAATGTTTGTTTCAACGTCATACAAGAATTGGCCAAATGTGTGTTTCATGAATTTTTCGGCAAACGAGTAGACGAGCCATCTGATGGTAAGTAGGCATCACACTCATAGATATCTGGGAAACAGCAGAAGAGTTATGCAGATTCGTAGCTGATCTTAGACCCCTACTAGAAAGAACGCAACGACAGGGAGAACTGGCTGTCACGTGCAAAAGTCATTTTGGCCGTACTTTTTTTTATTTGACGTTAGAATTATTACTTTGCAATGAGCTAGTTTTTGTTAATAAGTTACTTTGTAATGCAAAGTGCTGCTGTCATCCTGTCATATTCAATATGATAGTAAGCTCGATCTCTGTGCCAGATTATTTTGTACATAAAATGTAAAATTCATTTCTAATCTCTCTCTCTCTGAAAGCCTGTTGTAGTGTATGCCGAAGACACAAAGAAAATATAAGAAACTGACTCCTTTGTTAGATTACGTATAAAAAGTTTTGATACCTAAGTTTTTTTTTATTATCTTTTAGTATTTTTTAAGAATTCCATGCTAAGATTACAAGTTATTTTTAATGAAGGAAAAAGTTTTTTTTTAAACATAACATTTATATTGGTCTACTCGTATTATTCGCCTGGTTCTAAATCTCCTCACCACATCACATCAGCGCACTTAAAATAAAAACAAACCTTCAAAATTATGTAATAACAAAATTGTGTTACAAAATTCAGACGTCAATTCTGTTCACAATACCAAAGAATGTTAAACAAACTCATTTAAGTTTTTAATGATAGCCCACAGGCTCTTAATCCTCTAATTTGTAATGTTGCCACAACTACAGAAACAAATTAATTTTAATTTATCTTTTAGTTATAGCGTAGAAACAAGTTAAGGTACCTATTACTGTGAAGTGAACATTAAATTTTTTAATGACGTTGTTCAATGTAATGTAAACTGTTATGACATCCTTTGAAATTAAAATTTAAGGTGTGTACGCTAAATTCTTAGACACTGTCATAGCATCGTCTCTTTCCCTGTAGGGATAAGCTGGAGTACAAGGTTTCATACACAACCTTCATCTAAAATCTATATACTTACCTTACTCTTTTGTTGACTCTGTACGCGTACAGTTCCGTATATTTTGGGCCGCAAATTATAATTTAGAAGAATACACATTTCCAATAAATGTAATAATGGACTGTTCCACCTTGGAATCAAACCTAGGGCCTCACGTTCATTCGTTCGTTCCTCTTCGTTCTATTAGACCAATAAGGCAGATTATAGACTATATTTATTAATATAACTTTTGTTTCAGAATTGCTATACGACATAAGACATATTTTTTTGTTATTATTAAGCGTTGCGATCCACGATCCATACATAAATGTAATATTTAGCATTTCAGCTTATAGTTACACTTTCTACCATTCGTTGGCATGATTTCAGAATATTTTGAATAACACGAAAATACTTGGGTGTTATTGTTATAACTGTTATTGAAGCAAATCGTTGTATTGCAGTTATTCATATAAAATTCTATGTGTTGCTTTGCATTGCAGCGTCGCTTTGCATATTATATGCAGGGATGGCTGCTGTTTCATTGAACAATAGATGCTCGCTCAAACATATCACACACACGGTCATACGGTTGTATTGCTGGACCTGTGCCGGTGCAATCTGTGATACTCTAGAATCTAGCTCTATTTTCATTCTACATGTATTGATATTACGTTTCAAAATTGAATTTATTACATTATATTAATATTAATTTAAGTATCTTGGGACATTTTTACACAGCACCATCTAGTCCCAAACTAAGCAGAGCTTGTACTATGGGTACTAGACAATGGATATAATACTTATATACTTTTTTTTTGTAAATATATACTTATGATATATAAGAAACACCCAGACAAACACAAACACCTAAGTTCATCACATAAATGTTTGTGTCTTGTAGGAATCGAACCCACGACCTCGTGATCAGCAGTACGGTACTCGAACCACTAGACCACAGACGTCGTCTAGTATTATTAAGTTATTCAAATGTATTCATTTCAGTGATTTTAATACGTAATGAAATATCTGACCAGGCGGCCTAAATAGACCGTATTGAGTAATTTCTCTAGAACCAATTAATATTCAGAAGCCGTAGAAACCTTAGCAATTTTCTAATGTGAATCATTTTGTTATAATTAATAACTGCAAGCGGCCTTTTTACCCGACTGCCGAAGGAGGAGGGTTATGTGTTTGACGCGTATGTATGTATGTATGTATGTATGTATGTATGTATGTCCGTTCCTATGTCCGGTCGTAACTACTCAACGGCTCAACCGATTTAGATAAATGACACCTCATTAGATTCGTCTTGATGGCACGACTGTCACTGGGTACATGAAATTTAAAAAAAAAACAATATGGCGGATTTTATACGCTTTAATGTGCGAACTGATTTTGAAAATTATCTTTAGTTGTATCAATTTATATTTTAAATCATCATTTAGGATCTATCTAGTGATTCTATGATGATTAATAAACTAAAAAGAAGGAAATAAAATAAATTATTAAAAGAAACAAAAAACCCGACTGCGTAAAAACTACTAACTAAAAATCTAAAAACAAGCTCTGTGATGTTGGAAAATGTATTGCAGGCGGGACAAGCAAAGAAACAATTTTGTTTATGAACGAAGAGCTTGTCCCGCCTGCAATACATTTTCCAACATCACAGAGCTTGTTTTTAGATTTTTAGTTAGTAGTTTTTACGCAGTCGGGTTTTTTGTTTCTTTTAATAATTTCTAGGAATAACCTTTAAAAAAAAGTAGAGTAATGTAATTTAACCTATATTTGAGCTTAGATCAAATGTTTCAACATATTTTTTAAGAGCTTAATTAGGATAAGGCAGTGGACTACCGTTTTACTGCGGGTACTTTTTATTATTACGTTCGTATTTAGATTTACTATGAGCAGGGGGCTTAACTAAATGTAAATACATACGCAAGTGTAAAAGGAACCAAAGAGGGTCACTTTTACTGTTTTTTTACGCAAAACACAATAAATGTATTCAAATTAGAGTTTGGTGTGACCACAACGAGAAAAGAATCGCAGTCGTTTACAAGTGATCTCTTTAACGAGGGTCGGCAGATCCCTACGTAATTGTTATCCATATAGTTGGGTCGCTTCCGCCCAAAGTCTGCCGCTGACGTAAACATTCCCCGTCAAATAGATGAATTGAGGTAAGTTGTAAACCTATCGGAGGATGTACAACGAATCTTCACAGATACTTGTTAATTGAACACAGTAACAAGTTACGATCTACTGAAATTGGGATACGACCAGTATTATTGAAAATCGTAAATTGTAACCATGAAATCGGAAGTAATTCGAAAAGTTTATAGGGATGTTACGAGTGAGAGCTATGAGAAGGTCAAATAATGTCGAAGGGATAACGGTGGCTCAAAGTTTTAATTAAACAGCAACATCTGCGAGCCTCGTTAGGTACTGACACGACAATTATTGTTACGAGAATACACAAACACATTCGGGAAACGATAGTTCGTATTTACCGTCACCGTTATTGTTTTTATTGATGTTCGAAAGTACAGTTTACAAAAAGGTTTATAGGTGAAATTAAATTTTAGTGTTTTCTGTTACATGGGGGTGCTGTCGCAGGTACCAAATTTGGTTTGAAACCTTTTTCCCTAGATTTAGAAATAAATAGTGATCAGACTATTGTATCACAAAATCAACAGTAATAAGTAAGGTGGGTAGGTAAGTAAGAAATACATCGAAACAGGATTATTAAACTAAAGGACCGAATTGCAAAATGTTTGAAGGTAATGGAAGCCTTCCTGAGCAGTTGTAGTGGCAGGCAATGGCAGTTAGGTGCGCCTTAGTCCTGCTTTACATAGTGCGGAGCAACTCTCTGTGAGAATCGCAACAATTTTCCGGAACATTTCCGAGCGGGCTAACGAACGGAAACGCAGGGGACGCGGCCAATTGGCGGATAAATGCACCTCAATTACTATATTGCGGCAACATTTTTCCTCCTAATGTCCTTTTTGGCTTTAGCGATGAAAACTTTTTATTTATTTTTCGTTTCCTAAATCGAGACTCGTGAATTGCAATGAATGAAGGAAAAGAAATATACCTGTATTTTGTGAATAAGTTAAATAACTTCAGTGTTTGACGATATTTTGTAAATTTGCGACAATGCCAATTATAATTTGTAGTGATTGCAAATTCTAAATTTTAATAATATGAATGGCTAGAATTAATCAATGTTGCCTTTTTTCCCGGTGATGTGAATATTTATGTAATTTGCCTGTTTTCAAACATTCCGATAATCGAAGTTACGTTTCCACGAAGCGGACCGTATTTCCAATTTCGGTACGGAACACTAAAAGGAATTTAAATGTCCAATAGCAGCGTTTATATTGATATAAAGTAGGCACGTATTATGCGCTCGGTTTCCCGCCATACTTCACTAGCAGAAGCGTACGTTACCTAACCCGAGAACTAAATGATCGCGCTATTTCAGCAGTCCAAAGCCAGAGGAAACATCTTATTTCTCACAGTAGCTTGACTTGAAAAATACGAGAGGAATGTGCGCGCATTAGGTTCGGTCGTTACTTAGGTCCTCGAGTGGTGCGGGTTCGAGTCCGGGGTCGAGCGTGCGGTGACTAATGGCTCTGGTGCGGTAAAATATGTTCCACGTAAGTGTGCGACATAACAAGTAACCTGCTGTTCGCAAACTGAACGCGTTTTTGACTTCATTCTCCAACTTAATGTTAATGTTTTGTATTGTGGGGTAAATAGATTTGGATTTAAGGACAGAAGTCTCCTGCATATTGGTACAGAATAACAACTAGCACTCATCACACTGTAGAAGGCGTCGAAATTGGATCTTTTCTATGGAGTGTCCGATGAACGATGATGAATGAGTGTGAATATACACATACATTACACTCTACATCGAAGCATATTTTGTTAAAACCGAACCTTCAAACGAGTTTGTATTACGGTGTTAGGCGGTAACGTATAATTTTTCCCACGCCATCAATTTTTCCTCTTATTTCGCTTGCGGGTTCGAAGACAGTTGCATCATTTCCCTATCGAGTTTCATTGCGATATCTCATATCTTGATATACTACTAGTTATATTTCTCCCCTTTGTATTTGTGAATGTTGAAGTGTGTGCTTTGCGCGGTAAAAAGCTGTTCGGTAGAAAAAGTCATAGCGAAACAACATAGGCATACTTAAGCGTACTTAAATCACAACATTTTTAGTTCCAATATAACATAAGACAAGCACTGAACTGGGCACAAACTTAAGGTCTACCTACTAATAATTTCATAAAAAAAAACAATAATACTGCTTGACTCGAAACCCGGGTCTAATAAGTTATTTCTATATCTGTGATTCGTCTGCACAACTCTCACATCGCTGTCGTAAGTACCATAATAATAACTTAAATAGAAATAAATATTTCAGTGCGTTTCAGGAATCAGGGTCAGCAGTATTAATGATATTATAAAAAAATTGTCGATATTTTTAGGTATATCATACTCGCAAGTCGCAACAGTGCATAACAAGATCTATGCACGTGGACAAAGCAAAAGAAGCCAAGAATCTATAGTTTCTGCCTAGCCTTATTGAAAAAGACGTGAGTGTATCTATATAGTCTATAATAATTCGTAATTTTATCAAAGGTTAATAATATAAGGTTTATGCATTTTACGTTAAGATCAAATTACTGGTCCGAAAATTAAGAACATCCTTGATAGACTCTTTATTCAAATCTCTCGTTTTATTTAAAAACTTTTCCTCGGAAGGAGCAAGTTTTCAAATAATGAGGAAGGTTTAAAGTGATGAAAACTAGTACATTCTTACGGTCGGAGAACTGAAGCTGAATTGAGTCTACTATAGTCTACTTCAGTTATTTGTAATAAGTGTAATAATTAACTGCAGTATTTAGTACATTTTTTATTTAAAACTTCACAACCACCAGCACTACTCGTAATTTATGTAGGTACATCTACATAATACGTTTAAAAATGCTTTTCTTTAAATATATATTCGGTGTTAAGTTTCGAAATAAAACTCATAAATATTATAATGCAAATTAAGTCTTAAAAAAATATTTTGAATAATCGTAATACGTCCTTAACCTTTTACCTGCCCACAATGAATCCTGTAAACAGACTCTTAGCTGGCTTAAAGCCAGGAAAATGGCAGAATTGCATTACAATTGACCATTGCAATTTCATTACAAATGTGAGCGCTTTGTGCAGCGCCAGGTAAAAAATGTAAATCGACCTTTTTATTACAAATAAAATGTCTATGTAATCTTTTTCCTAATTTTATTTAGACTTGGAATCTTATGAGTAGACCTCCGTGCTGAGCAGTTCGTGATGTGCTAGCGGTGTTGTGATCCAGATAGAAGGGTAATGTAGGTAGCCTATGAAATTACTAAGCAAAGATTAGGTACATTATGTCCATGTAGTATTATGTATATGTATTAGGTAGGTATATGTATGTATGATTAGTTTGTGTTAAGGGGTACCTACTTACTACTTACCATAAGGCGATCAGAATGTTTGATTATCAAATAAGTATATAGGTATGTAAAAAACTAAGGAAACGTAGCTGATAAAAAATGGGTTAGGTACAGGTCGGAAGTTATTTTCAGAAAATATTTTAACGTGTTGCGAACTTCAATCGCAGTTCTCATTAATGTTAATTAAAAGCATCTGTTACCATTATAATACTTATAAGCTACGAAATGTTAATTTAAATTCTCCCCTGATCGTTATGTTACCTGTGGCTTTTAGGGTATACCGTTACTTTTTTGTAACAGGAAGGAAAATAAAAAAGTCGGAATTACGCCTAATGTCTCTTTAGAATGTTCATTGGGAGACAAATAAGTTGAAATAATCTCGGCGAGGGTAAGTAACACAGGTCGCGCTCGCGGGCCGCGGGCCCTGACTCATTATTCTTTCGCCTTCCCCCGTCTAAGTGACTTCGCTGTCGTTCTCACTTCCTTCCCTCCTCAGGAAATAATTTCAATTTAAGGCTTTCATTGAAATAATATTCATGTAACTTTTTCTTTAAGTCTTACGGCTTATTGCTAAATGTGAATGTTAATACAGTGATTGCTGAACTGTATTATGTAGGTGTTTAAAAACTTACCCACTGTGCGCTTCTATAACAATAAAGATATAAGTACAGTGAAAATGTAGAGTGGGTATATTGCAAGCAAACTTTGGTAGGAATCGGGGACGCGCGAGATATTTATGACTTCCTCTGAGCTCCCAGAGGCTCTCGGGGTTCAAAAGCTAATAAAACGATGTCACATAATGCAAAATTTTATTTAAATCTGGGACAAATTTTGACTTTGGGATAATCCTTTTAAATTGTAAGGCCACTGGATACAAATTGAAATATTATGTACAGCTAAATTATTTCAGCGGACGAATAGAGAAATATTTCCAGTGGCCTTAATAGAAATTCATTTTTTTTTGTTTTAAGTTCCATGTGTTGAAATCATATACATTATAACATTGGTGTTAATACCTGAAGTGAAATGCTGTGGAGCCTTCAATCAAAATGTCATGGCATTGGTCCAGAATTGAAACGAGTGACATCAAATCTTCGTCCAACGGCAGGTACATAGAATGTAATATACATATAACACTTATGTACAGCTCTAAGTGCTTTTAAAATCTAACATCTCTTTGTTATAAAACGGGCACATATTCTAAAGCGGGAAATTTTGCTCTTTTGCGTTTGCTTGGCATAAATGTGTGTATAAATTGAATGGCATTTGTTTTCAGGACCTACCGTAGAGTTGGGCTAGTAAGGTGTGTGTGACGGGAAGCGAGCGGAGCGGCGGCGGTGCGGGCGACACCACCTCGTTTAGATAAACCCGCCGCTGCCGCCGTGTACACCACCAACTATTTTCACACAACTTCAAATGTAATTTAAAATGTTACTGGTTGCGGAACAACCCTTGCTTAGAGTGTATTAATGTGCGCCCATTTTATTTATTTCTCCGAGTGGACGTACTGTTACTAGTATTGTTGTTTCTAGACATTCTGTTATAAACTTTTAATCAAAACCATTCATCACGAACAGCTTTACTTGTTTGATTTATTTCAAGTTGTGATTTTTAATTTAAAAATGCCTTGCTTTGTATATGAATGTTTCAGATTAGTCGAATATCAATTTAGTGAGATTTTCTTAATAGTCTAGAATCTAGACTCTAATTTAACGAGAAAAAATTGAAGAAGAGGGGCCTTTGCCCTGCAATGGGAAATTACAGGCCTATAAAAAAAGATACGAAAAAATCCCTTGCAACTTGTAATTTTTTTAAATTAAAAAATTAACTACGAGTAGATCATAGTAATTTTTTTATCGCTAGGTTCATCTTTAGTTATTAGGTAAGGCTCGCCTACCGTTATCCAGTAAAGTGAATATTGGGATCTAGATGTGAATATTGAATTACTGAAGAGTTCCGGACACCGGCGGTTCCACACGGAATATGAACGTTCGAAGTCCAATATCAGCATCGTGAAGGCTCAATAACGTTTTACATTCAGCCGTGGATCGGTAAGTGCGCCAATACGTAGCGGGAGATAAGAAATGTTACCGACAATCGCGCCGCTTCAGAGCCCATTGTACCTAATATTCGCGGTTTGTATGAAATTCATATCGAGGATACGACCCGCCGCGTGGTGACGTCGATCGAATTATTCAAGGGCAACAATGGCAATATTTCATGTTTTTTTTCTCTTTATCAAAGAACACTACCTGTATATCGCAGCGAAGGTAAAACCGTAAACCGATTTAGGATTTCAATGGGTCCACCGCGGCCGGTGTTAGAAAAGATTAATTTTGTTTTCGTCTATGAATATTTATAGCGGATAACCCAAGCCTGGAATTTCCGGGGTTCAGGGTATAACCCTGGTATCGAGACGTGTGTTACAATTTCCTCGTACGATCAAAATGCATGTGAGGTTGACCTAAAAAGCTGGCTTCCTTTAAATAGTATCAGATTTCACATACGCTCAACAGATTTACTAGATAGTATCTGTAGACACATTAGCTGTTATTTCGACTTTAATCTGAAAGTTGCAGTTTAGATTATAATGTGAGTCGATCTGTTATTTGAAGACAAGTATAGTTATTGTAATCGGTCACCGCCCTAATGCTTCACAAGAGAGCTTTATCTTTCTCATTGAGAGGTCTAACTTGGGTACTACGCTGACCTAGTGTATTAAAAATCCTACGAACTCCTATTAGGATTGATGAAGGTTTTATCCACATATTCGCCTTCACTGCAAAATAATCGATTGCTGGTCCTCACAGACATTTAAAAAGAGGTGCGGGTCATCCTTTAAAGTAAGTTTTAAACCGAATTAAGTATACTTTAAATATACTAAGCAATTTAAATATCTACAATTATCTGTTAAACGAATCTCTTAGCAATATCTCGGTGGGATTACCCTCAGTTATGTGGGTTATTCCATTAAGTATGAACATAGTGCAGCTACGCGGAACGCTATCAGGCCAACTTGCAGCATTCCGTGCGCCAACTACTGATCGGAACGCGATAAATTTTGACCCGAGCTGTTACTTTAAATCCTTTTTTGATGGGCCGTTAGTTGTGACGTGTTGCTGTCAAAGCTCAGCCTGTATTTGAAACGGACTAGTAACGAGAGATTATGTTTGTTTATGATTTAGTAGACAAGCTGATGGAAGCGGTCCCGTAATTTGTAAGTTGGTTTTTAAATTTTCTGTGTTCAATGTTCTGTTATTAATAATAAGAAAGGCAACGCAAAACAGATGTCAGAGCCCCCGACTTCTTCTACGACAGTCAAAACTCGTTCTATGGACTTTAGCAATTTATTATGTCATAGAGGTTTCAGGCAATAGAATGGATAGGTTGTACGTGGCGCCTATAGTTGCTCAATGGCCGTCCCCATTATAAACCCTTTTACTATCTCACTGATACTTGTTTCCGCTCAGAATAAGAGTCAGTCAGTCAGTTTCAGTCCACCATGCTAGCTCACACGCTGTCGCAAAAATTACTCAGTTAAACAGGTGTCTTCAAGATGTTTTCCTTTTATGCGAGTCCTTTATATAAGTGATGATTATCGATATCAATTTAGAAAAGCCAGAATGGCGTGGCTCCGGTTCAAGCCATTTTTAAAAATCTTAATTCTACAGTAGAATTAAGATTAAAAAAAATGGCGTGTTTTTCTTAGACAGAGACAAGTTGCGTTAAAACACCGCTATAACATAATGCTATTTTCATAATAGCATAGGCGATAGCAGATTATCCTATAGCATACGTATAAATAATCTGATATCGTATGCACGAAAGTAGGTAAATACATCATTTCACAATCCACAAAGCTTACCGTTACAGTGTTTTGCAGGCTTAAGGCTATAATAATTGAAATAAAGTAGAGAGACTACAGAGCATGTATAAAATATGCGTGAATGTTTAGGTATAGGCAGCAACCGACCGTGATTTAGGAAACCGAGAGATCACTTCGGATGTTTCTCAGAAGAACTTTAACCTACCGTGTGATTAAAGGATGACTTGCGGGTTTGAGTTGCTCACTTATTTTGCTCCGGAGTAGACGTACTTATATAACTCTACTAACTAAGATAAAACGTTTGATTTTCGGTGGAAATTATGTATCCTTTTATGTTTGTTGGTCATGTCAATGTACAAAAACATTATGTCTAAGAAGCGGAGAGCTACACTGTCCTCAAATACATGCCAACGACTCATATCGTACTAATTCATTATGAAAGTGTATAATTAATTAATTACGTACTACCTATTAGCAAAATTATGCTAAGAAAATAAATCAATATTAATTAATGATTCTAGTAATGTACTTCAGTAGGATTATAGTGTGGGTCTGTAAACATCGACGAGTAAGCACGCCTTACGCGACTAGTTTTTCCTAGAACGATTTATAGATTTCTTCATGATGTTTTCCTTCACCATTAAAGCGAGTAAATAAATAATTCATCCTCCTAACCTTTTTCCCAACCATGTTGGGGTCGGCTTCAAGTCTAACCAGATACGGCTGAATATCAGTATTTTACAAGAAGCGACTGCCTTCAGACCTCCGCAACTCAATACTTATAGGGGCAGTACCGATATTCGAAGTATAGACTGGTTGTCAGGCTTTTTGGGCTTCTGACAACCGGAACCGACGGCTTTACGTGCTCTCCGAGGCACGGAGGGGTCTCAATGTGTTAAGAATGGTCCCCATCCACAGACTGACCTCGGCAAGCGTAGCTACCTTACAGATCGGTTGATCAGCGTTGCTGTAACTTAGATTAAGTAAATAAATAATTGTATACGCAAATTTTTGCAAATTCGGGGCGTGCATCTCTATTTCTCTCACTTAACTTTTTTATACTTCACAAAAATTAACTTTTCTATTACATACGTTCCTCTTGTTCAACCTTTTTCCGTTTTAACTGCGATGTTTTTACAAAGTCACCGTGAGTTGTATTTGGTAGATGACCTATCATTTCACCTTTAGTGGTCTTAAATGTCTCGATCGTATCCTCTTCAAACATTGACATCTCGATTCGGTTTTCAATCAGCTACTCCTATGTATCTGAATGTAGAGTATACGATAATAGTAGCTAGTGTATATTTGTCAATATTAATATAGATAACCTAGTTTTTCAGATGACCGCTAAAGGCGCTGTAGGTACTAAGGTTTTCCATACAAAACCCTCACACACTAGTGACTATCGCTCACTAAACTCCGTGTTAGGCTACTGAAAATGAATTATTAGTTAGTTATTTTAATTGTAACTTCCCGAGTTTTTATCAAGGATCTCTACTATCTTTCCTTTGAACATGTTGGTATTGTCACCGACATAAGTAGTTGATGATACTGGTGACATTCCAAAGGGAGAGTCAAATGTTTTACATGTTCGATATTTCAATGTTGACCGTCACTTTTTTCTTACTATCGGTCACACGACATGCTGACGATAGATTGGAAGGCTTCAGTGGAATAATCGACTGTCACTTGTGAACCCTTGACACTCGATGAATCAACGTCGCCACTGTACTTTATGACCGGAGTGACAGGTGACGCACCTTCGCCTTTGTTCTGTCGTACTATAGGAATTTATTAGTTTGATTTTTTAAGAAGGTCCTGAATAAAACTTTATCATGTTTATTTTATCTTTGAGTAGGTGGATACACACAATTCAAAATAGTGAGGAACCGATACGAAAACAACATTACTTATCTAAGTAAATTATGTTGTAAATAGTGGTGGTACTTATGATCAATCGGCCAAGTTCGAGTTACGAATTACAAAATAATTTACCTAAGTACCTCGAGGGTGCCCGAACACGCATTCAAACCCCAAATTGCAATTTAGAACGCGATTTAACTCAATTACACATACTCTAATCCATGGACATCTACTTAAATTATAAGCGGCCATAATTATAAGTATGAAAACAAGTTCCAACGTACGTTTTTCTACACACACCCCTAATTGAGGTCAGTTTCATAATATTTTGCGATCTACTTTTAATTTGTAACTAAAGGCCCAATCCCGGGGCTGCCAACGCGTAATAGAAAATATGTAAGTTTGTTTTGAATTGATATAAATGATTGGGACAGGACGGTGTTGATGTGGGGTCATAACAGAGGCGGCGGATTAATGGAGTGCTGAGTTAGACAACTTAATCATTACTGGATTATCGTGTTACTCCGCCATTGAAGGTAATTTAAGTAAGAATTTTATATAGTGTGTCAAGGTCCTGTTCTTGTGTTGATGAGCTATATATAATAGTTAATTTTCATCAATCCATTTGCGAGCAAGGATCTGCTTGGCCATCCGCTGTAAAATAATCATTTGTATGAATTTATATTGAAGTTTACATTAACATTCAATTACATTCATGAAGATTTTTAAACGTTTAATCTGAAAAACAAACTAATCTTAATAGCAACTTCAGTTGTCATTGATTATAAGTTAAAACCTCACTTAAGCACTTAGTTCTTTTCGTTTTAACAAATTTTATGGGTCACTTGTTTTGCAACCGACGCTTTAAACATTTAAGTTAAATGCAGTGCGTCTCTAATTGATGGATTAAGTTGAACTTTGTTTTGTCTTCGTCTGTAAAATACAATAAAAGCGAGAGACGAAATACTAATCCCAGTTACATTAGGCTACGGATAAAGGGATTCGCCGAATGGCCCACGATTTAAGAGCATTTACTTTGGCAAGAAAAATATATCTTCAGTTAATAAATTGAATTTACCAATGCGTTTCTAGAATACTGATTGTTCTGAATTAGTTAATTTTTATATCAGTATTGGTTACATGCGAAATTGGAGATTTAATTCAATCAATGTTCGGAGCTCAACTAAGCCTAAAACACTACATGTACATTTACAAATTTGTGTCTAACAAATAACCCTACCGAAGCATGTATACATTATGTTCCTGCCATGAAAAGCCTTTTGTTGTATGAGACATCCCACTCTGTCAATCACGAGTCACGAGCACCGCAGTAATCAAACTTTATAACGAGTTACATAATTATTAAATTTTACGTATAATTCTAGGTTTATTGCCATTGACGTCGGCTAAGGTAATAAATGCAATATTCAGTTCAATTGATGACCTAAAAACAAGAAGTTTACTGGCTTAATGCTACCCAAAACTTCGTAATTAATGATTCGCTGATCTTTACGAAGACTGACATGCGGATAAAAGTTTCTTTACTTGCTGAAACCTCTTAAATTTTTGCCACAAACTTCCGCACGTAAACATAATGGCGAAAATAGGTCGTGCAATCGATATTAATTTATAGCAATGAAATGTCCTGGGATTGCGTAGACCTCCGGCACTAATGACTTGATCCTTCCTCCTACATCTAAATTAGAAACTCGATATTTTGATAAGATATTACCTATATGTTAATTAGATAACAGTTTAGATCGCACGGAAATGTGGCCGTAGTTTGCAATAACTATCAAAACTATGAGAATGAGCAAGTACCCAGCCGTGGCGATGGCGTCGAAGCAGTTCGAAGTCAGACTAGGTACGAGACAGCCGACCAACTCTCAACTTCAAGTAAAGCGCTTTAGCGACAGATTAAGATATACATCTAATAGATTGTGCGGTTAGCTAGATCAGATTATGGACTTGACAAATGACATGGATAAGAGCTAAGATATCTTCGCCAATGTGGTTTGTGGGGTTTATGTAGGTCGATATCAACCTACCACGAAATTATCTTGTAAATCACTACATAAAATGTTTAAACCTTAAATGTTATTTAATGGTGTTTAAATTTAATATTGTTACATTATAATAACATGCTTTTATATAAGAAGCTGTTTAACGAATGTTAATAAAACTCTAAAGTTATGAAAATGTAATTATTCATAATTTTTCCGCTGTCGCCTGGAAGCGCCGCATGCCGCGGCGTTTGTCGCAAGTCTCGCGGCACAGTTCTCCAAGTGTTTGAGATAACAAGTGCGCGGGTGACAAGAGTGCTCGCAACTTGCACCCGATGCTCACAACTTTCCCCGCAAATGCACCTTCACTAGTGTTGTCTTAGGTAAAGGGAGCAATCTGAATGTTCACCGAGTAAGTAAATTGTTATGCGGCAAAGAAAATTGATTGTTCGGTTGTTACTAAACAAAGAGATAAAGTGCTAGTGATGTAAACCTGGATGTTGAAGTACTAAATTCATACCTTAAATAAACTATTTCTACATTCTTAAATTACCTATATCTATATGGGTTCTTTTTAATATTTTCTTCTGTTTACAACAAAAATTAATAGACTTACATAGGAACCATTTGCAAATTTGTCCGTGGCAGTCTCAGAGCTGAGCATCGGTGCACGGTTTCTCAAGGAGCGTAGTTTTGAAGTCTGCAAGATAACAGATGCGAAGCCTCTCCCCTCGACTCGACTGCGACTTGAGAACTCGCTGCCCGCGCTCGCTGCTCGAGAAACGCTTACCGGGTACGGCAGCCCTACTTGAATTATCTGCACTCACTATTTCTCTTTGGAATTGTTCAAATTAAGTAAGTTGTGAGGTAACGAAAATATAGAGTTTTGAGGTAGACACGGCGAGTAAAAAATGCAGTAGAAATTATGGTTTAGGTATATCACGGTTGCAAGAACCATAAAATCAGAATAGCGATACTCTGGCAATGTTTTAGTGACAATATCTAAAAAGTGTAATGTTATCTATCTGATATAATTTAAGGATTTAAAAGGGAGAAGTCACCCGTGATGGTCTCGTTTTCTCCGATCCAGTACAAACTTCACAAAAACTTGTATCAATAATCACCTACGTTTCTTTTAAAGCTGTCGGTTTAAGCTGTCAGTCAGTCAATGTTAGAATTTTATTTTTGTTTTATTTACCTGAGTATAATAATACCTATAGATTGAATTATGTTACAAGCACATTCCACGACAAATGCCGCCAACGTATTCAGTCATCAATTCAGTTTCATACAAAGCTCAAACACAGTTAGAGGTCGTAAAGGTATCTAATTAATAGGTAGTGTTGTGCGTTGTCCTACCTGGAATAGTTTTCGTTTGAACGAATGGCAATGATAGTCTCGCGAGCTGCCCTTTGTGGAAATGTACAGTCGGCACCCTCGTTAGTGGTGCCACTTCAAAGCCACGCACAAAGGCCACCCACTACCTACCACCTGTACCTTTATTGTTCTTTATCTCTATTTAGCGATAGTCACGAGTAACGTGAGTTTACTCGTACTATAGTTATTTGAAACGAATCCCTTTTAATCTCCCTTATCAATTTGGTGTCGAGGTCTTTTATATTCGGATTAATCGTGTTTCTTTGTAAACGATATATATACGGGTTGTATTTAATTACAAAATATCTATAAATGCTAATTTGTGTAAAATTATTTAGGCACTTTCTTCAGAATATTGTAGCACAGATTTTAATTGGATTACAGCTTAAAAAAGTACCAGATGCTAGGTACCGGCTTTTGTGCTGGCTTCCAAATTTTAAAACGAAGCTCGAGAAATACCTTACAGCAACAATACTCCAAAGTTTGGAAAATAAAAAAAATATGAGCCTCAAAAAGAGAATGAAGCTGCGTCATTAAAAGTTTTAAAGTAGAAGGTATAAAAAAAAAACCTGCCGTATCAACACTCGCGCCCTATTACATATCGGCGAACTGTGGGTGTGCATTAGTACACCTCTACCTACCCATTCGAAGAATACAGGCGTGATGGTAAGATTATGTACCGCCGAAACTATGTAGTAATTCAAACCAGATATTGTGAATTTTGAAAAAAGCGTTTCTAGCAAATAATAAAATCAAAATAATTCTCAAAAAATATAATTCACGTAATTTATAGAAAGTTTTTGTGCCAACCTAGTTCCAACTGTGTATAAAATTTATTATTACTAAGCCTTAGTATAAGAATTTATTTATTCTGATCTGCTTTAATAATACGAGTAACTATCTACTTTCAAGTATTTTTAAGTAATTGATTATTTTCATAACCTAAAAACGTTATAAGTTTTGTAAAGATGTTCGACCGCAGACGGGACTGACGTCACAAAAGGCAGAAAATGCGGAAGACTACCCGAGGCATCTGCATACCACGGTCCACGGTTTTCAGTTAGTCAAAAGCGAGGATACACTATCAAGTACTGCCTGCGGCCGATTTTTTTTTAATTTTTTTTAATTTCGGCTCCCTGTCATGGTCATGTAAGCCCAAAATAATTAGGGCAAAATAAATGCGGTTTTTAGTCCCCAAGCGGAAGAAATCCATGTGGATTTTTTTATCTCTTTTAGTTTGTATCTTATTATTTTGTCATTTCTATATTATAGAGACAATGTCTTTCCATATTATAGAGACTCCAACGTTTATATTGACATTTGTTGATGCATATTGAACGATTTCCCTGCGAGCGTTTTCACTTAGCTGCCATTACCGTTTCTTCGGAACAAGTGTCTATTATTGCCAAGACAATTATGTTCAGTCGCGTTTTACTTACAGATAGCTTTATGAGTATCAGCCTGTGTTTGAGAGTTCGATTCAGCTGGAACTATAATTTATATCTTCATTAATTTGCTATAACAGAGATATAAAAAAGTACTTAGGATAAATCTGCAAAATAAGAGACTTTTTCAGGGACATTGTGACGGTAATAAATGTTATTATATCTGGAATCACAGATTTCATAAATAGAAAAGACGTTGGGAACCATTTACTGTTTATATGTATCAATTTACGGTGTCCTTTAGCTTGCCAGCCATGGCATGTATGTGTAACAGGCAGCTGCTCATGTGAAATTACATTAAATCAGTGGCAAATTGTCGGAACTGTTGTGAGCCACGGCCGGACGACCATGACGAAATTATAAGGGTTTCTGACGTCACACAATTATAGTGTGTCTGCAAAACCCTGGAACGAGGAAACATTTTATACATTTACGACGAGGGTCGTTTATTACAAGATTTTTGTCGTGCGCTCCACCGTAATCAAACATTTAATTTACATAGAAAAATGAAGCTTTTATTCCTGTGTTTTATTCTGAAACGCGTTACAGGAGACGACGATTCATAAATTCACGATATTAAAGCTTTTAAAACTTATAAACACTCAAGTGTGCTTTTTAAAGGAGATATAAAAGATTTTATGTTTATATTTCGGTCATATTCTTGTGAATTCAAAGGATATCATTTCCCAACACAGTTTACTCTTACCTACCTGTGTGTTTCAATTGTATTTTTTAATGGAGGTACTTCATGCAACGAGTATGTATAGGTATATTGTAAAGGAATGTAATCTAGCTCAATCCTGTACGCTAAAACAGATACAGCTGCTACCTAAGAGTAGCAGAATATAAGGTGTGAGAGGAAAGGGGACAGATGTGCCACGTACGGCATGTGTGAAAGAGACAAGACTACAGTAATCCTCACCGACACAACTCACCGCCAGACTTAGGAAATGAAAGCCAACCGAACCCAAATTCATTAATGTTATCGTGTTTGCCATTCTAACACTTGCAGAGGTATGAGAGTTGCAGATAACTAGCACAAAACTAAAACAGTTTCGGAGCCAATTCTAACTTGTTACGGCTTTATTTTATTATTTGTTTTATCACATGTTTACTAGGCCCCCACAGTAAAACATTTAGGTAATTGTGTAACATTTTAATTGTACAAAGTTCAGACTGTGCAACCCCTCTTTGTTATAGGTGCGGGGTCTTATCTACTTACATCTAAGTGTCTTTGATGTCCAGACACTGGACATTACATTTCTTATATTTCAGTACCTAGAATAGCACTGTTGGTTTCAGATTGTAAATGTAGCCGTTCATAATTATGTGTGAGCTACGAAAGATCTAAATTAATTAAATCAGTGTGGCCTTACGAATAAACACACGAGAGAAAGATAAAACATACAAGGTGTATATTTTTTGGACATTGCTAGGCATAAAACATTTTTAGTCTTCATGCGAATGCGTGATCTAATTTATAAGGAGTGTTTACAAAACGACGATTGAACCTCTGAAATCCGAAAGATATATATTCTCTTTATTTAACGAGCATGGGCGCTGATAAAATATTATTAAATCATGATGTATACATATAATGCAACACTGGTAATTTTTGGTACCTACTTAGTAGAGAGCTTCTATTAAAATCCTTTGCACTAAAATCACACTTTAGCCCATGATGACTGTCTTTCAGTAAAATACATGATAAAATGTAATATTTCTATTACCATAACATTCAGAAAAAATACATACCTACCTAGTACTACACATAATGTAAATCTAAGCTAAGCTAAAACCTCTTGCGGCGTAGAGTGCTTTATCAACATACATTTAAAACTTCTTCAGACTTGAAACATTGAATTTACAGCTAATATAAGTACATTTTATGTTATATTTTGCTATGATTTTGCGAAAATATACTAAATTAAGTTACTAGACTGTATTTACTGGGTCTGTGACGATAGAGCAAACATCTAAATGTACTTTTACGTTTATTCATTTGCTTCGTCGAGGTCTCGATAGTTTAGATAAGAGAGGGCAAAACATTGACCTTCTTAGTGAAACTGTGTTAAATGTTTTGGAGAAAGAAGTTTTTACAGTGGGAGAGTCTACTGTTTAAGTATATTATTTACTGGTATTTACAATACCTACTGATTTCAATAACCGTATTTTCAGTTTTTAGATACAGAACAATAAATATAATTACCAGTGTCACATATTATGTAGAATTAAACAAAACACTATCTATCATATTAAAAATTGTATACTGGGTGGCTAGACAATTCGAATGGAGAATCGAATGGAAAAAAAAGTATGCAAATGACATATTGAAATATTGTGCCATATCCATACATTTTCTTTCTATTCGTGTATTTAAATGTCAAATTGTAACTTGTCTACAGGCCATCGATATATGGAGTCATATCATAGCGTCATAATAACTTCACACCATTCCAGTCATGGCTATTTTGTGCAACAACAATAGAAAATGCCGCATGCAAAACTTGAATGTTTCTTTTTAAATTTCAAAAAGGACAATTTGATTCTTATGTTTTTTATAGTAGTACACTACCCAATTTGTAACAAATAGGGGGAAAATTGTACTGCCGAGGTAATGAAGAGTGGCAGGGTAGGATGTTCTTGTTCACTCCCCCGAGTTCTCACTTGCAGTGTCTTAGGAGGTAATGTAGTCTTTAATAAGTAATGCTATGAGGTTCCCGGATAGGGTGTCACATTAGACGGCGCGGACGCTCCGACAAGGGAATTAAGACCTTAGTGTCGATTAAATTATGTACCAGTTTGTTGCGTACTGTTATAATTTTTGGTCACTTTAGTACTTTCCGATTGTGTTTTTCTTGAGAGCTGAAAATAAAACCTAACTATACATTTTGATTGTACGTGTAAGTAGGTATATATTTCAGCGATATTTATATACTGTGAAACTGCTGCACTGCCAATCAATGTATTATTTATAGCTTCCCGCCAGCGGCTTCGCCCGCGTGGTCTTATAATTTTTTCCCCGTTTTTGCTACATTTTTCATTACTACTCCGCTCCTATTAGTCGTAGCGTGATGATATATAGCCTATGTTACTCGGGGATAATGTAGCTTTCCAAAGGTGAAAGAATTTTTGAAATCGGTCCAGTAGTTTCGGAGCCTATTCATTACAAACAAACAAACAAACAAACAAACAAATCTTTCCTCTTTATAATATTAGTATAGATAGACAGGCGGTTTCATTTCGACTTTATTATATTTTTTATCTAATTCACTTGAAATTGTCCAACATAATTCGGTTGGTGTCACCATGCATCGATTGGATTAAAAGCCAATCCCACTATAGCTGTAAAAAAATTATGATGATGATGATGATAATACTTATTACGATGACTGAAAGTCTTTACCATATCGTGCTATTGTAGGTTAAAGGCAGGTAATAATACAAATTAGGATATTACCTAGCTACAATATACTAATATAGGTACTAGATTCACATTCTAATCAGACCACTCGAAATCAGGCAACATAATAACATCAAATTAGCTTTGAATGCTATGGAGTTATGCAATAAGTTAGTAGAACAGTTAGGCTAATTGAATACAACTGCATAATTTGCACTAATCTTTCATGGTATCATCGCATCGCAGTCAGAAACCGGTAACGATTTATTCAAATGAATTATGTGAACGACGGAAATATTCTATTCAGATATCGAAGCCGACGAGCAAACAAGCCATCTGATGGTTGGTAGTTATCGCCGCCTGTGAACATTAAAGGAGTTTGCTGAGTTGCCAAGCCACGAGCCCCTTTGGACTGCAGACTGCCTTAGCTGCAACGTGCAAAAGTCTGGACAACCGCGAAAGTTCTTTACTATATATAGACTTTGACGTAAGGATAGTCGCCCTGCCGCCAGCCAGTCAGACCGCTAGAGGCCTGATCACTGAACGACCACAAATTATAATTTAATAAACATTATTAATGCAGAAACTACATATGCGATCGATGCATAATGTTTTAAAGATGTCCGGCGCTAAGGGATCCAAGATAAGTATGTCCGGTACTAGGTGCCACATCCAGTAATTGCAATTTTGTTAACCAAAGTTTAAAAAAAAACATGTTAAAGCAGAAGTTGCATTTTTGTCCATTTATTTTGATTCTATACTCCTTTGACATTAATAAAATTCTTAAATAAAGATACATTTCTAAAAGCAGTTTTTTTTTAGTATCTGAAATCCTTAGATGTCCGCCACTATAGCACTTCTCCCTACCTTGTTTCATCAGCAATAAGCAAGACAGGTACCTTAAATACTCTTGAACGCTAGAGTAACCAGAGACTTTGTAAAAAAATGCATCGTTAGCGACATTTCGATAACATTACTTACCAGAAATAATTATATATTGTACATAATCATGATCAGCCTAGAGCAGTCCACTACTGGACGAAGGCCTCTCTGTTTACGGCTTCTCGATACCATTACTAGTATAACTACGTAATTTATCTTAGTTTGACGGTTTGTTCACGCCAAGTTGTATACACTTTGTAGTGTAAAGCCTACTAACTTACCTCAGGAACTTGGAAAGTTTTACATCAGGACATACAATACTATTAGTACATACTATATGTACCCGAGATGGGCGGGTATATGTGGGTATTTTCCAATCCCTTAGGAATTTCATAAAATCACGTTTTACTGCTCACTCATATAAGAAACTCCTGTGCAAAATTTCATGCTCTTAAACCCAAAAAATATTCTAACACCACTGCGTTTGTATCAGCAATTCTGTCTACTTAATAAAATAAAAATGCGTTCCTGACCAATCAGGCGATTACGTCACTTTTTTATTCAGCAATACTAAAAAACGTATTGCAGTTAAAATTGATCGGAAACAAAACCCAGCTCACTGGGGATATGCGCAATAGTAATTTTATTGCAATCGTCTCGAATGTTCGTTTCATTTCGCGAGAACGTAATAGAATTGGAGTTGGTACTGCATTATAAAATATTTTGTAGTCATTCAGATCCATCTGGTTAGAAAAAGTCGAGATGTTAGGGAGAGGGAGGAAATTTCAACGTTTTCAATTTGCTCGGCGAGCATGCAGGAGCCCTCGACGGATATATACTGACTTATCTGGATAATGTAAATGTTAGATCACATCTTTACTTCCCACACACGTGTTATGATACTGTGCAGATTGAATTGATGGATGCTTTTGCAGGCGTTTTAAAAGTATGTTAGCTTCGTCTTAGCCTGGACTTATGCCAGGCCAATTTTCTAAAGAAATTGTTCGATCAATTTGAACAGGTGCACCAGTTCTTTTTACGTCAATGCTGATGAACTTTAACAATTCGTGGGGAAACAGTTTTGTTATTTGTAGTTATGTAATATGTTTATTTATTATATCCTTATATCCAATCCACCTTTAATCATACATCTTGGCTTAAGAAGTTTTACTTTACAGGTAGGTATCGACTTATAAAGGTGTCTATTGACGGTACTAAGTACAATATATGTATATACCGTATAGTATCTATAATATATAATTTCATTGAACTTCACTAGTAATTATGATGTCAACGTGTTGGACTATTGTATACTCAGAAAATCTTATTTTAATATAACCTTAAAAGGCATTAAAATCTCTAATAACACCCACGGGACCAGATGTTTAGAATTTCTAAGCGATTCATTATATTCTAGCGTGCTGGAATATAATTTGACTTAAATAATGTCATATTTTAAAGTAGCAAATCGGTATTACGTTTTGTTATTATTAAAAGTTATTTGTATTTTATGATTAAACTCCGTGAGTTAATTACATTAATCAACTTTCATCAACATGAAACAAAAAGTATCCTAAAACAAAATTAATATATCAAACTGTCTGTGTGATCAGGATTTGTTTCGTGAAAGGTCGAGCGCCGTGTTTTCTAAGGCAACATTCATGTCGCCCTAAAAACCTTTGTAGATTTCTTTTCTGTTTTATTTTCTTACCGAATCGCGGTTTACTTAATATTATATAAGAATAAGTTCACCGTGTCTGTGTTTTTGTTAGTGTATGAGCTTCGTTGGGCTCTAGACAGGTAGAGTATATGGATAACTACTGAGTGAATTTCGTGGAAACCTCGCTTTCGCTTAGAACATTATTCGTAGAAGATTTCGGGCAGAGGAATTCTAGGGAGGACTGACTACACGTCACTGTGTAATTTTCGCCATGTTAGTTTCTCCGTTACTACATAATAGGTTATGCTGCCGCTCGCATTGTTACATGTAAATCCTTATCCTTATAAACTTCCAACTTTGTCCATCAAAATATTAACTTGTAATTGGTTTCCGCAACTTGGAAATGTATCTATGAACTTCGATGTAGAAACTGTAGAAAATACAGACCAATGTTACCTTTAATTTAATATTGCATTATAACATTTCTTTTTTAATGCAATAATTTGTTATAGCTCCATCTGTTTTTCGGTTGTCACAGCTTCATACGCGTCTGACGTTGGGGTAGGCAGGGACTGAATAAGACTGCTAAATGTAAGTACATAAGTAAACTGTATATCTATATCTATCACAGTTTACCTACATTATGAGCATTCTATCTAATTTTTTGTAATTTTAACTTTGTGATCCTCATGTCTACGTGAATACAGTTTTGTTTCTTTCATCTCATTTTTCATCTCATTTCATTAAAATGTATCATGATAACAAACCATTTACAATGTACCATTACATGATTTAATAGGTATGTATTGAAATTAAAACTTGGCCGGGGCAGGAAGGTTCTCGAGTGCACTGCGCTATTTGGCGATCACGCACCGGAAAGCGCAGCATAGGACGGCCTCCAACAAGATGGACGGACGACCTGATAAAGGTCGTTGGAAGTCGTTTTATGCAGGTGGCTTAAAACCGTTCCTTGTGGAAGTCTATGGGGGACGCCTTTGTTAAGCAGTGAACCTCTGCAGGCTGATAAAATTATGATGATGATTAAAAATTTAAGAAGATTAAAAAGTTTGTCCAGTACCAAGGCAAAGGAAGTAAACACGGTCGGCAAGATGTGGATTCTGTCCCTGCAGTGTTATCCCCTTTTTACATTAACATATTATCTTACCTCGAAGAACTTAAAATATAATATCCGTGTATATTTTAGAAATGCTAATATATTTTAACTTTCATAGCTAAGGAACATTTCAAAAGGTTACATAGTTGTTAGCAGTTTTTGAATGTGAACATATTTTCTTGGAAGTAATTTCTTTTCTTGATTAAGTACTAATTAAAATTCATTTTTATTTGAATGTTGAAACCTTTTTAGGTGCTTTTTACCATTTACCATTAACTCATTCTAAATTACCTTAATATCATGTAGGTGTAAATGTAGCCTACTTGCAAAATCTACAACTAACTTGAAACTAAAGCATTGTCTGTTTCAAACCTAGGTTAGTTTTGAACGTACGTAAGCTAGTTTCAGTGTGATAATTTATATTATTACATAGGTACTATATTTTTATTTAACCTTGGACAATGGACAAATATAACTTTGTTTATAACAAAAAATATCAGATAATTGATTTAGGAAGAACTTGAAATAATAAATTACTGTTATATAATATTTATTAATCTGTTTGCCAGGAATACATAAATATAAGCCCCGCAAATCTATAATGTGCCTGGCGGCCATCTTGGTGACGTAAGAATGACATACCCGATCTTAGTACGCGTTAGCACTACTAGCCGGCAAGTACAGCCGATGACGTCACTTTGAGGTTAATTAGACAAGGTTCCAGCCCATTAGCAACTTGCGGGACATATAGTAATAATGACTAATGACAAAGATTGTTTTTTCTTGAAATAGCAGCGAGTACTTACATCACTGAGGGACTCTTACATCACTCTCTAAAAAATCTTTACCATTTCAAGGGTACCTCTTCCCAGCTATGTTGAGGTCGATTTTTTTGTATAGCCAAATCAGTGCTTCGGATGTTAACTTCAGACTGTCAGACATATGACTTATCGGTTCAATGGTTATATAACAAGCCTATAGCCAACGCACAAACTCCAAATTCTTAATAATATTTGCTCGTATATTGCCAACTTGTGTACCTACCTGCTTTTTCAAATGCACGCAGTAATTTATATCTGCTTCAGTAATATGAATGTTGGATTTGACAGTTCGCCAGTATGTTTAGGCCCCACGATTCCTCCGAGCTGCGACTGGGAATTTAATAGAAAAACTCAACCACATGCTTGAACCGTGAATCGAACCCAGAACCTCTACTATACTTAATATTGACCTAAAAAAGTGCGAATTCGTCGGTAACGTTAATAGATAAAATACACAGAAAGGAGGTTCAACATCTTTCAGTGTTTATATATTAACAAACAATTCCACACAGGAGCCATTTACTTGAAGTACATAAATGTAGGTACACATTTTATTTTCTGAAGTGAAAATAAAGGTGCTAACAGAAACAGTACCCGGTCTCATTTCCCGTCGTGTCCGTTGCATCGGGTTGTCTTCCTTTAATTAATTATGTCATAGAATTTTTAATGTCATAATTATGTGCATTTTCATTTAATAACACAACGGAACATTTAATTTTAGTACGTACTTACTGCTGGTTAGAAAAGCGTCACCAGTTAGATAATAGATTATATTAAAAAGTGGGTATTATCCTTCATTTGTTTTAAAAATGAAGGATTACCAATACATTCCAAGTATTTTGTTACTAATCCTATCATCGGTATTGGTGTAAGTTATAAAAACGAAAGATTTTATTTGTCAACTCTGAGAAATTCAAGGATTCCTTTCCATTTGGAATAACAAGATTTTATACTCAAACTTTAGTTATCAATAGCATTCGAGAGAGAAGGGTTGTTGTACTCTATTGGAATAATATTTCAATATTTATTTGCAAACTATTTATAGACTGGCTATTAGATCGGCGTTGGAGACCTCTCCGTCTAGCTCTATATTAACTCTAATTTAAATTGAAATGACAAGACAATATAAAAACAGGGATCTCCTTTATTTTAAAGTTCTTATTTTAAGGTAACAGTTACGTACATAAGGTTCGTCGAAGCGAAACATCACTATCATCTTAAAAGTCCTAATACAAGTCTAATTATGTACAAGTATAAAATTCACTACATTCAACTCACGTTGTTGATAAAATAACTTTACCTGCATCATTTTCATGTACCTTTTCAATCACTAAAGTCTAACACTGATTTTAGATGAGAAAATGACAAGTTCATAGTACTTTAGTCTTCTGATCATCGGACTGACCTGTGAAAGAAAATATTTTATTAGATCTTCAGTGCCTAATACTTTTCATAATATTCGATATATTAATTAGTTAAAGAGAGTTTAATAATATGTTGTGGTATGAAGTAAATTAATTATATTTTTCATTATTGCCAAAACACAAACGCATTTGGTATTCATACCTATATAGTTATAAACATACCCCAATGACAATGAGCTACCTGCATCAGGTTATGATAGTATAATAGTATAGCTGCAGGTACAAAGGTATAAATAAATAGTATACAAATAAAAAATGTCATGTCATATTTTGTCAGTAGTGATGAGTAATCATATTGTAAAATGTATCATGGCATGTTTTAAAAGAGGGTTTGTTAAAATGGTTTCTTATTTGCAAAACTACGTTCGTAAGCGCGACTGAAAATTCTAATATTAGAATAATAATTATAGTAGGCATTGTTGTTCGTTCGTCTCCTTACCAGTGTCTGTAAAGCAAACAGTTGAGTATCGCCAACACGCCAACGTGCGACGTGGAGCGACGCAGCCCTGGAACAATAAGCAACGCGTTACGGCCAGTACTTGCTCCAAATTAACCTCATCATGGCCGTTTTATAGTTATCATAAAGTCGGGGTACTGCAATACTGCCGTATTAATGTTGCTCCTGCCCTTAAACGGTTGTTATATTTTAGGTTCCCTAAAATTTATTACATACATTTTATAAGCAGCGTTCAACCAATCCATTAGTAAGCTGAAGTGGTACCGAATTATCTGGTCGTACTCATTTGTTAAAAGACGTTTACCATTTAATATTTATAGTAAACGCCTGCTGGATTAAAAGTCATTGGCCATGTCTACTGTGTCTACCCATCATTACGATATTAGTTAAATATGGGAGCCTAAAAGAACAAGTCAGAAACCTGTCTTACCTCTTTATCACAACTACTGATCGGATCGCTAATGGATATGCAACTCTAAGGGTTTAGTATTTTTTAACAAAAGATAATTTACAGCAGAAGTAATTATGTTAATATTATTATGGATACAGCAATTATTTGTATATCGCTTTGAATACCGTCTTATCATCATAAAATAGCTAAGTTTAATTAAGCTTTGTAATTATTTTAGGTGGCCCTTCAACTGTAATGACTAACGGTCCGCTATTTAGGCCAACGAACTGCCGAAAATACTTTGATCTGTCAGTCAACAAAACAGGAAACGCAAATAAATGTGCTTTTGATTAAGCCTCGAGGGAAAATGTTGGAAAAACCAATGCTGCCCAGTACAGTGCTTTCAGGAGAGTCTAACTTGAAAAATAAACGATATGTGATAGCATATCGTTTATTTTTCAAGTTAGACTCTAACTAGTAACATGGACTTGTAAAAGTGTCTCCAAAATATCATTAATTATCACTGGTATTCTTAATTGTTATTATATTGCTGGCCATTGGCCCTAGTGTTTCGTAAAACCCTACAGCAAAGCTAAATAGTATGCTTATACTACGAGTGGGCTCGAGTGAATAGCCGAGCTTATAGCCTCCTTATAATCGGTCTTATTTTTGGAGTTACACTATCAGATTGTTGAACCGCGTGGTTGTGAACAAAAATCTGTGAGTCTTGCAAAACCCTTCTCGAAACCCTCAATTTCGTCGGGGTTACAACACGTATCTATCTAATTATGAACGTAAGGATTCCATGCTATTCCTTTTTTGATGGTTCTTGTTACATTATACTTTTGGTAAGCAAATTCATCATCTCCCGTGGTAACTCAACACCAATCTAACAGTATTGTAAGGATTCAAACTTAGGACGACTTTACAACAGTGTTAGAAATTCAATGCTTTGTTTGCAGTTTATTAAAGACGAATATGAAATTAATGAATTGCAATTCTACGCGGAATACCAGATTCAGTAAAACAATAAAGTCGTTATTTCAAAGTATCCTTTTAAAAAGCGCTTAGAAAACCAATATAGATCTTCACCTACCTATCTTTGTTATTTTGATGTCAATAAAGTGAGACTGTAGGTACTGGAAATTATTTGCGTTTTCGAATGCGGGGGTTTTAATAAGATATTGGTTTTATGTACAACAATTATTTAATTTTCCTCATACAAGGCGTATTTTTAAGACAAGCAAGAATTATAATTTCCTCTTAATTATGTAAACGCTCGTAGCGTCCGGCGCCGACCCTATTCCTGACAGCAGCGCGTGGGAAGTCAAATATCCCAAACATTTAGTCATTACTTGAGACCTTTAAAGCTTTGAAATTCGTAAAATTCTGCGTCATTCTTCTATTCCAACAATTGTGAGTACATTTGCCCATTCATTGCAGAAATCCCTTATGGGTCCTTATAACGTAAGCCATTATCCAATACGCTTTCTCGCGAGACGTTCAATCCAAGTACTCTCTGCGTCCCCAGTTTGTATCGACCCTTAACATCTCGACGAAATATTACCCTATTTATAAGAATCATTGTCACTGTACTGTGACGAATATTCAGAAGAATGCCTATGAAAATGTCAGAGTAGGCAATAACCCCGGCTTTATTGCTACGCTGTTATAATTCTGATGTACCAAACGCTAAAAATATGCTACTCTATTAAATACAAAGGTTTTGGCGGTGCTTATTGGTACTTGGCTATGTAAAATAGGTAGAACTACTTATACTTCAAGGCACTTTGAAAATGAATACAATAAAGTAAATTATCCTATTGATCTTTGAATTAAAGAAAACAAAAAGTTGATCAAATATTTATACTTGTGTAAGTTTGAAAGTCAACAGCGGAAAACGTTATGATGATAACGATGACCACTGCTGTAACTAAATAAACATTGGGGTCCAAACTTCATTATTATAACATCGTTTTCGAGTTTGTTGACATACATGTTATACCATGGTACAGTTAGACGATAGCTGACTATGCATTCACCTAAATTGCCCCAAATAACAATTGCATCAGCCATCGGACACGAGGACCGGGCACGAGGCGCTGACTTCGCGCAACGTGACGACCATCGGGCCATCGCACCGAATTATGAAGAACGTGACTTTCGTATCGATCGCCGAACGTAGTCGTTATTATATTTTAAGTACTTAATTGTAATTTTTACCTTTAATAAATTAGTTATAAATAATTTTGGTTTTTTTTAAGTCCTCCGTCTGCAGCTTTCGTAATTGGCGCAGTCGGTAGGATACTCGAAGCAGTGCGCGGCGCGTATAAGGACTCTCGCATCGATCCTGTCGGCTCCGCATAGCCGCTGCGTGTGCTGTCAAGCCTTCATCGAGTATCCTGAACCACGGTAAGCTGTAGCCGGTGCATCCAGACATCGATGCCGATTCAGAGAGACCAAGATATGAAACTGTGAGTACACTTGAATCGCTCTTGTGTTGCTTCCTTGTAATTTAATCCCATTCCAGTCTTACGTTAATCCTTCAAGATTTTTCATCCTAGGCAATCTGGTTCACGTACCCCTACTAGGGACGTAAGGCTTAGTAGATTAGATCAGAATAGAGATTTAGGTATTATAGAGGAGGAAAGTAGTGCAATGGCTCAAAGAGACCCAATTGACGCTATTTTCAAAGCTCTTAGATTAGTCCCAGAATTTGACGGGAACCCTAACATATTAACTAGATTTATAAGCTTATGTGATGAGTTAGTTAAAAGATTTTTAAAACCCACTCCGGGTAATGAGTTAGAGAACCAATCCTTGCTTAACGGTATTTTAAACAAAGTTACCGGCAATGCCGCGAGACTTATAAATTCTAATGGTATCCCGACGGACTGGAATGGCATTCGTACCGCTTTAGTAAATAATTTTGCAGATCAACGTGACGAAACTGCTCTTTATAACGACCTTTCTTTGCTAACTCAAGGCCATAATACCCCACAAGAATTTTATGAACGCTGCCAAAATTTATTTAGCATTATTATGACCTATGTTACATTGCACGATAATCTGCCTACCACTGTTGAAGCTAAGCGTGAACTTTATAAAAAACTTACGTTGCAATCATACTTGCGCGGATTGAAAGACCCCTTAGGTTCTCGTATTCGCTGTATGCGTCCCGTATCTATAGAGCAGGCGTTGGAATATGTACAAGAAGAAACTAACACATTATATTTGCAACAGCGTAATGATAATTTTCTTGATAGGAAACAACCTAATAATTTTACAGGATATAGTCATAAAATTCAGAATAATCCACCCGTTTCAGTGCCCTCTTTTAAGCCTAATTATGCTATGCCAGGCCCTTCACGCCTACATCCATCACAGGGTCAGCAGGCTTGGAGGCCTAACAATAGTAATATGCCTCAACCTATTCGAGGACCGACACGTACACAGCAGATGTTCAGAGCTTTACCCCCTGGTCATAGTGAACGTAGTAATGTATTTAAAATGCCCCCACGTAACAACTCTAGCGGGTTCGCACCCCAAAGACCTACCCCTATGAGTGGAGTAAGCCACTTTGTTAGCAAACCCATGCCTTTTAGAGGACATGACTGGAGCAAGTCAGGGAACCCACCGTCAAGTAATTATTTTAAGTCACGGGAATTAAATTTTAACGAGTGTCCAGACTATGAATACGGCCCCTACTATGAACAATATGCGGAATCTTATTACAATGAACCGGACTGTTATGAATATTATACGTATTCGGACAACAATTATTACGATCAATTTTATTACAATGATATACCCCCTTCAGTTATCGAACCTTCCGAAGATTCTAGCCCACTTGCCCACCAGGAGGATTTTTGCAAGGACCCCAAGTCCGACAAGCCAAAATAGAGATAAATATACAGACACAAAGACAACTTCCATATATTCAAATCGCGGATCCCCCTTTAAAATTTTTAATCGACACAGGTGCTAATCAGTCCTTTATTAGCCCTGAAGCCGTACATAGATATTATTCATCTATACAATTAGATTATGAACCATTTGAAGTTGTAAATTTCCATGCAACTAGCCGATCTAATAACACGATCACATTACCTTGTTTCAATGAATTTAATGAATCGGATAATATAAAATTATTCGTATACCGTTTTCATAACTACTTTGATGGGTTAATAGGATCAGATTTGTTAAGTAAATGGGAATCAAACATAGACTATAAAAATATGCGCTTTAACACCAGACATGCCACTAATCCTATTCAGGTATATGATTCGCGTAACGTTAATTTGTATGAGGACATTATTCCGGCTCGTTCTTCCAAATTAATTAATTTACCGATTAACATACAAGATGGTTCTGCATTTATCCCGGAACAAGTTATCTCAAACTGTATTATAGGCGAATGTCTCACGTTAGTTAATAATAACCGAGGTATTTTAGAAGTTTCAAACCCTAGTCGAAACGATGTGATATTCTCTGTTGATCGTCAAATTACAGCCGAAACTTACAATGTTGAGTGCAAGCGTACTAAACAGCTCTCATCGCGAGCTCAGGATGTTATATCTAAGTTACGTACTAGCCATTTAAATGCAGAGGAACGCGCTAACTTAGAGTCATTGTGTGCACAGTATGCGGACGTATTTTACATAGAAGGCGAGGCCCTCACTTTTACTAATCAAATTAAGCATACAATTAAAACTACCGACGAATTACCAGTTTATACAAAGAGTTATCGATATCCATACGTACATCGAGAGGAAGTTAGCAATCAGATTAGAAAAATGTTAGAGCAGGGTATCATTAGACCATCGCAGTCTGCCTGGAGTTCACCTATCTGGGTTGTGCCTAAGAAAGCGGACGCTTCGGGAAAAACTAAATGGCGACTTGTCGTGGACTTCAGAAAATTGAACGAAAAAACTATCGATGACAAATATCCGATCCCAAATATTGCTGACATCTTAGATAAGTTAGGAAACTGTCAATACTTCACCACGCTTGATCTCGCGAGCGGATTTTATCAGGTCGAGATGGACTCCAAAGATATACCTAAAACGGCGTTCAATGTAGAACATGGACACTTCGAATTTTTGCGAATGCCCATGGGTCTCAAAAATTCACCATCTACATTCCAAAGAGTCATGGATAACGTGCTCAGAGGTTTGCAAAACGTTATATGTCTTGTGTATCTTGATGACGTCATCATCTTTAGTACATCTTTACAGGAACATATGAACAATCTCGAAAAGGTATTTCAAAGACTAAGGGAATCTAACTTCAAGATTCAGTTAGATAAATCTGAATTCTTAAAGTTAGAGACCGCGTATTTAGGCCATATCATTAGCAAAGACGGTATTAAGCCCAATCCGGATAAGATAACTGCTATCCAAAATTACCCTTTACCCAAATCACCCACTGAAATCAAACGCTTTCTAGGATTGCTTGGATATTATCGTAAGTTTATTCCAGATTTTGCCCGCTTAACAAAACCCCTCACTCAGTGTTTAAAGAAAGGCTCAAAGATTACTCTAACCACTGAATATACTAACTGCTTTGAAAAGTGTAAGACCCTTCTTACCAATGACCCCATACTTCAATATCCCGATTTTACAAAGGAATTCATTCTTACTACAGATGCATCTAATTTAGCCATAGGTGCCGTACTCTCGCAAGGTCCCATAGGTAGCGATAAGCCTATTGCTTATGCCTCTCGAACTCTAAATACTAGTGAGATCAATTACAGCACGATCGAAAAAGAGTTACTAGCGATTGTATGGGCAACTAAGTACTTCCGTCCATATTTATTCGGGCGTAAATTTAAAATCATTACGGACCACAAGCCGTTACAATGGGTCATGAGTCTCAAAGAGCCCAATTCCCGGTTAACACGTTGGCGATTGAAGTTAAGCGAGTACAATTTTACAGTTACTTATAAACAGGGTAAATGTAATACTAACGCTGACGCCTTGTCTAGAATAGAAATATGCAATGAGGAAACTAGTTCTGTTATCGCCAACCCCACAATTAATCAACCCACGTTAGATGATTCAAGGACTCTTACAGCCCATACTGACGCAGAAAAACCCATATTAGAAGTCCCAATATCAGACGATCCTCTCAATAGGTTCAACAGACAAATTCATTTTACAGTTGTAGGTAACATTAAGGGTAGAACTACAGTTACAAAGCCATTTGATACTCACACCCGTACAGCTATACAGTTAAGCAAGTCCAACCTTGAATTAGATGTTGTAAACGCAATTAAGGAATATGTTAACCCTAAAGTTAAAACAGGAATACTAATAACCCCTCCTTTAGAAATGTACTCTATCATTCCAATTATACAAAATCACTTCAAAAGTTCTTCTATGAACCTAGTGCTAACTAAATTAGAGCTCGAAAATGTGAAGGAATATTTACGCCAGCAGGAAATAATTCAGAAGTACCATGAAGGTAAAACCAACCATCGCGGTATTAATGAATGTTACCTTGCGTTATCACAACGATACTTCTGGCCCAAGATGAAGGAAAACATCGCGAAATATATTAACGAATGTAATATCTGTGGCCAAAGTAAATACGACCGTAATCCTATTAGGCAACAGCTCCATTTAGTTCCACCACCAGCTAAACCCTTCGAAGTGATTCACCTTGATCTCTTTACAGTAGAAACTGAAAAATTCTTGACAATTATAGATTCCTTCTCTAAGTATGCTCAAGCATACCACTTGAGGGATGGCACTGCTATGAGTGTTGTTCAGGCTCTGTTAATATTCTGCACCCATCATGGAGTACCATTAACAATAGTAACTGATCGCGGCACTGAATTCACCAATCAGCTTTTCTCAGAATTTACTAGGTTGCATAATATACAACACCATAAAATCTTAGCCCACACGCCCAATGAGAACGGAATGGTAGAACGCCTACATTCTACTTTATTAGAACATTTAAGAATACTTAAATTACAGCATCGCAGCGAGTCCGCTATCAACTTAATGCCTTACGCCATTTTAGCTTACAATAGTAGCATTCATAGCTTCACCAAGTGTAGACCTCTGGAAGTCATAAGTGGTCACTTTGACCCTCGCGATCCATTAAATATAGATGTGACAGGACATTTAATGCAACAATACATTCAAAGTCATCGTTCTAGAATGCAAAAAGTCTATGAGCTAATAAGTGAAAATTCTTTAAACCGTAGATCTGATATAATGGAAAGTTTAAATAAAAGTCGCGAACCAGAAGAATCTTATAACCCCGAGCAACAAATTTTTATTAAAAACCCTTTGGCTAGCCGTCAAAAGTTAGCACCACGGTTTACACAGGATACAGTACTAGCAGACTTGCCAATACATATTTACACAAAGAAAAAACGTGGTCCTGTAGCTAAATCCCGTTTGAAAAGAGTGCCTAAAGGTGCACGCTTGTTACAGATTGACCCTGATGTTCCTACTACAGGCGGTAGCTGCTCAAGAGATAACACTTGAGAACCTCGGAGATGGACCAGGACTTCTCCCCTTTAAATTAGGCCCTAGTAAAATCATATCTCAGCATCATTCTTTTATACAATTGATTGATATAGATGACATAGGATCTAAAGTTTTAGTTATAAAATCCCAGTTAGCTGACATCCGGCCTCAATTAAACAATAAAACCCGTTCCTTATATGAACCTCATATTGAGTATCTTAACAGCAAGCTAAGTAAAATTTCAGACCAACTACAGACGTTTGTTTCTACTCGCGTTAAAAGAGGACTGATAGACGGCCTAGGTTCTGTTATAAAAAGCATTTCAGGCAACTTAGACTATACAGATGCAATATACTATAATAATGCCATTAAAGCCCTTCAGGACAATGAACAGGAATTAACTTCACAATTTAATAATCATATAAGTTTAAGCAAAGAATGGATAACACAACATTCGAAAGTATTAGATAGTATAACGGACAATCAGAAAAGAATTACGGAAATGGTTAACGGATTAATAAATACTACAAACATTGCCAATATAGACCTTACTGACTTTGCCCATTTAGCACAACTTCTTTTGATTCTCGGAGATAATATAGAAGAGCTTTCTGAGGAATTAGTAGGAATAGAAAATCTGTTAGCTTTTATTCACGCAAAAAGTACGCATCATTCAATGCTAAACTTAAATGCGCTAAAAGCAATGCTAGCTAGAATACGTAGTTTATATAATAAGGAAGAAATACTAGATATTAGTCTTAGGGACTACTTTGACATAATTAAATTAGGATCGTATTATAGTAATAATAAAGTAATTATAGTGTTTAAAATACCGATTGCCTTACCCGATACCTATGATTTGTATAAGTTATCCATCATCCCTAATAAAAATCATGAGATCCTTATACCTCCCTCTCCCTATATAGTAATACACGAGTCAGATTTCATGTACATGGAGACAGAATGTCCGAAGGCAAACACTTGGTATCTCTGCGAGAGGAAGGCCAGCTTCATCCAACGAGATCACGTCGACTGCATCCAACAACTCATCACAGCGCAGAAAATCGACTCTACGTGTAACCTCACCCCCGTCATACTTACCAGAGAAGCGTTAGAGCGACTAGATGACAGACATTACACCATCTCACTCCCGAAAGCCACCAAGGTGCAGACGTCGTGCGAGAGAAACGTTTACAAGACTCTACAGGGGAGCTATCTAGTTGTACTACCAAAGGACTGTTTCCTGCGAACATCCAAATTCACAATCATCAATAGCAATGACCGTACAAACGGACAAGTTATGAAGATCATAGACTTACCACCGCCAGATGTGAAACCAACTTCATCATCGCAACCAGTACTGACCCTAAACTCTATAAACTTGGAAAATCTACATGCCAGCAACGCCAAGATAACCATGCAGGCACCGATTGACATTAGGACGCCAGAAGATTCGACTTTTTACCATACTACAATACCGTTGTACGTAATCTTGTTAAGTGCAACTGTACTGAGCAGCTATGTTCTTATCCGAAGATATTTAATGAAGCGACAGAATACTTCAGAGAATCAAGCTAAAAAGATTAATCAGACATCATGCCAAGACAGCAATTCGGATGCTGCGAACTCACGTCAACCAGATACATCAGATCACTATTCAACATTATTTTCGACAAAAGTGCTCAAATAATTGCTGAACTACGGCGGGAGGTGTTATACCATGGTACAGTTAGACGATAGCTGACTATGCATTCACCTAAATTGCCCCAAATAACAATTGCATCAGCCATCGGACACGAGGACCGGGCACGAGGCGCTGACTTCGCGCAACGTGACGACCATCGGGCCATCGCACCGAATTATGAAGAACGTGACTTTCGTATCGATCGCCGAACGTAGTCGTTATTATATTTTAAGTACTTAATTGTAATTTTTACCTTTAATAAATTAGTTATAAATAATTTTGGTTTTTTTTAAGTCCTCCGTCTGCAGCTTTCGTAATTTACATTTGGCCCTATAATAACCGGTGTTTGTTTGTTTGTTTATGAAGACTGAATATCCGTATTTTGATTACTGTTTAATAATGAGTACAGAGAACTGAGGAGATAAGTAGTAAATACATGTAAGTGTACCTACGGGTAAAATTATTATATTAGATTTTAGATATATTTAAGCCATTTATCCAAAGAAACATTTTTATTTATTTATACAGATTAAACGTGAGAATACGTCAAAGTCCTCTATACTAAACTAAGAAGAAAAATATTGTAAAGGTAGAGCTTGTGGATACCTAGTACCTACATCATTTGCCCACCTAAATAGGAATGGTTTCAAAATGAATGAAATGAAAAGCAAACTCAAAACCGTAGGTGATTAAACTTCACATACTCTATAATCTCGATTATGATTCATAACAATGAATGGTGGGTAGCTAGCACATGCGACTCTTTGCCGATGTCGTTGGTCATAGAGAATACGTGAAATGAATATTCATTGGCGGGATTTCATCGATTTATCTCCATATCGCGCTTCACTTACGTCCGCGGTGCTCAAGTACAGTAAGTGCGGCATAACTTGGCCGGGGTGAAGTTGGCTATTTGGATGCGCAATGGATTGTTTAGGTTATAAATTGTGTACTGCGCAACTGACAAACGGCTAAATTCAGTCCGGCCAAGTTATGTCGTACGTGCGTAAATAAGTATTCTTTAACAAGTATTTGCAGAAACCTTTTTGTTCTTAAATAAGTATTTACAAAAATATTCAGGGCCTGTTTCACCATTTCGTATTAATACATTTTATGAAAAGTGGTATTATCGTACCAAGTGTTTGTTTTATGTTCAATTTTATATAATGTGGTTTCAACCGTGTTAATTAAAGTAAATAAATAAATCGATTTAAAGAGTTGCAATTATAAATTAAAGTGGTACACGAAATATTTTACCAGCTATATTGACACAATCTTATTTTATGTGTGTGATAAAGGATGTATGTATAAGTGTATGTTGCTATAATTGTTTTCGTATACCTATAACGATTCACAACCACGACCACCAGCTGCACGTGCGACTGTCGCGGCCGTCATTTCATAGAAATACGTACAAACCAGTACCTCAAACATGAGTTTATGAGTCGCTATCGAATTACTTTCGATAGATTTTTTTGCGCACCTAAACGCTGTAATCTCATAGCCGATTTTAGTTTCTTACGTAACCTCTAGAAGCGATGGAGGGTTTTCCATACAAATATTTTACGGCGTCACTAGCGAGTTTAGTGAGAAAAAAACATGGTCAAGGTACAGTAGTGCAACTGCGTGTCGACTGCACGCAGTTACTGTACGTGCAGCCTGCAGTTGAAGTCTCCAACGTGGTAAGGATCGCACCTTAAGACTGTTCTCCATAACAAGCCGACTGCGACACTTTGCTGCATCACCGTTATAGACTACATATTTTGGGTATCGTGTGAAAGCTTGAACCGTATCATATAGGAACGGTTAAATGATTCTGAATTTCATATCACACTACATGTAGGCAGGCAAAACAATTAAATCTAACAGTGTAACACAGCGTGCGTTTAATGTATTTTAGTGGTACAATTACCTAATGTGAAATTATGTATAGCATACACGATATAATACCCACTGGACCGTAGCTTAAAATCGACAAAATAACTAATAATTGTTTTAAGGGCAAACGATTACCTATTCATTCGATACTATGATATCAAATTACACGATGCCTTAAAAAGTTTCCTATGTTGCTGTGTACTAAGGGCCAAACTATTAGATTAATTTCATCGATGTATTCGCGACACAGACTTGTGAAAAATCATAAGTCTCAATGCTTCACGTGTTTTACTTTATATCAATTACACCACACTTTGTGATAAGCTTCTCGGTGAAGTAAATGATTTGTATTTTATATTTGTATTAATTGCTTGAGAGATTGTGTGATTGTTAACACAATCGTCACTCGTTTGTTTTTGAATCAATTTAATTAGCGTGACTGGATGCGAGAGCGATGGCATTGCGTCGGTATTGCATTACAACGCTTTGCTATTATAGGTATTGCTACGGAAAGAACGGTACATGATAGTTATCGTGAACTATTGCGTAGTAACATCAATATGTCAAGTTTTCAAAACACGACTTTTACTGACTGTATTCAACTAAAATTTTCCTTGTTATAAAAGCTGATCACAACGTTATGCATAAATTAAGGGACATTTTGCTTATTAATATTGATTTTGACAGACTGGACCGGACCGGACATTTGGAAATGTTATTACTTACGTTAACTGCTGTGCAAAATGTTGATGCTTCTAGATCCACCGGTGTAAGCTGGGCTTTACTTACCAGCTCAGTGCTAGGTTTTTGGTTTAAGAGCTATATCTATCTACCCTTAGTCCCTCTAAAATATCTCTATAAAGCGCATATTTCTCAACAATTGAAATCGCAGCGGGTTTTACGACATTTTCATTCCTTTCCTTTGGGATTAATATATTATTTATAGCAGATTCACTGAAAAAATAAGGAAATACCTACTGATAGGGACAGCGGAGTCGGGTAGGTCTGACACCTTTGTCACTTCGATGCCCTTATCAGTGTTTTTGTGTAACTCTGTCCTTTGCGTAGGTATAGGGAAATTCAAATAGAAAGTTTGAGCCCTTTGACATTGAATACATTTTCTCATTTACCTATAGTGTACCTACATACATATTCATAATAATTACGGACTCCTACCAGATTTCCACCTACCTGTCAAAAATGGTCACTCATCTTTACCAGACCAGTTGACACAAATCGACTAATCATCTAAGAATAACATATACCTTTTCACTAAAATAAAATATAAAATTTTAATGTAGCTGTTTAAAATGGACTTTAAAAAAATACTTAAATCATTTAGGGGTAAAACAGACACCTCTACCTAACCCTTCGTACAATACAAACGTTATGTTTATGTTGTTATTTAATATTATTCATATTAAATAAATGTAACAATTAATAACTGATACCTGAGTTTGAGTCCCGGCTGCCCATAACGGGCGCGATCTGCGGCCGCTCCTCGTCCAGGATGAGCACGCCACTATTCGACCACACCGACAGCACGTGCGCCACACACGTCACGTTCACCCGCCCCTGTGACAAACAACGTTAATTACCGACCGCCATTATTGCCCTTCGATAACTTCGAATGGGCCAGTAATGCCAACTAACAAGCTTTATTTACAGGCTGGAAATTCGTTCTATTTTTAAACTGTTGCATTCCAAAATCGTATTATAAATGTAAAGAAAAAAAATTATAACCTATCAAATAATATATTTTTAGATAAAAAGAGGGTTCATATTATGGTATAACTATTTTTTCTAAAAGTAATTTAATTGAAAATTTAATTCAACTACCTATAAAGGATTTTTTCTTTTTTATCATTACTTAATAAGATTTGCATGCGATAATGCATAATAAATCATCTAATTATGGTTTACTTTTCGGTAGAACACAGTACCTAACAATTTAACCTTCTTATTGTACAATATTCACGTAGCTAGTCTGAAATTTTGAACTGTAGTTAGGAACAACTACAGTTCAACAACAACAACAACAACAACATCATAACACACGTTTCCGTCCCAACAACACTAAATTACATAAATATATTTTATGAGCTTAATGTATATAATCTGTTATAGCGCCGTAAATTAAAAACACAGAAATTATTTAAATTAAGGCCCCAGTCTAGCAAAATTTGGCAGTTGTCAAATTATTAGCTCATTTTCGCAACGTTTTTTTAAGGAAAGGAAGGATATAGTGTCATATATTTTTATCGCGATAGAATATAAGTTATATTAGCTTTATCTACGTATTTTTTTCACGTTCCTCTGGTTAGTTAATGTTATATAAATCAGGCGTCAAAGATGGCGCTCTCGCGCCCAACGCCATTTAGAGTCATGTTTGTGCACGTTAATCGGGATATTCAAGACTAAATTCAAAAATCTACTCAGCGCAAAATTATCTTAAGATAGTCGTCTTCAAAATGCGCTGAGTAGATTTTTAATTATACCTTTAGTTTTCTTAATCCGAGTGTCATAACATCGTCAAATTTTCCTGTTTTTGGTCCCAAAACAAACGGTTTTTTTTATAATAAAAACTTAAAATATTGATGAAATCATTTGATCATTTTAAAGTACGTGTATTAAATGACACAACCAATTTAAAAAAAATGTGTACCTCCTCCACAAATATTTTTTATAGTGTTTTCAACAGGCACGGTTTATAAACGAAAATCTCAAGCCAATTTCTTCAGAGGCGGCCAGTCGGTCGTAGCGGTTGGACGTGGATTCTATGTCAAATTCAAATTTGTACCTCTCGCTCTAATTTTGCTCTCTCTCTAACCTTGCTGGCGTACTATCGGGCATTGAAACTTGCTCTACTTCATTATTTTTATGTCAATTTATCAGAAATTATTTCCGACGCGCGTTTCCCGATCACGCGCGTTTTTATTCCACAAGCAGTTTAATCGATCGATTGTTTTAAAAATGCGGTGTGTTTAGGCATTTATTGGACACCTAAACGCTTGGATGTCCGTCTAACTTTATGGTCCCGATTCTTCTGTCCCTAGTTAACACCTGGGTACAGAAACAACTCGACGCCATTTTTTACATTAATAACAGACATAGACTGTTTTGTTAGCAGTAAAGTGCGATAGTAACAAGTCTGTTACTATGGTTTATTAACTTGTTACCACTAGGTAACAAGTTTGTTACTATGGTCCGTTAACTTTTTATCACTAGGAAACAAGTTCGTTACTATGGTCCGTTAACTTATTACCACTAGGTAACAAGTTTGTCGGCCACCCAAAAATTTACCTATGACCCTCCCCGGTTTGAATCACACAAATTGAATAATTACTATCCTAATATAATTATAATTATCAGTTAAAAGAAGTCCACTGTACATGTGGAACAAAGGCCTCACCCATAGACTTCCACAAGGACTGGTTATATGCCGCCTGCCTCCAACGACTCCCAGCGACCTTCATCATCATTGAAAACCCACTCCTGTGTTCTCAATGATGATGAAGTCCTGTGTGTTCGGTTTCCGTACTTAGTCCTGCAGTGGACCATTGTCCCAGCTACCTTTATCGGGTCATTAGACCATAGTTAGAAAGTGGGAAAGACTTAGTTTGAAAGTGAGTGTGAAAAGTACTGAAAAGTTGTGCAGTGACCGCTTATCTACGATATATGGACATATTATAATGCGTAGAAGTAGAGAGCCTAGTTACAAAACAGGTTTTGAACATAAATGTGGATGGATATAGTAGAAGAGGAAGACCAAAGAAAAGATGAATAGACAGTGTGAGAATGACGACGATGTACGTAAGAAAAAAACAATGCGCCGACCCCAAGTGAAGGTGAGGTGGTGCCTATAGGTGTACATACACGAGCTAGATGGAAATATGATATACTGGCTGGATGTAAACGATTGCAGGGCAGATCACCCCCCGATTGTCGGTTAATATGGCAGTGGCGTAATAGAGAAGAGGCCCTGACTCAGCAGTGTGTTGCACGCGGTTTTTCATTTACCCCACTTCATGTGCCCAAAAGAAGTCTTTTGATCGATTTTTTGGTGTTAAACATTTCTAATCCCAACTAGGACATGAGCTGTGGCTTTTGGACGGCTGAATAGATTTACATGATCCCATTTAATTTAAAAGAAATTTGTAACAGAATTACAAGACTAATCTGTGGAGGGATTTACAAATACAATAAGAACTGGATTGAGCCGTGGGCTAGTCATTTTGTTGCTGAGCTATAAGCTCAACGGTTCAAACCCGTGTGATCTGGTTCATCTAGCTTATTGAAAGCTGAGTTTACACACCTTTAATGATAGCCAGACGGCTATAGCAGTCTTGGAAGTGTATTCTATGTCAAATTCTTACTTCTCGCTCTGAATTTTGAACCTCTAACCAGTTTAGATCAAGAAATAAAACACAAAGGTCTACTCCAAAGCAAACCATCTCCTGAAACTTGAACTTATAGTGAATCAACCTCCTTCTTTTTCATGTCTGTTAAAACGAAATTAAAACCTCGACTTTTATCTACTGTTCCATAAATCATAAAGTACTTAAATTATTTCAAACGACAGATATTTTTTTCAGATTTTCAGGGTATAATCCCACAGGCCACAGTAGTGTTGTTCATTATAATTAAATAGAAATATCTTTTTATATTTTTTAAGCATTTTCCATACTAAGATTACAAGTTATTTTTAATGAAGGAAAAAATCGGCAGGCGGGCAGGTTTCGAACCTGCGTCTTCTGTTTCGGTACACCACGGTACACTACGGTTAGTTGGGGCTCGCGGTAGCTTAGTGGTCAAAGCGTCTGATGTACCGAACCAGAAGACGCAGGTTCGAATCCTGCCCGCCAGCCGTTTTTTTCCTTTATTAAAAATAAATAGAAATATTTTATTTTGTAAACTAGAGCAACTTTCATTTCGTCGCACTGCTCTACACTTTGTAATTTACGTATCACAGGATGATACAGAGGGTGCCTCGCGGGGTTCGTGCCCGCGAACTGTCAATATACTGAATTCGTTTGTTATGCACAGCTAGACTGGGGCCTTAAGTGAATTAAACAGACTAGTCAATAGTCATTATGGTGTTGCCTGAGTAAAGGTCATAGGTAACTTAAGGTACATTTATGTTTTTATTATTGTTAAACACAAACATTTGGAATGAATCAAGCTTTGAGTATTCCGATTTATTATTTTCCGATTTACGTTTAAATGCTTGGAATATTGTACAGGTAGAATAAGAAAGTCATATGAATTTATTTTTCATACAGATAGCACTCCTACTACTACTTTCTTATGTCACACACCTCGAGTAGGTTTACTCATATTTTAATAAATAAATAATAAATAAATAAATATCCTAGGACATTTTACACAGCACCATCTAGTCCCAAACTAAGCAGAGCTTGTACTATGGGTACTAGACAATGAATATAATACTTATATACTTTTTTTTTGTAAATACATACTTATAATACATAGGAAACACCCAGACAAACACAAACATTTATATTCATCACATAAATATTTGTGTCTTGTGGGAATCGAACCCACGACCTCGTGATCAGCAGTCCGGTACTCGAACCACTAGATTTTCATAATATGAAACATACTAGTTTTTTTTTTCAGTGGTATTTAAAGTTCTTTGATTTAAGGAAAATGTACGTGCTAATAAAAGGTTTAATTAACTTACTATTATCATTCTAATCCTACCCCATACACTGAGAAGCACCATCGAATATACTATGTTCAATGTTAAAAGCAAAACAGTATTACAACGAGCGTAACTTACTTTGCGAAAGTGTACCGACTGTACTCTTATAACAAGTTGGCTGAACGACGATGATTTATTGGATTTCTCTTCTTCAATACTAATGTTCCATTTATTTGCTATTTGCTCTAGCCTGGGTGCAAGGCGGGTGGTGCTTTCCTCCTTGTTTTTCCGATTGCTATCAGCGTGGGGAATGCCCACTACGTCGATATTGCCGGGAATGTCTATCACATTGTCGGTCACGGGCTCCTCGTAACCCGAGATTGCGTCCCACGGGCTGAATATAATTCTATTTGCATCTTCGAGTGACGTGTCGGTTATCACAGGTTTTCTTCGCGCGTACGAAGTGTCGTGCAGCGGAATATCCAAGCCCTTCACCTGTCATGAAATGTGATATTAGAAACTCTATTTGTAACTAAAAATAAATTCAGTAACAGATATGTTCTATCATTTTCTCAGGAATTAAGTATTGCTTACATTACTTGATTTTTTACACAAAAGTAAAAAGCAATGTTTTTAATGTATTGTGGTAATGTCTAATACTCTATGTTTTCTTTAGACACCCGAGCGACTTTAAGCAAATTAGGGCGGTGTTATCTATTTTAGAATAATGTAGGTAGAGCAAAAGAACTCAAACATTAACCGCTTTCGTAGGCATTTAGATAATATATTTTTGGATAATTTGTCTACGGCTTAGTCTAGATTTGTATGATGCTTCTTTTTGGGTTATTTATTCTGAATAGAATCTTTAATTTCTACTAACGAAAGGTTACAGATTCAATGGCTGGGTCGGGAAATACCGTAATTGCATTTACCGTCAAGCAAATTCAGTTAGCTCGTGATTGGACTTGTGTTCATAAAATAGTGATATACTAGCCTCATAGGTATTCTGAATCAATATTTTAAACGTATATTTAAAACGGTCAACTCTATCGAGGAATGAGTAAATACTTTTTTGATGAAACAATGTTGTCTCACCCTCGCTTTGGTTGCACATCATATTTTGGCCTTTTCACTTTTTATTAGACTTTTAAATGAGTAATTTTAATACTGGTAGATGTTCATGAAATAACTGAGGACGGAGTTAAGAACAGTCGACTGCCTTCCTATACCTGACCTTCGCAAGCGCAGTTTATACATGCGGTGTTTATTAGCAGTAATTTTGAATTAAGTTTACTTCGTAAACTCTTTATAGTGACTTTCTTTATGGCGATATTGTAATATTAATAACATTACCTACCTCTTGCCCATTTAGCAGCCATGTGAGGTTGGCAGGCGGGTCGGCCGGTGGCGATGTGCAATTAGCTCGCAGCATATCACCGATAGAGTACCAGCTCTTCTGCGCATGCACACTGGGGCCAGTTTCCGGCAACTCTGAAATAACATACACCCTTAAATCTTGTAAAATTATATTTGTAGTAAGTAGTAGAGATGGCGTTATATAGCTACAAAGGATTCTTCTTTCATTACAATAATTATAAGAAACAGTTTTAATTATTATGCAGCTTACGTCTGTTGCGGTTACGGTGATTTTCCTTGCAATTCCGAAAAGGAATATTATACTAAAGTAACTGAAGTACGTCATATTTCAGACCTTATTTAAGTCTAGTTGCACAAGACAAAACTAAATTCTGGAAAGCATTTAAATTATTCCAAATACCTATACTCGTAAAGTATCTTTGAATACTAAGACGAAAGGCCGAAACCAGAGGAACTCTGCACGCAAAGATACGGAATTGTGAAATAAGCCGTTAATTAATAAAAAAGGTAATTTTCTGTTTAAATTTTAAAATGTCGTGCCAAGTAGACTTTATATCCTCTTCGTTAGCTTTTGTAGTCACTAATTCCATTCAACGAAGTCATTATAAATGCCGTAAGTTGTTGTCTTTATGCACCTCGGTACAGCGGCGCACACCAATTTGGCCCCTGCCGGTTGTTACTGTATATCCAGGGACCACTGCGACTGCACAAGGTGATTTACGTACCAGCTGACTCTACAGACTAATTAAATTGCCAGTCTGACATATAAATGCAACGGAATTATTGTTTGTTTGTTCACTGAACCAGACTCGCAAACAAAAGATACTGCAGCCAGTAAAGTCATAGTAAATAGATAGCAATAAATCACGTAGGTCGCCGCGTCGCGGGATTCAATGCGTGTCGACGTCGACGTTGCATATTCATCTTCCATACGCGGCGGTTCCATTTTGCCCACGAATTTTGTAGAAAGCGGTTAAAACACCGAACAGACAAAATGGCGGCTCAAACTAAAACTCGGCATGCTTTTGTTTGCCAGTAGCGCCCTCTATTACGACGAAGCGGTGGAACTCCGCGCCGAGCAAAGTTTTAAGTGTTTACATTCCTGTTCTGTCGCTTTTTGCCAATTCTACTTAATGGGAACGCAGGGAGTTTTCCAGCACCTCGTTTAATTTGGCCGCCGTGGGTGTATTTTAGTGTTTATTTAATTCGTCAAGATTGTACTAAAAGTACTTACCGACTTACTTTACTGAACAAATAAATGTTGCTCTAGTTTCGTATGTTATTCGATGTTCAATTATTGTATGAATGTGGGGCAGATGAGAGTCTATCAAGCTTCGTATTGGTAGCGATCTGTTGGCGAGAATTGTACCTGTTACGTTCGCTTATCTTCAGAGGTGTTAAATTCACGCAATTTCAAACATGATGAGTAATCTTTTTCAAAATAACAGAAACATTACAGTAGATAACAATAAAAGTATGTATAAAAATAATACTACCGTTTAAAGTAACAATATTTGATATAGATGTATACTTGTGCAAGTCAGGGTTTGGCAAATGATTGCATCTTTACATTGAAATTAGTCAATGACTTGGACGGATGTGGCTGCTGTCCAAAACCACGTCACCAGTATGTCTAACAGAACGACAGTTGACAGCATCCGACCTTACATGTGCGCGTTACTCTTACAATTTCAAGTTAAAAGCGCTGCCAAGTAACCCGTGATTCAGTGGAATCGAAAAATCTCAAATGCTTTACATTTAATCTTACTGTAACGTTTTTTTAATGGTTTCAATAATGAATTAATTTCATCTGTCGCTACAGATTACCTACATGTTGTTAGAAAGGCGAAAAGCGACATGACATAGCAGCAAGACAGCTCTTAATCTTACGACAAACAAAACAAAAATTAACCGTTCTGTTAGAGCATCATTGAATTCAACTTATTGGTTTTGTTTGGTAAACCTATTTTTTTTTTATTAAGAGTTGTTACAGTTGTATTTTGATTGCATACAAATTTTTGTTTTTAATATTCGCACAAAAACAATACACGGTACTTACTACTGCCCCCAGTGCAGTGTCGAATTGCAAATGACAGTTTAACATGACGCGAAACATGTGTAGGCCGCCATGAAAGGTGTAATAACGGCATTTACCGCAGTATTGTGAGTGCAGACTCCACTCGAGACTTACAAATGCATCGGTAATGTATCAACACGCATATTGCTTACTCACACTTGCTAGCTATTGTATCCCGTGGTTTATTTATGCAGGCGCCGAGTCCATGGAAATGTATTCCATATATTCGTTGTTCTCAGAACGGACCGTGGAGAGTAGTTAGGCGAATTGTGTTTCAATTTGGACGTCCTCTGATGATTGCGAAACATCAGTACACAGTGTGTTTGATGGAAATTATTATTATTCTGTGGTATCGTTTCGTACTGACTATGAATGTTGTTTGAATACATACATACATACATACATACATACATACATACATACATACATACATAGATTCACGCCTGTTTCCCATAGGGGTAGGCAGAGACTATAGATTTCCACTTGCTACGATCCTGGCACACCACTTTCGCTTCGTCTATGTTCATTAACCTCTCCATGCATGCTCGTCGGTTTAGGGTGCTCTTAACCTTGCCTTTTTTGAGAACGTCCGCAATCTGGTTGTGATACGTTCGCTGAGGTCGGCCCCTTCCAACTCTTCCATTCGTTCTCGCCATATATACTTGTTTAGTCAACCTCCGTTCATCCATCCTCTCTATATGCCCAAACCATCTTAACATACCTTTCTCAATCCGAGTTACTATATCATCTTTCATGCCACAACGCTCCCTTGTCACGCTATTCCTCACTTTATCTTTCAAAGTTAAACCACATATACTTCTCAAAGCTCTCATCTCTACGGCATTTATTTTACTTTCATTCTTCTTCTGTTTGAATATGTGTCACATATTATTATTCGATGATTCTCATCATCAATCCATTTACTAACCCGTTGTCGAGCACGATTTCATTCTCAGACTATAGAGGTGGACTTTAGGCTACCACGCACATTTTTCAGGTGCATGAGACATGACATATCATTTATGCCGTTTTATCGACTGATATAATATTTCGCACATGATCTCGCTCCCTATTAAATGAGACCTAAACATATCGGCTAACTGCACCCAGTTAGTCGATATGTATACCATCACGATATGTACACCCACTGGTGTACGGGGAATACAGTATGTTATGATTTCGAAAAGTTAAAGATGCTTGATGCGTGCTTTTTCTTTATCTCGAAACCTGAGACTTAGCAGTTCATGGTCATGTCACTGCTTTACATGTTGTATTGTTTTATATTTACGATATTATGTCATAAATGTTTGTCTAGCTTAGTCAAGTTCCATGAGCTACACTCTTAGTTTGTGTGTAGACGAAGAATACCTATTACGATAAAAATCGTCCTTTCTGCACATAGAATAAAGCAAGATAATCTGCAACTAACTTCACAATATTGCATGAAAGTGGTAGGAGAGCTGACAGAAAACGGCCATATTCTGCTTCAGTAAAGAATGCAGTTCCTGAAATGAGACTTCGTGGGTGTTGGCCTAAGAAAATATACGTACGAGTATATTCACAAAATGAAAACCATTCTACACCTTTGTGGAAAAACGAGCACGAAGCTTAATGGAATAAGGCGACTGGGCTGGAAAGTAGACCAAGAGGAAGTTTGTAGGTACTTTATACAAAATTTTGACATGTTTTTCGCAACTACTTTAATCATATTTTTCGTATTGAAGAACGTTTTATGACTCATGTCAGAAATAAATAATTTAGATTTGAATTTATCCATCAGATGTAAAATCTTGGAAGATAGTTAGTCATACCTACAAATTAGATTTTTTACCCTTTGATGACTAAACGAAAATACACACGCCAAAAATACAAGCATGTAGTAAAGTTTTTAAAAGGAAATAACGATTCGACCTGTCTTAAAACGATCGATTTAAAACAGGTCATATAGCCGTAGAAGGAACTCAGCAAATTTATTTTTCAACAGCGTTACTACATGGTTGAGCTTTACATTTTCTCTCTTTATAAGAAAGTTAGGAATGTTGGTCTGTGTAGATTAAACCGCAAGGTGGTTAGATAGAGCAACTTCTCGAGCATATAAAAGGGTAATGAGCGATGTTGAACCCGCAAGTATTCCTTAGTACGGACAGATACATTCGAGAACAACCAAGCTCCTCAATAACCGTAAATTAACCTAGATAAACCTTAATCAAACATCCCTTGTGTTCGATTCCTCGCATTTATTGCCTAACAATAGTTCTGATTTACGATTTAGGATTGCACGAAGTCGCGTCGGGATTGTTCGTGTTATTTATATGACTGTTAAATTAACTAAGATACACTGTAATATTTAATACCTATCGCTATAGGAGAATGCATCTTAATATTAAAACATTCAACGTTGTTCAAAGATAAAATCAAAAACTTTACTCAATATATTGAGAAAGTTATGACAAAAACTTCTGCTATAATAAAGGATTTAAGTATCTCATAACATGAAACTGAAAAGTCGTCATACCTCTTGAATGCAAGTTATACTAGCTACTTAAATAGATAATAACATGCCATGCCACAATAGAAAAGCATTTTTATTGAAGTTTATTTTTATTACTGCTCTTGACACAAGTAAATAATCGTTATTTGTTCTTGAAAAGTACTTTAAGAGGTCAAAGCGTGCGTGGGCGCAGTTACAAAACACAGATTATAAAGATTTGCTCATCACTGATGACTCACAAGCACTGCATGCTCATCAGTGAAAAACATCACAATGTTTGTGAATAGCGTAGATGCATCACGTGACGACCCATCACCGTTACGCTAATGGTATTCTATAATTACTGAACTTATTATCTACTTACAAAATAGTTAGGTATACAGACATCTAAGAACATCTGTATTTTGCACAGATTGTGTAATAATAATGTATCACGTAATCATATGTCAAAACGCAGGTTTATTAACTGCCTACATAGCAAACCCATGGGCGGGTTATTATTCTTGTAACGATGTCTAAGTCATGATCACGTTTATATAATCTAGCTACAAAACATAAACACTTCACTATTCTCTGCCTGAATATTTGATTTTTGGAGTCATACAAATATTCCAAAAGTTTTTTTGTCCATAACTCGCTCTAAAAACAATGTCAATTTTTTGCCGTACGGCGCACATACCGTTACTGTTCGTAGAAAAGCGATACGCGGTGGTTTAAATAAATTAAATTAAATATAGCCACAACACCGGCTACAAACTCGATTAAAACCCTCGGACAAAAGCCTTTAACACAATTTTTATGTCACCAGAAATAAAAGTATCAAAAACAATGTTGGACGTCAGTTTCACTCCAGTCGTTTCTCAGTTTCCCATTACATTCAGTTTTTGCAAAAATCTGCCTCAGCACTTGGTTATCACGAACTTTAGCATTTATGACAACCAAAGATAAATGCCAATAATAATAATAATAATAGTGTATAAAATGTTATGAATAAAAACCTATTGTAGATTTACCTACTCTCATTTAACTACTTACCTTCATAATTGATATTTCTTCGGAAATGTAAACAACTTGTAATTGTCTTTTTCTTTCCTTGACGGTATGTTTAAAAAGTAATCATGTCTACATACTTATCGCAATACTTCGATATTTTAGAACATGTACCTGTATCTGATAGTTAACCAAACCGGAATGTGGGTACGTGTCACTGAATCGTCTACTGCGAAAGATATCCGTATTGACCCTTTTCGGTTTAGTTTCCCCTAAATATAATCAAAACATTGCAAACTGAGAATTCAAGACTGACGAACGCGTTTTAGCCGAAAAATTCAAGTTACATTATAATATACACTGTTAATGTTAACCTACTACAATTACTACGGCGTAGCCGCTTGTCACAATTGCTACGCCGTAGCAAATAAACACGCCACGCGCTAAGTCCTTACTTCCGAAATCGAAGTTCAGACGTTTATTATGAGAAGAATATAAGAAAGCAAGTCAGAATGTACTGCATATAGGCCATAGAACTGGCTATTGTTTGATATAGAAAGGTCCGGGAATAGCAATCTGGTGAGTGACAAATCTTGTTTTGAGCCAGATTATTTTGGATATTTGTGCATCATTATACCTCTGCCACAGATGCAAGAGTGAAGGTATGTTACGTAATGTGTACGTACCAACGACTCTCATGTTAGCGCTCTTGTAGACGGTGTGGAAGAAGGGTGCGTCGGCGGAGACCTCGCAGCGGTAGCGGCCGCTGAGCCCGCGCGACACGCCCCGCAGCACCACCTGCTGCGCGCCCGACCGCGACACCTGCGCACACACGCACAACATTTGCATAGGTTTGTCTTTACAAAATCATCTCTAATATGGAAAGGAATGTGTAACAGATACTTTTCTTAAAGATTCTTTTAAGAACATTACAGTGAGGGCTATTTTCAGCATTACGATAATGATGATTAAAATGATTTTTTCTAAGTATATATTTATATTTATTATTCAGAGATGATACATCGTAATCTTTCTTTTTGGGTCAATCATATATTGTCCAAGGATAGTCTCTCTTATTTTATGCGGAAATTAGTCCTGAATCAAATTCGGTATGGCTACCATATAACAATACTTTGAGTCAACATAGAGCCAAATAGATATAGCAAAATCTATTTTCCCCCTTTTCGTATAAAACACTACAATATGGTAAGAAGTAGGTGAGCGCCCGCTGATACGAATATGATGTTTTGAAATAAGCTTGCGATAAGGGTGGCGTGTCACGGAAAATGTTTTATAAACCTATGATACTTTCCTAACAAAGTTTCACGAGTTCGATTTCCTTATATCAGGAAGCTTTTAAACCCACAAACTCTGCTTGAATCTTATTATTAGTCCTCACCTCACCTGCTTTCAGATTCAGATACTTAATACTTTCAGATACAGACCTTAAGAAACTTGTAAATAATATTATGAACAGTAAATAAAGAACATGAAACAAATATTAATAAGTAAATAAGTGTGAATTTACACATACTGAAGCTATCTTTTGTGACATGGATTCTGGGGACCGTATATAAACTGTAGTAGCAAAATACGCTCTAACAAATTGGAAATAGGGTCCTAGATTCGGCTCGTACGGTAAAGTTTGGTCGAAGCAATGTATCATTGATTTCAGGTGGTGGTCGCGGGAATGTGCTCATGCGTAATTTATACGTGAATCAGTTAGTAATCCTATTACAAAGAGCCGTGCACTTTACGTAGGCAGCTGGTAGCAAGTCAAATTGAGCTAAAAGCTTCGATCCATCATGCGGAAAGTCAGTCCACTTTAAGAAACCGCCGAACTAAATCATGTCCGTGCCGCGCTAAGAAATGTCTGACCCGATTTTCAAGGGTTGCGTCGCGTTCTCAACGGCTGGTGCTTCGACTTGCACCCGATGACGCCCCGGTGCAAACTGTGAGAGTACGTTATTCTCCGAAAGGGTTTTTTAATGTATTATTTTGGCACAAATGTTATATTTCGGATATGGCGACGTGCCAGCCGCTAAAGGTTTAACGTGGCGGCCGCTCGACGAGATTCTTAAGTGATTTTTTCAACCCTCTTTACGAACCAGTTTAACGAACTACCAAGATGTCGCAGAGCCGTTGACCCATATATAATAACAGTTATGACGCTGTTTATTGTTGCGCCGTAAGTGAGTCATTCATGTAAAATTGTGTTTCTTTTCATTTTATTGTCTCATTTACATCGTTGTAAAGGTAAAAAATTACAATATCTTTTGAAATGTTTTATTATGTTTTTCATGGCCATTTTGTTTGCAGATTGGAAAAATAAAAAGAATAAGTTCACATACACTAAATACGCTGACTTACTGATATTAAGTAATCAGTATGTCGGCGTTGGCAAATTTACCGTCGCGCGAAGCCTTTAATCTTTCCTTCAAAATCTCCCCTTTGTTCGATCGAGTAATCCATTTGAGCTGTAATTTGACTTGATTCAAGCAATGTGATTGATTAATTAAATTCTATTTGCATCAATTCGATTGGAGACATTAGGAATAAAGCGTCGAAGCCGGCTATTTACATTATATACTACTTAGTGGCGCGATTCAGTCGCTTGGTTAGTTAACAGAACTGTAGCTACCGACTATTTATTTTAAAATCGCTAATGAGTACTTTAGTATCGCTAACGACTATGATTAAATCGACTCGGCACTGTTACATCGCATGGCTCGCAGTCGCAAATGTGAACCCAATCTAAGTTTGGCCGTTTATAATTTAAAATGTTCGTTCCACAAAATATATGAAATCACAACATCATTTTAATTTAAAAACAAATGATCCTCTTTCCAAAGTACCAAGTCTTGCCTAGTTTTATCCTAGTTTAAGACCTAGGTCTTAGGTTCGAATCTTTGAAAGTTTATTTCTAGAAAATTATAACTAACAAGGATTTATAAGGGTAGATTTCGTTAATGATAAGACGCTAAGTGGGAAATATAATTAAATATACTTACTTACATCTTATATTGAAAAAAAAAACGACTAAGAAATGTCTGAGATATATGCGTTTAAAGGCTTTTAAGTATCAAACCCCATGCTCTGCCCCCTTCCCGAAACACGAGGATTAGTATAGAATTTATATGGCGAACACTACTTTTAACGTCACTTGTAGGTATGGTGCGCTCTCTGTCGGGCATAAAATTTAATCCGTTAACTTCGTTATTTTTGATCAACGTTTATTATTGTATTTGTGGATCGGCTCTATTCATGGTTCCATATTTAGAGCACATCAAAAATAATAAGCCATCTAGCTTATTGCACACCAACGCAGTCACTAGTTCAATCCCTTTCTACTCGTACATAACTTTCATCATCGGGTCAGTAAACCTATTCCTTCGTGTAGGCTAATAAAAACGCTACTTTACTTACATCAACGCTTATGCCAGTTTGCGAGAAGACGCGTGTGTTAGGCAGTTCTTTAGGCACGAAGCGGAAGAACTCCTGTGCGCCGTGGTACCATTTGACGGTGTAGAGCGCCTCGCCCACATCCAGCGCCCACCGGCAGCCCAGCGTGGCGCTGGAGCCCACTCCCACCGCCTCTGGCACACTCAGCTGGATGTCGCGAAGACCCAACACGCCTAAATACAAAATTACTACATTAAATACATGGTTCTGATTTTTATAAAATTCACTCGGTAAATCCTGTTTCTATTCCAGATTAAGGACGGGATTTACAATAAAAAATTATCGCCTTCTCAAAAAGACTTTAACCATACAGGGTGATTTGAACAATTTGTCCTGCTAATCCACTTACTAACATAGAGTCATGCCTAGGTACTGATGCCTGCTGATTTTTGTTTCCATGTAGACTACATAGAAAGTTGAAAGAAGCATTGTAAATGTTGCCTTCCTGTGCGAAGTTTCATTGACAGGCACATTAGTAAATAGTTTGAGAAAGCCACGAAATGTTTACATTGTGCTCATGGCTCAGTGTGAGTACACGCCCAATACTATTATTATGATTATAGAGCGTTCACACAGCACATTCAGTTGATGATGCACTGCGCTGATTCTAATATTGTGATGACGGATAATATATGAACCCAATAACATACCTAGTCTATTACATATATAGGTCAGCGACGGTAGCCTCGAATTAGACTAAAATTGTAAGGAGCCCGTTATCCGATTTCAAATCTATCTTAAATGTGGATCTTACAAGATAGGCATTTGGTTAATCAAATAATTGCGCAGGTATCAGTTATCTAAGTACATTATAATTGGCAACAAATGTATTTCCCGGCCGCAATAATAATGCTATTAGATAGATGAGATGGTCCGGTTACGCTATTGTTATTCAAATTATATTTGATACATTCGTTGATTAATCTATCGTAATGAATAATAAAATAAGTATTAATGTAGTACATGGATCTATACTTGAAATGTTTCTAATATTATAATTCTTTTGTAGGTGCGTCCATTAGACACTCCTCCGAAACGGACGACTTTATATTTAAAAAAAAACATTATATGGTCACACACATATTTTATTTTTAAATGCTTTACATTGTTTGCATTATGTGAGAGTACAAAGTAGTAAACCTATTTGCTTTTAGACATTTACTTTTTGACTCTTTGAGTAGGTATACTAATAGGTACGTTATACCACCACACGGTCTCAAACTTTTAATATTATTAGTTGTATGGTAGCAGGATAAAGTCTCCAACCTTCCAAGTGCTTAAGTCTCGATAAATACTATCTAAACGAGCGTGTCATGCTCTGTACTACTATTTTTGACTCCGTTTATAAAGGTCGCAGTTTAACGTTCAAAGCCACCGCAGTTTGAAGTAGGATAACATGCGCGTGTATTTCAACAAGCGACATTTTAGGGTGGGTATATATGACAACACCGACCATTGACTTCCTGTGGATGTCGTAAGCGACAGAGGGGTTGTATAGGGATGTATGGTCAATGTGACCAAATTACCGCATATAAAATGGAAGGTTCCCAAAACATTTTAAATCTCATTTTATACTAGTATTTTTAGAAAAGCAAACTTGTTTCAAACTGTACGTGGGAAACACAGACGCGGCGAGAAAAAGGCTTGAAGCGACTAGCTAGCCTTATTTCACCCTTCTCGACGTCATTAATTGCAGCACGAAAGGAACCATTTATTTGTGAAACGTGCACCTTAAAGCAATTTTATTTTCGCAGTCCCTATTTCTTACAAGTAGGTAACTTTGCGGTAGATCCGTTAGCGGTTCGCTGAGCAGAATTTCAGCTCGACGTAAGTAATCAAATCTTGGCCTTCAGCTATACTAAAGGTGGTCGGAATACATAAATCAAGTGAACGCTACGTGATCGAATTCAAGATCAAGCCAATACACAATCCCCGTCGACATGAACTCATTACAATGTAACCAAATTCAATTTACAGTCCTGGCCATATCATCATATTTCATCTCGGTGCGAGTATAATATGAAATGAAATCATTTTACCCATTTCCCTATGTTTATTCAAAAATAAATGTGAATTTTGGTGTTTGGTTCATGTATGTTTAGCGATTCGATTAACTGAAGTGTGTAAAACTGTACTTGTTGGTTCGCAAAAATAAAATTTAAGCATATGTTTTTTAATTTTTTACGTAGGAGTTTATTCTGTGCCATTTTAATAACTGCCACAAAATGTAAATTTGGTTCTGAAGTATTATGTACACTTTGCAGGTTTATTTATTTACTTTAGAAAACGGGCCTCTCCAAGGGTACCATTGTGGAGACTAAACACACCATTTAAAATGATCTATAGAAACAAAGTGTTTGCCTACCTCGTTATAAAATATTCCCAGCATCCCAAATTGCTATACCTGTGTAGGTATACACATAAAGTTAGCAAAGTGATTAAAGGTTTTACCTGTGATGCACGATGCTCTAAACTTTTCCTAACGTCTTGAATATCTTCCAAAAACGGTTCGTAATACCTACATCGGTTGAGCTACCAATCTGCTAAATTTCAAGTGTTGGTGGTGTTTCAGGCGGTTTGGACAGTGCGTTGATATTATGTTTATTCTTACTTAATTATCTTTCAGGCTCAAAAGGCTTGCCACCTATTATATGAGACAATAACATACCGGCGAACTATGGGTGTAGAGTACACCTGTATCTACCCCTGAGAAATACAGACGTGATGACGTGTGTTTTCTTGAATAAACATCTTTCCATAAAAAATACAGAAATAATTCACGTCGTCACTAGTCAGCCATCGAATATTTGATTTGTTCGGTTACTTTTGTACTATTAATACTTGTGCAGCATTTAATTTATCCAGCGCGTTTTTATGCATAAGCTTATATTATAAAGCAATTTGCATGCCCGTATACACCCAAACTAAACCACATTTTCACGTTAAGTTTATCAAAACTCATTGTTTACATTTTCTCTTTGCTTTCGCCTGATGAAAGTTCTTGCATTTTCCTTTACAATTGCTATGAATGAAGAAATTCATTGTGATGATAATAAAGTGCCGGCACTGAAGTTATAAACTTCTCATGCCAACCCTATCTACATAAATTTTATCCAAAAAAATAGGTTTATGGGGCACAACTTCCCGTCTCATCAACAATACCGATGTCGTAATCTGGTTACTTAATTTCCAAATACATTTCTCTTAGTTGGCCATAAATGTCAAGGAGGTGAATAATTCCCTAAAAGTTTTGCAAAGTTAGATACGTTAGTGACTCAAGCTCGCTAGTGTTGTGCGTCGGACCCGCTCGTTGTCTTATTCTTATCTATAATAAATGAATGCTGCGTGTTCCGAACCAATAATTTTAGCTATCTTCCATACCGAGTGAGATTGGCACTTTAGAGAATTTTTCGAGGCTCGACCGGTCTTAGGAGGATCCCGATAATCAGCTTTACTTAAGGGATTGAATTCGAAACTCGATTGTATCCGAAGTGAGTTTAATAATTCATCACTCCGTACAGTTATTCCATGTTAGGAGATGAAAGATCTTATTGAATATATACTTTCTTTGATGAATGCGGAAAAATCTTGGCTGTATTGAATAATTTATATTTCATATTTTGCATAATATCTACGTACATGTTCCGAATAGTAAAAATTGAACGAGGGGATAAAAATGCCGTTTTAATTCAATGAATACTTTAGTAGAGGATAATGGTAAAAATGAGTAGGTAGGTACTCTAAATAGCTCACAAGGGATAGAAATACTGACAATAACAATGATATTTACGACAAGCAAATTTATGAGTCCGAATAAAAACGCCTCTTAGGTCATACAATCTCCGCGACCACGGTTTATTGAAGATTAAAGTAGGCTCACTGGAGACAGGTCAATTTGAAACAATCAAGGTTGAAACAATTGTCTTTCTAATTTCTATTATATCTGCTAATTGATCCTTGTTCGGTGAAATTGTGGATCTCACATTTAATCAATTAAAATTAGTGCGATGTGTTGTTTTGTTTTGCTATGTGCTGTCCAGCTAACATAAGAACCTTAAATTTTATTTCTTTATAAGAAAACCAAGAACGCCGAGGACAGAAAGTTATTATCATCATCATATCAGCCTACAGAGGTCCACTGCTGAACAAAGACCTCCCCCATAGACTTCCATAAGGACCGGTTATATGCCACCTGCATACAACGACTTCTAGAAAGTTATACTCCAAATATTTTAGTAGACGTAACATAACATCACGCCTTTTCCCCCGAAGGCCTAGGCAGGGTTACCCGCAATTCTCCGATATGTTTAGGACCAGACTATGTATGAAAAAACGAGTTTATTGTTATGTCTAGTATTAACCGGGCTGATTTATAATCTCTGAGCTGGTATTGAAAAATCTAATAACACTTTTACCGACCAGGTAATCAAATTCAGGACCTCTACGGTAGCGGTCGCCCTAACGATCACTAGAATAATGAAGCAATATTATTTGGAGAATTTTGAATAAAACGTTTTAGCTTCCACAGATAATAATTATTTTAATGAACGCGGTAATAGCGTCTGGTGTATATATGAACCAGAAGATGCAGGTTCGAATCCGGCGAGTAGGTTTTTTCTTCATTAAAATAACTGGAAAATGATTAAAAGATACAAAAAATATTTTACGGATAATGTTGATCACTATTTGATCTGACCCACATTTTGTCGGATTCACGTGTATCTGACGTCAATACATACAATCTTTAGCTACACAAGGACAATTTACACGTTACACGTGTCGGTGACATCAATTCATCCTTACGTGTAATTAGAACCAGGTAAATACTTCAAGGTGATTACGAAATATCGAAAGATAGGTACTGATTACTGATTTCAATTATATCAGACGTACGTAACTAATAGATTACAAGAAAAAAAAAATTGTGTTAAAAAATGCGATCTTAGGCAGAGTTCGAAACTAAGGACAATTTACACGTGTCTGTGACATCAATTCAGCTGTACAGTAATTAGAACCCGTAAATAGTTCGACGTAATAACGAAATGTCGAATGATTCTGATTAATGATTTTCATTCTTATTTTAATAGTGAAAAAAAATACCTACGTCTCTACCTAACCCTTTGGGGAAAACACACAGGTGACGGTGGTAAATATAATAAAAAATAACTAATTGTCCCGAAAAATGTATCGATAATTTGACCCACCCTGTAATTGATTACCTATAATTTCTGCAAATATCAAATAATTTCAATTTAAGGCGAAATATCTTCAAAAAATTGAAAGGGTCGACATCACATAATTTTTAGCGACGCTGAACTAACCTAAATATAATTTTCCAAATACATTTAAATATAAAACTTACTTATAGGGATCGAATGAGGAGGTGACGGCTAACAGGATAAATGGAAGAAAAGGATAGGCTGCGCCCACGGGCTGCGCCGGCCCCAAATAAACTGGGACAACGGAGGGAAGATGATTCAAATATAAAACTTCACCTAATTAAGTGATAACATTTAACATCTGTGGGGAGAATTAAATATTGTGAAATAAGTGCCTTTAAAAACAATGCTTCACCAGGATAGAACCCGACATAATTGTCGCGTTGGCTTAGCGATTATTTTCTGTCTCTAAACAAATCATTGTATGGCCTACACGTTGTTGTTTCCGATCTAGATGACATAGGTGTTTATGTTTATAAGGAAAATATAGGAGAAATAGATAATAGAGCTCAATGTTTTTTTATATACTGTCATGTTGGTATTAAAACGCTACAACTTAGTTGAATTTTTTTTAACTTGAAAAATAATTTCAAATGGAAATGTCTGTTATTATTTTAAATTAGCTGTATATGAGTGTACAGGGGGGCTAGACAAGTTGTATTTTGACATTCGAATCGACAAACAAAATGTATGTAAATGATATTAGTGTCAGCCCGATTTGTCGAAAGCTTGTGTCATTTCCATACATTTTGTGTGTCGATTCGAATGTCAAAATGCAACTTGTCTAGCCCCCCTGAAGTCTAAATACAATGGTCATCGACCAAACTAAGCATCTATTGTGTTCATTATACTGTTGCGGTGAAAATTTTATTGTAACTAATAATATATGTAGGTATTTTAATTCTCAAGAATCCTATTCCATAGAATATCTACTTAGATAATTCAGCTTCAGATACAATAGAATAGACTAGACGAAATATCGAATTCTGGCTATTATATAAGCCTGTTAAATAACTTGAAAATAGAATCAATAAGCTCGCAAAATAATTGGCCGAGTTAATGAAGACGTTTTAATATCCAGATACATATGGCAGATGGCTATTATAGATACACGAAACTAGGTGTACCTAGATCCAACCAATACCTTTTTTCATAATAAAAACAAATGATGAATGAAAATAGCATCACTTAAAAAGGTAAATAATAATTCGTATTATGATGAATATCTACATTATTTTAACTAATTGAGAACGAAACAAAACAATCACTGTTGTTAAATAATGACAAACTGTTACAGCTCATTATAATCATTAATAACCACCGCAAGGCCTAATGTGTTCCTGCGATAAACGGAGAATGTATCATTCATCACAATTATCATAACTATTTTAACAACATAATTATAACTAAATTATGATGACATGATAATTCGTTACATAGTTTAAAGGAACTAAGCGCATGAGCGTGGATAGTAACTTTGTTTTATTTGTATATAGTGACAGTTGTAGTTCCAAATGTTTGCATAGTTTTCAATGTGGATCGCATTACAATTCAGCAGTTTATTTATTTCATAAAATAAAACCAAAGCTGAGGCAAAATGCTGTTAAATTACATTGGTATTAGAATAAAAAATAAAAAAGATAGTATATGCCTACTCAATGACGTAAGCCTAATAATAATTTAAATATGTATTTTATAGTAATCGCCAGCTAGTTAATATACCTACATATAAGTGCAATAAATGCGTTTAGAATTAATAATAAATGTTCCTATAACTCGCAATATTGTGGGGGAAGCTGGTGACTGACACTGACACTGACGTGGGCTACCTACTCACGTGTAACGATAAATTACATTCGCAAAAAGTTAAGTATTTGATTCTGACAAAGTATAGTCCCAGGAAAGAAATCATTATTGAAGAATCGCAGCGAAAGGATTCTCTCTCATTTAAGCCGAGGCTTAATTTATTTATTTTTATAAATTGCAAATAAAAAGGGCAAGGATTCTATTTGCCCTGCCAACCTGTAAATAAACCAATTTAGTATTTAGACTATTGACGACACAGACATGGATTAGATCTACATCTGCGATTTATGGAGTGTCATAATTGCATTTTACGTGGATTTTTTCCATTTACCTACATTTGAAATTAATGGAGTGTCGTAGTTGCATTAAACTTGGATTTTTTTTCCATTTAGGTACCTACTTTTGAGATTAATGAGATTGAAAAGATTGATAGGCTAAACTTGGGTAAGTATTACTTATTCAGTACCTATGGGTTTACTGTATCAATGTTTTTATTCATTAGCAATTTGTGCTCGGGCTATGAATTATTATAATTCTTCTGTGCCCAGGTATGTGACACAATTACTCATACACAGCTGGACCGATTTTGATAAAATTTTTGTGTGTATGTTAAATGGGTTCCTTGATGGTTTCGATTTACAATTGGACTTGATAGGTGACAGACAGAACAACGTCTGTCCGGCAGCTAGCTTAAATATAATTTTGATCCACGACGAATCATGTGTATAAGTAATGCAAACTTGATACTTACTTCCTCCGAGCCACAATATGATTGCGGCAAGCTGAGAAGCCATGTTGTTCGAGCGAGCGATGTGGCGCCCACACGTCATGTCACGACCGCCTCGTGACGGCTCCTGCGCGTCCTTATAATCTCCTTCATTTTTAAACAGAATTTCCAGATATAATACACCTCCTTGTCACGGCCAAATTAAGTTACCAACGAAACGCGGTAACCAACTTCTAAGGTCGTTCTCATCCTTTCAGTGACCATAAAATATTCTGAAACAAAACAAACTTCAGATAAAATTCTCTTCTACAAAAATGTGTAAATATTTAGAGGCGAATTAAACGTAATGATGTTACACCAGACTGCTGGTATTTACAGTGTAGGTTCAGAATGGGTCCATTTGTCGCTCAGTGTGGCCATATTTTCCTATTATCTGCAGTATATTTTCTTTAGAATTCGAACTATGGACAGAACTACAAATCAAACGGCATGTTGGAAGGAAAGTTTTGCAGTTGCAGCGCTTCGGGATCGGAACTCCTACAGACGCCTATGTACATAGGTTTATATACTTATTTCTTAAAGAAACGAACAAAATGTTGTACAACTGTAATAAAACAGAGCGATAGCAAAAAGATCTTTTCATTAAACGTATCGTAGACGTCGGTGATTTATCGCCTCGCGAGACACTCCATTCACGGTATGCGTTTTGTTGCTATAGATCGATTGGCTCCGAATAAAATACATTCGCAATTGAATAGCGCGCCTCGGCGCAATGTTTCAGCGAAAGCGACACTTTTTCAGGCGTGTAGAGGACTAATGGGTTCACGCGCTGCCCTCCGACTTTCAATAACGGTCGAGCCGCGCGCGCCCGCCGACGGCAAGCGGCGGCGGTTGCCGCGCCCGCTCTCTCACACGCTCACGCCGCCACCAACTGCCTAATCTATTCCTCTCATAATGTATTTTCTTTTTCGTTTTCGATTTCACATGTAGGTAATTGAATAAAAAGACCAGTAATATGCTTGGTTTTTGGTCGTTTACGATTCTGTTGATTAGATCTTTTGACATTCTGACGATTTAAGATGAAATGAAAATGGCTCACATCTATCGCTCTATCGCTATGATTATAGGCTACGAGAAAATATATAATGTAACCAATAACTAAATTCTTTGATACATAACTAAGAATTTACCACTACTGGACTGACCAATACGAGAAGGCAACAGTGTGAATAATTTTACCGAATAAAGGCAGCAAAAGAATGATCGTCTCCGAGCGCATCGATCTATCTTTAAATCATAATAAATGGAGGTGAAGTTATAAACGAGTGCAATTGGAGTCACCTAGATGCATAGGTTGCGGGAAGCGTGTGAGATGCAGGCAAACATCCAAGCGGCAGGCTGGAAGCCCGGGCTTGTTTGGCAAGCTGTCTAACTAATTGCCACGTTACCGGCGCTCCACTCCGCTCCGTTGTTTATGGGATCCGAGGTTGGTAGCGTTTGAAACTTGTGTAAAGTGTGTTAAGTAGTTAAATATATCTCGGAGGAATGTGTATTTTGCTCGTATGAGACTCAGGTGTTATATGCCTATTTCACACTACTACTGGACTACAAATATACAGCATAAATAGTTACATAATGTGACTGTATATTTAAATTCAGGTTATATTAAATTGCGCCAGAACTGTGTTCTCTTACTTCAGAGGTGACTTTATCTAGCTTTTATTCGTATCTTTATAAACGACGTGAGTGCACTTTGCAAGTTTTTCTTGAACACTCGTGTGAGTAATGCGGCTAGAAGTGAAATAAAATGTAGGACATATTTCTTGGTGCGTTTTCCAACGTCACCATTGTGCATTACTTATGAATCAGTTCGTTGTAAATGTAGATATTCGCTGCCATAGTTTCATCCCACAATGTTTTACTCAATCTGTTGTAGAAGTTTTAAATAAAACCCAAGCTTTTGTTGAATTTTATTGTTACCCTTACTAGGTCAGAATTCCGTTTAAACAGTTGGTTTCGTTTTAAAATTAACTTAGTTTTATAATTAAATTGTCCCACCGCTTACAAAACCAGTTGAGCTTCCATTAATTTTCGTTCGAAGTTTTATTGTTTATCTTATTTTATTGTTAACATTTTAAACCTTAGGATTCAAATATTTACAAACATAAATTAATTTAAAATGAACATTGAACACAGTAAACGAACGGACTTAAACGAAACATTTACTGAATACCACTTTTTAAAATATTTTCTACAATAATATGGAAAACTAACCCCTATTCTCCGTGAGGAGTGAAAGGAGATAGCGAGGCCTTTGCCCTGCAGTGGGACCAACCAAGCTGATAAAAAAACCCTATTAGGTACTCGGGACCTAAATTTACTGGCTAACTGTGGGTGTCCATCAGTACGTCTCTAGTTCTCTACCTAATCCTTCGGGGAAAACAGGTGTGACGGTATGGATAAACTGAGTGTGTAACTGTGGAGACGGAACTGACGGCTTCCAACAATTCAAAATTAATAATGTTATGTAAAATTATGTAGACGTGCTTACACTAAGCCGGGTAAGCCCACCGAGCTCAGAGGCGGTAAATCACAAAGTGTTCGCCGGCGGTATGAGAGCCTAATATTAATGGTCTCCTTTTGCGTGGTATGTCGAAATAGTTCGATTGTCAATGTTAGAGAAATAGCCCGGGTGTGCGACCCCTCACTCGGCGGCGATACGTCAACGCGCGGCACCGTGCCGACACCGCGCCTTTCCTTTGACACTTCATTTTATTGGTCCATTCACGGCTCATCGAATAGATTATTGTCTTGGAAATATTTTAGGTTATAATATATGAGCTAGCTGCCTATAATATTATTACTAGGCAATGAAACAACTCGGTCTCTTATTTTTGTAAACAATTGATTAGGAAAAGGATTACATTTTCCGAATCATCCTACAGAAAAATAATTCTTATTAGTGATTCTGTTGTGGAAAGTAAAATAATAGTAATGGTGGACTTGAAACCAGCCTTTTCTGGTGCAATCACCTGATGAGATGAGTCACCGGGTTCGAGAAATGTTTTCCAAAAAAAAAAGTAACAATTCCAATTGCGACGGTCCCGGTATTCTAATGGTCCTAAGTGCGACTGCTACGGTCGAGGGCCCTGGGCTCGAACCTAGGGCCCCAGATCGAGCAGTGTTATTTGGTTTTTCTATGGCAGCAACTCGAAGTTTGGATTTGGGCCCGTCCTCTATTACATGGGACCTAAACATATCAGTAAACTGTGAGTGTAGCTACATTAGTACACGTCTGTCTAACCCGTCGGGGTATACAGGTGTGATGATATTTGAAGTGTTGAGCAATTTTAGAGTTAGCTGCGCGTATGTACGACAACGACGTAAAAGACAATATTAAAATACTTCAAAGTACCTGACCCGTAGGTCTAGTAGACTTTGACTTTGTGGCCGAATAATGGCAATAGTTACGCTCACAATTACCTTCATGGGACGTATAACATTCCAGGGAATTGTGAACAAACCTCTGCAATACAATAGACTATGTTATTATATGTTTGCAAAACCAAAATAACTAATAATAACGTTTGCCTTAATATGGGTGATGAGAAGGGATGAATGTAGAGGGATGGTGAGGTAGAGGAATATCTAAGAAGAGATGGATGGATTATATTGAGGCCAATTTAAAGATGAGGAGAGGATATAAGGAAGAGGATTAAGACTGCGATATACGCCGTTGACCTTGCTCGAGTGGGCGTTCCCGATGAAAAGTACCGCGCGCGCTGCCGCACCCCCCGGCACTGACTACGCGTTGCACTCACACATTGACTGGGCGTTTAGACTAGGGTTGTCTACATTTTTCGGCCGATTAAATAAATAATTTGAAATATTATAGTTTTTTATACGGAATGATAAAAAGGTTTGTTTGCTTGTTATTATTATCAGTGTTAGACTTTCAGATAATATATGATATCAATTGACAGTTTAAAGGCAGGACATAAAATGTTTTGGAGTTCTTTAAAAAAACACTTAGGTATATTGAATTTATAATACCTCTACTGATAGAAATGTTTTCGTTGAATATTTTTTTTTCTATAAGAATTTTAGATATGATACTGAAGGAACCTTTTGCTTATTATTTATTTATTGCACGGAAAACTTACAGCTAATTAAAACCTTAGTAGCAGTAACTTGATCAGCTGATAGCCGATAACAAGTTTTTGCTTATAGATACATTTTGTTTTTTCTAACTAATTAGAAAAAACAAAATGAAAAGGCAAAAAACAAGCAAGTACCTACTATTAACAGATTTTGTAATAATAACATTCTTAATTATTTACCTAAAATATTTTTTTTTACGTTTTACTCGCAAATCGCGAGAGCTAACCCTCTCGTCGAGTCTTGCCAAAAACTTCAGTTCAGTGCAGGACGAGACACTAAGCTGAACGGACCTGCGACACTTTTCTTTGTAAATCGAAGTACTTACATACTCGTAGTTTCGTAATACTTTCATCGATTTTTAGTAATGATATAATGGGGTTATTTTTGTGTGTCTGTGTACATAATAATAATTAATATTAGCGTGTATTGGTGTACATAAATTATTTAAATATACTTAGTCGTTATTGTAATTGTAATAAAGTAATTCTGTGCGTTATAATTATGTTTATTTATAATATCAAAATGGGTGACAAAATAAAGTATAAAAAACATAATTCGAAATTAAAGACTCAAGAGCACAATACAAAGGGTAAAATGGTAAGTGGGTACTTTTCAAATCTATATATTTTTAATATTTACTGATTTCTGACACTTACGCGAATACTAGACATTGAAATAAAACTACTTTGATTGCCAACAATTAACAAAAATTTAGGGTAGCTGTTAGTAATTGAAACGTCAAGACGCCTACCACCTTAGTCACCCTTGACCATGGACGCTGTAAAGGGTCCGAAACGTCGGGATTAAAATAATATCAATATAACGCGATAAAATCCGTAAAAAGTAGTTTTATTTCAATTTTTAATATTTGTTTAAGATTTGATAACAATAGGCATAACCCAAATGGCTAACTCATATAGTGTGCGTAGACCATACTTCTTATATTTATACACTCGCCTATAGTTACAGTAAATCTAATTTACCTAGCTATCTGTCAATATTGCCGGAGGCCGTAGGTACCGCTGGCATCGCGTGCCCCGCGGAGGTATAATTTAATGTATAAAGGATATTTTTTATACAATGCGCAATTTTTTTCAAAATAAATGTCAATTTCATAATCAACCCCCTAGAAACCTCGACAATTCGACATTGATACCCATGTCAGTTATGAAAAAAAACCGCCTTCTTGGATGTCAAAATAAATTACTATTTCGTAATTAACACCCCAAGAAACTCGATATTGATACCCATGTCACAGTTAGAAAAAAAACCGCCATATTGGATTTAAAAGTAAATGACAATTTCATAATCAACAATTCAACACCCCAAGAAACCTCGAAATTGATACCCATGTCATATTAATGAAAAAAATAATAATATCCGCCATCTTGGATTTTAAAATAAATGGCAATTTTGTAATCAACACGCCAAGAAACCTCGAAATTGATACCCATGTCACAGTTATGAAAAAATAATGTTCGCCATCTTGGATTTCAAAATGAAGGGCAATTTTGTAATTAGCACACCAAGAAACCTCGAAATTGATACCCATGTCAAATTTATGAAAAAAAAATGTCCGCCATCTTGGATTTCAAAATAAATGGCAATTTCATAATCAACACCCCAAGAAACCTCGAAATTGATACCCTTGTCATATTAATAGAAAAATAATAATGTCCGCCATCTTGAATTTCAAAATAAATGGCAATTTCATAATCAACACCCCAAGAAACCTCGAAATTTATACCCATGTCATATTAATGAAAAAATAATAATGTCCGCCATCTTGGATTTCAAAATAAATGGCAATTTCGTAATCAACACACCTAGAAACCTCGAAATTGATACCCATGTCACAGTTATGGAAAAAAAAATGTCCGCCATCTTGGATTTCAAAATAAATGTAAATTTCGTAATCAACACCTCAAGAAACCTCGAAATTGATACCCATGTCAATTATGACAAAAAAAATGATGTCCACCATCTTGGATTTCAAAACAAATGGCAATTTCGTAATCAACACCCCAAAAAACCTCGAAATTGATACCCATATAATTTAATGAAAAAAATAAGTAGGTTCGCCATCTTGAATTTAATTTAAAAAATATTTTACATTATAAAGTTAAAATCAATAGGTACCTATAATTTAAAAAATAATTGCATATTAACACGCAAGGTAACATTGTACTTGTACTTAGTTAAAAATTAAAATAGTATCCCGAGCTGCTAAAATTTTGTTTTGTAGCTAGCACGGGCTCACCCTATCAAAACATTCTAAGATTTACACACACTAATAAACCCTTTATACTACTACTAATACACAAAAGTATCGAGTATGTAGCTCCATTTTGCGGAAAAAAGCGACACAGGTCCGTTCAGCACGGCGCCTCGTCCCGCACTAAAGTATTGGGCGACAGAGGGGCTGCTCAGGGAACTTGCGAGTATCGATTACGTAAAAAAATCATATAAAATCATTAAAAAAGTTTTTCAAAAAAGTGAGCCGAGAGTACTCTCGGCATAGTACTATTTAATATTCTGATGGATTAAAAAAAATCCTACAGTTCATAGTTTAAAAGAAAAAAGGTTGTAACGAAGAAAACGGAGGCTACTTTGGTCATTTATTTTTAATACTTCAAATGTTTTTTTAAAAATTCTGGCCCGAGACGCACTTGCTCTGTATCGTGTAGATTAACATATATTTTTTTTGGATTTTTTCCGATAAAGATTAGGGAGAAAAAACGTTTTAATGTACCCCCAAAACGCGCAATCCACGTATATCGCCGCCTTAAGTTAGTGAATAATGAGATGACGGCTGAAAGGAGTAAATGGAAGAAAAGGACATACTGCGCTTACCCCAGATAGATTGGGACGACGGCTGGAGGATTATGAAAAGCGACATCATTGGACAGATTTTTCATCATTGTTATGGTCTGAATTTAGTTTCAAGACTAAACTAAAATAAAGCAAAATCATTAAAAGCTAAGAATTTGGCTGAGTAATAAAATAACTCTCTTTTGAGGGACTCTTAACTTTCATCGTAAAGCTTTGAAACGAATACCTAGTATAAATAAAAATTGTGACGGTATTTACTAAGACCCAAACTCCTTTAATTGCCGAAATCAATACGAAAGAGCCTAATCTCCGCGCTGACTACCGAAGTTAGGATAAAAGATGAATTCGGAAACTTTTAAGCAGGCCTTATTCGATCTCCGGCGGGAGTCTGAGGAAACAAAGATAAAATAAATTGTGAAGTTAGTGTTAGTTAGGGAGAACTTTTGAAAGGATTACGTCGTAGTAGCAGTGGGTACTTCTTGTCAAACTGGGTTATTTACAGGTAAAAAGCTAGTCATCAGTGGGTCGTAAGGTTGCGTTGTGGAGCGTCGGGGCGGTAAACGGCACTACCGCGCGCCGCCGCGCCGCCGATGTCAGCGGTTAACTTTATTTTATTACGAGTTCACGCAACTCGGCCGTATCTTGAATTTCCTGACACGTTTTCCGCGCAACTTTGAAACATGTTGGACATGTTTCCACAATTGAATTCGATGAGCAGTCAACTAAACGTATACTTCACTGAATAAAAACTATGTTTTTGCATCAATAACAATACAAACTTATAATAATCTTTATAAATAATAAGCTTTTATATGAGTACTAAGCCAGATTACAAAAAGAGACTCAAAAGACTCACAGGAATGGATTATCATCCGGTGATACTATAATTGATGGTAATCTTAACCGAATGAAGAGGGCAAGAACCCTCTACCTTTGTGTAAGATAAAGAAATCCCTCTGCAAAGCGTACATTTTACCAGATCTGTTCATAGTCGTTAGGATAGTATAATAATTTGTTGTTTTAATGTAGTTGTAACCATAAGAGGATTTAGATTACTGCAATACTGTGTACACTAGTGCAGGAGTACGGGAGTTCGGTAAAATTAATGGGAAGATCATTGAGATAAAGATTTATTAAAAGTATAGTTAACGAATCGATTGCAAAGCATAAGGACACAAAATCTTTTATAAACATCGTACAAGAATTGACATATTTTCTAACATCACTAGTAACAGAATTGGGTTCCACTGTGATAAAGTTAAAACGTGTCACTTTTTGGAGCCGTACCAATTACAAGCGATTTAGGGGAGACTATGTAACAAAACACTCTAACCAGTAACAGTTGCCGAATAACTCCCTACGGTGAAATCAGTAAATTTAATACTTTGCTTGAAACGTCTAGTTATAGTCTAGTAGACCATTGAGGCTACAATTACTAAATAATAGTGTTAGGAAGTTAAAATAAAAACGTTTTAATTTGAGTCCATCAATTGAGTAAATATTTATTTTCATTTTTTTTAATAATAAGACTTATTCCTTCTGAAAACTGTCGCAGTATTTATGTCTAAATATTTTTCTGTGGCTTAATAATAAAATAGGATCTGAATGGTTAGCAAAGAAAGACAACAAAAAAACATCATTGTAAAATGTGGTAGATACTTATTGGTATAATTACACCGTATGCAGTTTTTCTTATATTTTAAGGACAAGAAAACAATAAACAATATACCACCTTCGAACTACCTAATGCACCTATTCATAAAATAACGTTTTAAAAATAACTAAACCTATTTCCAAGCACTATACGAGTACCTGTATACATGTATAAAATGGTTGATGTTGTTCTTTAATCTTTTTAGTCTTCACAGGAACAAGAGGGCAATTAAAACTCAATTTAAAAAAAACTAAGTGGCCTCGTTAATTGAATTGATTTGAAGGCAAAGTCTAAAAACTTTACAGGAATGTATCATCCTCATCAACCAATTTAAAGTAACAATTTGTCTTAGACTTAGAAGGACCATAGACCATAGTCCAAGTGCGGATTAGCAGTTTTTAACTTTGTCAATAGAATCCTGTAAATTATTGGTACACGTTTTCTAGGTATAATTCGCTACGTATAGATTTTCTAAAATTAATAATTAGTGATTTTTTAATTCTTTAAGTACATTTTTGTGGTGCACAGTAATATTTATTGATGACGTCTGTGGTCTAATGGTTCGAATACCGGACTGCTGATTACGATGTCGTGGGTTCGATTCCCACAAGACACAAACATTTATTGTGATGAACTTAATTTTTTTGTTATTGTCTGGGTGTTTCTTATGTATGATAAGTATGTATGTACAAAAAAAAAGTGTATAAGTATTATATCCATTGTCTAGTACCCATAGTACAAGCTCTGCTTAGTTTGGGACTAGATGGTGCTGTGTAAAAATGTCCCAGGGTATTTATTTTTATTTATTTCATTGTAATTACTACCTATAATATTATACTGACTGTATGTTGCCTACATTTTAGTTTAAGTACTTAAGCTATAACATTACATTAATTTAAGACGATACTTATAAACGAACAAATTTAATGTAGACTTTACTATCAGTTAAGATGACTCCAAAAGTTTAACGATTTCTGAGATAGTTCTCAGAAATCGTTAAACTTTTGGAGTTATAATATAATATATTAATAATAATTTAATTAAAGCCATAATTTTAATTAAAGCAACCATTTTTATCTGGAGAGCATTTACCTACTTTAGCTCAGTTGCCAATTATCAGGAAGTATCGCACCCTTGTCTTAAATTATATATATTACCTACCTATGTAATAGACCATTATGCTGAAACTTATTTGTCTGACAATATAATGCTGAGCTTACCGGTTGATAAATGCTGACTGACTTCGATTTTCGAAGTAAATTAAGGTTACAAAAAATGCGTGCCTGTCCTTTACTATTTTTCGGACATGCGTTCTCACAAAATCTATGTAAAAAAACAAAGCTACCTTTCGAGGTTTTTATTTTTTTATTTTACGTGCACATGCAAACAACTTTCCTGTTTATAGTTTCCCTTTGTTAAAATTTTATAGATTTCATATAAAACAATGGGTATGGAAATCATTCACAATCTGGCATAATCCGGTATTTATAACTGATCTATAGAGAGATTAAAGTATCGATACCGACGGTTTTATATTTTCAATTGCGAGTTAAACTTTAAAGTGTACTAAGTATGATTTATCCTGTGTCATGGGTACGTTCATAAGCACATTCTCATGTGCACACGAATTCACGCTAAACATTTTCACACGTCACCGTGTCTCTTAAACTCTTAACTGACAAACATAGTAGGATCAAGTCGAATAACATTACAATATCTAGCTTACATTTGAGGCAATTGGCACCGTTTTTGCCTTATTCAATATTTGTTATTCGTAAAGGTGCAGCGTTGCGCTTTTTTTGTATAGAGATCGCCCCTACAATATACGAGCGACCGCCGGCGCCGGGCGGCGCCAATCGTAAATGTGTACACACCCTAACAACCCAACGAGTTATTTAGAGATTTAATTTACTTTTGGTTTTAGTTATTGTTTACGTGGGTCCAACCTAGTTTTTGTTTTGATTTTGACATGTTTATAGTATGTGCAGGTGTGGTCAGAATCACATAGACGTCACTGAGAGACAGGGACTGTAATTTCGCGGGCCTCGTGCCGGTAGTCCTGAATGTCACAAGTAATAGACTTTTTACTAAAAACCGCCGAATAGATTAAAAAATGGAACAAAATTATCTGCCCAGTAATTTATCGGGAACTTAATAGGATGGTGAAACAGGCCCTAAATGTACTCTCTTATCGTATACTACATAATTTTCCGAATATCACGCTAAAACTGTCCTAATTGGAAATATTGCCTGACCCACGAGTAAAGTAAGTAACCTTCCTTGAACCAAAACTATTATTGTTATTTGAGAGGTCCATAATATGTGTAGAAGAGTGCCAAAGACGAAGTGTAGTCTTACCTACTCGGTTTCAGCTATAAAACCTATCACCGCATCCCAAGCACTAAGTCTAAAATATGTGTCCTCGACAGGACTAAAGTAGACACCAATATAGGGTTTCTTTTCGATAAGTATGTTTTCAAAATAGGCTTTATTTTATTTATGCTTAGTCTAGGAACTAGAGTAGAGAGTATAAGTAGAGAACCGATCTATAAAATCTGTAAAATATAAATGTAGGATTGGAACCTAGCTTATACTTTGATAGTATTTTATTAAGAACTAGCGACCCGGACCCCGGCTTCGCATGGGTTTAAATTTCTTGTATTTTCTGTAGTATAATATGTATGTATTATACATATAAACGTTCCTCTTTAATCACTCTATCTATTAAAAAAAATCGCATCAAAATCCGTTGCGTAGTTTTAAAGATTTAAGCATACATAGGGATATAGGGACAGAGAAAGCGACTTTGTTTTATACTATGTAGTGAAGATAAACTGGGTTTGTGAGAACAACATTCTGTTACATCACTTGTCTTTGTATTTCGTAAGTCTCTGTAACTGTATGAATTCTTTAGCAATATCTCTGTTGCCGGATATTCCCGATCTATTCCTACATGAATAGACGCTGCACCATTGAAAGCTGAACCAATTTCACTAGAAACGTCACTTACTACGTTACGTTAGCCAAAGTTACGTAAGCGTAGGGTATTGGTATTAAAGATTGCAACGTCAGTGCCCTCATTTCGGTCAGCTGACTCGCACAACTCGCTGTTTCTCGTTTGTTCGAATTTCTTTTTAAAATACATCAATAATGCATGCTAAACAGCTTTAACCAAATAAGTTATTAAAACAAAACCTCACTACCTGCACTGTCTAGACGTCGCAAGGGCGAATACCGCGTGTAAGGTCCTGGGTCATATTCCCAGATAGATCATATTACTATTGAGTTTTTTATGAAGTCACAACCTCTTAGATTTTATTCTTGCTCGATTTACTACAATTGGTTCGCACCCTACATATTTGGATCCTAATACGGGGAATCATTTTTTTTTGGATTGATTAAGCTCAACTGTTCAGATATTTAAGAGCCTTGTATCCAGCGAGCGGTGCAAGGCTAATTTAAATTACGTATATTTGTAACAAATAAACTCTGATGCAGTATTCAGAGTTGTGCAAATCCAGCAGAAGCACAAGACTTGTCGAATATATTCACATGGTAAGTCCACTTAGTCTCTAGTGCGATAGTTTAGACTAGCGTTACTCAAGTTTCAGACGACCGAAATAAGCTTGTACCCAACTTCATTTAGTGTACCTAACTACATTAGAATTTAACTGAATCACATTAATAATTCGACGACGTCTGTGGTCTAGTGGTTCGAGTACCGGACTGCAGATCACGAGGTCGTGGGTTCGATTCCCACAGGACACAAACATTTATGTGATGAATTTAAGTGTTTGTGTTTGTCTGGGTGTGTCTTATATATTATAAGTATGTATTTACAAAAAAAAAGTATAAAAGTATTATATCCAGTGTCTAGTACCCATAGTACAAGCTCTGCTTAGTTTGGGACTAGATAGTGCTGTGTAAAATGTCCCAGGATATTTAATTTTTTTTTTAATAATTAACGTTGGTTGGTACGAGTTTCTTAAGGTTTCCAAATTGTCTTTTGACTTCTGTATGTTACAGTCGATTATAATAACCAAGTATACTATAAAAGAGGAGGTTTTTAATACGACGATAAAACAATTTTTTTTTTGTTATTTTCTTTAAATAGTTTAAGAGGGATCCGATTGTTCAGAGATTACAAATGAAATATTAATTTAATACATTCTTAGAAGTGGTAGTGTTTGTTACCGCTGAGCAGTTTTCGACAAAATTTGAAAGGCAACTCATCATACCTTATGTAATAATAGGCTGCCTTATGTCTTAAAAAATCGTTTAGGATGCAAATGAAACCGTGGACGATAGCTAGTACCTATATTGTAATTTTAAAACCATTTTTGTGCCACAAAGTTCAACTAAGTGAAATGGATTACAATAGCGATCGCCGTGCAAACCTGTCATATTTAGGTGCTATCGCGAATGGAGACAGGTTGGTGACGTCAATGTACATTACTCGTAATTGTACGGCACTATAAACGTCAATAATGTTTGAAAATTGGTCTTAGACGGTTGTATTTCAAGTGAAAATAATTAAAATGGCTGTAATACTTTATAATCATAATATAGGTATTTTTAAATACTTAGATGTTTTTAAGTGTTTTCCTGCAATTTAAGATAAGGAGAAATCTCAACATTATTTACAATAACCTAATCTTCATAATTTGCCACATGCCAAACATACTAACAAAGTAATGTTAAACAATGAATATATAAATTCTAAGCCTAGATCTAAGGAAATTTTAATCCGTTAAGGATATCAGAGGATTATAAGCTCAGTCAAAAATAAAATTACTTGAACACAGCCTCTGTAGTGAGTATAGTCACCACAAGTGCGGGTGCTGAGCGTGTGATACTGGGTTTAATATATTCAATTGTTCTGTTAGTAAAAAATTGCCTTGATTGATTGAAGTTTGTTGATGGGAATAGCGTGACGACGTATTTCATGGGCCTTCAATCTGTAGATATCATTGTACAAAACTGTAGCCATTGTGTAAATAAGTACGTACTAGCCATTGTGTAAATAAGTACGTACTCCTGTGCACAGTCTAACTGTGAAAAAAGCGGGATAAAAACAGAAATCATAAAGAAATAGTCATTACTCACTGTCTTAAGGGTATGCCCGCTAATAGTAGAAGCCACTGAACCGATATTATTAGGGCTCCCAGCGACTAACGCCATTCCTTTGAGTAAGATGCATGACATTAAAAGTCGTCGGTGTATCGACAGCCTTGCGAGAAAACATATAAGTGCATGGCAGTAACCAATCTAATTTCCAACGCTCCAATTACTTTTCACTGATTGTAGTTGATTTATTTTCTTTCGGAATGCTTGCTTGCAGAGTGTAACCAATGAATTTACTATCAGATTATTCTAAACTAATTGGTTTATGTCCCTGGTACACCCGTAAAGAGAGAACAGAACGATATCATACCATACAGTTATGCATTTGGTCTGAAGGTATGGCTGAATAATTAAAACGTTAGTAGAGAATTATTTTTATTTAGATTGTAGTATTATTATATAGCTTATTACTTGTTAATTAATTTAGAGAAGCATCTCTTAGCATCATCTTGTTGAAAATTCAACAAGACCATTATTTTGGAGAGTCAAAAACTAGTTCTGAATACTGAAATGTTATGGAAAAGAACCGACAAATAAACCGCTTTAAAAAACACAACTACAAACATTAAAATAAAATACGGGATTTAAAGGTTAAATAAATAAGAAAAATATTATTTGAGAAAAAAGATACCGGGAACCAATAAAATTCTGCCATAACATTGAGTATAAAATACTTTTATTACCCAATATGCTATGATGTACATTTATGTTGTTAAATGAATGGAATTCTGCAATTTATATGAACTCAGTCAGAACATCGAATAATATCTTATCTTATATACATATCTATTATATAAATTTCTTGTGTGTGTTAGTAATTGAAGTCCTCCTAAACGGCTGGACCGATTTTTATGAAGTTTCCGTTCATAGTAACTTATCACGTCTTCCATTGCGTCGGCATAAGCTAAACAATAATAGATCATTAGCCAGTCAACAGTTTGATAGCGAGACTAATTATTTAAGTAGTGATCATTCGACGCGTAAACGATTATTTACATATCGTATGAAGTGTTAGGACTCGTGGACACTATAAATATAACACTAAAGGCGTCGCTGATGCGTTGTCTACACTTCAGATCTCTCCCAACTGCAACCCGCTAAACTGGGCTCTCATGCACAGAAGTCAGAATACATAAAAGTGATTTCCGAAGACACCGACGTCAGGGTAGTCGCCAGTACCTAGTTCTTACAACGGCATTTTGTTGTCAGTGGAATTGTATTCTAAGGGCCAGTTTCACAGCTTGCTGATAAGTTAAATTACTTGGCAGATAAATTCATACAAATTTTGTTCCATTTTTCAATTTATCCGGCGGTTAGCGGCTATCCGGAGGTGGCGAAACAGGGCCCATGTCTTCTCTACACGCGGCTTTAAAAACATCGAATGGTTTTTAATTATTAATTACCTAATGAGTTTCTTTTCACCCTAACGTAGCAACATTTGTTCGTTCTTAGCACAATTAATGGGCATTGATTGCGAGCGCCAAATTCTTCTTGTTAGGGTCCGGGACAACTTGATATACGACGCATACACACCATTAACTTGATTACCTGTTGTGTGCCAATTAGCCGCCAAAGCATTGGATTTTAGATGAAAGTATGTTACATGAGTTATACTCTTTGATATTAATGTTTTGACATTGCTTTCTTGGTTGTAATTCAGACTATAAGGTGATAAGTTGAAAATTCAGGCATTGTTATCGCGTTTTTTCTGGTAAATTCTCAGTAGCAGACGGGATTTATGGCTAAATAGGCGAGAAACTCATATATCGTCACGATATATGCTCGCATGGATTAAGAATAGGATTAATATCGTAGGTCTGTCTTGTCTTTTATTTCCATTTAGTAGTGGGCTAATCTATTGCCATTAACTGAGCAAAGCAAAACTTGGGGCTGCTACTGCGCCGCTAGTTTAGCTCATAACTGTCTCACTGCTGAGGGCACTCCTATTGTTAGGATGACAGTTCAATCTATATCAAAGAGGTTTTATAGTAGTTATATTATTTCAGTTTTAAGTAGAACAATGGACAAGAAATTGTAACCGCAGATTTAATATTTTATACTTAATCGATTTCGCTGTGTACATCTTGAGTGTGTTATATACATATACATTAGTAAATTTGATATAATATGTACTCCCGCGATTCCACGCAAAACCTACTTGAATCTGAATATGTTGAGGATCACCCACAATACTTCATATTCAGTACATATTACTTACATTATAACAAGGGTTGAAAGTTCTTCCACGCATCCTAATAAAGAAACATTGCGGTTTTAACGTTTAATCTTTGATTAACCATCTCCGTTTAATTAAGCCATTTAATTAATTTGCCATCAACCTTACAGTTAAAAGTACTTATTACTATGCTTTATAGTATCTTACTGACTGCGTTAAAATATTGTTACATACAGTTATAAATAAAATTCAAAATATAATACATAATTTAACTTACTAAATAACTATTAAAAATTAAATTAAATGTTAAATAGGTACTTGCAAACTCACCTCTAACGTAAATAATCCAAATAAAACTATACTATACGCAAGCACAATTTTGTTTAGTACTTTATTTGCACAATGACTTTCATTTCGCACGCAACAGTCGTAGCACTTATTTGACAAGTTCAATAAACACTTGTATGGCTCGTAGCCGCGCGCTCGCGCTACGGCGTAGGCGTCGTAGCCCGCGTAGACGGGCGAGCGTGGTGAGGTCCCGCGAACAACTGAGCGCGGCCGCTGCACCGCACCGCTCGGACTAGGCCCGGATGCAACCGTGCTCCGATATCCTTTTTGATTCTTAGTAACTAGCACGATCGTTTATGCATGCGATGCGTTTTTGCTTTAAAGGCTTCTACGAAATAGTGGTATTGATTAACTTAAAACTGTCTTCCATTACGGATTTATATCTAAGATATTTTTTTTTTTGCTAACATAGTTTATCGATAAATTTTATGATAGGAATATGATAGAAAGTTAAATAATTTATATTCAGAAATCGAATAAAGAGTTACAAAACAATTACAGTGCAATCAGATTAACGTATGTTGACAAATCCGATTTACGGCGGCCGTATGCACAAATTGTACGATTTGTCCATTTACTATTTAAATAAACAGATTCCGTTTTTTCGTAAAAAGCCGAACCAATTCCTCGTAGAATTTGAACGGCCGTCACAATATTTACACAAGAGTGATGGGCAATTATGAAGGGATGTAAAGGTAATAACTTCGAATAAATGGAAATATGACTATGTTCATCTTCGTCGTGAGGTTGAACCGCAAGACAAATGAAATTCCATTACGATATTAAAGAAAATCCCCAAAGCCGTCGGTGGCTTTATGAAAGAATTTAATAATAAGGAGCAGAATATTATTCAATTTTTCCTGAAAACAAAGATGAAGCAGGAAGAAAGTCTGGTCCCACCTGGGGCCGGGGCTAGTCGAATTTATTAGCATTCAAATGATTTATAACTAGCGAGCGGCAGCTGAATATTTTCTGATTCGTCTTAAATTAAATTCTTTCATTCCTTTGGCTGGATTTCATTAAGGGTAACGAAATGCCGCGGAGATGAAAAGATAATCTCTGTCGGTGGCTGAGCCGAACGGCCGCCGCCGCCGTCACCGCACCCGCATGCGATTGTAGTGGACACTGATGCTTCGCGATATAAGTATATTACGTTAAAGCCCGCACCGCGATATTTCATACATAGCCTCCACAGCGGTTACATGCAACCACAACATAAATTACACGAAAAGTGTTGCGTCAAATAAATTGAAATCTTGTTTTACAATATAACTGAGAAAATTTCATTTTAATAAGTGTAGGCAAAAATGTATTTACTTTTATGGGTTATATTGTGAATTCAAGGTATTTTTTAATAAAAGTACGAGTAAATTACGCTTAACAATAAAGTAGTTCTCTTTAGTATAAATAAGACCGAGAAAGAAAATTTCAAGCGGCCTAGAAAAGTTGAATGCCTAGAAAATGACGTATAAATACCATTTCTATATGTACAGTGTACACAGTACGCTGAATTCTGGCTTGTCTACAGCTACTGATTAGAAAGCGATTTTTATTACCATGATATTACTTACCTGCATAATATGTCACACAAAAACTAATTTACACATTACCCACAATAATATTATCACACACACAACACAGAACCTATCTATAACACCTTATAATTTTAATTATGAAACCAGAGATGCACGGATACGCCTATACTATACATAATTATATATTGCTAATGTACACTTATTGATTAGTTACAATATAAGGTAAAACCAATTACTTACAATGGGATAAGAGCTCTCAAACCTAACCAATCAGTAACAGCTAGAGCAACACGAGAATACAAGGCGTAAATAACAAAACATTTCAGTGTAAAACGTGTAGAAAGGCCATTATTTTTAGTGTATTTATAAAATACATGAATTATCAGCCGGCGCTGCCTGCAGTGGTTACGGCAGAGAGCTCTAGCATCCGCGTGACGTTTTAAAGCTAAAATATTTAACGAGCACAGTGAAATGAACAAAGGCTGCCCTGTGTTTAGCTGCACATGTCTACCGCACCCTAAAGCCTCCGTCATTAAATTCAACGCCCCTTTATGCGTTTCCGACTTTGTTAACTATAGAAGAGCTTGCAACAGAAATGGGCCACCACCGCCAGCATACATAAACGCTGTTGTTGGAATATTGTTTTAAAAGCACGCTACTACTTAATGTGTTTCATTATAGCAGATTTTTATTGTAAACATGAATGCTAAATAAATGAATATCAATATTTAACTTTATTTATGGGTGCTTACAGTTAAAATCCATAGTAAATATATTTATATTTTACCATACCATTAAACACTGCGGGGGTTGATCGACATGAGATTATGTTTATAAAAGCTATGCACAGGTAACATAAGTGCCCTATGGCCTATATAATACTAGCATCCCGCCAGCGGCTTCGCCCGCGTGGACTTGATAACTTTTTCCCCCATTTTTGCAACATTTTCATTGCTACTACGCTCCTATTAGTCGTAGCGTGATGGTATATAACCTTTAGCTTTCCCCGTTAAATGGGCTATCTAACACTGAAAGAATTTTTCAAATCGGTCTTGTAGTTTCGGAGCCTATTCAATATAAACAAACAAACAAATCTTTCCTCTTTATAATATTTATTATATGTAGATATAGATAAATAAATAAATATATAACTTAATGATCACTTTTGTGATCTCGTCTAAGTCTAACAGTAGTAAGTCATAATCTTCAATTGAAATACTGAGTTACTTATCTCCTATTCATCGCTCAGAATAATATGCTTGTCAGAATAGCGGAGGCGGTCCGAATGTCCATCTGATCCTGTAGATAACTCTGTTTTATATGTTATACTTTTCTATGATACGTAATATTTCAGAAACATAATTCCAGAAATATTACTAAATAATAATATTTATAGCCATAGTTAAAAAACACAACTCAACTTTATTTGTGCCCCGCGATTTTGTACTAATTCAACCGTCAAAGAGTTGTAAAAGTTAGAAACGTTTACTGTAAAAATCATAAAAAACTAACTAGAAACGACCATAAAACTATTTATGAGGTGAAGTGTAAAATCTTATCAAAACGTGTCGAGAAGAAATAAAATCGAATGGACGCTTTACGGCACCAAGCCGACACGCTACAAGCTGAAATTTCCCCTACTGCCGTCGTTTGCACACTTTCAAAGTAGACCATTTGAAAAGAAGTGAGCTCTAATTACGTAGGCGTAACACGTCAAAGTATTTGAGAAGTGCGCGACGCATCAGGGGCTGATATTGTGTGGTGGCGAGAAACGCCTAATAATCCCCCGCCTGGACCCTTAGCGATGCAACCTTTTTTACCCTCGCCTCTGAAGACTGGATGATGTGCCCCATTTTTATTCGTAAAAGCAAAGAAAACATGTTTACACAAATGAGTTTTGATAGTATACACATTAGATTAACAGAACGTGACTCAAATTAAACTGCCTCGTTGATTTAGTGGTCCCTAGCGCGATTGTTACGCTAGGGGCTTTGGATTCGATCCCCGGGCCGAGCAGTGTTGTTTGGGTTTTTCTGTGAAATTCCTACCTGAAAAGCCTGGATTTGTGCCCGGTTGATGGCATTAGGCTCGCCCTCTATGACATGGGATCTAAACATGCCGGAGAACTGTGGGTTTACGTTAGTACACCTCTGCACCCTTAGGGACTACAGACGTAATGGCATATACCTCAGATTAAACTAACTAACAGTTGCAAACTAGCAGTTGATTAAATTAGAATTTGCTATAAACTTATTCTATCGCAACCCACTGCTTCCAAACCATTTCTACGCTTTGCCATAACATCTTCTTTAGGTCGTTTGTCCTTCTGTGGATATCATTTTATCAAAATTTTATCATAACTTCACTGTTTCAGCGATCACCATTTATTCTATAGGCATGACCAGCCTAAATAGTTAAACATGACCAAAAACCACCTTTTACTCTAAACCAGTGATGTTGAAATAAAATACAGTAAATCTAACGCTATTTTCTATTGACAAGTGAATCAAATAAAACATGGAGGCGTAGTTTCTTTGCCGCAATTACATGGTGGATTTCACAATTCGACCTATTTATTTTTATAAAGTACAAAGGTCGCAATTTCACGGGTAACTTGGTGACATTATTGTGCCAACGTCAAATGTTCTTGGATCTGGGACCGCGGTGTGTCTAATGAGCCATGGGGAGCGGAGCAGCCGGAACGAGTGTCTATCTGCACCGCTCGTGGTGACTCATGAGCGCATAACGAGACCACCTCACGCTTACCTCTGCTAAATGCATGTGTGACGTCAACTGGACTTATATGTTAAGACTTTGTTATATTGTGAGTTGCAGTAGGTATATGATCATTTGAAATCATCACTTGGAATATACATACCATCTTCACACCTGTACCTATATAATGTATAATGTTAGCTATAAAAGACATACTACGCCGACCCCTAGTGAATTGGGATAAGGGTAGGAGGTTGATGATGATGATGAAAAAAAAAAATGAAAATGAAAAATCGTTTATTGCCAGAATTTTTTGATGATGATGTTAACAAAATTATTTTTTGATGATATAATTATGGAAAACAATAATTATTATCATTTACTGCACTTGTTAAAAACCTTTTCTTATAACAACATTTGAATAAGTAATGGAAAAAAAATTAATACTTTTACCATTCTAAAATTCATTTTTACGAGCTTGGCAACTCCGAAAAAGTAACAAAATTCAGGCGCAATTTTTCTTTTTCGAAAGAGTCGTAAATATTTTTCAGTTAAATTAGCAATTGGCCAGTGAAAAATCTATCGTCTATCGTGTTTTTTTTTCGTTTCTGTTATTTATGTGATTTAGGGTTTGTTTTCAACGTAAACTTTAATCAAGTAACGTTCATATCATAGTACCAAATATATATTAGGTATGTCTAGTCACAGTCTGATCAACAGTCATATCAGCTGACGGGTCAACTGCTGGTCAAAGGTCTTTGTTATCATGTCTCTGTCGAGACTGCCTCGTTGGTTTATTGGTCGCAAGTGACTGCTAAACTTGAGATCCTCATCCACCTGCATCCAAAGACAACTAGCGACCTTATGCTAATAACCAATTAAATTTAAATTCAAATGCAGTCACGCAACTCATACTCGGTAATTTGAACTTTAGTATACAGTTGACTCGACATAAATTATTTGATAAACAATGAAATGGAATAAATGACCAATATGAAAGCAGTATTTTCATTTGTATTGTTAGTTATCGTTAAGTACAATAATTAGTATTAAGCCATTTAAGCGCGTAACGAAATTCTGTTGAGTGACTCATCTATTCAACATACGCTCATTCACGTACATTAATTTTAATCATTTAACCAGACAACCTACCTTAAAATTAAAAACCAGATGAGCGTTAAAATCGTCAAAATAAAGTTTTTAATGAGCATCGAATTCAATAAAAGCGGTAACAATGGCGTGTGTGCACTCGCATTGTGACTCTTTTGTTTTACGCCCAGCGACGTCATTATAAATTTTTCACCGCAACTGTCTAATGAGTAACGCTATGTAAAATGTGTCGGTATATAATACACATACTTACTTCGATAGTGGATGCCATATTTAGGACTGAACTGATTGAAACATTAAATATTTATTCTACTAGCACTTTTAAATGAAACACTAATTATTTGTGTCACTTAAACGTTGGTAACCTTTTACAAAGAGAATTAACTGAATTAACAGTGTTGACTTCATCTCCTGAATATAACTGAAATTAAATAGTTAGGTTAGTGTTAATTAAGCCAACAAGCACACAAACAAACATAAATTAATATTCAATTTAAAAACATATTCCCCTAAAGTAAAATTGATAAAAGCTATTTCCGGCGAATTCAACGAATTACACAACATTCAATAGTAAGAATGTACCGGCCACCACAAAATTATGAAGAGCCCTAGTGGCTAGAGACTGCTAGTAGATGCTTTTTGAAAGTAGTTATCGTAGGGGTCTAGTTATGGTGGTTATTTTGGCGGTGAATTTCGGCAGGTCAGCGAAGCAGCGAGGGCCGACGGAGGAGGCATCGCATGGCACCGGAAATAATGACTGCCGCTCTGTAATTGGAACGGGCCGGTGCATTTTAGCTAGTGACTCGTCACTGCCTTTGCCGGTCTTTTTAATTTTTATTTTTACGAATAAAGTAGGTACACTTGTTTCAACTGTTTGAAGTTTCTATTGTTATTGTTGTTCAGCAAACCAAAGTTGTTAGTACACTAAAGTCCAACTCAATTAGTTATGTCACAAAAGGATTTTAACCTATTTGGGAAATTATATTTTAGAAATTAAAAGCACTCATTTTGCACTTTTGTAGTTAGGTACATATTTGAAACTTGTGAATGTGAGTTCATTTTAGATTTGAAAAAAAATCTGGTCTTGAAATCAATAAAATTATCAAATCTCGCATTTATTAATCAAATTGTTAAAATGCTCAGTATTTTCATCACATTCACCTCTGAGATATTAACTGATTTAAATTGTGTTTTCCCGAGGGTAAAGCAATGCTAATAGGTAGGATATGGATGCATGTTTGGTTGCCGGCGCAGGCATCAGCATGTGCAGGAAATAATGACGTCCGGCGAGCCGCCTCCGCAACTGACCCGCCGCGCACAACTAAATTACTACACGGAAAACGATTACGTACAACGGAAATTCACTTAAATACTTATTACACAGGCTATTTTCGACTACACCACCAGAGGACGAAGCATCTGTTACACTTCTAAAAATTATTCCATATTATATATTGTAAGCTCCCAAACTTTGTCAGGTTATTCACAAAGGAAAATTGTACTTTGTTACTTCAATGCAATTTGTCAGTTGCAAAATAAACTGATTTTGTTGCAAACTGAAATTGAGAAAATGCTCGTATACAGCGCCACTGAAGTTTCTAGAAGCAGTGTAAGAGAAATAAAATTGTTTTTTAAAAAGTGGAGTACTTCCTATTTCAAAATAGAACAATTTTGTAAGAAGTTAGTAAAACATTGTGGACTACTTATTACATAATTATCTTTCGCTGCAACTTCACTCTTCTATAAACGCTGTAATAAAATCGCCTACCAAGCCTTTTAACATTCGTTTAATTTCATATCAACGAATTTAAAATAAGCGAACATAATTTAATAATATTCTGTTTTATTTTAACACGTTTATTAAATTGCCCACTATTGACTCGTATGTAAGTATTTATGTTACTTTTCTGCACAAACACTAGGAAAGAAAATCGTAAAAGAACTCAATAACTGAACAAATAGACGAATGACTAGAACAACGTAAATAGATATCAACAAAGTAAATATGAGGAAAAGAATTTTTCGTGTGCAGAATAGTCAATAAAATTCATTCAAACGTCATAAAACGAGACGGTCCCGCTCTTTAATTTAATAGCGATCGAACTAACTAGAAGAACTTTTTAACATTCTCAATAAAATACTTTGCTAGCTATTCCTATTGACTTGCTTGTTTACTCTTCACTTCCTATACGTATCATGTAGTTCTAAATATTTTCTTAGTTGCAGTTACTTTTAAAATTGAAAACTCTCAAGAGTTTTAGTAAGTTCTCTTGTAAAGTAAAATAATATTAATAATTGGAATCAAACGCAAACGTATTATACAAAAAAATATCTCTGATCACTCATGTACACACAATGACAACCTGACAGCCAGTTAATCTTTAGTATCTATATAGGTATCAGTAGTACCCTTTGCGGAATTCTGATGGGGATCATTTCGTGTAAAATACTGATATTTAGACGCACCTGGTAATATTGCACGCCGATCACAAAAAACTTAATTGTGAAAAGGCTAGGATGATAATTATACTTAACATTTGAAAGATATCTAAGGTAAGGTAAGCTTTCGATAAGCATTAGGTAGTCTTAAAATGATATGAAGAAGATGAGGCAAGACACAAATTCACAGAACAAAACGAATGCACATAAATTAAAAATAAATTACACAGCCTTCACAGTTTTATAAGCAAAGCAATAACGACGTTGGTAATCGTGACGGAGGCCGCCTCCGAAGGATCAAGGCTGGGCCTTAAGAAGCACCTGATCCCACCAAGCCTCGGGCGTCGCTACGTAAACTTCTACAAACGAATTAGACGGAGCGCCTAGAAAACGGGATTATCCACTAACTGCTTTACCCTGCGAAAATAGGTTCGCGCCGTAATCGAGTGTTTGTACTGCTTGGTACATTATAGAAGCTTATCAATACGTCACCAAAAACTTTGAATCATTTCAACACAGATATGTAGTTTGGGTACGTGTAGGTACTATTTAATATGGGGACAAAAAAATTCTGTGATTAATATTGTAATCGCCTGCGCTCATGAAATGATGCCGATTTTCCGTGTAGTCTTTTAACTTACATCTCCTATTTCAACACAAACATTAAAAAGTAGCATCTGTCCTGTCTCAGGCTCTAGACTATCTGTGTACCAAATTTCGTTTAAATCGGTTTAGAGGTTTTGGCGTCAAAGCGCGACAGACAGATAGACAGACAGACAGAGTTACTTTCGCATTTATAATATTAAATATTAAGGAAGTAAGAATAAGCTCACAAATAGTACCCATTAAGGATATACTTTCAGATTATTAAAAAACCACAAATTATTTTAACTAATAAATTGTATGAAGGGATTACCTAAGTAAATCTATAGTTTATTTACTACTAACTCAACTATATTCTTAACGTCCAGTTCTTAACAGCTTGACTTATTGACTATCTCGTTATCAACCGTCGAACAGAGAACAATAACTTATCATGAATCATACATACATAATAATGATAATTAATAAACCTTTTATCGACCAATGACGTGCATTCCCAGTTGTAAATCAATGTGGCTTACTGATTTACTGTATTGTGAATAATGTGGGATTACTGATAGTTACATTGTTTTTGCAAAAAACGTGAATATATTACGAGTACTTTTATGAAGATACATACCTATTCTCTGTATAGTGTTACTATCTTATATAGTTATTAAAGGTACCTATTATAGAACTCGGCTCTACTAATTGCGAGAAAATACTTATTTTCTCGCAATTTGGAAAACTTTTTCCAGACCAAAAATCAACCTATATAAGTTGTTTTTCATATTACAGGTTGAATTAATATGCTAAGTGTATACTAAGTTATACCATAATGAGAATTTATTACACTATGGTTATACTATAGGTATATCAAACAATACAGTCGGAAATAGAAAGATAGTTAAGAAAATGAAGAACATTATATGAATTAGGCGTATTTAACGAAAGTAGGTATTGTTATGTTATAAGTAGGATTTTTGGAGACAAAAAGTAGCCCATGTCCTTTCTCAGCATGAAATATATATATCTTCATTGCTAAAATTTATCAAAATCTGTTCAATGGTATAGACGAGAAAATAAAACAGAGTTACTTTCACAATCATAATATGGATAATTTATTAAAATTTGACCATCGAATACCAAAAATGCATTGTAGGCATTTTTAATTCGGTCGCTGAAACGCCGTGTTGAAATTTCAATATTTTACTTGTCATGTCATTAATTCTAAGTTATAAAAGCTTAAAACAGAGTTAATAAACAATCTTCATAAAGACTGTTAATCCAGTTTTTCTAATACATTTTATACCTGAGTGACAACCAAAGACTGACTTGATAAATGTGTTTTAGCCCTAACACCATGTAATTTGATTTCATTAATTCAATTTAAGTATTTAAGTTTGAAACTTAATTGAATCTTCAACGAAGCCGTTAGGCACAGCGTTTATTAAATTAATTAAACGTTACCTTTAAACATCACTGTAATCTCATTTAGTATCTACAAACAAAACAGACGTTCTCGTACCCTAACAAAACAGAAAACTGAAATGTACACGAGTAAATTGAGTCCAGTTTTACTTTATATAATGTGTACTAAATATCTTACATCTAAATAATTATGTAAATATTTTCAACGCACAAAGCGTCATGTCATATCATAACGGCGTACCTACTCACTGTCGTCATGTCACCAGAGTAAAAAAGGCGCTTTTGGTCAATCGCGTACATGTGGCTTCTTATATAAAAGTGCTCTTCATATCCCGTATGGGCTAATCTCGAATTGTGTAGGCGTTTCGTACAATGAAAGATTAACTTGTACTTGGAAATTGGCAGTCAACATTTTAGCCCCCAGGGACCCTCCTAAAATCACCACTGTTATTGGATATGGCATCAGACAAGCTGTTTTATTTCTTTTCGCAAACAATTAGGTAAGAAGAATCACTAATAATTAAGCTCTAAAACATCCTTCAACCAGCCACGCCGCACATATATACTGAACCAATATTATTGCTTCGTACATCACACTCGTTATTTCGGAGGACATTATTTGCGCCGTTTTCTGAAATTTACATCATAATTATATACGACAATACGAATTCATTCTGAGTGAGCATTTTACGGTTTATTTTATACATTGCTCTTTACTACACTCCGGACATTTTACCATCTACCAAAATCCCCCGTGTCTGTAGTTTCAATTCCTGCTCAATAATCAGTGTAGGTAATTAATTTCATTTCAATTCGTATCGATGACAGTCACTTGATTAAATATTGTAATATGCAATGTTTGATTTATAATAAATATTTGATTCATTTATATTCAATTAATTTTGCATTCAATTATGCTATTGTATTTGTTTAGTTGGTTTAACGGAAACATATACTTACTTTATAGTCCATCCACTATTGAGAGCTCAATGGCACGCGTTGAGTTCCCTAATAAAAGGACGAGCTACACGATAAATGATTAGCCTAAAATATTGTCTTTTATCATATTGTACAAACCAGTTTAAAAGGAATTTTTAATTCTTGGAAAATGGGAAAGTGGCCAATTTTGATGAATCTTAATAATATATTATGAATCGTAATTATCAATTTAGAAGAGTATGCTTTTGAAATTCAAAAAAATATTCCAAACCATTAAAAAAGACTCAACCTATAAATCATTAGAATGTATATAAGCGACGCATGGCTGGCAGTGTGCTGATAAACATAATTGTATCATTGTATTAAGTTTATTGCATTAGATGTGGGCATCATGGTGCAAGCAATCAACAATTATTCACGAATATAAACGTCATGTCACACTGGAATTAACTCTGTTAGCTCGTAAACATGTCCTGACATTGATTTATTGCATTAATTCCAGACTCCAGGCCATAATCACTTAGAAACAAGTTTACATAAATCACTTTACGTCGCTAATATTGCAAAAGGTTCTCAGTGCAACAACAGTGGTTACAGAAAAACTGGTACTTTTTATGTGATCTCCTTTTAAGTAATGTGTAAAACAAAAAAAACTATTTTCATTGGTAAACAAAATAAAATAGGTACCTACCTACAGTACCTACTTAAATAAAATAATCAGATCTTTGACATTCTAGTATTATACTTTCATTTTGCAAGAATTACGTACATTTTATAATTATATTATAATTACATAACACATGAGAAAAGAGAGGCTAATTTAAAAATAAAACCATACACAAAGTTTTTAACCCTTACGATATTGGGTAACTTGTGTAAGTGCGGTGTTGTGCGTGTGAACGTGTATAGATAATGTAGAGAGGGGGAAGCGTGGGTCACTCTGCGGGAGGGAGATGCGTCCTGCTAAGAAGAAGACTTGACTACCTACCAGACAAAGCAAAACCATTATCTTGTCAGTCAATCTAACGATGCGCAATAATTACGCTATAAAAACTTAAGACTTTATATGCACCTCGATTTTTTGAGCAAGAAATGTAAAATGTAGATTCAACAAAGCATTTATTCGTTTTGTTCCAACGACATCATTAAGTTAACTAATAAATTATGTAGGTACCGCTATATACCTACCGATTGCATAAACAAGTTATAAAGTGTAACAAATGTTTATAAAATGCGTAGACGTCTCATTTGCAAAGGGCATTTAGGTACGGCATCCAGTAAATTTCATATTAACGCAAGAATTATGTGATCATATTACTTACTTTACTCTCAGTGGCGTTTTAAATTGTTTTTTTTACTCTTTAAGAATTCTACAGCTCATAAATTTGTTTTAATAGCTTTTGTGTTAATAAAACATAATTGCCAAATACATTTGCTGCGCATTCGACGTAGTTTTATTTGACTCATGATTTAATCTAACATTAAGGGAAAATAAAAATAAATCATTGTAGGTACTATGTGAATATGTAGCATTAACTTTGACTTAAGAAGTAGGCGATACATCAACTTCAGAGTCTCAACGCAGCCAAGAAGTGATTTCCAAACGAAGCTCGACGTTCAAGAATCTTAACGTGTTTCTAGGAACGACATATTACGAAACATTTAAAAGGTGTTACTGCTAGTTAATACAAGCTAAGTGCTTTTAAAATTGGTTACGTAATTTTTGTAGCGTATGCTTTGTTAAGTTTTAGATTTCCTTAATTTTGACAATTTGTAACTGGACATATTTTGATAGTTTTATTTTAGGTAAAACTATAAGTTTAGATTAATGTAGGTACAATGTCTAATCCCAATTTTAAAGAACAAAACAATCAGTAAAACAGAAAAGATAAAAGCATTGTCGCCTTGAAACGTTCACGTTTTTGCCAAGGGTCCGTCGTAAAACTTTATTAGGCGCATTAAGGTCGCGGTTGAATCCTGTTTATGTAATCGCCGCCGGGGACCTTTAGCAGGAAAAATATTAAGTGAAAAAAGAACACACAATGTCACCCTAAGTAAGATTATATTTATGACGACCTATATCTAAGAAGAGGGTGGTCAGGGCCACTCAAAATGTCAAGCTAAGCGAAATGAGACGAGCGCACACATGAAGCATACATACATACGACTGGCCGCGGCGGCGGCGCCCCTTGTAACACAAAGATAAGCGTTTGATTGTAAGCGGATAGTATATATTATGTTTTGGCCTGCTTCAGGATTACGTCTCGAATATTTATGTTAGTGTCGTACACAGAATAACATTTGTTAATATTTACAAATGATTCTATTGCGTCGGCATGCTCTAGACAAGGATAGTTCATATCATGCACTAAAAAAATACAGAATTTTGAGTAGGTACTATTAAAATAAAAGGGAAACTGTGCAAGTAATTATCCGTAAAATGTGATTCTAATAAGATAATTAAACATTTTACCTCAATACGCTTCCGACAAGGGTGCACTTAACGTCTTTGTTAAATCGTTCCTACAGTAGGCACCCTGTCTTATTCCGCGCCGAGTCTACTTGGTGCTCCGTGGCACGAATAATTTCCTTAATATTGCTCTAGAAATCTTATTCAAATAATCAGAAGTTCGCGACTCCAATCCGCCTAGATGCAAATTGCATGCAGACTGCTTAATTAACAACCTAGATACTGCATAAGCTGAACCGATAGCAGACACCACTGCATTTCGGTTATTATGTATCTTAATATTGTGCATCTGAAAATATACTTACGCAAATCTTAACTGTGTTAACTTTTGACTACACGGTTTGTGTATTGGTTAAGGTGGTGACCTCGCGACAACCGTTCCGCCAAGTGTCAGTGGGTTTGATTCTCACACGAGACAAATCTTTGTGTGATCCTCAGCCATTTGTTACGAGTTTAGGTGTACTTTTGTGGTTATTTTATGTTTGTATGATCCCCCGCGAGCCTTGTACCGTGAGAGAGGTCTTTTCAAAAATAATAAGATTATAGGAAATAGATGCATCACCAAAATAAAATAATATGAACGCCAGGAAGAAAATTGTATGTATAAAACGTACAATAACAATGGTAGTTATAAGAATGAATGATGCAGAATAGAATCAGAGCGACTGCATAAAGGATGGGATTGTTATTGCAGCTAGTGTACAGGGGACACTGACAAGTGATCTGTCAGTGGCGGCCCCGTCTTACGAGCGACGTCGGGCTTACACGGATTTGAGGGGGTAACCGTCCCCGCCTCGCTTGACGGATGTGCAATCCTCCACCACATTTCTTTCACGGTTTAATTAAGTTGGTGACTCGCCGATTAACGTGACGCTATTTCTTTTACGATATTACTGTTTAGTAACTTGAACAAGAACGATGTGCTTTTGGTAACAAGACTTACCTTGTGGACTTTTCTTTTATGGGTAACTAGGTTTCCGCCAGCGGTTTCACCCGCGTGGTCTGGGTATTACTCATAAATATTACTCGGTATGGCCTATATTTTACTCGGTAATGATGTAGCTTTATAATGGTGAAAGAAGTTTTCCAAATCGGTCCAGTAGTTTCTGAGCCTATTCAATGCAAATAAACAATCAAATCTTTCGTCTTTATAATATTAAGTACCTATAGAGAAGCCCGAGTGTTATAATTCAATAGTGTTCTATTTATGCAACTACTAGCTTAACGAACTTCGATTTGAGTATCGAATCAAAAGTTTAATTTTGGTTGATGTTGAAGTTGGAGTTTAAATGAAACTGATCATGTTTTCTATGTATTCAGACGGACTAGTCTAGACTATTATGAAGAATTTGAATTAGATTTGGAGAAAGTAATCATCCTAAACTCAATAAGAAAGAACATTATTTCTTTTGACGTCAAATATGTAGCACATTTCATTTTGAAACGGTCGCGGTCATTTCAAGAATATAATACTCTCAAGTGAGTTCTCAAGACATTTATAACAACTTCTTACTTCACAATATATAATTCAAACATATCATATAAAGTTTTAACGAACTCACGTATCAGCAAATAAAACATGATTTGAAAACAACGCACCCGTAAAATCCGAGCATTTTATGCGACTCCATTATCTTCAGTGAATTCTCATGCATGAAGAAGTGTTTATTTTCACTGGAACGCACGCATGGCCTTGTGTATATTATATCCGAATTTACGTTCGTATTAAATATAAAGAAGTTCATAAAACTACACTTCGCGTAGTAGTCCTAGTGTTGGGGCAGCGGTGTTTTATCACTATAACTTTAATAATAGCATCAAGTATTTATACGATATTTTTATCATATGAATTTAAAATAAATTAAGTCATACTTTTTATGTTCATTGTTCAATTTCATGCATCAGATCATTTTCGTTATTTAAAGTGAAATGTCAACAACACGTTTAAACTTATAAACTTTGCACAAGCATCATCAGTTTCAGGGAATATAGGCAGATGTGTACAGTTACTGCTATGCACAACACTACGTTACTTTACATCTACAGTCGATATGTTCAATTTCATGGTAAAACCCAATAACAATTTGCTCGACCTGATAATAAATCCCAGGACCTCGAGCATAGCAGTCGCTCTTACGACCACTGTGCCAACAAGATAGTCGCACCTCTAGAATTACAATGACGCAAATGCAAAAATCTTGAAACTGACTTTTTAATTTAACATACCCTCTAAGTTGATAAACTATCGAAAGAAATACCACAGGAATATAAATGTATTTATCTTAAAGTAAATATAATCGCAAATGCACAAATCTTGAAACTGACTTTTTAATCTAACATACCCTCTAAGTTGATAAACTATCGAAAGAAATACCACAGGAATATAAATGTATTTATCTTAAAGTAAATATAATCAGGAATTAGATAATATTATGTTTATATGTATGTTGTTGATAGAAATAAAAATATTTTTAAAAAAGGAATCAAAAAGTTGTAAATTAAATTTTCTCGGTTTCATACTATTTGCACTTACGTCAATGTAATTCTAGAGGTGCGTAGTGTTCAATTTAGATCAAAAATCAATAAATCTTAAATGTCGGCACCCTCATTTATGTAAAACTGTCTTGTGTAAATTGGTAAGTGTGAGGCTTGAAATAACTTTGTTATGTTTTATGAATAAAAACGCTCCAATATAATAAAGTATTTACTTATGAATTTAACAGGACTGAGGTTAATAAATATTAATCTGTTCTTCTAAATATTAAGAAGTGATTCATAAAGTTTCAAATTTTCACACCAATAAAGAACAAAGTCATAAGAAATATGTAGATAAATGTACAGTAGTATCTTTTTACATTGTATACATTAAAATACTTTACTACTTCTTTATCCAAAAAACCTTGTTTACGATACGAAGCGCTACATCTCTACTACGTAAAATGTATCTACTACGGTTTGTTGCGCATACGTCACGCAGATGAGACTCGATACAAGATGTTGTTGATGATTCCTTTTTAAATAAGGCATTTAAAATCTCAAAAACTTGCGCTCCGATTATAACTTATGGTCACGCGCGTGATGCAATACACATGATAGACGCATAATATATTATATGGTCATCATCATCATCATGGAGAACCCACTCCTGTGTGGGTTCGGTTTGCGCACTTAGTCCTGCAGTGGACCATTGTACGTGTTATATGTAGGTATAATGCCTGTAAAACTTTTTTGTATACGCATCTACGATACTGAAAATAAAACACTAAAATTAAGCTCAGGGTAGAAGTTTCATAAAAACAGGACCAACTTAAGCACCTCTTTCTTCGCCTTCGTCGGTTTTATATACGTTAGCAGAAGAGTATCGGAACATTTCAGCACCCTTGTACCGAAACCCGAACTTATGTTAGTGATGGGACCATTCGCGAGGTAACTGCAGTCACATTTACGCTCCTTCAGACTCTCACGGACAACTTGTCCTCGTGAAGATGTGACTGTAAAAGTTTGATCAGTAAGAAAGTTTTAATTGCTAGTGAACGGCATTTCCAGTGGGCCCCGACGGAGTTCATTTTCAAAGTATTTCATTCGTAGAGGAAATAATTTGCCAGAACATATTTTATCTAAACAGTGTCAACACAGAATGTTAATAGAGATGAATTGATATTTCTTATGTATATTCGTTTAAATTACTTTTCTGCCCTCTTGTTAATTAAGTACGGCTTTAATTTTTCTTTTTGTCGGCTTATACATTCTTACATGAGGTTTAGATACAGATTTGTTTATTATGTTAAGTAGTAAATACATCCTATATTGATTTTTTTCTGATCTCACATATCCTTATTTTATATTTTGTCTCTTCTACCTTTTTCGTGAATTCCAGAAAGAAACTGATAACCATAAACAGATAACTTACGACACATGTGGCCAGTAAAACAATTCAAACCCTCGCCGAAATAAACTCACGCACCTCTACAAAAACTAAGCCAACCCGAATAACGAACCCTCCGAGCACATATGTACTTTCAGCACACATTTTATTATCAGTGTAATGTAGGCAAGTAACGTATATCGAATATCAATAAACATTGTTGTATATCTAGATGGAATGTATCAGACGTCGTCAAGTAAGATGGTTGGCAGAAACCGTCTTGTACGTATGTAGGTACTACACGTCACCTACATTCGATTTGTATTCAGAGTTCGTTAACTCTGCTCGCAATGATTACCCTGAGGCGAACGCGTTTCTGAAGCGAACATGTACTCTATAACTACACGTACATACTAGTCATATGTTGTACAGTAATATTACTCAATTATGCTTAATAATACAAACTAATATTGAAGATTAGTTGATTAGATTCGAGATTGTTTTCCTTTGTAATACATTTAATTAATAGATACCTAAATAGTAAATATGTTGATGCTCGTTTCCTTAATAGTAAATTAATGTTTCCAATAAACAAAACAATTTATTGAGGAGGTATAGAAATTTATATTTTCTTGATAAACAGTTTATTCTCTCAAAATATTTCAGCTCATTATCTACACAAAGTAATTTATTTCTATTTTCAGTAGGTATATCATTATTTTAATTAAAATGTCGGCATTTTAAAGTTCACCGTGTCACTACTACCGCAGTACCTACGTAGATACGGATAGTACGTTTCAATTTAAAATTCATATCCGAAAACATTACCGATTTGAATGTTCATTTCAAAGCTGAATTCTAGCTACAAACTACGTCAGGCACTCATAAGTGACATCGACAAGAGCTGTAATGGCTCATACGGTGTGCTCGTAAAATTTTATAGGCTACTCGGAGGTACAGGATGTGTCCCCGGAGGCAAGCTACTCCGACCTCACATTATGCCTCCTCCAGACACACTTATCTAACCGTGATTAATTTGTTTTATCTTCTAAACGCTCCAAAAGATTTAATTTCACTCCAATGATCATGAATGACGTAAAGAGGTCGATAAACTTAATACCCCCCAACACTTATTGGGATTTTCACAACAGAATATTAAAATATCAAAATATTTTGCTTCAATATTTTAAAGTGTACCTACCCGCATGAATGGGCCACTAAGCATTACTTATAAAACTTACGATAAATTTATTCTTTATTAAATTCAACGTGCGTAGTTTTTTTTATACATTAAAGATACCGTACTTACAATCACATGACCATTAATTTTACAGTTTTGGTAATTTCTTGAATTCATTTAAGTCATCTTTATTTATAGTGGTCCATATCAACATTACTGCATTAAATGAACATACTTATATAGTCTCGTGTGGTATGCCAATAGACAAATTTCTTTGTCCAATGTCACTGATCAAAGAGATGACATGATGACTGTATCAAAATATACTACAAAATCGAAATTATATTATTCTGAACTTGACCTAAACAAAACAAAAGAATTAGTAAAGTAAGGATTTAAACAAATAATCAGTAACAGAACCTAAAAACAGACAAAAAAAAAAGCCACACTAAAGTCATATTAAATTCCTTATCTTATTATCACTGTTTGGTTCTTTCAATAAGATATTCGTAATCAACATAGACAGTCGTGAACAGATTTAGCACAACTCTAAAATAGCGGGAGTAAGATAGTGCAAACTCTCTGCACGATTGATGAGATCCGCAATACCTATCTAATCTAAAGGATGAGCAAGCAAGCATCTAAGCATCTTCGTATTTCGTAGTTAACTAGTTCGTTATATATTGAACCAGGCACAGACTTAATCAAAGAACACCTATATACTTAACACCCGTACAGAAAAATAAAATTTTCTAACCGACCTTTATTTCTTAAATGATTTTTTTTGGTACTGATGGACTTTTTGGATTGTTATTCTATTAGCGAACATTATGGAGTTTTATTCTGTTTTAGATTAAAGAGACAATGAAACTTGTAGATGATTAAAAGATTTTATGGTATAAGACCTTGATCCCAAAATCATTCAATCAATTATGATTATATCAATGGCCACTATAAAATACGTAACAATCGGATGTACTTACCTACTATATATAAACAATTATTAATATGCAAGCTAAAGCCGCCCCGATAACCGGTTCAATTAATACTTAAATAAGGCTGTGAATTTAATGGACAGACGAATTTATGATTACGTTATAATGAAATACATCAAAGACATCAATCCTATCCGCATTTACTAATTAAACAACATAGAAAGATTTCATAATCCTTCATCTTACTGCACCGTTTCTTCCTTGTATCTCAATTTAATTTACACTGTTCGAATTTACATGTTCACAATGGCTGTTAATGGATACATAAGTATTAAACAAATACATGGAAAGCCGAGTGCCTAACGTTAGTACGTAGATACTTGATATTCCAGTAAGGCCTGTCGATTGTTAGTTCACGTCTCTACTAATAGCGTTGCTTAATAATACCCTATGCGCCGAGTTGTTATTCGCACAAATTGTTCTAATTTCACATAATATGAGCAAATAAAATAGATATTAGGTATATAAAATAATCACCACTATACCAATTAAAGGCATTAAACATGCACTTATCAGACTTTTTAAGCACCTCTGAGAACTATAATCGTCAACCCAAATACTCAATACAAACTCTTAGAATGAGAGGGATTAGGCTATAGAGACACATACGAGAAAAAGTATAAAAAAGTAAGTATAAGTAACAGATTCACAAAAAGTATAAAAATAAAATATTCAAGCGATTGCGTAAAAGTTTGAACATAAAATAGTCCCTTGACAATTCGAAGTTCAGAGAGAGAAATCTTTCATTTAGCCGACCTAACCATAAAAGAGTTACAAAGCATAGTATCATATAAATTATCCGTGGGCATAGAAACATTATAGACGTCCTACTTGCGAATATAAAGGATAATTATTACTATGGGTATTCATGTATTCATGTTGGTCTGTAGGTGACATCAGAAGTATAGTACGTACCTACCTATCAGTTTGTAGCGGAGCTACTGCTTATTAATTTATCTATAATTAAAATAAGTCCGTAATTAGACGCGACGCGGAGCGCACGTCACTTATTTCCGCGCCCGCGCTTACGCGACTCACTTGTATTTCCGTTATTTTGCATAAGTTGTGTACATTTTAGATTAGACTTACTTTTACCGCGATTGTTTATACTTATATTTATTCTTGTGCATATTGTGTTGTTTGTAAATATACTTTTAACTTTTTACGTAAGTGCGTGAGTTTTATTCCACTCACCCGCTTCATTGGTGACCTCGCGACAAGAACCCAACGCTAACGCAAGAAACAACAAAAACCATGAGCAAAGAAAGCGGTAATCAAGATGGCGGTGTTGCCGGAGGTTCAGAGCCAGCCTCGGATCGTATCACGCCGTTCGAGTTGCACCGCGTGGGCGTGCGAGTGCCGCCGTTTTATCCCGAAAAGCCGGCCTTGTGGTTCGCGCAATTGGAGAGCCAGTTCGCCCTCGCAAATATTACGGTAGAGTCAACAAAATTTCATTACGCCATGGGATACCTCGACCCTATTCATGCAGCAGAGGTTGAAGACGTCATCACCGCGCCGGATATTCCAAACAGGTACGAGCGGCTCAAGTGCGAATTAATAAAACGGTTATCCGCTTCGCGCGAAAAGAAGATGCTTCAGCTCCTGACGCACGAGGAGCTTGGAGATAGAAAGCCCTCCCAGTTCCTCCGACACCTGCGAAACCTGGCTGGGCCGGGAGTGCCGGAGGAATTTCTTCGGACAATATGGACCAGCCGGCTGCCCAGCAGCACCCAATCAATAATCGCCTCGCAAGCAAAGGTGACCTTGGAGGAGGTGGCGGATTTAGCGGACCGAATCCACGATGTCGTACCTCCGACACCTCACGTAGCTGCAGCATCAGCACCTGCGAGCAGCTCGGACGCGATGGTCTCGCAGATCGCCGCGCTGACCCGGCAAGTAGAAGCCCTGTCAACTAAAGTAGAACGGATGTCACGCGCGTCTCAAAAATCGGGTCGCGGACAAAGCCGCGAACGTTCGTCGAGTAGGTCTCAGCGAAATTTTGATAAGTACCCGACCTGCTGGTACCATTACAAGTTCGGGGACAACGCTAAAAAGTGTATACAACCCTGTGATAAAAGTGAAAATAGTGCGGGAAAAGTATAAGGCAGTCGGTCGCGGCGACCGACGACGGCTGCCTAAGTGCCGGTCGCTTATTCGTCACGGATAAAAACACTAAGACTAGATTTTTAATAGATACGGGCAGTGACCTATGTGTTTTCCCTCACAAAGCATTAAAAGGGTATACGAATCAGAAAACTAATTTTAATTTAATCGCCGCTAATGGTACTATCATAAATACTTACGGATATGCCCATTTAATGTTAAACTTAGGCTTGCGCCGCGACTTCGCCTGGCGATTTATTGTCGCGGACGTTAATCGGGCGATAATTGGTGTGGATTTTTTATCTTATTATAATTTAATAGTGGATGTGCGGAATCAACGTCTAATAGACTCGAATACAACGCTCGTCACCCCGGCTCCGCTCGCAAAGCTGTCTGACAACGTTTCGTCGGTAAAGGTACTGTCTGGTAATTCATTATATCATTCCATACTTGCACGCTACCCTGACATTACTCGACCTTCGGGCATTCACCGCACAACTAAACATAACATACTTCACCACATCCGTACCACACCAGGACCGCCAGTATCATGCACACCGCGCCGCCTAGCGCCAGATAGATTAAAAATAGCCAAGGCAGAGTTTGACGCTATGTTACAGATAGGTACCTGTCGACCATCAGAATCACCTTGGGCTTCACCCTTACATCTAGCTGCTAAAAAAGACAATAGCTGGCGACCCTGCGGTGACTATCGAATGCTAAACGCTAGGACTGTCCCAGATATGTACCCAATCCGTCATATACACGATTTTTCACACAATATTGCTGGCTGTACTGTGTTTTCTACGCTTGATTTAATTAAAGCATTTAATCAAATTTGTCTAAACCCTAGCGATATACCCAAAACCGCAATAACAACTCCGTTCGGACTTTACGAATTTCCCTATATGACGTTCGGTCTTCGTAACGCCGGACAGACATTTCAACGTTTTGTTGACGAAATGTTGCGGGGATTAGATTTTGCGTTCCCCTATCTCGATGACATTTTAATTTTTTCAAAAGACCAGGAATGCCACGAGGCCCACTTGGAGCAGGTGTTCAGCAGGTTATCCGAATATGGCATGGTGATAAACACCGCTAAGTGCGTATTTGGCGCCTCGGAGGTGACGTTCCTAGGATATCGCATTTCAGCGGAAGGCACTAGTCCGTTGCCGGAGAAGGTCGAAGCCATTAATAAATTTCCCGTCCCGAAGATGGTCAAGGAATTGCGCCGTTTCTTGGGAATGATCAATTTTTACCGTAGGTTCATCCCAGATGCAGCGCAACACCAAGCTCCATTAAACGCACTTTTAACAGGTTCCGTGAAGGGCTCACACCCCATTAGTTTTTCCGCTAAAGAACACGCTGCTTTCGAGGCTTGCAAACAAGGCCTCTGCAAGGCTGCTATGCTTGCACACCCCGACTGTTCAGCAAAGCTAGCCTTAGTAACAGATGCCTCTGACACAGCCCTCGGCGCTGTTTTACAACAACTCAAGGAAAATAATTGGGAGCCCCTAGCATTTTTCTCGCGTAAATTATCACCTTCGCAGACCAAGTACTCTCCTTACGACCGAGAGCTTCTAGCCATATATGAGGCTGTCAAACACTTTCGTTATATGATCGAGGCACGAGACTTTGTGATATACACGGATCACAAACCCTTGACCTACGCGTTTGACACGAGGAAAGAACATTGCTCACCCAGGCAGTTCCGCCACTTAGATTTCATCTCACAGTTTTGCACCGACATAAGGCATATATCTGGTAAAGATAATGTGGTAGCTGATACCCTCTCGCGAGTAGACGAGATAATACAACCTGTCGATCTACACACACTAGCTATATCACAACAATCCGACCCGGAACTGAAAAAGCTTTTAGATGGCTACACGTCGCTGAACCTTAGCAAGACGAAACTGCCTGGTGCTGACACTGAGTTGTTCTGTGACATAAGCGGTAGTTCACCACGACCCTATGTGACAAGAGAACTACGTCGGCAAATTTTTGAAGGTTTGCATTCTCTTAATCACCCAGGTGCCAGGGCTACCGTCAAACTTGTTACCGACCGGTACGTATGGCCCGGTATCAGAAGGGACTGTCGGGAATGGGCACGTGCCTGCTTGGCATGTCAACGCGCAAAAGTTAACAGACACGTTTCTGCACCATTAGGCACATACCCGTTACCCCGCGCCCGGTTTAAAAATGTGCACATTGACCTCGTGGGACCACTGCCGATCTCCCAAGGCTACCGTTATTGCCTCACAGCCGTCGATCGCTTCACGCGATGGCCAGAGGCAATACCACTGCAGGATATAACGGCTGAAACGGTTGCAAAAGCTTTATTGAGCGGATGGATAGCACGCTTTGGTTGCCCCACCAACATCGTTACGGACCGCGGCAGGCAATTCGAGTCGGCTTTATTTAAAAGTCTCTCACAGCTTGTCGGCTTCCAGCACCAGCGCACTACGGCATACCATCCAGCCTCGAACGGACTTGTGGAGAGGTTCCATCGCCAACTTAAAGCTGCTATAACCTGCCACGCAGACAGCAGCTGGACCGAATCACTCCCTCTCGTGTTATTGGGCATCCGTAGCACATTCAAAGAAGACCTAAAAACAACGGCAGCTGAACTGCTTTATGGGGAACCATTACGCCTCCCTGGGGAATTCTTTCAGCCTCAAAACGACCTGGATCTTGATTTAACTAACTACATATATAGACTTCGGAAGTTCGCCTCAGAATTGCAACCGTCACCCGCCTCACGTCACAGCGGACGACGTTCACCCTTTGTTTACAAGGACCTTACCACTGCCACACATGTCTTCCTTCGCGATGATACTGTGGCCGGTTCCCTAAAACCAGCATATACTGGACCACACGAGATACTACAGCGCGATGATAAGGTGTTCAAAATCGTTGTGAAGGGTCATGCGGTTACAGTCTCAATAGACAGATTAAAACCAGCATACATTTTGCGTGATTCAGACACTCTAAACCATCTCACAACTAATACCTCTCATGCAACCACACCTCATACATCTCATTCAACCACATCTCAAACACCTCATACAACACAAACAGCCACACCTCATCGCTCACATACATCCAAACCTCAACCATCAGACAATACCGCACCTGACGCCGAGAATATTAAAACGACTCGGTCAGGACGTAGGGTAAGATTTCCAAATCACTATCGCCCGTAACCCGGTCTCTGGAGGGGGGTGATGTAGCGGAGCTACTGCTTATTAATTTATCTATAATTAAAATAAGTCCGTAATTAGACGCGACGCGGAGCGCACGTCACTTATTTCCGCGCCCGCGCTTACGCGACTCACTTGTATTTCCGTTATTTTGCATAAGTTGTGTACATTTTAGATTAGACTTACTTTTACCGCGATTGTTTATACTTATATTTATTCTTGTGCATATTGTGTTGTTTGTAAATATACTTTTAACTTTTTACGTAAGTGCGTGAGTTTTATTCCACTCACCCGCTTCAAGTTGTTTTTCATCCATTTCAAGTAGTAGATATCGACTAGGAAAATAGGTTAATGTAGTAGTTACAGGCTATCGCTCTAGTGAGGAGACAGCCCGCTGCGTGGCGTGAGCTGGTCACTAGTACTTGTACCGCCATGTTGTTGTATGTGTATGTTTTGAAACACAGTATTGCTTGATTTTAGTAAAAAACAGAAAAAAGTGGTAGGACTACCTTTTTTATCTGGGGAAGTACCCCCGCATCGCCGAATATTCTGCCGCTAAGCAGTAATCTGCTAACGTTATTGTGTTTCGGTTTCGAGGTTAATTTAGTCATTGAAATTGTTGACCAAATGAGAACTCAAGATGACAACGCGCTAGTGACAGTACTGGTGCTGCCGGTGTCTGTCTATAGGCTGCGGACGCCGACAGCCCGTATGATTGTCATCTTATTATAAAAAAACAAATCTTAGTTCATTATACTATTTTGTTATCTATGTTAAAAAAATATCAAGCTTCTTTAATTAATACTACGGAAGATAACATTCACAGTGACGATACGAGTATGAATATGATAACGTCATTACGGCTCACTTCGTCGTTTTTGAAAGAAAGTTTATTTCTTTGACATTAATCATAACATAAACGCTAAGGCAATCATTTGTACTTTTTTTTAATAAGATACTTAAATACCAAACGTAGCATCATTAACTTAAAATTAACCTCGTCTGTAAATGTTTCTATTTTAAATACCTAGGTTGTATTTTAGTAGTAAGTACTGAAAAGACCTCGTAACAAACCAAAACCTTGTTTTATACCGTTCTATTGTGAGTAGCTACATTACCTTTCTTGTAGTTACCCTGAATATTTTTTTGTGTAAACATGTGATGTGTTGTGACGTCTTATATTTATTCGGAGGCTTTATCCAGGCTTGTCGCGTCGCCTGCGCGTCCGGTCCGGTTCATTTATTTACACGCACTAATGGTGCAGACAATAGATATTTACTGCTCTGTTTACTTCCACATTTAGATATCGCATAGTTTAATCGATATCAATAAAAAATATATACTACATACACATATAAAAATAACCTATTTATACTGTCACTAATAAGTTTTTTTAAGTTTTCTATGTTTAGCCAAATTTTTATGAACATCCAGATACAGATGACAATATCTAATTCATAAAAGAATTAGTATTTCCTTGCGCTCCTGTGGCTCCTTCCGGGCTTATACGGTTTTTGTAGTAATTCTTTCCGGGGGAACCCGCGACAACTATCTCATCTATTTCAAATATCAGCTGAATCCGTCCAGCCGTTGCAGTGTGAAGGTGTAACAAAGTTGAATGTGGGAAGAACCTACGCCATAGAGCTTTATTTTCAATTTATAAAAGGAGGTACACAGAATTCCCAATGCAAAACTACACGAAAAGTTTTTTTTTCAAACCGATAAACTAGTAAAACCAATCTCATCCGGTGTCGGACTTCAGTAAACTGGTTTAGCGTGGTCCTTAAGTTGAGTCTACATCTGCTAATTGCTTCCGAACTTGTTTTTGAGCATAATTTTGGCTAATTGCAGTCGTGCACTTGGCGCAGCGCCAACTACTAGTCGCAGGAAAAGGCACCTTAATTCAAACACTTTAAAAAATAGAACGCGCGTTCGGTCCTGATTTGTTTACCCTACTTACACTTATTGAAAGTTGCTGCTAATAGATTCATGGATCTTTGTACTTAAAAATATATTTTCGTACCATAGAACGATGATCTGGCAAAGATTTCTATTTAATTTCTTGCAATTTACTTGATCCTACCTAGCCTACCTACCAATGTACCTACTTATATTTTTAAATACTTAATCGCAATATTAAAGGACAATGAACTCACGGTTTACAATATTCTGTCTGTCTCAGCTTTCATGTTATCAAAACAAATTATTACCGCTTCTTTCGTTTTATGTCAAACATTAAAATGGATGACAAATTCAAAGGGATTAATGACCTCAAGGAGGTTGAAGTGGAGAAAATGACAAAGCGTTGTCTGTGAGTGCAGCAAGCGGGTGGCGTGTAGCGTCGAGCGTCGAACGGCGGGCGGTGCCTGCCTCCTCTGAGGAAATTACTCCGGAATATTGTTTTGTATTGCACTTGTTACAGTCTCCCCGACACCGCTCGCTCTGCTCTGCCACGCTGCCACGCTGCCACGCTGCTGAACTTCGCACGGATTTATAGAGTACACACACGACCGTCTTATTGCTACGTGGCACCGCGACAAATGCTACGTTCGATTGTGCTTTACGTTTCAATAACGTACTGTTAGAGTACCGCGGTACATAATCCAATAACTTTTAAGCGCTGTATATTTATTACCGCCCATGTTTTGTATTTCATTACTTTATTGATTGAAAAACTGGAGTATAATAGATTTGTATCTACTATAAGCACTTCTTTTAAATAATATTTGTTTTATTGAGCGGACTGTCTGCGTGGTTATAGGTTCACAATACCATTTATACAAATTTATAGGGCTTAAGTATCCTTCAATGCTATGACGTGGTTGCGGATATTCCACGATCTTAAAGGAAAAACTCCAGTCAGCAGAACTTCGTCAAGTCTCTGATTATATTTATAACACCTACAAAATTAAAAGGTTGTCTTTTGTTTTACTCTGGGCACGACATACCTAAGTATAAAATATTACTGTACACGAAATACCACTTGACAATATTATTAATTGTATAAAGTACACGAGGCATTTGTTTCAAATGTGATCAAAAATGAGACCAAACGGAGGTATTATAAATACGTATAAATGAAACGATTTATTTGGTAAGCGTGAACTTTTCCATTGTGTTAACTTTTTGCTGCGGGCCGGAATTCGCGTAGCAAAACATTGTGATCGCTTCACGGGTCATGTTTTGATAACGCCGTGACATTGTTATCTCGTTTGATGAATGGACTTTTTGTTACAAATGGACGTTGTTATTTTGCTAGTGAACTCTCTCGCTGTGAATGTTTTCCGAAGCGGACGTGAATCGTCGAGACTTGAATACTTTTTCTACGAATATTAATTGCTGTGTTTACCACACTACTGACCAACATAACCGGTTTACGAAAGAAAACAAGTTTAAATCTCTAACAATAAAAATTAGACTCGACTTCAATAAAAGTTACGAAATATATTCATTTAAACTGAACAATACCTACAAAGTTTAATTGAGATTCAGTGGATTCCAAAGGTTATCCATAACAGACTTCGATGAAATTGTATGACGTGAACTCATTTGAAACAGTCTTAGAAACAGATTTCGAGATCAAATTGGCATGGTGGGAACTTTACTTGCGCAGAGGATTTCTACAGAGGAAATGAAAATTGTTGAGGAAGTCGAAGCATCAAAGGGCTCGTTTAAGACAAAGTGTCACATAGCTATCTTTGATATTGCTTACGCTTTTTATTGGGTAAAATAATATCGTATCCTGAACAATAGCTTTCTTATAACTTCTCTCAACGATTCCAAAATTTTGTGTCATGTGCCTACGGCCTTCAGATTAGTTTTTAACACATTTTATTAGCTTCGTCACTTGGTAACTAACTAACAATGAAGTAAAATCGTAAGTCAATTTTAACCCACTTCTATTTATAATTAGGTACATCAGTATGTTTACCGTAATGTTTTACCTATACAGTCTATCTATACACACCTATAAGATTCAATTCCACATGACAGCTTACAAATCGTACGGTTTCGGGTGCTCCAATTTTCGATGACAAGACCTACATTAACCTTAAGGGCCCTCTGTCACCAGCCCCCAACACACGGAAAGAATAAATCCAATTCAAGAATAAATTAAGGTCTTTGTGTCATAGAATTGTCCGGAGTTTTCAATAAAACCACCGGGAGCCGGTATTGCCAGGTACCGCCTTTCACGTACAAATAAACATATGATTTACGAATATATTTTTCGCTTCGAATAACTTTCGGTTGCGTTCGGTGTTGCTATAGGTTTTTATGGCTGTCTATACTTTTAGACGCATATATAATCTAATCTATAAATCATCTAATATTATAAATCCGAAAGTAACTCTGTCTGTCTCTCTGTCTGTCGCGCTTTCTCGCTAACTACTTAACCGATTTAAATGAAATTTGGTACACAGATAGTCTAGAGCCTGATAAAGGACATAGGCTACGTTTTAATGCGAAAAAAGGGCTGTAAGGGGTTAAAATAGGGGATGAAAATTGATGTGAACTCAAATGTCCAAGTCAATTTATTACAAACAAAAACATTAAATTATAATAAAATTCTATTTGATTGTCGCGTAAATTTCCATGTGTCGTTTTGACTGAATATATAGCGATAAAATATAAACATCATTCAATGCCATTACAGTTAAATTCGTTCGAATAATAAATTTTGAACTCCACCAAAGACAGATCTGTTCGTTAAAATCGTCGCATTCATCCAATCATTTCCCGTACACGGTTTATGAACGTAATAGTATTGCGATATAAAATTTTCGGCGCCGTGATTTTATGCCAATTTTTATGGTATTGTCTTCGTAAATGTTGTCCGAGTTTTATTAGACACTAAAAAAGAAAAGCTGCGGGTACTATGATTTATATTGCCAATACACGTCCCTCGTCGCCGATCAAATCTCTTGTTTTTGGACGTTAACAGGTGAACGCAATATGCAAATCGTATCAACGCTTTGGGGTCAATTAAATCTACGCTTCATTAAAACAAAGCGTTGATTAAATCATGTAAATGTGTTCGACGTTTGATATTATAAAATTATTATAATATTAATATTGCCGGCGCGATGCTGTTGGTAGCGCGCGAATTAATTAAGTTAAAACGCAAACAAAACAAAGCCGGGAACTTTTGTTTCGTTCACCATCCAATCATCCAGCGCAGCGCTGCATTAAAAACAAATCGATAAATCCTGCAAATTTGGATATTTTTTATTAAAACTTTAAATTGTTGTGATTGCTATTACCGTGTAATCCATTAGTTATAGGTACACGCGCTTTATATAATTACATAGAATATTAATTTGTTTTGTTTTCTTAGTATATTAATTAATCATGTGTTAACGATCCCGAGGCACTTCGAGCTATGTTGATAATTTTGTAGATTATGATGTAATAGGTGGAAAGCCATTCAAGTCACGCCATTCAGAATAATGAACCTTTATAATTAAACAATATTGTATAAAGATACCTAATTGTTCGTTGATTAATCACAACAAATACATTTTAAATTTTCGTCGCAAACCGCTATTTAATATCATTTAAATAAATGTAAGCCTTGTTTAAACGATTATGAAATGCAAAAAAAAATATAAATTTTATTCCACAGTTATAAAACAACTACAAAGTACTATAGCTTGTTCTACGAGAAAGTTTAGGAAAATGCCCTAATAAATAAAAATGTACCAACAGTAATTGTTATAGTAACCGGTTAGAGAGTACGTGGGAGAGATTGGCAATGCGCCACCGCTAGTGTTACAAACGGTTGAATACATTCTCTTGAGAGCTGTGCGTTATACCACAATAACACAAAATCGTATACCTACATAACATTGGTTATAATATTCTAGAATGATCTAAGAATAAGTGCAACCTGCAACGCAGACAAACATCACTTGAATCCCATCCTAAATCCAGCCGCAGTAAAGCGTCCCCGACGTACATTCGATTCCGGAATTTCACGCTTCCCTACTTACCAATAGGTACGGTTATTCGTGAATGCGAGCGCTGCGTGACAACACAACAGTCGCGTCTTTGTCAACGGTCTCGACTTGGCTTAATCCCAAACGACTGAGGAAAGGTAACATATCTCTTTATTTGCGTTATATTTACTATGACAGTAACAAATGTCCCATACATACATACGCCGTTCTCTGGTCTCTTATTACAATGAAAATCAAAAGAGTAACAGAAATATTGGGCATGTTTTAGTAATGATACTCGCAATCATAACGTGGTCGTAACAAACGTACAACAATAATTATGTCAGAGTAATAATAGTCTTGTATTTTGCTTCGCCTCTGAAATTTTGTATTCAATAATATTGTTCGTGGCGTATTTTTTTCGTATTGAGGTTTATTTTCTGTTAGATAAATTATTACTACTCCTCGTGGTGGCAGTTTTCCCCTTAATTGGTGTCTAGATGACAGATTAAGGGTGGGAAAGCTGTGACGTAATTGACAGGCCAATCTGAGCGGCGGTTTTGGTGATGGATCTCGGTATGCTGTTCATGGAGAGCGGTGGAGCCCCGCCGACGAACCGACCCACCGAAACCTATTATATTATGAACGTTATAAATTATATCTCTGAGAAACTCGAGCTACTGAGACGGTTTCACAAGTGCACCTCAATTTTGATTATGGTTTTCGTAATGATAATGGCATCTGTATTTAGGAAAAACCAAACTTTTTTATATTTTTGCGATTAGATTTCGAGTTGATTTATCGAACATGATAGTAAAATGCAGAAAGTACTGATATAAAAATCTATACATTTGTTACGTGCTACGTAAATCCTGCAAAACTTTTATAGACCTAATTTTCTTGTGTTTATAATAAAATACACAAAAGCACAACTTAAAATAGACAAACCAAAAGACTAAGCTGTATAAAATGAGTTTTCATGTGCTTAAATTTATTTTAGTATTATTAGTAGCATAGTAGTCTAAATAATTTTGAGCAACGACACAAAACTTTATTAGACATTAGACAAAAATTCATAAAACATGTTACAACAAAAGCGAGATGAAGGAGTGGCAGGGTTTCCGCGTCCAGGCGTCTGATATAACGCGCTCTATTCGGACACGCCTCAATGGACAGTGCGCCTAACTTAAACAATAATCGCAAAGTTTAACTTTTTACGTCTTTAGGGACGGCGCGCGGCGGGGCAAAGGCCTGCCGTCATCACCCTGCCCTCGTTAAATGTTCCGTTATGAAAGTTCATAAAAAGCACCGTCAAAACTTTCTGGTATCGTCCACAGGTCGATTCCCTCGATCTCATCTTTTACTTTTCGCGTGAAAACTACTCGGAGAGAGTTATTGCTGTAGGTATGGCGAAGTAAAGTGCGCAGTAAGTCTCTATTATCTACGCCGTTAGAGTCGCGTGAATGAAGGCGAACGAACGTGGTGGGAATCTACAAGCTAACTCAATTCTCACCGCTCTGTTAATACATCTAGAATGGCGCGGGTTTTTCTCCATGTTCTACTTGCATTTTATTAATTACATGCTTTGTTTTCTCTAACCTTTTGTTTTATTTATTGTTTCGTTCTTTTCCTATTTCCATATGTGAATGGTTTAAAAGTCCTTGTCTGGTTGTATAATAATAGATTTGAAACTAATTTCACTAAGAATTTAAATACTTTATACAGTTGCGTACTAAATACTTGCATACAATATTTTGTAATAATTAGAGCCCTGTCCATACTTTCTGTTGAGATATCAGATTCGATATTAAAACAAGTAAATTCAACTGTTATTTCCTAAGTATCTCACATTGATATCTTTACATAAGAAGGCGAGCAACTGAATAGCGTTTAATTTGTTCAGAAGGATCCCCACTGGCCGCGCCATTCAGCTGATACTACACTTTCATAAGAACGCTCCACACAAGTTCTAAGATTATGTGCTATTGACTTCAACCAAAACTTATCTCAATTATGTTTGCTTGCTCTCTTAAAACTCTTTTGATTTTCTATAACAGTATTTACAATTCTACTTACAAAAGCACTTATATATTTACAGCATAATACAAAGTACATATAAACAACGTTATTCGATGATGTACATAATACAAGTTCATAGTACGAATTCCAGATATCATGGTTTGTTACAGTACGTACCATTCAGCTTATTCCATCTATAATGCTCCTCGTAAAATTTTACGAGGCATCTTCCATAAGCTTTGATTGCACGATCAGTGAGGTAGATGTTATCTATATATAGATTGATATTAGTTATTATAATAACTTTTCTATGCTTATTTTAGTACCACTTCTTCAGTTTATAACTATTATATTTCATGTATTAAATTGCTTGTTTGAAATCATATACTAAGTATTTATCCTTTAATATTCCTCACTCAGTACTTTTTATTATACCATCACGCTCTTTTTCCCAAGGGCGCAAAACAGCAACAATGTTGCTTATTTTCCGTCGTCACAATAGGGCGCTGGTTTATTGCCTTATTTTTTTATATTCTATGTAATAATATTGTATAGTAACTATATTATTTTGCATATAGTAAAATATTATTTTATTTGCTAGCATTTTAAATGAATTATGAATAAAATAATGACGCAAATATAGTAATGTAAATAAATATCTCGAAGACATTAAAACATTATTTTCGTTTCAATAATAAAAACGGTGTTCTTTGATATGCTTTCCTGAATGTAACATTCAGGAAAGCATATGATGATATCTTATGATGAAGTGAATTCAAAACGAAATATATAAAGAATCCAACATCGCTTATTTCCTCTCTTGCGTAAACAGTCTCAATAAATTCTTCACGTTGATCCGAGGATGAACCCTTGTAACGTATGAAAATAGGGGGTTAGTGTACGTGGCGTGTGTTCGGGAAGGCTCCGTGATTCGTTGTTGGTCGGCGGCGGTGGCCGCCGCACGTCGTCGCGGACGCCCGCTGTCTCCGCAGCCCATCGCAGCATCGCTCACTGCCACCGAATAAATCACCAGACATGAACTTCACTTTATAGCAACCTTAAAAAATAACACACAATAAATCCTTGAGTAAATAACATCAAAAGTATTTTTGGTGTTACATTCTCTCAAAGATTAAACCGATCATCGATCTTCATGCCTTTAGGTAACTTTTAACTAACTTGAAACGGTTAACCACTACCTATTTCAAGTGTTTCCTCAAGTTCTAGTCTTCTGTTTATAATATAAATGCGTCTAATATGATATATCTGTCACGCCAGAACAGCCCAAACTGCTGAACAGATTTCTTTATAGGCAAGGAGATAGATTGCATCCTGATGTCATTATGCCACCATTCTTATCGAAAAGCCTTTTAGGATGCGAATAAAAGCACGGGCAACAACTAGATCATATACATACGAATCATCGCCAAAATATTCAATTCTCTAAATTACTCTATGATTACACTAGAGTTAGAACCCCTGCTATGATTTGAATGCTATGCACCTTTAAAGTTCTTGTGGAAGCCTAGGTATCTATATAGAATGGCGCTAGAAAGAACTTCGATAGTCTAGACAACTCAGATATTGGCTAAGTAAAATTCGATGTTACGGATCAACTTACACGTCATTTGTACCTGGTTCGATGCTTAAAAGTATAACTTTGGTTCGCGTTACTTTTCAGACTAAGTTTTTACAAGACTCAGATGGAGAGTCCGTGGATTTTATTATTTAACTTGGACAGAAAGGGGAAACAAAGACAGTTTTGGAGAAATTCATCAAAACTTTTGATTGTATTACGTACACTCCGCTCCGAATGCTTGTTAATCTTTGGGTGCCGCTCTTGGTGTATCCTTTTTTTGCAAACTTTTGACGTGACAGGCGCTTAACTTGGAGAGACTTTAAAAAAATTTTTGAATATCTTTATGGAATATTAATGAGTAGGTGTGGTTGCAATTTGTTACAGTTTATCAACAAAATGGCGCAAACTGCAGGAATGTACTGAAACAATACAATACTACGGCTATATAAATACTAAATACCATTTTCACTTTCTTATAAAATATCTAAGTCCACTCCGCTGACACCTCTTCATAGAGTGAGTGTTAACAAGACAACACAAATCTGGGAGTACATAATGCTAACAGAAGAATGTTGTCGTGACGCGTGTGTCGGTCCCCACATGTGTTACAATATGCGTGAGTGGCTTGGCTGGGATCGTGGTCGGCTCCAGTTTAATTAATCTGGATTTGATGAGGGATTAAGTTTGCGCGACGCGTGACGGATCGAGAGCTCTACGCGTCCTGGCCCGTCTACTGTGGTTTAAAACGGATTTACCTCTCATTTCGCCTCCGCACAATTTGTACACACATTCAAGAAGTGTAATTTGCCTTCCTCGCTTATTAAAGTGAGCTGCGAGGAAAATGTCGTGAATTTTTATTGTTACTGCGTGTCGGAGATGATTGTTGTAATTATAACAGCCTAAATTAGCGTAGAAAGTGGTTTTCTTTTTGTTTACTCGTCGTCGAAACGTTAATTAAAAGTAAACTTCACAACAGTATATATATTATGTAAAATATGCAAGTAAAAGCATACACAAGCCTTTGAGTACACGTGTTTTAGGTCCATGCATGTATAGTAGGTATTAGTCAGGATGTTCACAAGGCACCTCTTAGAAACACTCAGTTTAAGATTTTCAGGTGGTGTGTTACACAAAGCAAGAAGCATTCTGACGTCCACCTGCATGCAACATAACTTCACAATGGAATTACTGTTCAACTACCAAGCTATTATGTTGAGATGTTTCAGGAAACACGTGAATTTAAAGTTTTACTCTGAAGCTTCGTATTTTCGGCTTTTTGGAGAAACTACTTATTCAGTGTAGTGTGAATATATGGTTTTGTTCTCTATAATATATGTTGAAAAAAATTAAAATATATGCAAAGCTTTTGTATTTAATTTCTTTACGGAATTTTGTATGATTTCGATTCTAGACCATAATTTATAAACAAAGCTCATAGTTATATATTTGGTATCAAACACTATTATTGTTAGAATCAACGACGCTATACGAATTGTAATGTTCCCGTCAAATTAATAAAAACATTAATGATCCTATTCACGAATTTGGCATACTGACATTTACTACGAACGCTACGAATGTGCTACGGCTACGGCGTAGAGCTGCTACGTTAAGTGCGTCAAAGCGTGATCGTAGCAAAAATAATACTTTATTTCTTAGTACACAATTAGTGTCCAAAATTACTGTATCTTAGAATTTAAGCGTTTATTTAACCAACTTAAATCTGTGACCCTCGGGTGTGTGTATTCAGGGAAACAAAAATTCCATCGTAGCACAGCTTAGCTAAGCACGGGTATAGAATGTGTGGTAGATAATGTCCCCGATTATACATAACATAAAATGTTGTATGAAAATGTTCATTACAAATTCAACAATTTAATTTAAATTATGCAAAAGGGTTACCCCGATTATGTATTCTATATGTATAAGCACTTTGCGGCCTATCAAAAACAAGTCATTTAACCGAGAGAAAGAACAACAAAAATTTAATGGATAAATTAAGCAGATCGTAAAATATGCGATAACTTCCGCAACATGAAACAAAATCCATTACATTAATGTTAAAGAAGAGCAACAATACGTCACTGTCAGAATGGAGAGTGGGGCCGGGAAGTGATTTCAAAGGCGGAATGCCCGCAACGTGCCGCGACTCTAGATTACACCCACGTGAACTACATTAATATTTCGAAGAATTAGCGGACGTGACCGCTTCATCAAGTTTAACTCGACTATCGAGTTTAAACACGAATTCAACTCGCACTTTGATTCAATTATATTTTATCCCGTAGTCGCCTTCAATCAATTTTGATGGGTATTCATGGATTAATCAACATCTGTTAAAATCAAATCTGATTAAATCCTAGATGAGCGACTGGTTAGTTATGGCCTGTAGACAAGTTGCATTTTGACATTCGAATCGACAAACAAATAGAAACAAAATGTATGGAAATGACACAAGCTTTCGACAAATCGGGCTCTCACACGTCATTTCCATACATTTTCTTACTATTCGTTTGTCGATTCGAATGTCAAATTGCAACTTGTCTAAGCCCCCCGGTAATATACCTACCGTGTTTTGAACTAATACAACAACTGAACACAATGCAATTCGGATCTTGTTATGTACAATTTCCCGTGCAATGCCTTCGTGTGGTTGTTGGAATGGAACTTGCGTACTGTTGCCTGAATAGGGTAATTGTTAGTTATTATCGTAACCACAACTTATTCATTAACGAAACACCAAAACTAAACAAAACTATTGTATTTTATGCTTATGCTTTTATTTGTTCGTGTTTACCTGCGTGCGTTAATTGATACCTAAGTGTAATAATTATGTGTTTCACATGTAAGTGAATATTTTATTCTTATGGGAAATAAGTAATCTTAAACCGTATTCTACAACTGTTTTTGTTTATGCTCTTACATCATCAAATAAGACGAACCACATGAATGTCAACTGCGCCCATCGACACCTGCACCACCAGAGGATCCGTTTAGAGCCCTGTATACGCACTGTTTAAAGAACACCATGTCATAGTCTGATGGGTTAAGAATGGGCAGAAAGACATTCCACATCTTAGAGGTGCGCGGAAGGAATCTGTGCGACTCTCTAACATCTTCAGCAACCCAAGTCGGAAAACAATAAAAAACGGCCTCATCGTTAGTGATCGAAAGCATGCCTACTGAGCGTGGACCTAAAAACATAACAACGAGAAATGTACATTAGTAGATCACTACCTTACTCTCTTTCATTTATTATGTTACTGTTTAGGTATATATTTGATCTAAATTTTACAACTCCAATAATCGCTTAAAGACAGTGAAACCAATCACAGCCAAGGTTTATTTGCACAAGTACTAAGTTGTTCGCTTATTGAATAACTGTTAAAATGCTGAACTTCACAAAAGTAATATTCCAACTGACAAAAACAAGCAAATTAGAAAACAACCCACTGTTGTTCACTAATTTTGTTCTCTCTGTTGTTCACTAATTTGTTTGTTTTCAATAATCCGCCATTTGATGTTGTTGTGCAACTGTGCATTGGTGTAAATATTCGTCACTATATTCAACCATACATTGTCTGTCCAGCCAGTAATTAGTAAAATTAGTTTCACGGTGCATGGCCTTTTGCTCACAATGTAGAAAAGTCTTAATGGATGGATATTCAAGAAAAAACGATGGGTTATATCAGACAAAAAACTATACCAAAATTCATATGATGCAATTCAGATGTATTTTCACTGTCCTTTGCATTTAATAATATTTTTTTGAGTTTGGTTTACACAATTTTGTCGAGTGCTACGCTTGTTTCGATTCCCAGGTCGAGCAGAGGGTTATTGGGTTTTTCTATGACATTCTCAGCAGCAGTGATACGTTGATAGCAATAGGCCATTACAAGGGACCTAAATATGCCAGAAAATGTGGGTGTAATAGTAAAATATAATATAAAAATAGAACATACATACCTACTTAGTTTATTATCATCATATTTCATCAGATTAAATTTCTAATTATCTCTACTCCTCCATATAATTCCCGCTAGCTCTAACAAAGCCACCAGCAATAACAAGTTCATTATAAGATGTGCGCGAGTGTGTCGGTACTGTCGGTATATAGAGCGATATTGCAGCCATTATGAAACATTACGGTCCCATAGGATCAGGTACTATAAAGACGATAATAGTGGAGGATTTGTGTTCCTAACCCCTAGCACTTGCGCTGGCACTCATTTCCCCCAGCGGAATAAGCAGAATTCTAAATAGTGGCGACGATTACAGGGATAAAGAAACCATAGTATTATAACTAGTGTTATTTCCTCTCTCTGTGTTTTGTATTTAAGAAAGAAAATTTACATTTGAATTACTCACAAATTTTTAAGTTTTTCAAAGTTGTTCTAGGGTAACATAACCAATTTTGTAAATCTAATGTATTTAATTAACCCCAAACAGTTATGTAAAGGCTAAAGTTTAATATGTTCATTTCATAGACAGTTTCACTATATAAAATTAACGCATCAAACTTTGGGAATGGCTAAGAGACAGTGTGGTACCGCCTTAACGTCAATGTGACAGCAACTTCGAGTCTTATATACTCGTATATGTATATAACAAACAACTTTTAAGCCTCGGCTCAACCACAAGGGTTCAGAAATGATCGGACGTAATTAGAAGATGTGACACATTTAAACTTTCCTCGTATAGTAAAACAAATGACGTAGTTCAAACAGAGTATACACATAGCTTTGTAAAGCTCACAAAGTGTGTTGTTTAATAACAATAGAATACAGTTACTGCTTGATTAGTCTAGTTATCGTGAATGCGGCTGCTGACCATGAGGTCATGGGTTCGATCCACAGTTCTAGCAAGTGTTATTGAGTTTGTACCCGACTGTCTAAGAAGGGTAATGTTTTGCTATGAAATTATCAGTAACAATTTCGGAGTTATTGGCCGAAGAATGGCAATAGGCTGCGCCCATTTCAAGGCTTAACTTACCAGTAAATTGTGAGTATACAGCAGTACAGCTGGCCTACCTCTCAGGGAACACTGTCGTGATAGTACCAACATGATTAGTAATATATCATTTATACAGACGTGTTAATTGCGTATGAGCACTGCCGCCTATTATAAATGAAAGTCGTCCACACTGAGTTTGTCTTTGTTCAAGCTAATCCCCAAAAAATACAGTACGGATTTTTATGCAGTTTTCTCGAACAGAAAGAGGGAATATTTAGGCTAGCGTTGATACATGGGCCTAGTTTTAGTTCTTTATAAAATGATTTACAAGATACTTATCCGTATAATATTCCACCTTCCATTCATCTACGCTACATGCCACTAACATAAAATTTCAACTAGGTAAATACTCGGACAACGTAAAAGATCGATCCGACTTCAATAAGAATATCGGAAGTAGAGAAGTAGAGAATTCAGGTATCATCGTGCCACTATTGCATTTCCCGGGACTGAAATGTATGGAATAAAAAGTACTTACTTAAGCGAATAGTCGACACCCTGCTGCTAACATGTAATAATTTTGTTGTCGCGTACCTTCCGCCGAAACTATGGCTGAAGACGAGATATTGCTATGACAAAATTATGTCGCGTCATGCTTGCCCTAATGCGGTATGGTTTGCCCTACAGAACTTTATTTTCTTTATTGTTACTTATCTTCGTGTATTTTGAATATGTAGTCTTGTGGTCTCAAGCATGGGTTCAAGTTCCTGGGTTCGATAATTCGATATCCTAGTTCGTGTAATGTTATTGGGTTTTTACTCGAAATTCTTAATAGCAACTAGCAGCTCGGAGTTTGGATTGTGCCCGGCTAAAGGCAATGGGCTTGCTGTCTGTAACATTTGGACCTGATCACTTTTCGGCGAACCGTTGGAATACATTAGTAGATACGCCGCTTTACCCTTCATATAACACAGTCGTGATGATATATGTTATGTTTGTATTGTGTAACAAACATCATCCTATAATCAAGTTCTTATCAAAGCTGTCCACTCGCATTTCTTATTGTGTAAGGTAAAAACCAAGCGCGTAAACCACATCTGAAACAGGAAAATTTCAATTAAAGCTATGTTTGTATGTTGACATATTAAAGAACAGTGTGTGCGAATCCACTGTGTCAACTGGCTTATAACTGCAACGAGAACAATGTGTAAGTACGTGTCTACGCATACTACACTCCCAACTGAAATATCGAGCACAAGTCGCTTTAGCGCCGCGGCCCGCGCGCCTAAATACAAATATTAGAATACGCGGCAATACTTGGCGACTGTTATTACACTTATAGAGAAGATTTATACAATTACAATATTTATTTTTAATTTTGGACTAATTTGAGTAAAAATGTTTTTAAAATAAAATTCTGGGGATATTCAACACAGCACCATCTAGTCCCAAATTAAAATACTTATATTTTCTTGTAACTACCTATAATAAATAGATAAGAAACTAAAATAAATTTTATATCCAATTTCACATGTCGTTTTACACGTCACTTACGCACCCTACCCTATCAGGAACCGTTGTATGTAACGTAACGTTATTACATAATAATATTATTTATACAAGCGGAACTTACTGTTCTTGTCTGTTATCTCTTTAAAAAGTAAAGGATAAAGATTAATCCTGATAAAGGATGACTTTTGTTTAAAAATCAACAATCTTTATAGTCCATTTGGAATGCGAGTGAATCTGCGGAGAAAGCTACTATACCTACCATAAATTAATATTTAGATAGTTTAATGAATTTTTTAAGTGTTTGACCATTTGAGAGTATTTCAAGTATACTTACTTACTATACCTAATAAATAAATGGGCGAAAAAGTTTTATCCTATGTAAATAAATCACAAATCAAAAGATAAAATCCTGCATCCCCTTTACACAATTTTTCAATATAAATATTCGTTCAAGCATACAATGCAAATGTACTCAAACACTTTAACGTCATGGACATGAGAATAAAGCGAAAAACAGAAAAATCAACACGCAACATGTTGTCACTACCGCGCGCAAACTTCTGTGGGACAAAACTTAACAACACTGAATATAAAAATATCATTTTATTTAGAACTTTGTGAAATAAAAGTTTTTATTTAGATTTCCGGGGCTTTTCACGTTGTCACTTTAAATTGCGACAAACAAAATAAAATAGTTAAGAAAATAGTCTCTAAAAACTAACGCTAAAGAAAAACTGGTGCGCAAAGGTTTATTTAAAATAAGTAAGTATAATACCAGCGGAATAAAATCGGACATTTCGATTAAATCGGGACAGTTGGCAACCTTTATTGTAGGCCAGCAGGAAAAACAAGTCGGCAAAACTGTTCGCGACGTTCGATTGTTTCTGTCATAAGTTTCGAATTCGTCGTTGTAACGGTTTCGCTGGAACGCCTGACTTTACACAGAGTAGCGACGAGGACACGGCGCAACTGCGAACAGTCCCGGGGTACGTGACGTTGAATAACTCAGAGCTGTAATACCGGCAACTTTGCTCGCTCACTGCTCTCGGCGGAGAATTTTATGCGCATTATTATAACGGTTTACGTACCTACGGGCCGGGCTCACAGCCACCGTAGAACTCAATCCTAAATGTCTTTATGGCCCCGCTAAGACGATGCCATTTCCGCTAAAACAACAAATTTATTGCAGGGGTAGTTTAGTGATAGCGGTTCAACTGTGCAATTTTCTGATAAATACAAAGCCATGTTTATGTTAACCAATTTTATTATAGGAACTACGAAATAACAAAATGAAAGTGGGAATTCAGTGTAAAAGTTTAAGAAAATTAAATTTGAATAACTCAATGCACTTAAGAAATAGAATTTAAACTAGCAAAAGTTGTACGAACGGCGGAGATAGAAGCGATTTAAGATAACTTTATTATGCAGTGTTTGTGGTGGCACCATAATAACACTCGAAGCGTGATTAAAATCATTAATATTCAAAACATGGAGTAGCCGCCAGCTGTTTGATTATCTTCGATGGAGCGCAAAGGAAAAATTTAAATTCCTTAGACGTTGGTGCGAAGCGACGGCTGGAACTAAATTGTAGAGCAACCTTTTATTATCGACTAGATATTCACCTTCAGTGACGTAGTGTTTAATGCACATGGACATTAAAGGGTCATGAAAGTGTCATTCACCCAGATCTTTTTATTGTAGCAACATTTAAACAGATGGATGATATTCACTCACAGACTTGGATTAACTGACATTTGAGCATGAGCAATCAATGGTTGATGGTTTCGCAACTTTAATAAACATCTATAGCCGTTAGTTGAATGTATATTCAGACACCGGTTATTATTATTAAAGACTTCATGAATAGACGAATAATTTTGCTCTACAACAAACAACGATTAAAATATTCTAGATTCAAGAAAGAGCATGGAACTTTTGAGAGAATAACAAAACAGCGTGTGCTGATTAGACCAGGTTCGTGTACCTGTAATCAACAGTAATCAGGTCTGTTTGTAGAAGCCAGCAGTGTTGCACGTCTGCAGTGCGCGGACGTCGACAACTTTTTGACACTATTTTATTATGTTTGTACTCAGTTAATTAAGTCGCTTGTCACCAGCAACGCAGCCTCGTTGCTTAATACTTTAAGCTCTTAAACGCAAACTACGTCACTACACTGTATTATATCCCCTTAACGAGCTCTTTTAGAGGGCTTACTTCAAATTTAATTAATGGCGATTCAGTAAAAACGGGGCCGGTTATTAACATTAATTAATTTTAGACAAATATTTTATGAATGTTAAAAAACTGACTTTGTTTAATATCCGTTTCCTTTTATAATTAGTGATACAGATGATGATGATGATGATGTAGATGATACATTTATGTGGATGTATACACGAAGTTACTGTCACACGAGCCGAAATTCTGGGCAACGTCGATAAAGTAGTGTTTCAGGCTTTTGATAACCAGTAACAATAACCAATTGTACCTACGTCTGTAACAACTGCCTGCTAAGAAACATGCTAACTTACCCAACTACTTACTAAAAACTAAAAAAAGTTGTGGACCTGGCTGAGTAATTGAGCAACAAATTTACCTAGTGAATATTTGTTGCCCTTCAATGCAATAAATTATTTAAGATACATAATAAGTAATTAGGTAAATAATTGTAATATATCAACAAGGTCTATGTAAACCGAAAGCATCTTGTGGAAGCGGCACTCAGATTCGTCTCTATCCACCGCAAACCGCCCGCAGCCCGGCGCATCTACTGGCAACAATCCATCATCCTGCCTAGATCAATTAAACCCGAGCTTGGTCCGCCACGTAATGTTCCTACACGAGGATAAGACGGCTCAAGCAATCTTCACCGCATTGTACGTACCTTCGGACGGTAATTAAGCACTACAGTACTATAAATCACGCGGAAAAGATACTGAAACGTTTATAACTAAATGGTATTTGCCTTCGTGAGTCACTCGCGCGTGCCCGTTGTATCCCACCTGAAGATTTACACTTTAACTGTTCTGTTTAAGTAAAAGAAAACCGTGACTAACTGCCGGACACACCGATCTAATAACTGAAAATTCACCCCTTAAAATGGGTATAACGGGGTTCAAATTATACAATGCAGGTATAGTCTAATCAAGAATAACGTTACCTACATTCGTAAAGCTAATTTCGAAATAATTTTCTTGAATTGTTGGAAACATAGAATAATATAATATATGCGTAAACAAAAATAATATATGTAAAATGCAAATATGGAGTGCAGTAAACGAGATCTTGGCGGTAAATATGAGCGTGGCTCTGTAGGTGGCATCACCCAACATAAATATTCGGCGTAACTTATGTGCGCTGTGTCGCGCTGTTCACAGACAAAAACACCTCTGAAACGGAGCTTTGATTTTAAATTCTAATTTTATGAATCGCTTAGTTTGCATATCACAGCATATTTTGGTTAAAATGACTCGAATGTGTATTCCCTGATTAATGGTTGCTAATTTATAATAAACGTTACTCGCATGTGAATTTGGGGCGCAGCGAACACACGACACATGAAAAGTAGTACAACATCAGCATAATCCTGATGATTCGTGTCTTACAAAACCTAATTCGCTGGGTTACTTTCAGCAAGTTGCGTAACTAATGAAGTAACTTGTGACACGGGTCGGGCCCTGGGATCGACGTAATCAAATTAATGAGAAAACTTCACTTCAATTTAGGGTTTCCTACCTCAATCTTTAGGCGGTCAAGTGCTCGACTTGACCGCTACCAAATATCCTAATGGACATGTTGATTGCACTTTGAGTATCTTAAGAAAACCTACTTAAGACTTATTTGTAATAAAACCATCGTTAACGGGATTTCAAAATATGGTTAGCTTTAAAATCACTGGTTATTCAAAATAGTACTTATCATTATTATTTTTAAGCGTAGGTAGGCACGTAAAGAAAGATTATCAACCAAAGTGATAATAACATTAGAGAACAAAGGACACGAATAGAATGAAACGTATCAGATATACGCGTTGTCGGCGACAACTCTGACTAGCTGCGGACCTTTGATCTTCCTTAATTCAATTAAGTAACTGTCATTATAAGAAAGGCGACAATAGAGACAGTAGGTATATACATCGGCACTACTAGGTATTATCTATATATCATTATTTGGGGTGTGGAGAATCCTTATGCATCACCTGCCGCCTGGGGAAAGGGGTTGTGGCAGGATATGTCGGACTCTGCAGACCAGTCTTGTCTTCACTTGCACGGCCATGGAATTTGTTTCATACATAAATTAATAGATACGTTTTGAATCTACTTATTAGAGTTCGAAACAAAACGTTTTTAGAATTGTGAAACATCCTCACATCTAATGGGACATTTTTGGGAATTGTACATTTTGAATACCCTGAACGATCCAAACTGATAGAGACTTTTATGTTTTTCAATAATTACTGTGATAGAAAAAGAACCATTAATTAATTACAATATTTTTCCGCTGTTAATTGCCTATTTGTAATGTATTCTAAACGTCCCTTGATAACAAATGGCATTAATATAATAAAATATCGCTAACAATGTAATGGTTGGTAATACACCAAAAATTTTTTTTTGTAAAAGTAAGAAGCAAGCCTTTAGATAGAATAAGACAGAAACTAAGTCCGAGAACAATGCCGGTATAAAAAAAGTTTCCATAATCGTCGGTACCTAATTGAATTCTGAAGTTGGAACTGTAGGAAGCCTGCTGCACTACTCCAACTTCTAATCATAAATTCCACTGTTATAACATTTAACAAAGTTTCCTGTCATCTACAGAAATTGGCTTCACTCCAATTATCCGTCTTTTTTTCTCGCCGCCTTTAATAGCGGGTGCTAACTGTAACAACAATGTAGGCATTTAGCTTTTGTTAAAACTCCACTTTGCCAGTTATGTTTATGACCTCTCTGTAATAATACCGCGTCTTTTACACAAAACACTAAGTTTTTTGGTGTTTTGCCAAAGTACTGAAAGATTTGTTATTGGCGTTGTACTTACCATATTTAATGAACAAAATTATTTTTTTAAGTCAATACAAGTTTTCTATACAAAGCATAGCGTTGTGTTTGTTGATTCGCTAAAAACATTAACACATAGCTCGAAGAATATATTTTTTATAACTAAATTCTTACATAAAATTAAATCCACGGGTAACACTAGCTAGCGCGGGTAAATTTATTACTAGCGAGCCGCCCTCGCTTTGCTTCGGGTACTATTAATATTTAACATTAGCAATCTGCGAGTAAAAGTCTCGTCAAAATCGGCCTAGCCGTTTCAAAGATTAGCCGGAATAAACCGATAGACAAACAGACAAAAATTTTAAAAATAGATTAGTACCTACTTAGTATATACTTCCATTTATGAATTTAGTGAAAACAGAAACTTCAATTTTATTTATTTTTAGGTATTGGTATAGATGTAAAAAATATTTTTGGGTTAACATTATAAAACGCAATATAACGTTTGCGTCGTTTGTCCACAAAAGCTTTAATCGTCCCAACATTTGTCTCATATCACCACATTTGAACGCATTTACCTGAATAAAAGGGTTGTTTACTTAGATGTTTTGTTAGAAATACTTTTATATTCCCGCACATTTTTTGATTGTGGATGATCACTCGAAAACATGTAAACACAATCGCGCGCGCCGTCCCCACGTTAAAGCGGGTATTGAAGTGTGAAATTCAAAAATCAACTAACATTTTCTAGCCCAGTGAATCACTCATCCCTCCGTAGTCTTTTGCTCGAGACGTGTTTGCTTTTCGCTGAAGAGATTTCCCTTTAGATAAATTCATCGTGTTGATTCGACATTGTTTACACTGGAATCCTTTTAGGTGCGTTTGAACTTTGTTTGTGTTTTTTCTGAGGCAACAAACAGCCTATGAAAACTTAAAATATTTTTTGGTTACATACAAGTAACAAGATTACACTGTGTGTACAAATATCCAGTGTGTTTGTCATCCCCGTGAAATACCAAATAAATTATTAAAATTCCTTTCTCGTTTTTCCTGAAATTGGCAGAGAAAATGCGACCATGGTTTAGAGCTCGCAAACCGGACTTCTGAACTTCAGATAAAAAAGTAATTGGGTTCTTGTATTACACTCTCAGTCAGTAGTAGGTAGTAAGTTTGCAATTAGGACTTGTGCCCGGGGAAGGGGTAGTCGTAAACGCCACTACTACGCTCGAGGACCTGGGTTCGATTCACGGGTCCAGAAAAGTTATATACTTATATAGGGATTTTCTATTAAATTCTCAGTAGCATTTTTAAAGTCGAGTTTAGAAATCATAGCTTATGAGAAATTGGTTCCTACATAGTTGGTGTCAATAAATAGGAAGACTTTAAGTCTAAGAATAAAAAAATATATGCGTCGTGTGCAATGATTAAGTACAAGTTTGTGACAAGTTTATTGCATACTAAATCTTACAGCCAACACTCCTCGCAAAACTTACCTATCTACTTCATACATTCCATGCACACTACACAGCACACAGTCACTTAGTCATAAACATAGACATAATGGTTATATACAAAAACACGTAAAAAAAACAAATAGTTTGTTTATGCAGAAATATTACCCTTTTAAGGTTATAGCCTGGCGATAGTTCGCGTATGACCATAATGTTCTTCGGCGAGCTGTTATTTCCATTAAACGCTTATCTTGAAGATTCATGGCAAGTCCCGGCAAAAATGATGGTCGTTAAAGAAATTGAATACCCTTTCCTCATGCTTAAACTTTCTCATATCCATTTGTTCTCAAGTTTGGTGGCTCACATAACTGGGGTCGTGAGTACTAGGGGTACTAGGTCAACAAGATGGTGTTAACTTTGTTATTAAGTACGTGAAATACAAGTCGTTTCGTTTTACTTCTTACATCTTTTATAAAGTGCTTAAAAGTGCTGCTCTGTTACTCATAATGCTTTTCTTCTTCTTTTGTATTACCTATTGGCGCAGCATCATACGACCCGCCTGATGGTAGCCTATAATCCTATATACGCTTACAACACCAGGGGTATGACTCACGCGTTGCCACACTGTAATACCTAATCTTTTCACAACCTTTTTGTATTATTTATCAATTTTATCATTATAATATTAAAGTTTTCTATTTTAAACTTACAGTTACGAAAATCTTATAAAATATGTTAGGCAAACCTCAAACCTAACTATTAACAATTTCGTATACTTAACGCCAATGAAACTCGCACAGGAGAATACTGCAGAAAGTTCTAGAGATTGTATGAATATGCAGAGCCTTCAAATTGTAAGCGCAAACTTTGACTGACGAATAAGTATGCTTGCTTCTCACTGTCTTCAAGAAAATTTATTATTATTTAGGCATAGTTGAAAACAACGTAACCTACGTACCATGAAACATAAAGCCTGTGTTCCCCGAAGAGTTGGGATTTTTTTACTTTTCATTTTTAACAAACATCATTATAACAAAACACTTCCGTTACAAAATTAACTAAATACTCTTGTACAGTGTCGCTTACATTTGAAAGCTCAATTAAGGCTTTAGACAGTAGAATATTGTCGCTTTTAAGTTGCCACCGGCAATTCACACTCCATCGGCGTATGTAAGTACTTAATCGCTATAATTCTAATGTTAACCAACAAAGTTAGGTAGGTACTACGAAATATAATATTATATTAATATCTAATGTAATACCAGAACTTAGGCCACAGAGTAGCTTAGGCACCTAGATGACCCTTACTTTTCAAAATAACAAACGCAATTCACCTGCATACCCGACATAATATGTTTTGTGACTTCAATGTGACACAAAATATTTGGCCAGCTCTTGCTAATGCAATTTATAATAAAACGTATAAGAAACTGAAACAAACAAACTTGTTTTTAACAGTTTGTATAACAAACTGTTAAAAATTTCAGTCTAAATTGCAACATTTATAACGACCATCTATCGCATCTAGGTAAATAAGATAGCTTAGCAATTTCGAGCACGTAAAAATATCGTCTGGTGACGGCGAAACGGAACTCGGGTTGACAAAAGCAAAATCTCTTTATTACCTACTACTAGTGCGATATCAATCGTCATTCCTTAGAAGATGGAGCCGACGTACGAGATTAGGCATTTAATAAAACATTCATGTTCCTAATTAATCATTTGGCATTTCACATCGACATAAAATATTATAAGGGCCGTTTATGATAGGTACTTTCTGTATTTGTCATTTGGGTTACAAAACACCAATCAATGCAAAAGTTTGTGTACTTTATTCATCTGGCTTTTTACAAAGCTTGAACTGTGAAGACGGCGATTATTATTTTGGCCACGCTTCGCTTCTATTTCACAATTTTATTATCACTACAACTGTACAGTTTATTATCGCACCGGCAAGTTTTTATTAAAGCCAAAGTTTTGATAATATAAAAGGTAGTTTTCTAGAGAACTGACCCAATGTTCAAAATTTATGTGTGAATAAACAAAGGGCAGTTAAAGCAAATTCTTTGTTTTATTCAGTAAATGTCTATATAACTACCTACGTACACAAAACAAAACAGATCGGTTTACAGGGCACACCAACGTAGATGTTGGTGTGCGTAAACTCAATGCGTTCATTACTTCGCCTATTTACTAGTGTTAGCTTTACAATAACCCGTTGCCACGCACACACTTGCAATTTCTTGTTGCTTCACATTATATATGAAACAAAGAATATGAAACATAAATTGTATATGCAAGCAGCAGGTGTGACATTAGTCTTATGATCAAATCACGCCGGCCCGGCGCTAACTTTTTGCATTATTGAATTTTAATTTTTGTTTTTTACCTGATAATAAGAACATTATTCCAGAAAAAATTATATATGGAAGAAAATATTAAACAATGTGTAATATGATAACAACAATATTTATTGACATGGTTTTTTTAAATTATAAATACAAATTATAAAGTATGTTTCATGACAAATATTCTAAGTGGGACAAGAATTCACTTTGTTTTTCATATTCAAGAGGGTAATTTATTTATTAATGATATGAATAAAGATGTTAGTAAGTTAGATAATAAGATACTGGCGATCCTAAATTGTAATCTCACTAACAATAACATCAATCATGTAATACAAATTACTCCCTGATATTTTTAATAGCCGATTGGTGCGCCATCACTATCTATTTTATAAAACATCCAAGTAACCTTGACTGGTATTGCGACCACCTCCCTGCACTAATTCACCGGTACCCATTGATGACATCCATCCCCAATAACCCAACGTAATGCGGCCACTAGACCTGCATGGAATAATATTTTTTTTGTTATAGCGTTCACCATCTTTTCGCCATAATATTTTACGACCGTCCTTGTCCGACTTAAAACATTTTTCATCGCTAAATATAACTATATTATTGCACCAATCAAAATCCAAATATTCTCTTGCGAAGCGAACCCGGTTTTGCATGTGAATATCAGACAGTAATATTTTCTTGGCTGGCCTACGACATTTCACACCAGCTGCACGCAAGTGGTTCCGCACAGTTTGTAACGTCACGTCATGTTTAGTCGCCGTGGAACGAGTAGTGAGGAAGGGCTCAGCCAAATGCGTAGCAACTATATCACGGTGCCGTGCATTGGTATCTGTATGTGCAAATCCAGCCTTTGGTCCCGGTCGGCAAGGATCAATGCTTCCCGAATCTGCATAACGATGGACCCACAATTGCACAGTTCTTCTCTGTGAACAATAATTAAATATTGTTACATAAAACATCAATAAACAAGATGTGTATTATTGAAACATAATAAACTTCTAAACGTAATAATAATATTTTGTTACTCACCGATATCTTTAAACGCCTCGCAATTTCACTAATTGAAACGTTTTGCTCATGAAAAATAATTATCTCAGCTCTTAAAAGTGTAGTTAAGTGATTCATATTGATTCACAAATAATAGCACTTCTCAAAATACGCAGGGTATAATGTCTAAAAACGTAACAAAAGCTCGATAGTCAATAGCATTATGACGATGAAATTAAACTACTAACATATTATGATTTGTCATTTTTAGAGGGTAGCCCATTAATATAATCCAAACCAAATATAAAGAAGACTTGCTAATACTATACCATGAGTTGTTGTTCAACTCATTGTATAGTATTAGCAAGTCTCTTTACAAATGTAAAATATTTCTTTACAAAATATATTCTTTACAAATGTAAAATATTTTTTAAAACATACAAAAAGTTGAGCCGTTGGTAATAAGATTCAATCTTACGGTGCCGGCGACAAGAAGCGCACGCTCAACTAATGCGCCACAGTGGAGTCTGATTCATTAGCTAAATTTATGCATCATATTCCCTGCAACTTTAAAATGACAAGAAATTGCAAATGTGTGCTAACACTGGTAAATAGGCGAAGTAATGAACGCATTGAGTTTACGCACACCAACATCTACGTTGGTGTGCCCTGTAAACCGATCTGTTTTGTTTTGTGTACCTATACAGTATGAATAATAGGTACCTACGTGTAGGCACAGCATTATGGTGAAGGTAAGCTTAATATATTTATGTGAGTAGGTAGGCATTTATTTTGTAAAAATGTTTGGTACCTTATTTCTATGTGACATGTCCTTGTCCTCATGTACAAAAACAATGTGTCTGTCGCTAAATTCGGCTTCACTATTGATGCAATGACTAAGCGCGGGTAGCAGCCGTAGCAGGATCGATCCCCGAACGGAACAAAATTTTTACATAGCTAAATGTAGCTAGAATTTTCCGGGGCGTTTATGTACTATGTGAGCATTAGATACCTACCTACGTTTAGATAGACAGATTAGAGAGACGACTGAATTAACACATTATCCCGATCACGAGTTCACACACAACATTTTACGCGTGGGTAGTGCAAATACTAGGGTATTCATACCTAATACTTAGCCTTACTTAGCCTACGCTGAACACAGATACAAGTTACCTAACAAAATAAAATTTCGTAGAAGGTGAATTCATAGATAGTCTGCATATATTCAGTAACCAGTAACAGAATGTTGAGAGTTTTAATTTTAGTAGGTACACCTTTCAGAGCATATTTCTAAAAGTAGGAGATCAAACTTTTTGAAATTCTAAATTTGGCAGGCAGGATTCGAACCAGCATCTTCTGTTTGAATATGTAGGTACCTACACTAGACGCTATGACCTCTAAGCCACCACGAGTCCTATCCGCCAAGTCAAAATTTTACCTACGAAATTCCCGCCAGCCGATTTTTTCCTACATTAAAATAACTAATAATCTTGGCATGGAAAATGCAAAAAAATACAAAAAGATAGAGACTGCCTCTTAGTACCTACCTACCTATCTTCTTATCTAAATCTCGTCTACAAAAAGACCAGAATAGCTCTTGTCGCGACAATCGTAGGAGGGATCCAAATAATGTAGGCTTGATGTTTCAGGTTCCAGTGCTAATGGATGACATCATAAACTACCTAGGTAGGTAATACAAAAGTGCTCCTCTGCTACTGCTATCATTTTTATAGATAGTCCTTTCAAAGGTTCCATGATTCGGTTACTTTTATTTTTTAAATCTCATTATTTAGTAAGAACCTACCTGTAGGTGCTTGTACCATAATCTTAAAAAAACTACCTTTTCTCTCAGTCTAAAAATACAAAAAGCATTTTCCAATCGAGTGGCTCAGCTCGGCGAGGTTCCTCATTTACATACATCGTTGAAACTTTTGTTCGATTGAAGTCCATCCTGCCAAAATGCGGACGGTGTGAATTTTAAAAGAATGCCGTTGTAATTGTGATTCGAGTGGTTAAAAGCTTTTTTGGAGAAAATCTCAACATGCCATCACTCCTGTTTTGTCCCGAAGAGTTAGGTAGGTACTACCTAATGTAATTACCCACAGTTCACTGGTAGGTAGGTATGTTTGGGTTCCATGTAATAGTGAGTGAGCCTCTTGCCATTTGCAGTTAGCCGGGCACAAATTCAAACTTCGAGATGAAAAACCAAGTACTTAGGTAACACTTTTGTAGACCTGTGCCGAATCGAACCTAGGGCCTCCAGCGTAGTGTTCCCGCTTAGAACCACTAGACTAACAAGGCAAAAAATTACAAAATACAACCTTCATTTAGTTTGCGATAGTCACACCGCGTTGAGGTGTCAAAAATTAACGATATGTATGATTAGAGCATGTCGCTGGTCGATATTGTTAAAAACAATGTTTTCGTAAAGCAATTTCTGATACTTACTTTGGTACTGTTGAAAATACAGTGCAGAGTTCTGCAGTTTGGAACGAAACTCTAAATTTCTCCAGGGATCACTCCCCCACGTCTAGAAAAATTGGTTTTTGTAGATAAACATGAGCTGAAGAAATTAATTTTTAAAATGCTGTAAGTACCTTTGAACGTTGCACTGTCAAGGGAATAGGGCAGCTTTGTCTTCAGTAGATTAAATTAGGGTACTTTCCAGTGAGCCTTAATTCGAACCTCCTAGAGATTGCTTTGTAGTAAGACTACACGCTCTAGGAATACTTCTTTGCTAGCGTAGAAAACTAGAAAATGCTGTAGTTAGACGATTTTCAATTTTGACATGCGAATAAGTATGTAGGTGATCTCAATTAAACTAGTTTTGTTTGAAACTAAGATCGTTTTAATCGTATATGTGTAGCGTAGATCTACACACAAGGCAAGTTAGGGACCGCCATCACATAAACTGAAACTGTAACAGTAAACAAGTCTTAACAAAGTTTTGTGGTTAAGTTGTACGGTCTCTTAGTGTTGCGTACAATTCTATTGTTTAGCATGAATAACTAAGCGGGAAGATAGTGTGACCACCGTTATTTATTGGCTATTAACAGCCCAACTTCATTTGCTACATTACCGAATTAAACACTATTTCAATGATCATAATTTCATTCTGCTTGAACGAATATGAATAGAACTTTTGTGCCGCGAACAAGTGGGAGCCTGTGTAGCAACCTCTTTATTTATTAAACGTGTTTTTTCCTATGTAGGTAATAAGTAGCTAAGAGTATTGTATTGCCTTAAGTAGAGTTAATGCAATATTAAATACAAGACCTAGTATGATTTCGAGTTCTTTAAAACAGATTGATAAATTGGGACAAAGGCAGGAAGATGATGATGATGATTTTCGTCTACCAGTATAACGTTCATTTTCAATAGAAATTCGTGGTGGTCCCTAGTAGCTTAGTAAGTTGATAGTTCTTCAGATTCAGACATATCATAAACATAAACATTTATATAACAACATTAACTGCCAGATTTTACAACATACAAATTAAAGCTCGATTGAAATGTTGCCATGATCGACAAGATCAAATAATATAAATTGGCATTTAATCATCTGGAGACTTTCGAGTATCATAGAAAAGTATGGTCTACTAATAAATTAAACCAAAAGCCAGGCCTTACTGTATGCGTCGAGTGTTGAGAGTAGTAGTAGATAGATGGACCCCTCGCAGAAGGCTCTCGCTTCGCGTTATATTGCAATCGAACGCAGCAGGTAATACGTAATAATAGGTAAAGCTAATAATTAAACTTTAATTGATACTAAATGTAAATGAAATAACTAAATCCTATAAATCGTTATCTTGACCTTACTGTAAATAAGCGTGTGACCATATGACGTGATTAAAAATCCAATCTGTACACTGTTTTATATTTAGCTTACAATAAATAAAAATGAAATATAACTACATTTACAAAGCTAAAAGCTAGTCTTTAGATTTTATTTTAATTCTTAGACTAAGATCTATGATGACTGTTTTCTTGAATAAATCTACCAGGTCACTTCGAACATGCGACTTGATTTGCTGTAGGCGTCCACCACCTGCGCCTGCTATTAACCTTAACAATCTTTCATTTGGACACTCTACTTGTACAGAACATAGTATCTTATCCTCTTCTTCAATCTCTTCATAGTATTCAAGCTCTACATTCAGTTTGTACGGGATTTCCTGTGCTAGAAAGTCTAAAAACTTAGCTCTAACAGCTTCCTTAATTAGCATTTCTGGTTTCTGGTCTGTCCACTCAGTGGGAGAATACTGGAATCCGGCAACTTTTGCATTGCTTATAAGATATTCCTGAAATTATTATAAGCTGAAATCATTATTTTGAACAATTTTTGTCACTATAGAACTAACATATTAATTTATAAATTAGCATAAGTAACATACCATCACATCTTTATTCCCCAAAATAAATATTACTATTTCTATAAAGTTCAGGTCTGCCTAACCTTGCTGTAACAATGTACACCCACATTTCATTGGTATGTTTAGGTCCCATGTTATACGGGGCCAACCTATTGCCATCAATTGGGCACAAATCCAGGCTCTGAGCTGCTACTGGGAATTTTACAGAAAAACCCAACAACACAGCTTGACCTGGGAATCGAACCCAAGACTTCCAGCATAGCAGTCGCATTCGCGTTGGGACCCCTAGACCAGGCAGTCATTAACATTAGCAGAAGTAATAATATCTAAACTTACAATTTTGATCATAACTGCTGAAGATAGTAAGCAGCAATGGGGGGAAATACTATGGTTATTATGTTAAAAGTTAAAAAACATAACTACATAGCTAGTAGTGTACAGAAACTTTATAGGGACCAAGGAAAATGTCCATAATTTGCACCATAATTAGCTCTCACCTTAATGTCATTCACTCCATCACCATTTAATGCTGATACTAGAAAAACATCAGAAAATTTACTATATCCCTTTAGTGTATTACTTTTTTGACTCTTTCCAGTTCCAGGGATGGGATTACCAGCTATGCATCCATTGGTAAGACTTCTAATCACTAATAACAATTGTTTTTTGGATTTTAATTTATCAACCTGTAAAGAAAAATTAATAGGTAATAATAATAAATATATTTCTAATCACAGTACCATTGGTCTAGTGTTCAAATATGGCAGAAGGTTTTAGGGGTACATTTAATAGAAATGGTTTTTTTTATAAATAAATTTGAATAAATTATTGAATTGAAGATGACAATTTTATTTGTCTACTGAATGTAAACATAGAATCAACTTACTTTGTTGAGTATTAAAAAACTTGGTGTTTCTGCAATAGTTTCCAGCATATGTATAATATCAGAGTGTAGAAAGTCTTTTGTGAATCTATTAGAAACATCATGAACAACACCAATAACATCGGCACATCTTAAACTTTTGTGACATGCTCCAATCATTGAATCTGGCAAATTGTATCTGAAATTGTTATATTATTATTATAAATAGTTGTTTTTATACAAACTTGATAACTTCCTATTATAATTATTTCACAATAATATTGAAACACATCTTGACATCTACAAAGTCTGTCTTGCTATTTGGTGATTAGTTTTACTTACTACATAAATACACCATTTACTTCATATCTGTATTTTATACTCTATTACATTGACAACATAAAGAGGACTAACTTACTTCCTCTTTTCTTTCTCAGTAACTATGCCAGGAGTGTCTAAAAATATTATCTGTGTATCATTTTCATAACACATAGCCCTGACTAATTTCGTTGTTGTGTGTACTTTGTTTGAAGCGGCACAAATCTGTAATAGACCAAGGTTTTGCAAAATTTTGTTTTTGATTTGCATGTGTATGATATAAATAACAGAAACAGCACTGGTAAATTATTTTATAGGTTATAATGAACATTTTGTACAGACCTTTCTTTCCGTTATTTTATTAATGAGTGTACTTTTACCGGAATTTGGAGCCCCAATAATAGCTACATTAACAACTTTGCCCAGATTCCTTTTGGTAGCACATTCAGGTTGGGTTGAATAAAAGGCTGCTTCAAATTTGAATGTTTTACTATATGTAAGACGTAAGACACGTAATGCAAAAGGCAACATCTTTGATTTTTTTAATAACAGAAACGATTTATTTGGATATAATTATTTTCAATGCCGTGATTTTACTTCATTCATTGTGAAATTAATATTCAAATTAACAAAACTAAATTATTCAATTGTGAATTGTTTACACAACCCAAGAAGCAAGAGAAGTCCAAGATCTATGTATGTCAAATGTCAAATGTCATAACATAAGTCACATTTGACAATTGACAATTTATTGAATGCATCCGAATTTTGAACAACATATTGAACTAGCGATGGGCGATTGTTACTAAAAAATTGTATTGGCATGTGTTCGAATTTCAATTTATTCGTTATCCGGATAAAACAATCGAATTACTATCAAACAATCGAATTAATTTAGTAATAATGTTTAGAACTAGTTAATCGTATGACCATCGAACAATCGAATGCATTTAGTAATTACCTTAAGAACTAGTAACTCGTATGACTATCGAACAATTGAATGAAGTTAGTAATTACTAAACTAGTAGTTATTCGAATAACTTGCCCTATCGAATAATTCGATAGTTTTTAGTAATAATCGCTCATCGCTATATTGAACACGCCCAATGTATTGATGTATCCGACATTCCGACCGAAAGATCCACAGCGTGGTTATGGGTTATATACATAGACATAATAATATATAAAAATACTACACTGTGTTCAATACCAAGAAGAAAGACCACACTAACAATAAATCAAACAATAATATCATGTGTAGACGAAAATGTTTACAAAAACACCACTTGAAATACGACACCACGATAAGATTCTCAAGATGTTTCTTATACGTCATATGGCTAATATTCAGAGACGATGCTAAGCATAAACTCAGGCTTCCTTATGTCAATTGTCATACAAATTTGACATACGGAAGCATAAGTTCATGTTGAGTCTCGTTTCTGAAAAATAATCATTCTACTAACGTACAGTTCGCGCCAAACTTATTGTCCGGGTTGAAGTTGGCACGATCTAACTATAGCCCGGCCGTAAAAATCGGAGAAAGAAAAATATTGGATTTAAATTATTTAAAACGACAGCCTACGACTTGAACTTCCGTATTTATTTATTACAATCTAATAATATTCTTTCTCCGTTTTTTCCGGCTGAGTTAAAGTTAGCTAGTGCCAACTTCAACCCGGACAATAAGTTTGGCGCGAACTGTACTACGGATTCTTTTTCTTTGTCAATTTTTTATTTATGCTATGTAAACCTTAGATTAATAACAACAACATTTACATCTTAGATTAATAACATTAATGTTATTAATCTAAGATGTAAACTATTCCTTTGTATAATAGTAACAAGATTTTCCACTGGTTGTAATAATTATAAAAAATATTTATTCAAGTGTAGACAGAATTTCAAGGCCTTTTTTACAGCTGATTTTCATAGTCATACTCATAGAATAATATGTTATATGGTCATACTCTTAGATTAATAACATAGGTCATACTTACCATATTTCGATCGAAATAATGTTTCTAATAGGGTAATGAAAGTCTTATTATTCCAATATGATAACATTTCTAAATAGATGTCATAGAAAAAAAAAATCGGATGACTTATCGATATTTGAATTGGGACATGTAAGTGTAGAACTTTTCTGTAACGGCTTTGAGTACCTAGATAAAGGAAAAGGTTTTTTGGAATGTTTCTTTACATTATATATATTACTAGCTGTCCCGGCAAACGTTGTTTTGCCATATAGGGGTGGGTCATTTTAGGGGGATGAAAAATAGATGTTGGCCGATTCTCATAGATACCGGATAAGCACACAAAATTTCATACAAATCGGTCCAGCCGTTTCGGAGGAGTATGGCAACTAAAACTGTGACACGAGAATTTTATATATTAGATGTAAAAAAAAAAGTTATTTTTAGCCCCCGACGCAAAAACGATGGGGTGTTATAAGTTTGACGTGTCTGTGTGTGTGCGTGTGTATGTCTGTGGCATCGTAGCTCCCCAACGGATGGACCGATTTTGATTGTTTTTTTATTTGAAAGGTTAATTAGTCGGGAGTGTTCTTAGCTATGTTAGATGAAAATCGGTCCAAGATGGCCGCCGCTACAAGACAGCGGATTACATATTTTTTCACAACTCCGTCAATATGGGTATCAAATGAAAGGGCTTAACTAGTAGAATAATATACACTATAGTCCGTTTTTTAATCTCAGAGACTAAACTGACACATGCAACTGTCAAAATTACAAATAATGATACCAGCTTTTTTGTATAGGGTTGTACCTACGATACCGGTTTGTTGAATCGTAACTTTTAGACGATTAGTTTAAAAATTTTCTATTCCAAATCGTATAATTAAAGACCAAATTAATTAAAATTGTCCGAATGCACAATAAAGTCTATGAAAGTTAAGTCGTCGTAGAGTTTTAAGTACCAAATGATGTAAAATTACCTACCAAAAAAAAACTAAGAAAGGACTTTAATAAATTTAGTCTTATTTAATTTAATTTAATTTATTTAATTAACTACAACGGATCCACCAATTACAGTAACTAAAAAAAAGCCTAAGTTTATTAAAATCTACAAAACAAAACAAAGCAAAGTAAATAAAAGAAGGTAAAAACACTTTCATACCTTCCTCTCACAGTACTTCTGACATACCAATATAATCTTCGTCCACTCATCCGCAAACAGATCACCTGTTGGATTAGAATCCAAGAGATCGTTTAGCGCGGCCAGGGTGCGAGGAATTGGCGACTTAGCATGTGCAACGGTACGGCATGGGGGTACGGCAAACAGCCTGTGTTTCTTGCCCCGGCAGTAATTGTCTGGGACAAAAAAGCACGCCAGCACGCGAAGCAGATCAGGAGCGTCAATAGCGCCACGGAGCGTCTTGCAGGCTATTGTGAGCTGATCTCGAGCTCGCCTTACCTCTAGCGAGTTATATCCGAGGCAACCCAGTAAGAATTTTGTCGGATAGAGGTAAGGATAGTAGCCACGTGTATGCCTATAAAGGTACCTTAGGAACGCTTTTTGGACTTTTTCCAATAAGAGTGCGTAGGTACCTTCATGAGGATGCCACACGCAAGAGCTGGTTTCCAGCCTGCTACGTACCAATGCATTAAATATTATTTTGATGGCATGAGCGGTGCGAAACTCGCGGCAATTGCGCAGAACAAAACCTAACCTTTGGTAGGATTTTTTGGCTACCAGCACCATATGGTCATGGAAGGTGAGCTTTCGGTCAAATGTGACTCCCAGGTCTTTCATTGCTATCGATTTCGTGATGGTGTTGTTATTTAAATTATATTCAAAATTAACTGGGTGCCGCATTCGACCGAATGTCATAGCGAAGCATTTGGATGAATTAAACTCCATCTTGTTGTCTACACTCCACTTATATATCGCATCTATGTCTTGCTGCAGCGCCAAACTGTCACGCTCAGAGTTTATTTCTAGGTACAGTTTCAAGTCGTCAGCATACAAGAGACATCTTGCATGAAGCAGAACTTGAGGAAGATCATTGACCATGATAAGAAATAACAAAGGCCCCAAAATTGAGCCTTGACTCACGCCGGAACGCGTGTGATAGGTACCTGATACGTACATACCAAGCCTAACAAACTGCCGACGATCACGTAGGTAGTCTGCAAAGAAACGAAGGAGAGAAGGTGTGAACCCTATTTTGCTAAGCTTAGCTAGCAGCATGTCATTGTTAACCCTGTCAAACGCCTTCCGGAAGTCAAAGTAAAGTACGTCTACCTGACGCCCACGGTCCAAACTAGAAGATATATAATCGACTAGCGTCAGGAGGTTTGTATCAACTGACCTTTTGCTTCTGAACCCATGTTGCTCATTACAAAGATACTTGTTTATTTGCTCGTAGACAGCATTATGGAGGATGTGCTCGAAGACTTTCGCTGGAGAAGACAGGATTGCGATAGGGCGGTATTCTTCAACGGAACTTTTGTTTTGGGTTTTAGGGATAGGTGTAACTCTAGAAACTTTCCATTCAGCGGGATATGTACCTGTCTGCAAGGCTAAATTTAAAATGTGGCAAAGAGGATTAACGAAAATATTTTTTAGGTCTTTAATTATGAAGGGGGGGATATTGTCGGGGCCAACAGAACTGTTAGGTTTAAGATTATCTATGCCTTTTACAATGTCTTTATGGCACAAGGGGGGTATACTTATGTAATTACTGTTACAGAAATGGTCAGACGAACAGATAGATTCAGCATTAAGCTTGGGAACGTCAGGCAGAAAAACTGTTGAGAAAAATTCAGCAAAAGCCTCGGCCGCCTTACTACCCGAAAACGTTAATCCCTTGTATGTTATGTTCGGTTCGAATCCACCTTTGGATCGCAGGCTGGAAATGTGTGACCAGAATTGCCGAGGGTTGTGTTTAATTTTATTCTCAATATTTCTCATGTATGAGGAATACGCATTTGCAACACGGGCTTTAAGGCTTGACCTGAGACCAGAAAATAGCGAATACGCGCTAACGCATTTAGTTAGTTTCCATTTTTTATGGAGTTTTAACTTGAGCTTTAGATCTTGGATGATATCGCTTGTAAACCATATAGGATATCGCCTATTTGCCGATTTCCGTCTAAATTTTTTGGGCATGCACTTATCGAAAAAATTATATATAATGCTATAAAACTTGAGAGTAGCCTCTTTTACGTCCGTTGACTCCAAAACCTCCTCCCAGATATATTCGTCAGAGAATAATAAATAGAGCTGTTCGAAATCGCATTTGCTGAAGTTCCAATCCTTGGCACTGTCGATATTGCTGGGCTCAACTGACTCAGAGCAATGATTTACATCGACTCTTACCTCAATGTGTAGTGCCGGGTGATATGCATCCGGGGGTACTATACCTTCGGTAGCAGTGACGAATGTTTCTGGTTCGCTACCGTTCTCCTGGACCAAAACAACATCTAACATACCTCCATGCGAATTCGTCACAACGTTCATCTCATTCAGACTACAAAATGACAAAAAGTAACAATAATAATTCTTAATATTTAGCGACACACTAATTAAATTTAAGTCGCCTAAAATTATAACAAGGCCTTTTAAATTATTTATAAACTCTTCTACTTTACAAAACCATCTCATATACTCATCATCGCTTGCACTAGGTTTAATATATACAACACATACGTGAACAGAGCGCCCGCACCATGCAAAGTCAGCCCATAAGTCCTCACCACTGTCTGTTTCGAGATCATGGCGGCGGCATAGCACGATGGGCGCACGTGCAGCGAGCATCACCCCTCCGCACGGTGTTCCGCGGTCACGTCGTATCACATTCCAGTCGCCGGTCGCCAGTTCCCCAACTGCAATAGAGTCATCAAGAAAGGTCTCTGTTGCGGCAATCAAGTTATGTTCCAGCTGTAATAAGTTCGTTCTCCACGTCGACAATTTGGTTTTAAGACCACGGACATTTTGATACAGCATATTAATGTTCTTAATCTTGCTAAGAGGCTGATTAGGCACGAAATGTCTGGTGGGCTGGTTGGGCCTTTACAAATGCCTTATGGTTACTAATATGTCTCGGGTTCTCATAAGTAATCCATGTATTTAATCTCGCGTTCATTGGCCATACATCTACAGAAAAGCATTTTTCAAAATAAATAACGGGGACACCAATCTTGAACGATTTGTAACTTCCCCTAGCCCGCAGCTCTTCGACCGTACATGTGCCAGTGGGGCACAGTTGTCGCAGGTAGTCACGAATCTCATCGGTGCTGGACTCCATATTCCACAAATGCAGATGTTTACGTGGTTCTACTGCTCTTAGGGTAGTGATGTTGGGTCCAGCGATACCGTATAATGATGCAGGTTTCCGGAATTTCTTTTTCTTCACTTCCGTCCAGCTTTGATCGTCAGCAGTAACACGAGTGCATCTGTCGGTAGCAGTGCCATGGGCAGGGGAGGTGATTTCATCAGCAGCTAAGGAATGGTCATTGACCACAGAAGCGCGGTCATCGGCGGGAGATTCATAGACATCCTCATTAACCAATCCCAATGATTCAGTCCTGCGCACTTCAAGAATGGCTGGGTTATCTTTAATGACGACAGTCTGGTTCGAGCCGGTAGGTACGGGTACTTTAGCAGCAGCTTTTCTAGGTTTCCTTTTCTGTTTTCTGGCACGCTGCGTAGTTTGTACCGGTGTAGGCCAGTCCAGAGCCAGAGGTGTGAGCTGAAGTTGTTGCTGAGTGGTTACAGTGTGAGGTGGCTGATTAGTAGTAACACAGAGGGATTCCTGCTGGCCAACATTTATACCAGTTCTTAGTAGGGCATTGTTTTGCTTTAACTGGGTATTAAGAAGGTCAATTTGGGAACTGTATCCGGTCAATTTACTTTCGTAATTTGTAACAAGAGACACAGCTTTGCTAAGTTGTTCTTTTAATATTTCCATCTCAAGCCGTAATTTACTCATTTCAAATGCGAGTTCCTGAAATTCAACCTGGTTTTGTGCGTTTTGTATCTCGGGTACTTTTTTCCTAAACGTAATATTCGGATCACTGTTTTGAGTTAAAGCAATGCTGCTGTCATCACTTTTTCCTCCGGCAGGACAGACACATTCTGGGCAAATCCATGTAGTTGAGTGTTCTTCAGTCGCGATAATTTCGCCTGAACATTGAATGTGATATGTTCGTTTGCACATATCCAAAGTACAGCTGAGAAATTCATCTCCGTCAAATATAAAGCCTCGGCAGGTGGCACAATTTATATTTGTTACATGGGGCTTCTTAGAAAGAGCTACATTGGGAGCAATGGGCGAAGAAAAACTTGAATGATTACTTGAAAGACTTACTGGCCGGGTTGATCTGATTGGAGTATCAGTATTATCAAGTTTCGGTTGTTTAATCAAGCATTCAGGACATTTCCAATTACCACGACATTCAGCGTTCTTCAGGTTATTTTTATTTATATTAGCACAAATGAGATCATATAATTTGAAGCAAGTAAAGCATTGCACGCTGTCTTCACCTTCTAAAGCGCTCAAACATCCCGCGCAATTATTTGTTGACATCGTAATCAGACAACGTACGTTTCACGGCAAATTTTATTATTCTTTGTTGTTTTAAATTTGTAGTAGGTATTTATAATAATTAAATATATTTATTTTATTTTACAATTCACTGCTTGACATTGTATCCATAGCAACCTCCATGTTATATAATAATGTTCCAACGAGGTAAAAAAGTATTAGAAAACTATATCAATCGCTGTAAAAAAGTTTTAGAAATCTATGTTGATTTCGCTGTCGTTATTTAGTCCTTCAAAACTCTACCTAATCCGACTCATGATTATTACGTTTTAAATAAGACCTACTATTTTTTTCAGGATAACTTAATGTAAAAAACCGACACTTCAATTTATTAGCGATAATTTTCGATAGAGGCACATTACTATTTAAGAAATGCAAAAAACTGGTATCCCACGTAATGTCACTTTAGTCTCTGAGATTAAAAAACAGACTATATAAATGACATGACATTATATGACATATTAATATGTTATATTTGTAATCCAAGATGGCCACCACCACAAAATGGCAAATTACATTTCGTGTCGTGGGTTTTCTAAATTTATAATTTAGGTTAGGTTATTGTCATTATAGGATTGTTGATAGTATTGTTACTGTACCTAAATAAAGGATTTTTTTTATTATTTACTAACAATTGTTTTATTGTTTTGTTTTCTACCGTGGGGAAAAAGGCGAGTGTGTATGTATGTATGTACTCACATCCCCTAATACCTACTGCTGATTGTAGGACTCTGATAGTAGAACTAAAAGTAGAACGAAAGAAGTAGATACTAGTAGCAGCAATAAAATGAAAACAATATTTTCTTATAAAAATATTTTTATTTAAAAAAATGTAAAAAATGTATATAAATTGTAAAAAAAACAATTCTACTGTCAATCTCATACAAAATACTCATATTATACATAACTTCCACTTCTGACACAAATACCTATCAAACAATTATCTATGGACAATTTTACAGAAAATGCAAGTGAAGCAACGAGCAAGCAAGCAAGCAATTACGTTGTATGATATTTTTTACAGTACGTCCGATATAACTTGGCGAGTCTGAACACAGGCTCTGCGAACTTCCGCGCAAGTACACTCGTGAAGAACACGGTTATTATCAGATAAACAAACATTCGAAGAGAAAATATCTAATACATAATAAGGACTGACGCAAATAACAAAATAAACTCAAAACCACTTAACAAAAACACACACAACAACAAATATGACAACAATTACACTTAGCAACTAACAAAGATAACAAAAAACATAACGAAATAAAACAACGAAAACTTTTGTTACCGACTGTGGTCGAGACAGGGATGGCGATACGAACACCAAAAGTGTGACTGAGATATAATACCTCGTACGTGATCAGCAGTCCGGTACTCGAACCGCTAGACCACAGACGTCGTCAAATTGTACCAATTGTCCATAAATAATCTATGCCCTTTGTTAAGTAAGGGACCAATAAGCTTTTTCACAATTGCGGTGCTCTTTAGGACCAGAGGGTCGTGAATCAAGTCCACACTGGCTTGCCTCCTCGTGTACACGAAAAAGGACCACAAGTATCCAGTGGCACTTTCGCAAAGTTCAAAAGTTTTGATCCCGAACTTTACAGCCTTCGACCGAATGTATTCCCGGATGTTCAATCTGCCTTTCCAAAGAGTAAGACTTTCGTCTATACAAATGTCTTGCGACAGTACGTAATTTGCCTGAAACGTGGCATTCAAGTGATCTAATATAGGCCTCAGACAATATAATCGGTCGGAGCTTGCAGCAGGGTCACTGGTGATTGGGCACGCATCATCGAATATGGCCGGATCCACATCCGCAAAATGGAAAGCTGTGCACAGGTAGTCATACCTCTTTGCTGTGAAGAGCTTCCGGAAGATCTCCGTCCCAAGTATCGAATCTGTAGCGAAGCAACTACGGATAGTAGACATCTTAATTATGCCGAGCATCATCCAGAAGGCAAAGATACACAACACTTCGTGAGCATTAGTGGGATACCACTCAGACTGGAATCTAGGCGACGGAATCTTTTCAGCATACCGGTTCGTTTCGCTGACAATCGGTTTACGATGCTATCGTCCCAATAAGAACGAAAAGCATCGTATGGGGTGCAATGATTGATAACCGAACCCGTAATCTGAGGTGTAAATAGCTCCTCAGTTGGCCGAAAGGAATCCATGGGAGACCATTCGAACTGAGCAGCCTCGTCAGCAAGAAGCGAATTATCCCTTCCATCAGTGGCATCCTGGTATAATTCATCTTCATCTTTACTCTCGCTCGTGTCCCCATCTATTTCCCTTTCCCTGTCGTCAACATTGTGCGCTTGCCTTTCACACAGCTGTTGCGCTCTCGTCTCTCGCCTCCTAATAACATCCATCACTATGTTTCGAAGATTGGAGGGGACATCTTCGTTGGTCCACACCTCTTCAATGGGGTGGCCAACTACCCATCGGGAATCCCCCAACCCCTGACGACGCCCATCTCCGCGGCCTCCTCGCTGCGTACGCCCACGCCCTCTACCACGCCTTCCTCTTCCACCACTCATCACTCTAACTCTGATGTTCCTGCTTGCGCTCACACTTGCATAACTCTCACTTTCATCCCTTTCATTCATCTCATCTACATTCCCCTTAACATTTTCCCTATCTCCTGCACTCTCAACCTCATTTTCAGTCTCCGGCACATACACATCAAATAGGGCGCGCACATCGGGATCCCAAAAAAGCAGCTGGTGCTTGCCGTTCCCAGACTGCGGCTGCTCGCCGTTCCCAGACTGCGGCTGCTCGCCATCCGCTGACTCCAGCTCCCGCCCCGACTCGTCAAATATGGCGATGACGTGCCCTGCCGGAGACGGCGCTCTGAAATAAATTACAGTGATGGATGGACTGGGCAAGAAAGGATATGAACACAGGGGACTTGAATGACGAGATGAGGGCTAAAAGAGATTTATGCAAGAAAAATTATATACTGCGCCGACCCTGAATAAATTGCGATAAGGCCAGTAGGATGACGATGATGTATTGAGAATGCCAACTATGATATAAATACTTACGAATCCTGGCTCGCAGCTACAGTTTCGTCGCCGCCGTGATGCCCGTGGGGGGAACAGGTTCGTGTCCGGGCTGGCACGGGCCGGCTCGTGCCGGTACACCTCCTCATATAAGAAATTTGGGAAGAGTCTACGAAGTCTTCCGGACCCTTCCCATCGCCGTAGAGGTACCGCAGGAAACACTTGGGCACCTCACCGTCCTCCCCGACGTTCCATACATCCCCCGAACCGCTCATTTTGACTGATGAAATTACAATAATAATATCGTAATGAATAATCGTACAGTTATAACATATGTAATGCGTATCATAATAAATAAAAGAAAGTAATAGTTTCTGCCTACCTCTGTGGGAAAAGGGCGTGAGTGTATGTAAATAAAGTACAATAAACTAAAATGATAGTTTATTTTATTTTATTTACATATTTACATACACTCACGCCCTTTTCCCACAGGGGTAGGCAGAAACTATCATTTTAGTTATTACGATACGCATTTAAATAATGCGTAATAAATAAAATACAATTAATATAAGAAAGTAATAGTTTCTGCCTACCTCTGTGGGAAAAGGGCGTGAGTGTATGTAAATATGTAAATAAAATAAAAATAAGTAAATAAATACTATCCATGTATTTATAACATTGATATACACAATAATTATCTACATGGTAAAAAATCCCTTCGAAAAACAAAAACTTATGTCGATACATCATAATGTATGTCGATACATCGTAATAGATGTATCTTCACTATCGAATATACCCCACCAAAAAGATTGTATCACATCCTCAACCTATTATAGATAGCCCGGCCCCCTAGACAACGGTCAATATTGCATATATGAATTTCATGGACAGATGCGTCATAGCGGAGGACTGAATTCAAATTGTACCGTTTTTATTTTCACTGTATTTTTGTGTAATTTTTACTGAAATATAATAACATTTGCTATATGTTAATGCTAAATAAGTAATATGCGGCTTATTTCAACAGTTTTTAGACAAATTTATACAGAAAACAAAAGAAAAAGTATGAAGTTGGCCGACGATTTTCAAACTTGAAAAACATAAAAATTACGATGATACTTGAAAATATAATATGGTACAAGGCTATTATTATGAAAATCACACATTTTATACCACTTTTAGATTCTTGCACTTACCTTATAAAAAATCCACAAAAGTAGGTACGGAGCACAAACCAAGCGTTGCACAAGATGCACAGATTAAAGATTATTCTAATCTATGGCACAGATTACTGCATTACATTTTCTCAGCTATATAATGTACTCTGTAATTACATTGTAGCAAGCTAGATGTATTCGGCCCGGCCACAAGACGGCGAGAAAAGAAAGAGTCACTTCGAGTTCGAGTGTTCTCCACAAAAAAAAAAGACGAAACGATCATGGAACGAAACTTGAAAAGGAGTCTGCATCACAGATTACTATGCATTTACCGTTCTCCTCTATGGTTATAAGTTGTTTGCACAAAAGGTTATTGATCCTTTAGAAAATACGTTTCAAAGTGACCAAGACGCAGAAAAAGTTGGATGGTTTTGATCATTAAAAAATTACAATAACATTTGAAAATCTAATTAGGTACAAGGCTTTATTATCAGCAAAATCACATATTTACATACGATTTATGTAAGATTCTTGCACATATCAGAATATCGTCCCACTAAAATTAATTTTTGAATGTTGCAATCCGATGGTCCTTGACGTGCCCTAAAGATGATCATAAGTTGTTCAAACAAAAGTAGGCTCTATCTGACGACGTCTGTGGTCTAGTGGTTCCAGTACCGGACTGCTGATCACGAGGTCGTGAGTTCGATTCCCACAAGACACAAATATTGATGTGATGAATAAAAGTATTTGTGTTTGTCTAGGTGTTTCCTATGTATAATAAGTATGTATTTACAAAAAAAAAGTATATAAGTATTATATCCATTGTCTAGTATCCATAGTACAAGCTCTGCTTAGTTTGGGACTAGATAGTGCTGTGTAAAAATGCCCCAGGATATTTATTTACTATTTATTATTTTATTATCTCTTAGAAAATACGCTTCAAAGTTGGATGGGCGCGGGAAAAAGGGCCTGGTCTGAGCAGTGTTGCAAAACCTACCGATTTTTCGGAAGATCTACCGATTTTGACAATGATTTACCGAAATACCGATTTATGGTCAGGGATTATTGGGAATTTTACAGAAAACCCAACAACACTGCTCGACCTGGGGATCGAACTCAGGATCTCTTCGGGAGTCACGCTTGGGACCACTAGTCCAACGAGACAGTAAATTTAATTATTTTCGCGAAATTTTTTGACGCCTTTCCATAGAAGCAATAATTGACTAACTTCATACGAAGAGGTTAATTGGAGATGATAACTGTTGATTTGAATATTTCTAAAATTTTAATATGATTGCTACGATGTTATCAGAGAGGTGGTGGTGGTGGTATTACTTACATAGGTCTGATGCACCTCCTATCCTGTCCTTTGTGCCCCGCTACTTGCAATCAAAGCGACCTCTGCGCTGCCACTGACGATGCTGTGGAAGTGGCGAAGTTTTGGGCACACCAAATTTAATTTAAAAAATCGTACCATCGACACGAAGAAGAAGAGAGGTGGTATCAGTACATTTTTTTATAAGAGTATTAAGTTTTAGATTGTAAAAATATGATGGCATGTATCGTATTCGTATAAAGATTACAACTGAAATCTCCCGCATTCTACCGATTTTTAGCTGGCAGCCCGAAAACCTCCCGAAAAATTTATTCTTGGTTTTGCAACACTGCAACTGAGGTCTGATACAATCTACGGCCGTAAAATAAATAATAAAAAAAAAGGTCTGATACAACTCTTTCAAGAAAACCAGAAAAATAAATTTACCTTCCTCTGAGATGATATGTATAATTTAAATAAAGCCAGTTAGTTCAACATTCAAGCAAGAAATGCCATTGAATATCAAGTGAAGTGTAGTTGTAGTTGCCCTACGAAAGTGTTTAGCGCGACAATCCGCGACAAGCGAGAGTTGACTTAATTAAGTTTTATTTAATTCGAAAGTGGCGAAACTGTCGAAAAACAAAGCTGCAATATAAAATGTTCAGTCTCTATCGTAAAATAGATATAGTATATTCAGTGTTCTCTTGAAATATTATATGTCTGCATCGACAAGTTTATAGACATCTAGATATTATAAGAATTAAATTAGGTATTCTCAAGTATTCCTTTTTCTGAACAGCAAAAAAGGATGTGTGATCTGATCCTCTATCTCTGAAGGAATTTGGAAAAAGAAGGTGTATGCTCTATTTGAAAATCGCCGGCATGATTTTCATCAGGTATAGTTTTGCTACTTGCTTAAACTTTCGTCCTTTTTAACCCTGATTGTTATTGTGTTAATGTGTTTTGTTGCTCTTATCCTCAGACTACATTATTTTAAACTATTATTATTGTACCATGTCTTATTACTTTTTATACCTACTTATTTTGTTTTTTATTTTCCAGAAATGTCAGAGATAAAGTATAAAAATCAAATTTTGGCCGCTATAGATCACTTGCGTTCACGTAAATCTCGTCCCGATATAAATAGAATTTGCAAGTTTATGTTAAAGTGTTATAAAGTTGCACCTAAAGACACTAAAGCAGATCTTAAACGTTGCCTGAAGGAAAAAAGTATATTTAAAGTTGATTATAAAGATAATGTAAGCTATAGGAACGCTGCTAAGTGGCGAAAAAAATCAATCCTAAACCACAGTGAGTTGAACCTGTATGAGTCTATTCAGCTTGTAAGAAGTCTCATAGTCTGAGAGAGAACATGTCCAGACGCTTGTGGCCATGGCCATACCATTAAATTTAAAGGTTTTGGAAAATAATGTACACATTTTAAGTATCATATAATTTTCTTGTTTTTAGAAATGTCATCAGCTGCAACAAGTGAACGACGGGTTATAACATCTGCAATAGCAACCTTAATTTATCAGGATCAAAGTTATTTGGAAAATGGCATTGCTTTTGATGATCTTGTCTCAGCAGCTGCTTCGCAAGGATCAAAATATTCAAAGAAACAACTTGAAACTATTGTTAACAAAGAATTATCTTCTGGAAGTTTAGTTAAGTTACAGAATGGTAACTTGGCTCTGGGTCCTGCTGATCATGATGGTGATAGCTCAGATAGCTCTAGATTTGATAACAATATAGATTGCAATACAAAGGTTAATATTTTTTTATTTTATACTTATGCACAATCACAGACATTTAACATATTTCCAGTGGGTAACAGAGGCTAAGATCTATGTAATAGAGGGCAAGCCTATTATCATTAATCCATTGAATACTGAAAGTAGGCTTCAGATCAAATCCAGTGATCACCAAGCTACGTAATATAGCGTAGATCGCATTAAATGAGTTAACTGGGCACAAATTCAAGTTGCTATTGGGATATTCATATAAAAACCCAAGATGCCTGCACTGTCATTTGAGATCAATCCTCAGCAAAACCTTTTCAAATTAAACCTGAATCCCCTTATAAACTATTTCTTATGAGTGTAAACCTTCAGAAAAAGATCTAACATCAATAAGTTAGATCTGTTTCTAAAGATATTGAAGATATCCTTAGTATACTGTACATGCTGACATTCTGTTGTCTATCAGTAAAATTGCTCAGTTTAGCCACTGAGCAATGTTACTGGTTTCAATTCATATTTATAACAGATTCATAGCAGATTAGGTGTGGCCTGCTTAAATAAACTACAGTATGAATCAGCTGGGGTTAAAACATGACTAGCGTCTAGCACACATGAGTTTGTGTCAATGTAGTTTGGATTTAAATAAAAAAGGACTAATTTTATTTCTTAGACTATAGTTTAAAAAAATAAATGTTTTTGTCATAATATGACAACTGTCAAATTACTATGTTTACAAAAAATCAAAGTAAATTTCCTTTATCCTAATTTCAGATGACTTCATCAGCTAACTCTTCATGCAGATCTTCTCCTCAAAGGATGAGGGGAAGACCAAAAAAACGAGGTGGTGGATCTTCTAGCAATGGCATTAGTAGCAGCACCTCCCGAAACGCAGGTGTGCGTGTCGGCGAAAGACGTAAAATGGCTAAAAAGGTGTTTGATCCATCAGACAACAATGTACCAAGCAAACGAAAACGAGGGCGTCCAGTGGGGTCACTCAATAAAAGCACAATCAAGAAGCGACTTATGACTATCTCTGCAGGACTCAAGTCGGATGTTGAGGGTACAGCATTATCAGAAAGCCAACTATCTTTAGATGGAAGTGGTGATGAAATGGATCAAGAAGAGTCTTTACCACATGAGACATCAGGAGTTTGTTCAGTTTGCCTTGTGCAAAAACCTCGTGGTTCTAACGACAGATTAGTCGAATGTCGTGACTGTAACAATAAAGCTCATTTGAGCTGTCTCCAATCAGGGTCTGGTATATTAAAACCCCGACCCGACAATACGTGGCAGTGTCCACACTGCAAAACATGTGTGGTCTGTTGTGAAACAAATGATGCTGTAAGTATAGCTGTCTACCTATTTCTTTCCTTTATAACACTAAGGGCTGTGCACACCACATTTTTAAACGCTCCGTTGATGCGCGTATTAGAAACGTGCGACACCGACAAGCGCGTTAGCATCGCGTCTGTATCGCAACAAACGCGTTTTTGCGTTTTTTAATATCCCAGTAAATGTAGTTTGCACACCAAGTGTGCAAAAAAATTGGCGATTTTTTTTATCATGGAAATTCGTAAAACTATATTTTTCCTGCTCTAATTTGCAAAAATTGTAGGGTAACGAAAAGGGTGGCAATAATAGTCATATATGCACCCGCATACTGCTCATTTTTGCATGGGTTGCATTCTAATTATGGGAGAGGATATACACAGGTGCGCAAAGGTCTACAGGCTGCGTCTGTATCGCTACAAACGCGCTTTGCTTCGCTTTGATGGAATAATACAACATTAATCATAATCTAATATTTGTTTATATTTCAGGGTATTTTAACAGTGTGTAGTATTTGTTCTGACGCTTATCATGCACTTTGTCATAGTCCACGTATACCAGAAAGACTAAAAGCATGGGACCAATGGGAGTGTAATAATTGTTTAGAATCTCGACCTACTGTAGTAGGGTCACCTGCAATACGTAGAAGTATGGAATATAATGCACAGAGCTTGCCTTCTGTCGACCCATTTCTTAAACCACATGAGCTTGACAGAGCTCCCTCAAAACTTGTAGAGGACTTGCCCATTGATCCAAGTATACCAGACATTACCAACTGGACAACTGATGATGTTTTTGAATATTTTACAAAGTACTTGCCCGAAGCTGCCCCCATTCTTAAAGAACAGGTAAATGAACAGTCGTTGAACAGCACAGTATAAAAATACATATAATCTAAGGTATATTTTACTTTCGCTATACATTCCTAGAAAATAATATCAATTATGATATTATGCCCTTTCTAATAAAAAAATATCAAATCGGACCACTGTCGAAAGTACGTAATACATAGCGAGAAATTACTTTTAGTTTACCAAGGACATGCATACCTGATTAAGATCAAAATTAACAAACACATGATGTAACATGTGTTTGCTAATGTTTGAGGATTTCCCTAAGATTCCATATTTAGATTTAGAAAAATGTATTTATTTTTACGAGATTGATAATTTATTAAATAAATTAAAACCACAAAATACAGCAGTCCGCCATGTTAAGTTTTTTTTTTTTTTTTTTTTTATATAATAAATAATGCAATCTGTCTCGTTGTGGACATTCAGCAGTACGTTTATTATTGGTTGTAATAATCATTTGTGGTCCGGGTCCAGTGATCCGGCCACTTCAGTAAAATAGGCAGTATCTACACTGCCCTTGTTTGTTCTGCTGTGTCATTGACATTAGATCATAAATCTATAGGCATTTTCCTGTCAAGTCTGGAGAGTATGGCTCTCGGTTTCATCAGCTCGACTACAAGCTCGTTCACGTGGTTTGAAATACGATCTCTGTATTTGGGCATTGCTCTCCTTATTTCCTCCCTTATTGTAGGAATTCCTAAATCGTGGTGCAACCTCTCGTTGGTGAGGTACCAAGGTGAGTTAGTTATAATTCTTAGTAGTTTCGATTGGAATCTCTGTAATATTTCCAGATTGGAATTTGCAGCAGTACCCCACAGTTGTATGCCATATGTCCAAGTTGGTTTCAGAATGCACTTATATATAAGTAGTTTATTTTCCAGTGACAGCTTGGAATTTTTGTTTAGCAACCAATAGTATTTCCTGAATTGTAGGCTGAGTGCTTTACGCTTAGTGAATATGTGTTTTTTCCAAGTAAGTCTTCTATCTAAGTAGAGTCCAAGATATTTAGCCTCCTCAGCTTGAGGTATATCAATGTTGTTCAATGTTACAGGTGGGCAAGTCTCTTTCCTTAGTGTGTAGGTGACATGGACCGACTTAGTTTCGTTGGCTCTAATACGCCATCTTTTAAGCCAGGAGGAGATATGGTCCAGGCTCTCTTGTAGCAGATCGGTTGCTTTAGAAGCCACTTTATCGACGGCAAGAATAGCCGTATCATCAGCAAATGTACCCACCTTTACGCCATCAGTGACTGGCAGGTCCGACGTAAAAAGTAGGTATAGTGTAGGACCCAGGACGCTGCCTTGAGGGACTCCAGCAAAGATCTCCTGGAGGTCTGAAGTGTCTTCACCGTGTCTAACAATAAAGCGGCGCTCGTATAAATATGACTGTAGGAACAAAAAGTAATTTATTGGGAGCATTTCCTTTATCTTATATAAAAGGCCCTCATGCCACACGCGATCAAAGGCTTGAGATATGTCTAAGAATGCTGCTGAGCAATACTCCTTATTTTCAAAGCAGTTGTATATGTCATCGACAAGTCTATGAATTTGTTCAATCGTGCCATGGCCGTGCCTAAATCCGAATTGATGGTTCGGGATGAGCTTCCTTTCTTTGATTAAGGGGTTCATTCTGCTCAGGAACAGTATTTCGAGTACTTTTGAGGTTATCGGCAGAAGGCTTATTGGCCGATAAGATTTCGGTTCTTCAGCACTTTTTCCTGGCTTTAGTATCATGATGATTTCTGCTACCTTCCACTGGGGCGGGACGTAGTTTCTCCATAGTATCGCATTATAAATCTGCGTCAGCACTATCATACCCTCCGCTGGCAATTCCCTTAGGGCCTTCGCCGTTATCAGGTCATAGCCAGGTGCTTTATGTTGGTCTAGTTTTAGTATTGCACCATGTACCTCAGCTTTAGTAAATCTAACCATAGGTGGGTCGAGCTGGTTAGTTGTAGCTAGCACTTTTGAAACTTCATTAACTGGGTCCATAGGACCTTCGTTGTCGTTTGGCTTAAATACCTCTTTCAGATACATGGCAAAGGTTGTCGCCTTTTCTTTATCACTAACGGCCCATGTACAATCAGGCTTGCGTATAGGAGGCAGGTGTAATTTGGGTTGCTTTAATTTCTTTGTGGCCTTCCACAGAGAATAGTCTGTTGCCCGCGTGGCGTCTAAGGTGGTAAGGTATTTTTCGACGCCTGAATTTTTGTATTCAAACAGAGTTTGTTTTAGTTTTGCTGTAATGTAATTAAGCCTTTTCTTATCTTCAGGGTGTCTCGTACTCTGCCAGGTCTTTCTGGCAGAGCGTTTTTCAGTGATCATGCCTCGTATGGTTTGTGGGCAAACATTTGAGATAGAATAAAGTTGCTCAGGTGTTGCTTCCCATGCCGACATCTGAATACAATTGTTGAAGTGTTCCACTGCCAGCGTGATATCGTCATCTGTTTTAAGCGGTAGTTTTGTGTTTATTGTGGAAGAAACCAGACTGCGGAAAAGGGACCAGTTTGTTTTTTGGCTATGAAGTCTGCATTGTTGCTGCGTCATCGTAGTATTTTTTTTTAGAGTTATTATAACGGGCGAGTGATCAGATGATAGATCCAAGCATGATTTTGCAGATATGTGCGTATCTCCAATACCTTTTGTCACACAGAAATCCATAAGGTCTGGTGTCCGTTTCCTGTCTGAAGGCCAATATGTGGGTTCTCTCGATGACACAACACTTAATTTCAATTCTTGACTTGCCAATAGTAGTTGGCGTCCTTTGGGTGAAGTAACTCGTGACCCCCAGTCTGTATGCTTTGCATTGTAGTCTCCACCAGCTATAAATCTATTTCCGAGGGCTATGAAATAGGCTATATAATCCTCCTTTTTTAGGTTGTGTTTGGGCGGACAGTAAAGTGCGGATACTTTTAATGGCCCAGTACAGCTCTCAATGATAATATTTGTTGCCTGGATCTTATCTAGACAGTAGGGTTGTGCTAGATAGTGTTTAATGGTTGCTTTTATAAGTATCGCAGATCCAGCATGTGCAGAACCATCAGGGTGATTTGTATTGTAGAATTTATATTTTGGGATATTGATATAGCTTTTGCTGGTAAAATGGGTTTCAGATATCATCAGTATATCAACATTGTTTTCATATAAAAATGCTTTAACTTCCAAAGCATGTTGTAGCAGCCCGTTGGCATTCCAAATCACTATTTTGAGCTCTGTGATTGTGTAATTTGGCTGGTTAGCATTGCGAGCAGATTGTTCATAGTTGTAAGCTGGTTCATCATTTGTCTCAGCATCTCCATCATATCCTTCATAAAATTTTGATCCTGAGCAGCATTTGGCTCTGTTTCATTTGCATTTTGCTTACTGCCTACTGCGTGGGCATAGGTCGTTTTTGGCGTATTTGGTGTAGTGGGTTTGATTGTTTTGTTTTGAGGGGCCCTTGGTAGCCGTTTTTCGCGGAGGGGAGGGTACTTGATTTTTTGGAGTTCTCTGTATACATTACAGCCCTTATAATTTGCTGGGTGGTTTCCCTCGCACAGGACGCATTTAACATTGCTTAATCTTCCTCTCTTTTCACAGGCCGATGAAGTGTGGTCTCCGGCACATTTGATGCATTTAGGTTTTCTTCGGCAGTATTTCTTGGTGTGGCCATATTGTTGGCAATTAGAACATTGCGGTATTTCTCGTTTTGGGCGTGGTGGTTCAAAGTATATATTGCAATTTAAAAGCCTTTTAATATTATAAATTAGTTTATTATTTGCCTGTGGCTCGAGTTCCACTATAAATATTGGTAATGGCTTCTTGGTGGATCTTTGTTTTATGTTCCAAATATTTGTAACTATATGCCCTTGTTCATTTAATTGTATTTTTATCTCCTCTGTATCCATTGTGGGGTGTATATTTTTTAGAACTACTCTGAAGCTTCTTTCATTTTTGGGTTTGTAAGTGTAGAATTCTGTATCTTTTTCTTCCAATAGTTTCACTATTTTTGGGTAGATTTTGCTGGTATGTGGTTGTATCTTGACTCTATCATTTTGTAGCACCTTTATTGTATAGTTCTCATTTGCATGTGCATTAAGTAGATTTATTAGGGGCTGTATATTTGCTACGTTGTCGATAAATATAGGTGGCGGCTTAGGCTCTTTCGGGATCTCCTTTACTGGCGTTTCTTGCTCTACTTCCAGTTGGGTAAAGCGGTTTGAGGTTTCTATTGTTTGGCTAAGCCAATAAGAATTTATTTTTGTTTGTTTAGATCTGCTTGATATTTCGGGACTCGACCTTTGCCGCTTTTTATTGGTTATTTCAGTCCACTTTTCATCTTGTGTATTCTCGTATGTGTGAGCAGTGTGGGTGGTATCGATTTGATCCTGTTCTGCTGATAGGTCAATTATGTCTTTGGGTTGGGACACGTTGCTGATAGAGTTTGATCTCTGTCTGTTTGTAAATAAACTCCTGTGAAATACTTGTTGAGTGTATTCTTTGGTTTTTTCTCTTGGTTTTGTAGTTGATTCTGTCGTCGATGTCTTTAAGCGAAAATCGCCCCCCCCAGAATCCGAGGGGCGGCCTGAGCACTGTCCCGCCTCTAGGGCACGACACTGCTCAGGGAGGGATTCTCCGCATCTCACGGTACCCTCCTGGGGTAGTTTGTTTTGTCTTTCCGCCATTTCATGAGGTTTGCTGATCCACAGCGTTGTCTTTGTTTCGGGTAAGATCCCTTAGGCCGCGTCTTCCTGGACTCAAGGCACGCCCATGCCTACTGGTTTTGGTTCGCGCTAGGTATTTCATTTTCCTAGTACCACCCATATCTGTTAAGTTAAACATGTTAAGTTAAACACCAATCAGAGTGAATGACGTCACGACTATGTAAGCATTCTAGACGTATGAACTTGGATGATATTTGCACTTTTAATTGCGTTTTACGCGTATTTCGTGATTTCCATCGATCAGTTCCCTAGTTTTGTGTTCTCAAAACATGGTGGACCAAGCTATACAAAGGCATCTAGAGTTGAGAGAGTTGTTGGGGGAGTTTTGCCCGCAAACAAAGACTTTTGTTCAGCAGAATTTAGAAATGTCAAAATAACATTGTAAATATACAACAATCTAAAATCTTTATCAACAATAACTCAAAAGTACAAAGCTCGTAAAATAACTTTTAATAAAAATAACTTCGTAGGTTAGGTATGTTCTTAAAATAAAATATTGTTGTAACCTAAAGCGGCTTCCAGACGTTCTGTTTAAACTGAACAGTTCTAACTGATCAGTTAAATCGTACGTGTGTAGGCAAAACTGAGAACTGTTCAGTTGAACTGATCAGTTAAATCGTACTCAGTATCATACGATTTAACTTATCCGTTCAACTGATCAGTTAGAACTGTTCAGTTAAAACTGAATGTTTGGAAGCCGCTTTAGGTTGTAAAAGATACCTATGTATCTGTGACTGTAGTACTAGTGACTTATTGATATCATTGTTTTAGATCAACAAAGTTATGTTCATTTACAATTTATGATAAGTAATTCGTTATACAAAGTGGATTTTAGGTAAAAACTTACATCAAAATGATCTTCACAGAAATAAATAGGAGAATTTGGACATATAGCTGTTGGATCTCGCCGTGCAAGATTTAGCCACTTAATTCTATTTTTTTTGTAGCGTGGAACGTAAACAAATAGTTTGTTAGGAGTTTTTATTGACGTATAAACGCACACGGGGTTGCACACCACTTATAAACTTTGTTATTCATATTTAACACACAAAATAACTTAAATAACTGATTTGTTGCTTTCGCTCTCTAGGTAGTGTTTACGACTTACTGTCTATTTACATTTAAGTGACGTCACAAACGACGCCATGACACGGGCGGCCGTTTTGGAGCGACTGTAAAATTTTAAATTTTAATTGCATTTTTCGTGTAAATATTTTATTTTCCTGTCGAAAAACTATGTTTTTTCTTAAATATTAGATAATTTGGAATATCATAGAACAGTTTTTGAAAATCAGTCATCATGCCAGATAACAATGTTAGATATGGCTCAAACCAGCTTTTATCATTATAAACATAAATCGGAAACAAGAGACGTCAATGACGTGATGCAAGAAATAATAGCTTTGGATAATCAAGAAAAAAAAATAAGATGAAATAGAAAGGACATAGGCTACTTTTAATTTTATTATGCGAAAAAGGGTTGTAACGGATTAAAATAGGGGATGAAAGTTATAACAAATACGCGGGCGAAGCTGCTGCCGATTTACATTGATACAGTAGCTGGCGCTAGCATCACTGGATACCGGTGCTGGACCAGCACTATATCAATGTAAACATGTTTTATCAATCATCAATGTAAATGGTTGCTGGCAAAGTTAAATTTCCACAATACCTACCTTATTACCTATATATTTTCAGGAATTTGATGGTCAAGCTTTGAGTATGGCGCGGCGTGTTGACATAGTTAGAGGTTTAGGATTGCCTCTAGGTCCAGCATTAGCCCTGTATCGGATCATTGTCAAACTACAGACACGAAAAGATGACTGGACTATGTGTTGGGGTTGACACTGACCCACTAGGTGATGTACTTCTATGAAGTTGTATATATAAGTTAGCTAAATAGCATTTATTACCTATTTTGTATGTATAAACAAAACCAAGTGTGTCAAACTATTATTATATTAATACTTGTCATATTTTTTTACTTTAGTATTTGCTCCCGTATTATTTTATTATGGTAACGGGAAATTGATTGTTAGTCAATTAGTCCGCGGAGTTTATCTAAAAACTGCTCAAACGTTTCGTACGTACTGTTATGTATCGCACACAATTTAAATATCGCTGTTATCTAATTTAAATAGAGGCGCTGACATACTTTAATTGGAAATTGCTCAAGCGTGAAGGATTGATAAATATTCAAATAGAGCTGTTGAACAGAATCATGGTTTCATTTAAATTTCAGCAGCTTTTCGTCTAATCTGGCTGATTTAGTATCATTCCAAGTCCCAAATTTTGCTTCCTACAGAATGAGGAAAGGCCAGCTTTCGTGACCTAAAGTCGGCGATTTTGGTAATAGTGTTATACCTTACGTACGTACGTAAATTCTTTAGATTATCATCTGATCTTAATCATAATCATCAACCCATTAATGGTCCCTCTGCTGGGCACGTAGTCCGGTCAGTGGCGTACTCATGCATATTACGACGATAACAACTTTTATAACTTTTTGAATCGTTATATCTCAGAAACGGTGGCTTGTAAGAAAAAAAAGTATTACTACATTTTTATAGATAATTTTATGATCTACAACCAACTTACTGTTTTGCTGAAAATCGCGAAAAACTCATTTTTTGACCTTTGACCTTGAATAAAAAAAAACCATACACGGGAATGATGGGGAACTTCTAGACATTGTTTATAATTATGTTTTGAACAATTTCACTGAAATTCAGTTTGTTGGGACTTTATGTAACTTCACTCTCATTTTTTGGTCTAAATTGACCGGACAAACGGGTCTTCTTCAGTATGATCTTATTTGACAAGAAAAAAAACATTTAGTTCATTAGCATCTAAACGTTTACACTACACCATCCACGAAAAGTGGTTATCAGCCTTTAACAGTCAGCTTGCAAAACTAATTATTATATAAGGCGGCCTTGATATAATACATATTTATATATATATATATATATATATTGTAAATACATTCTTATAATACATAAGAAACACCCAGGCAAACACAAACCTCGTGATGAGCAGTCTGGTACTAGAGCAACTAAACCACAAGAGGTCAAATCTTTCATCTATACAAATATTATAAAGAGGAATGATTTGATTGCTTGTTCATTCGATAGAATAGGCTCCGAAACGACTGGACCGATAGCAACTTCTTTACCGGGTAACAGGCTATACTATAATATTTTATAGAGGAAAGATTTGATTGTTGGTTTGTATTGAATAGGCTTAAACTCCTGAACCGAATTGAATCTTTCAGTGTAAGATAGCTTTTTATCGAGGAAGGCTATAAGGAAGGATATACCATCACGCTACTAATGTTGCAAAACTATGCAGCACATCCTGTGCGATTGTGACGTCCTGGCGACGAAACGGATGAGTCTTGTCGGCAACGGGTACCCGAAGCCGGAAGATTTTAGGTTCCTTCCTCTCTGAAAAGGACGTCTACCCACTAAAACCAGACGGGCGAACATCACCATTCGGCCGGGGTCATGGGTATGTGAGGACATTCTTTCGAGTCAGCATATATGTATAGTTTTTTTTTTTTTTGCGTCTGAAAATGCTTTATGCACCGTTACGCCGCTCCGGGGAGGACGGCGCGGTGTGTGGGACTCCGCCCTGAAAAGGACGTCTACCCACTAAAAACAGACGGGTGTTCGCCTCATCACCATTCGGCCGAGGTCACGGGTACGTGTGGACATTCTTCCGCGAGCATATATGTATAGTGAGCCAACCTTGGTTGGTTAGACATAATATGTCTAACTTTTAAGGTAACCAACCTTAAAAATTAGACATAATGTCTTAACTTTTAAGGTTGGTAATCATTTTTTTTTCTAAAACAATGCATTATACTATGCGAAGGTGTTTTTATAAAATAATCTTTGTCCATCCAAATAAATACAATATTCATAGAACTGTCCTGTTACTTATAGGTATACTAGCTGTTCCCCGCGGTGTTACTCGTGTTCATCCAATTTTTTCCAATTCCGTGGGAATTTCCCAAAATCCTTTCTTAATGCATAATTTAGTTTAGTGCAACACATTTTATGCTTCTAGACTCGGCGGATTTTTTTCAATTACCTCGGGAACAGCTAGTAATTTATAATAAACTAGCTTTCCGCAAGCGGCTTCGCCCGCGTGGTCTTATGATTTTTTTCCGCGTTTTTGCAACATTTTTCATTGCTCCTCCTCTTCGTAGCGTGATGGTATATACCCTATAGCCTTCCCCTATATATGGGCTATCTAACACTGAAAGATTTTTTCAAATCGGTTCAGTAGTTTCGGAGCCTATTCAATACAAACAAACACAAACAATGAAATATTTCCTCTTTCTTTATTAGTATAGATGACCGGAAGACCCACATGCGGGCGAAGCCGCTGGCCTAGTATCATAGACAAGAAATATTATACTATGGAATCTACATTCTTATAAAAAGATACTTTTCAACTACAATAAAACTCTTTTAATGTTTTATTTTCTTATACTTAACTTAGTGGCATTAATTGTAGTAAAACAATTACTGTAAACGATTCCTGTTTTTGGCGTTAACACAATTTACTGGCTATTTTACAATAGCCTAGATTTTCACTTTAATTTTATTAGGGTTGAACACAACACAATCTGATTAGTGAACAGTTCCACAACACTTAGGACAGCAAAGCTCTATTAGTGGCTATCCTGCATCTACAATAACATAACTTCTATATACCAGAGCCATTGCTTACCATGGATCCAATAGTATTTCCCATCCCAAAACTAAGGTCATGGGAAGCTTAACTTAACAGTTGTCATGCTATAAATAAAATTTTATTTTCAATGTCTGAATCCTTTTCATATAAAATAATTTAATAATCTGAAGTTAATACTTTTCCTTAACCATCTTAAAATTACCAATTCCAATATTACCTTAATAATGTCAAATATTTGAAATATTCCTTCTTCAGATCATTGTTATTGATCATAGTGTTTCATGAATGATAGGAAGATGTTAAAAACCATTGTCGCTACATTTATATATATAACCCTATACTGTGTAGGTAAAAAATAAAAATTAATAAATTGCACTGGAGGCCAATAGAGGCAATCACCCTGAAACAAAAATTATAATGAGGTTCAAACCCATAGGTATATGTTGAAGAGTTGTACAATCACAAGGAAAATTAATATACAATATCTGAAGATACAGCCATTCATTGGAGTAAATAACTTACTGGTGCAGTGTGTTCAAAAACATCAAAGGATATTTTAAAACACTTTTATTTAATATAATAAACAAAGCAGAATCAATTTTCCTTTTCTGTATTTTTCATATTGCAACCAACTTACACAGTAAGGTGCTATTTATAAACAATCATCATTTACGCTTTTTACCTTATGTATCAAAATATTTATTTGGGATTATATTTTATTCAGTCACCCAATTTATATTTCGAGTTCTATTTTCACATCACATATTTTAGATATTGTATTAACTTGTTTGAATCTTCACATATTTTGTGTGTATGTTGATAGAAAAGATTGGATTCTTCATGAACATCAAAATATTCTATTATACTAAAAACATATAGTCCACAGTAACACATTTATGATTGTCACCCAACTATTTAACTTACCAAGTATGAATAAAACATTTTCTCTTTAATTTCTGTTGTACTTTCTAGAAATGTTTTATTTTCTAAAAATCCCATTCCATAAAAAAAACTTATTAATGTTAATGGTGATGCTAGTGTTTGATCACAGAATATTTTCAAAAACACTGTTTTAATATCCACTTTTGGTAGAAGTTTGTCTAAGTAGATATAATAATAGTGATGCATGGGACCCATTGCTGTCCCCACAGTAAACATACGAGCTGAAACAAATAATGATTTTACTGCTTGTTATGTAACCAACATTAAATTGTTAATTTGGTTACATTATGTATAATTTTAGAAATTTTAATTTCTAAATAGGTATTCAATTTGATGCTTTCTTCATAATTTAACCCTAGATCACTAACCATTCGTATAATAGACGACGCGCACCTAGCGCTTTCGCCATTTCGCTAACTTCCCGTTGCCCCCCGCCCCGCACTGTTTTAGTACCTTCCTGGATAGTGAAATTAGTGACCCTAAACCCAGTAAATGTAGTTTGCACACCATGTGTGCAAAAAAGTTGGCGATTTTTTTTATCATGGAAATGCGTAAAACTATATTTTTCCTGCTCTAATTTGCAAAAATTGTAGGGAAACGAAAAGGATGGCAATAATAGTCATATATGCACCCGCATACTGCACATTTTCGCATAAGTTGCATTCTAAGCGCTCATGTATGTTAAGGACTCATTGCGGCTGCACAAGGGCCATTTGTGGCGAACATACAGTTTCTATGTATAATTCCTGCACTGATTAGGATATTTCAATTTTTTTTATTATTATATGATACTTTAAAAGCTTAATTACTGTGAACTTTAATTGGATTTGAAGAAAATTAAACAGATTTTTAAAAGTAATGTTTTTTTTTCGTAGTCTCAGAGACAAAAGGTTAGTTACAGCGTTACTCGAAAATAAGGTTAGTGAGCTAGGGTTAAGAAAACAACAAAAAAAATATTAATGGTGATTATAAAAAGTACAAATTATAAAAACCTGCTCTGCCCCAGTCATATCGTCTTGGTAAAAGTTTTGCTTGATATTCAAATTCTTGTTGTATCAAATCACCTAAAGTCATGCACACTCCAGATGTTATACTGTTTGTAAGTAATAAGTTCTTCTTAAAAAAGAAAGTCACACCTCTGTGGAACATTGATGCTTTCCTCATTTGGACCTTGAGAGGGTTAGCCTGTTTTACTAAAACACTAGTACAGCGTAACAAAAACATTGTTATGGCCTGTAATGACAAAATTACACAGCATTATGTCTTCGGCATTTAATAAAATTAACAAGTTTATTACTGCAATACACTAGTTCAATTCTACATTAATTTGTTATTTTAATATCGCATAGTAAAATTACCGTAACAGATCTTTCTAATATAATTATATAAAATATAATATGGGAACTACGCTGTTACCTTTATGTGTTACAGATCATAATAAAAATAACAAGAAAAAATAAATAATCAAAATTAAACACTGCGCTCTTTAAATATTGCGCCTTTGTACATTTTCATAAAATGAATGAGTAGAATGGAAATTTGTTGACAGACGTCTGACTGTACCAGTGTTGGATTTGGACACGTTCAAAACGATAGTACAAAAAATTTAAAAGGATAGTATTTGTACAAAAATTATAGTACACTATTAATTTTGTTCAAAAGTCATTAAGATCAATACCAATATTTGCAAAATTTATATCTTCCAAGTTTATCAGTTATTCAACATTTTTTTTATCCTTATTAGGAATATAATCAGTACAATTACCACTTTTGCACTACCGCCTTTGAATTGTGTTGCCAGTTCGTGTCATCTTAGCACAGAATAAATAATAACAGAATGGCCACTCTTCGCCCCTCCCTAACGTCAGATACCTCAGGTCCCCCGCATTCTGCCGGTGTTCTTGCCGGATGTATTCCCAACAAACCCTACGCACTCTCACGCACACCATTGCATTTGCACGTGTACGAACGTAATTTTGACAAGTTTGACATTTGGTATTGTAGTGTGCAGCGGTATCGGAAAGTGATCTTAGTACGGTTTATTTACTAAATATTCTCTCACAAAGACAAGACTTTTCGTTTCGAAGGGCAATCGGGAAGAGAAGACAAAGTTATGTGATTGTTTTCCTTCATTAAAAATAATTATATGATTTATTTTTATTTTGTGGTTTCTTAAATATTGGATTGATAGTAAAAGCTTTTTATAGTAGTTATTAATAAAAAGTAATGAAATTATAGTACTTTTCGTACTATCCTGAGACAACTAAGCATGAAATCATAGTACAAATACTATAATTATAGTACGAAATCCAACCCTGGACAGTACCTACTGACTGCTGACTGGACAGCCTTTGTCATCTTGACAGGATAAGATAGACATTACAAAAGTGGGCAGAGATAATATAAATAAATATATAATAGAGAATATATAATAATGTAATAGAGATAATAAAAAGAGTCCATCGAAATGTGTTAAATAGCGGTGGCGTCACAGGAGCATCAGGGTAAATAAAAAACGCTGAAATTAAAAGTCCTAATCCTAATACATAAAGGGACATTTTGTACTACATAATTTTCAACATGTTTCCGCAACATGTCACTCTGTTGGTTCCCTAGTGTATTCGAGTCTTTATTAGAGTAGTATAGGTTAAAGCTTATAAACAAACGATGTACAGTGCACATTATCATAGTGCCAAATTGTACCGCATTAAATTGTGGCCGCAGAAGTTACTCAATTTGTCAAGTTTTTGTATACATTGGCTAAAATATAATGATATTTGTTAGATTCGTCGAAAAAAATAAGCCGTCTGGGAGCTTTCAACGAAAACGCTACCTAAATCCTTTGAGATGTAACAAAGTGAGAAGGTGGAAATTTTCGACACGTATTTTTTTTAATAGTTCCACACCAGCTACTTAGGCTTAAAAATAGTTATAAACGTTTATTTCCATACCACAAATGAAAAATCTATGGGTGAGATATTTATTATTTATCTTCGTTCGTTCGTTCGTCACTTTTCCCTTTTCCGGCTACTTTGTTTAATAAAAAATGTTAAACTAACTAAACAATCCATTGCGCGTTCAAATGGCCAAACGGCTAAATGTAGTCCGGCCAGGTTATTCCGCGCTTACTGTAAGTTAATATATTTATTCCTCGTGTAAATATGGCCTAACACCATACATACCCCTTTATATCTCACTAGCGTCATTATTATTACATCTTTTCCCTTCCTTCCTTCCTTGCTTACCCCCCCCATAGACAAGATTATAGTACTACTTACTATCAGCTGATGAGCTGACAGCTAGGGCTGATTGACATTTACATACCTATATTATGTAGCTTTGATTGACTTTTAAAGTTTTGATTGACATTTTGTGATTTGAATAATAATATCATTTGATTTGATTTCCAATTCTCATTTTTCACAAAAATATAAATACAGAATTACAGAATTTAAAATAAAGAAAACATCAAGACTTGTATCTTGTTGATAATAATTGATATTGTGTAAAATGTCACTGCAAATTGAAAATTTAGATTTTTCTGGTTTATTTAAATTAGATGTGTTATTACACCTCGATATTACTGCCTACAGCTTTTACGAAGTGGGCCAAAAAAAATTCTTTGCATTTACGAGTGATAAAGAATTAGTTTTTATTTATTTAGATACACATTTAGATCGAATTGAGAAAAATTACGACTGGGATTTTTTAGATAATCCAATTTACTGCATGTGTTTTGAACCGAGTGGAACATGGCTCATTATTGTTAGTGAACAGAAGGTTCTCTTAGTACCATTTCTCCCCCTATTCAGTCCACAGAACACTTTTGATCAGAAATGGTCACTTTCAAGAGTCACCGTATTGCCTCTAGGAAATGTTTTAAAACCGACTTCTTTAGTATGTTGGTTAACTAAAGAATCTGAGAATGTTCTAATTATTGGGTCTAAGGTACAATACTTATTGATATACTTTGTACTTTCTTATTTATTTTACATAGCCTTGCATCTGACTACTGTGTCATCTGATGTTGTATTCACTGATGGAGCATGCTTGCCTGAAAGTGACATGAATGCTCCTAGGTTGTATGTATGTAAACACAGACTGGTATGAAATCGCTTAGACTGTGAACAATGTTTATTTTAAATAATTCACCTTATTTCGAATAAATTGTTTTAGTGAAAACCATATTATTAGATAGGAAACTGAACTGGATGTTGTACATGACTACAATTTTGCTATTTCAAATTTTAGCAGCAAACAGTGTTTTTTCTAAGATTGTGTAAATTTTTTTTATCACGATCAAATCAATGTATGTATGGAGTTAATAACTAAATTCTACAACAACCTTGTTACAGACAGGAACCATAACATTTTATTCTCTTGAGTCACAAAGTATTGTGGGAGAGTGTAAAGTTTCTGGAGAGATTACTGATTTGCAAATCTGTTTTGATGATTCATTAGACCTATTGACACTATTGGTAAGTAATAATAATAATAATAATAAATATTTGGGGACATTTTTACACAGTTACACAGCACCATCTAGTCCCAAACTAAGCAGAGCTTGTACTATGGGTACTAGACAATGGATATAATACTTATATTTTTTTTTTGTAAATACATACTTATTATACATAGGAAACACCCAGACAAACACAAATACTTATATTCTTCATCACAAATATTTGTGTCTTGTGGGAATCGAACCCACAACCTCGTGATCAGCAGTCCAGTACTCGAACTTATGTTGTTTATATAAATATGTACTCGAAGTCTTATAATTGTGTTTCTTTTGTCAAATTAGGCTAGGAATCTGTTAACTTTAGGTATCCATGACCATGTATCTTTCATGGTATGGTAAAGTCCAGTACCCCATTTTAATCTGGTACTCCTGCTCCTCCCCTCTTGTTGTCATAGCAACTCAAGCTGCCCTTGCCTGGGTATAACCTAACAAACAAGCCGAGATAATTATTTTCTTGTGATTTTTCTTAGTGCATGAAGAAAGGGTCTTTATTGATCCTTGGAAAGTATGGTAGATGAATTTTAGGGCTGTATAAACAAGAAATATCTCATTGTATCAATACAAAGAAGATTGTATTATGCAACATCGTAACAAACCTAGACTAAGTAGACTTAAATGTCTGGTCCAAAATGTGAAGAAAATATGGAGGTCAATTTAAATCCCTGATAACTTATTACTTCAAATTTTTATTTACTATTTGTTATTTCCAGATATCTGTGGGTCAGGCACAACAAAGTAAATTAGTATTGGAACATAGGTCATTTGGCTATAACTGGCTCCTACAAACCCGAGCACAAAATGACAAAGATAAAAAGGACAGCTTTATGTCATACATCAAACAGCTATCCAAGGATAAAATAACTTTCTTTATACAGGGTGGTTCTAAAGGTAGGTTCTAAAGTAATTGTATTAAAATATTGAGTAGTTATTTTAATTTGGATTTTTTTGGAATCAAGAAAGTTGATATTAGACATTAACACATTAATTACACCATTTTTTTTTTTTTGTATAATTTATGTGTTAATGTTTAATTATAACAATTATTGTAGTTTGTATAATTAGAGTGTTAATGTCTATTGACAGAAAACTTAATAGAACTATAATTGGTTGTACATCCAACACTACTGTTGTCATTTAATATTGTAATATTGTTTAATATTGGACATATATTTTTAGATGAAAAGTCTCAAACTGTTGAGTATGTGTTAAAACCTGCAGAGTATTTGCCTTTGTTCCGTCAAGGCTCCAACAACTGGGCATTGACAGCACAGTATGTAAATGGAAGACATTTCCTCACAGCATTTGAATTAAATGAAGGAACACTTATTGTAAGTTGTTTATATAAAAGTAATGTCTTTAGTCTAATATATTACACATTCTATATCAAATCAGATTTACGTCTTATAAAAATAGTACTTACCTACCTAAGTAATCTAAACTACTACTAGTTGACACAAGAAATCCACAAACACTACTAATTATTTGAAATTTTAGTTAGAAAGCCCTGATGAAGACACTCCATCCAGAACGCTAAGGCCTCATATTAAGAAGGATGGTTTATATGTGCAAGGTTTATGGTCCCAGAGACTTATCTATCTCCTGAGGAAAAAGGAGCTGGAAGTACACTCGGCAAGCTTTTCTGTCATTCAGGTATTTTATTCTAATATTTTTTTGATGTTGTTTGGCTATTACCATCTACCCTTCATTTTGGTTATGTTTTATTGTATAACTACTATTTTAATTTTAGTTCATAGAAGAAAATGATAATAACATACTTAGAAGTTTTGTTTTCAACTACTATGTGGTTCGCATAAATTATCCAATAAAGGTTGCATTGCAGTATACAATACATGTAAAGGATGCTGGTATTTTTGATCTTGATTGTAGGGTGAAGCTTTACTAGGTGCTAAGAGGGAGTATTCAGAGCTTTGGCGCGCAGAGCTGATAGGCGACGTCCGGAGAGCTCACTTGATGACGACCAGGGAGCCTCCCGCCGCGGCGGGCGGCTGGCGCGAGCCTACCTTCATGTATGACCTGCAGCTGCCGCGGTTTAGTCTCGAGCCATGTCTTGTCGTCACTAACAAGGGGGCATACATTCTCAATACTGTGTAAGATATAATTATCTGTTTGATATGTTTTCTATGTCCGTCTAAATCATTTCAGGTTATCCCAGTCGAATAAATAACTCTTTACCCGTAATAATAACTGTAGGAGCGAGCCGTGCGAGTGGCTGGTGGGCGTGATAATGCGCGGCGGCGCGGGCGCAGAGCAGTCGTGCGCGGCGCTAGGCGCAGCGCTGCCCGCCCTGCTGCGCGCCGCCGCCGACATGCTGCTGTCGCGCGGGAAACTGCCGCCCGCGCTCTACCTGTACTCACTCTCACAGGTTCGTTCTACTACCGCTGCGTATGTGCTGCTGTCATGTTCATCTTTTGTGGTGCCGCTCGTCAACAAACCTCTTTCGTTTATGTTTGGCACGTAGCGCTCTCATTAACCATTGTGACCAATATTGTAAAAAACATCAGTTATTTATTTCAGAGTCAACCGGACGGTTGGGTGGCACGTCTTGGCGTTTTTGGTCGACTGGGCGAGTTATCAGCGTATAAACAAACCGGCAATATTGGTGCCCTCGGTGACGTTGCTATAACAGTTAAACTCTTAGCCTGTTTGCTCCATATGAGCAACGGTATCGAAGACAAGATTGACTCGTAAGTAAAAAAATAACAATAAGTTAATATACAAATATTTATTTATAATAGAGCGGCCAATTGAAAACTTTACAGTTGACACTTTTATTTATTTATATATCATCATTTCAGAGACGTCAAACTGACTGCAATAACTCCTATCGAACTGCAGGAGTTAACATGTTTTGCCGCAGCAGTGGGACTCTGGGATGTGGTTCCTGTTTTCAGCATTCATCGAGGATACCCTAACTTATTATTAAAAGCATTAAAATCCCGAAGCAATATGTGTCGTGGAGCTGTTGATTGTCTATTGAGACAAAGGTGCCTTGTACCACTCTTATTAGAAGAAAACGGACAATGGCTATTCGATTACATTGTAGAAAACTGTGATAAATTTGATACCACAATTTTGAAGGTAAATACATATAAAAAAATTTAAGAAGTAAGGATTGTTATAAGCAATATATTTCTAAACAGTACCTATTTATATTGCAGTGCTTGTGTTTGTGGTTAAATCCTTTACAAGATCAACTACGCCCAGTGATGCGTGATTTGAAGCAGGGAATATCTTCGATTTATGTGAGTATAATTATGTATTGATAATAACCATTATTTAAAAAGTACATCATAATTTTAAGACCTCCATCAAAATTGTTTCAGACGACGAGATTGCAACAATTGATAGCAACCTTTGTTCATGTCGCTTGTGCAATTGAGGCTAGGGAGCCATGTTCAGAAATACACTTGGAAGTGACACAAAATCCTGAAACTTGGAAGAACCAGTTCTCGCCTAAGAAGGCGTTGAGTTGCGGACTGTCTCACTGGGCGGTTGCCGACGACGGCAATGCTAAGATAATGATGACGGACACGCCGATTAACACAGAAGTGATCGGGAGGGTCGTAGATGTGGCGTGTGGCAGACATCACACCTTGGTGCTCACAGAAAATGGGGTATGGGTTCTAGTTGTTGTTGCTAATGACAAAAATCACCGTTGCCGTACCTATAGTGTGTTCGTTCTGAAATAGTTCTTGTGCCATTGAGATATAGAGTAATTTTCTTAGTTGTTCCAATCATTTTGAACAGCGTATGTCCCGATATATCTGATGCTGACTGTACATTCAGTATTTAAGTGTACCAATTATAGCGATTATCTACACTTTTCTTGGTGATGTATCTTCATATTTTTTTAATAATATTAGGTACTGATTGTCTGATTGATGTCCAAGTGCTGGTTTTGTTTTATTAGTGATGTCAGTGAGACATGCTAGGGCAGCTGAAACTATTCGTTCTTCTTTAGTTCCTCTGTTAACTTTTATATTTTTTTAAAAACGATGTCATAATATGTTATAAAGTAAGGATGAATCGGCCAAATGTTCGTACGCGCTAGAGGTGTGCGCCGATTTAATTTTCGTCGGCGGCGGCGTGATGGCAAAATTTTACCGGCGGCGGCGGCGTAACCGGCGTGAAATCGGCGTCAGTACTTTTGAGTTAGACTTCAAAGAGAAGAAAGACAATTCAGGTTTTATTACCTTCTAGTTTTGAAAAAACAACATAATTACAACATCATCATCATCATATCAGCCAAAAGAGGCTCACTGCTGAACAAAAACCTCCCCCATTGACTTTCACATGGACCGGTCGTATGTTGTCTGCATCCAACGACTCCCAGCGACCTTTACCAGGTCTCCGGTCCGTCTCGTTGGAGGCCGTCCCATGTTGCACTTTCCGGCGCGTGCTCCCCATTCCAGAACCATTCTGCCACAGCAGCCATCAGTTTTACGAGCTATGTGCCCCGCGCACTGCCACTTCAACTTGCTAATCCTTTCGGCTTTATAGGTCATTTGGTTCTTCTACGGATCTCCTCATTTCTGATTTCGTAGCGTAGAGAAATACCAAGCATAGCTCGCTGAGTGACCTTGAGCTTTGCCCCATAGTGAGTGACCACGTCTCTGTGCCATATGTCATCACTGTTAACAGACACTAGTTGAAGACTTTTGTCTTAAGGCATAGTTGTATAGTTGACGTAAAGACGTTGCGAAGTTTCGCGAACGCTGCCCAGCCGAGTCAGATTCGAAGAGTGACCTCTTTCTCGCAATTAAACCTGCCTAGCTGGACGGTTTGTCCTAGATAGACATACTCGTCAACAACTTCGAGAGCAGAGCTCCCAACGGATATTGGGATGGGCACGACATGAGCGTTTGACATAACTTTCGTCTTGCCCATGTTATTTTAAGACCCATCTGCTAGAAAACTGTTGAGGTCATTGAGCATTGTGCTGAGCTCATGAAGCGATTTTGCGATATCGATATCGTCGGCAAATTGAAGATGAGTGATATACTCGCCATTGATGTACTCGCTGGAAGTCGTTGGATGCAAGTGGCATATAACCGGTCCTTGTATGGGGGAGGCCTTTGTTCAGCAGTGAACCTATGTAGGCTGATATGATGATGATGATGATGAAGTGGGGCTACTTGATGAAACGGCTACAGGGTGTGGTTGTGGAAATGTGCCGCAAACAATGGTGCACCTCCTAACCTGTCCTTTGTGCCCCACAACTTGCAATCAAAGGCACCTCTGCGCAGCAACTGACGATAGTATGGAAGTAGCGAAGTTTTGGGCACACCAAATTTAATTTTAAAACGTCGTACCTTGGACACGAAGAAGAAAAACGCTTCGATATACCGATAGTCAATGTGGCATCGCTGCAGAGATTGCAGCATCGCCCAAGTTTCAATCAAAGGCTTTCTCATAGTCCACAAACGCTAAGCAAAGTGGCTGATTACACTCCTGGGTCTTCTGTAAATATGCCGAAGAGTATGGAAGTGGTCTATGGTACTAACCTTTTCGGAAACCGGCTTGTTCCGAAGGCTAGAAGTCATCAAACCTGCGCTCGAGACGATTCGTGATGACCTTTGAAAACAACTTGTAGTCATGACTAAGAAGCGAGATAGGTTCCTCAATAAGGTGTTATCGCCTTTTTTGAAGAAAAGCACCACCACGCATCACCACGCTTCCGGCGTTGTGCTCTCGAGTATGACAGAGTTAAATAGCTTCTGAAGGACTTGATTAGGCGTTTATTTGTCAATGAAATAAACTTAAAAATGCCAATTTCAACGCCAAACGACACGCCGATTTCACGCCGGTCTCACGACCGGCGGCGGCGGCGTGCTTCTGGTCCGCCGGCGGCGGCGGCGTGGCGGCGCGGCGCACACCTCTAGTACGCGCATAACTTCCGAACAACTTCACTAAATTGAATAATTCTTTTTTTTGTTGTGGTTATTATTATTAACAGTTAGTATGGAAAAAATATTAAATAAACGATAGTAAATGTTTTAAAATATCCGAAAAAATAATACTTTATTTCAGGAAAACAATACAATATGAATCTATCTTGTACAGAATAAAAAGAAACTAGGTATAAAGTAAATTACAAAAAACAATCAGATAGCGTTAACGACGGTGTCTGTGCTAGTATAAACTAATGGTGTGTAACTCAGCTCTGAGTCAGCTCAATGAATCAGATCGCACGGGTCTGAGCCGTTGAGCTACAGCTCAGCAACGAAATGACTAGCTCGCGCGGCTCAATTCAGCTCCCTTGAATCTTTGAATCCCTCCACAGACAGATGAGTCAATTGATTCAATTGAGTTGATCTGTGATTCTGATCTACTTGAGGCTTGTTCAGTGACAGTCAATGAGTCCAGAAAGTAAGTTTTTGAACGAGTCCTTCGTTCTGAAACGATTTATTGATTTGTAACTCAAAAAGCTTTGGATTTATTTTTGTCTATTAAATTGAAGTATTAAAATCTCTATTTATTATCATAAATAAATATATCGTATCATAAATATCATCAATAGTGTTAAATTTTAATTTAATTTTTATTATAATTATTAATCAGACCAAGTTTTTTTTAATAGATCCGATAAAAAATCAAACATCAAAGATTCGATGTTTTACTCGATGTATCGGAATAAACGTCGTCAGAGTTAAACGAACTGTCAACTGCCGCAGCTCAGTCGGCTCAATCAGCTCGATTCGGCTCAATTCGGCTCTCAGCTCAATTCGGCTCGCGGCTCGTAGTAGAATCATATACCTATACAGGTACAAACTGAGCTGATCTGCGAGCTGATTCATTGAATCAGCTCACTCACCTGAGTCATGAGCTGATCTGCAGGTCGCGTATTTTTGATGAGTTACCCACCTCTAGTATAAACTGTTAATGAGACAGAAGACTGAGACGTCATCAAAATATTGACAAAACTGACAGACAGTATTGACAGCAAAAAAATATGGCGGTACGAAGTTCGCCGGGTCAGCTAGTAAAGAATAAAAAAGTAGTTATCTGTTTCTATAAAATGTAAACGTTGGTAATATCGGGTAGTGGCAGTTATGTTGATGATTGTGTAGATATACGCGGCGGGCGACAATACATACGGTCAGCTGGGCGTGGGCGCGGCGTGGGGCGGCGGCGTGGGCGAGGCGGCGCGCGCGGCCGGCGCGCTGCGGCGCGTGCCCGCGCTGGCCGCGCCCGCGCCGGCCGCGCTGGCCGCTGTGGCCGCCGGACACTACCACTCCGCCGCCATCGACGTCGGCGGACGACTCTACACTTGGGGGTGAGTCACTGGCACGAGCTAACTTCAACCCGTCCGTAAAAATCAGAGAAAGAAAAATAATTAGTTAATTTTTTTTAAAACGACAGCCTACGACTTGAGCTTTCGTTTTTATTTATTACAGTTTTTTTTTCTACTAATTTTTACGGCCGGGTTACATGACAATAAGTTTGGCGAGAACTGTACACCACGACGCATCATACCATAAAGTTTACCCGTGAATTTTGTAGTACAAGTGTAAACCTCGACATGATTAGGGCATAGAACCGGTTTTTCCCGGTTCTAAAAAACCGGTTTTCCCGGTTCTGAGCGTTTAAAAAAGAACCGGTTCTGAAATTACAAGAACCGGGTTTTTCGGTTCTTTCGGTTCTTGCGATTCTTTGAATAAAACGTTTATAATTTGAATCTGAAAATAATCATAATCTTGTAAATCAACCATAAATGACACCGTAGGTGTATAAAGTGATGTTATTTGTATGCATAGTTTATTATTTCTTCACAATTTCTTTATTTTTTGTATAATTTATACAAAAATTACAGACCCACACTAAAAAAGGTTTATCTGAGGAATCGATCGATATGACTCGTCATTAATTGCTGCTCGTCGGATCAAATGGATATCAATGCAGGTGTTCCCCAGGGGTCAGTACTCTCTGCAACGCTCTTCCTGCTCCACATAGATGATCTGCTGAAACCCAGTATCTTTGGGTACGCAGATGATCGCACCGTCGTAGAGAGTTACACGGACCAGTGGACTGGAAATCCAGTCTAACAGAGGCCATGGTGGATCGCTTGTCCCTTCAGGCAGTCTCGGAATGGGGCGATGCTAATCTGATCAAATTCAACGCTGCCAAGACCCACGCCTGACTGTTTTCTGTCAAAAAGAGCCTATTCAGACTGGCTCCTTCTTTCCGAAATGTATCTGTGCCGATAACTGACTACCTTGAACTCTTGGGCGTTACTTTGACGTCAAACCTTAACTTTGGCTCATCATCATCATCATTCAAGCAGCACGTGTGCTATCGTTTCCTCGGCCATCATGCACGCCCTGCACAGGGGGCGATCTGTAATACCTATAGTATGAAAATGTTTGTTAAGTGAGCAGTGTCCGGTGATAGTCCCCACCACCAGGCGCAGGCTGGCCCTATTCAGATGCAAAAGGTGTCTGGTCAGTTTGCTGTCCAAAGGCATTGCTTCTTTGGCTTTCTATATATATATGAGCCAAAGAAGCAATGCCTATAGAGTCCAAAGCTCAAGTAGCTGCCCAAAATGGGTATCCTCAGCGGTGCGACGTTACTTTACACCGGTACAATTGCTCATATTATATCAAGCACAAGTTCGGTTGTGCATGGAGTACTGTTTACGCATCTTTGGGATGTATCAGCTAAGCACCAGCTCGATGCGTTGGAAACCGTCGAGAAACGTGCCAAGAAGCTCATTGGAAACGACTCTCTTATCCAGGCTAAACTCCAAAATCTAGAACATCGCCGCAAAGTTGCTAGCTAATCGGTTTTTTCCTTATGATCCTGGCCACTCTTACGTTGGACATACAGGAGAAGGTTTCCTGCTATATGTTCCCAGCTATTAAATTGTATTAGTTGCTGAGAATAGCATAGAGGTCAAGAGCAGACTGACAGAGTGGTAGCTGAGAGTGGCAAGTGTCGGTTTAAAAGTAAGCAGAGGCAAGGCATAGTATATTTTCTGTGGTTTCGGTGGCCTTTTCAGTCCTGTAACCATTACTTTGGGCGGCATGTTCTAGCCGGCTCCGACTTTTGATAGGTTAGGTTAATGTTGTAAGCAGAGACGCTAATGACATCGAAATTGCAAGGTACAATAGTGTCAAGTGAAGTACAGAATACTACTATATAATACGAAAGAACATGTAACCAAACACTGAAACTGGAAATTGAATAAGACAGCAAAAGGTTTATTATAAATTTATATGAGAACCGAAAAAAACCGGGTACCCGGTTCTGAAATAGGAACGGAACCGAAAGAACCGGTTCCGAAAAACAGGTCCGGTTCTCGATGCCCTAGACAGGATGTCGTGTCTACGTACTTAAAATACTTGGAGAATACTTTACTAATTTTGCTCTTTTTTATCTTAGATGGGGTGTTCACGGTCAGCTGTGTCATGGCAGCATTGATGACATTTGGTCACCTAAATTGGTTACAAAATTCCAAGGCAGAAAGGTGAGCTCAGCTAAGTACTTAGTATGTAGAATATTAACAAATAGACGTCTCATTATAATAAAGCCGCACTCAAAAACGTCAATTAACGTTAATGTATCGTTAACAAAACACACGTCACAAATAAACGAACAAAACACTTCGCGCCTTAGAGCTACCAAGCGACGACCGTCACTGTGACGTCATAGCTGCCGTGGCGGTCACTCAGTTAACTTTGCTAGTAATTTGGTCAAAACTTCGTAAATTTTTGTACTGTATGTTAAAGATTTCTGAACTCTATAAATCTGCATGCTCAGGGAATACATTCGCATTTTGAACATAAATACGCCATAAATTCCCGAATGTATTGCCAAAATACCAGGCACATTGTCCATCTCTAATGCCGACGAACTATCACTTACTGAGATGATAAAATGTGCTCATAAGGACTGAATTAGATGATTACTTGTGTCAGTTTGAATAGTATAATAGTGTAGTGTATGAGCATAGCAAACAATCTGCGTGGTATATTGATTGGCAGGTGTTGAGCGTGGGTTGCGGCGCGTGCCACACCGTGGTGCTGACGCGCAACGGCGAGGTGTGGGCGGGCGGCGCCGGCGTGTTCGGCCAGCTCGGACACGGCGCGCGCCACAAGGCGGCCGCCGCGCTGCGCGTCTACCTGCCCGACCCCGTCACACAAATCGCCGTCGGATACTTCCACAATGTGACTAGCTAATTTTGCTTACATTTAACATTCGTCAAAATACCAATAATTTTTCCAAAGGTGGAAAGATTTCTAAGCGGGTTAAGGGAAAATCCAATATTTTTTTTTGTGAGACCCTCCGTGGTCTACGTGTAATCAGCCATTACCTTATGCTTCCGTCTTTAGGCTTCCGAAAAGATAAACTAGCTTGATTTGTAACGTCCATTCACCGAAATCGCTGTATATGTGATAGTTGGCGTTAACGAGCAAAGGATGCGTGTGGACGTGGGGCGCCAGCCCGCAGCAGGTGCGTGCGGCGGCGGCGCGGCGCGCGGCCGACACGACGCCTGCACGACACGCTTCCGACACGGCACCGCGACACACTGCCGACACGGCGCCGGCCCCGCAAGCCGTGGAGCCCGCCCACGAGCCGCACTTGCTGCCGCGCCCCCTCGACACCAGTAACGTGCAGGGCGATGTCGTGCAGGTCAGGCGTCTCGCTTTAGTATACCTAACCTACACTAAAATCCTCTCCGTAACACGTTATCGCGCGTTAGAAGCTGATCGCGTCTAACAAGTCAAAAAACGCGTGTTTATTGCTTTCTTGTGCGCTGCGTACCTAATTTGTTGATATTTTATTTTACTTTACTTATACCTGACGCTCGAGCGTGTACGTAAATTATGAACACAAAGGAATTTATTATTTTCTCGAGCGCTTGCTGCGCATGGCAGAACGCGCAGTGCCTTGCAATTTTTGTAAACTGAAATGCAACATTCTTCAAGATCGAAGAAGTGCACCTACATGCGTCAGTACTATTATTTATTCTGTGGTGACGGCATAATTCGAAGCAATAATAGCTCTTAGTGGTAACCAAACCAAAAGATAAGATTCATAGTTTAATTGTTTACTTCAATTTCTAGTTGGCGGCCGGCTGGCACCATTCGTGTATCGTCAATAACGTTGGCACACTATACTCGTGGGGCCTCAACTTTGATGGTCAATTAGGTCAGTTGAATAACTATGCCGATACTAGACATAGTACCTATAAATCCTTACAGCGTTGTTAAATATTTTACAGGAAGTGGTGACAGAAAGCAGATTCTGATACCAACAGAGGTGAAAATACGCACTGATTCTCAACCAGACACTGTTAAAAACGATAGTGCTAAAACCCCTGATGTCGAAACGAAAGACATAAAAACAAGTGCTTTGGTGGCATGCGGAGGAGACTTTACAGTTTATATTGACAACGACGGAAGGATATATTCCACGGGCAACACGCATTTACAGGTAAATAATTATAATTATCTTCAACTGTCTTCTAGCAATAGTTCTTATACGTTTAAAATATTAAACATACATTATTTTTTAGCCCCATAACATCGAAAAAGACAAAAGCGGTAATCGTGTCATAATGATGAAGACAACAAAACGTGTTATAAAAATACCTGCAAATCGAAGCAATAATAAGTTTTTATTCCAACCTATTGATAGACTGGATATCATGTTTCCTTTCGATATTGATGATTTGGAAAGGAAACCTATCGAGCCCAGATTGAACCCATTGGCTTCTATGAATGATTTCAAAAATAAGTCCTGGGCGGACGACGTCATTCTCATACTAAAGCCGTGGTTAAACGAGAAAAACTTCAAAGAAAATTTTAACATGGCAGCTAAGTTTGCTTACCATAACAAAATATATTCAGAGTGTTTAAGATTGTTACTAGAGAATTTAACATTTGAAACAAAATGTGATCAAACGTATGTGACCCACACTACTGCCGAAGATTTAAATATGCCGACAAAAAGTTCCCCAATTAAAGATGAGCACAAATTAATAATCAAGAATATTATTTCTAAGCGTATCAAAGAGGTATCTTTGTCTATTCTGAACGAAGAACCATATCCTGAAATAGACCCAACAACCTACAAGGCTTTACCGTGCTGCTGTGATGAATTAAGTTATCTTCAAAGAGCGATCTCTTCAAAATCGATCACTAACATGTCAGACTGTGACATTTCTACGAAAGCAGCAGATATTATAGATAAATGTATGAGTATTTTTCCTGTAGACGCGGAGTTATGGGAATCATGTCTCCGATTGTCTAAGAATTTCTATATGCAGAACAATTTGTCCATTCCTAAACTAGAGGTAGTGGTACGCAAATATATGGAGTCAAACGCCACAACGATGGCTGCAGCTATTATGTATTCAAATGATTGTACTCAATATAACGAAATATTTTCACCTAAATTTTATTTGAATATGTGTAGTCAAGTGTTAGATACTTGGGGTTGATTCTCATACAACATTTCATACTGCATTCAAGGTTTTGTTTCCTCGAAAAACATTATTCTAAAATGTTTGTTATAATGTAATTATTGGTATTTTTGTTATGGACACACAATTATGTAACTAAAATTAGTTGTAATCATTCGAAGATATACTCATAAAATGTAACTAATAGTACTAATGCTTTGATAGAAAACGATTACGGCTGGCATGGATGGCTTGTCTTATTATCCTTACTTCTCTTTGTGATGTCTTTTAAGAGCGTCGATATTAATAGCGTATTTCCCAGAACGCAGAAGATTCAATGAGATTGTCAAACTCATGAAATTAAAATGTAAAGAAAAAAGCAATTAAATTGGAGTTAGCACAACCCAGGCCCACTCTTGTGACCTGTCATGATCATGGCGAATGTTTCTGTTCCCATGGCCATGATGTATGGGTAATTGAGGGCAAGTGCGGATTTTAGTCAGTGTGCGTATGACATACCTTGCCTTCTTCGTAGGTGGCGAGGATCCATGAGGATTTTCCGCCCGGTTTAGAATGGCTATTGATTTTTTGTGAAATTAAAACTGATCATTTGAACATAAGAAAATATTTCTCTTGACTTTACTTTTGCTTGATGATATTTACTCTACAAACTATTCACAAATTGAAATTAAAATTATGGTAATATAAATATCTACATACTAATAATATTTTGTTATGTTTTTATTTTATATTAATTAACACGTTATATAGTTATTATTCGTTTATTATACTCGTTTTGTGTTGTTACTAATTTTAATGTAGGATTAACATTTCAAATAGTAATTTATATTTTTGAAATGTAACGGATTCACAAAACAGATTGTTATTATATAAAAGTACGCCTACAACCGTACATCATGCGGTCGATCGACGTCCTAGTAACTGATTGATTGATACAAACTACAAAAAAAAACTTCTTAAAATGAAAGCAACGCGGCCCCGGCTACACTGCTAAGGCAACTGCAACGCCATATAAACGAACTCCTATAAACATAATATTGGCCATGTTTTGGACTAGGTATAACAGGTCTAAAAGCCTGTACTGTACATGTTATGGCAAACCTAGGAACATGGTCAGATTAAACGTATACGAGTTCGTTGTTTTGAAATCTCTGTCGCGTCGCAGTCTGGTCTTAGGTCATCCAGGGGCCATTGGGCTTGAGATAGAAAGTAGAAATAATGTGAATCATAACAACAGTAGGCCCCTAAAAGCTGGTGCCCCTTGTGCCCATATGAAAAAGACTGAACTGGTCGCAATTGCCTCAGCAGTGAGACCACGGCCTTAAAACTATTCCTTGATTGCGTTCATGTTATCACCTATATCTTTACAGTTTTGTACCTGCTGTTAATCTTTACGCTTGTGGCATCTAAATAAATTAAATGCAATTTGTTGTATACATCTAGTCATTACTTTAATTTTTACCTGTTTTAATTAGTTTACATAGAAAGTTGTTGATCTGAATTTAATTACGTTACAACATGTTTTATTAGAACACTGGCAAATAATAGCATATTTGTTCAAAAACTGGATTTACTGTTTACAATCAAATTGAAAATGTATTGTACTGAATTAATAATGGAAATAAATAATGAAAGCTATGTCGACTTTTTTCATTTCAAGTCACTATTATGGAAATGATTAAAACAAAAACATTTTGCATATAGAAGTATATGTATATTTACAAAATTAAATAAATATACCAAGGTAAATAATTAAGTTTCAAATGCTGGAGCAAGTCAGAGGTCTTCATTTGGTAAAAATAAATAAAACGGAATGAAATTATTTTAAAACAAAAAAGTATTTCTGCCCTGAATACATATATATAGCCATAAAAATATACCTACACACATAGTAGAGACACATTACACCAATTTAATAAATAAGGTTTTCAAGGCGCGACTCGTTTTAAAATACTTTTTGCGATGATTGATGAGTACGAATGGGATAAAATAAATAACATACGAATATCCAAGAGACGTTCAAAGATTCACACAAGATTCCTTAGAGCGAACCTATTTTAGCTAAATTTAAGCCTTGGTTTTCTTTAGGTTCTCATAAATTAAATAGTTTGTCTAAATATCTATTATTAGAAGTTGATGGCTTTTCCGATGTATGCAGCCATGTTTGCTTCACGTAGAGCCTCGGCACATGTCTACAATAAAGAAAAAGTTGTAAAATAAATGCGTCTATGGAAATATTTACCGACATTCGTACTAGTTTCAAACTTACGGGATGTGCATGGCATACTCTGGCAACATCCTCGGCCGCAGCTCCGTATTCTTGCGCCAACACGGCTTCGTTGATCAGCTCACCGCCACCCTGTTGTGTTATACATAATTGAAATATAACTGTTGCTGCAATATCACATTTTATTAACTAATCTAATCCACACACACATTAAGAATATCTAAAATAGTTAAGATATTTTAATATATAAAACAAAGTCGGGTTTGTTACAACACATAACTCGAGAACTGCTGGACCGATTTTCACGGTTTTTGATTTGTTGGATTTGTGACCACCTTGAATAACAGAATAACTAAAAAAAATTGTGTGGTGTAACGGGGTTCAAACGCGAGCGAAGTTGCGGGAATCAGCTAGTAACGTTATAAATTGTGTTATAACTATAACATTGTATGGAGACTTGAGATCCCAGTCAAAGTGACTACCTACACAGTTTTGTAGAGCAATGAATTTGTAAGCATTTTGTGTTTTTTATGTATGTAAATAAATAATAAAAATTACACTTATTGCTATTACAGACGTCTCACAATAGAAATAGAAATGAAGATGTACTCACAGGGCCAATGATGTGAGTGCCGAGGATGACATCAGTCTGTTTGTCAGATAACACTTTGACGAATCCATCTGGCTCACCATTTGTCTTCGCTCTTGAGTTAGCCAGGAATGGGAACTTGCCCACTTTATACGCCTTACCCTAGAAATAAGAAACATTTTATAACATTTATTATCCTATATCAAATTATAAAATACATTAGTTTAAATTGGTTCTATTGTAATTTAATTGGTAATGTACCTCTTTTTTGAGATCTTCCTCCGCTTTGCCGACCCAGGCTACTTCAGGTGAAGTGTAAATTACAGATGGGATGGCATCATAATTGAAGTGTACTGGCATTCCCTGAAAAACAAGGATACATAGTTTTAGCTACTAAAATTACTTTCTTTACGAATTTTGGAAATTGAAAATCTTCTCTTCCTATTTACGTGGGGACACTTTCGGGTAATCAGGCAATATGGTATGAAATTTTAAATGTTACACTTGATAGATCCTTAAAATTTCATAATTATTATTTAGTTTTATAAATACGCTTCTCATTTGGGCTTCTTGTATAAAATTCGCCGTGAGAATCAATGCTTTAAAGAAGGGTACTATGGTTATTAGTTCATTATTACACATTACTTTTAACATAATTTTATTTTTGTGGTAATACACGACGCACGCGCGAATGAATACTATGATTACTGATGTCACTGATAAAAAGCAGTCGTAATGTTTGCCTTCTGTTTAACACAATCATAGCTGTCCTGCTCCATGCTTGCAAGAATTTGTTGATAAGTAATGATTGTTACATAATAATTAAAATCACAGTTTCTCACCTTAATTCCCTCAATACATACAATTCCTTCATCTTCAGCTTTGTGAGCTAACATAGGTCCATGAATACAATCACCTATAGCATAAATTCTGAAAAGTTTAAAGGATAATTTATAGAGTTTATTTTTATATAGCATAAATCAGTTAGGAGAGCAATAAACCATTGATGCAGCAACAATACTAACCCAGGGACGGTAGTCTGAAACTTGTTGTTAACAGGCACTCGGCCACGGTCATCAACGGCAATACCAACGTTTTTAAGCCCAAGTTCTGTGGTGTAAGGTCGACGTCCAATTGAAATAAGCACAACGTCACAATCCAACTAAAAATCAAATAAGACAATTAAATAACGTCTTTTCATAATTATTAATTATTAATGATTACTTATTTATGTGCTATTTTTGTAGTTACTGACAGTTATAAAACTACAGTTCTCGCCAAACTTATTGGATTTTTTGGAATTGGATTAGAATGATTTAAAACGACAGTCTACGACTTCAGCTTTCGTTTATATTTATTAAAATCTAATATTATTCATTCTTTGATTTTTACGGCTGGGTTAAAGTTAGCATGTGGCAACTTCAACCTGGACAATAAGTTTGGCGAGAACTGTACATCATTACACTTGGTTCAATTTCGATTCTATTACATTTAAACTAAAAAATGAAACAGCATCAAAATGAAGGAATATGATGAAACTAATTCTTTACTGTTTATACCGGTACTGTCCACCAGCCACAAAAATAAATGAATAATGAAACAAGTTTATTAAAAAACAATGTCAAAATGTCTTACGGTTTCATTGCCACCACCCTTGGCTGATTCAACACTAACTTTGACCCCACCTCCTTCTTTCTTTACTCCAGTAACTTTCGTACCTAGCTTGAACTTCATACCTTGCTTTGCAAGAATCTTCTGCAAGGTCCTAGCTACTTCACCATCAATACCAACACCTAAATACAAGATATATTTTATGTAATGTACCTATAGGATACTGTGTGCATCATAATTATTTTGTATTAAAATAATGGATGAAATAAAGTTGAAGAACACTTGCATTTCGTGACTAGTGCCAGACGGAAGATTCAGCTTCCTGAATCCTGTCCTATAGGCCTTGGCCAAAACCAGTTGAAGGTTTGGCTGACGTAAAATTATTTTTAAAAACTTCGGGGAGTCAATTTTTTAAATATTTTGATTGGTCACAGATTTATGAAAAAAGATTGTGTAATTTTATTTCCTATAAAGTAACCTTGACATGGTATTTACCTCCAATAGATCCAAGGAACTCTATAGCGGTTACATCAGCTCCAAGTCTTTGGTAGACAGATCCCAGCTCTAAGCCAATAACACCAGCACCAATCACTAACATCTTTTTGGGAACTGCAGAAAGCGAAAGTGCCCCCGTAGATGTAATTATTTGTTTCTCATCAAACTGTTAACACAAAACAATATAATATGTAAAAGTACATTATTCTACTATTCATACTATAGGTAGTCTGTAAGTAGGTTTCATCAAATTATTTGTATGTAACAGACCTGAACTCCTGGGAAAGGTGTAACCTCAGAACCAGTAGCAATCAAAATGTTTTTAGTGTTGATGGTTTCTTTGCCTTTAGGACCCTTTACTTCAACTGTTTTGGGATTCACAATTGTTCCAACACCACGAACAAGTTTTACCTGAAAACCAATAAGTATAACCTTTTACCTCTCTTATACAATTCTTGAAAACTATTTTATAACCATGAAGTACTATACTAACTTAAGAAAATTAGAATGAGAAAAATAAATTGTGATAAAAAATGCTTACCTTATTCTTTGTAAACAGCATGGCAATACCTCCAGTCAGGGCTTTTACTGCATTGGCTTTGTATTCCATCATTTTTGCAAAGTTGTAATTAACTGGACCAGTTTCAATGCCTCGGTTTTTGAAGTCATGTTTGGCCATGTGATACAAGTGTGAGTTATGGAGCAGAGCTTTAGATGGAATACAACCAACATTTAAGCATGTTCCACCGAGTGTAGGGTCCTTCTCCACTGATACTGTCTACAAATTAGCATATTATAAATTGTAGTACAGTTATATATTTACCTAAATAGATCTATGTAAGTATTATTTAATCATTCAAATAAATACGTAACAAATGTAACACTTATTACAGGTTCCACACACACTTGGTCCTACCTAGCACTAAACAGGTCAAACACCATACACTATGAAAATTCTTTCTGTTATTGTTACACAAATAATCAAACTATAGCATATTGCTTAAATCAGGGAATTAACCCCAAAACATTATGTAGGTAAAGAAGTTATGTTTGTCACCTCTAGATATAAAATATTTCCATTTTGTTACCTTCATACCCATTTGGGCAGCTTTAATAGCAGCTACATAGCCGCCAGGGCCCGAACCAATCACAACTATGTCTGCATCATGTGTGGTTGAGTACTGTCTTGATACAATCCTTATGCCACCGCTCTATTTAAACACAAAGTTTTGTTATTATTTACTTTTATACAAAAATATCAGTAATATATATTGATATTCATTAAAAACAGTTCCAAGTTAACATTTCCTATATTATACAATATGTGATTTAATTAGTCAATCAATATGTAGGTAATAGAGCACAAAGCCATATTATTTATTTAGTACTAGATGTTATTACTTTTGAGCTATGAATTAAATACTTCTTTTTTAAGCCCATCCCTGACCTCATTAACAGCATGGACTGTCCTTTACTTGGCATAGAAATGTTAACCATGAGTTATTTAAACTTAGTTAATAAGCAGTGATATCACACACCTCTTGACTTTTCGTAATCATGTGCATAATAAATAATTATCACTTATTTACAATGATGAAGGAAAACATCATGAGGAAACCTGCATGTCTGAGAGATTTTCTCAACGGAGAGTGAATTCTGCCAACCCGCACTAGGACAGCATGGTGGAGCCTCACACCTCACATTCTGAGAGGACATCCATACCCAGCAGTGGGATAATGAATGGGTTGATAATATTATATATTATAGCATACCAAATTACATTACTTTGCCCTAAGATGCTTCCTTCATTTTAGCTACTAAGATTGCCCACATTATAATAATTGAATTTATTGCCAATCAAAGCCAAATTATAACCCAGATTTTCTATTTTTCTGACTGATAAGAATATTGATATGTGACTATCTGTCACATGGCTGAAGGTCAATTCAGGTTACCTTGAACCGAATATTTTTATGTGAGATGTTTGAATTTTATTTTGACAATTCTTCACAAAATAAAACAATAATTTCTGTTGGCATTTAAAAATAAATAACCTTTGAAGAATTGCTGAGTTTACGAAATATTGCATAACATTTGACAGCTTTTTGAAAATCTTTTCCAGAAACTAAATTTCGTAGTATAAAATATTATCAGCTTACCCTATAGGATGTCGAGGCAAGTTTTAGAAATTTGTAGCCCATTCTTAAATAGCTACGTATTTTCTAATTTATAATGTAGGATAGCTTGTTTTAAATTGAAAATTCGGAGCCCTGGCGATTGACAGTCGACAGAGATGAGAAAAACGTCATAAAAATGACATATATTAAGGTCAAATATATGACAGGTCTAACACATGACAAATGAAAAGGAATGACAGTGACAACTATTGAACTATGACAAGTTGATAGCTTGTGGCTTGTGGCAACCCTATTCATAACTACGAAAAGCTCATACATATGTAATGGAGCTTATTATATATCTATAGAAAAGCTATGGAAATGCAACTTGTTAAAACCAACATAATTATTTATCGCAAATCGAAGAGAGAGATTTGAAAGATTATTGATGTATTAAATGTCTATGTCTCAAATTTAGATTACACCAGTTCACATACATTTAAATAACTTGCTGCAAATACAATGATCTTCCTCAATCACACATTTTGTGATAAATCTGAGTTTTTTTTAAATGTGATTGCTTGAATTATTACTTTATATCAGGTTTTCCCAAACGTTCTCAATGTTGGCCCCGAAAGGCCGAGATCCGTTGACCCCTAAAAGTAAAACAAAATAGTCTTACATATAAAATTATGCTTCTAATTTAATTTTTATTTTGTCCGTAGAACCCCTTGAAGGAGCCCTCCTGTTAATCATCAAAAATATTTAAACAAAACTGAAAACAAAAAGAATGTAAACTAAACAAAAAACTACAAAGATTTAAATTATATTTTTTGGTACTAGCAATACTCAAATGCGCGCGCTGCAAGAACCCGAAGCGTAGGCCCGAAGTTTGTTTATCAATCAAATCAAGCGAAGGACCGTGTCTAGCAGGCAGTGGCTCTAACCGTGCGAACGTTTCATGTAGATCGATTTCAGAATACTACGAATTTTAATCCTTGTTGTAACAAGATTTTCTGTGAGAAATTAAAATACAAATATCTAAGTGAAGTGTTATTTTCATTACTACACGGTAAGTTTTTTTTTTGGTATTATTAGATACGCAACACACACGACGTAGTACTGTAACCAAAAGAATCCCTTTTTATTAACTATGGTGTTTTAATTAATTCATAGCTGTATACTTGAGGTGGGTAAATAATATTGTGTATGATTATATTAAAGTTCCTACTTCCTAATAAATAATTAATAGTAGGTATCATTACAATACTTATAGGTTCGTATTAATTGATTTAAATATAAAAAAAAGGAGTTGCTAATATTCAACTTGATAAATATTGCAGACTACTTTTTCATTATTTATTGATTTGATAGTGATTTGATAGTTTAATTAAACCTACTTATTTAATTAACTTGTTATTGTTAATTAATTTATGAGTAGTTAGCTCGCATCCGCGACTTCGTGTGGAACAGGGTATTAATAATATCAATTATAAGTAATAAATAATGAAATTAATGTTTAACTTATCGGGTTATAAGTAGTTTATTTTAGGTGCACCACCTAGATAGGTACTAGAATTCAGTTTCCATCTGCGTCCTGCACCCTGTGCTAACTTTAATTAGAACCATATTACTACAGGTTGAGCTTAGCCCTAACTTGACATAGGTACGGGCTCATTAACTGGTTTTGAATCGTTGTTGCATGAGGTCGCAAAAGTGCCTGAGCGCGAGGACCTGGGTTCGATTCCCAGGCCGGTCTGTTATTTATACAATATGTTTTGTAGTAGCCTTGAGTAAAAGGCAGCCTTGCGTTGCTATTACTATGAAATAAATGAAAAAAAAATGAGTTAGAATCAACACCTTGTTGATTTAGAAATTGAATAACGTGTGATAAAGACAGTGTAAGATACGATAATTTTGTAGATATCTAATAGGTAGGTATGTCGTATATAGTGCGGTATGCCCATATAATATCTTGGAATCCCATACCAACTAAGTATATTAAATAGGGCCTGTTTCACCACTGGATATAGCCGCTTACCGCTGGATATTAAAACAAAAGAGGTGGTGAAAGAAGTATTTACCTAAAAATGCGATTTTTTACAGTTTTTATATTTACACACATGCTGCCTTGTTACGTATACATAGTGATATGTAGATTCTAAGCCACTTAAAACGCAACATTCTCATATTTCTTACCCTGTTACCCACGTTATACATTGAGCAAAAAGGTTCGAATTTCCAGAGTAGGTGGATCTTATACGTAATAGTAAACCCGTTCCACAAAAGTAGAACATTGAAAATATTAACTCAATACACCTTCCTATTAATCTATATGGGTGGTACTTACTTTAAGTAAAAGAAACCCTACACTAAAGTACCACTATGTACCTATAATATATTTTACATTCCTCTTGGAGATCGGGGACCTTCGTAGAGTACTTAAAAAGATACGACTAATAGGGGTAGGTTAATGAGTATTAACCAACTCGCTATAATTTTAATGTGAATTAACTTAAACCTCTACACTTAGCTGTATGAATTTTCTACAATAAAACAATTACTTAGCTACTTAAATAAACCTATACCTACCTATATTAACCAGAAGACTCAGGTACGAATCCTGCCCGCCAGTTGATATTTTCCTTAATTAAAAATGACTGGTATTATCTCAGCATGGAAAATTAAAAAAAATATACAAAAAGATACCTTCTTATATAAAGTTAAATTTTCCAGTAAAACTATCCTTGTGCAGTCGATACATGGCCGGTACAGTTACATGTCTTATGTAAGATTAGCTTCAGCACAAAATCCGTTGTTTTACAGTAATCTTGTAATGCTTGCCTTTGTGTGACCCTGTTCAAAATCAAAGTAATAGATATAAGCTGGTTAAGTAAGTAAATAAGATATTGTGGTCTGGACGAGTAGTTCAGTTCATACCTGCGTAGTAGGGCAGGTAAGTTAATCCTGTTAGGTGGCCGTGACACGTTGCCCGGCTTCTGTATTGAGGCATTTAGTCGTCGCTGCTCGGTCCGCATCCGTCCTCGCAATGTGCGACGCCCGACCACGTAAAACTGCACCTGCCATACAAGAGAAACTCGCCATTTATGAAAACGGTATTCATATCATATCCATATCCCATCATAGGCTCCCGATTAGGCTTGGCTTACAATTTATGATCGAAAGTATCATAACCCTGTTCTATTACGCCGCCCGCTGCATTAAGATTTGGACAAGGTAGTGTTTCACCACGGCTAGTTGTTATTTAGCACACGTACTAATATGCGCGGGCTAAACAAAAGCACATGTCCAGCGCTTTCACGCTGGTGTTGTCGCGATATCTGACCACGGTTACACACTGCACTAGTACTCGGTCACCTAATCCCTTTGTTCCATCTATCCTTTCATAAATATGGTTACAACATGAATACAATAATTACAACTACGCAGCTAAGATCTAGCTAGTTATGATTTACCTATGCATACCATGTGGATCTAAGCTAATCCTAGGACAATTTTGTTGATTGTGACAAACATTGCTATTGCTTAATATTTTAAATTTCATCATAGCATTAGTTAGGAATTCATTGTGTTGTGTTCTTTCTCCTGATTAGAACAGGAAACTGTTGTAGGTACTATGTGGTTGTACTCTTATGTGTCTTATCGCTACGTAAATTGGTACCTACTTCGTTCTTGTGGTCATAGTCGACGCTGTGTCATAAATTCATGATCCAACCATAACTTCTTATGTCGTCAGTTATACAAAGTACAATAACTGTGCTGACACGTCCTCACATGAATATGAACCAGAGATTAGCTTCGCTTTGATAAGTAACTTCAGAAGGTGACCGACTACTTTATCTTTTAACCGTTTATCATTCAAAGAACGCACGTGTACGAGATACTTGACTATTATGATGAACCGAACCCTTTCCATAGTAAAGAATTCCATAACAAGCAAAACACAAGTTTTGTTTTGTATGAAATGATGTCATAAAACGAGCGAAGACAAAATAATGTGAAGCTAATTACATATTACAATAACATGTAAAAAAACTTGAATGTGTGAATAGAGCGCACAAAATACAGTCGGTAACAATATTATGCAAAAAAGTCGAGGAAGTAAACTAATATAGGTACTTTACTTGGCTGCTTTATATTGTAATACGGATAAAGTATGCATAGTTTATATACCACAAAAGATATGAAAACCATTCATGAAATTTTATATGTGGTGGTTGTGATCATGGAATGCGGACAATATAGTGAACACATGCACAGTTATATTTTTGTGCATTGCATGTCCAAGTAGGTGTGTGTATTGTGTGGGCGACTGCATTACAATTATGTATGCAGCAAGCGCGCGACATTTGGCACAGGAGGAGGATAAGGGGAGTGAGAATTCTGGATAAGGAAGGAGCCAACGCTATGGGTGGCGACTGCGGGACTGACCCTTTCATCATAGTTTATGTATGTAGAACTTGCATCTTCATTGTGGTAGCACAATAGTAATGTTATTTTCGCACTGCGCACAACATAGTGGTTTTACATACCTGTTGACTTAAATGTTTATTTATTTAGGGTCTCCGGTATAGTTTAGCAATGCGTTTGCAACCTATAATCGTGCTCCATTCATGTTTTGAATGCCTACAATTAAGAGTCTGAACCCACGTTGGCCTAAGCCTCCCAAAAGTCCCAACTGATGTTACCTCTTGGCCCGAGGAATTAAAAGTCTAGCAACGAAGAACTGAGGCTATATACAATTTAAATGTTAAATACACACCATCGTTACATCAATTCACATCATTGTATGTTCTTAATTTTTTGTTTAAACAAATTGTTACTTTTGTGTTTCGTATCAAAATATTATATATATATAATAATAAAATAATTATAATACGGTCTATCTAGTGACATGAGACGTGCATATGCTGGTTACAATCATCTTGTTTTTGCTGTATCAATCGATTTATACATATTTAATTATTTACTTACTTAGCAGGGTTTATAGTTGATATTATATATATCTTCCTTCATAGTGTGCACCCATATATCTGAACTCTGGAAAAGTACTTATTGGTCTCCCATGCCATACGAGTTGTAATTACAAACAATGTTTATAAACAACGAAAGACTCAGAATCAATATACTCCCTACATGACAATGTTTAAAAAAATAAGTATTTGCAGTAAACGCAAACTTGTGAAATGTTGAAAAATTTGTTTATAATACCTAACATACTTTTCTTGAATCAAGGCCTTCCCTTCAGTGGCAGTCCGAGTTTTCTAAATAATGCAAAATGTAAACTTGCTTTCTTCAATAACTAACGATCAGCTTCTTGCTTATCTTCAATTGATTAATAATTGAGGATAGCTCCAATGACCCATTCCCACCTTAAGCTCGAAAAGAGCACTTGGTTTTATTTTATGCAAAGTCAAAGTGCTAATAAATAAAAAAATAAATAAATTGTTTATAAAAAAAATTCAATCCTTAGAAAGCTTCGATAGTGACGCTGTCGATCGATAGTTGTATTATTTTAAATAGACAATAAAAGATAAAATGACATTTTAAAGCTAACTGCATTAGATTTATTATAGTCGCAGAGGACAACATCCGCAAGTAGCGTCTTCGTCTTTATAAGAAAGTGGCGGAATTGTCGACTTACGACACGGCCATTACGCATTTGTCGTAATTTCTTACGAGAGCGGAGCGAACCCAGTATTTGAGTTAGACACATTTTTCACTTTTAGTTTTATGTTGCTTTTAACGTTCCTTCATACATGAGCAAGTAATTACATTACACACTTACGGAAATTGGTAAGCAATCATATTACACATTTACGGATATGGGTTATCCAGTTTTAGAAACATTGAGACAAGAAAGTCCTAGAACCTAGAGACCTATACATAATTTATTTCACTGAAGTTTTCCAAAATGACAGCCAACCTCCAGTAATTGCAGAGGCACTTCGAAGAAGAAGAAGAAGTAGAGAATAGTAATTCGTGGGTGTTCAAGTCAATGTTCAATTAATCAATACAAAGAGCTAAGTTGCGAGATCTGGTACTTAAAATGTATCAGGTAGTGTAGAAACGCTAGTAGTTGGTCGGTGCCTGGTCGATGCATTGAAAGCGAAAGTGCAATCAAGTGCGGCGCTTGTCGTGCCGGTGACTCCAACTAGTGCATCGCACAGGCTACCACTTAAAAGGACAAAGGAAGTCCGACGCTGCTTCTGTTTTACACTAACAATGGAATCGCAGCCTTAAAACAATGCTGTGGTGCCTTAGTAAAATTTAATGGTAAAGTTTTATGTCGCTGTCGAATAAAATAAATTGTTTCTCATGAAGAGACTTCTCATCAGCAAAAAACCTCAATTCTCAGCCAAAAAACAATATTTAAGTTTACAACAGGTCAGCATACTATACCCTGCTATTGTTCTTATTTTTTGCACCTTAAAAATATTCTCATAAGCATTTTCTTTTTCACAAATTTATGAGTGCTTGTAATACCACTTAATTCAAGTATGTATTCTGCCTTGAAATCCTTGAGCACGATTTTTGGGTGCTCAAATTTACATGAAGTACCTATTCGTATAGGACAAAGACCATTTATAAAAAAAGAAAACTCTCATATGCAATACTTATACATTATAGGATTGCTGGGCGGGCGGGCAAGTAGGGCGAGACGCGAAAAGCTCCGTCTGCTACTAGGGGTCAACGCCCTCCGAGCCCTGCCCATGAACGCAATAGTCGTAGCGAGGGATGCCCTTCACTATTGTTATCGATGCAGTTCACCAAAAATATTATAAATTATAAACGTTTTCAAATTTAATAACCTTGACTTGCCAGCGAACTTTATAAAGATCTAACCATTATTATAGATAGGTATTCGACCTTTGCTCCCCTGCAAACGGTTAAAAGTTATGGACCTCTCGTCCGTCCTCTCGTCGTAACTTAGTGTATTTTATCGGATCAATAGCCTAACTAAAAAAGTTTGACAATATACCTTAAATTAATATATGTAACTTTAAATGAACATAACTTTCAATAAAACATTAAGTTATTGAAGAATTAATTTTTTTATGGTTGAAATATAACGATACGCAACCTCCGCCCCTAATGCGACACCACACTGCAAAGTTGGAGCTATGAATGGATACAGTCACAGTTAATTTCACAACTACTGAAGCTTTTGTAGGTTACGTAGTCTGAAACGAGGAAGACTGCTATACAGCGAGAAAAGTACCCAGTAATATTATGTTATACTGCGTCCTAATGCCTTTGTGGCGTCACTTATTATTTCAATTTATTTTACAAAGTGCTGGAAAAGTTTTCGCAGACACGTTATTTATAATATGTAAGTAGTTTGTTATATAAACTGGACCATATAAATCAACGATTCCTATAAAATCTGAAGTGTTTTCGTGTTGTTGCGAAGGTCTTGATAAATAATGGCAAAGGAGCGGTCAAGGTAACTATTGCGAGTGATAAATCGGCTCGGTATGGTAGTCCATATTGATAGATAACATGCTTATCATGACCGACACACGCACTTCACAATTCTGATCCCATAGAAGCTTGTCATGCGTACTGCACTTTTAATTTACGAAATCTACTTGCTAAAGTGTTATATAATAATTATAATCTCATATATTACGCAAAGGAAAATGGCAGTCTTTGTCTTTGAGACGAGATGCAAAGAAAAGAAGTAACGAGAGGGTTGATAATAAAAAACAAATTTGAGCAACAAATTGCCGCTAAGAAACTAGTATAATATATTATCTATTTTTCTCTATATAAGTATTACGGTTGTGTCTATTAAACGGGATTAATGTTTTAGTTTATAAAGGAACAAGGTAAACAGCGTTACGTAGATACTACATATTGTGCACAGCAGCATAGTTTTGTGTTGTAGTTAGTTACTCAAGACTAGGGCTGTAGGGCAGAAGCAACGAGGTTTATATTAATCCAACTTTAACTTGTAAGTTCTAACTTCCACTATAGACTGTGTTTTTACCCCATGATGTGTTTCGTTATTATTCAGTAATCACTAAATAGTGTCCTTGCGATCAAACATGGGGTCGTCCCCTAAATCGCGGTGAACCCTTTCTAGTTACACCCTATTTATTTCAAACCGACGGTAATATGTAGTGACAAAATGGACAGTAATTTGCATTTTGTAAAGGATTAACACCCTAACTGTATTAGAACCGCCTAAATGGATTCGATGTTTGGACAAAAATTGGTGCCTATTTTCTACTACTTAAGTTAAATTATTATTTTTAAATAGTTCATAACGGTCCGGTCACATATATAAACAATGAAGATCTATTGGTTTTATTAGTCTTATTAAGTGAATGAGCACATGGTGTGCTGCATCTTCTTTGGTCGAATCAGTTAACCTCTCCCATTGAGGCACACGAGAAAATTTTGTATCGTAGTTATAACTGTCATCAACTGTAATATAACTGATTCGTGTGCGCCCGCATGAGGAAGTGGCTTATTGATCGTGTCACGGAGGGATCATTCGTTCGTTGTTGATTGGTCTACGTCATCACTAGAGTTAAAAGATTTTAAATACTTCACGTAAGCGGACTGCGTTGGTCTTCTTATTTATGTTAGGTCAATGTATATCTACGCGGTGAGTTGTTTATTTTTACTCACCTTTATTACACTGACTCAACTTTAAAGCAGTAGCTGTTTTATGGAACGCTTGTTATTAAAGTGAACTTATATTTTTTATGTGTGTGTCTTTACCTTGAACTGATGTGGTATGCGATAAAACATTTTAAATTAAACATTCTTAAGTTACCCGAATTGATGTAGTTGTAGCACTTTCCATTAAAATTTATGGGTTATAAACACCCTGCTCTACTAGTGCACGTGTCTGGGGAATCATATATCTAAAGCAATAACATGTTCCTACCATTATCGCTGGCAAAAATAACCCTACTGCTTTATCGTCTGATGGTCACGCCTGTTTCATAATGATTACCCAAATCATAAAACAGATACAAGAATTCCCATTTAAACTGACGCAATAAACGCGCAACTACGCGATAGAAGTTTGACCCCTTTCTGGATTAATTTGAATTTTTGCCAAATTCGATGGAGTAACGATGCATAAATAGGTATATGAATATATGCATAAAGTTGTGTTCTGAAGAAATCTGTCATTAATCTTCTTGTTTTTATTGTGGGTGTGTGGGAATATACATGTATTTTTCTTAAGTTTCTGCCAAAATAATGACTTCGTTTTCTTGTTCTGTTTTAAGTTTATTATGGTGAAAATTCCTGAAATACATCGAGACGGCAACAATTTATACCTACATTAATATGATTACAATTGCTGATGGTACTTTACGTTATCTACCTGCCGTTTTAACTTCGTTGTAGTTCACCTGTTCCATTGACACAGTTAACATTATGTTGTGTTTGTGCCTATATGGGCAACATTCATTAGATGGTTCGACATTAGTAGTGCGTCATGCTCATTATTCATTCTAGCAAACATTTATGTTAAACGGTCGAGGTAGGTTATTAAATATCACTTAATATTATGATTTAAAAAATCAGCGAAAATGATTTTGTAATATTCGTTTAAGGATTAAGGGATTGCCTGCTAATTGCCATTCGTTTACAAACATTTAATTTCAGGCAGCGCGGAAACGAGCTCGCCCGGCTGCAATTTCATTAATTTTATTAGCCTTCTGAAATTGTATCGAAATCGGAAATAAATTTTGTTAAAATGTAGATGTACCTAGTGCATTTTGTTTTAATTAAGGACATCATGTGTTTGTTGGATAGTCACTAGTTCACGACTGGTACATTATACAACATTCAATACAAATGAATCATAAATGTAGCACGCTGCAGTACTTACACAGGCTCATTGTTTGACAATCTATTTCTAATGCGTAGATTTATTGTTACCCATGAAAAACTTACAGTTTTGTCTTTACAAGAGCAAACCAGGTTTCTTAGGTTGATTAATTGGCTATTATTCTTTCATTAACGTGTGAAATGATAGAGCTAAAGATATTTGATGATGTACCTAAATGATATGATACGTTTACACGAGGTATTGTTCATCATCGACATGTCATCGTCTCATGTCATTTTTCTAATTTTGTCGTAAACGTTTGTAGACAATAATTAGACCAAAATAATTTTCCTGCTAGCTACGTAAGTTATGATTAGAAAGAACTACGCTTCCGAACGATCTGACAATCTGTAGAACTACGCTTCCGAAACACCAGATGCTTTTAAAAAATAACACCCAAGTCTGGGTATTGGTCGCAGACCTAGATCTAATCTACATCTGTGGTATTGGTACTGGTATGATATAGGTCACTCTTATTCTAAATTAAAATATAAACATAAATACATAGAAACATGTGAATCAGTAAAGTGGTATAAGATTTCTTTTGTACACTTAACTAAATGAAAAATGAGGAAATGGGAATACGCCAAGTAAGCTGCGAAACTCGGAATAAAGCGAAGACGACAGTAAAGATTTTTCATCTCTTGAATAGCACTAAGTGTGATAGTCGGGATTTTTCTCTACATTGCACACATTATGTAGTAGCCTTGAAATTAAACAATTAATCAGTCTTTAGCAGTGTAGTTTCCGCAATATCTTATTATCTGCCTAACGAAGTAGAATGAACAAGGCGATGGCCTTCAGACATACTGACGTCAATTGTTTCAGCAAATAAGTACTGAAGCAACCTTGTAGCACTAAACCTACACCCACGGCTAGATGGAAAGCTAAAAATACCCATAGGTCAGGGGTCGTTAATGGAGTGCGAGTGACCTTTAGCGTGAGCTATATTGTTAACGAAATATTGATTCGTGTTATGTTATCAGAATATCAGATAACTCCTTTAGAACCTTAAAAAAATCCATACAGACCTAGACTACCTAGAAACCTTCGTCGAAGAGTTATTTAAGATCTTATAGGTATGCTTATATATTGCAGCCACGTCATAAATATTTCAATGTCAACCAGGATTAGATGATTTCTAAAGTTGAAGATAGTGGAAATTACCAAAGAGCCTTATTTTTCTATGGTATTTGGCGGGGTAATCCCATTTGAACAGTTTAATCAATTATCTCTAAAATAATTAAGATAACAGATTGGTACTATAATACATTTTTAAGAGTGTCTTCGGAGGTTTTGCTTGCTTAACCTTGAAGTTTTCCCTACGTATACTTTGACCTTCATAGACGGTTCGATACACGAGCTCCAACTTTGTATACCGTAGATATCCTTTTCAAGGGCACACCCTGCGGGCGCTTTTTGTTTTATACCTACCCAGATACAACATTAATGTAACGTTTTCGATTATACTAACCGGGCAACTCTTACTTTATGGTAAGTAATAATTATTGCCTTTTGCCTGTTTACAGCTAATAAGTATGCAATCTAAAGCCAGTTTGTTTACGTTTAGTTTGTGCTGCACCACAGCTTGTAGGGGTTATGGGATGGCCTATGATGAGTATAAAGTGAAAATACTTTTAATGCTATAAATGTTTAGCTGCATTGCGCTCTATGGATGTAAAGTGTAATTACTTATTTTCGTGGATATATCCGCTGACGTCCGGGTCCGCGTCAGTATGACATTTCCTGCATTATTGCGTTACGCTTCGTGTTAACGGCTACTACGTACATTACTTTATAATGGCAATGCACAACACTAGCTAATGAGGTGTTAAATTATAACAGAGTGAAAGTATATTAATGCGTGCATTACATTTTAAATATCATACCATAGTTGACACTTCTAAAAACTTTCTGTGTTGTAGACGTATCAGCTAATGAGCTAGTTATTTCACGTGCTCGTTAGTACGTAGTAGATGTGTTTAATTTTATTTTATTGTTAAGCAAGATATATTCTTAACAATAAAATAGTAGTATAGTAGGATCCTCAGTTTGTCGCAGGATGTCAGTCATGATAACACTTGCTGCGTAGGTAGGCCTACAAAGACACACATAAATGCGTAAAAAGAGCCGCGGCAATGATAAGTTAAGCATTATGAAAAAGACGTTATTCATTACTAATAAGTAGTCAAGTACAAAGAAATAAATAATTTAAATAATATTGTATAATCTTTGTTTATACACAGATCACCTACGGTCTAGATAAGTACCTAAAATCTATTCCTCTATTATTCATGCTTTACCGACCGACTGAGGGACGGATCAATCCGTGAAAGTTGTTGAGTATGGTCAATCCAAATCGCGAAATGTCGGATCCACATGGTCCAAAGTTACTTACAATATACAGTAAATCAACGTAAGTTAAAGTAATTACAACATTACCAATGATTAGACACGTCAATTTTGCAGTAAATTTATAGCCTCTGTGATCTAAACTTATGTCACCGCTTTCTTTTTACGACTAGGAGTCGAAGTGCGCATGTTCTTGTTGGGCCATGTAGAAAGACTTCAAAATATGAACTGTTGGAGGATTTTGTTTTGATATCTAATGGAAGCGGATATAATGTAACGCACGCAATGCTCTGACATATTGGTTATCAGTCAGATGCAAGAAACATAAAACAACACTTTAGAGTCATAAGCCCAATCGAGTAGTCGGATTGGGATATAATTTATACCTCATAATAAAGTCTGACGATACCGACAGTTTTAAAAGAATTTTTGAACAGGGACAATGTCTACGAAGCCTTAATGAAAATGTTGGTTGTTGCTGAATTAATGTTCTAAATTAAAACGGATTTTTAATGCGTTTATGATTGCATAGATTTGGTATTCAGTGATTTTTTACACACGCGGTTATCAAACGTTTAGTTTAGTCGATAACCGTTATCTATAAATGCCTAACGTTCTTCGTTGTTGCTCTACTCACGGTTTCCTGCAACAATTTTTATGTACAAGAATAACACCACTTTATACAGATATATGATATATATTATACACCTAATGAATATATAACAATTGGGGTATGTATATTCTAATGTATATTAGATAACATGAATTTAATTTTTTTGAACTCAAACATTTTATTTTATTAACTGCAAAGCTTGGGTTGCTCGTATGCAGAGTGTTTTTCTTTATCTTGTGATAAGTTGATAAGTGGCTGTACGATAAATAGACACGTGTGACTTTGTAATTTCTATTGTATTATTCTGACTTAAGTCCAATCAACTTACGGTACTTAACCTTTACATCTACATTCTTCCCTTGATCAACCAAGGAAAAATCCTCATTCACGCTATTTTCAGTTTCTTTTAGTTTGTTCGTTAATAAACTACATTATGTACCTACCTATTTAATATTATCCAAATTATATTCAAAGATATTAGAATATTATTCTACCCTAACTGCCCATAGAGTAACTGCCTCATTAACCTAGTAGTCGTAAGTCAGACTGCTACTCCCGTAGTCCTAGCCTCCTTGGTACCGGTCGAGCAGTGTTTTTGGTTTTTCTATGAAATTTTCAGTAGCTTGAAGTTTGGATTTGATAAGCTTGCCCCCTAATCCCTAGTAGCTACATTTGATCTGTGGGTGTACACCAGAAAACCCTACGGGGAATACAAGCTTATTGGGATGTTATATTATTAAGTATCCTACCCCAAAGAGTCAGATTTTTTGTACGTCGTCATCTTGCTTAAATATTTCATCAAAACGTCATTAAATATCTATGATCAAATTTATTAATTGACGAGTGTCTGTATCAACGTGTCACTGCACTTATTTAATAATGCTAAGGAATATCGTATCTTGCAGCAATATTTCGTGTCATCGTTGAATGAATGTTTTGTTTATTTAACTTGCATTGTGTGCAATGTGTGCATTATTAAATTACGTGAGGTCATGGTAATTAACTTTGAACAGTGCAAAGCAGTCTATTATTTTCTGCATCTTATTAGTTCTACTGCGTTTATTTCAAGTGCGCAGGAATAAATTGAACTACAAATATATTTGGAAATGTTTATTTTTATATAGTAGGTAGGTTTATATTCTCATATCTATTAAATTTCTTCTTAGATTATTTTTACAAATAATTATGAAAAAAATCGTTACTTATTGGTATTTTAGCGAAATACAGGACCATTAAATTAGGTTATTAGGACACAAACATATCTGCTTTCAATAGTGCTACAGTATTCACAAACAATATTGTTAGTATAGTACCTATAGTATTAACAAAAGGCTTGGCTTTTAATCTGAATTGAATTAAAAACCTTGTAGTATGATAAAGAGAGCAAATTAAAAAAGTTAGCTAAGTATACAGTTTCCGTTTGTTTAAAGTGCTTGAAATGAGGCCGTCGTAGCGTGAGATAACGAGTGAACGGAGTTGAAACGTTTTAAAAAACTGGAGTTAAAATTGTGCTCCCGCAAAAAACCATCATGTAATGCTCTGTTGTTTCTCTGGGAAGGAAGTGACGACTCGGCATTCGGAAGCCCTTATTAACCTGAGTTCAGGGCTCGCAATCACGCCTCAGGTGCATTCATCTCGCAGAACCAGGCCACAATCATAAAGAATACTGTTTCAGTTTTGCATAGTTATACCACCCCAATCTACATAGATACTATTTTCATTGTTTTGTAAACAGACATATTTTATTCTATACTGAACTTCCTTAATTTCTTAATTATTTATTATATTTCTAGTCACTTAGTATGTTCTCCTTAAATAGCATGTTGAAAAGTGTTAACAAAAATATTTTCAAATGAAGAAAGTAATCATAGTAATGTATTAATAATGATGATATCGAATGATGTGATATGAGGCAGCAGATTGAATGTTAGTTAATTCTCTGTATTGCAAATTTAAATATGATTGCACTTAAGGAACCGGGTACTATTCTAGATAGGTATTGGGACCCACTTTTATATGTATATCAAAATTAATGACGCTTCAGATGTTAATGAAACGATATGTTGTGAAATGATAAAATTTGTCTAGTCACTCCTATACATATAACATAACTTCTATATATATTTCCTAAGCATTATTTATATAATTTGGCTATACCTCTATGGTGTGCAGTTCGATCAATACTCATATCTTTAACACCTCGTGGTTGTGACCGGTTTCCTTACTAGAAATAGGTACCTGCTTATCTGAAACTTCTTATAAAAATATAAAGACTTGCCCGCAACGCTGACCTTTGAACTCTGTCATACTTTTAATACCAACTTAACTATATTCTTTAATTACTGTAATAGACACGGTACCTACCTACATCTTATAATTATTGGGCAATTCCACATGCCAATGTGGGTGCCGTATGCTATTTTTTTTTATAAATCCAGCGATCTTTATGGCTTCATACTTGTATTAGTATGCCAAATGTGTAGTACTTGAATATAATGACATCATCAGTGATTCATGAGATTTGTATAGTGGACCAGAGGTAGTGTTCTTGACTTTTGGCTATTATCTCATGGAAAAACACTCTTTTTATAATGATTTGAAGAATCACACGAAATATTAATTTTATATGTCCTCAATGCCACACTATAGCCTTTTAGGTATCACTGTTCCCATTGACTAGTGCCATCTGTCTATGTCTTCTGTTTCTCACAAAGTTATGTTTTTTGTGTTACAGTGTTGTCAGGGAGCGCGTTGAGCGCGGGCGGCGGCGTGGGCCTGGGCCCCACGCTGGTGTCACAGTCGGTGCTGGGTGCGGAGTTGGACATGGTGCAGGATGGCGGCGGTGCGGGAAGCGATGAACTCATCGCCCCGCGCCGCGTGCCCAACCCCTGTCTGGAGAGCCCCCAACGTATGGATCTACACAGGGAGCTGCTCTTCAATCAGAAGATGTCAGTAATACGTATAATATAGTATTAAAGTAACCTACTATACATAACATAGCAATGCATCACTCAAATATGGATATAGGATACCATGCATACCTTTCTAAAAATTCTTGCTAATGCAATCATATTTTAACGTAGTTTAAAAATAACTTCTATTCCAATTAATCTTTAAACCTTCAACACCAATTTCATTACTCACTTTTTACTTTTAGGAATTTCTAAATCGGATCTGAGTCAGAAACTAGATGCCGTAGCTCACAATAACAAGCAAACCAACGGGCATGTACCTGAGCTTATTATCACGTCTGTTTTCTCAAACTTTTGTCCGTTGTTTTATAATAAAGAAGGCTCTCAAAAGTACTTTGTGGAAGCGACAGCATCTTCCGATAAGTTAACTCCCTTTGTGGCATAAGCTAATGTTGACCGACCTTTTCTTGAGCTAATGTGTTTTTGCCTAATTTATTCGAGGTAAAATCTTTTTTTCACTTTTGGCTTGAACATTAGTCAGTGTTTTGTTGTTAATTTATCCTTGACCATTGAAATATTTATGTTAATTTGTAATCGAATATTAGACAAGGTAAGTCGATTACACCTCTATAGATAAGCTATCTTGATTACAAAAGACATTCCGTTTAGTAGATAGGTATGATTATAATGGTTCTTAGATTGTTTCTAATGATTTTTCATTATTATAATTTATATTAGAATAAGAGTTACAGTCCGTCATCGTTATTTTGAGTTTACTTATAACAAGTTAAAATACACATAATCTACTGGTAATTCCACAAATAACACACACACCTACTGCTTACAGAATGAGAGACCAGCATTGTTTATTTTATTTAATCAAAATGCAAGAATAGTTTTAAGCTAAACAGTAATATAACGGGTAGTGCAAGGAACGCGGCGAGTTTAGTTTTTGCTAAGTCTAAGTTTGGTTCGGTTTGGCGCACAGGTGCACCGCATCCTGTCGCGAGTGTTGTGCACCCGCTGTAATTATTGAACATCTGTCGCCTGAACTCGCCGATCGTGTGGCTCGCCTCATACCATCTCTGTAAAATCAACAAATACCGGAGCAGCATTACTGAACAGAGAATAGCTTTACAGATGTTTATACCTGTTGATTCAGTCCATTTCCCCGTCAATGGAATTGTCGGAGCCATCTCGTCCTGTTATTTCCGTGCACGACTCCGAGTGCCGCTTGACGGAAGGAAGCAATTCCCAGCCCGCTAACGGGGTTCTATGTGTATCTGAACTTTATGAACTAGGTATATATAATATGCTATAAAGTTACGTATTAGGTATATTCGAAGTTAAAATGCGGTACATAAAAATAGTGATTGTAATCAGACGTGATTTGTTACACTACACATACATAGGTAATACCAGTTTATTGATGAAATTCCTAAGCGATATGGATTTCTAATACGCAATAAACATAGTATTTACCAATCGATATGAATCTGAATCAAGATGTAGAAATTACAAACCAGACCTACCTATTGAAGCGTAGGTTCGCAGTAGAATAGAGACATCACATTAGATATCTAGGTATTTAATTTAAAAAAATATTTTTAATCTTAAGGGTTAGAGTTTCTACGTAAATAGATTCTCCCAGAGCGAGTCAAGAGTGCTAAGTAAGACGCTAACTGCGCAGCGACATAGGCGACGTCCTATGAAACTGACAGTAATTATCGGGGATTAAATTATGTTGACGATCTCCTACCACTTTGGCAGATTGACGCAAAATCTTCTCGTTGTAAACTAATTAAAATTGAATTAAAATTTTAATGCTCCAAGTAACTCGATGATTGCAAAGATGTTAACATTTCGTATATACTTTGCAATATGTGTTGAAATTTATGTTTTATACTCATATGATCATATCTGCATTACCGTAGATAGAACATTGCGATAACTTTTACGAAAAATCTTATTCGATATCTAAGTACAATTGAATTGATAAAATATGTAATCGAGATAGGAGAAGTAAACCAGTAACTAAGAAAAGACAAAAGCAATACTATAGACGATGTATTTCGACACAGATGTACAGCAACAGCAATACAAATAAAACAATTGCAAGTAACTTTGACGTCATAGGTACGTACAAAATAGTCCACACATGCAGGTATTGTGTGTGGGAAAGCTGCTATGGAATTATCTCAATAAAGAACAGAAGCTTGGTATTCAGTAAGATACCTTGCATTGTTTATTATTTCACTATGTAACGTAGTACTACCATGTCTGTTGAAATAGCATTCAAGGATATTACAACATTGTTAATGTGCAACATAATCATTGCATTGGCTTTCAACATTCTTTTTAGCATAAAATTCAGATGAATCTATTTACATCGAAATCTGGTTTGATTAAAGTAGGTTACATTGCTAGATATCTTGTTCAAAATAATAATGGCACTATAACCACATAAACAGTTTACACTATGTAATGACACTGACTCTTTTCTGTATTAAAATGGTTGTCATAAGCCCTTTTTCACACTAAGGATTGTTATCACCACGGAGCAGTCTGTGGTTATCATCACTACTTAATACGTAATCGATATCAGGAACATTCGTAATACAATTTCGCCTACCCAAAACATTACCATTTAAGGTAATGAATTGTGTTTTAATATTATCTTCACGATTAGATAACGAAAAGTTGTAACGTAGCAACTCTACGTTATCTTTGTGAGGATTATGTTGAATTCTTTGTCGAGAAAACTAACATTACCTAGTAAAATGTTTCCAAATTTACTTTATTTAAATGAACTTTGAGTCATTTTACTATAGCTATTTCTTTTTCGGTTTCAGAGGTAAAAATGTCCTCAATCAGAAAAGTGAACTAGAAAGAGCCTTGTCAAAACACAAAGAGAAGCAAATTCTAAATCAAGTCAAGGAACACCAGGAAACCCCAGGTAAGTCTATCTCAAAAAAGTTATGCCTATAAATTTAAGATTAAAGACTAAAGATTATTGTGCATATACTACCTTCGACGTTCCGTTCGCTGGACCAGCTGGTAAGATATAATTTTACGTTATATAAAACACTTTTATGCAGGGATGATGATGGGTTTAACCGTTTACCTACCTATTCGATTATCACTTCGAAAAATTATTTAATATTAACTGACTAGGATATAGGATACAGGTTTCATGATAATCTATATATGTATTAAAATGAAATTTATCAAAATCGATTCGAATTTACCCAATGAGAATAGCTATTTTCTATCAATTCTCTTATCACCTGCGAACGCATCTTCAAACAAAATAGCAATTTTCAATAGATAAAATATGGTTTGTTGCTGATAAATGTGATTCAGGTCTTATTGCCTGCTACAAATACTCAAATCATCAATCATCCATTAGTAATATCCGGCAAATGTTTGCCGATTTATAAACAACGAAGTCTGAAAAATAGCACACAAGAGTTTAACCCAAGATCGTAAAAGTTTGGTTCTGTATGTAGGTAATAGTGTCAGTCGGTCAGGATATAAAAGCACTAGTGTTATATAATACTTCACAGTATTATTGTGTAGGTATTTGATACAACATTAGGTAACTGAATCAATAGGATCGGTCAGTGTGTACTGCATCCGCGGTGCCGTATGGTTACGTAGCTTTATTTGAATGAAATCTTACTAGCTGCCTTCCTATATCATTGATTGACATTACGTATTATTACGTAGTGTGGTTTTTGGACTGTAATAAAATATTACGAGTCACAATTGGAGCTTACTTTTACTCTCAAAATATTCGTCGACGTTGAAATCCGAATTCCACAAAACTCGTATGGCGTTCGTTTTTTTGCTCGCATATTTGGACGCGGGCTCTTAATCCGGTGCAGTTCAATATGAGCCCCGCAGGTGCACTCAGCGGCCATTCACCTCGAAGGCCAATAATTTGTTGATACATTCCTTGTAAACATACAATGCATGAATTCCACTTCATTGGTAATCGAATTTGTGTAGGTGAAACTCTACCTAATTGTATGGATTTATAACATTTTCTTCGGATGTCGTTGACCAAGGTTAGATGAAAGTGAAACTATCTAGTTAATACTCGTCTTTCCGATTGGTCGAGCGTGGCAGAAATTATTGCAACAGATAAAAGCTCACAACTTCTGCGGCAATTTCCTTATAGGTTCATAAAGTTTCTAAGATTTTTTATTGTTCTTGTTTTGCTACAAACCTAATTGCAGTGAATGGTTCCTGTATTCCGGTTATATGGGAATTGGTACCTACCTGTACAGGTAGCTACCTATACCAATCCCATATTACGGAATCATAAGCTGCGTTGTTTAGTAGTGTGTTCAGGGAGTTATGAAAACATAGGTATGGCCTACGGTAAATAAAGTGTAGTGTCAAATTAGGCGTTATAGTAGGCTGGGAACAAGCTACCTCTATGTGCCGTTTTGTTCGATGACTTTCTTGCATCTTGTAGCTGTAGGTAGTGATATGTATGATCTGCTTAAAGAAGTCTGAATAGACCGAAACAGGTGGAAATCTGATGGCGCAAGGCGTAGGCGTCATATAAGGCGAATGCATTCACACGTCCCAGCAAATCTCTCTTTTTTTGCTGAGTGGCTAAAGAGGAGTGGTCTAGCTTTATCGTGATGGAAGACTCCACCCTATTGATCAATTCCGGCCGTTTTCTCTCAACTTCATCAGTTGTTAGCAGTAGAGATTCGAATTGATAGTTCTGCCCGGCAGTAGAAGCTCGTAATGAACAATGCCCTTCCAATTCCACCATACACACAGCATCTCAATCCCAGTTCTTCAGCTATGTCGTAACTACTAATATGCTATGATCCTTCTTGAGACGATATCTTTTTTAAAGAGGAGACTTCTTTTAAATGGCGTCTAATTTATACGTAACAGGGCGATCAGAGCGAGGTGCATCTTTGACGTCAAAATTCCCGGATTGAAAACTCTTAAACTAACTTTGTGCTACTAGAAACTTCACTACTTTTTTCGCGGCTTGCTTTACATTGGCATGTTTTTCCATATATTTTTTTGTAATAAAATTTTAGAATGTATCCTTCTTTAGATTAACAATTAGACAGAAAGAAAAACAAATTACAAACATTTTTTGTCATTTGTTTTCCAGCTATTAGCTGGAAACAAAATTTTACTAATTTGTTTCTTTTTTTGAAATGTCACTAAAGCCAGTCAGATACAAATAGTAAGTATAGCCAAAGAGATTTCATTACAAGTTTACAATGACGACGTCTGTGGTTTAGTGGTTCGAGTACCGGATTGCTGATCACGAGGTCGTTGGTTCGATTCCCACAAGACACAAATATTTATGTGATGAATATAAATGTTTAAAATAAATAAGTATTGATTTCTGACACTTACGCGAATACTAGACATTGAAATAAAACTACTTTTTACGGATTTTATCGCGTTATATTGATATTATTTTAATCCCGACGTTTTGGACCCTTTACAGCGTCCATGGTCACGGGTGACTAAGGTGGTAGGCGTCTTGAAGTTTTAATTACTAACAGCTACCCTACATTTCTGTTAATTATTGGCAATCCGATTCACGCAGAACGAGCTCACCGTATCCTTCGGTCTTGCAGTTTTAGGCTTGGATTTAGATTTAATTGAATCTATAATAGGGTTCCAAGCAGGTGGTAAGACCCAGCCATCTTCTCTATTGAAATTTGGATGTTTTTGAATTTCAATGGCTGTGCCGTGTAAAAATAAATGCTGTGTAAAATGTCCCAGGATATTTATTTATTTATTTTACTTAATACGTAGTTAGCAAGTAGGGTCAAGAATTTTTCTCCGATCTAATATTAACTGTTTTGTATGTGTCGAATCTAATATCAATAAGAGATTTCCATTCGTGTGTCAATTTTAGAATTACTATTCACCCTCAGCTAATACTATGACATGAATTGTTTAATTTTAATTTAATTTACCGTCACTTTTAATATGTGTGGTGTAGATGGAATGTAAGGTCTTTTTGGTGTTTGTTGCAGAGCTGGAGCGCGCGATAGCGGAGCGCGCGCGGCGGCTGGAGCAGGCGGAGGCGGAGGCGGCGGCGGGCGCGGGCGCGGGCGCGGCGGGCGCGGCGGGCGCCAGCGCCACGCTGCAGCAGCTGCGCGCGCGCCTGCGCCACGCCGCGCCGCCCGCGCCCGCCGCCTCCGCACACTGAACACTGACCCCTTAACTACTCGCTCCTACCTCACCCACGACCCGAAACTTTAATCATGTCCTAAAACTTGCTCCTCCCGAGTTTCACCCTGTCGATGAGATATTTCAATTATCTCAACCTATTAGATTGAGAAGTTGTATTTTGTGTAAGCTCCTAATGTGCAAAATATTAAGTAGCGCCTTTTATTTGAACATTGAACCAGCAATGAGGAGAAAAGAATGTTCCAAATTGTAGCTATTTATAATAACAAGTAGTCGCACATCATGAATGTTGTTATTGATTAGCGCCATCTGTGTTTAATAGTATATAATAGATAGGTACACATACAGTGTTGGAAAAGAGAAAAATGGTCTGGGGCCGGGCTAAAACAATAATATTCAAGTGAAGCACTACTATCAAGGGTTATAAAATTAAATAAGATATATGGAATAAAGGAATTGTAAGTGCACTGTAATTATTATTATAAGCATTCTGCGAGTGTTGCTGATGGTGTGAGTGATACGCTTTGATTGCCAAAGCTTGTTTGATTATACTGATCGATTATTATTTTAATTAAATTGGTCTAACGGCTATGCTTTAATCTTTTTTTCAACGAAAAAGTCACTAAAAGTGTCACAAAAGTAGAAACGTTAGCGATTTGTTTGTTATTTTATTATAACGTACCTAATTTCCATAATATTGTTAGTAGGTATGCTACATGGTTAGTAACCACTGATGGTACCTATTGATTGGAACATAATATTATTTTGAAAATATTTATGCACACAATTATTTAATTTAAATAATACGTAATTTATCGAACAACTACTATATGACTGAGGAATCGACTGCGTGCGTTGTAATAATAGGGTAAAGTCGACTTCAAACAAGAGATTACAAATATTTTTCTAAACTTTTTGACGTCACAAATCTAACAATTTGTAGAGTTCATTCGTAAGCATTTACTGTTCTTGTTGTAATCTATAACTTATCTTTCGCTGTTTGATTTAGAGAATAACTGTCAAAGTAATTGTTATAACTATTTTAAGACATTGATTAAAAATAGAGAGTAGATAGATGTTTGAATTTACAGATTAGAAATATTAAAATATTATTCATATTTTATGACAAAGTAGAAATCTTATGAAAGTAGAGTGGATCCAAATTAGATATTACCCTACCTACATTATTAACTACCGTTAAAGAAATTTCATATAAAATATATTCACATACAGCCTAACCAATACTTTAATACCTAAGTGAATTTAATAAATAGCTTTATGGGCACATAGTATATAAATATCTAATTTTTTACAGAACCTTGCACCTTATCGGCCTTTCTTATTACTCCAATAAATAGTTGACCAGTTTATTAGAATTTGAAGTGTTCATGAAAGTGATAGAAAAGTATTTTTATATATTTGAGATGCCTGGATGTAGATTGCAGGTTTTGAAGTTTAATCGATATTCGTAGAAAACCCCGAAGTAACATTTATATAATCGCTACAATTGGTAGATGTTATAACAATAATAATTAAAACGAATAAATACCATTTACTGACTACATTACTAAGATAGTTGTTAAAATGTTTCAGTCGCCAGTAGCGGAATGATTTGAAAGCCTATGTGTTTGCTTTGTAAAATATGATGAATCTCTGAATATGGGTTGCTTACTCTTTATTTTGTTCGCAATTCGACTAGTGATTTCTAATAAAAACCACGTTTAGATTACCATCTTCATTTAACATAGTTATTACGTTCTTAGGTGTGCCTAATAATATGAACTTGTTATTTACTTTCAGAATATTACATAATTATTTGTCATTATAAGTTAGATTAATAATAGGATGACGATTCTCACAAAGAAACCAAAATTACAAAAATAATATCTATGTAGATAACTATCATTCCACTTGTTATTCTTCCACTTTCTATGATTTCTTATTTATAATAGTTTTCCTTTATGTTATGGTTATTGTTAAGTTATTGTAACTTAGTACAAAAGCACCTTCATGATATGAGGGATAGTTATAGGCTTCCGAAGCTGCATAGTGGCCATCTTAAGTGCGACATTATATGACGAACATAGTATTTAAGTTATTTACTCTTTGTATTGATAGTATGTCATGAAACCTGTATGAGAATTCAAGGATTTTTATGGTAAAATAAAAATGTTTTAGAGTATGCACCGGTTTTACTTGAACCCTAAAACAAACCCAAACCATACCATGCGATATCGAAATAAACGAGTTTTTTTTTTAACGGGTATTTAATTTGACAGTTTATAGTCTTATTAGTTCACAATATTATGTACCACTCAACAATATATCGTACAATATTAATTGCAGAATTAATTAAAATGATAAAAATACACCTAACTAGCTGACCCAGTGAATTTCGTACCGCCTATAAAAGTTTTCTTACCGTTTAAACCTGGACTTCCACGAATATTTTCAAGACTAAAATTAGCCAAATCGGTTCAGCGACTCAGAATTGCAATTCATTTTTATTTATATAGATTTATTTATATAGATAGGTACAATTTTAGTACAAGTCAGCATAACATACCATCACGCTTGTATTCCCTAGATGGTTAGGCAGAAGCATACCCACACCCACAGCTCACCGATTCGGGCACAGTACATTATATGCCCTGTTACTTAGCTACATTCCATACATACATTTGCGAACTAACTACTAAACTAACTTGCACAGTGATTTTTTACATTAGCTTAAACAAAATTTAACATTATCATAACATGACTGCCTTGTAAACCTAATGGTGCGACTGTTACGCTCTAGGACCTAGGTCCTGGGTGTTTCACTGTAGCAGATCGGAGTTTCGATTTAAGTCAATTTAAAAAAAATGCAGAATTTGTGTTGTAAATTGTGTTTTATATTTTGTTTAAAAGACAAGGTTGTATTCTACGAATATGGACCTGACATTCTGCGAATAGGACCATTTGGAAATTAAAAAATCCTTGAACCGATCGATATTGATGGCATTGAAATGATAGTTTAGTAACATCTTCGTCAAGATAATAATTAAGGATCTCGCCTAACAGGTCCTGGAGCAGGAAAGCCAGACTTTCTAGCGTGTTCTGTAAAATATATCTAAACGGTGCGTACTGCATATGGTGCCAGTGGTTGCCTAAAATTTATGCTTACATTGGCAAAGTAGCTACTTACTACATTCATGTTCAGAGTCATTGTACATGTAGTCCTAGGAGCACTAGTAGGTACCTATGCTTCTTAATCTAGGGACCTACTCACTAGCACCACTACTGACTGCTCAACATAAAACTGAAATGTACATAAATATTAAAAGAGAAGGTAGATATTTCGAAAGACTGTGTTTGGGTGGGTATGGTAGAATTATTTGTAATTTTACTCTAGTTATTTACAGAACTAATTTCTCGTAGAAACTGCGATTTTATTCTGCGATTCTAATAAACTTGCATTTGCACTTTGCAGACTGCAGTTGGTAGAGACTTTTAAGGGTCGGCAACGCATCAGGAACGCCTCTAGTGTTGCAGGTGTTCATGGGTGGTGACAACTACTTACCATTAGGTAGCTCGGCTGCTCGTTTGCCAATATAAACCATAAAAAAATAATGAAGCCGAAGTATGCACCTCTAAAAAATATGTTGCCTGCAATGACGGAAGACGACTTTTCAAATGACACGAGGAGCCAATTACCTGCGTTGCATTAATATCATCAGCTATTATTGAATGCATTGAACGTATTATTAGCGAATAATTAGCTGGGGAAATTCGTAGAGTTGTTGAAGCGTAAAACACTTTCGTTTTCTTAGGACACGGGAGACACGTCTACCGGCGGTCAGCGAGTGAATACTCCACCCCGACAGCTACGCGGTTTCATGATTGTGCCGTAACGCGCCCTCGTTCAGTCGACAATCGAACATCTTTCGTGGCCCACGTTCTCATACAATGTAAATAGTGCGTAGCACGTTGTTACTGTAACAGTGATTCGTTCGAAATGTATAACAAGAAAGTTTTTTTTGCGGTAATATTATTGTTAGTGGTTGTATACGGAAAGAAAATAAAGAAAAGTAAACGGCCAAAGGATCAGGAAGATTTAACCACCATACAACCTAATGTGGTCGCATATTCAACTTTCGGATTTAATGATGTTGGTTCCTATGATGGGTTTGTGCCAACTTCACCGGATTATGCCAACTTCCTGAGTGGGGTCAATCAAGAATCTACAACAAGATTATATGCTCCTGCATTTCCCAGTTCTATAGACTCGACCGGATATAGTGGGAATTATGGTCCGCAAACATTTGATGGACCATCCTTTGACGGAAACGAGGACAACATTGGACAACCCGGTATGTTACAATACACATCTAATTCGATGAACTTTTTCAACAATCCCAATTTTGGCACAACCGCCGAACAAAATAAAAATGTTGATTCCGAAGACACAAATGGTCAAAATACAGAAGAGGATGCACCAGTTTACGGGACTAAAATAAATTCTCGACATAAATACAGGCCTATCAATCCTTTTAATAGTACTGAATTTACTATGTATAATAACAGCTATTCAAATTTGTCTGATGATAAGTATTCTAACGTACACGATGTGCAATCAACACATGAAAATAAACCTGCATTTAGTGAATCTAATGTGAATTATCAAAATACCAACAGTTTCATTCAAAATTATGAGACGCAAGAAAATGAGGACTTTGGAAAACCAGCATCTTCCAGTGTACATAACGTGTTAAAATTTCCTAAAGTCGTGGACTTCACAAACTTAAAACAATATTATCCCACCGAATTGGAAACAAGTAAATTTTTATCCGATACTATTCAAAATCAAGGTCCCCAGTATTCTATGATGAATACTCAAATGGAAAACAGTTTTTCTAACCCTTTTAATTATAATAACAACAATAACAAGTTTAAGGATTCTTCACCGAAACTAGTAGAGCAAAGCAACTTTAAAAATAATGAAGAAACTAGTGATAAATCAATTATTAAATCAAACTCATATTTTGATCAAGATGTTACATACAACCATGTTAATAATTATCGTCACAAGAATAATATGCACAGTACCAAATCTCCTGAACAAAAAAAGAAAATGAAGCATAAACCCTGGACGTCTGGGAACTATAGTAATGACTTTAAAAATTGGAAGGATGCTTCATCTATAAAAGGCTATGGATATTCCACAAATTTTAGTAATATGAACTTCAAATATGATGTCAGCGAACCAAAAAAACCTTTTAGCCATGATGAAATAGTACCAGCGAGCAGTAACTTAGTAGACTTGACAAATTATCAATATCCTGAACTGGATTATTCAAATTATAAGAAAACACCTGAATTTAATGAAGATGATGAATACAGCAGTGTTTCATTCAAAGATAAATCTAAAGCAAATGAATATTTGAATCAATTTAAAAATTCATTCAGTACTGTGCCGACCACCACGTCATATTGGGGAAACGTTTTCAAATCTACAGATTATTCATCCTTCAGGGATCATCCAAAGAAAACTCATTACAGCGAAATTAACAGTGACACCGTTGTTAATATACCGAAAAGACCGCAAAAGTTAAGCTTTACAAAGACTTCCGAAAATAAACCAGTTGATTGGGTATCGCATCACAACCGACCTCATAAATTAAACAAACCAACCAATGATTGGACTACAGACATATTTGATACAAGATACAAATCTGAAGAGGACTTGTTAGGTCTTAGAACACACGATACTTCGCACCCAACATATTTACCGACTTACAAACCTAGTAACAATATTTTTGACAATGATAATGAATTCAAAAATCTAGTCGAACGGTGGAGGCAGTCGTATTTGAAGACGAAGCTTAAAGATGTACCTGCCAGAGATTATGAAAGTTACGGGTCCGAAGTGAAACCTTTGCACTTGCCGATACCGAAACCGTACCCGGTAAGTACGTTTTGTTAAGTTGCCTCTAATGCTGTCGATGATCATGTAGTTAAATATGTCTGCATGGTTATTTATGTGTATAATTGAGCAAAAAATCCTATGATATGATGGAATGCGGATCGGAAAAGCAGACAACTCACGTCGCGCACTAATTTCCTCGATCTTGGCCAGTAAAATGATGCGCGCTCGTGAGCCCAGGAGAAATCATGTAATACAACACTTGATTAGGATTATAATCCACGTGATAGTGGAGATTGAGTTTATGTTCAGCTAAGGGCGGAATAAAAACCTTCGTAGTTATTCTTATGTAATAGAAATATTAATGAAAATATGGAAATTGTATAAGTGCAGTAAGATCGATGGTCTAACGAGTAGTTGGGCATCAATAATGAGCTCGACGACCTCTCTGGAGTCACGCTACATTAGCTGCCATTGTAAGTAGTGAAAGCAATAACTAGTTTGCCTATCGATTTATAATGATAGGATACGTCACATATTTTAAACCAATTCTCAAATATTTAGATAAATAAATAGTAGGTAGTCTGTAGTTACATCGTGAATTTAGGCCTTGCGAAAACAAAAGGGACTACGTCCGCTGCTACTCCGTTCTTAAACGTACCTAAATTTTATTGTGATCGATTTGTTCAAATAACTGAAACAAAAAGAGGAGCTGCAGTTTTAAAAAACCATTAAAAATTAAATGTTCCAAAGCTAGTAAAAAAAATTCTGACAAATGAAGCCACCCAAATCGAACCCGAATCAAAACCAAAACATGCATTTGGTCGTAACATAATAATATGTAGGCAGTAGGCATACGAAAGTCAAAACATGACTTTATCTTTGTATACGCTGCGCTGAACTTGTTAATAAAGAGGCAAGCAAGCGTGCATCACACTGTTGGCGAGACAAGAGCACATAGTAGGTAATAGTTCTACAAGAGTTACTTTACACGATCAGTATAAATTGCTACCTACGTTTTTAAATCGTACAATTATTCTAGTCGACATCAGTCGAATTTTATTTGAGGGCTAGTAAAATTACTATGATGGAGCATGTATTTTCGCAATTTATGGACCCAACGTCATGTAACACTATTGAGACTGCTATCTACACTCACAGCATGAGGTTGTTCACCATAACATCGGAATTTTACCTTATTACTGTTGCATGGCATGCATTAAGCGTAGTACCTATTCACATTTTCACTTTTTACCATTCCTTCGATTTCGATGTAAGTAGAGCAATAGCAGATAATTTTGTATTCACTGTTAGAAGGACAGAAGAAAGTGTTAGCCTCCGTGGTAAATAATAATTTACGATTACTTTTACTGGCTGGTAAAAGAATTACTCGAAGCATTTGATACGAACATTTGATAAAGTCGTTATGTGGAGGACTTGTTTTTTTTTTAATTGACAATGATTTAATTGTTCGCGTGTCGTGTTACTTTCTACTTGGCTAATAAATGTTTTTTCATGTTTGCTACATTTCGATCGATTATTTTGAAATATTTATTTTACCAAGTCCTTCCAAAATATTTATTAGAGTAATTATGAAAGCGAGCACGGTAACCAGATTAAGGCACCGATCCTATATGTGCAGATCTTAAATAGTAAAATTATAATAATTTGTGTGGGATGTGTAGAGCATACGTAACCTTGCAGATAGAAGTCCCTCACCCGGTTATAGTTCCGGTGCCGCGGCCGTTCCCGGTGCGGGTGCCGGTATCTAGGCCGGTCGCGGTGCCCGTGGTACGGGAGATCACCGTACCCATTGAGAAGCCAGTGCCCTACCCTGTCTACAAAAAGGTTCCCTACCCGGTAGAGAAGCTTGTCCCTGTGCCTGTTGAAAAAGAGGTTAGTGTCCTCGTTCAATTGATGCACACGTATAGATCTGTGTTTGTACGTGTCAATGAGAAAACGTAGCGCTTTAGTTTACGCAACAGAACCGCATATCAGCTCTTCAGATTTACATGCCAAACCGTGGACCATGGACCACATGCCGTGCGGAACTTACTACATGGATGATGAAAGTTCACACCACATTTTCAAGATTCATGCTATCGAAAAAGCACTTAGGTACTATATACCTACTAATTTTGCATGTTGGGCAATCTATTGGGACATGTTTGGTCTGAAAATATAACACGGAAATTATAGAAAATTATTTCTTTCACACGGTTACTGATTTAAAATATTTTCACATTTAGCTGCATGAAGAATGTACCTAGTAATTATTTTCTACATAATTGTAGAGCAGAGCATGTAAATTACATGAAACTAGTGAGGAGCAAATTGAAATGTTTAACACCTAGAAGCCTGCGCATGTCATTGCACCAGTAGGTACAGTGATTGCTTACTTTTACAGACTTATTTTAAGTACTTGAAATCTGTGGTTCAGGTGGCCGTACCAGTAGAAAAACCCTACCCCGTTCATATTCCCTACGTGCGGCCAGTGTTTCATCATACGAAACCAGTACATGAGGATCCGGAAAACATAGAAGAAGATGACTTCATGCGTCGGCCAGAACCAAAAAAACCTTCACAGTTGAAGAAAAGGCCCTATGGGTAAAGATAAACCTACCTACTAACTAAATTTATTTTCAGACGAGAGGAGATAACCTACCTTGGGTAAGACGTGAGCCGTGGAACATTGCTGACTCTTTAAGTGGGTGGCGTGGACATTAAATCATGCTTTACACAATTATACAAACTGAGTTACTCGTGTTCGTAATGCATGAAAGAGCCAAGCAAAGTACATATAAGTATCCACTTAGGATTTTGTAATAGGATTATAGGTTTTAAAATTTTGTGGAATTACAATAAATTCACCATTATTTTACCGATATATCGTCTCCATTCATTCAATTCGGCTGCCACTTGCATCATCCCCGTGCCTGGGCAAAAACATTGGTTTACATTAATTGTATGAAAGTTTCTCCGATATATATAGTACCTAGTTCAAAAAGAGCCCTTCCTTGTTTATGAACAAGACGCTCGAGCGTAGCCTATCTAGTTTTAAGAACTCACAAAAATAAAAATGTTTTGTATATTGCAGTACACGTAACAGATCGCGAAGGCCGTCCCGCGCAAGTTATCAGGAGCGCAACAGGAGGCGGTGGCCGGACCGCCGCCGACCCTCGGGCCACAACACTGAACACAGACATCACTCCAGACCGACGGAATACCAACGTTCTCCGCCATACAGGCATCGTGACGTCGAAGCTGACGAAGAGGAGGAAAACAGTGATTACGCTTCGTACTGTAGGAGAACTGGAAACTGTTGATCATAGAAAACCTTATTTCCTAAAACATGATACACCCGGTAGTATTCGGTTTGTATCAGGCTCAACACAGTGATGAAAGACTGTTTCTTTTTTGGAGTATATAACTCATAATTTTAATTTTAACTATTGCATTTGTAGATTGTCTCTTTTATTTAGCTTTTCTTACATGTGCCTTCGTTAATAAAGTTTTAGGTACTTGTGTATTAATTGTAGAGTTAACAAGTATTTCGATTGATGCTAAAACCACTGTGCCAAATACTAGTACCTTTTTATTTGTATTTATTTTTGGATACCTAGGTAGGTACATAGGTACCTCCTGACTTCTAGTTTAAGTCAGTCTACACAAATCTCGCCTTGTTTTGTATAGTAGTTTTAATTATTTATCAATTAGCCAGTAAAATATTTTAAAATAACACTTGTTTTGTTTGTTGAAGCGACATTCTCTTCACTTAGAAATCTTACCGTTAACGGATACCATAATGATAGTTTCAAGTGGCAATTATTATTAATTATTTCAATGTATTTATGTGGAATACGTGTTTAGTTGAGGAGATCAGTCTGTTTCGCATGGGCGCTCGCTTTTACCAACGCTTCGATAAGCAGAATGCGCCTTACGCGCTACCGAAGAGAAATAATGCGACAGCAGACGTTCCTAACTCACAGTTTACTATGCGTGGGTATCAGATATTTACAGTACCATCCGACGTCAGTTAGTGTGGTACCTACCTAGCTAGCTCATGTAAAATGAAGACTTTCTCGCAACATTCATCAATCAACATTACCTCAGTCAGTGTTGTCCCAAGTACCTAGCTACTTATGTACATTAGGGTAATTTCTGCGTTACAATACCCAAGTGAAGAACTGTCAGCTAATACTCTGTTTTTTTCTCTCTTTTTTATTTCGTTGTCCGTCTGTCTATCTGTCATCAGTTGAAATGATACGTACGTCTTCGGTCCCCTTGAACCGAAAAAAAAACTAAATCATAAGTCAACGCTATCAAAAATATATTAGGTTATATTATACTATTTATAAAGCATATATTTCAAAACTCACAAGTTAATCAAATCACAAATTTCCCTTTGACCTAGAATCATGAAATTTACCAAGTAACAAGGACTCAGAGCAAGACAAGAAACAAAACCGAAAGTGACTACTTTGTATTTTTTTCACATACCTCAGTGTACGTGTGGTTTCACCCTCACCGCTTTGCTCGGCCACAGGTTGTAGCGTGATATGAAACCCTCGCGGAATCATGATAGGTGTGACGACTCGGTATATTGACAAAACTATTTCATTTTCACTTCTTCAATACGTTGTTCGTGGTAAGTGGGTAACTTGGTACCTACTATCTTCGAAATCAATAAGCATCTAATCGTAACCATGCTATGACAACTGCTACAAATTAGGGAAACGACAAAAATTTGTAGCAACGATCGGAACATCTCTGTGTTTGTCATACGTAATGATCACGAGTGAATCCTTCAACGGAAAATACCTACCTACTTTGGAAATTTTGCGTAGAAGTAACGGGTCAATTAAACGCATTATTGCCTTGTAATTTCGTTGTCACTTTCACAACCTTGTTCACACAGTTAACAAGCGAGGCGAAAACACAAAATGCCTAACTTTTAATTAAATAACATATTTACTTTACCTGCGATGTGGGTGTGGGAAAATGTTGTTCATGTTGCCTTTCCTGCCAATAGTTACAGCGCGCTAGTGCAATTGCTCTCATAATTACAGCAGGAGGTGACGTAAAGTGCGCTTGTTTTGGACAAAGTAAGTCGTTTTAATAACACTCAACACCGCACAGTTCAGGGATAGTGGTTGGTGGTCACGATGGTATATAATTGCTTTTATTATGAGATAAGAAGTCGTTTTCCCAGAAGTTTCAGCTTAACGGCAGGTAGCAGATATTTATTTTCGTTTCTATTTATTTGGGAAACTTAAAGATTACAATATGACACTAATAACAGCACATAATCCAAAAACAGTTTCTACATAGACATAGGTATAGACCTATAGTTTAATTAATCTTGTTTTTTGTTGTTCTTTAATTTATCTTCAATTGTACCTTATAACCGTGGGAAAAAGGTGTGAGTGTATATATGTTGTAATAACTATGTGTGTACATTAGTACGCCCCTGCCTAACCCTTCGTGGAATACGGGCGTGATGGTATGTAACTATACCATCACGGCTGAATTCCTCGGAGGGTTAGGTTAGTAGAGGTGTAAGCTTGAGCAGCTAGTCTTATGTATTTTTATGTAGCACGGCGGCATTTAGATTTGTTCCTCTCCGGTTTTCTGTTTCACAAGACCAGGTCCAGGTAGGTACCTCGTAATAAGGTTTTCAATACTCAATTATGAAAATTACGGTTAATTTCCTATTTACAACAATAATAAAATTTAAGTATCTGTCTGTGTTTTCATTTGTTTCTGTGTTAAAATTATAAGGTATTGCTATTTACACGCTAAGTAATAGGTACTTGCGTATATGAGCATTTTTAAAATGTGGGTCTGAAAGTTTATCCCTAATTTAGTTTATTTCAACATAACAAAATTTACGTGTACAGTCCGTTTCATCATTTTGCAGGGTCCAGAAAACATTGAAAATAACTAGGTACTTACATGACAACTAGTCTATACCTACTTATATATAATAATAGCTTATCTTATCTTAAAGTTATCAAAAATTTATTGTGTATGGTAAAAAAGGCGGTAAATTATAAAAAAAACAAGTTTTAAGTACCTGTCTGTAAGTATGTACTCGCTAATCTCATACACGAATGAATGGATTTTCTTGCAGCATTAGTAGTATTACTAGTAGATTAGCCTCAGCTTGGAGCAACATTTACACAGGTACCTTAAATTTTATATCACTGAAATCGGAAGCCACTTATAAAAGTTATCGTTATTTAAATAATAATAATAATAACAAATTCTATATTTCAGACCAGAGATCCATTAATCCATATAAATGTGTTAGTAATTCCATATCCTAATGTTAGTAGAAAACAGTTACTTATTAATATTTATCAATTATTGACATGGACATCAGGACGCACACGTCTACTTGCCCAGTGTCTGATAAACGGCCCATCAATTTTGTCTGCCAGTGTAGCTAGTGTACTGTTAGTGAGTAGTTAGTTAGTGTAGTAGGACTGTCCCTAAATCGCCGCATCATGGATGCACATCGCTTGCGCATAATGGCATAGAATCATCTACTCTAGCCTCCGCAAACATGCCAGACGCACTACAACATCGAGGCAGTCCCAACAGCATCCTAAGCGCATTATAATATTGAACGCGCAGAGCGTTGTAAGCCTTAAAGATAATTTTTAATTAGCTGACCCAACGCAAACTTAACTTACGGTAAAATAATAATCTCTACCTTCCGCATTAGAAACAATTGTAATTAAATAATTTCTCTTTCAGGAATGAATTTCGGACTGAGTTGGTTTTATCGATTTGTCAATTTTGTCAATTGTGCGTAATAAAACCGACTGAAGTCGCGAGGACAAGCTAGTTAGTAAATAAAAGGAGACTAAAATACTGGTTATGTAGAGATGATTTATACCCACAGAAGGAAGTTTCCGATTACTGATCATATGGTTACAGTACATCATTAACTTTTATATGATTAATCGGATTAATCACTCGTGAATGTCTTAACAGGATTTTCTCTGTTGGAAATGATAGGTTACTTTACACTAGTTAACAGAAGTAGACTACAGGCATATGATGATTCTAGACAGAACTCTAGAAATATACTTACTTATATACCTACTAGATACTTACATAATTATCTAATTATAAAAACTCTAAAGTCTGCTTGACAAATTGAGCAGCTTGTTATTTAGATACTTACAAATTAAATACTTAAATAACATAATTAAAATAAAAAGGGACGTCCAAATTTCAGTTTTCTTTAGAATTTTGGCTATTTTATTCTTGGGCTGTAATTAAACCAAAATAAACCTACTACTGGAACTTCCATCTTCGCTTGTAATTCTTCGTCTTTAAAACAATCGGATCATTAATGCCTGTTAACCTTTAGTTATTTAACGCTTTACGTGAGCTATTGTTGTCTACGCACGTAAATATAGCCTGTCATTATTTTTTATTTGTAGCTAGATTTTTTAAGGCTAGACTAGAGTAGCACCTACCTAGCTCTTTTATTGTGGTGAATCGGCAAACGCCATAATTATTCTGCCAGGCTCTGACATGTTTCACAAAACTATCACCCGCGGAATACAAAGGTGTGTAGCTTTAGTGTGGCATTATTGAATGATTGCAAATTAGCGCCGCCGCGCGTCGTTTCGGTCGTGGGTAAAAATGTAATTGGTCTATCTGAATGGTCAGCGGATGTGCTGGTCACGGGGATGGGCCTTGAATTACCTATCCGAGTCGAATTGACAACATTGCGCTCGCGCAATCATCGAGTGTATACATGACATAGTAATCGGTTTGTATAGCAATTGGCAATGCGTAACCACGCGCGTTTATATCTTTATGTTTTGATAGTCGTAAGTTGTCTGTGGTTCTATACAACGTGATTAATTAAAAGCTTCTAAGTTAGTTAGTACAGGTTGCATCCATATCTGATGCACTATTAAAATCATGATGGTACATACGTAGCAAAACAAGCCGTGGGTATCGAGAAGTTGTTATGAAATATAAAGCCTCGCGAGACCTCGAACCGTTTAGTCTGCCCTCACGGTTTCGTTGAACCGGTCGCGGGCTGATTAACCCCCACTCCAAACCTTTGGCTGCTGCTTTGGTTCACAACTCCTCACCTAAATCACACGTAAGTTAATTAAAATTAAACCTTTTTCTTGCATGTTTCAAAAGAATCATATTTACTGGAGTTTTTAATTAATTAGACGCAGACAAACGAGCGTGCAGTGTCCTTAAAAGATTGAAAAATTGTACACAATAATAAGTTCTTGTTCGTTAAGAATCCTGCTTTTTTAATTAATTTAAATTTATAAAAAAGTGATATGCTATGTCAAGTAAAGGCTGCAAGAAATTGCAGATACAAAAGTTTATTATGTTATTTTCTACCGCAAGGTTTTTGCCAGAAATACTATTACTTTTGGTAACCGATAAGCCAAAACATCTAAACCGAAACTAATATGTGTCGCCGATATGTTGCTAAACATATTTTAAAGCTTCCTTTGTCTGATGGCTTCCCAGAAAGGCTTCCATAGAACTTTCATGCTCTGAATTCTAATCCACTACTCTGATGTGCGATTATAATGCAAATCAAGGAAAAGAATGAGTAGGTTTAAGGTTTTTGATGATGCAGCCTTCAAAACCTTGACTTCGTTATAGAATGTAATACCAACCATCTCCACATTCATACATTTAGCTTCGGAAAGTGTATTATTAAGATAACCAACTTCAAATATTTTTATAGTAAGGTACAGTTAGTAAACCTGTCTAAGGCATGACAACGCATTTTGCGCCGTAGTAAGTTGATACTCAACTCTTATTTTTATTGATCCTTTAGTCTTTGTAAGTAATATTATTTTAGTATGTTATGTTTAGCGAAAATTAACTTTGTTCCCCTTACTTATAAAATTTCGTACTTAGGTAGGTTAAGTTAAAGGACTTGCTTATTAAGTTTTCGTAAAACTGTGGTCTATATGGGCTCGTCATTAAATAATAAATCAGGCTACGCTTTCACCACCCTCCATTCCTACCCAAAGTTACGTTTTTTGAGAACGAACGATAGACCATGATATTTGTATAGTTAATGTATTATTTTATTCAATTAAGCATGTTTTCTAAAATGACATTTTAGAAGTCTTTGTATATATTATACATATAGTTTTTTATACAGTCTGAATTTGACACAACCCACACTCCATTTCAAATTATAATGCAGGAAGTGTCTCACAAGTTCACAACAATGGACTTAAAGGATTTTTTGCATGATGCAAAAACGGCTCAATGTTTACGTAGAATGATTATCACACTATGCAATTTAATATAATTAAGGACAATAATGTCAGGAGTCAGTTTACATTTGATGAATCTATAATGAGTTTTCTTATGATCGTGAATCGTCATATATTATAACCATTACTACTGGTGAGCCTTGAACGAGAAGTCGCAAAAACTAGTGACTTGCCACATTCTCTTTCTTACCTTATGAGTTTTCCGGCATAAGTGCGTCGCACTTGAATCGGAAGTAAACATTTACTCATGGCTACAACAAAAAACTTAATTATATCATGTATGAGGCATGATTCTCATTCTGCATAACTGTACAGATATACGTTTAGATCGCTTTTATGAACATGATGTTTGCCTTTATTTAGTTTTATGTAACGCCGTGACAGTTCCCATACTATCAGAATACATAACAAGCTCGATCGACTCGATAAGGAAGAGTACTACAGCTAACTCGTAGTTTCTCAATAATAAGATCAAGCCATCTGCAAAAACGTGATTCAACTGTTATGTTGAGGTTTTAGAGATGCTCCGCTTCACAATACTGTCATTACCAAGTTACAACACCTTGCTGAGATGAGACGATCACAATTGTCATTCAAAAATACCAGCCGGGTGACTTAATTATGAAAACCCCACCGAGTAATTCCGCAAAGTACATAGTAATTAGGTATTGAAACCTTGTTAGCTAGCTATTTCATAAAAGTCCAAGGGAAGGAAGTTTTTGACAATTCAACTTTCAAAACTACTATCTTTGATACATATTGCAATCAAATTTATATCTTATTAGCTTACTCGCTAACTCTTGCAGAAGTTATAATAATAAATCACAATTATTATTTTAATTGTCTGTCATGAATATAAATGAGATGTGTAACCGGCTATTCGAACCCTAAGGTGGCTTTAATAATAGGTATGGCCTGGTATGGCACTCATGACAACAAACAACTTTAGTTCCATAAAACTTTTTGGACTTCAAAAGAAAACGTAAAACATTCATCCACATACAAAATGATCAACTTTTTCCAAAAAAATGTTCTTCATAATTCTGTTATCATAATGGAGTTTTATGTTTATATTTTGAAGTTGTTACCTTTACAGAATTAACATGAAGGCGTTTAGCTTCGTCGTAGCCCTTGCGGTTGTGACAATATGCCAAGCTGCGACACCACAACTGCGGTTTGCATGGAAAGAAGTAGATTATACTTGGGAGACCCCAGAAATTCGGGCAAATGCCATCAAGGAGAAAAACTTTATACCTGAGAACAATCTGCCGTTAGGACTGGCACGTTGGAAAAACAAAGTTTTCGTCACCGTGCCCAGATGGAAGGCGGGTGTTGCCTCTACTTTGAACTACGTTGATCTGGACGGCCCACAAGATCAGTTGTTGAAACCATATCCATCTTTTAAAGATAACTTGGTTCCCGATACAGCTACGAACTTGCCTTCAAACAGCTCGTTGATTTCGGTGTTTCGAGTGTTTGTTGACGATTGCGACAGGCTGTGGGTCATGGATTCGGGGATGGCCGACATATATGGTGAGTTCTGAAAAAATACAGTTGATAAGTGCGAAAAGAACCGGTATGCTGCTTGTTTTTAACGGTAAGATGGAAGCTTGATATTGATACTTATTATGTTTTTAAGTATCGTTATGATAATAACTTCCTTACTTTTAGTAATGGGTACTTAGTTGAAAAAAGGTCGATACAAGGATAATTATAATATCTGGTTTACAAGCAAAAGGATAATACTCGGTCGGCTAATTGGTCTTTGAAAGGCCAATATCATATTTGCTAGGTATGCTATGTAAAAATATCATTTTATTAAGTAGAGTTAGAAGTCAGGGTCGTGCCTTCGCTACCAACTTGCGCCACAATCTGATAGATACTCTGTGTATGGACTTTAATTGTTTGCACATAGTGAATAATGAAATCCTTACTTAATATTATAAATGCGAAAGTAACTCTGTATGTCTGTCTGTCCGGCATTCACACCAAAACTACTGAAACGATTTAAATGAAATTTGGTACAGAGATAGTCAAGAGCCTGAGAAAGGACATAGGTTTTTAATGAGAAAAAAGGGCTGTAAGGGGTTGAAATAGGGGATGAAAGTTATAAGAAATAGCCAGACCATGCGGGCGAAGCCACTGGCGGAAAGCTAGTTACTTGTAGCACCTCGAAGTTTGGATTATCGCTCGCTCCATATAATTCAAATTCAAATCTTTATTGCAATCCATAATGTACATACAAATAAACAGATGGTAAGTTTAAAGCAAAGGATCAATTATGGACCCTGTAGGGCACAGCAAGGACCTGCACACAACGGCAAACTGTGGGCGTACTCAAAACCTTTCAGGGAATTCAATACAATATTATTTTTTGTACGAAAATGTATAGGGGACCCCTTTCAATTTGGTAGATCTTATGCAAATAACCAAAGGCCACTAATTTAACACTCCAAAAGGCAATACACTCTGCGGGTGACAGGGTCGGTTGGAGAGCACGTTGTCGTCCTAAATGACAAAATGGTCACGATCCTAACGCGCATCGAGGGACCGACGAGAAGGATGGATTCAAATCCGTAACATGTATTCTCAATTATTTTAGTGACAGGGGACGTCGTGGCTTAGCAAAAACCGCGCTGATCGCTTCATCTACCAGGATAAGCTTAGCGTATCGACGTCTGTGGATCGATGACATTCTTAACACATCAGAACCTCCCCATATCTCAGAGCACGGTTATCACATATCTATATCTATATCTATAATGAGGAAAGATTTGATTGTATGTTTGTTTGTATTAAATAGGTTTCGAAACTACTGGATCGATTTGAAAAATTCTTTCAAACAAACAAACAGTGAAATCTTTTATCTTTATAATATTAGTATAGATAAACAGTCAACCCCGTTTGTCACACGAGCGGTAAGGACAATCGTTAGAGGTAGCCAGAAGCTCGGTAGCCTTACAACCAGTTTATCCTTCGAATATTGGCCGCAATGCCATTTCTAGGTCAAATTATACTAGGCATTTAAGACTACCTATCGATTAGATTTCTGAGTCCTATCCATTTGAAATAAATAGTGTATGGAATAGAAATTCGTGGTACATAGGTACTAATACTATTTTAGTCGGTTAAGAAGCTATTAACTATGTATTATTACTTATACTATATATAATATATAGTATTATTTATACAGGAATCTAGATCAAGTCGTGACTGCACTCATGGCTTCGAATTAACATAAAATTTCATATACCTATGTTTAAATAATATGATTTTATCTAAGCAAATGAATTTAAATCACTTATCTTTAATTTAAAGAAGAAAATAAAGAGAGCCATATATTTATTAGGGCATAGGTCTAAAAAACCTAATGATTGATCAGCTAAACTTATACAGTACTTATGTTGTGAGTGCATCAAACAAACAAGCATCAAGATTTGAATCGGTGCACGACCCCAACCGTCACTCTTATTATTTTTATATAAATATTTATTTAATATTGTATCCGCAGGTGCTGGAAATCAGGTCAATGGCCCATCGATCGTTATTTTCGATTTGAAGACTGATCAACTGATCCATCGTTATCAATGCAAGGCTGGTGACTTGAAAGAAGATTCTTTCTTCGCTAACATTGTAAGTGAACTGTTTCGTTAATTTACCATGTTGTTGTTCCATGATGTTATTCATTCGTTTGCAAACACCTTAAATATGTGTAGGTAACTGTTTGTCGTTCTTATATAATAAAATAAACTTTATTATAAATAACATAATTATGTCATGAACATTACATAGACCGCACGGATGTATGTCTACTAATATGACAATATACTATTTATAACATCATAGACATAATGACATTTACTAATAATTATTCGCAATGATTAAAAACCAGTTTAGCTAGTCTCAATCGAAATTGCGACTAGCCTGCAGTACTACTTATTTATTATTATTGGTATAATTCCAGATTGTGGATGTGAACAAAGACACATGCGACGACGCTTACGCGTATATTCCAGACTTAGGTGGCTACGGAGTAGTGGTGTACAGCCTGAAACAAGATGACTCATGGCGGATCTCACATCACTACTTTTACTTTGAACCTTTGTCCGGTTCGTACAACGTAAGCGGTATTGAGTTCCAGTGGACTGATGGCGTGTTTGCATTGGCACTATCGGAACCTAGAGAGGATGGGTTAGTAGAACTGCTAGTAACCATAACAACCATATATACCTCCATATTTTGTCTAAAAAAATGATGGAAAAGATTCCGTGCTGCTTTGTGATGAAGGAAAATAATAAGATATATTATTTTTATTGTCCTTGTCCATTTTTGCTTGATGTTTTCAACAAAATGAACGACTACCTACATCTATAAAAATGACATATGTGTAGATGTTTTTAAGTTAATTAACTTAACACACAATGGTTAATTAATGTCTAGGTGGTCTATAAGTATCACTATGAACGATTGTGCTAAAACATTAGTATTATGTATAACCGCACATCACATGACATTCGACATTGGCCCCAAAAACAAAAAAAGAAGTCTTGAAAGCCAAGGTCGATTGACGGTGCACTGTTAATAAACTTATCTAGAGCCTAATTAAGTTTCTTAAGCATTGTTGTTTTAATCGCAAAATATGAATACTAACACAATGGCGAATTGTTTTGGTTATTACAGGTATAGGACAATGTTCTTTCACGCATTCTCCAGCACCAAGGAATTCTGTGTGTCTACGGAGTTGCTACGCAATTACAAGCATATCGACAAGACCGAAGCATTCCACGACTTCAAGGTTTGTTCGTCCCACGCTTATATTGAATACTTTATTAGTAAGATAATGTAAGAATTCTATCACGTTGGACCATCAGTGTCAATCAACAAATCAACACCACGTATTGTTGTCTAGCGCTTCGCCCCATGCTTTGACGAAATAATTAATTTCATAAATTTTAATAAGTCGCTTGTTTTGCAATTGGGTTTTTAACTTTTTTATTAATGTACCTAGTTAAATTAAATAAATATTATGGAGCATAAAGAGACCGTAAGAACGTAAGAGCAATAAAGTTTGTCATTACTTTGGTTTTCCTTAATTTTGCAGCTCTTAGGCGACAGAGGTGAGGGGACACAATCGTCAGCCAGCTTCTACGATCCCAAGACACATGTGCTGTTTTATACACAGGTAACTAACTTTATCGGTTCAATTTATTCATGATAGTGATATAATACGTAACGACTGACCAAATCAATGCATGAATTGATAGGCATTCATTTGAATATGCATAGAAGCCTTCAAAAGTAAATGCCTAACAGCACAACCTTCACTATAACAATAATATCGAATGGCAAACCTTCACCGCGGCTAACATTTTTTCTACCTATATCTTTGTGTAAGTACTTATAGTAAAAAGGACTGCTGGCTGCAGTCTGTAACCTTCGCCCAGCGTTAAACTAACAATAGAATGCCTACCTACCTACCTACGTACTTCCAAGTATTTAATTAGATACCTGTGTAGATACAATGAGATTTTAGATCGAATCAGGACTTCATGTTATAAATTTCCTTCAGGTCAACCGTGACGGAGTTGCTTGCTGGAACTCTAACAAGCCCTACACAATTGAAAATAATCCTCTTATCTTCAGCGACCCAAAACTTTTCGAGTTCCCGAACGACTTGAAGGTAAGCTCCTCTTATTTCGTATTATGTGATTATATTTCTAGTAGTTATTATTTTCTGTGGCTCTGATAAGAGGTGACTCATAGTTTATAAAGAAATGATCACCAGCGTCCATTTCAAATCAGAGATATCATCAAATGACCATTTGAAATTTGAAACTTAATGAATTCATTTAACAAAAAAAAAAAAATTTTCGTTCTACACAGAGAGAGAAAAGAGAGCCCTAAAGCTAGAAGAAGAGGAGTACATACCTACTAAGTTTGTGCCAGAAACATGCTTTAAACATTTTTCCCTTTGAATTTTAGGTGGACGATGAAGGTATTATGTGGGTGCTCACAGACAAACTGCCTCGCTTCCTCTACAAGACGTTAGACCCCAATGAAATCAACTACAGAATATTCAGTATCAACACTACCCAAGCTATTGAGGGAACTGCTTGTCAATAGTGTACGTACATTTGTAACGTGTTCCAACTATGACAAAATAGTTCACACGATAATATAAACAAATAGGATTTAAGTAAAACATCCTAAACTTTCTCATGAGACAGATTGTAGAGCTATAGTTATAAAACAGGTATTTGTAACATTTTCAGGAGTGTTTGATAAACCTCTGTACTACAACTAACATTACCTTTGGAAGTTACTTCCTTGAAAAGACTTTAATAGATTGTTTGAGAACAATTGTTATCGCTTTATCATATACCTTGTAGTGTTGTTATGTTTCCTACTACAATGCACTTAACTAACTAATTATAACTGAAACGCTTGCCTATATTTGTAACTGATAATTATATTCCTCAAACGGCACTTTAATTGTCTATGGACATCTAAGTGTTACTGATAAATAAACAATCAACATTATGTATATATAACATTATATGTAACAACAACGCTCTGTCCAGTGCCTGTGCAAGTTGTTGTTGTCAATCCTTTTAAATGGATAATATCGATTACATTACTGAAATTATTTGTATACTCGTAAAATAGTAGTTATTATAAAGATATAGTAGCTTACTATAAAGATATAGTTATTAACACAAAATTTACCACTCATTAACATAATAAGTATAAACACATTTGACTGTAAAAATATTTATAATTGAAAATCTACACTATTAAAGAACTTGTAGGTTCATTGAGTAACTCAACTGATCGTGCCAGGGTCTGCCATGGCGATTTGATCAGCCTAGACACTGGGGTCAATTAGACCTCGTTACGAAGTTACATGTTAATATTGTATTTATCGATATTATTCTTATACGTATTGTTATTGTTAGTTATTTTATGATAAGAGTACAAATTATGTAACTCCTAAGGTCATTAGCAATAAAGTAATTAAATATATAAAGTTCGGGTCTTATTTAATCTCTTAAGTGTAAGTTCGTTGTTGGTTATCACAATCACCCGAGTTGAATGACGTAAAACATATTTATACCTACATCTCCCGAGAATACCTAACACTTTCAACAAATAATTATAGAACAAGAGAGCGCGTATCTATAATTGCAAATAAGTGCTAACAAATTGGTTACAGAGTGGTACTAAGGGGTACCAGTGCATTTTGTTGGAGACTCCTAAGATCTAAAGAAGATTTATCTGGATAGTTTCCACGTCCCCGTTCCATTAGTAAGTAGGTACAAGACTACAATTAGTGTTTCTTATAATTGGTAATCAAATTAGTTAAAATTATTGGTAGTTATGTAAGGTAAGGAACAAAATTGCGAAACCGCCACAGGCCACACCGGGTTGCTTCATTCAATTAGGTACTAAGGGCAGGAAGAAGAAGAAGAAGACACAAGAAAGCGACAAGAAATATACTTAATTCTTAAAATAATGTAATAAATCATTCATAAGAATATCCTACAAGCTCTTTAAAATTATAAACTAAATAAAATATGATATCTAACTAAAGAAATAACATAGTGCAAACATATTAAATTGTTGTGCAAACTTGCAAAAAGTTGTGACTGGACTGGAGTTCATTGGCCATTAAGAACATTCAGTTTGCTTCAATATACTTGCTTATGTGTTTATCAAAGTAAACGAATATACTTAGTAGATATAAGAACTTAGGTATCTTATGCCTAATATAGCACAGGTAATCGTGGTTTTGTGGGGATTAGATATTTTTCTAGATTTTTTCGATATTTTTCTAGAGATTAGATCTTGAAAATCATCAATAATAAGGTGTAATAAATACACTCACATTTTTTTCCACAGGGGTTGGCAGAAATTAGACCGTGCTACGAATCCCAGATGATCTTATTAATTTTATTTTTTTTATTAGTTTTTTAGTTTTTTGTACCGTCTCTTAGTGTATGTGGTCAAGATTCGCAACCGCAAGTTGCTTAGCACCTATGAACTTCAAACTGCACTTCCATTTGTAATGTAGGCACAGTACCTAATACTTAATACAATTAATTATATACCTGGTTTCGTAAATATAGTTTTTGGTATTTAAGATCTGTGACGTACAAATAAAATATAATAATGAAGTCATAAGTAATGTTAATTTACTCAGAACTCAGAACTGAATTACCATAGTTCAAGATTTCAGTACACACAATAGAGTATTAGAGATTTATAAACCTACTAAATAGATATAAGTTGTGGAATTCTCTTCCGGCGACTGTGTTCCCTGACACCTACAACATGGGTGTTTTCAAGGCCAGAGTGAATCTTATGGGTAGACGCGGTCCATCTTAGACCACATCTACACTTATCATCAGGTGAGATCGTGGTCAAGGGCAAACCCATCAACGATAAAAAAAAATATGGTGGTTAAATAATTATGATGGTTTGCAGTCACATTGTCTATTCATATAAATTTAATAGATGGTTCTTGCACTGCTGCATTGCACTGAATTCGTTCTTTTCTTTCTTCTCATACATACATGCATAGCACGCCTGTTTCCCATAGGGGTAGGCAGAGACTATAGATTTCCCCTTGCTACGATCCTAGCACACCACTTTCGCTAAGTATTCTTCACGAAATCATTAAAAATTTGACTTCGTTTTGTGGTAAAATAGGTATGGTACTTTAAATGATGATCACATTTAAAAAAATCACCACGGTGACATATATAACATTACCTCAGCTTTGTATATTTATTTTCCGATTTGTTTATTTACAAAACTTCTGTAATTGACAGGGTGATTTATTTGGGAGGCTGTATTTACATCCTTTCTTAAAACAGCATCGGACGTGTTAACTTTCATGAATATTTTGGTAAAAGTTTTAGGTATTCATGGTTTACATATACTGGGCTACATTCATAACAAGTGCAGAATTAATGGCTAACCTTGTGTTGGTAGCGATAACTTGTTGTGTTTTTAAGCATCGACCGGCGCTTGATCGTGTCATTCACTAGTCGTGTGTCGTGACGCAAGGAACTCACAGCGCAATGGCCTCCGTTAAAACTGAAAAAGTTGGCATTGTCGGCAGGTGAGATTCACTTTCATTATTTTCTTGAAACATTATGTAATAATTATTGTATAGAATGAAGTTTAATTTTATATTACTTAAAACTGTGCGTGTAGTAAATAGTATTAGCTAGTACAATATTGTGAACTCAATAATTGCAAAAAATTTAATACTCATTGTCTGAATAGGTACCTATACCATCTCAATGAAACAAAATTGCCTTTCGCTTTCGTTTGCTAAATGAAAAGAAAAATGACTCGTAGATTACCTTAATTAAAATTGAACACTATCAACGTTAATCGTTTACAGATGGTGTATTTGCTAGTAATTAACATACTTAATATTGTATTTTTACGTTAGTACCACTTACCTAATTAGTATAAAGTATCCATAACTAGAATTGCCTATTGTAATACCTATTATTATGAAGATCGAGATCGTCCATAATTATAATAATATCAATTAAGCACTTCCTTGAAATAATTTTTTCATGTCTTCGAAGATGTGATTAGTGTGTGTTCTAATTTAAGCCCGCCTCGTTGGTCTAGTGGTCCCAAGCGTGACTGCTACGCTAGAGGGTTCGAATCCTGGGTCGAGCAGAGTGCTGTTGGGTTCTTCTGTGAAATTCCCAGTAGCAGCTCGGAGTCTGCATTTGTGCCCGGTTGATGGCAATAGGCTCGCCCCTATTACATGGAATCTAAACATACCGGCGAAATGTGGGTGTACATTAGCACAGCTCTGCCTACCCCTTCGGGAAATACAGGTGTGATGGTATGATGGTATGTCAAGCTTAACCATATCTACTACGAAAAAAAATAACTGAATTGGGCATCAGTTTATCTGGCGCCTGCGGAGACATAGACCAGTAAAATAATGCATTTGTATATGCATATCTCTTACAAGTTACAACATTTTTACCATAATGTATCGTTTCCATATAGGGACCCATATCTGTACGAATTATACTGACAAACTGATTCTGTGTTATGATAGGTTTGTAATGATAACGTTATCATAAAGTTCACATATAGGTTAATTTACTTCAGATAATATGTTATTCTTTGTTTTATAACTAACGTAATTAAACAAAATCATAGGCATGATTTTGTTGGCAGATGAAACAATAATAAATCTTTTTATTTCATTTTTTTACCTACTTACTTCAAGTATTTTGAAAATTATCAACTTTGGTCGACAAATCTATACTAATAAAGCTGAAAAGTTTGTTTGAACGCGCTAATATTTGGAAATACCAATGGGATTTGAAAAAATATTTTTGCATTTGATATACCATTTCTTGAGGAATGTTATATAATATCGTAGCTATACGCTATTTAATATTAGGCTACGACTTTTACTAGTCGAGCAAAATGGAAAAGGACGCGAGTGAAAACGCGGGTAAAGTAGCGTCAGAAAGGGTGAAGTTATTGTTTAAACATATAGGTAGCCTTACATTAAATTAATATTTTTACTAAACGTTTTCCAGTGGCCTCATTGGTCGCTCGTGGGCTATGCTGTTCGCCTCTGTGGGGTACCAAGTCACGATATTCGACATCGTCCCAAAGCAAGTCAGTGACGCACTGGCTGATATCAAGGTACAGCTTCATACTCTCGAGAAGGATGGTTTGCTCCGCGGGAAGCTGAATGCTGGCCAACAGTTCAATTGTATCAAGGGTAAGTACTTACTAAACACTTAATCTAAAGGTATATGACACGGTGTCACGGTTATCACTTTTACTTTGCTAACGAAGTCGCACATTAGATCAACGATCGGCAAATTGGGAAGTCAATAGGGACATTTGAGCAGTTTCTTTTTTTCTTGTTGCGATATGGGAACTATTTGGTGTATGGACCTATTTATTGTACCTGTGAGTTAATGATGAGAAATCACCTCTCAACCCTCAACCCACACCAATGTTTTGAAGAATTGATCATTGAAGAAACCGCGTTTTCCTCGAGTAACCTGCCATTTCTTTGAAGAAAGTCCGCAATTTGATTTCCCGACGTCGACCACTTCCAATTCTTCCATCCATACTCGCCATGTAAACCTACTTTTTCGTCAATCTCCGTTGATGCTCGTAGATGCTCAAACCTTCTAACATTTCTTTCTCAATGCTTATTACTAGTTTTTCTTCATCTACATCTTTCTTTCCACACTGCTTCTTTATCACCCTCTTACTCACTCTATTTTCAAAGTTACAGCACACATAGCCTACTTCTCAAAACTTTCATTTCGGTGGCATTAATTCTTCTACTAAGAGAGTATATATCATTTATGATTATACAAAAACTGTTATTCATACAACAGATTTCCAGTATACAATTATGTAATTCGAATTTGTTATTATTGATTCGATTGTCTATTAGTAAGAATCCCTTGAAGCAATGCAATGCTTGTTCTATGGTTCACCAATCAAATGAACTGATAACGAAATACGTATCTAACAACTACCCCAGTCCGATAAGCAATTCTAATAGCTATTAAAATGTTTCAATAAATGAATGCTCTCAATTGAGGTTGTGTGAGTTCAGATAATGTTAAGTGGCCACAACAATTTAAACATGTAATAGTATTTATAATGTATAGCTAAGACAAAACCTACCAACCCGCCATTGTTAACAGCTGTCATAGGAATTTATCATGTTGCACAAAAATAGTAAGAGAAATTATGTCAAGGGTATTGCGATTTGATATGTACTTGCTTACCTGCTGTACCTTAAGTAGACCTACAAAAAGTTAAGCGAAGGTTTAAACAAGTAACATATTAAACACAATAAAACATATCTACTAATATCATAAAGCTGAAGAGTTTGTTTGGTTCAACGCGCTAATCTACTATTGGTCCAATATAAAAAATCTTTCAGTGCTAGATAGCTTGTTTAACTAGGAAGGACTTAACAATAGGCTATAAGTAATATCATCACGCTACGATCAATAGGATTTGAGTATAAATTAATAATGTTGCAAAAAGGGGGGAAAAAATCAATTTCTACAGGAACGAAATATTCGTAATATACGGATATCAGAGAGGCTGACTATTTGGCATTTTTACGTAACAAAAGTAAAACATTACCTACCCCGTAAGATGTAGACATAATTCTTATTTTTTATTTCAGGAACTTCGGATTTAGCAACTGTGGTCAGAGGTGCTATTTTCGTACAGGAATGTGTCCCCGAAAGCCTCGACTTGAAAAAGAAAGTTTACTCCGATTTGGACAAAGTAGTCGATGACAAAACTATTCTTTCTAGTTCTACGAGTACCACATTACCATCGCTGTTCTCTGAGCAAATGAAACACAAGGCACAGGTAATTAAGGACTCACTTGTATTAATACTTATTGGGTCTCCTACATAAGTGCAAACTTATCTTTGCTTCATGTGTTATAAATCAAACAACACCATTGGAATGGCGCAGGGAATATGCAGTAGGTAAGAATGCCTTACTACGAATGCACAACTCTGTTTGTTACTTTTGCACGTCTAAAGCGCTTAACTGATTTCGATAACATTTTGCAATTGGTAATTTGGCATCCTGAGGAATAATATATTATAATGTAAATAATAATACTATAATATAGTCGTTCTATATTTTGTCAAATGTAAATTTGAAGGTCATGTTATGTTATTGACAAAAAATATACTACCCAATAATTATGTATACTTTACAGGTATGTATGCCAATACGTATATATCTTTAAAACGACTTTACCATTGTACCTACGGCGCAATGTTGGTATACCTATACTCTATACTTGTTTTCCTCATAAGTATGATTCATGGAAACTTTTCTTCGTTTTATAACGTCCCATTCATCTGGGCAACAGAAATAAATGTTTGTCCATACTACTTTAGTATTTTTAAATAAGTATCTATAATTTCTGCTGCACTTTGCTTCTACTTAGGAACTTTTCGTATTGAATGTTGGTTTAGCATAAGCGTTCGACGAACTACGATAGTGAACGACTCCGATAGGAAGCGTAAAAGGGGCCTAGACAAGATGCAATTTGACATTCGAATCGACAAACGGATAGAAACAAAATGTATGGAGATGACACAAGCTTTCGACGAATCGGGCCGTCACTAATGTCATTTCCATATATTTTCTTTGTATTCGTTTGTCGATTCGAATGTCAAATTACAACTTGTCTAGCCCCCCAGGCTGTGTAGTCGCTATGTAAACTCTGTATAGTCATCGCGTAGTAAAGGGTCACCTAGTATGCCAAGTGCAGCCAATCAGTATACTACGCTGCATTGTGACTACATACATCTAAGCTAGACCAAATGCAACAGATAAAAATAGTCGTAATAAGTGGATATTAGGAATACTAAGTATTTAAACTTTTCTAGGTTATCGTGTCTCACCCGGTTAACCCACCTTACTACGTGCCTCTTGTGGAAATTGTTCCTGCGCCTTGGACTAGGAAAGATGTGTGTGAAAAGACAAGGGAGATCATGTTAGAAATCGGACAAGAGCCTGTCTCTCTTAGCCGTGAGATTGACGGATTTGTGCTCAATCGTATTCAGTGAGTATTTTATACAGCTGGAATCAAAAACTATTCTATATATATTAAATGAATCAAGAATCAATTAGTACCTACATAGTTACAATAGAAAAACAGAATTGTTTCGACTATCTGGAGGGTCACAGTTTCTTTAATTAATTAAATGCGTCAATCATTCTAATTGTGCAGATATGCGATCCTGGACGAAGTTTGGCGTCTAGTGGACAACAAAATCGTGAACGTAGAGGACATCGATAAGGTCATCTCTGAAGGTCTTGGGATGAGATACGCTTTCCTGGGATCGCTGGAAACTGCACACTTGAATGCGGAAGGCATGAAGTCATATATTGAGAGGTTAGTACCTAATAGGGAAGAATTCCAAATATGCCAAAACCTTATAAGACACTTCAAATTTAACAAAATAATAATAGTTTCACTACAGCATACAGAGTAGTTCCAGTTTATTATCTCATGTTAGAACTAACACACTGACTTGCTTGAGCGTACCTTCATGTTATTAATAGCAATAAAATTAAACAGGTGGCTTCTTTTAGGCGGCGCGGAGGTGCTGGCATATAAATAATAATTGATTAATTAAATTAGTACATCTATGTCATTTGTATGTTAAATCTATAGAGGCCAATACACAAAATTAATAATTTTTTTAATGTTCTAGATACGGTGAAACCATTTACAATGTCAGTAAAACAATGGGAGACATTCCACGAATGACAACAAACAAGAGTGCTGAAACAATTTGTGAACAACTGAACAAGATGGTACCCTTAGACAAGCTGCAAGAGAGACGCGCCTGGCGTGATGCGTGCCTGACTCGGCTTGCTCTTCTCAAAAAAGAGATGAATGAACAAAAAGTTAAATACTAAAATGAATTATCTGATAATGTAGAAGTTATAATGTGTTATTTATTTGTTTTACTTTTCTACTCTCGCACGAATCAACTAAGTACGAGTTAATAATGACGCATCTAATGATTGTAATGCCTAAGAGATATTACTGTTATCATTGTAATTTATTATAGTATGAAATATATTGTTTAATTATATCTAAATGGTCTACTCATTTTTTCATGTTGTATGAAGAATGTTAAATGGCTTACCTTGGCGCTTTTGAGTTTTTATTTCATCTACTGTATTTTATTGATCTGCTTAACTGTAGGTACATAGTTTTTTTTCATAATTGAATATAATTTTGAAGAGGGCCTGATCATGATTGTGACTGGCGTGCTTTCACTTATTTATAACTAGCTTTCCGCCACCGGCTTCGCTCGCGTGGTCTGGATAACTTTTCCCCCCGTTTTTGCAACATTTTTCAATGCTATTCCGCCACTATTAGTCGTAGCATGACGGCATATAGCTTTCCCTGATAAATGGGCTATCTAATACTGTAAGAAATTTTCAAATCGGTCCACTTGTTTCGGAACCTATTCAATACAAAAAAAACAAACAAACAATAAAATATTTCCTGTTTATAATATTAGTATAGATAAAAAATTGCAATAATCATAAAACTCCTGTAAAATAATACTATTAAAAGATAATTTAATAGCATGTTTAGATAGTATGCAAATATCTAACATTTATACTGTCCGTTGACGTATGACACCGGTAGCTGCTGTGTAGCGCAGTGACTACGCTGCCGTAGTCACCGTATAGACCCCGCGTAGCGCGGTTACTACGCTGTGCAGTAGCCGCCCGTGTAGACCCCGCATAGTGCAGTGACTACGCTGCCGTAGTCGCCGCGTAGACCCTCCGTAGCGCAGTGACTACGCTTCCGTAGCCGCCGCGTAGACCTCGCGTAGCACAACGAGTTCACTGTCGTAGTCACGGCGTAGACTCGCGTAGCACAGTGACTACGCTGCCGTAGTCGCCGCGTAGACCCTCCGTAGCGCAGTGACTACGCTTCCGTAGTCGCCGCGTAGACCCCCGCGTAGTGCACAGCGCGTGGCGGCGTACACTACTAAATGTCTACTGCAAAGGTTTTCAGCCTATTAAATAAATTAAAATAATAAATTCTGCTAGAATCAATGGCTTTTAATACATTCTAATGTATTAAAAGCTTTACGCTTTTAAGTTTGATCACTGTAAACACGACGGTAGTAATATCTCAATTCATATAATGATTTAAAATTTCTTATTTTGCCGGTTAGTTGAAAAACTGTCTCGTTCAACTTTACGGAAAAACCCATTATCAGTTTGCTTGATCCGGACCCAACCGGTCACTTTCGCAACAATTCGGTATATACATTCGATTATATGTTAACCTATATACATTCTGAGATACTGAAAATAATCAATTTTAAATACAGTAAAGTTTGTACATGTAGTAAAGTCCCTAATTTAAATAAGGAGTCCGCACCACCGCTAAAGTCTAACGGCAAAAGCGGGAATCCGGGAACAAAATTTGACAGTATTGTCAAAAACGTTAATACCTAGTTCTTCTTCTTCTTCTTATTTATTTATGGCAATTGGTGCCGATGTCGACATTTCTGCCAATGTCAAAGTGGATAGGTACATTTAAATAATATTACAAGTAATAAATTGCTGTACTTTGTAAAATATTTCAAAAACAAGCAAAATGGCGATCCGCCATGATCTAATTGTTGTATGTGCAGTTTAAACACGTTTTTCCTATCCACTTTGACATTGGCAAAATTGTTGGCATCGGTACCATTGCCATAAAGAAGGTAGAAGTAAGAAGAATGCCAGAAGTAAGAAAAAGCAATAATATGTACCTAGGTACCTTAACATAGTATCATTTGATGTACATAAAGTTTAAATAAATAATGGAGCGTATAATATTGAAAAGTGCAGCCCTTTAACGGATCTTTAAAGTGCATGAATTTTGTAATTTAGAACAGAAAAATTCCCGCTAAATAAATTAATCCAATATTTTTCTCCCTCCGATTTTAACTTCTGGGTTGAAGTTAGCTCATGCCAACTTCAAGCCGTACAATAAGATAAGCGGGAACTGTATACGTCTAGATAATTCTAATAATGTGTTAGAAAACAGTATTCACCCTTTGTCGCTCACTGCTTTAAAAAAAAAACAAAAAAAACCTTCAAATTAATCTGAGCAAATCTATTTGTGGCAACTTCATTTTCGTAAACTTCAAAGCAAATCGATATCTATTCAATTAAATAGTTGAGTCATAAAGTGGCAACTCTAATTTGGTAAAAATCCACAAACTTTTTTTTATCTGTGGTTCCTGTCTAATGGAGCATTTGCGCGATCGTTCATAATTTTATTTACCATCATTATTTTAGCATTCAAATAAAAAGAGTATAATTTTGATATGGTTATTCGTCCCTGTCAATGGTGTAAATTTTGAGACATGTGTAATTTAAATAAGTAAATTTATTTTGATATAGCCTTCATGATCTCATGACAAAAGGCCTTGCAGTACGCATAGATTTACAAATGTGTTGTTTTGATAAATAATGGATCCAAGAATGTGTAGAAAAATTAGTAGCAGTGAAAGTCTTCCAGACACGGACAATATGGAATATGAGGTATCAAACATCATCGCACCGCAAGAGAGCGACGATAATTTCATGTTGGACGGTAGTCCCGAGCCTCACTCCGTGACATGGCTAGACAACGATCAAATAGATGATTTAGATCTTAATTTAGACCAAACAAATCTATGTTTTCATAGAGTCGATAGCGCGGATATAATATATAGAAGCAAGAAGAAAAAATGCAAAATGGTAGGGAAGTATGTAATGGGAGATGTGCTGGGGGAGGGTTCGTATGGTAAAGTCAAAGAGATGCTCGATTCAGAGACACTATGTAGACGAGCTGTAAAAATATTAAAAAAGAGGAAGTTAAGAAGAATACCTAATGGTGAACAGAATGTGCAAAGAGAGATACAACTGTTGCGGATACTTAGACACAAAAATGTGATAGAACTAGTCGATGTTATGTATAATGATGAAAAGCAGAAAATGTACCTTGTGATGGAATTCTGTGTTGGTGTGCTTCAGGTATGTTGGTATACCTTCAGAATCTTTACATTCATTGATGTAAACTTCATAATCAATGTTCAAGATGTTGTCAAGTATGTCTTCAGCTACCAGTTTACAGTGTACTTGGAAATAAAGCGAGAGCTGTGAAAGGTGTTTTATTCTGATAATTCATTATTGAAACTGAGTTTTGCTTTTGCATTATGGTCATGTTTAGTAATTACTTGACAGGTTAATGGGAAAAGTAATTATGATAAACTGTTAACTATGTCATGTCAAAAATGGTAATATCATACAACTTACAACATACAACATCATACTATGTCATTATTTTTTACTTATACACAACTTGTGAAGAGGAGATACTTGTCAACTCATGTTACTCATATACCTCATCACCCCATTCATCTGCTGTGTATGTAAAGTTCTTTTATTTTTTTAACTACACCTAATCATCTAGTCTAATTCAAGATCTTGGAAGTATTAGATATACTAAGTACACGAAAAAACAACTATTCTTGCTATTACATCCTAGCTGTAAATAACATGGAATTACCCACATGTGCCTTATTAATCTGATTGATGATGTAAATATTGTGCAGGATATGCTGGAAGCAAGCCCGGGCAAGAAGTTTCCACAACGGCAAGCACATGATTACTTCACACAACTCCTTGATGGATTAGAGTATCTTCATAGTCAGGGTGTGGTTCACAAGGACATCAAACCAGGGAATTTATTGCTTACTCTCGACCAAACCCTCAAGATTACAGATTTTGGTGTGGCTGAGGTAAATGTACTATTTGTAAAAATGTTAGCAAAACTTATAAATGGTATAAAATTTTTGTTAATATGTACAGTGAAAGTAGGATTATGCAACTATATTATCATCACGCAATTTATGTAATAAATATTATCTAATCTGTCTCACAATAATTTAGGGTGTAAAAGTTTGTTAGTTGAGAAACATTTATGTATATAATTGTAATTAAATGTTCTTTTATCATGTCAGCATGAGCAAAACAAAAATAGTCCATGCTATGAAAATGATTAGCCACTCAGCAAGTTGATATTGAGGTTAACAACCCATGTTGTGCTAATCAATAATTAATTATCACTTGTTTTTTTTTAACCAACTTCAATAATAATATGTCTCAGTTAAAAATATCTGCATCTATCTATAGACAAGAGGTTTCCAATTTAAATGGAAAGTGTGGTCTAAATTTAATTGGCAGAGGTGTGCTATTAATCTAGCTAGTTAATACTTAATAGGATACTTGTTATAATAATATGATTCACTCTATAAACTCCTACTTTTAATACTTTAAATCTACAGAGTTAATAAAGGTTTGACAAATCATGTTCTATTTCTGTCAAGTACATGAATATTTCCTTTTGCCAATGAAGAAACAATCTAACTTCTAAAAGAATGTGCTGTGTACTTGTACACAGTCACTAATTCAGTACAGTACAGCATCATCATCACTAAACATCAGATGAGATAGTGGTGTAAGAAAAGCCTATCTAATTAAAAAACATACACACACTAAAGTCTAGTTTAGATACAGGGTCTTAGTGCAGGAGCTTCTTTAATTTTAATTATATTAAAGTATAGTATAGTGAATAAGTAAAATGTTATTATGACATTGTAAAGTGGGCTTTTTTCTGCAACTCCACGTCAATATGTGCAAAATTTAAATTTACTATAAAATTATAAATTCCAGGCACTAGACATGTTTTCCCCTGAAGACACCTGTTACACGGGGCAGGGCTCCCCAGCGTTTCAACCACCAGAGATAGCGAATGGTGCTGAACAGTTCTCCGGCGTCAAAGTTGATATTTGGAGCAGTGGAGTTACATTGTAAGTGAATGAAAATAGAACATTACCTACTAACACTGACCTTTTGTTCAGTATTGTTCGCTTTACAATCATGTATTTACTTTTGTTACTATGCATTCAGGATAGAACTATTGTGTTTTTGTTTAGTGCAATACACATTTTTTCATTTTTACCATTTGGTTGGGTTGGTTACTTTTAGTTTTGTATTGTATATACCTAAGCTGCAAGATGATGAAGAGTATCCATGAGACATATTAATGTGCTATGTTATCGATTATTGTTTCGACTGGGTCACATTAAATACCTATTGCACATTACTTTGTTGGTAAATACAATGATTCATCTTTATTAAAGGCGAATATTATTAAAAAAAATAATCACATTGTTTTCGCATTATGTTTACTTGAAAACGTAGGCAAATATAAAGCTTTATTAATTAAATTTAAATAAAACAATGCAAAATTACTCACTTTATAGATGCCATTCCATGTATGTGTTCATTCCTATGTCAGGATAAAATTGTATTAATTTACCTGCAGCATCAAATACCAATTATGTAGTTGTAAAATGCATTCAACCATTTTATATGGTTATAATTAATATTATAGTATTGTTTGTGTTTATAATTTATATAAATTACATATTTATGTATGTGCTATTATTTTAAGCTAATATTATGTAGTGGAACTACGGAATTGGGATATTTACTTTGTAACTATTTATAACTATAAAAATTTGTTTAGACCAAATAAGCATGCAAATATTATCATCCTGGTATGATTTATGATGTCATAAGACTTATTCTGATGTTTTATCAGGTATAACATGACGACGGGTCGGTACCCGTTTGAGGGTGACAACGTGTACCGGCTGCTGGAGTCGATTGGGCGCGGCGAGCCCGCGCCGCCGCCGCCCTCGCTGGGGCCCACGCTAGGCGCACTACTCACCAACATGCTGAAGAGGGACCCCGACCTTAGACCCACCGTGCACGAGATTAGGAAACACTCGTATGTATTTCACAATACAAACAAACACTTATGCTTTTTTAACACAGTGTATGGCAAAAATTACGAAGAGTCCTTCACTGCTGACACATGAGGTTGCGGCGCACTTGACTTTTTGAAGTTTTGGTTATTATTACTTCAAAATATTTTTATATGGCATAGAATATCCTAATCAGCAAAATATATGGGGAGTCATTAAGTCTAGGTGGAGCCAGAACAGGTTCCTATATTCGCAAAATAATGCAAAAAATCGATCATTGGTCAAACCTAGGTCCAGCTCAGGTTCATGACCCCCTGGATGCAAAAAAATGTAAATTTTGTCTTTGATCTTATTGGTAGATTTATAAAATTGTAATATGTTATTAAACATATAAAGATTGCTTTATACTTTGTAATAGGAACTGTGTTTTAAGGGGTTACGCCAAAGGTGAACATTTTATAGCATGAGTGTAAAGATTGTTGAGATTATGTTGTTTACGCATAAATAACTATCCGATTTGTTCGACTTTGTACCTAGGTAAGAAGATGGCAAGGTGCGAAACTGTTAAGTGTAAAATAATAGTGGTTTTTATAAGGTAAGTGTACTTAGGTACCTACTTTGTTTTGTGTAAAATTCGCCATGCCGAATAAACCTAAAAAAATTACACATTTACACATATTGAGCTTGAGCAACTGATTCCTACAGCTTTGCCATCCATTTCCCTAAACAGAAAAAGTTACTACAGGCATTCATCAAGGTGAGCATTGTTTCGCTTCTTAAATTGGCCCTAGGCCCTACAGCTATACAGCACTGTTGCATAAAACATTATTTTAGGGGCAACTACATTACTACATGTTCACTAAGCCTAGGTTTCTTTACCCAGCTGTACTGATCAAAAAATAATATGTTTGTATCATTTTCTTACAGGAATATTTCATTGTTACTAAGTAAATACATGACATAAAATAATACTGTTACTAATTTAGTCCTGTTATCATTATAATGTTTGTGTTATGACGGACGCAGTCCAACCTAATATATTATGAATACAAACTTACAATTTCCATAATTATCATGAAGAAATTTCTATCTGTAAATAGGCGACTGCACTAAAAATTAAAATCTTCAACAATCACTTATTCAAGTTTTGCAAAGTGCAAATGTTACACGTAACTAGTTAAATACGGACACTTCAATGCGTATATTTGGGGAACTAATTAGAAACTTAAACTACATGTAACTGGCGAAACAAGTTTGTTGGTTGTGTATAAAGGCAAAAAATGTGTCATGCCAATTGCCCTATGTATATTGTCATAATTATATAATTGTCAGTAGCTAGTCTCTGCTGAAGCCTTCGATAATATAGGTGTGATACGGTAATACAAGGTATTTATAAAAAATATTGTTGCAGTTGGGTACAAGCCCGGCCGCCGCTGGAGGCGGGCGAGCGGCTGGTGACGCCGCGCTCGCGCCGCTCGGACGAGCTGCACACGTCCACCGTCATCCCCTACCTGGCCGAGCGCCACTATCCGTCGGCGCAGGAGTACTTCACCGAACGGGATTACAGACACGGTCAGTTAGACAAAGCTGGTGACTGGTAATCATTCTTCGTGACGTCAGCCTTGCCACACAGACAATCAATGTGAGGCAAACTGTTTTATTTTTATTACATGTGGTTGTATCGGTGTTTAAACTTATTAATTATGTACACGTTTCCCGAATAAACGTCTCCATGTCTGTTAGGCATTGGCTGATAATAAATAATTGTGATATTTGGCCAGCATTAACTCACATTATCACTGTCAAAATATAACATTGTTTTTGTATATTACACAGCATTCAGTTATTGTAAAACATGTATTTACTGCAACAAATACATTTCCTGTCATGATTCAAGTTGTTATAAATGATAACTACAACGTTATTTTCAAGTTATGACGACGACGATTTGTAAGACAATTTGATTCGCCAATTTGGTACATTCGATAAGTGTTACATAAGGTAAATTGAGTTCAAATTTTCAGAGACTGATGAAGTGCGTTTAGCCGGACACGTGCGCGCTCGCGTTTGTTCCTTGAGTTAGGTTCGTTGCATGCGAGTGACACAGTACCCAATCTAACAAGCTTCCAGGCTTTTGTCCCTACCAGTCTATTTATATATGACCAGCTAAAATAAAGTATAAAAATGCGATGCTTTCAGGCTTATAATATTTAAGACGACGCATTGAAGATTTGGGGGTCATGGATCTTAATATTTCTCAGCCATTACAAAGCATACGGATCTGATTTTTACATATGTCATTATTCATGTCTTTAGCTATAAATTTGTAGTACAGAAACACGATCGGTTAAACTTTACTGCAGAGAAAAAAATTTTGAAGACAGCTCTTCAAAAACATGGATTCGCATTTTATGAAGAAACGGAACGGATTTAAATCTTCAAATTTTCACTATAGATAAGTTTCAACAGACTCTTTGAAATGGTAATTGGATTTTTTTAAATACATTTTAGATTAGATTTTAAACGAGAAAAACCGTTTTGGCGCATACGACTTTCCACTATAAGCTAGTTTGCACTTGTTTTTGTATGGAGAATGCCTCCTGTCAGTCCGCCACGGACTGTTATCAGCGCCGGGTCTGTGTCAGATGAGCTCCCACGACCAGTATAAGCTGACCTTTCAGCGTACGGGAAGCCTATACAATGTAAATGCTTATTAGACTGGACTTTATAAATTGACAATCGGTAAAATAGAACAAAGCTAAATGGAGTCGTCTTTGGACTTATGCGAATATAAAAAAATATTATCACATTTAATATATTTTCAATATATTTCAGGTAACCAGGTCTATAAATCAACATACAATAACGTAAATAAAATCAAAATTAAATCTAAAAAATTAAGCGACTGGGAACTTTCATGGAAAATGCTGCCTTATCCCTTTGAGATATAAAAAAATAATGTATGGTAGAATTGTTCCTTTTTGATAGGCCTATAAAAAAGTTCCCGATACCATAAGTGTATCTTTTAAAAATAGCTTACTATACCCATTCTAATATTTTTAAAAATGGTTACATTATTTAATGTGTTCTATCTTTAAACCATTGAGGGTTTTCTACGACTGTCTTCCGTCTCCATCATCAGGTCACCTTTAGATGTCCACTATGTTGTAAGGTCATTAGGACTACATAACTGTGCTAAGTTTCATCACAATCGGTTTTCAAGTAAAAATTTGAAAGGGTTCATTTCAAGGGTAGTAAAAACATATACAATTATGAATATACAGACGAATATAAAACCTGCTCCGGTTCTTCGTCGGTTAAAAAAATTAATGCATACCTATATGCTCTGCTGTCTGTGCAAAGCTGGGCAGGTCGTTACTCGCTAATAAATAATAATATAAACTAGAAGGTACAAGTAAGTACCTGGGCTTGCGAGCTCTGCCTGGACGAAAGTTGGTTAAGACCGGACCAAACGTTAGCCCGAATTCCACGCATTTATTAAATTTACATAAATAACACGGCATTTTCCCAGACATTAAAAAAATAACATAAGTTTAAGCTCTGGTAACTCTGATAAAAACTATTTCTATACACTTTTACACACTACAACTAAGCCTATTAAGTAATATAAATTTCTAATAACAATGTGTGATCCTAATAGGAACGGTAGACTATTTTGTCTTATTCTGGTTTACATAGGAAGAAAAAATACCGAATACCGACACCAATTTTCATATATTACTTAACATAATATCACGTCCGCGCCTGTATTCGTCAAGGGCTATGGCGATAAACTGAGATATACTAATGTAACTAAAAGTTTGCTGGTATGTGTAGGCCCCATGTAAGAGGTGGTGAACGATTTGCCATCAAATTATTACCTACCTATAAACCCAACCTTAGGATATATAGGTACTGTACTGTACCTAGATAGATAGGTACTGTACCTAGTACATCCTAAGCTTGGCTTTGTGACTGATTACATAAAACGACTGAATGATCATCGTCTTAGCTTTTTCTCAATTATGTAGGGATAGGCTTCCAATGTAACCAATGCCGCAGAATACCAATATTTTACACGAACACGAAGTGACTGCAGTCAGACATATATGCTTCTAAATTTCTGGGCAGTACCAATATTCGAAGGATATTCGAAGTTGTCAGGCTTTCTTGGGCTTTTGACCACCACTAACGATTGTCATAGTTGTCTGTATTCGTTCGTTCGTTAGGGGACATTTTATACAGCACCATCAGTCCCAAAATTAGTAGAGCACTAGACAATAGAAATAATACTTAAATAGTTTTTTTTTATATATTTATAAATACTTAGAAATACCCAGACCAACACAAACCATTACTTTTCATCACACATATTTGTGTCTTGTAGGAATCTAGCCCTTGACAACAGGGAAAGAGCGCTTTACGACGTGCTCACCGAGGCACGGAGGGGTCTCGGTATGTTAAAAATGGTCACCAGTATAATTATACAGGCACATCATCACACAAAACGGCTCATAACTCAGTTATGAGCTCCAGAAACGACTGTATGTGTTGCCATATTTAGAATTTTATATTTTTTGTTTAAGAATCTTTTGTAGATAGCAGCAGTATGACAACCATGAAAATTGTAAAACATTTTATATTATCGACTTATAAATTTATTAGCATGCTATTTTGACATGTTACCTTTAATTAGAAATCTTAAAATATACATTTAATATTAGGTACATAATAATTTAATTATGTAATTTTTAATTCCTAGCGGTCCGTCCTGACTTCACACGGGTAGACATTACCGGGACTAGCATACAACTACTACCGTACTATAGTAGCTCCTTAGTACCACGTTCCTACATCCATTTTTAAAACGCAGACATACTTAATTGAATTTTTATCAATATTTTTTGTTCTCAAAATATATGTAAGAAGCCTATAGACCGTCGGTAAACAAGTGATGGGTGCGTGATTCTTGGGTTCCTGATGAATACCTACGCGACGCCGCGCCGCCGCCGAGCGCTTTCTTTATCGCGGCCATGTTTGAGTTAGTAATAAACCAGCCTTACATTAGACGCACTCCATTCATATTAGTTCCGCAGTACTACCATACTTATGATGCGGATGGGTAACTTCAATAGTTGAGAATAGGAAGGTGGTAGCGTCCCAGATTCTAAGGGTGACTGGAATTGAGACGCCGAGCGAGCATGTGAAGTACGTAGCCATTTTAACCAAAAATTGTTCTGTCCATCTGGTCCTGGAGCTAATTATTATTATTATATAATCGTTGACCTCTGGGAACAACCCCTTAAAATATCCATTTAACATTACACAAAATAATTGTTCAAATTAATATTCTTGTAACAAAAATAAAGATAGTAAGCGCGACTCTATGGCGTCTCTGTTCCACAGCGCGAGCCTACGATCGCAAACCACGAAGTATTTGCGGGGTGTAAGCGGATGGCGCGGTGCGGGGGTCCGATTTCAGATTCATAGTTTGTCAATGCCTCGCCTTAAACACTAATTTACATCCCGTTATGACGAACTATAACTTTACCTCTACATATACAAAAAAGTATATTTTACTATATACATATTGTATGTTAGCGTGACTAGTATTTATTTTTTACTAATAATGTGTCGAGTTCTCAATATATGAACTAGAAACAGATTATATACTATAAACAGATACCGTTATGTTTGTGATCTATATAGCTTATTTTTAGAATACCAACTCCTGGAAAGGAGCAGGCATAATTTGACTCTTTACTACTGAAATCTTAGGTTTCTCTCTTTAATAAAACTTGATTTTCGGGTCAGGTTTTATTTGCCATTTAGAACCCTTTAGAAGATGTAGTTTATATTTTATAGTATGTAATCTGTAAGTCAAATATGTAACAAATGAAGTGGTATAGTAAAGTAGGCGACATGTTGCAGAGCTGGGCGACGCGCTGGGCGGGTCCCGCACGCTGTCGACGGCCGAGCTGTCGGCGGGCTCGGGCTCGGGCGCGGGCTCGGGCGCGGGCTCGGGCTCGGGCTCGGGCCGCAGCCGGCGCAAGCGGCGCTGGCACTCGTCGTGCGGCCGCCTGCCCTCGTGCCGCCTCACGTGATGCCCTCGCGCGCACACACTAACAAACATCGAATGCGTTCACTACTTCACATGTTCTTATTTATTCCGGGTAAATTGTTTCTTCACTTAGTAATGTTAACACAAGTTTAGCCACCGCTCTTGCTCCCGTTAGTTGATGCCTGACACCCCTAATGTCACTCGTTTTGTTGCTAAATTAATACGAAAAGTAACTAGCCATTGTATAAATTTTTTATGTGTTTAGCAATTTTACTCTGAACAAAATTGGCTATGTATGGTATACTTAATGTTGCTGTTTATTTGTTCGTGAATGGTTATTACATGTAGTGTTGTGTATTCTTCCAATAGGAATGTAATTAAAGCTTGATTAGAAATATGAGACAGAATACATAATAATGAGACCAATTTTTTGTAAGGTTTGTGATATTACATTCAGTCGCATAATTCTGATGGAGCGACTATTACTATAGACTAAAAAAATAATTATGTATCAACAAGGGCAATGTCAAACAAAATAATATCTTAAATGTAAATGAGTACCTGTTGTTTTTGTGTTTCAAGAAGTGTGTGTACAGTGAAGAAGTATTTAGTGTAATTAGTAGATCTCAAATTTTAACATGGCAATAAAAAGATAATATTTTTATAAAAGATATCGCTATACATCATTATAACTAAATTATAATAGACTTCTTGCCAAAAATACTATATCAATTTTTAATTTGATGTTTATTTTTGTTTGTTGCAATATGGTGCATTTCAATATAGATCAGTAGCTGTTTGTAATTCTCATCTGGATGATTGAAGTACACTTTCTCTAAATTATTGGATCAATGGACAAAAAGCGTTGCTAACTGTGACCTGTTAGCATGAACATTTTGGTTCTTTCCGAGTATGGTCGTTTTTCTTATTTTAGTTGTTAGATATAAAGTACAAGTTATTATGACGATTATTTTGACATTAAATTGTCTGTGTGATGTCGTTAAAATGTCATCGATTGGAATTTATTGAAAGAAGAATGTTAAAGAATGCGAACAAATTAAATGCATTACTTGGCCGGATATTCTAAAAGGATGCGGCTTCACGGCTTCGGTACACTTCAGGATTTCTGTGTACCTATTTCCTAATTAATCTCTAATTCCCATCTCAACACCACAGACGGACCTCACTTTTTATAACTTTATTTATATGTATGGAAATGTAAATTATGTTAGTATTTAGGTGTAATTACATTACATAAACAATACATTATGATTTTCTGTAATATCTTCGATTCTGGATTGTTGTTGCTAGATAATTTATTTGTATTGCTAGACCGGTATTCAATTTTACTAGGTTTTAGTTATACCTATTTGTCGTCTTTTTACTTCTGCGCTAAATCGTTGTTCACATAATGTTATTTAGTTGTGCAATAACTTGATGGAATGCTGTTCTAGTTCGTAGTTTAGGTTAAAAGCTTACTTAAGCCATATTGTAATGAGATTATTGCACAAGGTGATCTTTTCACGCCAAAGGCGGTTTTTTGCTTAAAGTATTTGACTGCAATAGTTTTTGTCCACTTATGTTGCACTAATATTAGAAAAGTGAGGTCTTACATATTACTGTTAAAACGTGTGTTTACGCTTAAATAAAATGAAAGAATGTATGTTTAGTGCCTGAACTGAAAAATTAATTAAAAAAACAGAAAAAAATTAAAGAGAATATTAATATATTGTAAATAAAAAGTCAAAGTAATGTGCATCATGTTTTTTATTTACTTAGATAATTTACTTCTCGTTCTACTATTGTATGTTAACTTTGTCACATACCTACAATAATAGAAACAAACTATTGAAATACATTTCGAGAGATCTCTTTTTGAGTTTAGTGCTTGTAAGGAGACTCAAAAACGGGCAAAAACCCTTGTAAGGAGACTTGTTTATGGTTTATGTCCACAAACGAGCCGACGAGCTACCTAATGGAAAGTAAAGTTGTCACTGACGCGTTTCCGAATCCATATCGACTGCAAAGCCACCGAGAGGGGCAACTGGATTTCACGCACTTAATTTGGAACAAAATGGTGCTATACGACGGGCCCGACGTAAGGCTGGTCGCAAGCTACTAGCCAGTCAAACCCTAAGAGGTCCTACCACCAATCAAGTCTTTTTTAATTTATCTCACGTCTTGGAATGAATGGACGTATTGGAAATTGTATTCTGACACGTCCACACGTGGGAAGTGTAATCTATTTTACAATATTTTTTTAACTATTATTACTCAGCTTCTGACTGGCCAAAGCCAGTCAGAAGCTGAGTTACAGACGTCCCAAGTAGTGACGACAACACATCCATAAAAATAAAAAAAATGATTTAACCACATCCAATTAAAAATATTTTTTTAAATTTTCTTTTTACTAGCATTATTATAAGTAATATTAAACCTACGTACCCTATGTAGCCACGCATGTAGCGACTATTATGAGCATTCACCATTCTAAGAGAATCTGCTCACTCATGGGTAGGCAGTGCGTTACTTGCATGGTGTGAATTGTTATATGTCGTAAGCGGGGGCGAGCCGTGTGCCCGCGCCGGCCTGCGACCCGATTCGCAGCCACAATGCGCGGAAGTGGCCACGACGCTTGCGCCGCCTTCCGCCATATCAGGTCCAACAATAATTGGAGCACTGTGCTACGTTAAATATGTTGAACAGAACAGGTTGGTACTTTTATGTAACCCAGAAAGTAAATATTTACTTGAGTACTTAGGTACAGTAGTTAGTCGCCAATCTTTTTGGCCGGGCTGAAGACAGAGCGAGCCAACTCAACTAGCCTAAAAAAAATTTGGGAAAAGGTTGGATTAAAGCCTACGCTAGCTAAGCTTTCGTTTTTATTAAAATTTGAAGACGGATTTTCAAATTATTGTGAATAGAGACACCATGTAGCTAATTAACACATCACTAGAATAGAATTAGCTGGACGCCTTCCACCTTATTACCTAGGGCTAATCATTGAGATAGGTAAATCAGGGAAAAGAGAAGCCGTTTGAAACTAGGAGAAACAAAAAAAAGGGAGATCAACTATAAAACAAATATAGCCTTTCAGAAACTGGTTGTCATCTGGATAGTCGCTAACCGCCGGATAGAATTGAATCTTGTATGAAATTGGGTAGGCTAGGCGTCTGCCAAATAATTTAACGGAAACTTATCAGGTGGTGACACAGGCCCCGAGCACCTAAGTCTATACATAAAAGAAATGTATACTGTGGTAGTGTTTATATAACACAGACGTATCTAGACTATATGTAGTTTATAGTAAAAGCTGAGGTAGAAGGTGGTAGAAGGATGGGACGTAATTGTACCAAATCGTTGTATTAGTATTAAAAATACCTAAGTGTACCTACCTACTAAAGGCTTGGTTCACAACATACCTATAACATATTCAAACAGAAAACTCTTTGTAGGTAATCGTTGCGTAGGTACGGTGGAATGGTGTCATCAACACTTTATTATAAGCGAAGTGAAGGGTTGCCGAAGATGGTCATTATCGTTTTTCTCATTGTCGGTACCTACATAAAGTTCAAGGTGCATTTTTATAGGTTAATCGAATCAAAACTTCCTATAAACATAGTCTTACTGTGTTTCACAGTTGGTTAACGTTTGATACCTACTAGGGTTCGTATAGTTATGTACTAAAGTAGGTAAGTAAGTTTGCCCTCTAATTTATTAAACTATAGAAAATCTATTTCTAATATTATTTTCTAAGAACACACCTCAGCTCGGATTTGGTTAGAATACTTAAGTAGGTACTAGGTAGGTACCTACTTAGGGTTTCTTGAAACTTATTTTCTGAATAATTATAGCGACCTACGCTTCGCTATACCTAGCCTACCTATAAAAACCACTATACTTAATGTGTTTATTTAGAATTTCATATAGGTACCTACCCCATGAAACTCTTGCCATCAAGACGAATGTAATGCTAATGAAGATCATTTATCGAAATCGGGGCCGTTGAGTAGGTTAGGTAAAATTGAAGAAACTAGGTTTCTTCGATTCCGCCTTACCTTGTTTTTTCCTTGCCTAGGTATTAGGATTATGGAAAGTAACAAATACAGTAGGTAGGTAGTTAGGTACTGTAGGTAAGTAGCTAAAATTTAGAATAATTTTAAAATTATTTAGACTTAAGTAAGTAATGGAAGTAGGTAAGTACCTTTACTGATTGAAAGGTGAGTAGTCAATCGCTTGTTTAGGCGCCCATTCATAAATGCCTTATTGTAGGTCGTGAAAGGATGTGCCGAGGATGCCAGCTAGTCGCTTTAGTCCTTGAAATGGTGTACAAACATTGTCATAGGATGCGATTTATGTATAAGTGTAAGAGCTAGCACTGCTAACTAGCAAAGTATTGAAGACAATTTAACTACTTCATTTTGATAAGAAGCAATGAAGCGTAGCAATGGGACAGTAGAGAAGTACCCTTTTGAGTGGGTTCCACAAAAAAGTTATAAAATTCATATTTATTAGTGTTACTTTGTAATGCAGTAATAACAATGTGAGCGAGTTTTGGGATAAATTTAACATTGACACTCTTTTCACATCGCATTTTAAGACGATAATCATTTGCGCTGTTGACCTTCTGTGCAATAAACACGGGAAAATGCGAGTACATTCAGAAACAATTTGAAAGAATAACAACAGTCTCAATTCGGACCTTGTCCCTAATAGAGTAATTGTTTCTATTTAGATTTGTTTATAAACGAGCTTAAAGATAGCCTAACAGTTTCTGATAAAATTAAAATATCATAGGACTAAAACAGTAGCAGGTACCTAAAGAATGAAACATTTATTGACTAAATGTAAGTAGGTTAGAGATCCTACATTCTTGATACCTACTAGGTATATGACCTAATGCGACGTTCAGGCGTTGCCAAGACGTGGGCTCTTTAACTAATAGTAAGTATATGTTTATCTACCTAGTTATGGTTGGTTGTGACAAAATGTGAATGAAATATCTTAAATCTTAATTTTTCTCACACCTATGTAATGAATCACTCATAAAAAATAATCATGGCTCCTGCGAACAATACTTAAGTATGCAATTGCATTTTATAATTATAGTAGTAGCAAGAAGGTACCTATCATTTAAATATTTGGTGGTACCTACAGACAGACCAGTTACTTATAGCACGTAAACATACCATTGTGTCATCTAATAAATGGTACTTATTTCCCAGCTGTTTCGACGACAGAGGTCAGATTAATGCCAAAGGTGAACTCGGCAATAGAAGACGAACTTGCTTACAAACAAGTTACAGTAGGTGCCTATATGAGTCCCTCCTACCGAGCTACCTAAGGAAAATTATATTATCGGTAGGAGGAACTTGTAATTTTTTTAAAGTAATTAGATAAAAAATATATTACTATGTAGAATAATAAATAGACCTGCTAGTCTCATTATTTTCATAGACTTATCCAACCTACCCATCCTCCATTCATGTAATTAAATTAAATCATTACATTTATTCATAGTGACTTCATAGTTACTTTAATCATAATATCGACTGACTGACAGTTGAAAAGCCTATGAGAAAATCGGTTCATCCGCTTTATTCATAACGTTCTAATAAAATAGTTTCGATACGACGCTCTGCGCTATAGTTAAATAGTCAAACGAACTTACCTATAAGTGAAGTTCGACGGTAATTATACGAAGTTGTTGTCTCGTCCGAAGATGTTAGAAAACAAGTGTAGAAAACAAGTGTAGTCCCGGTATTGTCAGTCACTGGCGCCACATAATTTTGAAGAAAAGAAATAAAGAGAACGCACTTCCACTCTCGCTCCCAGTCCCAGCCTCTGCAACTCTATGGCTTCATTAAGTTTATAGTGATTTATTGGTTTTACAACATAGGGCTCATACTCGTGTCTCTACATGGTATGAGATAATTGGGTAGGGTGGGACTCCACATCTTCGGACGAGACAACAACTTCGTATAATTACCGTCGAACTTCACTTATAGGTAAGTTCGTTTGACTATTTAATTATACTCGTTGTTGTCTCGTCCGAAGATGTTAGAAAACAAGTGTAGATGTTTAAAGACTTGTTGTAAAATCAATAAACATTAATTTATTAAAAAGGAACAAAAAATCACTATCAGTAATATTTACTTTTTATCATAACTAAATACTTTTTCACCTCTTACCATTGGTTTCAACTTATCATCAATTCAATAACAAATTTTAATCCTGTGTGTGAACTTCACAATCGGCGATCATAATCGTCTGTAATCGCCACGATCATCGTGCAAGTATCTACACATTCGGCTGCGGTAGTTTTTCGAACGGCACTGCGTAAGACGGACGCGGAGTGCGTTGCTACTGCAACCATTTTCAGAATAGCGGTATACAACCACTATGTCAATGTAATTCCACGAAAAGTTGTGGATACAAAGTATATAAGTTTGGCTATTCATTTTAATCTTTGTAATATTTGTGTTACAATTTCAAATTCAAATTCAATTTCAATTTCTGGAAACAGGTCTGATAACGTTCTATGAACTTCAATGTATTCATTTGACCATCCACTAGTCATATTAAGTGCATACTGCACCGATTTGTAGTTACACGCAAACGTGTGAAAGGCTTCACTGCCTGACGGCGAATGAATGATCAGCGATCATGTGGGCACCTCGACTTAACACTCAGTGATCGTTTGAACCTTGGAAGTCCTTTGATGTGTGCCTTGAAACCTTGAAACAATTGACGAAGACGATCATCGGCGATAGCAGCAGAGTATATCCTCTATACGATCGTGTTCGCATATAATCGCCGACGACGCCGACTATGTAGAGGAGCCATTATAATAGACATTAGCAACGCTTATTATCTTAATCTGTAGCACGAGATTTTGTAAACGTTTATTTATAATAATAATAAAACCTATTCATCGCTAAATAAGATTCTGAACTATTAATTTCAATGTTACTGTAATCATTTTACTTAAAATAATTATGAATAATGAAATAACATAACAATCCTGAAATAATATTATTTTGGCTTACTGTCAGTCATTGTTTTGTATCAACTTATTAATACAAAAAAAATATATATATTTAAGAACAATTGTTAGTAGTAGGTATGACTCTTATCATAATACATGGATTCGAAGGGCCTGTTTCACCACCTCTGGATATCAGGAAACTGCTGAACAAATTCCCAAAGGGAACCAAATTTGTATAAAATTATTTATCCAATCTAATAGAGACTGATCAGTAACTGTGAAACAGGGCCCTATTGTTCAGAGTCAGTAATAGTTGCAGAATGCAGTCTGATCAATAGTTTATTTAATTATGTTGTAAATGAAATAATTAAACTTAAGCACAAAGACAAAATTAAATTACACAACTTTATGTAGGTTCTGATTCATTTATATTAAAGATTGCTTGAGAGGAGCATCTATTATTAATGATGGTACTATTATAAAACATAGCATAGGTTGTATGACTCTCCGGTCTAACAACCTCTCCTGATATCATCATTTAAATATTGTAGCTAAATCTTCTGCAAAAGTTGTCAGATTCCTAAATGTTACCCCAAAACTAGTTAGACGTTTTTAAAAAAACCTAAACTAGTAATTAAAGTCATTGTTCAATGCAAAAGGAAACTACCTTACGTTAGCTACCTTTTTTTTTTTTTTTTTTTTTTTGTAGCTGACTGTTGTGCGAAGAAATAGCTAGATCTAGCTATAAAATAGCTAAGTTGTTAAAGCTCATCTAGATAGAGATGGAATCTTCTTTGATTGTTATATTGTTAGGTGCCCAATATTGATGTGTTATGGTTTTAGCTCTTTAGCCGGAAGCTACATCAATACCTAGTCTTTATTGTAATATAACTAATTTATTATATTGGTTATAATCATGTTTAGTATGATTAAAACAAACAGACACATCCCAAGTATTATTATATTTTGGTTTGGGGGTCCTAATCTATAGAAATCTAAACAGCTGATCTGTGGGATTTTAAACTATAGGAAATATACCTATAGGTGATACCTCCTGGAACCTATAAGTAATGGTGTGTTTATCCATGCCACTGCAGGAAAAAAATTGTAATCTTGGATAGTAAACTGATCATAATTTCACTTTCAGCGGTTTCACTATTGATTTAAAAAACTTCAGAAATTCAGGTAAACACCTGAAAGTACCTACTGAGTACCAAGGTAGATAACTCAATATTGGGGTTGATATCTGGAGCCTTTCTTGTTTTTTTTAATATAAACTTTTGTATTTATGTAACTAGCAAGGATCTAGAAATGTCTTAGCTCACACCATTGTCAATGCTGTTTGTACTTTTATGTTAATGACTGTGCTGGATTCCTCCCAGCCTATGTTACTACTGTCTTATTGCCTATCCTTAATAACATTTCATAATCTCATAAGTCCCATATTCCAAGGAAGAAGCAATTCCAGTGAATTGATATGAAGGAGAGCTTCATCAGAAGTGGCACTTTGAGAGTCAGTAGATATCAGTCATATTATGTAATAAAATATTATTATCATAATATAGTACATATAAATATAAGTATTTGGATGTTTCTAACTCATGAGTATTTTTTCAGGTAAGAGAACTCTCTTATTGTGAATGTAAGATCATAATTATTATTGTTAGCATTCAATATGAGATATTTTTGTCTAAGAATTTTACTTGAATTTGTCTCTCTTATTAAAATTCAAAACTTAAGAATCTATGGATTTCTGTTCAGGTACAAATTCATATTTTCCTTTATTAAGTATGAGACTATGAAACCTAGTTTTCCAATATGTTTATTTTGGAATGCATAATGTAATGTAATGTCTAATCATTGATTGTAGGTAACTATTTTCTTTACATAGAGAATTATCTAAGGAAATTTGAGATGAAAATCTCTTTCCCTTGTGTAGTTATGACTGGTTTCATAGTATTAGTGAATGCATGCTGTGCAGAGACTGAATGGTAGAGTATTAAACTGTTAATACTTTCATTAAAATTTTAACCTTAGGTTTTACTACCTTCATGTATCTTTATAATGTAATATGCATCATATATCTTTATCTAGGAATACTGATAGATATTCTAGATAGTTTGTTACTGTAACAATTTTCAACTGTTCTGTAATCTACTAACTTAAAAAGTTCAGTAGGTATTAATAAAAATGTATAGACTATTGTAATACTGCAATTATTTATGTTTTTTTAAAATGTACCTATATTTGTATACCCTTAATGGTAAAACATAGTGATAGGTACTCTTGTAAGAACTTTTAATATTCCACTGAGTTTGTAACTTTTTACCTATATTTAACAAATGAAATATTTGAATTTGAATTTGAAAAGTGTTTAACTATTTTGATTTTGAATAAAACAAAATAGGCCATTGGATCTTATGGTAAGAATAAGCATGTGACCACAACTAACTGTCTATAGGTTCACAAATGTTTTTAATTAAGTTGTATAAATCAGATAAGATATCTGAAAAGACTCAGTCAGAAGAAAGAATCATATCTCTGACTAACCTGACCGACCAAGTCAATTATGACGGGGTCCGTGGTGGTTATTTTCCAATTACAGATGTGAAATGGAAGTTGACCCACCTGCAGGTTTACTTTTTCTCTGCTCTGCTCCGCTGGAACTTATCCTCTCTCTTCTTGTCTGCTACTGGTCTGCATGATGGCACCTCTGCTGATGACCTGTTCTTCACTTCACTGCACGGAGGTCCCCACCAGTTTACAGCCTCGTTTTTATTGAGGTTTGTTCTGGACAGTGTGGAATGAACTCTTTGCAGGTTCTGCCACTATTAAGTCTGTCAAGTTTCTGCACTGACTTGGCTGCTTTTATTTCATCGGTAAGATTTTCACCGATCTGGTTCAGATTGAAGCAAGAATTCCTTCATGTCTTTGTTTATAGCAGCTAGAAGAATTGACCTATGCCCTTTTGTATTTGAGTGTAATGCATCACACAACAGCCAGGCTGTATCATTAAGCTTTCATCCTTTTACTTTTTTGACTTCGTATATAACACACATTTGAAGTCAGGCATGACAATGCTGTGGAAATCTGTTGTCTATTCTGTCTCCTTTTCATGATTTCCCACCTTTGGGCTAGGTATCTTCATATTTGATTGATGGGGGTGCACACTCCAGTACCTGTACATCAGGTTGGACTCATTGAAGCATTCCTGTGGGAATGTTCTCATAATCTTCCAGTCTCGCTGGTGAGTCCTTCACTGGGATTTACAATATCATCTGGAAATTGTTATAGGTAGTGCATGCCAGCCATTATACAAAATAACCATGTAAGTTCCTGCCGAACTTCCCTAGGTCATGTAATGTCAACCACGTACGCCCCCGCAGGACGTCCCATTAAGGTTGCATGATAAAGCCACGTGCACTCCCGCAGAGTACCCCTAGGCCTAGGTTGTATTGCTATTTGCAACATACATATTGTGTGCTTTTGTTAGTCACCACTTGCACCCACCATCTTGCATTTGCATTGCAGGCTTTGCGGCATGCGTTTGGACACGATTACATTAGGTAATCACATTAGGTACACGCTTTTTTGTTAGTAGGTAAGCATCTTACCTTTTTCAGTATTATTGGATTGAATTCCGTAATTTTCGTTGTCACTTGAACAACACTTGAAAGTTTTGATTCAACTTTTTTACGTTTTCCAAGTTTTCGTAACTTTTTAATAAATGATTCTTTTCTTGTTCACCTGATCGCTTATTTCCCATTTTTGTTGATTTCTAACACTTATAAGAAATGCATAACAAGAAAAAATAAAGATATGGGAGAAATACGTGACGCCGTTTTCGGACATAAACACCGAATGAAGCCATAGAGTTGCAGAGGCTGGGACTGGGAGCGAGAGTGGAAGTGCGTTCTCTTTATTTCTTTTCTTCAAAATTATGTGGCGCCAGTGACTGACAATACCGGGACTACACTTGTTTTCTACACTTGTTTTCTAACATCTTCGGACGAGACAACAACGAGTATAATTCATCACAATACCAGTCTTGCACTACTCGTACAGTTAAATTGATGGGGTCAAAATCGCAGACAAATGACGTTCAATAGGTGAGGAGGCGCAGGCGCAGTGAAAGCGCTCTCGCAATTCTATTGTGAGTCTGATTGATTTGCAAGATAGACGATAAGTTGCCGTATCAGATATGCGCTATTGTTCCTCCGACTTTAGCAATTAAATTGTACATACATGAAAATACGCTCTATGACAGCGTTTAAAAGCAGACCTAGTAGTATCTACTGAAGCTTTGGTATGGATTATGGTTTTCGTTACGGTATTTAGTTCCGTACCCACTTATCTTCGATTGATTTAGATTTGACCAACAGATCCACAAAAGCCTTGGGAGATAAATAAGAATAAAGTACCTAGGTAAGTATTTATCTGTTCAAAAGAATTTTTATTTTATCAAATTTAATAAAAAATCGTATTACGAAGATTAAGTTCAACAAAATTTTACTAACCTAACCCATTTGACGTAATACCATATTTGTTAATTAGCGACTATTGTGGGTAGAGATTGTGTAAGTCAATCAATACTATGTGTTGTGACCCTTTCCGACGCCATTTTACATCGTTTTCACATCTTCTTTAGGTAAAACATGCTCTTTGGTTGTTGCAGTGTTCGTATCCCAACCTAAATATGGGAACAACATAAATACCTAGCTAGATACTTATCTATAAAGTGGTAAAGGATTGAGTTTATATACCTTTAAAAAGTGATACGTACCTAATCCGTATTTAAATTGTGAAAATTTGTTCTAAAGAAATATACGACTCGCCTTTTTTTCGTTTTTTAGTGTTGGGCAGGCCTCATTCAGGAACTTCCAAGTATTTATTACTTAAGCCGTCTTCCTCAAAACGTAACTTAGTCAATAAACACCGTCACTTCTTAAGTACAGTAGGCACGATTTCATGTGTAACGAACAAAAATAGCGCTCTATCTATATAATTAAATTAAACTATCCATTCACATTCGATGTTCAACCAAGACGCACGCAAGAACCATTTATAACTCAACAGAGTCATCATAAGATTCATAAGTCTATGAGAATGTAGTGTTCGTGTTCGAGTCTGCCATATGGAACGGTACACACGACAACACGTTAAGCTAAACAGTTCATCGTCAACCCATCACCTACATGTGCTGTGTTGTGCTAGGGTGTACTGTACGTGTGCACTGTACAGGTTTCATGTCAGACCGAGGTTGAGGTTCAGGACTGAGGATTATAGCCTGGGTAAGGCTATAATCTGTCGTTTAGAAAATCTTCCAGGCATGCAGATTTCCTCTCGACGTTTTTCTTCAAGCTATACGGTTGCAATACAAAATCACCGCAATTACGATGGATGGTTCACAGGGTTGTAGAGCTTAATGTGTCGCCGAGTGTACACCCATGAGTTTCATTTAACATTGCAATCAGCTTAAACGATTCTGATTCTGAGATATCCGATGGATCGGATTCCATTGGTCGTAGATGTGTCGCAGATTTATACAGTTTACGCAAATATGGACTTAACGGAAACCAAAAGTTATGTTAGGATCGCTACACAATTGGAAGTTTAGGTTAGAGTGGTTACTCAATCTGTGGATATTTCCAAATGCTGTAGCTTCAATTTCATACCTTACATAAATTCTTTATAGGCATAAAAATTAACAGCGGATAGTTGAGTCATGGTTAACCAAAGTCGGTAGAGTAAGAACACTATGGTCGCATATTTCTGGATTCGAGCTCCTAAACATAAGATTTGTTATTACTACGTTTACGTTTGTATTTTGGTGGTTGACAGACTAATATATACATATTAAAGACTCCTAGAATTAACTAACCGTCATACAATTCAAATTCCAACATTTTGTGCTCTCGGTTCCTATTCGATAGCACCTCGAATATTTGTGGTGTAATAATATTAGTTCCATCAAATAATTAAAGACGCCGACGTCAATCACATAATATTACCGAATTTATCTTTGAACTAGATAAGGAAGCCGTCTTCAGTGTAATGTAATGCATGCCAATCTTTCGTGCGTGTTATTAAAACAATTGCACGCAGACACATAAGAAACTACCCAAGAAATTGTTATCTTTTTGTCATGGTAAGAAATTGAAGACACTCCACATTGAGCTGATAAATACTTACACTGTTGAATGCATTATGTAGTACCTAAGAGTATATTGCTTGTTTACCAAAATGAGTAGTAAGTATTAGTGTAGGTACTTATAGATTAAATGACTCCTATATAATACTGGTGCATATTATTATACTTCGGTTAACTGCTTATTTTTATTTATTTACTCAAAGGTAAAGTGTTCTTATCAGAACGCTCAAGTACTATCGTGTCATAGACGTGACAGGCATTAACATTTCACACGCCACATTTTACTGGCGAAGTCTTATACCGCTTCGTTGCGTTGCACCAATAAAAATATTGACCTCAATTAGAGGTACATAATTTCTACGAGCAAAGACTTACAACACGTTTAAGTTACACATTATCGACATTAAAATTTGCGTGTCGGTCAAGTTACTAAAGTTGACTTGATAGATAACATCTTAAACCTATTGACCTATAATATTAAAAAATACATTTATGATCTTGATTGTGATTTGAACTTTACGTTTAGGTACTAAAAGTAATTGAATTTAAAAATATACAGATTTTTGAGACGCGAATATTTAGATATTGAATTAAACCTACTTTTTACGGATTTAACGAACTCTTTTTTCGGTTAACCTTCCCAAAGATTAAAGGTCGTCTGAAACACGACAAGAAGAATACCTGAGAATACTGTCCTGATTCATAGCTATGGAATGATAGATAGGTACGCTTAGTTCGATTTCGATTGCTTAAAAGCCTTTATAAGCCTTTACTGCAATTCTGAAAATTAAAAAGTTGTGACATGCGTACATTAAAACATTGAACTCGATTTGTAAACAAACTGCATGAGCTTTTTACATGAGCTTGCGTTTAAAATAGTAATTTTTATCTTAATCAAAATTGCATAATTCTGCATTACGGTCATTTCATTTAGTGTAATCTGCATGCATTTATAGATGGAATGGAACCTAAGGAAATTGGATTAGGTAACATTTGATTCGCGTGGCGCCGCCGGCAGCATGCTATACATCAAGATGTAGGGTTGAATTAAAGTTTTCCGGAATTTTCTAGCAGTTTTATGAAACGAAACGTGCAAATACACAAAGCTCTGTCCAAACGGTAACTGATATATTGGATATGTCAAACGGTAAACTAGTTTTTTCTTTGATAATTTAGTTTAGATAAGTCTGTGAATGATTTGAATAGTTTAGGTTGGTATCGATAAACTGTGTCGACTTTTTGTATGTCTGTCGAACAGTTCGTGTCTTGACATTTCCACCGTGACAGCCCTAGCCGGAGGTCAGGTGTGGGTCGCGATGCGCCCTCGTAGCTCGAGGTCTGAGGTTCACGGAAGCGGGCGACAAGATGGGGAGAGGGAGGGGAGGTCGCCAGCTCGTGATATACCGTAGGTGAAAGCGCAGGGCACACCGCACAGTTATCTAACGTCTCCTTAAAGTCTACTGGGAAAATATCTGGTGGTACTGCTGTAGGATTAGGTTGATCTTTGAGTTTATGTACGAGTATTTTCTATAGTTTATATAGGACCCGTATTTGTATATATACTTGTGTAAGTTTTAGATACGTATATACGCAGAAATCTTACACTTACTATAGTAGTTTTACTTCTTAGCAGTTTTATTTAGGTGTTGAGAGATAAGAAGAATAAGATATCTAACTAAAAAATCATGAGCAGTCTGATAAACCTTCGTAGTGTCCATTCAGGACAGATAAGAAAGCAAAATTAACAAACTAATTATAATTAAGTACCCATAGATGCTAACGTAATGGGTAAGTAGTCGATACTGTATTAATCAATCAATCATAGTCTAATTACCTTTCTCGAATGATCATAATATTGACAACAATGAATAGAGCCAATCAACATAGTTAATTATAAATTAATGTCTACCAACTATCTAATGGGCTTATTAGTAGTTTGCGTGAAGTGTTGTGGTAACTGATGCTTCGAGGAAATTGGATAAGTAGGCAATTAAGGTCTTTCCTACATGGGTTATATAACCAATAAGCGAGATGAGATTATTAGGAGTTTCTTGTTGTAAAAATAATGTGACCTTCGTGTTGTTTTACCTTTCTAAACAGCACCGGTATTAGTTTTTCAGTTCGCGCTATGGGAAATGTTGGAGCACCATGAGTTAATAATACTTACCACAAAGCCTGCTATAACATACCTATACCTACGAGCTGAGGCTCAATTCAGGAGGTTACCCTTTAATGAGTTCGCCAAACAAAAATAGGTAAGACCGACGTCTATTGATAAATTTAAGTTGTTATATTTTCTATGCATGACACTGATATTTAAAAAAATATTTAAGTGTATGTTTTGAGTGACATAATATGAGCGATAGTTATAGCTTATTACATAATATATTTATTATTGTTATTAACTACACAAATTCCCACCACAATTGAACTTGATTTTGATGCAGCGAGACATCGGAGCGTGACGTGCGTGGCTTATTTCATTGTATTTACCAGTACGTACGGCTGGTACATGCTACGGTTGCCCATTAACAACACGACACTGAGCCATTTTTCAAGCATACGTGCTCTAATAATTGTCGAAGAAATTTTGTGAGGACTGGTTTAGCAATCCAAAGTTCCTCTTCCAACCATTACAGTGAAAAGTCTTGACTTATGATAGTTCCAGCTACCGACTGTTATATTATAGGTATCGAATAGTAGGATTGATGTACATATACACAGGCATAGTTAAATTAATAATCCTAGTTAACAATAATAATAATCTCCGGAGGATTCTACTGCACATTCGAACTCACATCTACCGTTTTGTCAAAAATCGCGCGATTATCCGAAAGTACTTAAGTATCTGTGTGCCAAAAGTTTCTCAACCCAACTTGTTTAAACTAGCATCTTTTAACTACAAAATCTATTGGCAACTCCGCGTACATTACTATGATCTAACAGGAAGTGATTATTAGTTAAGAAATCTAGGAGGACATTCTTCGCAATTGACGGCATGCCATGGCATATTAACACATATGTGTTTACCCTAGAATCTCAGCAATCATTCATCTAGATGCTTTCACAGCCTACGAACAAGTTTGCAAAAGTTTCGAAAGGGTATTAATGTACATGACTAATCGATTAGCTATTCTGGGTAAATATGACGAATTGGTCATACGCAGAATGTTTACATTTAAGGCCTATCGTTTGGGCCCACATTGGAGCGCCAAAAAATATGAAATCAAATAGTTTAAAGCGTGTTGTAACAACAGAGTTATCCGCGACCTTCGGCAGCCGTGAGAAGCATCGGTGCGGTGCGCGTGCGACTCTGCATTGTTTCTCGTTAAATAATCGACAACAACCGCGCGCATGTTGCAACTGACGCAAACAATCATAGTTTTTGATAGTCGCGTGCATCGATAAGTCGTAAATTTATAAAACAAAAACATAAAATGTCACCTGTCAAAAACAGGGGAAGGATAGGAAACTTTTTATTAGACTTTTCATTGTCAGCACAAAAACAATCGAATATATGAACGATAGATTATAATCAAATTAAATTATAGGTATAATATGTATGTGAATCACTTTAATCGAAACGGTTATTTATCTCGGCGATCGAATTGAGAAAATTGTGGGAAAATGCTAAGAATAGACGCGCGGAACGAAAGTAAGATGGCTGTCGGTCCTCTGCCTCCGGGGTGCAATCAGAGAGACGTAACACTGTGAGACGACTTATTTGCATTCAATTAGCGATTGTTCATCCAATTATCACCTTCATTAACTGCGATTTAAAAAAGAAAGATTCTCTGATTCGGTTTCTTCGCTTTCACATTCACGGCTTCAGGTTCAGCATTGATGTTCCTCATCTCTTTCTTTACGAACTTTGCATTTTTTGCTTCGTAAATATTCCATTTGTGTATTTTTCATGGTACTTAGACTGGCTTTTACTTCATAAACCTTCACATACCATCTACCTTCCTTTGGTTGGATTTGTCAAAAATGCCAAATATTGAAGATCCAATTATAATGGTGAAGATAATTATAACAAGATCCTGTACGATAAAGATCGCGGATCAACTCTAGTTCCGTGTTAAGGTCGTACGAATAATAAGGATGCTTCTTCAACAATAGCTTCCTGACCATTATCGCTAAATTGTTCGTTTATTTACAAATTATTGCTGAGTCATAACAATTTGGAGCAAAATAATATAAAAGATGTGCACTTCAAGGATATAATGTCACGGTTAAAGCAAATAAATGATAGATCGTTTATTGGCAATTTGGCTAAATGCTGTAATTTAAGTTTGCCGTAATTTAAAATCGTTCACGTTTTATTTGTTTGTCAGTTATAAAAATACGAATGTCGAATACACATGTAACATAAATACATTTTAATAGCTAGTGGCAATGTTCTAGATTGCTGTAATGAATTGTTGAATGATTGCTGGAATGGCTTAGTTAATGAGTGATGGTCATGATATATGAGTCGATCGTCAGTCGTGGTTCTCACGGTTGTTATCAAGCGAACATCGGTCGTCGCAGGCGCAGGATCCGGCATGAAAATACTCAAGGTGACTTCGCAACTAATGCTTCAAACTAAAAGAACATCTTTTGACAATCGGTACACAATTCTATTATTATCTGATGAAGGTGTCCGTCAAAGACAATTCAATTCGTCTTTCAAAAAATTTTAATGGTACTTACTTAAATCATAACCCAAAACTTGCCAACAAATAAGGAAGATCAGATATTTCCAAAAACTTCAGATAGGTATATTTGATAATGATTGTAATAAATCTTGAAATAAGGTGCTTCCTGCTGCGGAATTGGCATAGATTTTTATCCATCTTCTTCCGAATGTCTTTACGGCTGTAGTTAGGCACCATTATGCTGTGTGTTTATTGTATGATGATCACTATCCAGCCTACTCACAATGCTCGCAACATCTGCTTATGTAAGTAAAGTGCAACAGAGTCAGAAAGCGGTAGACAGAGGAACTGGTGGGGACGGTCATTTTCTACAGTTTAGGTAGCGGTTAAAGTTGTAAATGTAAGCTAACAGTGCCCAGTGCTCATCAACTTATTGCAGAACAAATGAGATTTTACACAATTACAGTACCTGCATAATTCATTCTAAAACAATGGGTATTATGGGAAACTGGAGAGACAACAATAATTTTGTCGCAGTTGTTAATCTAAACTGTACCTAATTTTGTAACCATGTGTGTTTAGATAGATAATCTCCATATACGCGTAATATTTCATCTGAACACGGTACGGGTTGATAATTGTGTACGTTTGTTGAATTCGAAGTATCGCAATATGTTTCGTGAACTTTGCAACTCTGAAACAAAAGTCGATGCGTGTTTCGTAACTAATGAAAAAATAACAATAGATCATCAGATATTCCTCAACAGGTTGCTTCAGTTCGCCATGGTCTGTTCGGCAAACAGTGGGCAGTGGTCGGCGATCCCCGGGCACACACCGTGAAGAACATTTGGTTCACGGCCACTAACAAGCCGGCGGAAGCCAGCCTCCCCGTTCGTAATCACTCGTAGCGAATATTCGTTTACGTGAGTGAGGGGCGATGGCTTCCAAGCTACAAGATTGTTACAAAATAATGACTTTTGCAAATCCTATCGAACATATACTTATGAATAAAATGAAAGTATCGCTTTTGCAATACTTTATAACATGTGAACTTAATTTACTTACATGCTGAATATCACTACTAACTATACAAATTGGTATAATTTAACTTGCTAATAAATGATAAAAATTATGGGTACCGTTAGTCAATTTTAAATTGAGATACATTTTTTAAAATTAGGTACCTACATAATTCGATAAAGCGCTGAATACAATTTCGTTCTAAATATAAACGGTAAGCAGTAAGCAGGTACCTATTAGTTAATGTGTTGATGCTAATCAAAATGTTTTGATAGGTAGCTAGGTACTTAGGAAATATTCTTAAAAATGTTCGAAGATTGTCTTTGGAATAAAAATCCAAAATAAACGGCAAAAACAAACATAATGTTGCAATATGAATGCAGCACGCGATTTTGCGTTTTCATAATACCTACAATGCATTGTTTCACAAGCCTTCAACTTTTGCCCAAAATTCGGCTTGACCTTTGACATGAGCTGAGCAGAACGACCTTCTAGGTCCAACTATAGGGGAGGTATCTTCTAAACATGGTCACAATCAACCAAGGTTAGATATTTGTCGTTAACGTTTGTACTTATATAGAACTACGTTAGGATGTAGCTTTTGGGGTACCGTACATAAACGCCTACGTATTATCGGACGAATTTCTAACTATATCAGGACGATCCATTAAATCACTAGCAACACACATTTAGCAATAATCTATAAACTGGGTATAGGTTAACAATAACAATTGAGGTCTCAATTCGCTAACGATACCCGTGAGTCCTGTGTTCTTTTTGTCTTTTTAAAAATTAATTGCGGACAAACGCAAATGTACAGTTACGACTAGATAAAACTGAAATAAGAATGTCTAATGTCACAGAATAGATACATATCGCAGACTACACGTACTTATCTGTCTATCAGAGACATGCAACGCAAGGCAGTAGCAATGATAGGAAGTATAAATGAACGGAAGGAAGCCAATGTGTTCTGCTAGAGTAAATTAATATCAACCATTGAACACACAGTATCTGGAGTGGAACATTATCGGTTGTATAATGCCTACAACTGTTCGTGTGTGTAATTTAGGCTTAATTACTTTACTGAAATGGCTCAGTTACACGATGAAGGCAATTTGTAAACTGGACTTTCTGGTAAAAGTCTTTGGACGAATAAGAGACGGACGGACGGAATAGAATTGCCCTTTTATAAAAAACGAAGTCTTCTATGGCTGTTGGGTTTGTGATACGGTGTTCATTGTCAAGTCATTTAGTGATGTTAGGGTTTTCTATAAAATTTTTAGCAGCAGCTTGTGCCTGGTTTATGGCTGGGCCAAATTTTAATCCCTCTTGTAGACCATTTTAGAATATTCGTGGATGCTGGCATTCGTAAGTGTTGTGTAATTTGATTATATGCTAAAAAAACCAAGGACATCTCGATTACGAAAGTATACCTAAAATTGGTCAGTTTACAAGGCGTGAGGTCATTTCTACGCATCAGCCTATTTATGTCAGAGATTACAGAGTATGATTACCTACCTGACACCGCGAGGTTAAAGTTAATGTTTGGAGGCTTTCCTCTTGCATTTAACTCTAAACAGACAACATAATATGTCCATCCTTGTATATACCATGTGCATGTTTGAATTTGATAAGGGGGCGTCCATAAATTACGTGAGGTGATTTTTTAAATTTTCTGTCCCTCCCACCCCCCCTGGTGAGATGTGGTGAGATTTTATTCAACACCCTCCCCCATCCCCCAATCTAACGTAAGATTTTTCAAAATGTGGGTTTCTTACGTAAACGTTCGGCTGACAGCGGCGCGAAGACAAAGGACGGGCTACACTGTACCGTAAATTCAGATTAAATTGACCTATTTGGTATAAAACAAATATGGTGGTTTGACAGTCAGTAGATGAGATGTATAACGTCGAAGTATGAATGAAATTATTTTCTTTCGAACGAATTAGTAAATGATCTTAATCGTATTACGATTACGCTTAAGATTAAACCTTAAGCATGTACAATCTGGATTAAATGGACCAAAATAGTATATTTTTTCTTGTTTCAATCAGAAAAAAAATTGCGTGATATTTGCTGAGACCCCCCCTCTCTCCAACGTAAGATTAGATGAGATTTGACTCGACCCCCTCCCCCCCTTATACATCTCACGTATTTTATGAACGCCCCCTAAATGAATTTAGCTAATGAAATATATTAAAACTGGGACGAATTTGAAGATAGCCACAGTGGCTGAACGATGGTTTTAGAATCCGGTTCGATTCCCGCACAAAAAATATTTGACTGCCCTGAATATTACTATTTAAGCGACTATTTTTGTTTGTCATCGCAACCAGGACACAGGAGAAAAGTTTTGAAAACGGTTATTTTTTTTACATTTAGTCTTAGTTTAGTCACAAAAGTTTATAGTTATACCTTACCTATACCTATCCAGCTAATGCCAACCCCCTCTACATTGAGCGTGAGATCTTCGTGTGTTTTTTTTAGTCTTTAAGCGTGCGGTATAACCCTCTTCAGAGAGCATTCATGAGGATTCACACGAAAAAAAGGTATGTAGGTATTATTTAAGAAAAATAAAGAACATAAAAAAGAAACACGCAGAATTATAGAAAGTTCTAATAAAGCCTAATTTGTATCTAAGTAGTTTCTATGACATTTACATTTGACTTTTAAAATGATGATGCCCTTTCGTTCACCACGCTATAAACATTAGTGGTTTATCTTATTACTTCCGGTGTCATAAATCCCATGTGGGTCGCGGCAAATGTAATCGGTGATTCAGCCTAATATGTAAGTACCATAATACATGTTACTTTGCATTCTATTCATTCACATAATGGCTGGTATTTTTTATTATTATTATTTCTGTTGATGTAGAACTCAAGTGAACTCTGCAGTTGAGTTCTACATCAACAAAAAAGTTGAGTCGTTTGGGGTAGTGTTTATATAGTAACAGCATAGCTAAATATTATGCCGCTAAGCAATAATGTGCTACGGTTATTGTGTTCCGGTTTGAAAGATAATATAATCAGTCCAATTACTGTCAAGTGGCACTTATCTAGTTTGGGTTTATGGTGTTTAGCGTCTACAGGCGGTGGTTGGCCTAGCCATGGTTTATGCACACAAATAATTTGCAGCTGAGCTAATACCTGCTTACTATCTATTTTAAAACTACCTTGAAAAATACTCGTACTCTCATTTAATAAGTACCTATGAGCATTAAGTTACTTAAATATATTTTAATAAAATTTTCATTAAAATTTTAAATAATTATTAAGTAATTGTTAATGGGAATCACAAATAAAAAAAAAATACCGCAAGTATTAGTAAACTGGCAATTTTTAGCACGTTATTGTATACGCTGCAGTAATTGTTTCAGGAAGTGCATCGGACTGTGTTTCAAGGTTATTAACGGAAGGTTCATAATTATTTTTTATTTTATTAACGAACCGTATCGACCAAAATTGCATTTTTACTCGTTATTTTAAAAACAATTATATTTTAACTGATTAAAAAAAAAAAAATAGCTGTGCCCCACGATGTTAGCCGAATAGCCGCGCATATCTATTTATTTCTAATCTCCTGGGAATTTGCCAAAATCTTTGCCTCTATCTTATAGGAACATATCCGTTAACTAAAATTAAGTTTCTAGGTCACACCCAAAATAGACCTTAAATTTCCTCATCAATCAATAAGTAAATGAGTGAGCTGTATTTTGCTTTAAAATAGTGAAGGAGACGAATAATTCAATACCTACCTTGGTAGGTATAACTCCAATCAATGTTTAACATAGCGGCGTGGTAGAAGACACGCCTGTTTAAATTAGTCAATTGTATGGGCGGGCTTGCGCACGCACAAATTTGCATACAATTTAATATTTTACATGTAATATTGTTTTGCAAAAAAAACTTTGATGTTCGTTAAGCATCTTAAATGTTATGGCAAACTAAGATATCATTGAATTTTTCGGGGATCCTGAAAGGTAACGTCAATTCAATCAATCAAGGGATTTCAATTGGTATTTGCTATTTTTTGCTTTCAATTTGTCCATGGATGGATGACGAGACGGAGGAATACTTACGTAGCCCGTGAATTTACTGGGATAGGACATAATTAAAGTCGTCGTCAGTCGTATAGAGTTTACTGTTGACAGCTATCATCAGACGGCTCTTGGTACGTTTGTTTGTTATGTGTATTCGCACAATAAAAACCTGTGTGTGTGTCTTCAGTAACTTTTTAAGCCTGTATCTTTCTAATCACACGTAAAATACAGTGTATTCACAATTATCCCATCTTTGTCTATCTTAGTTCTTGCGTAGTAACAAAGCGCATTGTTATAACAATTAAAGAATAGCCAGATAGATATTATTAAACAGTTTTTGTTGACCTAATCAGAGGTACAATGGCAATGTTTAATTACAACACTTATTGTACAAATGCGTTAATGACTAAACACTCAATAAACAGTCCCTTCCAATCACATGCGTGGCCTTACACTTATATAATTAATTTTGGTAGCGATGTAACTGCTGAATTGCTATTCGTAACTAAGTAATTATATTCTCAATTGATTTATGTTTGATCCGTGAATAAGTATAATTATGATTTCACATTTTGTTGTAGTAACAGCCAAAGTTGGCTTTTTTTAAGTTAAACTAAGTGCAAGGTCTGTGTAAGGAATTTATTTATTTTATTTACTAAGGTAAGACAACCAACAGCTAAAAAATATATCTTAAAGAAATAGAATAAACATCAGGAAGCCAATTACAGGTTTTCACAAGTAGTAGTGGAGATTACTACTGAAATTCAATGAACACTCAATGCAGACCATTACGACGAATATTTAAAAATAAAAAAACTTAAGGTTTTGCATCGCTCTCACCCTGAAGCCTTTTGATACAAACGGGTCAAGTGAGAATTCTTTGCATATTTTATTAAAATCACTGCTTGTATGATTAAGTTCATAAAGAAATCATCACTGAATGATTCGCTTCGTATAATTCTGCGCTTTATTATCATTTCATTTTTTTTAGGACTAGTATAGCGTAGCCAAAGCCGTAGAAAATTGACGGTGAACAATAAATTTGTTTTAGAACATCCCTTGACATAACAATAGAGAACGGCGTTGGAAGCCTTGTGCGGACGCATGCTGCACGACGCGCAGCCGCCACCGCCGCGCCGTACCTCCGGATGCCGCGATTAATTTTCGAGCAGCGTGATTAATGATGGCCGCGTAATTATGTGGCCGACTGTGTGGGCGTGAGAAAAGCAGTTGCACCACATACGTGATAAACCTTCTTCGTGTGGTGCTGTAATTACTCCATTATCTAGTTTTAGGTTTTATTGTTGGATGTATGTTACCACATTTTCTAGATTTAGGTTTGATTTTTGTTGAAGGTTCTCCGTCAGGTTGGCCTGAATATACCTAAGTATCATATTCATAATTTATACACATTGTTTTTTTTCGGTTTAGTAGTTATTTGTTATCAATTTACATACCATCACGCCTGTATTCCTCAAAGAGTTAGGCAGAAGTGAATAAATATACTGTTCACCCAGAGTTTACGTTTCTTTAGGTCCCATGTAATAAAGGGCGATCCATTGCCATTTACCAGGCACAATTTATAACTCCAAGCTGCTTGCTACTATGAATTCTACGGAAGAACCCAATGACACTGCCCGAACTGGGAATCAAACCGCCAAGCGTAGCTGTCGAGCTCACGACCATCAAGCTAATGAGGTATTTATACTTACTAGTTGTAAGAATATTATTATTTGTCTGTATCGATTACATTATACGTAACACTAGGATGTTATACTTACAAATAACCTACCTATGCTGTAAATTAAATAATACTTATCGAGAATTTAGTCAAGCACCACTTATACTATCGTTATGGTTGCTAACCGCATGTTTAACATCAAAATATATGAATAATTTATATCTAGATATTAGATTTTCATGCGTATAGTTAAAGATTTTCTGTAGGTAAGTAAGTATGTCATAAGTAATTTGACTAGAAGATTTTCATTCACAAGAAATCGATAATAACTAGGTAGCGAGTTACATAGTATCGTTATGTATTTATAATAATAGTTTTTAAATAAGTACGAAACAATGGTTAAGTTTCCACATAAATATACCCTTTGAAACGTTTGTCGGGTCGGAATGTGAGCATCCTCCGAGTTAAAGGTCACAACGAGGTCACCGAACGTAATGAAGATACTGCAACTCACACAATAGGAACGTTACAATTTAGTAGAAGGTGAACAACGGAATTTAGCTTAATTATTTTAATACGCACAATTACTGCAAACAGGTAATGATTTAGCAAAATAACTTTAAACAGAATTTACCCATCTTGAGGGACATATAAATACTTCACTACAAAATACACGATTTTGAAATATCTGCCACTGGTTTATAGTAATCTGCATGTTTAGTACATACACATAGATTACTTTGAGTTGAAGTAAGTCCGGCTCTTACAAGATAAATGACAAACAAATAGGGTAATGAACTGAAGTTCTATAAGAACTAGTTCTAGAAGAAGAAGTATAGTATTTTTATTGATTTTTTCCTTTGTGTGCTGCCGAACCTCATGGCGAACTTGAAAGTTGAACTTGAATAGAACTTGAAAGTTCGATAGGCTCTATGCTACTGTAAGGTTAGTATTTTTTAAGTAAAGTTGTGGATTCAATTAAATAACAGGCTAGTGGGTCATCTAAAAACAACGTCATTTACAAGCAGTTGACTAGCCACGTCCGGTATTGAGATCGCGCGGTTTTCAATCTCTCCTAAAAGTACTTCCCGCCAAGCGACGGCCATCTATTTTCCCCAATTTAATTAGGCAATAGCGAAGGTCTCCAGGTAATGTAACAAGACCTATTATTACTAGTTTTCTAAGCCTCTGATCAACCGGTCTGCGTGGGCGATATTTAGCTACGGGCCTTTTAAAAGTTAACATTGTCGTAAAATATTCAACTTCTTAAGTGGTTACTGTTTGGCATTCCTCACTAATAGCTGGTACAATAAAAGTCGTAGTTACAACAGTAAGGTTATCTTGATAGTGCGTGTGTCATCCATTCCGCTATCATCGCGACCTCGGGCTGCCGGCGCGCGGCGCGTCGCTACGTCAAAGTACCAAATATCGCGGTGCTCGCAAGATGACCCCAGGCCCGGCCTGCGGCGGGCTGATGCAACCGACCATATCGTCGTGAGTGAGGCCCATCTTTGGAGAACTCGCGGTAAAGCATAAGTATTGCCAACTTATAAAATCTTTTTCTAATCGTATTTTATATGATGAATATCTATCATCTATATTTAATCTTTTATTTTCTACATAAATAAAAATGAATCGCCGAAATGTTTGTACGCGCATAACTTCCGAACAACTACACCAAATTGAATAATTCTTTTTGTTGTGTTCATTATTGGCAGGACAAGGTTTGTGTGTATTGTTTGTAGGTTTTGAGTCTTGAGGTTTTGAGTCTCATGCGTGATTTTCAATTCAGTGTTTTTATTTACATTTGTATTTGTTCAGAATGTAAATCTAATATTAACAAGTCGACTGCGGTACCTCTTCGGCCTCGAACCTGGCGTGTTTGCGTGAAGAATTATATGGAAGCGGAAGCTCTGAGATTGCATTGGCACTCGGTTGTTTCTGCTGTATTTATTTGCACACAACGATTCAACGGATAATTAATAACCCACCCATCGTGAAACGTTATTAAAATTTTAGTGAAAGTAGCAATTATTTTTTTATTATCAAAGTGAGGATCTTCATGCAATATTTATTTTTGTTTTTACATTAATTTAACTAATCAAGGATCAATTAGCAGATACAATAGAAACACAATTGTTTCGATCCTGTACTGATTGACCGTTCCTTTAATAATTTAAGGCCAATCCTGCTAATTTTATACATCGAGTATTGTTATTTTTTTTTTTTCAAAATAATATTTTGAATCTAGCGTGAAATGAAGTAAACGTTTAGCATGTCTTGTCCTTTCGCGGCGACATTCATGCCCTTCGTGACATTTAATTGCCTGTTACTGTTCCCAGGGCATTATACACACGTTAGAATGTATTACGAATGTTCAATGGAAATTATTCTCACCAGGAACACGACTTCAGCCTTACCACATGTCGTTTCAAACATTTTTTAATTATTTAATTTAACGAAATTATATTAGGATAGGATCCTCTCTTATACAATAGATGTTGTTTAAGCATAGAATTAAAATTAAGTGGCTTTCAAGGAAATGTATAACAGAATTTTTCTAACAAATGTATTGTTAATTGATTGAGTTTATTATACCTATAATATTATGTAGTTTAAAACATAAATTGATTTAAGCTGTTATTACGGAGATAGCCGCTAAATATAAAATAAATAAACAACAATATGATTGACAATACCTTATGGCAGGTCCCCAGCCATGAGCCCTGAAAAAAAATAAAGCTGCGATAAATCAGTAGTATCAAAACATTTGTCGGTATCGCGAGCGCGTACGCATGTTGGTGCGGTCATCTCGCGCGAATTAATTGGCCGTTTTTACTCCCGCGCCGCACCGCGCGCCTGCGCCGCACTGGACCGCATTCTACGCACGTTTCATAACCATGCGTTTAGCGTAATAGCCCCCCTTTACATCCATAACGAGAGGCTTATTTTATTACACCTCCATATTGTACAATTATTCATGAATGTATTGCTTCAAACAACAATTATACAAATATTTGGAAATCCATAAAGCAAAACTGAAAAGAATGTTTCACTGAATAGTTTGAAGTGAGCTTAGCAGATTTTCCTCAAATACCACCAGATAGGAAGTACTTAGCTGGGTTATTATCATTTTGTAATGAAACCCATAGTATTGTACGTTGGTCCACCGCAACAACAACCCTGAATAAATTAATAATCGCTCCGTTACCGTTGCGTCTACGCGGCTTCTAAGATGCGACTACGAGGCGACTACGCGATATGTTAGATACATTCTGTACATTCGATACATTCTGTACATTCGTACAACTAACGCTCACGGCACTTAATAGTTGCTTTAAAATGACAAAATAATACCAAAAACCCAAAACGCTACGAATTCAACTTATAACTCAAGGAAAAGACATCAACGCGTGGAAGCAATGATTCTATCGTTAGGATACTTATTTTATTTTGTAATCGACAATTTCAATTTCATGATAATTGATGTTAATTCGACTGAAAAGTATTTTTTATTGAAACCGAAAATCTGCATTATTACTACAATTGTTGGTTACGAAACTATTGCAAAATGCTACTAAATAAGGTAATCGTGACGGGTTAGTTTAGTGTAGAAATGGAAAGTTTGCTGATCCTGCAGTAAACATGTTTATATGAAGCTTCTTCGTATGCAGGTCGCCTCGCAGAGCTGAGGAAATGTAATACGGGTCAGATGCTTAGCAGTTTGCGACATTAACCAGCGCGGGCGCACAGGCTTGCGTCCACTATGATCTGCTGCATCGCATTTCCTTCACAAAAGTCAAATGATTTATTTATTATGCAACTAGGCCAGTTTCTACGTTGTTAATATTTTAATTAGTCCCTAAAAAGGTTAATTAAGTATCTTATAGTTATGTATGTGCATATTAGATTCGATGATGATCTCTACTGGTTCCTGTTTGAGTTAACACATAACACGTGGTTATGACATTATTTTAGAGAGGTTCGTAACTGGTAATATTTCACGACCGCATGTTAAATTAGTTGCAGATGAAAGTGATAGTTAGAAATGTATGGAGCTATGTTTAAGAAGTATAACAGGAACATTTCTCTTAGTTCAGAGATTTCTCTCGCTGAATGTTATGAATATGCAAAACTAAACATTAATGGGGTGCCTCGTGTTCGCTTCGCGGTTTATCTCATTATGTTTAACACGACTTTGAAGATAATTTTAACTGAGATCGGTATCGGACACTTTTCAACTTCTCTTCGTAATTATTATTTTGAAAACGTGTCTTATCGTATCTGTATTTTGAGGTCAAAATAAAATAGTAGAAATTAGTAAGTAATTTATTTTATCCCCCCCATATACCTATATCAAAATAATATCAGTTAATGATAACATAGCAATGTCGGTACAGCAAGCGAAGGCAGCAAGGAAGTGTGGTTTTCAACCAAATGACCAATGAGGATATACCACAACTCCAAAAAAAGTAAAAGTCAAATATGCATTTCAAGTAAATTTTATGCCATTGCAGTAGATAGTGCACACAGTCATAGTGATACAAAGCAAACAATTTGAAATGAGGTTTATCACAAGTACCTGGGTACATACAGACTAGGAGCTATTTCTGTTTGCTTCATCTCCACATTCGTGCGTCCATTGTCTCAATGGTCCAGACGACCGGCCAGTGAAACAATACACACTGCTGTTAAGCAACCGTGTGACAATTAACCAGCTCTTATTACAGTGACATAAAGTCCATTATATGCTAATAGTTTTTCCGTCATTAGTTCGGCGAACAAAAGACAAAGTGTTGATTAATGAGCGGTAATCGTGACCGCAGCTTGTTGACGTTTGAAAGGTGACCTTTCATAAGCTTCGTTAGTGTTGTTAACTCTTAAACTAGATAATGTTTATAAAGTCCTTCATAAGGAAAATAGAAGCTAAATTAATAAATAATTTCACATTTTCCCAATATCTAAGATAATTGCGAATAATATTAAATTATTCTAATTAATATCTATGCAACATATCTACTGGTACAATCAAACAAAAACAATGCCACAGCACAATATGCACCTGGAACTATTTATTATTGTAGTATAGAGCAATAAGTGCTCGATATTATATATAATACATAGTGCTACAAAGTAAATACTACTTAGCACTCTCAGTAGACCTTGTATAAATGAACACATTTAATTTATTTTGTGCGTTTGGATGCGGTTTACCTGGCAAGATTAGCAACAGGTTATAATTACATCAATATAGGGAAATCTTATCATAAATACAGAATTATACATATAAAAGCATTTATAAATCCAGGAAATTTCATAACGACAAAACAGTACATTTTCTTACACGTCTATTGAGTGAAAATGACGACCATTGCATTTCTTTGAACAAAGAGGTATAATAAGTTTTATTTATGTCGAGAAAGCTGCGTCGACCGAATAGAATAGAAACATAAAGTTTTATATTTCCGCATGTATTACTACATAGGTACTTTGTTAAGATTCCGGTATTACAAAGTACAGTACAGTACAGCATGGATGTTAAAAACTCCACTTGACTCAACTGCTACGCTAGAGGTCCTGGGTTCAGCTCCCACTTCGTAGGTCGCAACTAAGTGATAAAGGGTTTTTACTTTTTATATGAAATTTTTACTAGCATCTCGTAGTTTTTAAGTACATGGCACCTAAACATACTGGAAAGAAAGAAAGAATGAAAGAAATAAATTTATTCGACACAGCTTGTGTCAATTTTACAATAGAAGCACACAAATAGGTACAATATAAATAACAAAGAAAAAAATATTTAAATTATTCCTACTAAAATACATCGATGGCATTAAGTCAGGCCACTGACGGCGAACAGTGATTTTATATCAGACCTAAACAGACCAGCACCAGGCTTATGCCTCTAGTCATCTAGTGGCCTCATGGAAAAGACGGAGCTGGTTTGACGACAAGTCCACCGTCGTCTTACGGGGTATTCTTCACTTCTTGCTATGCTTTTCTTTAAACCATGTAAGTATTGACACCCTGAACAGGACACCTGGGTAACTCACAAATGTATCTCATCAATTCGGACGGCAACCCCACCTCACTCAAACTACAATACTTTCGCTGATGGCAACTATGTACCGATCATTATTCTCTGTTGTCAACAAATATATTACGTATGAACCAGTAACCGGCGCATATTATGTAGGAGACTAATCTGAGTTCAATATTGGCTTCAATACAGGTATATAAGTGAGGTAATTAGAATTTAGTAACGACTTGCGACAGTTTATCACAAGCAGGGCGTTGCGTCGTGGCATCGTGTCGTGTTGTGTCGTGGTTGGTACCCCCGTACCATGAGAACTGTCCTTAATCTCGATTTAAATACCTCATCAGTTAGTAAATCACTAAATTAAGCAAGGGCTTAAGCTTGAAGGTTTGTCGTAATTAATACAAAACTTAATTAACTAATTTGTAGTAAAATATCGTGATCGGTGGATAAATAACCCTCCTTCGGCAGTTGGGTAACAATTTATATTTGGGTTGACACCATAAAAGCGCATCTGATTAGTACCAAATAAGTCACTGTAAAGTAATAATTCAAATCGAAATAACTTCCACGGTTAATTATTTCAAACTATTTGGTAAAAAAATTAAGTAGTGAAAAGTATGTCTAAATTAGGGCCGAATCAGCTTAAATAATTATCTGTATCTAACTCTTTTGCTTCACCTAGGGAAACAGGATTCAATGTCATTTGAGTTGGACATGAAATTATAACATGAAGCTTTAAATATATAGTATAATTTTGATGAGTTAGTGCATTATGGTAGGTGCATCGCTCGCGTGTGCACAGAACGAGGTGCGAGTGAGGCAACGCGGGACACCTCATGGGAATCTTTCACGACCTGGCGCCGCTGCCGCCGGCTCGTGCTGATACTAAATGTTCATTCTTGTTTATGCGTGCACTTACTTTTGCAATGAATTTATCCTACTTTCAGGGAGAAATAATATTAAAACGAAGATTAAATTATATTGAAATCTGGAAAATTAGATTAAAACTGAAATCTCAGAAATCTGGATATTGTATGGAAAGATGATATGATTGGTGGGAATATTTCCGTTTTAGCACCTGTTTTTAGAGCATACGCTAAATATATTCTCTGCTTAATGCATTGGAGCTCCTAAAAAAACAGGTGCTCAAACGAATTTCTCCGATTGGCGTAAGTAGTAGCTGGGGCGGTCGGCTTCGGTACAAAAATATGGCCTACAAGTAGTTGTCCCGGATCTGGGTATGATATGTGTATGCGTTTAATAAAAAAATAATAACACAATAATAATAACAACAATATTACGATCAGCTGTAGGCTGTATAGACCTACCTAGTCTTAAAAAAGACTTGGAGATCGTAAATGTATCTATTTATATTTAATTAACAAACAAGCTATGTTCAAAATAACAAGTCATTACAGTAGGTAATACTTACACAGTACAATATAAAGTTAAGTAGCGAGGTATAATTATGTAGATATACTCGTAAAGTAGATGTTTGTAGATAAGCAGCATCCTTGTGACTATCCAAATACTTAATTGTGTTCCTTAAATGTACGCCTTCTTAGATAAATCACAACGTCAATGTTTGTTTATCTCAATGGCAACTTTTAGCCGTGAATCATCTATTAACAATATGCCTGTTGTTTAATTACAACTGTTTGAATCTTCTAAACAGTGGGCTGTAAGGAATTAGGTAAGTGTAGGCACAATTGTTATGGTGTCCCACGCCACTGATTGTCATCTCCGAATGTGCACGCTTACGGGCAAAATATTTATAAAAAATCTGTATTACTTACATATTAATATTGCCTGCGTCATTGGCCTACTGGTCGTAAGCGCGAATAATATGCTTCGAGGGGGTCCGATTCCCAGGTGGAGCAAAGTGTTTGGGTTGTTCTGTGAAATTCCAGTAGCAGTTTGGAGTCTAGATTTGTGCCCAGTTGATGGCAATAGGCCCACCCACAATTACATGGGATCTAAACATATACGAGTAGAATCACAGATCGGAGTATTGTGGGTGTCCAGCAGTACACCTCTGCCTCAACCCATGGGTGTGGATGGTGTATGTAGTCAATAAAACACGTAATTGTTTTATTTTCTGTTTGAAATATTTAGAAAGAAGAAAGAAAGAAAATTAATTTATTTGTATAAACAAGACACATACAATATTTGGAATCACAGACAGAAGTAATATACACTTATGCGATGTATGCGCCACATCCACACAAAACGGCCATCGCTCAGCTAGATGCTATGACTCGTGCGCGGAGCAGAGCCACAGCGCTGGTTTTCAGCGACAGCCGGCGTCGACATTATGACATCTGCATTTAGTTTTGACGTCATCGGCTTTTAACACATTTTCCAAGGCGGAAGAAAACCAAGTAGTTAATGGAACATTTCAACTATAACTTCATCGAAGTCGAATTAATAAAAATAAAGGTAATGCGTTTAAACAATTCAATTCAGTGTACATAGCGAGTGTTTGCTACTTACCACGCAAGGACGCACTTCCTCTTAGCAACAGTTGCTGTTTGTTCTTGACTGCACGTTTAATGTATTACTTATAGCGTTTAAGATGGTTACCTCGCAGTGCTACCGTTGTGCCGTGTGTTGTGGGATCGATTCCCGGCTGATGCAAATCTATGTGTGATTCACATATTTTTCATTCCAGACTGGGTGTAGGTACTATGGTACCGTTAATTATCGTATGTTTATATAATCCCCCGCGACACGGAACTTATTCCCTAGTACGAAAAGTGTGTTATAAAATAAAAGAAATGTAAGTAAGTGTGACTGTTTGCTGCGATCCAAAGGCGCGGTTTCATTTTTAGCAACAGTTGTAACGATACTGCTGAAGACATAAACAGCATCTACACTAGTATGCCTTTATTATACCTACACATTTACATAATATCAAGTTACGTGCTCGTGAGTGCGTCGGTATCTTAATCGTTCCTCCTATCTAATACAAGTGTGGCAGATGCAGTTTTTTTCTTAGACACTATGTGCTTACATGTAAAAGTAACATTATGAATACACGTATTTCTGGTCAATGGAGAAGAACTCTTTTATTCAGTGCCTCGACCATGAGTTTTTCTCACTAGACTCGCTAGCGGCGCCATAAAATATTTGTATGGAAAACCCTCGCTATGAGATTACAGCTTTTCGATGCGTAAATAACCTATCGATAGAACCATGGTTGACGTACTGTTAAGTTTTTAGATATATTCGTTACCTACATCAAACATTCAGAGCCTTTTTACTCTACATTGTACATGGCATACTATGAATATTGTTACTAGTTGAAGAGTGAATAATATAATATTTTAAAGCATATTCTTATATTATTCCCCTTCTAGGAATACACCACCAACCAGGTGCGATGATATATATAATAATATATATTAATACTGAAAAAACACTACTTTTAACTGACGAAAAAACGGAGGAGATTTGTTATTTTTCATAATAACTTAAATGTAACTTTACTGTTTATTTTATATAAAAACTAATAATAATGTATTGGTACATTAACTTTCTTGATTAATTAGGGGCACATTTGAATAACCGTAGCATATTCAAAAAATAAACTTAATTATCTCACGCCTATTAAATGCAACATGGCCATTATTTAATCAGAATCGTGCAAGTGTGCATTATCTTGTTAAATTTAAAATTGTATGTAATTAGAGGCGACTTCCAACGGAGTCACATAATTAATGATTTTCCCAATAGATGGGCACGATGTAATAGATTTGGCGATGTCGGTGTACGTGACGTAATGCAATAAAACGTATGACTAATGAGCTAACAAAACAATAGTTCGTCGAGATAGATAGACATCGGTTATGTCTAATAAATCACGCGCATGTTTTCATTGGCGTGCGCCACAGTGTAGGTAAGACAAGTGGATAACAGCAAGAAACAAATATAGGTAAATGAAGAGTTACCAAGTAAAGTTACCGTAAGACTTTCCATGTTCAGTGGGTTACGTAATACGGTCAATAATTGATTTATATAAACAATATAGAACTGTACAATTAAAAGTGTATGGTATCTAGAAATATTTTTAACGAGCAATTCATTTATAAAATGTCCTACCTATACGTAAATTGCATTTGCAACTAGTTTAGTTTATCTTAACACATATCCAAATTTTCTGCACAAATAGCAAACGTTAATTATTAGACACAATTAAATATACTGACAATTAAATACATATCGTTATGTAATCAATGTTATTAATTTTACGAATTGAACATTAAAATTTTATTACACTTAACAAATTCAGTAATCTAAGAAAATTTACATGCTCAAGTAAAGCCGTTCTAAAATGAGATGACATTTCTCTCGGTAACAGTCGATATTAACTAATAAATTGTTAACGTAGCACTAAGTTGATAAACTGCTAATGTGCTATACTGTGGACATGTAGTGGCCGGCTACGGGGCGGGCGGCGAGCTTTCAGATCTCCCCTCCTATCGACGGGCGGGCGGCGCTCGCGCCTCTGCCGCCGCCAGTCCCTTCGCGACGCACCTCGCGACAACATGTCCCCTATGTGGATCTTACTTACATTGCTCCCCATCCTGGGTAAGTCGACAACACCGCGCGTGACCCGCACCTGTTGCGCCAAACCGTGACATATCGGAAGTGACCGGAATGTTAATCGTTTTTCGTGTATTTTTTTTTCAAACTGCCTCAATATGGTAATACTGAATTTACGAAGAATTACATTGTGTGATTTTCTTCACTAACAAAGTAGTTTGATGTGTTTTGATGCTGCGTTTATGTAGTGAGGAAATAATGGTGTTAGTGCAGCACGATTGCAACGCATGCGCATCATTGTGAAAGTATTTGTAGTTTGAGTGTTCCTAATGTGCAGGACGTCCGGGCGCGTGGGAAAATTATATTTACACTTTGTTGGGAAAATTGCATTTTAGAAAAACTTTTTGCTGTTTCAAAGTCCCCGTGCAGTTATTAATAATTTTCAACAATAACTAGTTACGCGTATATTTATTGTTTGGAATGATTATAACTTTATTTATCACTTCATAGTGTAATAATTAATGTGTTTTATGTATATTGGTATATCTCCTTATTCATATTGGTATTTTAGATGTTACTACTTGTCGCCGTAACTTATAAGGCTTTACGTCGCGTTAACCTAAATTGAAGACATTCGAGCTCAGACTTTGTAAAACCCGTAAAGTGTCTGTTTTGTAACACTTAACCGCCTAACCGGCTATACAAACATCAGGTTGCACATTAGAGACGCACCACTCCGCAGGTCTGTGCGGTATGAGCGCACTGCACGTCACTTGCGCAACCGATGCACTTTCCATTTGCCGCTGCGCCCGCGCCGCGCCGATCGCGCATCGCCACGATAATCGATTCTCCGGATTTGCATAAGTGATTTTCCCACGCTCCGCTCTCCGTAAGAACTAGGGCGGCGTGACGGCCAGCGAACGGATGGGTAGCCTCAAGGTTCATGTGTTTGGGCATTTACCTGGCTGCAAATATTATTGCCTTTGATTATTCATATTGTGGTTTAAAGGGTCGCTTAGACCGTAGTTTGTGTGGACTTAAGACTCAGTTAGGCAATTGGTGACCCAGTTTGTGGTTAGCCATTTGTATTTGACATATAATCCCTTCCAATTGTTCGCACAAAACCAGGTTGAGAAGTAACTTCATATGTATTTAGTGCACCCGGTATCCTATAATAACAAAATTGTTGGCAAAATTTGCTGGTCATGCCAACTTTTCATGAAATCTCTTGTACATAATGGAAAATGTACATTTCAGCCGTAGATTCTATGTTATTAACTAATTTTAAACCTACTTTGTCATAATATTTTGCAATAGTGTGAACCAATAACGTTTTTACCACAATTGTGTGGAAAATGTAATGTATTGAACCGTAACAATTAAAGCGTGAGAAAAATAACATATTACCTTGTGTTACTATGAATGAAAACGAAAGTATATGCTTGTATCGACATTTATTTGTTTTGCTGTTGCATATTTCATTGATTCGCAATGCAAGAGCGATCACCTGTCTATATTTCACTGAGTCATCACAACAATACGTTACGTCACTGCACACATTAACACAAATCGCCGAGTAAACCACTTGTAAAGCATTGCATACCTAAGCAAATAAACCAAGTAATTTCCGGTGTTGCAATGGTTTTTGCATATTATTGTGACATTGATAGCATCTGTTAGAGCAATAACAACTCGATATGTAATTACGCCACTTAATTTCACGGTACATCAACTAACAGCCTATGCTATATATTATGTTTACGAAAGTTGAAAAAGATCAATGCTTTTGTAATCGCAGGCTTCTATCTGTATCAACTATCTATGCATATTATATTATAATTATGTTTATGTATATTTAACGTATTAATAAGGTAACCCTTTAGTAACGCGTTTGACAATCAAAAACAATATCAGTCATAAAAGTATATTGCTTTTCGTATACCATGGTTTTTCCAAACATTTCCCCGGTATATTTTTTGTAATAATTGCCAAGCCTTTCAATTACTGTTCACAGACTTCTATCACATATCAGATTTTTTTTTTAATTCTTGGAGACTCATTCGATATTGATGTAAAGGAAGGGAAAGATACCCGATTTAGATACCAAAATGGTGATGGCAAACCATATTCACGTCTCACATGCATGACCTTTTTGACTGCAAATATTATCAAAATTTGTAGGCATAGGTACCACTGTTAGAGTTATTACACTTACATAAGGTGGTGTTGTGACCTTTCGCCGAGGATGCTGCGGCACCTTACGGAGCGCGCGCCGTTGCGCAAGCACGCCCGCGATCTTATCGCTCACCCCACTGCCCCCTCCCACAGCATACACTGCACGCATGGGAATGTTCCGTTGCCATTTGATCTTTACTGGACTGTAGCTACCAGAAGTTTAGAGAACGTCTCTGGTATTTTTCCTGACGATCAGTATATAATTATTTTTGTTTAATTTTCGAAAGGCGATGCGTATACTAACAGAAATATAATATAGGCTAACGACCAGACCAAAAACAACTATCTGTAGACCATACAAACATTTGTTGCGGGGATCGAACCAGTGACCCGAGGTAGTCATTATTATTTGTGGTCTTTAGTTTGTTTAGTAATTGAGGAAGTATGTAACAAAATGTAATACATTTTCTGACCCACTCTAACACACTGAATCTAATCTAGTCATTTCATTGGTTTAATTTTTGAATACCGGACTTAAAATTGTGATGTACCTATCTATTAAAAAAAGATAATAAATCTGTGGTTATGAATAACTAATAAATAAAAAATAAAATGAATGTAACCAGCTTTAGTTATGAATAAGTACTTATTTGCAACGGTTTGTGTACGTTTTGGTCATTCTTTTGTCTGTGCATAAGTATTGTTTATGTCAAAGTAATGTCTTACAACCGTATTATTAGCGTATAGCGTGCGTATTATTTGGATGACTTAGGTAATACGCGACTGCGGGGTTTAACATCATTGTTCATTAACCATTACGAATCGATTGTAACACGTTGTGCCTAAAGCATGTTTCGAGACAATGCGATGAAACCCTAATGTTCAACACGTGAAGTTAATGCCTGTGCGACCGATATTGATATTTAGGAATAGACAATTTTTTCCTTACCTGAGGCGTTCAACAAAGGGTTAACTTGTCTTATCGATGTGGGTCTTACAAAATTTAAAAATACTTTAGAAATTCTATACATTTGAAAGCAATCTGCATCTTTCAGAATCATTCTCGGAGGATTCAGAAAGAATCATTCTCGGCAGTAAAGCTTTCGGTGATTTTAACCGTTCATAAAACCACTAGACGTATTTTTTGTACCTGCAATCATTGGGTTAATGCCTTTGTTGCATCCATCGTAACAAATCAACAATCTGGGCCAACACAATACGATTGATTCGATTTATTGACACATGAAGACTATAATCAATAACCATCGATGGAGCTGGTGAAGATAGATAAATTAGTTAATAAAATTTAATTACAAGGAAGATAAAATAAAAGTTAATGTTAGTGTCCCAGTGCAAGTAACCGCATTTCTTCAGATTCCAATCAAGTGACAACATTAACCGGTATTTTGCGAGTTTCGAGTTGCCTGTCGCAATGTACTCGTCTCATTAGCTTTTACTTTGTCCTCCTAGTTATTGCAGGTTTACTTCAAGTGTTGTTGTTAAGTTTCATACAATACTTGCCTTGGGCGATGAGAAATCTTTATCATTGTCATCAAACTACGTCCAAAGTCAAAGGATTAAAACGGTAATTACTTAGATACTTGTTATCAATAAAAATGTATAGAATAGGTATAGCGAATAAAGCAAATGTCGGTCTGTGCTTTCAAGTTTTGAAATCGTAAATACAGCGCACATCTACCAACGTCAGTGTTATTACATAGTTTTATGTTCATACTGGCATTTGTCCCCGGCTTTGTTCGGGCCCCTTTAGGGGTTGAATACTTAAATATCCATATTAGTGAATATCTACATCATTAATTCATAATCTATCTTTGTTCCAAATTTAAGCCCAATCCGTTCAGTGATATTTGCTATAATTATGTTGGTAGATCAGTTGGTTTGTCGGGCAGTCAATGTTTCCTTTTATAAATTATACTTTTACAGATTACAGACCCCGCATAATACGACCAGACATTGTTGGGTAATTAGGGACAAAACAATAAAATTGTGGGCATTTATAACATAATACTTACGTACACATACGTAAGATTAAAACTGTAGATCATCATTATCTTAGCCTTTTCCGACTAGTGCTGGTATACACAAGTATACTCACGGTGCAGTGTCTGCAGGTCACAGTATAGTGTGCTGCCGTGTGTGTCTTCGCGTAGGTACCTGTAACCTACCTACCTAGTGCGACAATATATTTTAAATGAAGGGACCTTCGTATCCTTTCCTATGGCCTCACCCCTCTCATTCTATTAGAAAACCAGTGTCCAGAAGTGCGTCAGTTGGATTAATGGTGACCGATATCCTAAGAATAAATTAGCTGACAAACTTTTCTAGCTCTGACATATGTGTTCATATAAAAATCTGAACCAACGCATATTAACCAGCATCGATATTACTTAGAAACGCAAAACCGCATATAGGTAATACCTTATGTACTACTTATAATACCTTATGTAACAAATGTCAGTTAAACTGAACTAAATTTTAACTAGAAAACTGTCATTAGAAGTCAGTAATTATTTATAAAAACCATGTCAGTTATTACTTATAAGTCAGCATAAATAAATAAATTATAAGAGTTTATCGCAATCAAATCCATAATGTTAAATATACAATATAAAGTCAATTCACTAGTCTGTATCCTATAACTTAAAAAAACTTAACATATACTAGCTTTGCACTTCATCCAACAATGTAAATTGTGTTACGTAGTCAACATCAAAAGTATAAAGCACTTATTTGCTTGTAATCATCTACATATTAGGCGTTAGAATACCTATTTTATCGGTTACCTTAGCACTGGTTTAGCGGTCTGATGACTCTCTGCTGTTGTAAATTTGGCCACGTACCTAAACTAATTGTTTGATATTATTGCCTACATGAATATTAATTATGTTAAATACAGGGAGCGCTGAGAGGTTCAACTGCAAAAGTCGGATCTTAGGCGCTTACTACGCGGACGCAAAGTCAGGGTGCAAGGCTTTCCACGTGTGCGTGCGAGTCGCGGGTGGGGGCATCCGCGACTTCAGGTTCTTCTGCCCCCCCGGCACACTGTTCCACCAGGAGGCGCAGACCTGCACCGACTGGGGTGACGACGACCCTCTCGCTTGTCCCGCCGACATCTACGACGGTCAGTTTGATCTCTACAGGATCGGATCCGGTGAGCCAGCTTTGCAACTAACAGACACTCGCAAATATCTCCATTGATTTACGTAGTAACTATTATTATTTATTCTGTGTATTATGTTTTATTATTATTCTATTAGGTATGTTAGAATAATAATAAAACATAATACAATTAATTAAAATCATGGGTAAAAAGCATGATATTCTGTGTATTGATAAATGATATTCTAATACAGAAATAGATAATTTGTTAACACCAGCGTGTATATATCGTCTATTGTCGCTACCTGAAAGAAACAATGGACACCATGGAAATCGATTAGTGATGCACGATATATGCGAGTGCTGCCATGTAATTAATATGAGTTAAATATAACTCTTGCGTAATTAAATGAAGCTTGAAGCATCAATCTTTTGAATCTTATATCAGATAGTTGTTGGGTACATGTAATTTGAAAGGCGAACCATCTTATTAGGTATGGATAAGCAATTTGTGTATTGGCTCGTAGTAATCAGCTCATAATAACTGGTAGCATGAATATTTGCGCAACTTCTTGCAAATTACCGTAGAAATAATGAGATATACAAGGTCAAAATAAATTGATGACATAGGTCCTTACCTAATGAGATTAATTGGAAACTTAAAAAAGGACCTTTTATGATTAACAAGTAGGTGACTGCGACTCCTGCAGTCGGATAATCTTGGTAAATCTTTGAAAAATAATTGAGCTTCAGCCGTATGCTTGCTTTCTAAAAGCTTTTCGTAAACCTTCTAGAAGAATTTCGTTCTAAAAAACAACAGAGTACTTAATGCCTTTTTCAGAAAATTTTATGCAAGCTGGAGCTTTATAAAAAATAAACTGACATTGCAGCCTGTCCATTATGTATCATGTACAAATAGGAAAAAATTTAATATATTTTAATTTCTGAAACAGGATATGACACCAAGAAGTTGTCGTCTTATGGGAATCGCGATGATGAAGCTGAGTTCGGTCTCCAGCGCGCTGAGACCGGTGACCGCCGATTATCTCAGAACAATGTCGCACAAAATCGCCCTGACTCTGACCTGCGAGCGGCACACTCCTCTGACTTCTTCAGTGGCCAGCGCGACCGCGGCCGTGACGAACAATCCCCGCCTGCCTCCCCCGCTCCTTCTTCACCCCCTGCCCAGTCCCAACAGTCACATCAAAGACAATCGTTCCGAAGAATTACTACCCAACGTCCATACCCTACTACCCAACGCACGTATCCCACAACACAGTACACCACACCGGCCCCACCCCCGCCCCCCGCACAGCCCTCCAGCCCACCACAACAGTATGATGTACCTTCTAAACGCAAGCTTGTTAGAAAACGTCCCATATACGTCTCTACAAAGGCACCTCCCACCACGTTCCCTCCTAACACTGCGCCCCAGCAAACGTATTCCGAGCCTCCTCAACAAAACTTTAACCGACGCTTTAACGTTCAGAAAACATTCTCGACTCCAAACGTACCTCCTCAATACAATCAATACAAGGATGAATACGTTGAAGTTCCTAGAGTTACTCCCAAACATAACAACAGATACTACCCGACCAGCAGTGCACCTTCCACATTCCCATTACAGTCACAGTCGACAGCGGCCCCACGGTACAAGAACAAGGATGGTCTTGTGGAACTGTACAATTACGACGCGCAGTCGACACCAGGACTAAACGCACAGACTGAGAATCGACCCTTCAAAGTTAAAAATAGTTTCAATGTAGCAGACATTCCAAAAGATCCTGAATTTGGACGTACGAAGAATTTTAATAACTATAACAACAGAGTAGAAAATAATAGAGAGTCACCTACAACCATTGACTATAGCGTTTCAGCAAGAACTTTCCCTACTACAACACCTGCTTATAGAAACTTTAATAGCGTTTCATATGAACCTGAAAAGAACAATTTTGTACCTTACTCCAAAAAAGCCTATTTCAATAATCCTACGACTAATAACGCTCCGATCACTACAACCTACACCACCTCGCGCCCTGAACCACCTCCGAACTTAAACACAGTGGCATACAACACCAATCTCGCCTTCAATACTCAGTCGGCCAACTTTGCTGAAGACAATGACGAAGATGATGGCCAGTATCATCCCCCACAAGGTGAAGACGACGGACAGTACCGACCCGAGTTATACGAACGGGAACTGCTGGCTGGCGCCCACTCACTTAACATAGCTGCCAGCGGCAACAGGCTTCCGGAAGATAGAAAGAAATATGCCAAAACACAACCTCCTCCAAAACCTTCAGCTCAAACTGCCGCTCCAAGGCCATTTAGACCCGCTCCTACACCGACTACACCTTCGACCACGAGAGCACCGGAAACAATTTACACGACAACGCCTCAGCCTCAGACATCCAACACGCAGCGCACTTTTGATTATTTCCAAACATATACTACCACGTCTAGACCCGTTGACTATCAAGCACCAAGTCAAAACTTCCCACCAGCTAACGACGTGCAAGCCAGACCGACGACAACAATTGCCCCGCGAGTACCGGAGACCCGGCCGCCTCGTCCGCCGAGTCGCGTGCCCGAGCCGCCGACTCCTCCGCCCACCGCAGCCCCGCGACCTACCACTCGGGCCCCACACTTCGCGAACCCCCCTAATAAAAAAGAAGATAACAGCTACGACTACGCGTACTACGACTCCGATTCTGGCTTCTCAGAGTTCGACAATATAGAAGAATTTGGTAAAACTATTACAAGAGCGTAATATTATTATTTTATGTATAAAATGACAAATCACTGCCATTAAATTAGTCGCCTCTTTAGAGCAGTAATTTATGATATGATATTTGTGATGTCGTATTATCTACCTAAATAAAAATTAAATAAATCTGATTGGGACGAGGAAAAAAATTTGTAAACCAATCTCTGAAAATATAGTATAGTTTTAAGAATTTATGGAAGGTTCTACATGAATGGTTAAAAGTTTTTCATATACTAGATGAAGATCACCATTAAGTACAACTATGTAAATAACTGAAAATATATGAATAATCTCTGACAGTTTCATAAGATCAATATAACAATGTATCAATTTTATTTATATCTAAAGAGGCTTATATACCGTAGTTACCCTAAATTATTTGTGATATTATTATTGATGTTTCTATTGGTTTAAGTCGTTTGTTGCTGTGTAAGTATTTACAAACAATCGATTACGAATTTATGCAAGTAGAAGTTGTACTCTCACTTGCTGACATTGGGTGTTTACCGATTTAGATGTATGTTCTATCAATGTACAATAGAAAGTAAGTTATGACGATAGATTGTAAAATGTTTCATTGTAAATAAAGTTTTCTTAATAAACAATAGCTTGTGCAATTTGTGTCACTTCTCAAAGCTCGTGAGAACCAGTGAACAATTTAGACGTTTAGCCGAACACTGCACATATGCCAACAAACAAAAGAACGCTTTCAACACTATGCTGTGACGCAGATAACTATCTGGCTAGCAATGCTAAACCACATTACAATACGAATAGGTAGGTACACCTTGGACACATTACCTTCAGTGAAATTCTGCGAAAAGTTTGGCTCGTTATGTGAGATTAGAAATAAAATGATATTTTTGGCCTATGGAAAATTTTCATTTCCTGTTAAAAAATAATTAAACACAATGCAAGAATTTTCTTAGATACGGCATTATGCTAAGATAGAGTGCCTTTTTGCCTTCGCACAAGGTAGCAACACATTTTTACTAAGTATGTAAATACAACTGAATTTATAACTTCGATAAACTTGTAAATATCATAAATAATCATGGAAGAAATGAAAGGAAAAATAAATAAATATCCTGGGACATTTGGTCATCACTTCGGGCCTACAATACTTAGCTTACAGCAGGGCTCTTTTCTACAAATTCAACCAGGAAATTTAAGACCACAGAAAATGCTAACTTTGTCATCACTGCCATCTATTGACGAGTAGCGAAACTTTTCATTCCATGCTGCAGTACAGTTACAACACTTGCTTTCAATCTTTCGTTTCTGTGTATGAACTTAATACCAAAAAACGTAAGATGTCGCTATGGATCCAAAAAACGTGTAACATAATAAGTAACTTATTCATGTGGGCAAAATCAGCAACAGCACAAATCTAAAATATAAATTAATGAAAATATGAAGGCCCCGTCTAATCTACTCTTATCAGGTGGTTTTCTTTTCATAAGGCATCGACGTACGTATATAGATACAAACACCTATATCATAGATTTCATAAGTAATTTATTATAAAGAAACTAAACAATTAGGCATTGCCATCACCAATGCTTAATTGTTCATTGCCTAGTGATCATGAACCAAAGATCGATACTTAGAGCGATACGATACGAGATACGAGCCAAGAGAGAGAGAAAAAAAAATTAAAAATGTATGCACCTACTTACCAGAAGAGGCCATCAATTTAGGTCTTAGTCAGCGCCGACTGTGCCGATAATATTTACCGTCTTCATGAAGTTTAATTGTTCTTACTTATTACACTACACTATTTATGCCCGAAAACAAAATATTCTTCTATTGTCAGATGAATCATTTTCGATATAAGGAGAATTGAAGAACGCATCATAAAAAAAAGGATAAATAAGACACAAAGCCTCCGGGACGTACACGACACACGACAATGAATCGAACCAAACAATTATCTACTACTTTTTTGCAATTAAAAAAGCAAAGCAAGCAAAGCAGTTTTTGCTAATAAAATTTTAAATTGTGATCGGTAAAAATTTTAATCGGTAAAGTAGAATAGAGGTATCCCACAATGAGACTCCATAAAATTTACTTTTTTAACCCCCGACGCAAAAACGACGGGGTGTTATTAGTTAATTTACACAAGTTTCGGAGTAGGAAAATCTAAAAAAACTTTGAAAATGTTGTGTTAATTAATCACTAGCTTTCTGCCAGCGGCTTCGCCCGCGTGGTCTTGATAACTTAGAAAAAAATTGCCGAATCGGTCCAGCCATTCTTGAGTTATGCGCTTACCAACACTCATTTTTATTTATATAGATATAAGTACTGTTCATTCCTATTGTGTACTCAGTACCTAGTTAGTTTATTACCAACAACTTCATTATTACTTATTATCTTAACTCTTGAGGTGGGTAGTAGGTATGTACTTAGGCAAGTGTATACTTAAGTTATAGGTCCGCCTGACTCTTGGGGAAATACAGACGTGATGGCAACTATGTATGATAATTAATGTATTTATAAAGAAGAACCTGAAGAAGATTTACTAGAATAATCGTTGTCTAGTAGAAGTACTACAAAAAGTTATGGAGTACCTCAGGGTTCCTACTAGGGTACTTCAATATACTTTGACATGTATTTAGCGGTGGGATCAACTGGTTGTGGATAATAATATATATTTTTACCTTCCGTCTCAAAGGACCAATTTTTTGTAAAACATATTATTCAGTAATATAAATATGTTATTGAATAATGAGTTAGAAGAAGATTAGAACTTGCATTAAATAAATACTTAACAATTATAATAATTTCTGATGTCCCTCTAATGTCATCTAAACTTGTCTTCTTCTCCGTCAATTTGATTCCTGACGTCAAACTTTCGTAACCAAGATCTCCAATAAATCCATAACTATAACCGCAAACACGAGATCTAATATTTACATTCAATAAGTAACCATAACTAAATATCTATCTATAGGTATCAATAATTGAAAACCAATACCTACCTATTATATACATTTCGGGAAAATCCATTCTGTAAATATATTTACAGAATTACTTAGTAATGTATATTTACAGAATGGATTTTCCCAAAATTGGGTAGATATTGATTTAAATTTCCGATTTAAATTTCCCGAGTTTCTTCTGATCTTTTGTTTTCTAACGGTACACTAGTTACATTAAGCTCCCTCATAATATATTCAGTGTATGCCAGTTCTGTGTAAATAGCACTCAAATAGACATGATATAATCTAGTAGATTCTATATATAAACTGTATTTCATTTAGGGCCTGGGCCGCTATCTGCCGGATATGTTTAAAAATGGAACATAATTTGTATGAAATTGAGTATCTGCCAGGTAATTTAACGAGGTGGTGAAACAGGCCCTTAAAATCATTAATTTGAATAGGCAACATTGTACGGTAGATATGAAACGGATTATTGGTGGTTCGGCTCACAAGTCCGGCAAAGTGTTTTTGGGTTCTTCTTGCTTAGCAGCTTGGGGTTTTGTTTTCTACCTGCTTAGTTACATTTGAGTGCAATTCTACTTTGTTTACCCTTTTCATGAGTTTTAGGTAGTCAAAAGAAAATCAAACAAGTAGGTATTCATTTCTTTGTTATTAACATAAGTATCACAAAGTATAAATGTACGATTACCCTTAAACATATTTACAACATGATTATTATGTATACACATACTGTGAATAGCCCTGATTCCTGAATAATTTATAAACTCCTAAGGCTAAGAGTCAGAGACGAATTTAAGCGTAAACTTCCAAGTGTCGTGTATTCCATTAAAACGTATTGTAACGTTTGATTAATTCCAAGACTATCGCGGCGAAAGAGTCGGTTAAGATATCGTCGCCCAATCAAGTATGGGCCATATTTCTGTATCAACAAGTACGGGCCACACTTGATAGGGTGCGTTTAGTAAGTAGTAAATTTTATAAATAAGATATTTTTTTACTAAAATTAAATTGATAATTTCACAGTTTCGTATATAACACCAGCTTGATCTTCAGGAAGAACTAGAATGATTATGCAGTTCCATTGGTTTTCCCACTGAGAAGATAAGTAAGTGCAGTCCGATTACAATTGTCTTTTCTATGGCAAACTTCCTTATAGTATCGATTAGCATAATAGTAATATCTCTGTCATCAGTATCGATCGGCATTGCGATTAGGGACTCGGTATAAAATTATATAATTGTCAAAACAGTCACGATTTAACATTTAGCAGAATCTTACATATAGATCTAAATATTACTATAATTAGGATATTAAGAAAGTAAATTACAGATTGCGATCACAGCTATTTAAAAAGAGAATCTCTGGCTACGTATAAATAAGATTTTTCAGAGAGAATTCATCTAGAATATATAAAATATTTACAACATCAGACATCACAGTTTGCTCCAATATGTAGGTACCTATCAGTTCTTACACCTACCAATGTGGCGCAACATAAGGAAAAACATTTACTGTGTAAATGTATTTGTTATAAGTTACTCTGCACATACTTTACTGAGAAGGTACTTGAACTAATGTACTCAATCGATTTAGATGCTTTACGTAAATCTAACGAGTAAATGAGTTACGGTTACTGTATATGTTACATAACATAATCAAACATGAACGATACACACGTATAAAAAAAAGGAATTATATTTCTTAATTGAAAATACAAGCCAGTATTATTTATTTTAGTAATACCATTTCTATGCCCAAATAAATAATCAGGAATCGTCATTTTGTCGTTAAGAATTTTACAGATTCACAGTATTCTGTTTAAATAAGTTACAACTACTATCACTACTGAGCTACATATACAAATAACTTAAAACTAATTGAGCTTCGTCCCTTCGGGTACCGCGGCTGAAGCGGCCAAATTTGAGCTGCCCGCTTTGTACTTTAACCAATATATTGATACTCCTAATTCTCTAGGATGCTGCTATTATGAGAGACACAACAGCCAATAACGGACATAATAACTGACGCACGAATAGTAATAACGTATTGATAATAATAACAAGTCATTCATGATCAATTTAATGCACGTTCCGTGCCAACTGCAATTTGTAAGAGCTTTGTGGCAGAACTGTCGCGTCACCCATAACAAGGTTAGTCTGTACCTAGTCTGTAATTAAAGGAATATGTGTGAGTACACATAGTGTATTCACTCGTTGCCATGAGATTCTTATAAACTAAGCGGCGAGGGGTGGGATCACTGCGAGGCAACGGCGCCCGCCATCCTTTGCCGGACATCGCCCAGCGCTGAACCGTTTCCGAACCCGTTTAGTAGTGGCAACATCCTGTCCTTCGTCTCCGACTTCAAGGCGTCGGCCTCCACCTTCACTTTGGCTTTTTCTTTCTGCAAGTAAACGATTAGTTACAGTTAATTTTTGATGATTATGTAACGTATAGGATTTCTTGATTGTCGAAATAACGAGATTTTTGTTAAGCCGTGTCGTACTTAGATACTTACACTTATTAGAAAATGTGTTATTGTTGAAATCTTGTTGTTATGTCGTTTTTGTTTTATAGCAAAAATACTAATATTTGGAGTTACCACTGCTGTGTAACAGTACATTTAAGTATTATAAAGCACATATATAACAATACTCTATGTATACCGTAAAAATATTTCAGATTGGAGCTACTACCACCGGTAAAAAGGTTGGAGAAACGTACCCTGGCTTTTTTGAGGTAGGCTTGTTTGTAGAAATCCGAGAATAGGTAGTAGAAGAGTACGGCGTGCATGCCGATCCACCAGACGAACGCGCGCGGGTAGTCGCAGTCGATGAACAACAGCTGGAACGCGTGGAAGAACACCAACACGAACTGGACCTGTGAACATTACACGTCACATTTATGCCATATACTCTTGAACTATAGCAGAATTAAAACTACAGGGAACAGTCGATTAGCAAGACTAAGCTTGAACTGTCACGGTCAATTCGTAGAGCTGATATCGAGATCTCTCTACCCGTGTGTATTGGTAAGTATTGCCCAACAATCCGGTCGCAGAAGTCAGAAAATATATATACATGTATAATATTAATATTTAGCCGCTTAAGGTTAGATTGGATGCTGACTCAGAACATGTTTGGAAATTAACACTCCTTAGCTGTTAACAAAATAATATCCCATTACTAAGTTTTATTGCATTGATTGCCTAGTGAAATGACCATGGACAGCCAAGTCATAGGTCTCGAGTTCAAATCCAAGGCACGCAAGGTCTCCAAGGCCCCCAACTTTTCGAAATCATGTGCGTATTAATAATTAATTATAACTCGTTTAAACGGTGACAGAAAACGTCGCGAAGAAACCTGCACGCATGACAGATTTTCTCGTAAATACCGACCGCAAAAAGATACAGTTTAAGTTTTTGCATTCTTTTCACTTTCTTGCTATAAGTTTGATTGTAGAAGCAATTTTGACTCCAGCAGGAAGACAGATAGTGACGTATTATTATGACCCATTCATTAGACCTGCACGGAAAATTATGACGTCACTTAATGAGTTATCCGTGCCGACGTTCAAGGATAAACGACCGTCCGATATTAACTGATTGCGAAACATTGACATTGATGTTAAACGTAATACTTACCATATTATTAAAGGTTGTTCGACCATTCGGTCTGTCAAAACTTTATTCTAAATAGTATTAATTTAATAAGTGTTATCAAACTTAGGCAAGGCGATTACGATCATAATGTCAAGGTGTATCCTATCCTATTGCTTCATTTACCAAATTCTGATTAAGGTTTATAAAGTTTAATTTCTTTCTTTTTTTGACCATGGAGTGCACCTCCACCAGTGCACCAGTACACGCACCTGATTTCGAAAACTCTGCGGTCAACCGCAGAGTTTTCGAAATCAGGTGCGTGTTAATAATTGAATGATCACGTGCATAACATCGTGAGGGATCTGCATGTCTGAGACAAATTTCTCTTCAACGGCTGAAGTTTGCCTACGGTTTGGAGATCCATGCTCAGCAATTCTACTAAATTCAAGACGGAATCAGGTGTTCGACAGGGATGCATCGTGTCACCTTTACTGTTTAACACCTATACAGAGTACATCATGCGCATTGTCTTAGAGCGGTGGGATAAAGGTATATCAGTGGGTGGGCGCGTGATAAATAACTTAAGATACGCCGATGATACTACCCTTCTTGCAAGAACAAAAGAAGACTTGGAGGAGCTCTTGACTCTTCTTGAAACCACTAGTCTCCAATTCGGACTTGCTCTCAATAGGGATAAAACGAAAGTAATGATAGTGGACCGGGCTGAACATAATGATAAAGGTACACTGAGTATAGCAAACTGCGAAGTAGTACAGAGCTATATCTACCTCGGTTCCACTATTACGAACAATGGAGAATGTGGAGAAGAGATCAAGCGCCGATCCGCTATCACAAGGTCAGCAGTAGAGCGACTGGGAAAAATCTGGAAAGACAGACGAATAACCAAAAATACTAAGGTTCGACTAATGAAATGTCTGGTTTTTCCAATTTTTCTTTATGGGGCTGAAACTTGGTCGCTTAAGCTACAAGATCGCCGGAAAATCGATGCACTAGAGATGTGGTGTTGGAGACGCATGCTCAAAATACCCTGGACAGCGTTCCGCACCAATAACTCCATCCTCAAAGAGCTTCACATACAAGACAGACTTTCGTCGATTGTACAATTACGAATAATGAAGTTCTTTGGGCATATCTCCAGAAATGAAGACTCGATGGAGCGACTTGTAGTACAAGGCCGCATAGAAGGCAGGAGACCTCGTGGTCGATCTCCAACTCGCTGGATTGACCTCATCACCAAAGCTACGCAATCCACCGCAGTACAGTGTGCTCGAAATGCTGAAAGTCGCCAGAATTGGAGGGACATTGCTCGACGTACAGCAGCCTTTGGAGCCAGCGGTGATGCCGGGACGCAACCCTGTCCATTGACAGCCACGACCACTCTGTCAAGAGTGCCCGACTGAGAAGAGAAGAAGAGCTCAGCAATAGGATAGGAAAGGAGCTATCAGTTGAACTGAGATACTGGAAATGGGAAGATAAATAAGGTGGTGGTGGTATTACTAGTTCATATTGGAATTAATGGAGCTAGAACGTCTAACGTCAACTTACTATGCCAGTTGTCTAAAAGGTCACCGACTGACAGACATTTTTACTTTCACATTTATACTTAATATTATGATGGCAGTATGGCCTTACCATTTGCAGCGCTGTGAGGTATTTCTTCCACCAGAGATACTTCTGGACCTTAGGACCAAGAGCAGCGAGCAAATAGTACGAGTACATAATGATATGCACGAAGGTGTTCAGCATACCGAAGAAAGTTGAGTGGCCGCCTGTGGACAAAATAAACATTATAAACCCAAAAAAATATACAATTATATAATTTTTGATGTCGGTTGAAAATACCTAATTTATATTCAAATTGAACCTATTTTTTACGAGGAATCACATTTTTTTATTTGTGGCTCTGCGTTAGGATTTGGTCCAGTGAAGACAGTATCGACGGCTACAATTAAACTTTACATTTTCAGTATAAATTGACCTCTCAGTGTATGAAAAGACTATAACGCGAAGTGAGCTTATTCTGGATTGATATAAGTAACTTGAAATGTATCGTTGTATATAATTTTTGTCGAAGCGATATAATGATCAGGCGACGTCTGCTAGACCTAGTATGCAGCGTATCCCGATATAATACGCGGCTACGCGGTGCGAACCCACCAATAGAAAAACACTAAGAGATCTTAATTCCAAAATAATTATTCCATCTAGTAGCACCAAAAAATCAAGATTATCTAGACATTATGTAAACAATCGCAAAATTAGGTATATAGAATTGTATGTTTAAGTAAATAGTTTGCATACATCCTGATTGAAGTCAAATAATGACCGGTGAGTAGCGGTAAAGATATTGAAATAACTTGACAACGTATTACACCTACTCAAATATTATATTTGTTGATCTAGAAAAATCCTAGTAAAGGATTTGGCAAACGTTCAAATACTCCGCTTGCTTGTGGGGGCCGCGTGTCGTTTTATTACTGCTCAAATATTGTTTTCATGGAACGCATTCATGTTTGTAGACATCTTTGTTCGAGAACATGATACCCGTTCACATTCAACTACGTGGACACACCAGGAAATATTTTGAATGATATTAAATGAACCTTGGATTTAAGTCACTAAATTTAAAGTATGTAGTTTATAAGTGTGAATAAACTCTCCTTGACGATTAGGAGCCTGTTTCACCATATCTGGATAGCCGCTAATCGCCAATTTAATTAAAAAAATGGAACAAAATTTGTATGAAATTAATAGGTAGTGAAACAGTCCCTTAATTAATATTCTAAATTTAAAAACAAACAGACGACTTGCACATAACGTCATGAGTATTATTTGTTTAGCATTGATTTGCAATTTTAATTAATATTTTATTTTACAAACTTTAGTCTGCTTTGAATAATTTTCTTTCTCTTGTCTTAACTGACTTGAATTCAAATGAAAAAAAAAAACCCTTCATATATGGTAATTATTTGCAAGTGAAGTTTTTCTTTGTTTCTAAAATCGAATCATAAAATGATTTGATTGATGATGAAACATGTATTTTGTTGGGGAAACACCTACACACATTTTGGGAATTCCCCTTCTAAATCTACTCCTACATATAAAAACTAGTAGGTTTTTGCTTGCATACCTACTCACAGATTGCGAAGATAGCCATTTGTTACAGTAATTCTGCAATTAGAATCTACTAATGCAAAAAATAGAGATATAGTAGGATCTCAGTCATAATTAAGGCTGGAATTATATACCTACGTTCTGCGATATTCGTTTTCATACTCAATGCGAAATATTATATAGTAATAAATTACTAAATAATTACATATAAAGCAAAGACGAAGACGAGCGACCGGTTTTGGTTGTCCACTAACGTTGATGCGCAAAGAGAAAACAACTAAAATGGAATCTATGAGTACAATAGTCGATATAGGTTGTAAATAAATCGTTTACATGAAAATTTATTTTGATCACGAAATACATTGTGTACTTTGTTCGAAAAATGAAACGTTTGTGCTTGGAATTAAATTGAACATTATACTTATTTAATTCCGAATCATCTAATCTCTGTCTCAATTATAGTGATGAAATACTTATATTTATATAGATTGATAAGTATAGATACCTATTTTAAACAAATAATAGTAAAATTAAAATAATATATTTAATACAACACAGTGAATGAAAGGTTCAAGGAAGTTTGTCAAAATTATTACTTTGAAACCGCAAAATATATCCAAGAACCTCTGATGTATTTTTAAGTACGCAATCATCCTCCTTATAATTATCGTGATTCGTGAGTGATATGTAATGTGTTTTGTAATTTGCTATTGTCACATTTTAGATTAAATAAAAAATTGAATAAGTAAATATATCCTAATAACTGGTTATGTAAGCATGGAAAATGCTTAAAAAAGTAAATAGATCCTTTTTTGAGGTTGTGGAAATCCTTAAGGACTTTTAAGAGATCCAGGGATGGACGACGGGGCGTCGGACTCAACCCGTACTGGGTAATCTACTGACTTGTACAGAGGGATTCGCCTCGACGCTTTATGGTGAAATTGGATTCCTTCGATTCCTCCGCAGCCCCAGAAGAGGGGAAATAGTTTCCAGTTTTTGTCAACAACGCCAGATAAAATTGTATGCTAACCTGGTGTGAACTTAACGCCGAACCACACCGACATGGGCATGATGCCATGGTGGATGACGTGCAGCTTCGACACGTGGTCAAACTTCTTGCGCATCACGAAGAAGATCTGAAAACAAAGAAATTATAACACTTTACTGTTGAGTTGTTACCCATAAAACAATCAATTCGACATCAAGGATTAAGTAGAAATCACTCAGACTGTTTGATACTTCTAGAGTCGGTAATTAGGTGTGTCCTAGTTAGTGTTAGTTTTCCATAACGACCATCGCTATGCAAAACTCTTGTGTGCAGTACGTATATTGATCACCTACTGACATTGAGTAGAAAACGAGAATTTATAATGTATTAAATTTATATTAATAAATGAAATGAGATAAGTCGTTTCTTAAAGCAAATCTATAACGAGATTGTCTTGTAACTAGAACGATAAACTGTCATAATGTCATAGTTAGCTACTCTAGATTATGGACATTGGAGAAGTGGACTGGACACCGATTAAACTGTATGATTTTACAGATAAACAATGATTTGTAAAATCGTTCAGACCAATTGGCAATTTTGATGAAGTGGTAGGAAATTCAAAAGCTTTGCTGTTAAACTTACGAGTACGTTCTACAACATGTTTAACTTCACAAGTAAGTATTTGATATCATCAATCAAAACCATTCTTCCAATGTCAATTGTGAGCTCACAACGTGAACTATTATTATCTGCCACCGACACGCTAAGAAGCAGAATGTCAACTGTAAAAATACTATTAATCTTTCTTATTAATTGTAGTAGATACCTATCTACAATCTAATTGGTATAATATAATTTACAACATGGAATTATCTATATCGAGAAAGGAGTACCTATCTTATAAGCCTTATGTGTTTTTTAAAACCTAATCTTTCTCTAAGTAGAATCTATTTACAATCTAAATTGATTTTACTAGTTAGGTTCCAACCAACACTAGTCACAAAGAATATTAAGTCAGTATCTGTAATAAGCCTATGAATAACATATTATTCTTTTATTCGCGGTCATGGCGTACTTTCAACAAGTCCCAAGGTTCAACCCACGCAGAAGACGATCGAGAACCTTCTGGTAACATGTGCCACATGTTATGTGGATTGAAGGAAGCAAACATATCACTTCAATATTGGAGCAAAAACATGAAACAGTGTAAACAAGTTGGGCGGTCCGTACCAGTTCCGGAAATAAATATAACCTACCATTACCAAAGCCTGACCGCGGCATTGACATTGAGAATTCAACTAGGCGAAATTACACTTTAGTTAAGCGTACGTACGCACCTACTTGCGGTGATTTTGGAGTGAGTAATATTGCACAATAGAGCATTCATTGTAGGCGACTGTCCGGTCTAAAAAAACCTCGAAAATGTCGCTGTCGAAATACTCATATTACACTAGCCGTTTTATTTATTGTACGGTACGCTAAACTTAATAGTTTATCATCCATCAATTTTATTATTCATATTAATTTACATTTATGTTGTTTTCTAGAGAAGCATAAAATACAGAGTATTAGATGTCAAATCAATGTGCGAGGTGTTTTGAAAGTGTATTTAGTAATAGGTATTAACTTTATGTTCGACGTATTGTTACTTGAGCAGTTAAAATTAGTTTTAGGTGGTTTAAAAATAAAAACGCAATATTATGATGTTTTATTAAAACTACGCTACCTGGGAATCGAACCCAGTATACCTACCTATCCTATATTTTCCAAATAAAATTAATCAACTTACTGTGTCGAAGAATTCTGTGAATTTTGAGAAATAGTACCACCAGCAGCCATGTACGGTCTGTAAAAAAATATTTTTTAAATTAATTATTGTAACTACTTACTGACATTAATAACAACGTCCTCCGCATATCTTTTTGAAGTGAAACAATGGACATTCTACAGAATAGTAAATTATATCGCAAACTAGGTTAACATCAGCCAAGACTCAAGATAATGGTCAAACGCAAATAGAATAGAATACATACAAAAATTATGTACTTGAGTATTCTATTTTATTTGGCTTGCGTTTGCCCACCAATCGCCGTTATACTAGGCTATACTACTAATGGTAATACTACCTACTACTTAATAGTACTAATAATAAATTATACTAGGTATTTTATGTATTCTATTCTATTTGGCTTGCGTTTGACCATTATCTGGAGTCTTGACTGATTGTACTGCAGACTGCGATCTAACCCACATCAGCTGACGCATTCAACATAATAAAAACACTAAAGAATACCAATCACGTAGTTATTTATTAGAATCCGTTATATGTATCTTTTATTACTTATCATTTAGCAAATTTTATTGTGTGTTTATTAATATGAAACGTAAACCTTTTGTTAGTATTATATGCAATGTAATGTAAATTTTATATAAGTAGATCTGCAATTGTTTTCATTACCTCTAAAATTATTATAAAAAGCTATGATGATGTACCTACGACACTGATTATTTTAGGTATTATAACTACATAGTATGTATACATGATTACATGTACAAATCGTTGCGGCTATCAGTATCAGTGCCGTAATTACGAGCCAATGCGAATGAACTTGAAGGCAAACAACCTCGGTTCACCTAAGACATGTGCAATTTTATACACTACTCGCCTTAATTGATGCAAGTACTCGAGTAACACAAGTATTCTTCTGACCGATGTAAATTACCGGTTCCATTATTGTAAATGATTTGCTAGAAAAATATTCCATACGAGTTAATGGTAATACTACTTAATGTTATAAGGTGAACGAGCTACGCCCCGGTAACCTGGTACTGCTTCACAAAGTATTGCTACTTAATGTAAACACATTACTATTCAAATCGAAGGATTAGAAAATGTATGAGTAACAAAGGACGATGCAATGTCCATTTAAATTACATAAAATCATCATACGGTAATGGCAATATTTTTAACACAGATTTATGTAACTGTTCTCTCTCCTTAAGGAGCTTAGCGTTAGACAAATAACAGCGGACAAAAGCAAATTATAATAGTTAATATGTTATGTTGTTTATAATAACTCCATTTTGGAGTTTCAAATTGAAATTGAATTTAATACTTATCGTAAAGTAACGGATCTTATTACCTATAAAATAATTATTTATTCATTATAAGTAACGTTGTTATTTGTCATAATGAATGGAATACTAATGAGTGGAAGTTTATAGGGATATCTTCATAAAATTATTGTAATTAGCTGGAGACTTCTACACACTGAGTGACAGTGGCTTTACAGTCCATTTATAAGAAAAATAATCATCACTATCTCTATATACTATAAAACAAAGTCTGCTTTCTGCACTGATTTTCACGCTGTTTTCATCAATGGATAGAGTGGTTCTCGGGGAAGGTTTTAGTATATAATATGTGAAGTTTTTTAATACATTGGCTAAAATAAAATAATTATATTTGTTGGAGGTGTAGTAGGCTATAATTTGTAAGACCGCGCGGGCGCAGCTGCTGGAGGAAAGCTAGTTGTATACAAAGATAACATCTGTACTTAGTAACTAATTATTAGTTATATATAAGTAGGTATTTATTTGTTCTTACGTTTATAATACCTACTACCGACCTACTACTATTAAAATAAAGTTATTTATTAATTACGTTAGTGATTAATTTAATTGTAACTTAGCATTTCTTTAGTACTTAGTTATATTTGATATAATTGGCGTCAACAAATGCTGAATATCTTTAAAGATAATATAAATCTAAGTGAAAGAAAAATTCCATCTCAGGCAGGGTTCGAACCTCCGGTCATGGTCGTGGTGAATGTTCAGGATAAGTATTGGCAAGTGCGGTTTTTAGTTAACCGCACCAAAAAAGAAAAGTTCGAACCTGCTTCCTGTCCTGTGTGTAAGCTGAACGCTTTGTAACAATCTACGCTACCGACACCACCATAAATATTGGCGTTATTAGTTAAAACTAGGTATGTAGTTTTAAAATTTAAATGCATGTGCTTAATGTGCATAAAAAGTAAACTACATTCTACAAGTGGAGATGTACATTATAACATAAAACAGGTTTAGGAAGGTTCTCTTACCCGCATTGCGTCAGGGGACCTCGAGTAGTCAACGGGTTGACATCGAAAGCTGTATGTAGTGAACCATCCGCTCTTTAAACTCTGCGGGAAAGAAATTGTGCATTAATTAGTACCCCAACGAAAATAGTAATAATAGAATTAAAAAATATATTGCCTTTAAAATTACCTCATAGAACAGCCAAATACTAAAAAGAACTTGGAATAAGTTGTAATATATCAATACTTTTTTCAGCTCGAACGGTTTCCTGTTTTCCATTAACTTCGGCCCCAACACCTGACAAAAAAGGCATTAACTTCAATGAAACAACAAAAACAAAAAATATCAAAACAAGTAACTGTTGGAAACATTCAAATGTCATTTTCTTTAATTGGACATAATTTATTACGCAACTGGGTAATAGTGATGGTAAGTTCCAGTGGAAAACATTCCTAATGACATTTAATTTCCGTGACGTGTATCGATTGTTAATCGACTCGTGACGTATTTCATTAAACTGACATAATAATAGGTACTGGTGTAGGGACTTACTTTGACGGTGAATACGTATGTGAGACATATCGCCAGCGTGGGGAAGGGAGACGACATCAGAAACCAGCCTCTCACCCTCTGATCACTTTTGTTGTCCATCAAGTCATGGTAGCCTTCGACTAGCCTACTCAGCGCCTCCATTTTGACTGTAACAACCACAACAACTTAATCACAAAACATTCATGTGCACTATTTAAACATTATCACTTTATTTTTGTTAAAGATCACGGCAAAGTTGTGAGCACACCGTATCGCAATTGGAGAATGAGTGCTTTTGGGTATAATAGTAACGTGAACCGCTTTCTGTCGAGCGTCAGGTTTGTCGAATGTCAGGGTGGACCGGGTGCTGCGGTTCGCCAATCGTCTCGGCGGTGCATGTAGGACCCGAATTAATTAGTAACCAAAACGACCTCGTACATATACTGTAACGAAACTATAGCTAATCAAGAACGCCTAATGATCATCAATCAAATAATATATAATTTATAGATCACGATCCTATCAGTATCGATACATGGCTTTCATAATAAGAAGGAACTACGGTGTAATTATAATTACATATATGGTTTCGGCCTGAGATGCCCGGGAAGATATTCATGCCTACGTGAATATAATTACCTATGTATAGGTACCTAACTTAATTAAGATTAAGTAGGTAAGTTAAGTCTCGCTATTTACGCGGATATAAAAAATATATACTAAATGCACCGTTTCATTTTATTTTACACCACAAGATTACCAAGGCTCACTGATTTTGAAAGGCGACTCGCGCGAACAGTTCGTGTCATAGTGAAACATTTTGAAGGAATGTAATATAAAGAACTTAGTCATTCATTTTCGAACTATCCCACCACATTTTTCACTCTTACGCGCGCCACCAATAAGTACTTATATCCGTTTTATAATATATTAATGTCATCATTAGAACTGCATTAACAGACGAAATAAAATAAAATAAATATTTTGGGACATTTTACATCACACCATCTAACCATCCATTTTCCAGTCAAACTAAGCAGAGCTTGTACTATGAGTACCAGACAATGGACTTATATACTTTTTTTAATACATACTTTTTCATCACACAAACGTTTGTGTCCTGTGGGAATCGAACCCACAACTCATGATCAGCAGTCCGGTATTCGAACCACTAGACCACAGAAGTCGAAATATCCAGATATGTATTCAGTATGATTTTTAGGTATGTTGAAACTTAAAAAAATCCGAATTTAACTTTTACTATACTAAAGTTAAAATTAATTATATTATTTTATAAAAAATTAACCTTTTCAGGATCAAATTTTATTTTTCTATTTTTAGAATTGACCTAAGTAATATACTTTTGATTTAGTATCTAAGTCACCCAGTACTTATGGATACCAAGTGACTTTGGGTACCATTTCACAGAAAAACCCAACAACACTGCTCGACTTGGGAATCGAACCCAGGACCTCTAGCGTAGCAGTTCCGCTTCGGACCACTAGACCAGCGAGACAGTCGCAACCCCAAATTAAACATAAAAAAAAATACGGGCTAGTTGACTGATTTTATATTCGGCATTCATATCAATAACATTTTCATCACACCGAACGTCGTTAATACCCACCACCACAAACTTCATAATTACTACAATGTTCCACAATACGAAAACATAACATAGTTAATGACTTACAATTTATAAACATAAATTCGGAAATCAGCAAGGCTACATGAATAGATAAAGCTCCTTTCGCTTCCATTTGTCTATAGATACTAATATTATAAAGAGAAACGATTTGTATTTTTGTATGTTTGTAGTGAGTAAAGACTACTGACTAAGACTACTGGACTGATTCCAAAAACGGTGTTGCGGTTGTCCATGGGCGGTGGTAGTCGCTTACCACAGGCGATCCGTATGATCACATAAAAAAAAACTCTTTCACCATTAGATAGTTACATCTTTTCCGAGTAATACAGCACGGTCCCGGATTCCACATAGGCATATAATAACTTGTAGCCACCACACATCACAGCACGTTTTGACAGCAATGAGACAGCGACGAGTCAAGATGTCCCAGTGTTGCGTCCGAGATGGTTGGACTTGTGTTCGTGCTCGTCGATCAGCGGGGCTCCTGTCCTGTCTCCGACTTGGTGGATGGTCAAAAACGTAAAAGTTCTTATCAGAACTACTGCTGTGAACGGCTTTCCTGTCTCTGGCGTCAAAACGTTAAAGTTCTTATCAGAACTATTCGCTGTCTCATTGCTGTCAAAACGTGCTGTGATGTGTGGTGGCTACAAACTAATTATTTTTGAGTCGTATTTTGGGACCAAAGCAAAAAGTTAAAGTACAGCTAACCAAAAACCTGATAAGTATAATATTTTTTGGTTCTGGATTCTGGTTCATGTTTAGTTACAGTTCTAACCTAACCTAAGCGGTATAATTTCATTTTTAAATACTCAAGATAGTATATTTCGTAATAAGTATTTTCATTAGTTTTGTAGGTTTCATCCTAGTGGCTAATGGCAAGGTTTTTTTGAAATTTTTGAAATGAAACAAATTTGTATCATTTTATAAGAATAGTTTTATTTGTATAACTTCAAAATTTTTGGCTGACCGTACTTTCCCAAAACATAATATTGTTTTTTTTTTATTTGTGGTCCCAAATATAATTATTGTATTTTTAGGTGGGAATCGGGACCGCGATTCCGGTACCGAAAACCCAACGGACTAATAATTTATAAGACCACACGAGCGAAACCGCTGGCGGAAAGCTAGTCAAGAATATCTTTGTCTTTTTATAAGAATTAACCCTATTACAAAATGTGGTGACCTTTTCTTTGACTTATAAAGAGTTTACTTGTCGGTCATTAAATCTAAAATGTGTGTCTCAAGGTAATTTTGACATTGTAAATTTCCAAATACATCAAAACCATTCGGGTGAATATTTACTAATTGCTTGGTTAGAGATAGCATTTAATTAAATCCATACCTAATAAATTCCGTAAAAACGTTGTCTGTCTTTGTCTATTATTACATCCTCAGGAAGGACATGGATACCTTTTGTCTCAAAAAGACCTTCGGGAAGCGAATAAACCTAGGGCAAATGCTAGTTTGATATAAATGTTCTTTTGATCACATCTCCAATGGTGATCTTCACGATTAGAATAAAAAACAAGCGCATTTGTACTTCTCGTATTTAAATATACCTACAAGGTGTCTCAATATTTTATTACTACAAATAAATCCAACATACTAGGTATTGAAATAACCTAAATTATTGTTTTAAGGTAATTAAAAAAAAAATCGTTAGACAATCGTCACCTTGGTCTGTAGTTCGAAGGATTAAGCTTTGCTTTTTTATTTAATCATCATAAGACACTACAATTTTATTTATTGGTATAGAAGAAGTATGTATGGATCGTTTATCCATAAACATTGGAATACCCATCCACATAAAACCAATCCAAGGCTAATTGTTCGTACGTGGATTCACTCACTAAAATTACTTTATTTATTCGTGCCTCGCCTTCATAACAATGTTCGATATTTCTGGGGCGTTAATTAAAAATATGCCCTTAACCATTGGACTATGGCCTACTTAATAAACCTGTTGTTAAATCAGTGCAGATAAAGTATTGGATCGAAATGGTATCAAGGTTCAGAATTTCATAGGGAGCTTGTGTCTGCTGAGTTACCATATGTTATTCCGAGTTAAACCAAAGTAAAACAGTATTCATCTAGGCTAACAAAACCTGTAGGCCTGTTGCTATCTAACGTCCACACATTATGTTTCGAATCGAAACAACATGACATTTTAAGATTTAACGAAAACTTTTGTAATTCCCATACATTTGGTTTTGAAACTTTTAGAATGCAACGTGTCTAGGCATCAAGGATGGCCAAACCACAGATCAATATCTGATCGAAGATAGTGCTAGCTTCTACTAAAAATGTCATGGTAATAAATAAACTTTGATATCTCTACACAAAAATCCATTAAATAAATATAAATATAATCCATTGTCCATAATATTTTCTTTTATTTAATCCGTCACTAATTACGTAATATACTTTATTATGGATAGATAGTTACATCTTTGGCGAGCCGTGTGATGGATGGGTGGTCGTGGCAAATGTTTCGAATCCTATGGCCATAACTATAGGACAACGGGAGCCAAGTGCGATTTTTCAGCTCAGCATAAAAGACATAGTTTCTACCCACAGACAAAGGTTATTATATATTATTTTCATTACATTTAATATATTTTTAGGATAGTCACTAATCTCTTAGACAAATACTATTTTTCAATTAAAATAACGGGTATCTACTTCATGAAAAGTTCGACGCACTGCATGGTAAATTCCATGTTTTTATATGTACTTAGTCGTAGATTAAGGGGCCTGATAATTATTATTTAGATTACATAGACCACATCTGAATTAATACTCTGTGCTTGAATAGTGCAAAAAATTAAGAGGGTTCAGGGTCAACGATTGCGAAACACATTAAAAATCGCTTTAAAACTAATAATAGTATTTGGAACAAAAAATACATAGAAGAAAGATGAAAAATGAGTTTCTATAGGTTTATTTTCACATGAGTTTTGATCACCGCTAATTAAGTCTCAATATTTTTGCAAAGCGGAACCTCTCTGAATAATGCATGATGTTTGTTATTAAACAGCGTTACAAATATGTATGTAGTTTTAGTTACCTTGCTCTATAAAACATGAATTAATTAATAAATTATATTTAACTTTAACCACTTGTACCTACACGATTTTTATCTTCTGAAAGCTTTTAAAACTATCGCTAACTCCACTACACACATAAAGCAACACAATTCTCCCCCTTCCCTAAACAACGATGGGGAGAATCAATGAGGAATTTACATTACGAGCTTGATAAACCCTAAAACACTTGAAATGCAGCGCGGTGTAGAAATAACTGTTAATCCATCGACTTATTTTCGAGTTTTCCGGATACAAACATACGGAAGCTGAATTTTTATATACATAAGAGTACGTTGTATATAGTAGAGAGGTATAATTTATACAATATTCATAAAGGACTGGTTTGCGTTAATGTTTCCATGTGCTGATATTTAATTAAATATAAGAGATCAATGAACTGGTCGCATAAATCTTTATACATGTGTCAATTCTTATCGGTTCCGGAATGTTCAAGATAATACATATTAACATGACATACATCACGCTTATATCGCTGAAGAGTTAGGGGTGTACTGATACTGACACCCACAGCCCACAGGCCACAGCCGAGGTATACAGGAAGGGTCTATCGCAGCAATTACAGAGAAGAGATGCAACTGCCGATGATTTTTTTTATTGATAACCAAGAGCTCAAGCAAAGCAGACGCACTTGTCGCAGAACCAAAGACGTTCCAGGTTCCGTGACAAAATAAAAATGTGGTAGATGATTTGCTATTTAACATTCGAACGAACAGAAACGTAACATTATAAGTTTTTCATTTATCCTGTCTCACCAACTTGTCTAGGCTAGTCGCTATTAATAATCAACATGCGTATGTTTGGGAGTCTGATAATATATCAAATAACTACTTAAATATACTTAAATAAAATTCAACCTTGTGTTAGTGGAAAAATACGAAGGAACCGGAGCTAGACTCACAAAACAAAGCATATTGCTTAGAACATATTTTTCTAAATGTGTGTAGACTGAAATGTACTTATTTATAGAAAAACTAACTATACTTATCCCAATCTTGAAGTGTCAGCCTATGTAAATGTTATTTATCATTTAGATATTTAAATAAACTTATCATAAACGAACCATCTGCCTCGTCGGTCTAGTGGTCCCAAGTGCTACTGCTACGCTAGAGGTTCTCGGTTCGAATCCCGGGTCAAGCAAAGTATGTTATGTTAATCATAAATGACCGATGTTATTTAATTCTGTCTGAAAGTTTGTCTCGAATATGATCCGAAACGGCTCGTAGGATTCAATTTAAAAATATGTTATTACGGTGCTAGTGTGCGTAGCATCTACAACATATCGGAGAGCTGTGAGTGTACACCTACAGCAGTACACGCTTGATCTCGAGCAGTACTCGGTTGATTTACATTGTACGGTTTAAAACATCAACTCTAATCGACTCAATGTATACTTATAATGAATCATCATACAACCCGCCTAATAGTAAGCGGAAATCGTACCTTAAATAGATCCTGGCAACGAAGAGCTATCGCGTTGTCATCTTGAAATCTCAGTGACTAACTTTCACTGGCTACCAATTTATTTTTACTGGCCATTCAAACATGTACACAATATTTTTATCTGAGTAGCAGAATAGTTGACAATGCGCGATATGGACTTAGACGAACTCAGCAGTAGAGTTCTACAACCTCAAACACTTAACTAAAATAGTGTTAAGCAAAAAAGTGTTTACGAAGTCCAGCAGTGAAAAATAGGAAGATACATAGACTGCCTAATATAAAACCCTTCCTTCGGCTTTTTTGCCGTGTCGTCGGGTAAAAAAGCATTCAATTAAAATGTATTCAATGAATTCTAGGTTACAAAAACAATGTTACAAAAACAATCTATTCATAGACAATCAATCTATTTATAGATTGTTTTCGTAACATATCTTTAATTACAAATCTATCATAATAAGTGATAAAACGAACCTGTTGTGAAGTTCGATCATTATTAAAATACGAAGTAGATATTCAAAATAATCTTAACTGGTCAAAACAGTCACACCTCTAAAAATAAGTTCAAGTTATTATAAATATTTTCATATTAAGTTGTTTATCCAGTAATCTATTAAATTGTATGGATCTTCCGTGTTAGCAGCCTTTAAAATTCCACCCGGATGCTTAAGATATTTCTAGAACATAAACATCATGAATTTGTAAATTGTGTGAATTTTGTGTGAATTTTGTAATCATCAAAAAATTACTGAATCGACCAATTTTATTATTATAAATCTACTTTTAAATTAAATATAATGCAATTCTGTATTACAATAACACATTTATATTTCATTTCCGTTAATACGTTTGTGACTTGTGAGGTATATAATTCTTTTAGCTATAAAAACAGTGAACAGTACGAAAATTTAAATAACGGGTAGTTAGGAACCGTTTTTAAGGAAAATGATGACGACTGTATGATTGTTTTGTGTATTAACTTTTTTATAATCATTGACCTAAAATAATTATTAAATCATATTCATTGATACCGTGTTTTTTTATAAAAATATGTATTGAAACGTTAAATATTATTGTTTAAAAGATCATTGTTATGAAACAAAAGTTTTAAGAATGGAATACCTAACTTTTTTACCAATCTGGCAAATTGGATTTTCGTATCGAATAAATTAGTCCTAATACTCACCTCAGAGAATGACTAACTTACACACATTTAACTTTTTTGTAAAGCCCCAGGCAGAAGTAAAATAATAACATCTTTGACAAGATTAATGGAAAAATTTAATGTATTCTATGAATCTATAAATATTTTTTACCATCACCTAAATATGAAACTGCCAGATTGATTATCATAAATTAATAATGTCGTCAACATAAGACATGCTCGGAAACACTTTTGGAAATTATTTAATATTTCTGTTCTGAAGTTACGGAGATAACGGTGAGGTAGTTACGTTACGCGTGGGTGTATGCGAGGTGCTGGGACGGCACATGCCACGGCCGTCAATGCGCACTGACTTTATTACGCATTGACAAAAGCGTTGGCGCGGGCGCAGCATACACACGACGTCGTTGACGCGCCGCCACGCCACCAACAATCCGCATAGGGCTGCTAGTATTATTTTTAAATCTTGACGTGATGGTATTCGCATTACCGTTAAAGAAAATAAAAAAAAATCTAAATCCTTTAACATTTTTCTTTCCTTTTTATGTGATGGTTTTCCAGTTAAGTAGTACTTATGGTTTTCTCTTCTAATGCAAGTTCTATTAAGCGAAATTTTAAGGCGTCATGAGTTCATGAGCATTTCGGGCCTGATTTTAATATGTTTTTTATAGTAGCACATCCCTGCAAATTTTAGTTTGACCCTCATACAGCATAACAAGGTATAAATTGATAATAAGCGTAATTTCCACGCAACTAACAAAGAACTACGCTGATTTATTGTCCGTCCTGTTTCCGTCGAAGATGACTAACATCACTGGATCTACATTAATTGCATCCATGACAAAACAAAAGACTGCGAAACAATAACAGCAACTCGGGATTTGTAATTAGTAATTATCGCAGAACAATTAGCATTCAAGTAGGTATAATATAATAGATATCTAGGCACGTATTGTATTTTAATAGTCTGTAGTTTTCTAAAGCTTTTGTTGATAATAGGTTTATTTATTCTGTACTTGACTTCAAAGATTACCTAATTATTGAATTTTGATAAACACAATAAAGTAACCTCATAAAATTTCGTTGCACAAAAAATATTTGGTTATGTTAATAAATTCATGATGCAACTTTCAGTTTACTTTCAATCGTGTCATAAGTTTAGATATGAGATGGTAAATTACAAATCCACCAGAATCGTTCTTCTTTGCAATAAATTGTAATTAACATCAGCTAACGATAGGAACTCTAATAGGCTAAGCGGATTATCTATTACCTAACCTTTTAAAAGTATAAATGTAAACTTTCAAAATCCGAAACAATAGGGAAAATATTGTTATGACGAAGGCATAAAATAATAACTAAATACTTAGGGCATATTTCACCACCTTCAAGTAAGTTCCTGTTAAGGTACCTGGCAGGTAATTTCATACAAATATTGTTCCATATTTAATATAATTATGAGATTATGATTGAGAGGGTAGTAAATTAACAAAATGCCAGATGATCATTCAGAATTTTGCAAACTTCTTATACAAAATTCTGAAAGATCATCGTTTGCTTAATAGCTATTTGTTAAGTACTTCAAATCGATGCACTTTAAACTGTATAGATAATAAGTAATCGGTAATACGTTTAATTGTGTACAAATCAAAATAAGGCTACAAAATGTGTGGAAGAAATCAATTTAATTTCATTTTATTTGGAATAACAAACAATTACAGAATTAAAAAATACAAAAATAAGACTTAAAACTAACAATTATTTAATCAACATCGTTATTCACAGTATACATGTAAAGAATTAACTCGCGTTGCAAAAAGAAAGAAAAATAAATAAATAACAATAATAGTAGTAATTCAAATAAAACTAAAAATAGTAACAAAAATAAAATTGGATGTGCTCAATAACTAGTTATAAAAACAAAGAATATTGACATTTAAAGAAAAGAGAATTAAAATACTGTCGGCAATAAGCTAATAAGTCGGATATTTGAATTGCTTTGAGGACGAATTTACGAAATTTGCCAGGAGTTAAAGAGAATAAATCAATGTCTAAAAAGTACTTTTTAAAATCATCTGTAAGACGTCGCAAACTCGCAATGGTGCTCGTACACCAGCATTCACATGACATGTAGCCACTGCGAACAGTACACTACACTATCGTTTGTGCTATTGAATAAAACAAGAAGTGCATTATGCATTACGATATGTGATCTATCATAATATTATTAGAGGTAAACTACTTGTGTGTTTTTATCTCATTCATGTGTTAGGTACTTATTGATTACAATGTTGCTGTTATTTTATGAAGGTATCAAGTCTATTAATTCATGCATTCAAACAACATGTACAAGTAGATACTTACATTATATAGTGTTCCATATGATAATACAGACACGTGGTAAAATATATGTTACATTATGGTTATTATATTTTTTTTATAAACATTTGTTGTTTTTATAAATTTTTGGCTGCTTAGAATTCAGTTTCTATTCGGGTAAAAAGCGCTCATCAAAGTATCAATGTGTTTTTGATCGGAGTTTAAAATAGAGCGAAGCTAATAAAAATCGCATGACATAAAAAAGGAGTCATATGCGTGCGATCACACACTGGCAATGGACAGTCCAAGGCTGAGATTCAGAGAAGAGACTCAGCATGAACTTACGCTTCCGTATGTCAAATTGTAATACAAATTTGACATAGGGAAGCCTTACTTTACGCTGAGCATCGTCTGAATGTTAACCTAAGGCTAATATTCAGAGACGATGCTAAGCGTAAGTCTATGCTTAGCATCGTCCCTGAATATCAGCCTAAGTTCTATTCAAAACGTGAAATAATAATGCGCGCTAAAATTAATTTGCTATAAAAGGTAATTGCGCGTTGAAATTTGCTTAATTTGAGTGAAATCATGTGAAATGCTGATGAGTTGGTGAAGTTATATATTTTTTGCACTTTAGTATGGTACATAATACATATTATATACGATGGATAGTTGATAGAGACAATACAATTGCAATTTTTGTATCGATATCGATACTTTTATGATTTTACGATTCATGATTTTTGACTGTTCACATAGTTTTAGTTTTTTTTGAGATTTTGTGGTATTACATATTTCTGCACTTGACTGTACCTGACAGTAAAGTGAACGTACACAGATCTGATAATTCGATAGTATATTCTTGCACTTAATGGTCATTATGGCATGACCAGACCGGGTGTATTTAATGTAGACGAGTTTAAAAACCAGATCACAGATAAAAGGAAAATTAATGAGGGCTACTGCGTCGGTCAGCCAGTTATGACGTCAATGATCTTCTATACTACTACTTATGATGGTTTCCTTAGCAGTTACGAACAAAACGATTCAAGGTAACATCGTATATTCCAATAACAAAAATTCTTACGAGTACATAACATACATATTATGCCTATCTTTATAAAAAATACTGAACGCAATCCTGAATTGGTTTGCCTTGTTTATTTTAAATATGGATCACGGAAACAAAAAAAATATACAACTATGGAAATAACTAGGACTACTTATATTATTGCAACTTAACCCGTTTTGTTTTATTAACGTCCTTGATTCTTTGTTGTGTTTTGAACACAGAACAGAAACATATAGGTATATAGAGCTATAAAGGTTAGGCTGCATATTATTATAATAACAACGAATTTAAAAAATCCATCCAATCCAAAACCACTGTGTGCTATATAAAACCTGTCGATATCAGTCCTGAGCGCGACTGCTATTATCTAATATAACATATTAATCTATGACTGCTATGCTCGAGGTCTTGTGTTGTATCGACGCGACGGGTCGAGGAGTGTAATGCCGTTAATCAATAGGTTCGCCCTCTATTATGTGGCTTATCATACCAGCGGGCTATATATTTACACTTAAACAGTGTAAATATATAGGAATACAGTTCAGGTCCAGTACAGCTCCCCACCTTTCGTGGAGTAGAGGCGTGATGGTATGATTATGTATTATGTACTATGTACTGACTGCATATAATCCACATAAAACTTTTTAGCTTTTGGATCTGTTTGAAGAATGTCATTGGAATTTAGTTACTCATTACTCTTTGTTACTGTCGGGAATAAATAAATTAAATGTCCATCGTGTAATTAAAATGAATGATGCCAATTAATATTATATCCACGTGCGTACGGCATGCATCAGTCCTAGTATATTAATGTTCTATTGTGCATCTGGTATTTTAGGCTGGAAACTAATAAAATTATAATTGATTTTCCATTAATGTAATTCGCATGGTGGATCAAAGTTGACAGTATGTTTTAACCTTTTCAATTCCTAGATATTATCAATACTAATAAATTAGTCAATAATCAGTGATTGCCAATAAAGTTCTGTTAGTAATAGGTAAATCTGAAATGTAGACATAAAGTTTGATGTTATTAAATGAATATAATGCACTTGTGTGTATTTAGTGAATATTTTTAGGCCTTTCACCACCTCTGGATAGCCGCTAACCACCGAATAAATTAAAAAATGAAACAAAATTTGTATGAAATTATCTGCCAATTAATTCAACGGGAACTTACTAGGCGGTGGTAAAAAGGACCCTAAAATAAGTTAGAATAAGATGGACTAAACATTTTATTCCACAATCGTGGAAAATAAAATCTGAAAGTCAAAATTCCACTCCAAGAAATTTATTCTAAACGTTTTCAAATAGAAATAAATACTTCCTCACAAGTACTTCGCAGCGCCACCTGATCCTTAACCACATACCTAGGGCGATAAGTACGCCTTGTGTACTATATTGTACATAAAAGTTTAAATAAATAATATATAATCGTCCTACCCACTTCAAGATATAACGTACATCGGTTACAGTGTAGTTATAAGCTTTGCGATAGCTCAATGACGGCAATATTGAATAGGAACTAAGATGAGAATATGACACAAACAGATGTGGTTAATTTTTACCCAAACGACACGACAAAAAGCCGAAGGAAGGGTTTTATTGAAATACCTAGGTATGCTTCGAATTTTATATCGCAGACAAAATAAACATTGACATGAGACGCAAGCTTTTATTTTATGTTTTACGGGCTGCTACGTCGTAGGACAAATTTGCTACAATCCAAGGATTTCCAGTAATATTTTAATGTTTTTTTAAATTGCGTAATAAAAATGGTACAATTTTTTACGTATGTCTGCATATAGTGATACGGGTAAGGCTCATCGCGTAATGTCTTTGAGTCATTGTCCCTATATTTTTAGAACCATAGACACGCAGAATATAAAGCACTCTTAATGTGCCGCCCGGTCTTTGTTGTTTACTGTGAATATATTATAACTATTATTGCAAGAACAAAAAATAAGGATTTTAAATCATGTTAATAACATACTATCACGCCTGTATCCCCAAAGGGTTAGGCAGAGGTAAAACTAATGAAATGATATGTGTGCACCTACAGTTCACCTGCATAATTATTTTCCACAAATTCAAACTCTGAGCTGATACTGAGAATTCCATAGAAGAATCCAATGACGAACCCAGGACCTCGAGCGTAGCAGTTTACGACCACTACGCCAACGAAGGGAGTTTTACACACTCTCTTCGTAAAAGTTATAAATAAAATAACTTTTTTTTAAATAAATTAATTATTTTGATTAAGAATTATTTATTTATATTTATATTTATTTATATTTATATTAGGTACACCAACAGCATATACATCACACATTTAACATAATAAAAACAGAGGTACAGGATCTAATGCGTATGCCAATTATAGGTATACACAGCACTCAAAGTTGCAACATCATGTTTTGTTACTTAATCTAAAAACAAGGTAAAATATTATATAAAAAAATCAAAAGAAAAGAAAATAAAATAATTTAACTGAGGTGACTACGCAATATCTTTTTATATTTGGGGTAAGAACCAAAGAACACGTCCAACTCGGGTACTTTAGAGCAAATTTCATTGTACTGTATGGTCATTCTAGAAATTGGCGAGTGTCTTCCGACATTGGTTCTACTGACTGGAGGCTGAAAAAATCTGGTTATTGGCTGTCTTGGAAGATTATATGGAACCGCTATATTTATGCGTCCGAGAAGCTGTTCGCAATCAATTAGGCCGTTGACAGTTTTGTATAGAAACGCTAAATTATGTAATAGGTACGTACTAGAGGTGTGCGCCGCGCCGCCACGCCGCCGCCGCCGGCGGACCTGAAGCACGCCGCCGCCGCCGGTCGCGAGACCGGCGTGAAATCGGCGTGTCTTTTTAAGTTTATTTCATTGACAAATCAACGCCTAATCAAGTCCTTCAGAAGCTATTTAACTCTGTCATACTCGAGAGCATAACGCCGGAGGCATAGAACAGACATAGAACAGGTGGTGTTTTTCTTCAAAAAAGGCGATAACACCTTATTGAGGAACCTATCTCGTTCTGAGTCATGTCTACAAGTTGTTTTCAAGGGTCATCACGAATCGTCTCGAGTGCAGGTTTGATGACTACTAGCCTTCGGGACAAGCCGGTTTCAGAAAAGGTTTTAGTACCATAGACCATTTATATACCCTTCGGAAAATTTACAGAAGACCGAGGAGTGTAATCAGCTACTTTGCTTAGCGTTTGTGAACTATGAGAAAGCCTTCGATTGAAACTTGGGCGATGCTGCAATCTCTGCAGCGGTGCCATATTGACTATCGGTATATCGAAGCGTTCTTTTTCTTTGTGTCGAAGGTACGACGTTTTAAAATAAAATTTGGTGTGCCCAAAACTTCGCTACTTCCACACTATCGTCAGTTGCTGCGCAGAGATGTCTTTGATTGCATGTTGTGGGGCACAAAGGACAGGATAGGAGGTGCACCATTGTTTGCAGCACAGTTCCACAACCACACCCTGCAACCGTTTCATCGAGATATCCCCACTTCATCATCATCATCATATCAGCCTACAGAGGTCCACCATAGACTTCCACAAGGATCGGTTATATGCCACCTGCATCCAACGACTTCCAGCGACCTTTATCAGGTCATCCATTCATCTCGTTGGAGGCCGTCCTACGCTGCGCTTTCCGGTTCGTGGTTTCCACTCGAGAACCCAGCGGCCATCAGTTCTAAAAGCTATGTGCGACGCCCACTGCCACTTCAGTTTGCTTATCCTTTGAGCTATGTCGGCAACTTAGTTTTTTTACGGATCTCCTCATTTCTGATTCAATCGCGTAGAGAAATACCAAGCATAGCTCTTTCCATAGCTTGCTGACTGACCTTGAGCTTTCTTATGAGGCCCATAGTAAGCGACATGAAGCATTGTGGCATAGTTGACGAAAAGACGTCAGCGTCACGTCCTCACTTCACCAGATTTGAATTACACCTCCCCACTTGGGTTCGGAGTCGGTTTAGTGACTTCCAAATGTGTCAAGGAAGGTTACATCCTGGGGAGAGGTGCTCGCTTGGTGGTAGGTAATAAGTAGGCGGGGAAGATATCTCCAACCACAGTTTGAAGCGTTAAGTGCTTATACAAAAACGCCATTATGTCGGTCCGAGTACACAAACAGTGTACGGGGGAAATTCCATTGCAAAAGGGTGTTAGCCAGGAAGATGTCATATCCCCGAAACTATTCACCACCGCAATGGAAGATGCCTTCAAGTTACTGAAGTGGAAAGGATTTGGCGTCAACATCAATGGCGAGTATATCACTCATCTTCAATTTACCGACGATATCGATATCGCAAAATCGCTTCATGAGTACACAATGCTCAATGACTTCAACAGTTTCCTAGCAGGTGGGTCTTAAAAGAATATGGGCAAGACGAAAGTTATGTCAAACACTCATGTCGTGCCCATCCCAATATCCGTTGGGAGCTCTGCTCTCGAAGTTATTGACGAGTATGTCTATATATATTTCGAGAAAGAGGTCACTCTTCGAATCCGACTCGGCTGGGCAGCGTTCGCGAAACTTCGCAACGTCTTTTCGTCAACTATACCACAATGCTTTAAGACAAAAGTCTTCAACCAGTGTCTGTTACCAGTGATGACATATGGCACAGAGACGTGGTCACTCACTATGGGCCAAAGCTCAAGGTCACTCAGCGAGCTATGCTTATGAGGAGATCCGTAGAAGAACCAAATGACCGATATAGCCGAAAGGATTAGCAAATTGAAGTGGCAGTGGGCGGGGAACATAGCTCGTAGAACAGAATGGGGCAGAATGGTTCTGAAATGGAGACCACGCGCCGGAAAGCGCAACATGGGACGGCCTCCAACGAGATAGACCGGAGACCTGGTAAAGGTCGCTTGGAGTCGTTGGATGCAGACATCATACGACCGGTCCCTATGAAAGTCAATGGGGGAGGTCTTTGTTCAGCAGTGGACCTCTTTTGGCTGATATGATAATGATGATGTTGTAATATGTTGTTTTTTCTAAAACTAGAAGGTAATAAAACTTGAATTGTCTTTCTTCTCTTTGAAGTCTAAATCAAAAGTACTGACGCCGATTTCACGCCGGTTACGCCGCCGCCGCCGGCAAAATTTTGCCATCACGCCGCCGCCGACGAAATTTAAATCGGCGCACACCTCTAGTACGTACTAGCTTTCCGCCAGTGGCTTCGCCCACGTGGCCTTGGTATTTCTTATAACTTTCATCCCCTATTTCAATCCCTTACAGCCCTTTTTTCGCATTAAAAAGTAACCTTTCTCATGCTTGTATGTCCTTTCTCAGGCTCTAGACTATCTGTACCAACCTTCATTTAAATCGGTTCATCGGTTTGGCGTGAAAGCGCGACAGACAGACAGACAGAGTTACTTTCGCATTTATACTATTAGTAAGGAAGTAAGGTTAAAATTAATGCCCCCTTTTATCCAAGTCTAAAAAACCGCCTGTACTTATTAATTTTTGACACAACCAATATTTATGTACGATTCACTCGTATCCTAAGAAATACAATAAGGCTTCCATCGAGTGGAAATCGAAGAGGGAGCTCAATTATTATGTGCTCAATTAAACTAACTATCGGCCGTTAATATTAGTTACCAGGGCCGCCTTATCTTTGTGAGCCACAACTGTATCTCCGGAACATGGTGGAGTATTGAGGGGCGCAAGCGGCTGCCAGTTGCAACACCGGTAATAACTGAGCGGTTGCGTTGCGAGACGCGGGGACTTGTTGCTCTCGGCAATTGCGACACTTCCATGGCACTTGACACAGGCAAGCACGCATTCAGTCTACTCCCGTCAACCGTGACAAGTTCAATATCATTCCAATGCTCACTGTCTCCCCAAATATAAATTATATTTATTGCTTTTAACCGCGGCTTCGGTCGCGTGGAGTTATGTACTTTGAACCCGTTTCCCGTAGGAACTTTGAATGTTTCAGGATTAAAATGTAGCCTACGTCCTAATGCAGGGTGTAAGCCATCACCATTTCAACTCTCAGCCAAATCGGGTCAGCCGTTTAAACTTCCGCCTTAATATTAATTAGTAAGAAAGTACGATATAATATTAGTTAGAAAGATTTTTGACGTCATGATTTGGATGAGGTTTTTTACCCGTAATTTGGTAAGGTCATGGTATTTTCTCTTTTTTGTATGTAGTAAATAGGCATAAAATGTTACAAGCACATACAAAACCAGCAGCTATGTGTAAATCAATCAGGAGATACGAGCAGATGGCTCACGTTCTAAACCTTCACGTTTTATCTATCAATCAGCTCCGCTTAAGTAACTTTCAGACCAATACGCCGCGGTTTATTATCTCTACTGTGGTGTAATATTTGCATATTCCGCATTGACTTATATATTTTATGGACTGGATGGACCGCAATGTCATAATGACACCCCCGAACTTAGTCCAAAAATGGTCTTCTCTCAACCGAAGTGAACTACTTAGTCCGCGGTCGGTTAAAAAACAAACTCGAACATGCGATACTAACCTGTCAAATGGTCGGACGGCCCTATCTTTAATTTCAAAAGTTTTTAGTTAGAATTTTTCAAATCTACCATCTTTTTATTGACTTTAGAACAGTTTTAAAGACATCGCTTTTCGAATAAAATCGCAAACACTCACGTGTTTTTTATAATTGATCAGCTAACATCTCAAGTTTGTTAAGTTCAATGTAATCATAATGTGTGTGTCTATGTCAACACAACCTTCGGACTTGGAAAATATTTTCCTTAAGTTTCCGTTCGTCATAAAACGGCATGATAATTTCCATCGATAATTACATATCTTATAAATTGTGATTCATAACTAAATGAATCCAATATGAGCTAAAACATTGTTAATTTTCATTCACGCTTACTTTGGCATAAATAGTTAACTATATAAAATAATAATTATAAAATGTACCTAATGTAATCACTATGTAATACCGCAGATTCTGTGGGTTGGATCAAAAAACATAATAATATCTTAACATTAATCAGTAATGATGTGTTGCTTAAGGATGTATTTGTTATAATAAAGTAATATAGGTACTTTCAGCCATTCTATCACGCAGAAATGGATGCACTCTGTATTGACAATTCTTCTCTTTACTAGTGTGGTTTCCATCCACGGTGTGACAACACACATGGTATCAAAATACAATATGTGTTTTGGTAACTCGCATGTTAACTGCCTTACTAAAAACGCGCATGAAACGTTCAATTTGGGCACAATTAAATTCCTAACGCGCGACTTGAATCCCGCTTAGAACGCCTCAAACTTAGAACAATATTTTACGTCAACCAGTACAAAAATAACTCTTCCTTTTTATCTGTATTTACGATATTTTTTCGACTAGATATATACATCTATGGAATACTAATCATAGAGCATAAAGATTTAAAAACGTCGACCTCTGTAGTCTTGTTAGCTTAATTGGATTTTTTTGGAAAATAAGCATCTTGTGCGTATTTTTAGAACCGATGTTTAGTCACAAGCCTATGAGACCATCTCGAAAGTATTTATTTATTTATTATATTTATGCACTGCAATTATGTTTTCTCAGGAAATGTATAGTACGAAATTGATGAACTCTTCTTCTTCTTCTTCTTCCTAGCCTTTTCCCAACCATGTTGGGGTCGGCTTCCAGTCTAACCAAGATGCGGCTGAATATCAGTATTTTACACGGAGCGATTGCCATCAGACCTCCGCAACCCAATCTCTGGGAAATACCGATATTCGAAGGAAAGACTGGTTGTCACGTTTTTTAGGTTTCTGACTACCAGTAACGATTGTCATAGGTGCTCATATGACAACCGGGACCGACGGCTTTACGTGCTCTCCGAGGCACGGAGGGGTCTCGATATGTTAAGAATGGTCACCCATCCACAGACTGACCGCAGCAAGTGTAGCTTAACCTTGCAGATCGGTAGATCAGCGTTGTTACAACTTGGCCACGAGCCCACGAGCAAATTGATGAACTCTTCCTATTTTTATAACGTTCAAAAATTAGAAAACCATTAAAATAAAATTGTTTCGTCACGCAGGTGACCACGATTTATTTAATGAATTAAACACTACTCATTAACCATCGCACAAGGTTGTGAATTTCGAAAATTATATTAAATATTATAATTTTTAATTAAGTAGGTAACCATCCGTGTGATCGCATAGCAAAATAGAGCAACGTGACGTATAAAACTAAACTTTTATATATAATGTGAAGGTTCCTTTCCGTATTAGATTTGCAAATTTCGTAATCTTCGCAATGAACTTGATCAAACGCGAGTGAAAGACTAAGAATGCTAAGGTCGATTATAAGATATTCACTCAAACGCATAATTTGAAAACCGACGAGACGAATTATTGCTTAATATTGAATGTGATTGAATAATTTATACAACTTTGATGTGCTTTAGTAAAAGTAGGTAATGTTTATTCGAGGTTATCAATTTTTTTTATTGCTAAGTACGATGCCGGTTGGATCTTTTACTGTTGATTCTTTTAAAATTCATTTACTAAATTTATATAAGTATGCTACTGATATAGGAAAGCCAAGAACAAAACACACGTAACTATAAAAGTTATTAGATTTTTTATACATTTTCAGAGGCCACTCCACTAAAGGAAATAATTGACGTAAACCTCAATGTATTCTGAAGGTAGTATTCATAAATTCGTATAAATATTACAGCCATTACAGGACAAGATAACTATAAGTTGATTTAACAAGTTATTTATATTTAAAGCGTGATATTTCCTTAGCACTCATAGGTACCTTCTTTGTAAACAGAAGACACGTCAAGTCGTCGGTAAATATCCACAGTGCGAAAGGTAACTCATGTTGTATCACGTTAGAACATTCTGAGGGCTGTGTCTGAAGCACCGTGACTAAAGAATAATGATGTGCGTACTAAGAAAACCTTAAGCGCATGTAACTTTCACAGAGAAAACCTAAGATTAGATATGGTCTTACTGACATCATGACACGGCTTACACCGCATATCAGTAGATATTTTACCAAAACAAAAACTAAGCTTTTCTCCTGTTTTCCAAAAACTTCGTTATTCAGCATGTATACTTAAATGTTGTCAATAGACAAAACATGACTAATAATTCAAAGATCATATGACATCGCGACAGCATGAATGCAACTAGACATACGCAAATAGGTAGTTATCTTTGTTCTATTGCTTCCTATACTTATAAGTACTCGTTTAAAGTGGACAAAGCCTGTTAACACGTCCTGTAATGCAAATATCATGAAACAATAACAGTCTAGTTTACCTTTAGAAATTTTCCTTATTATATCGGCAAAATTATTTACCCATGTTCATTGTGTTTAGCTCATTGAAATCAGTCTTTAGCCTTAGATTTGTAAACCTTGGTGTATCTTAATTACCGCTATAACTATAATAGTAGACATGAAACGAATCATGTAACTGTATTACATCAGTCTATCAGAATCAATTATTTATCATTAATAAAATATAGGTAATCAACATTGTTGTGGTATTCAAATCGCTAATCGTTTAGTAGTAATAATAACTAAGTTTACAAAGTCATTAGGAATGACTTAACAAAAGCGTTTTATTAACCTATATCACTCTTTTTATCGTGACAAAACATTCGTCGTAACTACAAATATGTTTGAATAACTATTTAATAAACAGTTGCATCACAGATCTAAGTATATAACGAAGAACTTTCTAAGATGATCTTGATTGTAAACAGTTTGATATTTTAAACTCAAAACTTAAAAAAAAACAAACAAACGCAAAAAAGTAATTAGTTTTACATCCAGCTACTTAACTCCAAACAGACCACTCCAAATAACCAAATTATAAATAATGGAGCTTTTACTACGTTAAGCGTCATAGATATTGTTTAAAGAAGTAATTTTCATCAATACTCTAGTGATGACATTGAACTTGATAACAAATTATGTCAAGAGTGATGATTCTTTGGGAAATACGTAGCGTGTTTTATTTGCAGATGTACGAAATATAATGGTGTGAACATTTTCCGACCTATTACCAGCGGATATAATAAAAAGAGTTTTATTTTTTTGTTTAAATACTTATGCTAACCAAGTTGGTAAGTTAATATAAAACTTTTAGCATGTAAACAATAACAGAATATTTTATTTGCTGTCGTCAAACGCTCGTAACATATTTTCGATATCTAAAGGAAATGCCTTAAAAAAACTTACCGGTGTAGCAAATGCTCCAGCACAAGAATTCACTAAAACACTTGTTAATGCAATCTAGTATAGCTATGGTAGGAGCAACGTGCGCAAGTCAAGTTCTATGGCGCGAACTGCGAGTCGCGTGGGCAAGCACGGTTCACTTTTACACTAGTAATGTTCGCGCGCGCTCATTCCACCCGTATATATCACAGAGCTGTTCTACGTCATCAACACGCAAGATAAGGGCTCGCACCATCGATATGTCTCTACAATGCGTGCTCTATCTTTGATCATCGACTGCTACGCCATTGATGGGACATCGATAAGAAAAAATAACAAAATCAGTACCAGTACAAGAATACACCGTGGGAGTAACATAATTTAAGGTTTACAATATCAATTTTATTGCTATTCCCAAGTGGGCATCAAGGACAGGACGACAGGTGTTTGACATTGACATAACATTTTTAATTCAGAAACACACAGAAATACTAGTAGGTCTGCAATAAAAAGATTAATTGATACAAAAGGAAAAATTACACGCTACAAAGCCACCTGCCATCGTCATCCTAATTCCTGAGACAGCTCTTTTGTGGCCATAGCCATGCTTAATAAATACCCAATCACTGTTCCCTATTGTTGTACTTAATTATTTTCTCTCCAAACAAGTTATTCCTTGTACTACTCTATAGGACTACTATTACAAGTTTTGCACGTGTAATCATAAAATAATTGCTAAAATCACACCCCCTCTACATGAAGGCCAAATTCAAGCTATATAATAGGTATACCTACTATACACAACCAACCAGTTAATAGCTACGATGGCACCCTGTTCTGGTTTGGCTGGTTTATATTTAACTAGCTGATTCCCGCAACTTCGCTCGCGTTTGAACCCCATTACACCATTTTTTTTAGTTATTCTGTTATTCGAGGTGGTGACAAATCCAACAAATCACAAACCGTGAAAATCGGTCCAGCAGTTCTCGAGTTATAAGTGTTGTAACAAACCCGACTTTGTTTTATATATTAGATGATGGACCTACACCTCGGAAACCTTATTTCTATAATTTGCGAAGCCTAAAACTCTTCCACTTGACCAATTAAATATCTTAATTAATGTAATCGCATTAGTTATTATTTTATAATTCAAGTAATTAAGTTTTTATAGTAGGTACCTATTTACAAACCTAATAATTCGAAGTGGCTTTGAAAAATTTTATATTAGGTAAGAATTATAGTTTTACGAGGTTGTTTAAAAAAATATACCCAGTGCATTCAAATCTATATAAATAACTCCAGAATGGCCAGACCAAATCGGCTAATTTATTTTTTGTATGTTCCTTAAGGTCCACGGAAGGTTTTAATACTATGAAAATACTAAAAAAATTGCGGGGGGGAAAAGTTATCAAGACCACGCGGGCGAAGCCGCTGGCGGAAAGCTAGTCCTGAATATATATTAATTTGATATAGGTATATCGATAAAAATATTTGAGTCCACATTAATGCAAAGTCAAAAAATGTATAGACATTTGAAGCAGCTCCGAAACACTACTGAGATAATTATATTATTCCATTTTCCAATTTGGGTTTATTGTTTGCATAAACCCATACGATTTTATGTTGGTACAATAAATTAATGTTTACCTATACGCACGGCTACAAATCAAGCAACATTTCCAGCATCTCACATTGTGGCTTTACGTAAAATGAGAGGTCCACTTATCATGAAAATATATCAGCTTATACATATAATATATGTATATATATATATATATGTATATATATGTAGCTTATACTTCTTGATATCTTAAAATCGTCTTGTTTTTGTTATGTTTTTCCAAATTGAAATATAAGTGTTTTGGATGTATAGTCTGTAAGCTTATATTTAAATAAATAAATACCGTACTCTTAAATAAGTAAAGCTACCATATGTGTACGGTCTCCACAGGGCTTCACAAAATAGGGCAAGAATTTAGGAACTTGACTTTTCATTGTGTAAAAACTCTAGTTACGTGCATATTTAACTGCTTAGATTTAGAAATGCTACTTCCTACTACAATACGACTACGGCTCTCTCTCTCTTTCATAGTTGGCAGTCAATTTAGCGTATTGTAGCGGTGATATCCACGGTAAACGCTTCATCCTGTTAAAAGAACTGCGAGACACTTTCCCAATATGCATTTAACCACGTATCAAGGTATTTGTTCTTCTTTACCTCCTCAAGTGTGTGACCATTAACAAAAATACACGTCGACCCACCCGCTCGCTGCACAGATTCACCTGTAGCTCTTGCTCTAACTCTGACACCACAGTCTACATCTAACGCTTCGGTCATAATAAGCCTCTGAGTAAACATTGACGATCAATACCTAAACAGGATCGGACGGGAGCGGTCGGCAAATTGCCATCATTGTGGCGATATCCAGGAGGATATCGCCACAATCTTTACAAAGTAATTGGATTCCAAGCTCTTTATATTTTAGACGGCACTATATAAATTACAAATGTGTTTGGGCAAAACAGTGGACGTATAATTTCGTTATTTTCCTTTCTATTCTAATTTCTGAATTTAATTGTCTCGTGTAAATATGAATGAGGATTTGAGGAAGTAGGTACTATTTTTCAAAAAAAAAGGTCAGACAAAGACCTTTCTATGTAGATAAATAAAATTATTTGTTATTTTAAACTTTAAAATTTTTACTCGAAAGTTTAAAATAACTGGCCTCAGATAGCACTAAACAAAGATATTTGGCAGGAGATGGGGTAAAACTTGGCCACAAAAATTAGATAAACAAAACCTTATGTCAGTGTTTTTGCATTTGATGTCATTGTCATTGATTAAGAATTTTAGGATAAATACTAACCAAAATATTTACATAAAATACAAACTCATTGTCTAGGCTTCAAAGTCTTCCTCCCCATCGCTGTCGTCTGTTAACGTTCCCAGAAGCAATTTATTTGAAACTTGATCAGATTTCAATAAAAGATGATGTTAATTAATTTGTATAGGTACTCTTCGCAAATACCTACCGGTTATCCTTTTATATGAATGATGGTGATTTATACTAAAAGAGATAACAAATAAAATTGATATGATGACTATTTTTAAAAGAAGATAGAAGATAGAAGATTTTTTTTAATACTAATTCGACTATTTAATACCAGAGAATCAGTAAAATGTAAGGTACTTACTACACTGGAACATTTTATAGTTTTATATCACACACACCTACACGTATATCAGCTATATACATCTCTGAACATGTACCACTTAATGACAGTTACTTACAATGAACGGTCATGGGAATTTAATGCAATAATTACCGCGCTTCGTAGACGAATTGTAGTCTCAGGCTCCCGGTACCCATATTTTTTGTATTAACAAAACATTCTCTTTGCCTAATCGCCTCTGGAAACAACGCCCACGTCATGATAGTAATTGTGACGTTTGAGATGCTAGAACCTAACCACTAAAACCGTATGTCCGTTACGTGTGTCCTTCAGACGAGCTTTTTAGTAACGCTTGGTGACGCTATTTATTTACCCGACTGCCGAAGGAGGGTTATTTACTAATAAGTATCCCGTTCGCATTTTTAGTTTTCTTCTTCAATCTGTCTCATAACTATCTGTCTGTCGTAGGGGAAGCAAATAAGTGGTAAACAGCTTTGATCCGAAAGTCGAATTTTATAGGTTTAATTATTTTTTTTGATTAATTTGAAATTGACCAAAATTAAAATGGTGCAAGTCTTATCCATAGCATAATTTCCGATTAGTAGATTTTTGTAGTTTTAGAAGTTTTAGGGCCTGTTTCACCACCCCTGGGTAGCCGCTACCCATCGGATAAATAAAAAAAGAAACAACGTTTGTATGAAATTATCTGCCAAGTAATTTAACGGGAACTTATCAGTAAGCTGTGAAACAGGCCCTTATTGTACTTGTATTCAAGCGATATAAGCTTGTAATGGTTATGTATAATTTATAGTGTACAGTGAACTGAATGTGCAAGCACAACTTGCACTTAGCCGATTATTTAATCCTACTGGTTTACATTATATATGTATAGATTCACTTGCCTGTTTTTTTATTTCCTATCTGCTTTGTTTCTTATTCACTCATGGCCAAAGAGTTTTTGATAAAATATAGAAAATATATTTCTTAAATCCGATTCCGTAATATAATCGGAAGTATTGGATATTCTAAAAAACTTTTTAGAGTAACATAGTCTTAGCCAATTGAAATAAAACTACTTTTTACGGATTTTATCGCGTTATATTGATATTATTTTTATTTATAAAGTAGTTTTATTTCAATGTAATTTTAATTATTTTAATTTCTAGTATTCGCGTAAGTGTCAGAAATCAGTATAATCTTAGCCAAGTCATTTTATATTATAATAATTATAATGAACTCACAAGGACCAAAAATTCAACCTTTGCAGGTTATAAATGAAGATTGAATACACGAAACAAAAAGTCTGCCTCACTAATTCGAACAAGCTGTAGAGTATTACAAAATACTTGCGTTAATTACTCTTAAACCGAAACAATATACTTAATTATGTTTCTATAAAGTGTTCTTTGATTTAGTATCGTCACTGTTTCATGTCAAAGACTAGCAACAAAAAGCGAGGAAGGTTGTTCAGAGCGGACTTTCATTTTTTTTCCACTGACGCAATTGAGCGGACTTATTTAATGTTCTTCTTGTTATATTAAATTCCGACATTTTCTAGATATCCTTACAATGAACAAGGATGTAATTATGCGATCACACACTTAAGTTTATCAAGCTTTTTAGAAGTCATTGTGGCACACTAGACAATGACTGGAGACCCGCGTCATTACTGGTTAATGTTTTGCAGCAGTTACTTACGAGTACTTTTGCTATAGTTTCACTCGCCTTCCAAAGAACTTTTTGTGAATGCGACCATCTCCTTGCAAATTGCAAAATGTTATAGGAATCTTTACAGCGGTTTATGTGATAAAAAATAAAAACAGATAAATAGAGTTACTTTCGCGTTTTTTAGAGTGAGAATTTTATAGAAAAACCCAGTAACACTTGTTTGCCCAACCTGGGAATAAAAGCCAAGACCTCAAGCGTAGTCGCGCTTTGGTCCACTATGTTAAATGAGATAGTAAAAATAATATACCTACCTAGATATAAACTGATTCTGAATATCTGTATGTCTAAAATTTTCATTCATAAAAAGTTTACCGTTGTTTGTGGTTTCCAATAGGTATTTTGCTGTTTTACGCACACGGAAATTCCCGGGGGGCGAGTGCTAGATACTTAAACTAGATTTTTTCTATTAATTATTCATTCATTAGATATTATCATTAGTAACTAAGCAAAAGTTAAAAGAGGAGTGTTATCAAAATAATAAACGATTGAGACATATGAATGGCTACTACAAAGATATAGTTTTCAGTCTCTATTTTTGATATGCTGTCTAACCTGTTTATCCACTAGACGGCCCCGAATTACTAACGCTGTTATGCCACACTGCCAGTTAAACTAAGAAATCCCAAAGCTAAACGCACTTTGAACTCAAAAGCCAACTAGCCGCAAGACGGAACGGACGAAGAAAGCCCGTCAACAAAGTAATTGCAGACTAATCCTGAGTATTAATTACTATGAGCGCCAACGCATCCGTCATCGCCAGAGATCGCGATAGGTAAATATATTATCGCGGACTTTTTTATAGAACAATTAAGGGGCAAAATTTTGCTATACATTATTGTCACTAATGTACAACATGCTGTAAGTTCTAAACAGCAATTTATTACGTCGTCGGGTAAAAAAGACCGTGTAATGCACTGTACAGTGTAACACCGACCACGCTGATATTCAATCGACTACGTCTATTTCAATCAATAGTAATCAACTCACACGACTTGACCGGTCGGCTGCAACTGTTATTTGTGCAATAGTTCTAGGTCACAACCATGACTAAATGACTAATAACGACTAATAACCTAGTAGACCTAGTAGTAGTGGACTTGGATCCATAATTAAAATAAAAACTTACACGTTACTTGTAAAATATCATCGAAATATTTTGGTAAAGGTTTCATCATAATTTGCAAAATCTACGTAGCAAGAGAATACATTGACATTTAAAACAACAAAAAACAAATTACAAATTAACTTAATCGTGTATTGGAAATATGATAACTAAGCCAATAATAGTCTCATCGATATCGGATGAAAATCACGTTCAACAGATTCCGTAATTATTATTCTTTTTCCAAAAGTATCTGATTCGAACTCAGTTCCGTCTGCTATAAACTTGACGTATCTTTGTGTGTACTTTAACCCCTGTCGTTCGGCTGCACTTGTAATGACCTGGTTTACTTAGCCAACTTCCTAAACTAAGGAAGTGAGAACGGAAGCATGTGACATGGGGTTCTTCTAAGGGCCGGCAACGCATCAGCGTCTTCTCGAATGAAGTCCATGGGCGGCGATGACCACTTATCATCAGGTGTCTCGTTTGCCGAGTTTCCAACATAAAAAAGAATAAACCAGTCACTCACTTCTCATTCCGTGCCGCTGGAACTGACCGACACTCCCTTACCTAATGAACTCGTGTGTTTTTTTTGTGTAAATCTTCATGAGCAAAATTAAGATTAGCTACATCTATTTTCTTATGAACTACCTACATACCTATGATAGATTTATTTATTTTTGACCGACGCCGACGCACGAATGAAAAACCGGAGGAGGTTCTCAATCCGGATTATTGCAGAGCTATATAGTCAAGCTATATAGGGATCAAGTTTTCTACGTGCAAAAGATGTGCAAGTATAATTTTGATAGGCGCGCGCCCCGCCAGCGCCCCGCGCCGCACAGTGCAGTGTGATTCAAAACAATTTTAAGACATTTTCCCAATTTTTTTTTTATTCCGGTAGCTTGTATTGTACGAGTATAATCGCATACGGAAGAGGAATTCATCAACATATTCTTCATAAAATGTTTTAAATATAAGGACAAAAAACACTTTAGCAAGGTCTACTTACTTTAGCAATTTTTAAAAAGGCATTATTAGCTTTATGTTTAGTTCTAGAACTTACTTGTACTTACTGTTCTAAAATGTTTGCATATATTACATAATGTTATAATAATAATACGGCATGATCACTCAGAAAAATAATGTTTTTAGGGTAGGTACTTAGTCTAAACGGCCCAAACCGAAAGGCCATTGGGGCCATGGGCCATTCGACCGTAAACAAAAATACACAAAGACAAGCTAGGTATACCTAGATCTAGATCCTAGTAAGACCCTGAAACAAATAAGCAGTTGTTTCAGGGTCTTGATTGAAACAGGAAAATTATTTAATGGTTGTTGTTTATCATTAGGTACAGTATGAAATTGTTCCGGAAGTATATCTGCAAGGAAAAGCTGCATAATTGCCGTTTAAAACACACCAGTACAAGTCAACGAAACCCAGTAACCATGCTTTATCCTAATGTCGGGTTCAATGACCGGCCCTTAAAAAATGATTGTATCTACTTATTACGCAAGTACCCAATTTGAGTTACGTTTATTTTTATAGTTTTGGTTGAAGAAAAGTCTAGATAAATATTTGTTCCATTTACTTATACTAAATACTTAAATACTAATCTAGAGATTAATCAAGAATACAATTTATAGTATTGTAGCCTCTAAAACCCCGTCAATTATTGCAATGCTACGGTCTGCTCGTTATAGTAATTATTATGTACAATTTTGAAGCTCAGAATAAGATATGAGTAATCTTAATCCGATGGAAAAATATCTAGTTGTTATTGCTGCGTAGTTTACAAACAAGATGGAAACTATCATGTAGAACATCGTTAAAGCAGAATTCAGTTATACATATATTATGTCTACGTAAAACTTAGTATATCGTTAATCTCCAATGATCTCCAAAATTAGAGACCCTAATGGACCAGCAGAACTAAAATGGCCGGCATTTGGGGAATCATCTATCATGACCCTCTTATTCTGAGACGAGAACTGTGCTGCGTGCAATGATAGTATATGATGATGACACTGATACCTACATATACTTTAGAAGAGCACTGTAATTACAGTAGGACAACAAACTCAACTAACGGTTCCCTCATAGAATCTATAATGTTAAATCGTAAACGGGCTAAAGACAGAAATAAACTCGGGAATTCAAGAATGACGTCTTTACATAAGTAAACCGGTCATGAGTACGTACTTAGGGCGCTGTATAAACTACTCTTTAAAAACCAGAAATGGCAATAGACAGAAGGAGACTTCTTGACTAGAATCACAGACAACATATATATAGGTAACATAATATGTACTACACAATGTATGACTGTGTCTTCACAACAGCTTTTAGCCGCATGTTCAAGATATGTTTTTATAAAGTTTTGACTAGGCATGCGGAATTGCGGAACCATCAATACTGTTTACATCAATTTAGATAGGTAGCGGCAATTGAAGACACGGTATGAATTTAAATGTGTTTCCTTCAAACAATTACATTACTCTTATACATGTATTAAAACAGTAGATATATTTTATTTATCATGAACAGTATAAAATTCATCTAAAAAATCTACAAAGCTTCGATGTTTAGGTTAGGTTAGGTACTTAAAATAGTTAAAATTTATGAATTCATCGTCTTTATATCATTCAAGATTGGAGGGGTAATATCGTTACATTAGGTATAAAATTTTCAAGTAACCAAAGACTATCCGGTCAGGGCAACATTCTCTGTAGCATAGGACGTATCCTTAAAATCGTTATAGATGCTTAGTCTAAATGTTTACTGACTTGATATTAAAATTTTAATTGTAAAGGCCTGTTTCACCACCTCTGGATAGCTAGCTAAGCCCTTTGTCTTTTGTATTGGTAAGTTTGTAAAATGTTATACCAATTTAAGCTTTGACAATAAATATGTCTACTTACATATTTCTTTTTGGTAAAGATATCTGTCCAAAAGACTTAAAACTTGTATCCAATTAGCTTCCAAGTTGTTTAAATATATTTAGCTCGTCGCCTGTTCATAAAGTTCCTACCTCTATTTGTTTTATTACAAGACACATAACACAAAACGTAAGATTTACGTCATATTGTTTAAATAAAGCTATTTTTTGTGCAAACTAAACTAACAATCATTACCTACCGGCAGACGTAGGTAAGCATAAGCAACTCAATTGACAATTGAATGTTTATAACCACAATTGGAACATAGTAACTCTATTATAACCTATTGTTACCAAATTTTCTATGTACTTACCAAAGATTTATATTATTTTGATGTGTGTACTCCTCCGCACCTCGGTAGGTACGGAGGAGTACACACATCAAAATCTAAATCTAAAACAGCCTAAATGCATAATTATGAAAGTAGGTATATACGTTTATATACTTTCATAATTATGCATTTAGGCTGTTAATTTGAAATTACAAACAGAGACTTCAATTTTATTTATTTGTATCGATGTAAGTACATATAGATAGATGATATTGAATATATTTCTGTTACTGGTATAAGCAATATTCGTGCGCGAACAATTTCGTGTGAATACGTTTATCAATTACCATCATAATCTTGACCCGAAAAGTTCGTCATGTACATCGATCAAGGTTAAAGCCTTTCCCGTGAATGGAGCTCGTTTAATTCATGAATTTCATTTGATGACAAGCGTTGTGGCCGCTGGCTATGTCTATGAACAGTGCAACCACCAAAGAAAAATGAGGTAGAACTTATCCTTACTCATTACTAATATTATATATGCGAAAGTAACTGTCTGTCTGTCTGTCGCGCTTTCACGCCAAAGCTACTGAACCGATTTAAATGAAGGTTGGTACAGAGATAGTCTAGAGCCGGAGAAAGGACATAGTATACTTTTTAATGCGGAAAAAGGGCTATAAGGGGTTGAAATAGGGGATGAAAGTTATAAGAAAGTCAGCTGCCGACGGCTCTACACGGGGGCGATTCGCTCAATGGCGCTCTGTGGCGCGCCGGTGTGGGCGCGATCCCTGACTGCCCAGAACAAAGCCCTGCTGAGAAATCCGCAGAGGGTTATGGCAGTCCGGGTCATCGCACAATATCCGCGGAGGCGGCGTGCGCGTTTGCGGGCACCCCACCGTAGGAGTTGGAGGCACGGGTGCTCGCCGACCGAATTTATAAACAAAGAGTGGCAGTCGGCCGCCGCAGTTTAAATTAATATAAGTAACTATGTAGTAGTGGGAAGGATACACAATGTTACATTTACCTAAATAATGATACCTGCAGAAGTAAAAAAAAAGAAAGGCTTGGTGATGCTATAGCTATAAACGCACCGCTCTGTTTTTTAGCTTAGTTTGAGACTAGATGAGTGGATGGTACTGTGTAAAATGTCGAAAAATATTCATTTATTTATTATTTAATTCACAAAATTTACACCAATCTTATAATAAAAAGCTTAATAGTAGGTAGTTTGCATAATATCTAGCAGTCTTTACCGGTTAGTTGTAATTGATTGGTTATGAAACAGTTGTAATTACTCTATCCCATTAATCAAAACCTTTTTATCTATACAAGTAATCGGAACACTTAATCAGTATTAGTGAGTGATAAGTCATGTTCCTATATACACTTTAAGTATATGTGTACATACATGCAAATCGGTCCGGTTCACGTCCGTAGGTAAATATAAAACGTGCTAAATCATCACTTCAGATCTTAACACATTCTCAGTGACTGTTAGGTTAATTTTTTCCAGACGCAACAAAAAAAAAAAAAGGGTTCCGATTATTACCCAAATATACATATCTTCTCTATCTAAGTATAGCATAATAAAAATGAAATGTTGTTCGTAAGCGCACCACTTGAGAAAGGCTGAACCGATTTGAATATTTGTTATAATAAAAGCTTAGGTATATTTGAAATACCTAAGCTTTTAGGAAATAAGAAAAGTTGAACGAGGATAAGTTGAAGAAAAGTCGAAGAAAAGTTACACGAAATATTGAAAAATTAGGAAAAGTCTAATTATATAATTATGCCACTTTTTTAGAGAAAATATTACCTATAGGAGTTCCGCGAGAAAAAATAAAAATAAATTGTAAAGCTTACAGGGACGCGACTACGCGACGCATTCAAAATCCAATAAAAAATATGAATCGTTTTAACTAGCACTTGATTTTTTATTTTATCAAAGTTCTATAATTTCTGTTTATACAAAGAATGATGTAAGTGACAACACAGGTTATTCATTTATTATTTCCATATTCGCAGCATGCCCACATAGTATAATGTGACGACTTGGCAAATCGGAAACGGGATGACTAAAATATTAATAATAATTTAATTGAAGGCACGTTCTATCAGATAAACTAAATACGTAAAGTAAATTTATGAAATTTCTATATCATCTCAATGATAAAATAAATAGGTTATTACACTGGTTTTGATGATTATAATGATAAAGGATAACTATAAAACCAACCTTCATGACAGAAAATAAACAAGTTCAAAATAAACAAGTTCATATTGACCTAACTATCACGAAATTAATAACGTTTCGCGTTTGATTTGCGTCGATTCGCGATAAGCATTTGATTACTTTGTTTTAATATAATTAGATGACGAACATGCATAGTAGGTACTGGCTGCCTACGCCAGGGTCAGACTGAGCCGGAAGGGCCTGGGTGGCTCACCTTCCCCAAAAGCCCGGGGCCCGGGACGGGGTAGCGGTAAAAGGAATACTATCTACAAATAATGATTTTTTAACTCTTAAACAATGTAAAACTCGAGTAAGCACGTCAAAATCGGTTAATTCGTTCAAAAGTAATCGCGCCGTTCAGAAACGGCCCGCAAGCGAGGCCCGTGGGGGGCCGGTCAGGCTAGGACCCGGCTGGCAATCGCCACCCTGACTATATGGCCAGTCCGACCCTGGCCTACGCTGCAGCGCTGCTGATGGTAAACGACAACCGCATATAGATAGACAAGACGCCAGAATCTAATTTTATCACGCATAGGCGTGGCATAGGTAAATACGGCGTAAGGACGGGGCGGACCGCATGTCACAACGAACCCTGAACTTGGTCCCAAAATGGTCTTCTCTAAAACGAAGTGAAAAGGTTGTGTCCAAAAATGTTAACCAGCTACGCTCTAGATTGTTTCAGCAAAATATTTGATTATCTACTTTTATGATAATGTAGGCAGTTTTCATAATAGTTTCATGGATTTCAGCCCACCCTGCATGAGTCACTAAGGATGTATGACTTTTTTAAATCACACAGCACAGAATAACTAAATCTAAACTAAGTGAGAAATTCCGTTCCTTCTAATTCAAATTGAAATATTTTTATTACAATAAAATTAAACCTAGTTGCACGGTTCCAAAAAAAGTAGGACCTATGGAGAAGAGCCGGCAAGAAACTACATAGTCACTCTTTTAAAAAAAAGGTGTGGTAAGTTACAGTAACAGTTGTTGTGAATAGTGTTGAGGATGATGCAGCTTGATGTATTGATGCAGAGAATAAAATGTGGATATTGAGATTGATAAAAATAGCCACAGCAGTAAGAGCCAACCAGCCCCGACAGACAGCACTCGTTCACGAGTATGACGTGTGTATCGGGGCCGTTTGACTCAACCATGTTGTAAGAAATAAAACGACACACAACGCCACCATCAGCAGGACATTTTAGTGAGCATGACAAGCTCAGACCGCAGGCTGGTTATATAATTATTAAACGTTAATAGAGACAGTGAAGCAACATCAAAGCCTGCAGAATACTCATACTTTACATTGATAATAAATTCATTCCTCAATAATGAATAAAAAAAACGCAGTCAAAAATGTCTCAATTAAAGTTCGTAGATAAAAATGTCACAATAAAAAATATAATCAATTGGTATAATTATCGCAATGTCAAGTAATTCTTCTAAACTTCTTCTTAGGTACATCATCATCATCAGCCCGATGCTGTCCACTGCTGGACCAAGGCCTCTTCATGCATCTTCCATTCGTATCTGCTCTGAGCTACTCGTGACCATTTCTTTCCCGCTACCTTTACTATGTCGTCGCACCATCTAGCCGGGGGTCTACCGACATTTCTACGTCCGGTCCTCAGTTGCCAATCGAGTATCTTACGACTCCACCTTCCGTCCTCTCTACGACATACGTGGCCCGCCCATCTTCATTTGAGAGTGGCAACTCTACGAGTGATGTCGGTTACTTTAGTTCACCTTCGAATTTCCTCCTTGGTAACACGATCTCTAAGGGAAATACAAAGCATCACTCTCTCCATTGCTCTCTGGGCAACTTGCAGTTGGTGTGCAGTTTGCTTTGTAAGGGTCCAGGTCTCTGCTGCGTATGTCATAGTCGGCAACACACATTGGTCGAATAGCCTCCGTTTTAAGGACATCGGGAAATCTCCCTTCAACACTTCGGATAGTTTCCCAAAGGCTGCTTAGGTACATATTTTAAAACTAAAACAGAAGTTTTGAATCTTTCAACACTCATTTTAACTCTTGTATTGTACAAATATATTTAATAAGATAGAGAGAGTGTAGAGCCATCTATAATGCAATAGTTACACTAATTGGTACTCTTCGACATTGCCATCTTGTGTAAAATAGTATACCTATTTGACAAAACTATTACAATTAATGCAACTACTCGACTATAGGTGGCGGTATGTCGCTATTAGATAGGTACCAAGGTACTAATATTTAGTAAAGCTAAAAGCAATAAAGTTAATTCCACAGAGTAGGAGTACAGTTCTTGCCAAACTTATTGTCCGGGTTGAAGTTGGCATGTGCTAACTTTAACCCGGCCGTAAAAATCGGAGAAAGAAAAATATTAGATTGTAATAAATAAAAACGAAAGCTCAAGTCGTAATCTGTCGTTTTAAATTATTCTAATCCAATTTTTTTCTTCTTCGATTTTTACGGCCGGGTTAAAGTTAGCTCGTGCCAACCGCAACCCGGACAATAAGTTTGGCGCGAACTGTACATAGCTCGTTCTTGCCAATATCACGCATTGACGCATGCTTTTGTGAGAGTAGGTATGGTGCGAGTAGCTACCATGTTTATAACGGCCTCACCGGCTCTCCCTCCAGTGATTTCCACTTTTGGAAGGATATAAGATCATAGGTTGGATATAATTTACGTTTTAAGCAAATTAATAAAATAATTTAATGCTCCATAAAAAAGTAGTGATGTAGCATAGCAATACATAGGACTCGACTATTTAGGTATGTAAAAAACTAACATTATGATATTATCATAGATTTTTATGATTAAATACATAAATCTGTGATATTTAAGGGCTTATAATACATAGTTATGGGTATTATAAAGTCTTAACAAATCAATAATAATCGACTTGTTATCGAATGTCGATGTGGAATTGTGGATTGGATTCCTTGGATTGCGGGTGCATCACTACGAGGGTGGTGCCGAGTGGGTTGCATTGTACAATATGTATTTTTAATTTGTTTAATTTTCTAATTAATTAAGTTATCTTCTATTGTTTTTAATAGTAACGAAGAAGTTAATAACTAAGTAAAATAATATAGTAACATTGATAATTATCTTTAGCGTTAGCTATTTCCATAACCTACTATTGAGTACATAGCACTCATAGCTGTTGAAGCTGGAGTAACCGACAGTGCCTGCAATACTGTTGCCTAATAATCGAAATCTTCTGTTACCAATTGAAGTTTTAACATTTGCCGCTCTCTTGGAAATGATATTGTAAATAGTATAGGTAAGTGACACTTTAAAATTATCTAAAATAAACGCCCGTCTCCCACTGCTGTTTGATGTAACTTTTTAGGCTGACTAATGTCATCTATTGTTTTTTTAATTTTTAATAAAAATGCTCATTGCGATCATTACATATTATTTTAATAATTTCTACATTTTGTTGAGGTGCACGCAACAAACTTAAATAGTTGTATCATGTATGTACAGTTTGATGACCTTATTATATTTTGAACAGGTACTTAATAATTGTACAATATAAGTAAACACAGCTCAAAATGAATTCTCCAAACTTAGAATTATGATGTGGCCTTCTTAACTCCAAAATTTGCCATCAATCAAATAACAACATTACTGTACTGTACAGTACCTAGCATACAACGCATTAAGTACTGAGATAAAATATCTAACAACAAGCCAGTAAGTCTCACATAGTCCCTGGATCTAGTTTAATATTTTTTTGAAATAAAACCTAGAAATAAACTGAACAAAGTTAAATAATTACATAGTAAGTAGTTCAGTTAGAAAATATGATATTTGTGATCTAATATTTAAGTATGTGGAGTTATCATACTTGTACTTGTTAACATTATCAGTATAATATCTTTTAGAAAATGATCTGATTTCAAATGATTATTGCTTTATGTTTGTGTATTGTCTGAATCAATGATCAGACACCAACCAAATTGACCTAAGTGAGTGTACCTACTAAATCAATTAAACAAAAAATCTGACTGCATAACAAAGTATGTACTAACTGAAAATCCAAAAATAAGCCTTGAATGTTGGAAAATGTATTGCAGGTGGGTCAAGCAAAGAAACAGTTGTGTTTATAATTCAGTATTGTTTATAAATTCGACTAAACAAATAGTTTGTTCCCGCCCGCTATACATTTTCCAACATTGGGCTTGTTTTTAGATTTTAGTTAGTAGTTTTAATGCGGGTTGGGTTTTCTGTTTCATTTAATAATTTATTTTATTTTAAACATTTTAGTCTTTAAATTATCATAGAATCACTTCTATAAAATCCACAATAGATCCTAAATGATCATTCAAAATGAACAATGATAAGAAAAAAGTAAAGATGATTTTCAAGTAAAGATTTTTTAGCCTGCACCTAGGATGTATAAATTCCGCCATTTTGATTTTTTAAGAATATGACACTTGTGTCATGAAGATGTTTCTAATGACATACAACATATTATGTATCATAATCCGCAAATCCGTTGAGTACTACCCTCCTTCATACAGTGTGGTAAAAAATATTTGGTATTCAGATTATACATATAATTATATCAGGTGGTAGTTAACCTATCAAGAAAAAAGAAAATTTATTATTATGCTTGGCATGCTTAAACTTATGAGGATCGTGTACTAGCCCCTTGTTGACCCGCAACTTTTTATTTATACTAAACTACTAATTTAAATTACTACTACAAAAAAGAATTTTCATCAATTTAGTGGGTTATATGAAAAGTATGACAATATAACAATTATTATTATGCAATAAGGTACCTATATTCAATAACCAATGCAAATCAAAATGCAGATTGATTTCAAGCAAGGAGAGACTTTCTATACACCATAATATTCAGGTTGATAACTTGATACTTAGGCATTTACCTGATTAGTCTTGAAGGTTGTGCCTTCAATTTGAGCCTTGATATTTAGGGAAAGAAAATAAATATGTCTGTGTTTAAAAAATAAGTTAATTAACTTCCTTACATGTCATAATGTATTGTCCTTCATTAATTAAAATTAGTTCAGGAAAAAGTCAAAAGAACTATTAATTAACATTACAAGGAACAGTTTATCCAATGAAATATTTAATGAAACATTACAATTTTATCAAAGAGAAACAAAAGTTTCATGTTTTATGCAACCCTAGTACTGTACAGTACTCAGAATGTTAACATCTTATACAGCGCCCGAGGCGAGGAACTTCGTATAGCTTATGTTACCCTAGTAACGTCATGCAGATGTGAAAAATGGCGTTTTGGCATACGAATTAATTAATTAATAGTGTATGCGAAAACAAATTATCTTCATATTTTTCCCCGTGTTCTTCTAATGTTTTAATAGTCAGGTATGGGCGAAAGAATCCCAGCAAGAGGACTGATCGCCCCCCGCCTGGTGCCTGCCTGCATTCCCGAATATAAATATAAATTTAAAAAATAGGTATTCTGCTATTCGGACCGGAGACTAATCCAACATGAAAATCGGTCCAGCAGTTCTCGAGTTATAAGTGTTGTAACAAACCCGACTTTTTTTATAATATAGAATAGACATACATCCATTAGCCAAGCTTTTATTGCTGACTGTACCACACATTCACATGGACACGTAGGGAAACATTTATTTTAAAATTTTTATATGTCGTGGACCCGTTTGTGAAATAAACTATGAATTTTCATTTTTCGAGAACATGGACTTCGTGGACCTTTGGGACTCTAAGCTCTTCAAACTTACAATTTCCTTATGGGCCGGCCACCGAGACACCATGCCTCAAACCGAGGCATGTTCCGGCCGTACCGGGACGTATGGCAACCCTAGCTAATAGTATCTAATTACAGAATTGTTTTTCGTGATCTTGTATGTTTATAAATTTCTTTATTACCTCATATATCTTCGCAACATCTGCTTCGATATCGACAATTAAGTAAAGGAAATTAAAACGGGATTATGAAAATATATACAAGTTATATCTTTATATTTATACTATATATTACTTTATACAACCGCTCACCGGATTTCGAAAAAAAAATTATGGGACCAATCTGTAAGCACCAGCTTTCGAATAAAAAAAGAATCATCAAAATCGGTTCACCCAGTCCAAAGTTCTGAGGTAACAAACATAAAAAAAAAATACAGTCGAATTGAGAACCTCCTCCTTTTTTTGAAGTCGGTTGAAAAAGCGTGGGGTGCTTGATTTCAATTGCTCTCACTTGGAGCATTCGCCTGTCATGTGAAAACAGTGTCTTATGCTAACCCGACCCCTCGCCAGTAAAGGATTATTATTTACTGATCTGAGGGTTACAATAAATAGTATAATGGTCTTATTGTACCATGGTACGATGTAGATCCTATAAAATATAATATAATAAATAAAATACACCTTTTTAGTATCGATAAAATATTTTAATGACCATCGCATTGCGTACCTTAAGAAGCTATCGACCATTTAAGTATCTGGTGCACAATATTTTACGTCAAACCAATTCTTTGAGAACAGTTAACATATTAAATAATTTACACGATAAAGATACTTATTAAAACATGTTTTTAATTAATCAATGACTGTTCTAGGCTTCTCTTGACTAACTAACGCAACCAAACTAATGCAAAATAGTTCGATAACGTCATTCAAACAATATTAAAAATCAATTAAAATGTAATCAAATAAAAGCGGATCTAACATTATATTATTACTTATGTGTATCAACAATAAAACCATTGTTGACAAACATAGGTAGGTACCTAATGGTTTGATAATCGGTTATAATATTGTATTATACCTTTCAGATAAGCAATTTATGAGTAATTAATGTTAATTAACTATTCTTACATAGTTTCATACCGATTGAATATCTAATAATAAAAAACGGCAAACGCGTATGCCTGGCGTGAAATTTTACACCCGTATGCTCGCAACGCACACGTTTTTATATTTTCCATTCTGAAATAATTCCTGCCGTTCGTTTCGTAATCTCGACGATTAGAAAACCGTAGGTAACCATGTACAGTAAGCTGACGGGATCTGAATTCGGGATTTCTGATCAATTTCTGATGGGACTTTTACACACCTGTGTTTTGGGAAATAAGCTCTTTATAGAAAACAGTTGAGATTGAGGGAATTGATTGATTTTGAGGGCCCCCATATAAAAATATGTATATTCAATTGAACACCTTTTTAATAAGCACTGGATCATTAGATCCACTTAGAGCTACATTAAATACATATTTAGGATTAGTACTTTGTGGGATTAAAAATAATCTTGGCAGCATTCAGTCATGAAGGGTTTTTAATTTTAAGTAATGGGCTTAATAACATAAGGTTTAATAATGTTTATTAATGTTTACAAGCACTTGACATTTTTTTTTTCAATATCATGAGTGTATCATAACAACTAAAACAAGATGGCTTAACTGAAAAATAATAACACAGTTGAAGCTAGTTAAAACTAATCTACTAAAATGAATACTACCAAAACGGCCCTGAAATCTCAGAACAATTGGTGACCATACATAATGAGATAATGAGGGAACTCCCCCCAAACCGTTCTCTGCCGCTACCATAGAGTATAAACCACCATGTTATATAGTCTTTGGCCGCTACATACATACATACCTACAGTCACGCTTTTTTCCCAAAGGGGTAGGCGCGAACTAGAGACCGCAATATGCTATGTTTATTTACAACAATAAGGTTGGTGATCACGATAAAGCCGCCTCATGTTTTTCTGTCTGTTTTGTTAGTGTTTTGGCCTTGGTGTACAATATAGAGTATGAAAATAAATAATTATTTCTAGGCCCGGCGCTTCCACTGATAGATAGTCGCCGTTTATGCATTCTCTCGACATGCGGAAACCATCTCAACATATTCTTCTCAATACGAGTCACTACATCGTCTTTGAAACCGCAACGCAACGTGCCCTTATTTAACTATTTCTCATTCTCAATTATCATTCCGAAACTAATTTGGGGTAACTTGGTCGTGGAAACGTGCATTACACAACGTGTTTAGGTATATTTCAATAGTACCTAAACAGCATGTTTATTTTCATAATCTAGGTACCTATCTCTATTATAAAACTGTAAAAGACCTGTAGGTACCTGTACATGAAGATATTTAAAAAGAAACAATAAGGGTTAGAGTACTTATATGTATATGTTAACGGAAATGTATGTAATCCGTTATTGTATACAATTCCTAGGAAATGTATGTAATTCCTAAAATCGCACGGAAATGTGTTAAATAAATTATATTATACTTACACATTACACATTTCCTAGGAAATCTATACATTTCCTAAATAGCAATCGGAAATGTAAAACATTTAAGATATTGGTGGGTACGCGGGGACAGCGGGACGAGGGGAGCGGGATCCGGCGATCGCGGTTAGGTTGGGTTAGGTGTTTTTTTTAATAGATAGTTGCTTTTAGAAGTTTTAATTAGTAAGATAATATGAACATATTATTATTTTACGATATGACTGTTACCCGATTGTCTCAATAAGTGCTATAATAATTTTTTTTTATTAACAACGCGTTTTATTACAGAAAGCATTTACTTTTAAATACATTTCCTAATACGATATTGGAATTATATACAATTCCGAGGAAATTTATACATTTCCTAGGATATCTATGCATTAAATAGTTTATCAAACAATATTTTATACATTTCCTAAATAGTATCGGAATTGTACACATTTCCTAGGATTTGTATACAATTCCTTGATTTCATACATTTCCGGTAACATATATAATAAACGACCGCGAATCCAAAAAAAAGTAATTTCTAAATTTTTTGTTGGTTTTCTGTTTGTTAGGGGGTTGGCATACTGAATAGATTTGAATTTTCAGTGAACTGTTGTATGTAAGTATGCAAAGCATATATATATTCTAACATAAACTGTCGAACATCTTTTTTCAATTATTTTAATGGACCCAGGTATAGAGTTGAACCTCTCTGTGGTATGCGTTCCAATATAAAGAGGGGATCGTTGTTTTTCTCTTTTTCCTAACATTGCTTCTACATCCGCGCGAGCAAGCCGCGGGCACGGGAAAGCTGGTTAAATTAATATGATTGATATTTTATTTTGTAAATAATAAAAGGTCTTGGCTCATAAATAAGAATACCTACTCGGCGAAACTGCTGCCTGTTAGTTGTATTGTGGCCACTAAATTAAGCACGAACGAGGTTAATTAATAAGTACTTCTGGTTATAAACTGCATTACATTTACTAGTGTAAGTAACGCTTACATACTCAGAACAATGCCACGCGAGGCGAAGATATAAAGTAAGCTAGATATAATATGTATAACTAACTTTCCGCCAGTGCAGCGGCTTCAACCGCGTGGTGTTATAAATATCTTCTCCCGTTTTTGCAACATTTTCCATTGATACTCCGCTCCTATTAGTCATAGCGTGATGATATAATATAATATAACCTATAATATAAATATAATATAACCTTCCCCGATAAATTTAATGTGCTATCTAACACTGAAAGAATTTTTCGAATCCGTCCAGTAGTTTCGGACCCTATTCAACAACAAACAATCAAATCTTTCCACTTTATAATATTAGTATAGTTAAGCCAAATAGGTACGTATTCAGTATAACATTATAAACACTGCTAGCAATGAAGTTTGGCTTGGTAGATTTTATGAATGTTGATAAAAAAGTATACACTCATTCATACTGTGTACTGATAATATTTTTGGGTTGCATAGGAACAGCCTCCAATAGGGACGACTTTTAATAATCGTTCGTTGCACCCTGCACAGCCATCATCGCTATTTTTGACTGGCAAATCTTTGTCGCTACTGAATCGAAAATTTTTGAAATTTGTTACGGTTAACCTGTAAGTATAGCGCCTGTAGCGATCACCTATAAATAATAGGATTTCCATATTCGATTCAGATTCGTTAGCGACTACAGCTTAATAAGCTGCGGGTTTTGCGAATTTGTGAGGTTCATGCCGTGTTATCATTGTATATTAGTTTATTTGCTATTACAATTTCACACTATAGGTACTACGTATTATTATTCTTATCTATATATATATTCTTAGGTATTTCATATAATTGAGTTCTAGAACGCGATTACATTACAGGGTATGAAAAAAGCCTTAAATGAACGAATGATTCATGTTCCGGCAACTTGTATACAGGTATACTTATCTGCATAGTTCAATCTAATTGTTATTGAACAAAGACTATATAACTGTATATACTCTATGTTATTGAAGTAATTAAAGATGACTAAGTGGTAACCCTGTTGGAGACCTCAACTGAAATGTAATTATGGTGAAATGCGTAACGAACTTGTTATAGATCTATACAAGTTCAGATTACACAGAATTATAGACGGAAAATACACAGATAGGTACTAATGTCTAAAATAATTTGAAGTGTGATACCGGTTTTCACTGTAACTCCTTTGAGCTTGAATGACACGAGGTTATATAACAAATAAATAATGGTTACTTTTGCACACTGTTATGGAAATCTTTGATCAATTATTATTACCACCATTAAAAGTATATTAAGTATGTTTTAATTGAATACTATTAAACCCGGAATCCGTAGGTAATGCAGTCTGTACCGAAATTCATTGACCCACGTTAATTGTGACCATTTATAAGCACAAACAAGCGTTTTTTCTTAAAAAACTCACTACTTCTTTTATTTCGATTAAGACAAAAATGTTAGAATAGGTAGGTATATGAAGTATATATATATCCATTGTCTAGTAGTAGTTTTTCCCATCTATCCGTCTTCATAAAATCGTGGTAGTTTTAATCAAAACTACGAAGATTACACGGAAGTTTAATATTCATTGGAATCTCGTTAGGATAGCATAAACAAATGACGTCCGGCCAATGAGAAAATCACTTAAAAATATATTATTTCCCAATTAAAACTATAAATATAATTAAAAAATCATTATGGCGCAATAGACCGACGTTATAAAAACCATTTTTGTTTAAAATTTCCAACTTAGTTATCCATTATTACTGTTATTTCTTTTCAGATGTTATCACTTTAGTAGATGAAATTTGGCTGAGTCCTGACCACCAGTTACTCTGTGATAAAACCATTTTTGTGGTAAGTACTACTACTACCATACATAATTAACTTCCAGAAAATATCCATTGAAATCAAGAGTTAAAATGTCTGTCATGTCTATGTTAATGTTCTTGTTTTATATACGATGTTATTGTTATTTATCATTTATTTGATTTTATTTATCATATTATTTGGACTAAAAAACCACAAAAATGGTTAATGCAGTATTTGTTTTTTTTTTAAATTATGGATTGCCATGGGTGCATAAATAAATTAATAAAATAAATTTATTTCGAGCAACAATGACTCATATGTGGAGTTCACAAAAATACATAAAACACGATACAAAGGATTATAAAAAAACATCATAAGGTATGTTTCGCCGATCCTATTGTACTTGAATGACTATGGCAACTACCGAATAATTCAATCAAGGTAATCTGCTATGAGTTAAATTTTGTTGGATAGTTTTGGATTCATTGTAGTGCTTATAAAATATAAAACAACTTATTTAAAATAGTAGGGCTTCAATTCATATGATAAGTAACCTATGTTAATGATCTGGTATAGTTGACGAAAAGACGTTGCAAAGTTTGCCGAACTCTGCCCAGCTAAGTTGTAGTGAAATTTCTCCATATTTATTTTCATTTTTTATTTTCTTAGACCACTTTCAAAAATTTACTGGTTTCGCTAGCTGCCCCGCAGCTACATTTCTACCGTAGGTATGCCCAAAACTCGACAAAAAATATGAAGATTAGATCTAACTATGGAAATTTGCGTTGCGGCTAAGTTCCAACCACGTTAATTTTCGAAAAAAAAAGTGAAAAGCTATTTTTGACGAGATTTATCAAAAGGGAAACCCTATCAAAGTCCCCATATTTTTCAGGTATTTCTGCCTGTAGCCAAAATGTTTGAAATTCTCTCTTTTAAATTCACCTTCAGTTCCTAATTAATGCTAAGCTCGAGTAGCCCTTCTTGTATCATATCACATTCTTCATTTCCATCGACATAATATCTGCATTTTTGATTTTGAAGTCATCATGCAGGGCAATTAAATGTTGAATGTATGTCTGAATATCCTCATCAAGGCAATTCTACCTGTGACAGGTTTGAAAACTGGGAAAATTCACGGCGACTAATATTGTGCTTCATAAATTGCAATTTCCCAAGAAAAGCTAAAATTATACCCTTCGTTTTTATTAAATTGAGGCTGTCCTCTTGTAATTGTAAGTTTATGTCATTACATTTATTGGAAAAATCTGTCAAATACGCGATGTCTGCTTTCAAATTCATATCAGCCTATTGCCGTCCACTGCTGAACCCTCCCTGCCCTGCTCCTGCTGCCTCCCCAAAGAGCGGAGCTTTCAAATTGATCAGATTTAATTATTCCAATCAAAAACTTGCATATTCCATATTTAGTACAAAAATCGATTCCATTCGCAAACGTTATTTCGGGCAAAAATCGATTCCATTCGCAAACGTTATTTCGGGGGCATCAGATGGATCTCCTGCCGTGGTCGGGCGATATTGTGAATGGAATCGATTTTTGTACTGAATATGGAATAAATATGCAAGTTTTTACAAGTAACAGTTGCTGAGTTTCTTAAAATATTATGATCTTCCTACTTTGCTAGTTGAAGTCAAGCCAACATTTTAGTTATTTACTATCGAAACCAGATACATTTTCGTAGACCCCCATTTACGAATTGTGAACCCCAATTTTGTTGGTCACGCCATCGTAGACCCCCGTCGTGTCGGACCACTTTGGGAACTCCTGGTTTATACTTTAGGCGGTAACTTACCGTAATCATCATCGTAGTGGCCTGTGGCAAGTTTTCTATTTACGGTTTGGTGTCACGTCTGATTTGGTAGTCAGCTAAATGCTAGCTAACAAAGGGAACGCAAAAAAATTACATAGTTTCGCTTTATGGTAGGAGCTGAATGACGACCACCTTTTATGTTGGAGTCTGTCGTAACGTAAAGCACATTTGTGTGTGCTCCGATTTTTGCACGTGAGTGCCAGTGTTTTTAAATAAATAATAAATAAATATCCTGGGACATTTTTACACAGCACCATCTAGTCCCAAACTAAGCAGAGCTTGTACTATGGGTACTAGACAATGGATATAATACTTATATACTTTTTTTTTGTAAATACATATTAAATAAATACATTATAATACATAAGAAACACAAACACTTAAGTTCATTACAATAAATGTTTGTGTCTTGTGGGAATCGAACCCACGACATCGTAATCAGCAGTCCGGTACGCGAACCACTAGACCACAGACGTCGTCAAGTTTGTATGGATTTACAGTTGGTATGGATTTTTAATGGTTGGTGTTGCAGTTGTAAGCCTAGAGTCCATGGGCGGTGATGATTACTTACCATCCCGTGGCTCGCCTGCTCATTTGCCGACGTACATCATGAAGGTGAAAATTAAATGAATGGTTTTATATGGTTGAGGCTTTTAAACTAGTATCCGCGAATTTGACTTGTCTAGGAATTTGGTGTCAAATTTTCAATTAATCTGTAAATACACCTAGAGATTGTTTAGAGGAAAAATCATATTTTATTTACCTCTTGCCTCAAGAGGTATCTTGGCTAAACTTGTTCCTTTCCTACATAATGTAATTAAAGAACCCGAATTTGTCATAATTTTTTGTCATAACAAAAATTTTGACAAAAACGGGTTCTTTAATTACATTATGTTGCGGCAAGTAATTTGGTAACATTCAAAACACTTTACATACACAATTTATTATTTTATATTACTGAATAGTGCAATTATTTTGTAGTATATAAATAAGAATATGATTTTTGTATAAAATGCCAAATTTAAAATTAAGTTTAACCACGTATTTATTATTTTATATTACTGAATAGTGCAATTATTTTGTAGTATATAAATAAGAATATGATTTTTGTATAAAATGCCAAATTTAAAATTAAGTTTAACCACGTATTGATGTTGTGCATAGCCAATAATTTTATCATTAAAAGACAAAACACGGTTGGGTTTGCATTGTACTTCAGGGGGAAAGGTCGCTCGCTGCATATACATATAAAAGATAAATATATGTGGTACACATTATCATCCCCCTGTGTTTAATCACTGCTGGACGTAGACCTCGAATAAACGCCATATGACTAGAGATCGGTAATGTACGTATGGGCGGGAAAAAAAGGAAAACACCTGGCATTTTGGGCATAAATTTATTTATGCCCGAATAACGGACGATAATAATAACATCCCGACCGAATAATTGACGACGTCTGTGGTCTAGTGGTTTGAGATTGAGACTGCTGATCACGAGGTCTGGGTTCGATTCCCACAGGACACAAATATTTATGTGATTACTAAGTATTTGTATTTGTCTCGGTTTTGTCTATAAAATATTAAGTGTGTATTTATAAAAAAAGTTTATAAGTATTATATTCGTTGTCCCATACCCATAATATATTGTACCCATAATACAGGTTCTGCTTGGTTTAGGAATAGATTGTGCTGTGTAAAAATAAAAAAAAAATTAACTTAAATAAATAAGTAATTTATTTTCATGTGGAGTAAGTCATTATTAAAGGGACATAAGAGAAATAGCTAGTCATTGAACTAAAATAAAATCATTGTAGATTTTTAACACAAAAATATTCATTTGTTGTGGACGCTAAATGTTTGTTTACTTAAATTTAAAGTGTGCAATATTGATAGTCTTTAACCATATTTGGTGCTAAAATTGTTATAAAGTCAAATAATATTCAGTCTATTAGATCTGTGTTATTTTGATAAAACAACATGATTATTATTTCAACTGGCACATAATATTTTGTAAGTTAAGTACTATAGTTAGTAAATATTTTGGGATAAATATGAACAAAGTTGTAATAAGTCATATCTTACATTGCCGTTAATTACAATCACATTTGTTGACATTTTTAATTTTCAAACACCAGAAAAATAACAATATTGACGACATCTGTGGTCTAGTGGTTCGAGTACCGGACTGCTGATCACTGATTCATGCTGATTTGGGACTAGATGGTACAGCACCATCTAGTCCCAAATAAAAAAAAATGACCAAAAAATATTTATATTTATTTATTTATTTATAAATATTAACCTACAAATAAAAATGTATATTTTATGACACCAATATAAACAACATTATAAATATTCCAACAATTACCGCATATTTATAATCACAGTAAATGGGTTGTGCAACATATTAAAACGTGGCGGTAATATTCAATTTACTGCAGTTACTGGTTCGTTAGATGAATAAAAACAAATATATTTCATAAAACTAACTAACTAAGAACATAATAAACTAGCTGTTCCCCGCGGCGTTACTCGCGTTTCTCCATTTTTAACCAATCCCGTGGGAATTTCCCAAATTCCTTGTTTTAGTGGATGCCTACGTCATAATTTCTATCTGTGTGCGAAATTTCAGACCAATCCGTTCAGTGGTTTGAGCTGTGCGATACATCAGTTAATCACGTTTTCCTTTCAAATTAACTAAAAAATAATCTAAAATTAAACGTAAGTATACCTAAATTAGTTTCACTACTTAAGTTAAAATGCCCTGAAAAACGTTCAAGAGCAGGATTTTATCACGCAATTATGGGCATTATTCGGATTATTCCCAATATACCCAATATACCATAAATTCCTGAGCAATTGCCCATCTCTACACATGATTCTAAGACGTGTAAAAGAACAAGCACAACAATGTTATCCTCTTTTTTCAATAATCGGGCGCCTTTATTAATTTTAGGGTCTGTTTCACCATGTAAATTACACTTTCGTATGTCAAATTGTAATACAAATTTGACATAAGGAAGCATTACTTTACGCTTAGCGTCGTCTCTGAATATTAGCCTAAATGATAAAAGCACCAGCTCCTAGTAAGTTCCCGTTAAATTCACCAGGCAACTGCCTACTTGGCAGTAGCATGGTGAAACAGGAACAAAATTAATAAAGGCGCCCGATTATTGAAAAAAGAGGATAACATGATTGTGCTTGTTCTTTTACACATCGATACGAAGTGGCATTAAGACACCTTGTACCTTAAGGCCGGAACAAATTAAGCAGTTTACACTTAGGTCGAGGGTCAAATATGATTATAATGTTAAGCGCAAAATGACATTTGCGTGACGTGACCGTGTGACGCAGAGAGTTTGTAAAGACGGTGGCGCGATGGCCGGTCGGCGGCAGCTCGCGCGCATGTCAGTCCGTGTCCGCCGCGCCGGTGGACGCCAACACCTGCGCGTGCACATACATCAACAACGCGAAAGTCGACCTGCTTGCTTTTTATTATTTGTATTCACGCGGTGTACATAACAGGCACACTCCTATAGAAAGGACAGTATCGTCCTTTCGTTCTTCCACGCCCGGTTTACTGAACATCCGTACACGTAAGTGTTATCAATAGTTTAAGATATGAATGAATAAATACATTTAAGTTTTATTGACTTAGTCATTGATCTCGTCAGAATACTTAGGATAATCCCACACCAGTAAAAACCAGGTACCTTATTTTTTAATATTTTCTATCATACATTTTAACCTTTTTCTCATAAAGGTAGGTAGAGAATACAGAACGCTGCTTTTAATCATACCTTTATTTATTTATGCTCGTTTGAAGGAAAAAAGTTAACCGTAAATTAGTAGAACAGTTTTAATTGCAATTTATGACGTGACAAACGATCGAGGATTTATTTTTGTGTTATCGTCAGTTTAACGTGCCCACGTTATTGCAAGTGATTAAGAATTTAAGATAAACGATATTGATCTCATGAAACGATATCGATTATCTACTGTGTTGTTATTATATCTGCAACACCCTAAGTTTGTCTGGTAGAAAATGTCTAATGGCATTAAGACCACCTTTGTGGCCGCAGCAGCCGCAGTGCATAAAGTTTAATAAATAAATAAATATAAAATTGATAAATTTCATTTTAAGGCAAAAAATTGCCGTAAACAATATATTAACATTTTGAATAGGACAAGAGAAATAGTTCTAAGCACAAGTTTTTAGTTAAAAACACAAACAATTAGTATTTCAAAAGCAGTGACAAGTTATTAATTCTGAATGCATAGCATGTCGTTAAGAGTTTTTTTACTGGTAAATAATTTAAATTTCCCGGTTGGTTCTATAAATAAAAAATAGTCTTCATACCAACGTTCGTTGAATGTATAGTTTCGCATCTCGTTTCAGGCAAAATGTAGACTTCATAGATGATGCAATTAACATTAGCTTCCTGGTTTAAAGCAACTCGAGTACATTTTAAATGTATTTGTGTTACACACCTGAATACTGGTTTTATAATTTTTACTGCAGAAACGTTATAGCAAGATGATACTGTTTAAATTTAGAGTAGTTGATACGACAAAAATGAATAAAATGTGAATTTCAACATTAGTTTCGTAGATATTTGGAAAGCAAATTACAAAAATCCAAGAACTAAGTAGAACAAAATCGCAAAGATGACGTGACGTCTAAATAGTAAACACAAGACCGACCAGTTTTTGGCAAACTGAACTGTCGGCCTAATTTGTTGTAGCTTGGATCGCGTTGAGTGCTAAACTGTTCTGTTATTGTTCCATCATAAGTTACATAATAAACTGACAAGATTTCACGAGGTTCCTATCTAATTGATCATCGCTGCATATCGATGAATTTACGCAACACTGCGTTCGCGTCGCGTCGCCTTCTTCTGCGAGGTTTGAATCGTTTCACGAACAAGCTGTTCTAATGTCTTATATTTTTCACCTTTCTTACACCTATGAAACTCACTACGTTAATTTGTTTTCTATTCGTTGATTTTTAGGGTTCTGTGCAAACCACTGGTGGGCCTTCCCCAACGCCTTCCATTGATTTCTGTGAAGTGCTATATATTTATTACAAGACCCGTGCGCAGCTTCGCCTGAGTATCCCGGTAAATAAAAAAAACATATACACACAAACCTTGCCCTGACAATAATGAACGCAACAAAAAAATAATTGTGCAATTTGATGCAGTTGTTCGGAAGTTATGCGCCTACAAACATTTTGGCGATTCATTTTTATATAATAAAATGAACATGTCATTTTTACCCGACGACACGGCAAAAACCCGAATTAATTGTTTTATATTAGGCAGTCTATGTATCTTCCTATTTACGTATGTTCCACTACAGCACCTAAATTACTCATCTGATTTTGATGAATGAGGTGTCAATCGATTTGTTATTATAGTCCCGGTAACAATGGCTACCTAATACATAAACAAAATCAATACGATGAAAGTTACAAGCAAAAAAAAGCGTTTTTTTTTTTCAATTTTTTTGCTATCATATCGAGTGGTATATTAAACGAAAGAGGAGAAAATTCTGAGTTTAGAAATGCCTATACTAATATAATCAAATGGTAAAATTAGTGAGTTTGTTAGTTTTTCATTTTTCGAGGTTCTGAGTTGGTATATATAGGGGTAATCTCTGAAATTAATGATGCGATTCTGATAATAATTGAATTAAACGATAACTATATTATGTCCGAGTACCTACTATAGGCTATAAATTATATACATGTCGTGTTTTTAACCTAAGCTATCACGGTTTATGTCTAACTAGTAAGAATAAAATGCTGTTTTGAACACCATATTTCTTCCCATATACCTAGGTCGAAATTTCAAAAACGCTTGAACAAGTGTTTATCAACAAAGTTCTTCAATCTTCAAGACTCCCATTTAAATTTTCATCCCCTATGTCAACCCTTTCAAGCCTTTTTTCTCTCCAAAACGTAGCATATAAGTATCGGTGCCCTAGGTCTAATCTGATCATCAAGCCATTAATCATCCCACTGCTGCGTACGGGTGTCCTCTCAAAATGAGAGGGGTTAGGCTATAGTCCACCACGCTGGCCTAGTGCGGGCTATCTTTATCTATGCTAAAATTTATCAAAACCGTTGAGCCGTATTGACGTAAAAACGGAACATTATACAAGGTTTCACTTAAGGTCAAAAATAAAAAGACCTAGGTCATTAATGTAGAAAATGATCGGTTATAACAGATGTGTTTGGGCGCGCAGTGTATTGCTAAAAACGCGATTATAACGCTCCGCGGTGAACGATATCGCGCGCGCGATCCGAAATAAATGAAATGATGATTTTTTTATTATAAATCTAATTTGGGTAGATGTAAATAATGTTTTTTTACACGTTCAAGTAAAAAAAACTGCAGAAAAAATTGAAAAATTTGATGAAAAAAGTTACGGTAAATTTCAATGGGGTCCAGAATCATGTACTGAACTTATGGTATTCGGATGTGCGTAGATGTCCCTTCCACCTTGTATAGCTACATACAAACATGTCGCCTGTGACACAGGTTTATTCGTGTGTGTCAGAATGGCTGGTTGCCTGTGGCTTTGGTCTATGAGAGTTGATTAGAAAATTGCTACATAATTGCTTATATTTGCTACATTTAATAAATAATTGCTACATACTATATATATTTAGAAATAACATATTTTTTTTGTACAGCCATCCTGACGTTTGGTTGGCTGGTCGCCTCCTAGTTTAAAGCCAAGCATGCAGAGTTTCCCGAAATGTATTGTGTCAATAATTGCTACATATTTGCTTCATTTATCTAATTTAGTTGTATCTTCAAACATATGTTAAATAAAGGATGTAGCAATTATTTTAATTATCCCAAGGAAAAGTGCCTGATAAAACAATTAAGGCAAATACTTGGTTATGTTGAATCGGTTTAATCGTTTAGGCTCTGGTAACAGCGTAAGTAATGCGATTCTTGCGTTAAAAAAAAATATGTACCTACCCTCAATAATCCAATAATTTGCTCTTCGAGTGGCACAACGAACTTTCTTCCCCTCTTCATCGTCACAAACACCAAAACCACTGATTATATAATAGTTACCCAAAACACGAATTAAAAATTGTTTCTATAGGTAGGTACTTGTTCCTTATAATAACATAGATCTATTTAAATTGTCGAATAAAATTAAATAAGCCTAGACTGTGATTCCAATACGATATCTGCACAAGCAATGACTAAGAATAATTGTTATAATGATAATTATTGGATTATTGAGGGTAGGTACATATTTTTTTTTAACGCAAGAATCGCATTACTTACGCTGTTACCAGAGCCTAAACGATTAAACCGATTCAACATAACCAAGTATTTGCCTTAATTGTTTTATCAGGCACTTTTCCTTGGGATAATTAAAATAATTGCTACATCCTTTATTTAACATATGTTTGAAGATACAACTAAATTAGATAAATGAAGCAAATATGTAGCAATTATTGACACAATACATTTCGGGAAACTCTGCATGCTTGGCTTTAAACTAGGAGGCGACCAGCCAACCAAACGTCAGGATGGCTGTACAAAAAAAATATGTTATTTCTAAATATATATAGTATGTAGCAATTATTAATTAAATGTAGCAAATATAAGCAATTATGTAGCAATTTTCTAATCAACTCTCATAGACCAAAGCCACAGGCAACCAGCCATTCTGACACACACGTTTATTCTAGTACATGCTCCATAATTATAATGTTGTACTTTTAAATTTCTTAAATGTTATTGAATATTTGTAAATTTAATGTGGGGATGAAAGTTTGTATGAAACTTTGTCAATTTTAAACCGATCGGGCTGAGACTTTGCATACATATAGCTACTATGACGTAGGCATCCCCTAAGAAGGATTTTGATAAATTCCACCCCTAAGGGGATAAAATAGGGATGAAAGTTTGTATAAATCTTCTTAGATTTTCGACTGATTGAACTGAAATTAAAGATTGGAGCTACTATGATAAAGACGTCCGCTTAAATAGGATTTTGATAAATTCAACCCCCATGGGGATAAAATAAGGGATTATGGAGGATGTAAATGTATTAGTTTGTTTGAGTTTTTTACACACACAAAACATAATTAAAGCCGCAAAAAATATACCTAATTAATAATAATACTTTTTAACGCGAGCGAAGCCGCGGGCAAAATATTCAATAAATTTTGACCTATGTAGGGGTGAAATAGGGGATGAAAGGTTCATATGGAACAAAGTAACTATTCCACGCGGACGAAGTCGCGGGCAAAAAGCTAGTTATATTTATAATAACACCTTCTCAAATAAATGCATTATTTAATAATGCATACAAAATTTGGTTAGGTACCATAACAAAAGTTAAAGTGAGCTTACTTAAACAATGGACATACGCTGTCGTGGACTTTTTTTAGACCTTTAACGTAACGACCGCAGCGCAAAGGAAGATCTCAAAAGGAATAAATAATATTCCCCCGTTTTTACAACATTTTTCATTACTACTCCGCTTTTATTGGTCATAGCGTGGTGGTATATAGCCTTCCTTGATAAATGGGGTATATTAATATAATTTTTCAAATCGGACCAGGAGACTAGCGCGTTCAAATAAACATACAATGTCTTCAGTATCTAGATTTGGAAATGCGCCCTTAATTCATTAAAGAAAGAACCAAATCGGTCCAGCTGCTTAGAAGGAATTAGGTTAGAAAAAAAATATGTCTAAAAAAAACTATTTTTGTTGTTTTTATTAAGTATATCATGTAGGTATTGTGGCTAGTATTTACAATGTGTTATTTATAAAATAAGTATATCTACATGATGAAAACAGCATTTTACACGAAGCAACTGCCATCAAACCTTCTCGTCCCAATTTCTGGACATTAAACTGGTTGCCAGGCTTCAAGTCTAAGACTACTAATGATTGCCATAGTTTACCACATGAGAAGCGGTATAAATGGTATAATCGAGTTACGGCCGGAATCAATAATCTTTCGACTGTCTCATCTACTTGAGATCAAAGACATAAGCTCCATAATAGAAGTAAAGTCTCATTTCTATCTCGAGTTGGCTAAATAATTGGTTCCGTCGTCAGAAGTACGTAGGTAGGGGTTTCGATGGGTTAAATGGTCATCCTTAGACTGACAGCGAAACGCGAGTTATACGGTATCTTTATTAATCTACACTTATATTATAAAGTTGAAGAGTTTGTTTGTTTGGTTGTTTGAACGCGCTAATCTCAGGAACTACTGGTCCGATTTGAAAATTTCTATCAGTTTTAGATCCCGTTCATCGAGGGAGGCTATATGTTTAATATATCATCACGCCACGACCAATAGGAGCGGAGTATCAATAAAAAATGGGGGGAAAAACAACTTTTACGGGAACGAAGTCGCGGGCAAAGGCTAGTAGATAATAATCCCGTAATATCAGTCATGGCTTCGTTGATTTGTTTTGTTTATAAATCAAAATACTGTGACATTCACCTGTCATGAAAATAATATCGTGTGCATCGTATTCTGAAATAACCCGACAGGTTAGGACGTCTATTTATTTTACCTTATTTTTATCTTGTATAATTATCGCGCGATAATGATTTATTTTTGTGCTGGTATTGGTTATACCGAATGCGATATTGATGATGCGGAACCTTATTTTTCAAAGGGTCATGGAACAAGTTTGTGCGTCATCTGCAATCAGGTATAATTATTGTCATAAGGAAAATAAGCTCCATTTATAAACCCAGGTAGTTTATACCTTCATCTATCCATAGGTAAGGAATGTTTACATTTACAATTATTGCATACAATTATCCAATATAATCAGCGCGATTGCTTGTTGGTTATTATTACGGTCAATCATATTTCCAGACCTTTCAGTTGTGTAGAACGTTCGTAAGCGTAACGTAAATTCCGAATAAATTTTCAACATCAGGCACCGAGGTGGAACTTAAATTTGTAAATGATCATGTTTGTTATAAAATTTTAAAAATCAACTCATAATTTCTCATTATTTCATATATATTATTTAATGTGAGCGAATACTATGTACGATATATCCATAAATATAACGCAATAATTAAAAATGGCGGGATGGTTGTCGAATAGAGTACTGTGTGGTGCGTACGAGTTTGTGGCAGTGGGTCAGTGGTACCGCAGGGCGCGGGCGCGGACGTCTGGCGCAACACCCTTACGTAAAACCTGCGGACTACGGACCGAGGCTTGGTGAAAGTTGTGACTGCTTCATAGAACACTCGAGACGAAATCGTTTACGGTCCCCTTGCCATGTGCAAACGGATTTTCCTTCGATAAGGATAGATTAAAATGTAAAATTTATAATGAAATAATTCGTTGATTGGCATCAAAAATGAAATAAAAATTAATACAAATATTATTTTTTATTTACCTAATAACTGCAACTATTATTATCATCGTAATATACATATAATTGTTATCATAGGTACCTAGGTAATTCTTAGTTTGCCAACGTTGCAAAACATAAACAGCTAATAATAAAAAAAATTGCAAAGAAGCTAATCCTTGAATAATAAATACTTATTTTTTTTTTTTATAAAATCCGACATTTGATTAAAAGTGTGCGATTTTTTTTATGCGTCAAGATACCAACTGGAGGTAATCAATTGGTCACACACACACCTCTAATGAGTAATTTATAATTAAGTATTTATTATGAAAATATTACTACTATTTAATGAAATCATGTAAGTATAAAATTAAAAACTTATGTAACAGCTTGTGTTACACTTACAAAAAGGTAATTGGGCTCAAGTGTAGGTGAGTGTAAGTGAATTGCCGTGAAGAGCAGGTCAAGGTCGGCTACAATAGGCGGTTGTGCAATGGCCGCTTGCAGCTCACTCTGTGTCGAGTCATCTCGTACTTTTCAGCCACTACCGGCTCGCACAGCCGCGAAAAGTGTACATAATGCGATTTATTTATTTCACGGTCATGATTTATAATGACCAACAACTAACCTTGCCACCTGCCCTACCCGATTACTACACAAGCCCAGAGTAGATACGTTGCGGTGTTGTTGACGTCTTTTGCATCTAATTTCCCTTGATTGTTTGCTTTAATAGGAAACTTAAACGATAAAGTTGACAAAACTATCACTTTGATTCATAGCAACTTTGTATCAACAAGGTCTAGAATTTCGTTACTGCAACAGAAGCGTACAATTCACGGAACGTGACGACAATCCAAAAACATATTCAGACGTGAGGTTTAGAAACAAACCTACGTGCCAATATAACTTCCGACCGTGAGCGGGCAAGTACTGATTAGAATCGCACCAGGATTGTGTATGATATTGATAAAGCCAATGTAATTAAACTAACTTAAATAATTATACAAAACTAGATTTTCGCCAGCAGCTTTGCCCACGTGGTCTTATAAATTATGCCGTGGTCTTATAATTAGCCTATGTTACTCAAGAAAGACGTCGCTTCCTAACGGTGAAAGAATTCTTGAAATCGGTCCAGTAGTTTTTGAGTCTACTCATTCAAAGATTTATTGCATACTAAGTTATAAAAATACAAATCTTTTCTCTATACATTATTAGTATAAAATAAATTGCATGTAAATAGGACAAGGTCCAATCTACCAAGACGAAGACTGATACTTATTTTATGGATCAGTATGTCAGACTAAGTATCCGGTGCGACCGGCAACCGTACAAACAGGTATACTCAAGTGGTTAGCCCCCCTTTTCTCAGCTCAGTGATGATGTATGTGATACAACTATGGAATAACCAGCCATTCCGTATTATTATACGAAATCTTTAGTCAGAAATACTCGTTCTTTAGATTTTAAGTATGTATCTCTTTTCATCCTTGTTATCTTTCGACTTATTGACGGTATATCTGTTACATCCCAAGCAGAACATTAGGGAAAGTTACATCCATAAACAAGCTATTATACAGCCAAAGGCTGTTATGTAGCTGTCCTAGAGGGTAAAATTATTCTTGAGGCTGTATAAGGGGTGATCTCTTACATTGTTAAACAGCACAGCTGGCTAATGGATATATAACGGAGAGTAAAACAGCTTGTAATCTTAGCATAGAAAATGCTTAAAAAAATACAAAAAGACAGCTATATGCTTTATAGTAGAACTTGAAATAACTCTTATACAGGATATACAGTTCTTGTACAGCTAGTATAACAGCCCCGAGTTCTCAAAAATTCTGTTGTCCAGCGCTGATACAGCTATGTGTTACGGAACGGAAGCCCTATATTATCATAATTATCATAAAAATAAACGCTGTGGTTGTTGAAACGATCAAAGAAATTCAGGTTTAAAATCATTATCTTAAAGTTCAAAGTACCTATGTACCAATAGGTTTCTCCTGTTTGATGAAATACATAAATTACTGCCAAGTGCTACTCCCCAAAAAAATATATTTTCTATCAAGGATATGGGTCAGTAGACCAACAATCATCACCTATTAAACAAATAAATGAATGAACAACTCATTTTTAAAATAAATCTACTAGATTATAAAAGATGAACTTTAAGGTTCTTAAAAAATAATTTGAATTTGGAGCTCAATACTATTATTCCAATTTTCCATTCTCAATACTATCATTATCACTATTTTTTATAGAAAAAAGAAATTGCGAAATAAAAAGAAAATGGAAGAAATGCCAGGTACGATATTTAACAGTAATTCTAAACAAAGTACCTTATCCAGGTTTTGCATTATTTTTCAATTACACAATTTAAGTAAGCTTACATTTAAATAAGTTTACGCGATTACCTCGTATCTTTCCAGTTGACCTCTCATTGTATAGGCTAATGGTCAGCTTGAAAGATGTAGCCGTGTAATATAAACTTATATGTCTACTTGTATAGGTATAGTACAATGACCTTTTGAATTCTGTACGTATGTTAAGTATACGTAGTATAGTATATCACCTAAAATTTGAATTGAATATACCACAATAAAAATGTGTGTGAGAAATTTAATTGAAATAATTACTTAAAAGCAAAGCACAGCTCTAATGGTTTGAAATTCCTTTTCACAAATGCCGCCCAATACGACACAGGCATTATTCACATCGACTGCTTCTATTAGAAAATAAATAAAAAGTTGAAATGTGTAAAATAGTTTTGAAAAGCTGGGTACTCACTTAGCATTGTTGCATGTAACGTATCAGATACTGTATCAACCTGCAAGTGGGTACGGCTCGTCCACAGTCCACCGCGTATCTAGCTACGAGCTGCCGGAGCCGCCTTTGTGTTCGCAGTGATACCGCCACTCGGCGGGTCACTGCGAGCTTACAGCGCTCCACGCGCGAGCGGCTCGCAGCGGGCTCGTAGCTACGTACGTACTCACTTGATACCGTATCTGTACGCCAACCATGAGTTCTATCGAATGGCTTTCGATAGGTTTTTTACGTATCGAAACGCTGTAATCTCATAGCAGATTTTAGTTCCTTACGTAGCCGCTAGAGGCGCTGCGAGGATTTTCCATACAAATATTTTACGGAGTCGCTAGCGAGTCTAGTGAGAAAAACTCATGGTCGAGGCACTGATACATTACATGCTACACTGCTAAGTGAGTACCCAGCTAAACAATGTGAAGTAATTTGTAACAGTAGGTATGTAAATCGTGTAATCCAAAATCATTAAGTAGGTTGACACTATCCTAGACCTTGTCCTATTGCCGATTTCGAACAAGGTCACAGCGGCTGTTTTCATCATCATCTTATAATATTTTCCAAAATAAACTAGTAAAGTAAGATTGATTAGAGGGTTAGATTGAATATAATTAAAACTTCTTGGAGGTTTTCTAGCAGATAGATTTGTTGTTTCGTGGGCGTCAATGCGTAAATCTCTTGGGTTTCAAGTATCTCCTTAGCTATCGGCGATGTACTGGTTCGTTACAATGTAATAATAATCAACCCATATACTGTCCCACTGCTGGGCACGGGTGTCCTCTCAGTATGTGAGGAATTAGGCTATAGTCCACCACGCTAGCCTTATGCGAGTTGGCAGACTTCACATGCCGTCAAGAAAATCTCAGGCATGCAGGATTCTTCACGATGTTTTCCTTCACCGTTAAAGCGAGTGATAATTACGCACATGATTTCGAAAAGTCAGAGGTGCGTGCCTTGGATTCGAACTCGAGACCTTTGACTTGGCAATCCAGTGGTCATACCCCTAGGCTCAGGTTAGGCTCTATCAGTCGTTACAATGTATTTATTAAAAATCTTCTGTTTGTTTCAGATTTAATTAGAAGATAGAGAAACATACCCAAAGATGGCAACTATATATAATTGGTACAGAGACCTAATGGACAACAGAAGTGGTGAGTACCTAATATCTAATATTTATCATAAAATAATTATCTTATTCATAATTATTTCTCATGGTACTTAACAGCAATATTTACAGTGATGACAATGTTCAACTTCTAATTATCTTGGTGTTACCGGGTAGGTACATACTTGGTAGCTTTAAATGTAGAAGGGAGGAGCACTGCTGCCTGAGTTACAGATATTAATGTATGTAGTTGAGACACAGATGTCTTATCGATTTATTACTCGTAGATTCATCTTTTTAAGGAACACACAATAAAATGTATTTAAATTAGAAGAAATAATTAATAATATTATTATTATAGTAAGCAGAATATGAGATTAGGGATGCATACGATCGGTCGCTAATAAAGTTAATTATGTACTTGATCGAAACGTGTAAAGAATTTACTAATTTATTCATTTTAAATTGTAATGATTTTAAAATATTCATGAGATCTTTGCTTTTTGACCTTTTGTCAATGTATAAGCATAGTTACTATTTTTGGTAAATGTTACTGTCATAGTGTTATATAATAATTAACATGAGTCAAAATTAAATTGTTAAACAAATCCTGCCTGGAATGTAAAATAACGCTCACCGATCGCGTTTAGTTGAGTCTAAGAGTTTGCTCAATACATTGCATAAGAACTGCGGAACGATTCACACTCAGACGCAACCCCACTCTGCCGTTTCGTTACCTCCTCCGGCAGAAGTTATGTCAACTGCGCCAGCGGCCGGCCTCAAAAGCTAAGTCTCGGTCGCTGAGCTACATACATAAATCTGGGAAATACAAAGAATCCATTTATGTACGAGACCTTGCGCGAATCGTTCGCCTACTTTATTGGAATTGCATATTATATACTTATTGATATTTTAAGTTATTATTTCGCTATTTTTACGTTACGAGTGACACAGTTATGTACATGTTAGGCTTTCCGTTACGAATTACAAGGTAAAGAAAATAATGAAATAAATGTAATACGTTCGTTAGGACGATTATAGGATAAACAATAAGTAGATAGGTACATTATAGTTTGATAAGGTTTATTTTACGTATTACTGAAGAGGCTTACTTTAGGCCAGAGCTTCGAAGGGCTGTAAAATACACAAACTGCCCCCTAGGTAATATTACACAATAGACATACGTAGTGTTAATAAAAAACCGTGCTTTACAAAAAAGTGCGGAGAAGTGCGAGTCTTACTCGCACACCGTAGCTTCCGTACAATCGAGTCTGAAAGATCTTAGATTTTTAGAATCGTTGTGCTCACTATATCATATATAAATGTTATGGAGGTTTCACGTCATAATTCTTCATTAAATGAGTAAGGTAGAAAAGCCTACTTTTAAACTATATCACAATCAGAATGCATTTATTTATCTGTACTATAACATGTCACTATAAATCTCATTTTACAAAATAGAGAGGTACGTGTTAAATTTTGTCTCTTAAAAACCTATCCTAGCCGTTTTCTCATATTACTTGTGTTTATATGTATAAATCTTATTGAGGATAATGATGAAGCAATGGGGATTAGCCCTAGTGATTAGCCGCTTATTACTTATGAGTGACGCTACGGTCATGATAGCCCACGCTGTCGGAAGGAGGCAGTAATTTGAATAAAAGTGGCATGTTCCTATGTTTTTATTGATATATTAAATTTCACCTATTCTAGTAATGAAAAGAAAGGGATTGTGTTACCCGTAGCGTGTGTACGCCACGGGCCTATCAAGGGGCAAATATCAGCCTATCGAGGGGCTACAAGAACAAGTTGTAGCCCCTTGATAGGCTGATATTTAAGGCGTTCAATTATGTCACCGACTACCGTCATCTACCAACATTGAATCCTTTCGTGGAATAATACATCATTGCCATTGGGATTCAAATAATTGCCCTTCCTGGAATACCAAATACGTAGATCTAAGGTCCCTTTTTGCTGTAAAAAATTAGTTTCTACTTGATATTTCCACGCACTCCTGAGAAAATAGTGCTGACATACGGAGAGATGGACGGACGACCAAGTAATGCTAAAAGAGTTCCTATTTCCTTTTGAGGTACGGATCCCTAAAAATAAACAAAAAAGTATAACATTCCAGACATTATTTGACATTTTAAGACTGAACTTTATGCATGAGCCTACATATTCAAAGGTTACTAGATTTTTTGTCATGAGGATTGGTATTATACAAAATAGCGACACGAAAAATAAAATTATTTCCGATGAGCGAATAATGCGTATTTTTGAATAATTGAATACCCCACTGCCTTGGCTGTATGGCCGTGGTAAGCATTAGTTAGGTACATAATTTAAACAAAAGTGCATGTTAATATAACACGTTTCGTTCGAAATGATTTATTATATTAAAAAATAGAAGTCTGCTTAATTAAAGGATTTTAATACAGCTACGGGGACACTAAATATTTATACAAGATGTATTTGATTAACCAAAAATTCATTTAAAAAAGTCGAACGTAACCCCAAATTTTTGTTATCAGCCACTAATGCTTAATAGGGATGTTACAGATACAGATGCTTGCTAGATTTATTGATGAAGAGTCAAGTAAAAGTGACTCAAGTTCAATCTTTTTAACCACATATAATGTCATTGGGCGAACGAAACAAATTATATATCGGGATTAAAAACACAGTATACAGATATAAAGTTGTCTTAAACCACAATTGGCCGTTTTTTATCTTGGGAAATTTCATACTAAGGCATATTTGGAACGTACTTATTTACAGATTAATACCCAGTGTCTAGATATGCTTTTTATCAACCGATAAGCATGACTAATATATTATTATGTGTAAGTTTATGACCAATGATGATCGAGCCAAACAGCTATCTTTCGGGAATCTGTCACATTCGATTGATAACGAACCTCTTCAAAGTTTAACAACCGACATTCTATTCTGATATGGTTTTTTAAATAGTAATAATCGAAATTTTATAAACGACTATACTGAAACATTGGTTACTATAATATATACTCGTAATATAGTCAGCATGAAAAATCACAAGTTTTATACCTAAACACACAAGGATTTTTTTACTGTATGCACTTCTAATATTTACACAGTTTATAACCAAAGTACACGTTTTCTTAAGCAAATGTACGCCCGTACGTATGTAGTAATACTTATTGATTTTCCAAGGCATTTTGCTGCATTATTTACTGAGCTCTAACTGGAAGTGTTCGAAGTTTCCTTATAATAGATAAATAAATGTAATATAATTATAAATCTTGTCCCTTTATTTATTTATGAACTAACTGTTAGGATAACTATGAATAGGATTAAGATTTATTTCTAAGGAATAACTTATCAGCTCTCGTGCATATCACTCGATCGCGTGCATGATAAAATAATAAGACTGAGAAATAGCTTAACGTTGCATTTGATAATAAAAACTGAGTGAAAATCACGTGTCTCCGTCTCACCGCTGTTTATCTTTAACTCAATATAACATACCATACCGTCCCGCATGTATTCCCCGAATGGTTAGGCAGAGGTGTACTAATGTACACCTACATTTCGCCGGTATGTTTTGTTTATGTCCCATGTAATAGGGGGCGAGGCTATTGCTATCCACCGGGCACAAATCCAGACTCCGAGCTGCTACTGGGAATTTCACAAAAAAACTCAACAACACTACTCGACCCGGGATTTGAACCCAGGATCTCTAGCGTAGCACTCGCGCTTGGGACTAGACCAACAAGGCACACCTTTAACTCATTCCTTACTTTAATCTGTTATTTTTTATCAATTTCTAGATCCCCGCGTTAAGGATTGGCCGATGATGTCATCACCATGGCCCACGTTGGCGGCATGCCTGTGTTTCGCTTACTGTTCGCGGGAGCTGGGCCCGCGGCTCATGGCAAACCGCAAACCCTTCGAGCTTCGACGCGTGCTAGTCATCTATAACCTTGCACAAACACTATTCAGTGCCTGGATATTCTATGAAGTAAGTGCTGTTGTTATGCTGTGACGGGGTAAATAGCCTGTTCATAGGGCGGTACACGCACGACATCGACAGGCCAATGAACTTAGAAACGAGTTGATTGGTACTAGAAATAAACCTCGTCACGCAAGGAATGTATTAAGGTTGCACACAATTAGGACGTCATCAACTCTTAAAAACACATTGATTTAGAAAAATTAGTTGCTCTTATATTGTTGTGGGTAAACAAACAAAACTATTTTTAGTTTAAATTTAAATACTGGTCCCAAGCAAGCATTTGTGTACGTTATGATTTTATTGTACACATTTAATTGAATTTAATCTAGAAATAGCATGATTGTGAAAAGAATCCCTTAGCCTAAAGCGTTTGATACATATCAAGGATTACTATCTTCCAATATATAAAATTCTCGTGTCGCGGTGTTTGTTGCCAAACTCCTGCGAAAAGGCTGGACCGATATGAAAATTTGTGTTCATATCGGGTAGGTCTGAGAACCGGCCAACATCTATTTTTCATACCCCTAAATGATAAGGGTGACCCACCCCTATATGGCATAACAACGTTTGCCGGGGCAGCTAGTTATACTATAATAATATTATAAAGAGGTAAAGTTTGTGAGGTTGTAGGGGTAATCTCTGGATCGGCCTACTGGACCGATTTTGAAAACTACTTTCTAAGCGAGGGCGCGGGCGAATTGCTAGAAATTAAAAGATATGAATCTTTTATTAATTAAATTATTTTTAATGTGATTATTTATTTTCGCAGTATCTGATGAGCGGCTGGTGGGGTCAATATAACTTTACGTGTCAACTGGTCGACTATTCCCGGAGCCCAATGGCAATGAGGGTAAGAGTGCTACTTATTTATAATAGTAATATTTATAAATAATACTTCTGCTAAAAGTCCAATATACTAGAGGAAGTCCATAGGTATTTTTAATAATAATTTCTTTAAAGGATCTCTGTAAACAACAACCTGTACTTACAAAAATACATCTCATAAGTTTAGGAGGTGTCAACTGTCATTTATTCGAAAAGACAACAGCGACAATTTTAAATTGCGTGGTATTCGGTTACATTTTTATCGATGACGACACACATAGAAAACATCTTTAATACTAGGTTTGACCTTTTATGTCGTATAGGTATTACGAAAAGAACTAAGATTTTTCGACTTCTTTAAAATACGAATTCAACAACAAACTATATATTGCGACCCTTCATTATTTCTATGAAAACTTATTGACGTAACTTTGAGTTTTTTTACTAACAACCTCTGTACTTATTGCTTCTGCTGTTTATACGTAATCGTTTTTAAATAAAAACAATATTACTTAGTGTGAGTACTTGAGGGACAAATAACGATGGAGGTCGATGTGTTTCCGCCTTTAGCCTGCTAATTAATTTGACACATACTAAATACACAAATAATATGTCAACAATAGTTTTAGCAAGAAGCTAATGACGTCCGAAGGACATCTTCATAAGTGATTCCCAGTATTTTAATGTTTAAATAAACAAAACCATATTTGTTTATTTTACCATTAAAATACATGTAAAAGATGTTAAACATAATAAATAAAAACTTGTCAAGTGGAATTAGACTTGTGTACGGAGGGTGCTCAATCAATGGCGATTCAACATGAAAAGATTTTTTAACTTAATCCTATTGCTACACTTTAAATATTCTTCTTCAAATACTTTGCCATGAGGCACACTGAGTTAAGAGAAATTCTATAGTCTTATATTTTTATAGTGTTAATTTATGGTTATTTTAAGTTTAATCTTGTGATCTCTCTCAGTAATAAAGGCTTTGTTATTTATTTATTTAAATTGCATACTTCTGATTATTAATGTCAAAACAACGTGCTAAAATTTGAAGAAGCAGCACTAAGAACCCTTAGGCTAATTATTCAGAGACGATGCTAAGCGTAAAGTAATGGTTCTATATGTCAAAGTATGACAATTTGACATACGGAAGCCTAAGTTTATGCTTAGCATCGTCTCTGAATATTAACCTTAGAGCTATGGTAATAAAGCATAATCGTAAAGCTTATTTTTAAAAAAACTTAATTTCAACTTGATTCCGACCGATCACGAAGAAGTAACGGTTTACCGAGGAAACGCTCTTGACATATAAAACAGACATCGAAGTCTTACCAGAAGAGTTTCTGTTTCACCTTTTTGTTCCGAAAAAAGTACTTCAAATAAGTGTAGGTATGGACCGATTATTCTATCTGATAAACCTGTATTACTCATATTAATAATGAAATAAATTACTAATGACATGGTCAATGACAAATTTCTGTGTAAGTGTCGACTTACGTAATGGGTGTGATTGATAACTTTTTAGTAGGTAATCTAATCTATGTCATGGACGATTTATTCACAGTATTGTATATCAACTGCATTTTGCGGTTGGCCATAGTTTTGAATAGTATAATGATGAACTTCTTATTATGAAATTATTGATTTCATACTTTGTAATTTACTCTATATCCAATAAACCCGTACGAACAGTTTTGTTTAGTTTTTAACTAAATACATACATATATATATATATATATATATATATATATATATATATATATATATATATATATATATATATATTTTTTAAGCATTTTCCAGGCTAATATTACTAGTTATTTTAATGACTCGAACTCGACTCGAACCTGCGTGTTCTGGTTCATACATCGGACGCTATAACTGCTAAGCATATCTGGTGTATTGAACCAGAAGATGCAGGTTCGAATCTTGCTTGCCCGAGAGTCGATTTTTCGTTGTGTATATTCAGCGGCATTTGGTTAGACTGGAGACTAGCCGACACAAACAAAAGTAATAAATTCATTTTGTGTTAAATGCACAGTTTATACTTAATAAATGTAAATAATTACAAACATTATGTTACATTAGTTTCTCTCCGTGACTTCATACTCGGTATGCTAGAGAAAAAGTTCATTTATTTCCTTCTCCTAGCTTCAGGCCATGTCTTCCAGTCCTGAAAGGGTAAGAAACACGCACAGATACATTTAATCGCTTCGCCACCTAGGTCATTGTGGCAAGGTTAATGTTATTAAATGAAAGAACCAGTACCCACAAAGCAACTTACGTAAATTATCACAATACCACTTCCTCAACGACTTGGTGTTTGGTAAAAAATTATAAAAAAATGCAATCAGGCCAATACACATGCAATAGGGTCTACAAGAAAAAAATGCGTAAAGACCTGGCTAGCCCTGTGCTTGACTGCTCTTTATCTGACCAAAATTGCGTCCACAACCACTGCATAGTCTGTTAATAATACTTCTCCAGTAAAAGAGCTCAGTGCCTCGACCATGAGTTTTTCTCCCTAGACTCGCTAGCGACGCAGTAAAATATTTGTATGGAAAACCGTCGCAGCGCCTCTAGCGGTTACGTAAGGAACTAAAATCTGCTATGAGATTACAGCGTTTCGATGCGTAAAAAACCTATCGAAACCATTCGATAGAACTCATGGTTGAGGTACAGCTCTTATCGGTGAAGCAATCGTCATTGTTCTCTATCCTCTGCATTCTGCGTAACCTCTCGATATGAGTCGATTCTTTTTTATCATTTGTTGTTTAAGCTTCGTTTAGGCGTGGAGTCTTCCTCAGTTTCCTTCAATTTCGCCTTCTTATATTATTGCCCTAAAAAAAGTAATAACGTATCAAATAGGTAGCCACTTTACACTTTACAATACTTTAATGAAGTTTTGATTGATTTTTAATGTTAATATATTTGAAACAATTTTTCTCGATTAGATGGCGAACACATGCTGGTGGTACTACTTCAGCAAGTTCACGGAGTTTATGGACACACTTTTCTTCGTGCTGCGCAAGAAAAATGAGCATGTGTCCACGCTGCATGTGATACACCACGGCATCATGCCCATGTCGGTGTGGTTTGGACTCAAGTTTGCACCAGGTCAGTTCTGTCTTTAGTGCGTGACTGGTACTTTTTTATTTGGCCAAGTGATAAGGAGAGGCTTGAAATTAGGATATTATGGGGAGCGGACACGGATCGAAGTGCATTTACGCGCTGTGAGAGATTGGATTAATCATTCATTTAACTTTCGACTTTCGAGTTTGACTTTCGAGTCCGAAAAATCAACATAAAATTTTCATAATTAGCCATGACTATCAAAATTGAACCTATCAAACCAAAAAGATGCGAGGTTAAGTTGTGAGGCCACTACAACTGTTTATTTAATTTTGTGCCCGCTCTGGCTTCACACATACATGTTAATAAATTATAGCTTATACATTCCTAGTGAAATCTATGAAAACAGCACGAACAAACATAAACTTAGCGCGGGGATATTAATTTGTCATATTTTTTATTTATCTATCAGCAAGCAATAAAGAAAATAAATAGCACGCAGGTTGCGGTTGCGAGAGTTATATTTTCTTTATTTTTAATCAAGGTGTAGGTACCTACGTATACAAATCCTTTCAGAATTCAAGCTACAAGGCCAGTGTTATACAAGGTGTTACAAAAAAAACAATACCTGATTATGATTTTTATCAATTTGGTGTATTGTGTACCCTACCTGTGAGACATCGAAATTACTTTCACTTACACCGCAGTTACTTTAAAGGATTTAACACAAAATACGCCGTCCTACCTGAAATACGAAACCCAAGAAAATAAACTAGTATTTTTGAAACAACATCTATTGCGATTACACATTCCAATGTACACATTTCAATGACATATCGCGTCCCTGGTTGCAAAAACATTAAAGGATGTATAAAGTGAATTATCAATTATAATGAAATGATGACATGATAATTAAATTACTTGATTAATGAACTTGTCAATGGTTCATTAACAATTAACCAGTTATAATACAACTAACTGTGCCCCTCAGTGATACCCGCGTTCATCTAGTTATTCCCAAACGTTTACGTTATAAAATAAATCTTTATTCCAAATTTCAGCTTCCCAGACTTAGTTGTTTCGGCTGTGGGTTGATATATCAGTCAGTCTCGGTTTCCTTTTCTATACTAGTATTATAAAAAGGAAAGATTTGATTGTTTGTTTGCATTGAATAGGCCCTGATACTACTGGCCTGTTTTGAAAAAAATATTTATCCATTAGAAAGCTCAGTACATCTTTACCTTACCGAGTAACTTATGCTACCTATCTATCTAATATATAAAATTTTCGTGTCACAGTTTTAGTTGCCATACTCCTCCGAAACGGCTAGACCGATTTGTATGAAATTTTGTGTGCATATCGGGTAGGTCTGAGAATCGGCCAACATCTATTTTTCATACCCCTAAATGATAAGGGTGACCCACCCCTATATGGCAAAACAACGATTGCCAGGACAGCTAGTAATTTATAAGAACTACCCAGACCACGCGGGCGAAGCCGCTGGCGGAAATCTAGTATATAATATACCTACAGATAATAAAATAATTATGTAAAACACTAAATCTGCCTATATCCAAAAGACACTAAATAAAATTAGGTCAGTGTGCGTTGAACATGAACATACATTATTATTTACATCGGACACGCACTTGTTATATAAGATAATGATAATGAGTGATGTAGGTAAAGTTACTGTTTTTATTTTAAATAGTGATTGGGGACTATAAATAATCAATTATGTTATTTTAGGAATATGATCTTGATATTTCGGAGCTACCAAATTCAAATACAAAGATCATATTGTTAACTTAAGCTTCCATGGTCGTTTTGGAATGACATTTCTTTGTAAGTAAGAAGCTCTTCTTTCTACGTCTATGGGCTCTTTCCTATGTAAATTTTGTCTTGAACGAAGTTACAGATACTCTCATCTTGTCCCTTTTCGCTAAACCGTGAGCAGCTACTAATCTCAATGAGAGGATATTTTTTGATCATACCATATACCGAAAGCGAAATGTAAAAATGAAATAAACGAGTAAGTACATGTCACAGCTCTTGCACAGATTCCGTGCCGTGTATATCTTGAGGCTATCGAACCCTAAAAATATTCACATGTGTCGAAGCATTTTATGTGTAATGTCTGTTTGAAATTGAGGTCGTTAAAACTAGCGACCGCCCGTGACTTTTTCCGCATACAATGTCGAAATGCAATTTATTAATTTAGGAATGTTGGTTATTGCATTTACGGACTATGAAATAATACTGTGGATGTTAAATCGCGGCAACCCGCCTCCACCGTTTTTGTTCACATCTTCGCTTTAGCCGTCTAAACTCACAAGGAAAAGGAGGTCATCAAAAGCCCATACAACTCAGCCCAAATTTGTACCGGAGGTACATGACAGCTGTCAAGTTGATAGTCTTTACCATGAAATCATTATGAAACTGATAATAATCTGCCGTACTGGCGTGCGTTTGATATTCCGAAACTGACACTGACAGTTTTTACTATGAAATCATTACGAAACAGATAATATTGTGCTAAAATGGCGTGATTTTTGTAAAATTAAAAGTATTTTTTCTCATCCCCCAGTCAACATTAAAAAAAAGTACGACTAGAGTTTTAACCAGCTTAACACAGGGTATTTTTTCCAATAAGTGTACCTTGGGTACATTATTTGGACCGATTTCGATGACCTCCTTTATCCTAAAAACTGCATCATCGCGAGGTGCATACATAGATTCAATGTACCTAATCGTTTAATCATTATTTTATTGATATTTTTAGGCCTATCAATTAAGGATAGATCATATTTTTTTGGATAGTGAAAACGTTGATTTTATTTGCACCTATATTAAAAAACACTTGGAAAATATGACACTACGGATCACTACCACAGTATTTTTTAACTTTTCTCAAATATTTACCATAGGGCTCAACATGACAAAAATTTATAATACACGATGACACGTAGTTTAGTCACTTAGCATACAAGGCTACTTGCAACAACTGATTTCCTTGTACCTAAACACTTACGCTACGATCGTAAATAAGTAGGTAAACAATAAACAATAATATGGCAAACCATAAAGTTGACTTAAATTACTTTATAATGAAATGTCTTAAACTGCCTCGCTAGTGTAGTCGTTCTAAGCGCGACTGCTACGCTGAGAGAGAGAGGCCCTGGGTTTGATTCCAAGATCGAGCATTTTTTGTATATCTTTTGTGCAATGAACTGTAGCCGCCGAAGGGTTCGCTTCTTATTACATGGGACCTAAACATACCGGCAAACTGCCAGTCTACCTCTGCCTAACTCTAATGATATGTTATATTTGTAATAATCGTAGGTAAGGTTATATGAAATGGTTGTTAAACTTAAAAAGAACTTCAACAAATACACGGTAACAAAATATGTATGAGTTAACTACCAATATTTATTTATTTGCATACCTAATTCTTTCTTCTTCCATTTAGTGAGTTTAACATTGTCATTATTAGTAGTGTTATTCGTGCCCCTGGAAGCAATTATAATTAAATGGACAAGTGATGGTCATAGTACTTTGTCCCCTTAGTTATAATTCAAATCCGTTTTTCGTTTATTTATCCAATCGATTAGACTGCTAGTCACGTATGAACGTGAATATTACGAGTTTTTGTCACATGACATGACTATCTTAAACTTAAAACTCAAATGCGTAGTGAGCATTATTATTTATGTAAATATTTAGTAGTTTATGGTTAGATAACATATGATGTCGATATTTTGAACTGTTGCAATGGCTGCAAAAGCGCTCTTACCGAAGACACAATACTCTGAATGCCACAGGATAACTAATAGAATTTAATCCGTGCTAATAGGTAGTATTTACGTTACGTACATACATAGCTACTGCTGCAATTTCATTAGCCGCCGTTTCAAATCTTTATGTAGTCATGACCCCAGCATGTCCTATCCATTACTACTGAGTACTAATACCTCTTCAAATATCCTGACCGTGTGCGATGTGTGTGATGCGATATTTTTGTATTTGTTAACAGGTGGTCACAGCACATTCTTCGCGCTGCTCAATACTTTCGTCCATATTGTTATGTATTTCTACTACATGGTGTCGGCGATGGGTCCCAAGTACCAGAAGTACATTTGGTGGAAAAAGTATCTCACCGCTTTCCAGATGGTGAGTGCTATAATAAGTATAAGTACTAATCATAGCCCCATTGCAACCCTTCTTGTACCGAACCCTAAATCTGGCTCGATAATAATTTATTCTGTTGGCTGGTTTTTACAGTCAGAATCACAATGTTCGACATTATCCGTTTACGCGATACGTAACGTACTGTTACTTAATGGTTTTATTTATATTTCCGTTTTGTTGTTGTATCACTTTATAAATTGCTTGCAGAGAACCAAAAATAATATCTTAATTACTGCAGAATTAATAATAATCATTTTTTTCCTATTATTGTAGAACAAACAAATTACTTTTGTGTTTTTGCCAACGAACTTATAATTGCCAAAAAATCGTGCTAGTGAGGTTATAATATTTTAAATTGGTGTCCGGGATGTTATGAATTCCGGGTAAGTCCCGAATGATTTTGCAAAATTACTCTTAATGGATAAGCCAATAAGAACTAAAAGTAAGTTTAATATAAACGTAAATATAACGGGCAAGTAACATCATTACTAGCTTTTGCAGGCGGCGCTCACGTGGATGTAAAAAGATGTATAGTTTACAGTACAGTACAGTGGCAGTTTTTAAGTTGGAAAATATGATTTTCACAGTTAACCAAAAATTAAAATCTATTCAGTAGTTTTCGCGCCAACCCTCAAAAAGATAAAAATTTAAAAATTACTTTTTTGGATTCGCGATCGTTTGTATAGGTACTCTAGCCTAATTGTTTAATACATATATTCAATGTATGTACAGCTCTTTACAGTTAATTATAGTCATAAATAGTTTATTGCCTATTTTTACCTATTTTTTGTATACCTGAATGTATGACATACCTATACCTATGCCCGTTATCTTGGCCAGTGCACATATCACTTTGGTTGCCCGAAAGAAATCTCTTTAAGCGATAAGGCCGCCCATTGTACATGTAAATAGTTCAATAAGGTCATTGTTTATTTGTTTTTCTGGTGTACAATTAAGAATAAATAAATAGAAAAGAAGTCGCTAGCCCTACTCCTAGTACTAAGGCTAACATTCAGAGACGATGCTTAGCGTAAAGTAAGGCTTCCGTATGTCAAATTGTCATACAAATTTGACATACGGAAGCGTAAGTTCATGCTGAGTCTCTTCTCTGAATCTCAGCCTAAGTATACTACCACTATTATGACCTTCGGTTTTCCAGATTTTAAACTCAAGCAAAAAAGCAAAACAAAGTGTAGATCAAAGTGGCGAGAAATTATTGACAAACCACAGTTTACTGATGTGTTGTTTCTTACGTCTGCGTGCTGCAGGATAAATTTGTCTAAAATAGTGTCATCTCGTCCCAACAGGTCCAATTCGTGTTGATCTTCAGTCACCAGCTGCAGGTGTTGTTCCGGCCGTCGTGCCAGTACCCGCGCGTCTTCGTCTACTGGATCGCGATGCACGGCTTCTTGTTCCTGTTCCTCTTCAGCGACTTCTACAAAGCGAGATACTCCAAATCGACCTCGAAAGCCAAGACGAATGGACTTTGTATGGTGAGTAACTAACTAAACAGGAAAATAAAATTCATTACTACACCTGTAATGCCCCGCGCGCTTCCGTATTGAGCAGGACAATGTTATGCTTACTTACTCAAAACTAAACTGACAAATATTATAAAAGTTTGTTAAAAATAAGGCTCTTAGCCTCTTAGGTACTTAAGATTCAAGTTATACAATAAAGTTTGTTGTTGTCTATATTTAGCGGTGTAATTAATTCATCAGATAACGTCAATAAAAAGTTTGTTATATGTTATTATCAATTTATCGCTGTATAAAATGGTATTTTACATATATTTTTAAATGCTATAAGCCAAATGATGAATAATTGTACTCATAAAATCGTAATTGTTAAATATGACGTGCAGATTACCTATAAATACTGTTTACAAACAAACCTGATATTGTAAGTTGTACCTGCTTGATGCAGGTACAATTTACAACATCAGGTTTGTTTGTTGTGCACCTCAGGGCATAGTATGTTGTTAGCAGTCTCGCGCAAAAGTTGCATCGGCGCGTGAGTGTACCTGTATGGACACATACGGACTGTGATTTAGTCTATATTTACATATTATGATAATGCTAAGCCTTATTTGCAGACTGTCATGGACGACAGCAGCAATCTCCTCCACGGCAAGAACGGATACAAGCAGGAAGTGGAGCCCGAGGTGCCGAGCTCGTACGCGTCGTCGGGCGCCGATGCGTTCGTGCGGCGGCGGCCGCTGTCATAGTGCCGCCCGCGCCCGCCGAGCGCCACTAGTGAACGCAACTGTGTTGTAATGTTTAAAAGACCATCTCGAACCTTCCGCGTTAGTGTCCATCCACTGACCTGAGACTGATATTTTACACTACGAGATTGTGTAATTTAGACGCTCGTGCAAGATGCGATATGAGTGCAGTGCACATGCACGGTGCGCTGACCTCGGCGGGACATCCTGCCGCCACCGGCCGCAGCGGCCGCGGGACCGGATCGACTGTTGATTCAATAAAGTTTCAAACTATTTCTACAATGAATTTATATAATATTATATAAACATTATTACTTCTATAAAGTTTGTTAATGCACAAAGCCACTATTTCGGATCTAGCTTGGTTCGTAAACTACCTTGCTAACTGCCTTGAAATTTTTTTTGAGTACAAAGTATCGTTATTGAAAATTTCTATGAACTGTTGAAAATTAAAGAATCTTCGTTGATATGAAATCTAATCGTGTTTTGGTGATGTTCTATGGTGTAACTACAAGCGGTCTGTTTAAAATCAATAAATTATGACAACAATCGATCAGGTTATTTTGTCACAATACATGTCATATTGGTACATTCTTGATAGGCTAAAGTGAGATGGGCATTTTGTATTATTTATGTACATATGTATTTTTATTGTTTTAAAATTAAACATAGTTATGGTATCATGTGTAACTAGATGTATTAAAGGTTAACGGATTTTTGTAAATATATTTTATCAGTAGATGCTAAATAAAATCAATAAATAATTATGTTACCATTACCTTTATTAGCTATCCAGTGTAGTTTACTAACAACATTTCAGTTTCTTCCCTTGTATGCCCTGTGCTCAAGTATTTTATTCTTCCATGAATCTTTTATAGAAAATTGTTAAAATTTTATATATTTTTGATGAATGCGAACAATGTGAACAAATTATTGTGGTTATGCACAGTGCATTTTTTATTATTTTTATTCTGCAAAATGCAACGGCCAGAGACTAACCAAAATGAGTATTGGTAAAAGTTACCGCAGCATAGAAAGAGGTATTTTAATGGAGATAATGCATAAGGTGTAGGTAACTTTAGAAATTATAAGGATACTGAGAAGTATAGTTACCATGTAGCTAATTAAGTAAATAGCAAATGTGCAGTCTCTGGCCGCGCCGAGTCATCACGATAATATTTAAGTATTATTTTGTATCATGTTCTGGTATTACGATGCTTTAAGTGTTGTGTAAAGTAGCACGCCGGGTGCTCGGAGCAGACGGGAGGCCGCGCCGGCGCCACACTTCGGTCCTGCTCAAGTAATTGCTGCGGATACACTCTTTTGCAAGTTTATTTATTACTTTAATAAAGGATTTTACAATTGATCTATTATTTAATTTTTTCCATAGTACAGTTCGATTCACAGTAATAATTTTTTTTTTAAAGAAACCGACGAAAAAAGTTACTGAAAAGCGAAAGAAAAACCTTTTTTAGTCTTCACTATCACTAAATATAAAACGAAGGCCTCTGCCGCATCTGTCTTGTATGGCCGCTTTTTTGTAGCCATCTGAACTTGGTCGGGTTATGTTGGTTTTCGATGCTTCGTCAGTATTATAATTGTTTTTCTTTAATTACTGAATTTAATGACATGAAATTTTGCATGTGAATAGTTGAATGAATACACTAATTATTGGCATACATTTTACCATGCAATTCACTTAGAACGTCGTGATATTTGACTGCTTTGTAAACAATGATCTATTCATGGTAAATTGTCCTATAACTCTTTAATTACTAACGGAACATCATTGATACTAGGAAACATGTTGCAGACACTTACAAGGTTTGTATAAACGTGAAAATCTAGACCCAAAGTGCATACTTTAAGAACTAAGACCTAATCAGCGTATTTTACGTTTATATTTTTATCTTTTAAGCCCTAAGTTTTTTTCTAAATCTGTTTTTTAATAATAATAATATACACAAATTCAAAACAATGTACCTATGTAAAAATCTACAGCTCTCTATGTAAGCGCTTTATATGAAAACTAGCTAATGGCCAAACGTTCGCGTAGCGGAAACTTGAATTTCTCCGAAGTTTATGCATGCACTAATTTTATTCATACGTACACAAATACACACTAATTTTTGGACACATCCTTTTTCTTCTAAAGTCTATGGATTAAAAAGAGTTCCGCCAGGACAACGTTCGCCCAGCGGAATCAGTTTTTGGTGAATTTCTCAACAATGGCTACGTGCACAATTTTTTTTTTACCATACATATTTGTTATACGACGTCATACACTAAATATCTGCATAATTAAAATCTTTAAATTCAACAACATTCCGCTGCGCGAACGCACACCATATATATATAGTTATAGGTAAACATCCGAATATTGAGAAAATCCCACCGGATTTTCGTTCGTCTCTTAAAAACCCACTTACCTACGTACCTAAATTAATTCCTGTTTTAGAGACATCAACAGACATATTATTATCTATTTATATTTATTGTACCTAAATTATTACGTTCATTGCGTAATTAGGTATAGGCATTAGTCTTCCTTGAGTAAACAAATCCATTGTTAATTAACTGCGACTCTGCGAGCAGTGGCCAGTGCCACTTTAACCGATAGTGAACAAAACTACTGAACCGATTTAAATGACATTGGGTACCTAATCGAGATTTGGGTGTAATTGACACTGGCTTGGTCCCCATTTAACTTTTTTAACGTAAATTTGTCGCCAGATATCAGGATTACTTAGTCGGTCATTGGTTCAAACCTAACAAAGGTTCTTATGTGGCCTATCTGGAGAGAGCCTCCCCAGCTTGGCCCAATATGAATCTCAAAAGCTGGTACTCTAGCTCTTTTACCTAGAGAAAAACTTTTTTCTTCCGAATTTTGTATGTAATTAGTCACGATTTTTCGCCAGATCAATCACACGCACCCATCTAAACTAACGAGCACATAACATACCATCAGACATCACGGCTGTTTTAATTCTAAGAGTTAGGCATAGGCAGTGGTGTTCTCATTGGAACATCTCTCACAGCCACATAAGTAGATCCGATAACTAAAGATCGTAATTAGGTACTTTACCTACACCCACAGAGCCTATTGCCATTTAGCCGATAACAAATTCAAAACTCCTAGTTGCTACTGAGAATTCAATAGGAAACCCCGTAATACTAGAAAAGATAAAACTTTTGCTTTTATTAAAAACTAGCTCTAATAGTGCCTACCTAGAACAATATTACTATCCATATCACCTACTCATAATAAATCCAAGGACATCTCGAGGTACCTAAATAATAATGTTTATACACCTAGAACTAAGTGTTGCCCAATAGACCAGTCACTTCCAAATAATAGGCCCATATTATGCTGGTTTTAGCGAACCCTAACATTTCGCAAATGGTACCTTCGTCATGTCATAGGAAAATTATAGGTAGGTACCCACTAATGTTTTCTGGTGTGCGCCTTGTAAATGCAGATAACATTGCTCTAATATAGAAATTATATAATAAATTATATATTAAATTATATATTAATTATATATTAAAGAATCTAATATAGAAATGCTGGATTCGTCCTTGAGATGGCGCAAACAGATTAATGAAACCTGTGAAAAGACTATGAAACTTTTAAATGTTTTTAAGATGCTAGCAGGTTCTTCTTGGGGAGTCCATCCATTGCATTTAAGACGACTTTACATGGCAATCATTCGCAGTCGGTTAGATTACGCAAGTTTTTTATTCGGTAATAGTGCTAAGAGCAACATTTCGAAATTAGACAAAACTCAAAATCAAGCCATGAGAGTAGTAGGAGGTTTTCTAAAAAGTTGCCCAATCCATGCTATGGAATCGGAGTTATGTTTGCCACCATTGTCTGTTCGACGCAAATACTTAGCAGCTAAATTCTGTTTAAAGGCTATGTCTATTATTGACGGTGACACCATATCAATTTTATCAAAATTAACATCGGTATGCGAGCAAGCACCATATTGGCGCAATAAGACAAAACCGTTACTAACAACTGCATACAGTGAACTGTCCACTCAAACATTACATCGGTCTAAAATTTTAGAGATGTTCTCACTATCGACATGGATGGCGAATATAGATATTAAGTCACACATTATGTTAAGTATCGATAATTTAATAGGACCTAAAAGATCTCATACTTCTGTAACACTACTTAAAAAAACCCTAGAAATGATTGCCCGAAATTATAATGGATTTTATCGGATTTACAGTGATGGATCTAAGGACGACAAAGGAATAGGAGCAGCATTCTTTGATCCTCAATCTAACATAGGAGCTAGCTTCACATTGAACGATAAAATATCGATAATGGCGGCAGAATTATACGCTATTTTGGAATGTCTGTCATACTTGATATCGTGCAAATATACTAAATTAGTTATATTTTGTGATTCTAAAAGCGCATTGCAGCATCTAGCTCGGTGCACCTCGGGTATTCGAGGTCTGCCCGTAGCATATTCCATTTTAGAACTGTATTTAAGACTGACGACAAGCGGAAAAATCGTTAAATTCCAATGGATTCCATCACATGTAAGTCTGATGGGAAACGAACAAGTAGATATGCTAGCAAAAAGAGGAATATCAGAAGGAATAGTTGTCAACCATCTACCCTTTTTTACGGATATATTGAGAGATGTTAAAGCAGTTTGTTATAAAATATGGAAAGAATATTTTGATAAAAGATCCGAAGAGAAGGGAATATGGTACAAGACAATTCAGTCGGAACCACCAAAGATTCCTTGGTTTGCTGAAATGAAAATTAATAGACAACTGTTAATAACAAGCATGCGTCTGCGATCCGGACACATTCCGCTGAATGCGTTCGGTAATCTTATGAAAGTTATAGATTCCCCAAACTGTCTGGTTTGCAATACGAGGGAAGACACCTACCACGCTTTGGTGGAGTGTGCTCGGGTCGAAGCAGAACGCAGAGCTTTAGAAATGTAAGCTGGACTTAGGTTAAGGGATGTTGGTACGTGTAATTTGATACTATCTAAACCTACATCCAAATTAGCTATTAAGTTATATACCCTAATTGTTAAATTAATTAAGTTAAGATCAATGTGAATTATTGGATTTGTAAAACTACAAGGCTGGCATAATCGTTCCACGATTAAAGCCTTTTCTTCAAATAAAGATTTAAAAAAAAAAAAAAAAAATTCAAAACTCCTAGTTGCTACTGAGAATTCAATAGGAAACCCCGTAATACTAGAAAAGATAAAACTTTTGCTTTTATTAAAAACTAGCTCTAATAGTGCCTACCTAGAACAATATTACTATCCATATCACCTACTCATAATAAATCCAAGGACATCTCGAGGTACCTAAATAATAATGTTTATACACCTAGAACTAAGTGTTGCCCAATAGACCAGTCACTTCCAAATAATAGGCCCATATTATGCTGGTTTTAGCGAACCCTAACATTTCGCAAATGGTACCTTCGTCATGTCATAGGAAAATTATAGGTAGGTACCCACAAATGTTTTCTGGTGTGCGCCTTGTAAATGCAGATAACATTGCTCTAATATAGAAATTATACCTAAGAACCACAGTATACATTTATATATGGACTGTATAAGAACCTACCTACTCACAAAACAATATTATCGTTATATATTGCAAGCATAGGGCTATAGACTGAATGATAAACTTGAATATTAGGGGCCTGTTTCACTACCTCCTGATTACTTTGCAGATAATTTTATACAATTTTTGTTTCATTTTTTATTTATCCGGTGGTTAGCGGCTATCCAGACCTGGCGAAACAGGCCCTAAAAATACCTACCTATTATCTAGGTACAGGTATTGGTTTCTAAGGTAAGTTCCTAAATCGGTGTGCATTTTTTTTTTCAGGCTATAGTTAGGGTAGGTATTTGGTACCTATAGTCCGCGCGGAACTAGTTGGCCGCGCCTCTTTCACCACCTGATAAGTTCCCGTTAAATTATTTGGTAGATAATTTCATACAAATGTGTATGTTGTGTAAGGCCGGGAAGTTGGTAATCATCATTAGGTACCTGGAAAGGGCCACTGGTTCTTTTAGAAGACCACCCCCTGTACAACAACGGCCCGCCAAGTACCAAGTACTGCTTAAATTTCGGCATACCTAGGTCAAAACATACCTAATTGCCACACGCGTTACCTATTAAAGGTCTATGTTAACGCTTACACCTACTTAATAGCGACGTACCTATAGCTATGTCTTTAAAATCAATCGAATATGCTAATTTGCTAAATACATAAAACCCAAACCATAACTAGAATTTATTACACTATGCCATAACGGTACCTTAGTCACCGCTAAGGACATCTACTTAAATCGATCAAAAGGTATTTAATTAGTAATCGAATAAAAAAGGAAATACCCATCAACCATTAAGTATCTAATGACCTTCGTACCTACATCTAAAACGTATTACCAACAGGATTTTGAGCCTACGTATGTTCTTATTTATAAGTATTAGAGATGTATAAGATATCATTATTCGTCAGGAATAATATTAGGTGACTTATGAGTCGTAATTATGATAAAATGACATCTTTATCTTTATTATTATTTTATTACCCAGTAGATATAAAACAAATTCGCTCCCGCTGTTTGTGCGGTTAGATCTTTTAAACTACGCAACGGATTTAATGCTGTTTTCAGTAATAGATAGTGATCAAGAGGAAGGTTTATTATGAGTATACATGAATATTTTAGTAGACAAAAGCTTAAAGTTATAGGTACAACATATTTACTTAATCCAATCCTATTTTTGGTACTAAAGATTTACGTTTTAGCTAATGAAATGTTTGTGAAGTCTTAAATTTGAGTTTATTGCTAGGTATATCTAAGTATGGCGACTGAATATGTTTTTAAATAAACTTTGTGAGATGAATTTTCAATGGCTTTGCAAACACTTTATTTACGATGTACAGTATCTACATATAACAGGTACCGATATACTGAGTTTAGCTTCCACTTTAAACATCTACAACGCAGTCTTATTATTTACTTACATAATCATTACCAATGTATATAATAGACAGGCAAATGTATGAAGACGAAAATAGGTACCGCATTTACTAAGAAACCATAGCCTACCCCATAATAGTGTAAAGAAAAAAAATAAAGGGTTTCTTTGCAAGGGGCTGTGGTTTCTAAAAGAAAGGATTTCTGTAGATATGAAAAGTGGTCGCTAAACTCAGTACTTATATCGGTACCTACCTTATTTATTACGTTATCTGTTTACTTTACTTTATACCTTCATCGTAAATAAAGTGTTTTAGCTTGGATCTTGGAGCTTGGAGACCAATTGCAATCGTTATGAAATCCGATGAAAATTTCACTGCCAGCTCTTAGTCTATTTCTTTAGCGTATCGATGGCATGAGAAAAATTATAGGCCTAAATAAAGGTCTAAAATTAGTAGGCCTAAAAATATTGCTTACTGGGTAACATTAAAAGAGCCTAGGTACGACTGAGGTTAGTACTAATAGGAAAATTATCCTCCAGGTTCCGGTGCATGTGTTTGAACAGTGTAACTGACTTTAACTAGGTACTTAGCCCGAGAGCTCAACCCAAAAGTGAATTTCTCGCTACAGCCTTGCCTGGTCTAGGTAATGAAGAGACCTCGAATAAACAAATACCTATTTACCTAAGATGAGTCCTATATGAAACTTAAGGTCACTCGGTGTAGGCGACAGTACCTACAGTATTTTGTGTTAGATACATTGTTTCCTAAAGAACTACGTTAATATTGTTACGCGGTAGGTACTGTCTAGGTACTTGAACATAAAAATGACGTGTATGTTAAATAAACACAAAACTGGTGAGAAATAGTTAAACAGAAAAAAAAGAAGTATCACAAAACTACAGAGTAAATCCATTTACATGTAGATGATAAAATTTTAAAAGACCAATGATATTATGATGGCTACCTTTGATGTTACACGTGTACGCAGTACGCACTCTGTGTAAATGAACCTTTTTGTATCAGGCACTGCGAAATATAATGGCTAATTATATTTTCGTACATACTTACATAAGTCGGTAGGTATCAGTACTTACATGTACTTACACATATGTATGTGTAAGTACTTGATTTTACTTACATACATATAAGACCTTAGATCTAATCAATATTACACAACCCGATTAATGTACCTAATGAACATAGACGAAGCGAAAGTGGTGTGCCAGGATCGTAGCAAGTGGAAATCTATAGTCTCTGCCTACCCCTATGGGAAACAGGCGTGAAGCTATGTATGTATGTATCAATGTACCTATCATTCTTACTAGCGTGTATAACTACCCTTGCAGAAACCGAGGTTAATACTTGAATTTGTCCAAGAAAGCCTTCAGTGTCACTTGTAAGAATTAAATATATAAAGACAAGCGTTCATGTAGTCTCCATCGTCATCATAATAATAAATGATTTTATAATTCCACAAGCAAATAAGTAAATAAATACTAACTTGTGTATTTAGGAATATCATCAGCTAACCACTTAGCTATGCTAAAGTAAGCAAACGGCACTAGGTAGGTATATTGACGAAATAAGTAAGTAGCGTCTATGACGCAAAAAATACCAAATGCACGAAATGTTTCCATTAACTACATTCCTACGTATTTACGTTCTAGGTATTGACAATTTGGAATAAGTATCTACATTAATTAAGTACCAAGTCATGTACGTAATAATATAATTTATATTTTACAGGCTTATTTAGTAATAAAAATCGAAGATTCGAAACACTCGCCAAAGGAAAATAATAGTTGATGGCAGTGGGAAAACTGTAGGCATACATTCTGGCCCATTAAACTAAGATAAATAAAATGTATCCGTATAATCAAACATTTTGGAGAAACACATTGGGCTTTTCCCCGTTTTTTCTCCGTATTAAATTACTCTATATTGGCACCGCCGATTCTGTACCCCACGTGAAATCTGTAATCCACGTAAATGAAATCTGTAATGATCCAAAATAATCTAATCCAAATAACTATCTACAACCATTTAAGTTCACAATCGACTAAAAATAATCACATATTTTGAAGGACTACAAAACTCACTTTTAGCGTGTATGAACTGAGATTAAATTGAAGGATAAGTTTTGTTTTCAAACCACGCGACGGAAAAACCACCCCATAGTAGGGTTAGTTGTTTCGTTCCGATCATTATCACGAAAAATGTTTTATTATGAAAACAATATCACAATTCTGAAACACCAATCATCATTCTTCAAATATATATAATATATAGCATTAGCCACACAATATATACACTATTTTCATACACACACTTTCAGCCCCGATTTCTTTGGAATAGATTCTTTATTTATAACATTCATAGTGATCCTTTGTTTTGTTCTACAGTTTTCATCTCCGGCTCTCCGCCTTATTAGACCTAAGTATAATAATAACGATACGTGCAAAACAGAATCCTTTTCTAGCAGCTCAATTATTACCGATAATCCGGTAGCTGAAAATTAGACTAATTTAGGCTTGTCGTGACAACTGCCAAACATTCACTTGACAGCTCGCGTGTTTCGTGGGGACTACATTGCGTAAACAACGGCAACGGACACCCATCCAAGGCGAAGGCAAGGCGATGTTGCTTAAACTACTAAATCTACGCGGTGGCCATTTAACGAGCTCCTCGTATCCAAGCATGCACGGGTATGTAAATTATATACAGCTACATATGTATTACTAAAATAATGTAGAGCCTTGAAAGTGAAACCCGGGCAATTATAAAACCTGTCATATGCAGCAGTCCAGACTGTAGTGTGAAATAATAGAACCTATAGCTACGGTGTATTTTTGTTTAGGTACGTTACCAAAACCGTTCTAGATCCTTCGAGTGCGTTTTATTTAGTAATTAAAAATACGATTGCTTCGTCATACTTAATTTAATACATACCATAAAGCAAAGCGGATGCTATAGTTAGGTACTGTAATTCATGCTGAAGGGCCTCCGGAAAAATGAATGTTAATAACTTGTGATCTCAAACCTTATATAGGTACCAAAACTCATACTGAGTTAGTAGATGGCCCGTCTTACCACCTCTAGATCCTCGTTTACCGCCGGAGATTTTTTTTTTTTACGGAATTTGTATAAAATTATCTCCATGACACTAACAGAACTGTTGCATGTATCATTTATTTTTCTTTTGTTTTACATCATCCACTGTGGGGTTATTTGACACATCAAAACCATCAGTCGCGCAATTTACTTTAGTGTGATGTACCCACAGATGAGAATGACGTTGTGCAAGGTGAATGGTAATTTTTTGTCTTGAAACTCTGTCATAGTGCTGTGATTTGTATATAAATCAATAAAATAAAAAATGGCACATTTATTTTTAGAGTTCGGTCATCTTATCTACATGTACATAATAACATTAGATTTCCCAACGATGAGTTTTATAAAATAACCCGAGATAATTTTACATTCACAAAAACAGACTGGTAGGTACTGGTTTTTCATTCACGCGTGTTGTCGTAATTAATGCACAAAACCTCTTTAACTAAATTCAAAATATCTAATTTTCATAACCTTATAAAGGCACTTATGAAATTTTTAATCTAGGTGCACGGTTACGGCAAGGAGAAACTCCATGGGAGGTACTTTTTATGGGCAATGATATTATCAAAAACAAAAAATATAATAGTAGTAGAAATATTTACAGTGATATCCTAGAGGTATGACCACTGGACTGCTAAGTCAAAGGTCTCGAGTTCGAATCCAAGGCACGCACCTTTGTCTTTTCGAAATCATATGTGAAATTATCACTCGCTTTAACGGTTAAAGAAAAAACATCGTGAGGAAACCTGCATGCCTGAGAGATTTTCTCGACGGCATGTGAAGTCTGCCAACCCGCATTAGGCTAGGCGTGGTGAACTATAGCCTAAATCCCTCTCAAACTGAGAGGATATCCTTGCCCAGCAGTGGGATAGTATAAGGGTTGATTATTATTATACAATGATATTTGTTATACTATTACATTAATAAATGGATACTTTGCATATAAGAGAACAATCTAGAAATATTTGCGAAATATACCTATATTGAGTGCATTATATTATATATTTCCAAACATAAATAAAATACAAGATATTCCCATTTACAAAGCGCGAAAAAGCTAATAGAAAAAAATATATTTAAGCCACTGTATTTATCACCAGGGAATTGAGCAAACAATAATAACCTTTAATGAGATTGCTTCACACTAACCATGACTTTGGCTTCGCCTCTCTTCAACTTGACATTCCGTCTCCAACTAAGCAAATATGGAATCACTTTAAAATCGAATGGCAATGAAGATCACGACCTTTGTATCTGTGCAAATACAGATCGACAAATGTTTGTTAAACTATTATTATGTATGTACGTATGTCATCAAGGGGATTCAACTGAATTGCGGACGTAACACTCGTGCTACTCAAATGACGAACTATCTTATGCAATGTACTCACTTGGGGTTATATCATGTAATGTGTCTGTTACTGTACCAAGTGATCACGTTGGCGCGAGCCTATGTTGCTAGACTTTTAGGTAGATATCTACAGTACCAGATACATTACATGGTACATACCTCTAGTGAGTAACCCGCTTTAAGTATCTACAACAGAATATGACATTTTCGTAAATCAGAATCAATCGGACTTATATTCGTAGATTATTCATATATCTTGTATCGGTATTTTTAAGCTGTTTTTGAATACCTAGCATCATTTATTTATTTGTGCATTATGTACAGAAATGTATAAAGGCGGTCTTAATGCCCTAGGCACTCTAGGCAAGAGTGAGAGGTAAGAGACAAAGACTATTACTGAATAACTATGATAATTATGTGTATAAACTTACTTAAATACTAATAAATATAATTAAAAAACTAAATAAATAAATACAGAACATAGATACGAAGTATAAATACAATACATAATATATACGCACATACAAAATAACGCACAAAAGATGATAAAAAAAATCAGAGTCGAGATGAGTCTTACAATGTTTTATCCAGCAAGTATTTGCGCACATTGACTTTAAAGGGTTGCCGTCTGTTGAGCAATCTGATTTCAAGGGGGAGAGCATTCCACAATAGTATAGATTGGACGAAGAAGGTAGAGTGTAAAAAGTCAGATCGGTGAGAAGAACATTGAAGGAAGCGATTATAAGTTGACCGAAGATTTTTATTGTGGTTACTTGAAACTGAGATCTTGGAAATAGGCAGATATAAGGTGGTCAATTTGGAGAAAATAGTATTGAAAACCGAGTTGACAATGCCCTCCAGTTTCTGCCTTGACGAATGGGCAGCCATTTCAAGTTTACGCGATATTCAGACACATGTTTATATTTACGGAGATTAAAGACGAATCGAATCCAATTTACTGAGTAGATCTGCATTCAGGTCAAAGTAACACACATCACCATAGTCGATTATGGGGAAAATAAGGTCTCGATAAGCATTGCTTTAGTCCGTGCCGGAAGAAAGTTTCTGAAACGATAGAGAGACCGCAGGGATTCTGTAACTTTTTGGCTAACACTGGAAACAAGGGATCGCTAATTTAGAGTAGAGTCAAGGTGCAAACCAAGATCATTGACGCTAAAGGTGAACAGAATAATTATGCCATTAAAGACTATAGGAAGAATATTAACATTGCTCATCTTACAGATATTACGATGGCTGCCTAAAATAATAGCCTGGCATTTTTTTGTATTCACCGCCAAACCAAATCTGTCACCCCAGTCCCTGATGGAATCAAGATCACTGTTTACGACCATGATCGCGTCAGACAAATTTTCCACTCTGTCTTGAAAATACAGCTGCAGGTCATCGGCATAAAGATGATACGAACACTGAGCTTTTGGTTAATGAGATTTATGAAAATGGAAAAAAGAAGAGGAGATAAAATTCCGCCTTGGGGAACGCCAGTTTCGAGGTTGCACCAGGATGAGAAAGAATCCTCAACATGGACTGATTGCTGGCGATCCCAAAGATATGATATAAACCATTCCAGAACTTCAGGTGCGATCTCGAGATAGGAAAGAGTTGCCAAAAGGATATCGTGACTGACGGTATTAAAAGCATTGGAAAAGTCTATCAATACCAATACAGTAACCATGGTGTCTTCCATGCGAGCTTTAATATCGCCAGTCACTTTAAGGAGTGCATATACAGTACTATGGCTCGGCCGGAACCCAGACTAAAGGACTTAAAAATTTGTTTTGATAAATAAAGCGGGAAAATTGATTGTGTACACAAGCCTCTAGGACCTTGGAAAGGAAAGGAAGAATGGAAATTGGACGAAAGTGCCCAGGAAGAGAAGGGTTCGGAGTTTTAGGCAAGGGTAGGACATAGGCTTTTTGCCATGTGGATGGAAAAGATCTGGAATCGAATGAAAAATTAATTATATGGGTAATTGCAGGAAGGAATTAATTGCATCATCACTACATATTATAAAACAAAGTCCTCCGCCGCGTCTGTCTGTCCCTATGTATGCTTAGATCTTTAAAACTACGCAACGGATTTTGATGCGGTTTTTTTTAATAGATAGAGTGATTCTTAAGGAAGGTTTATATGTATAATAACATACCACGCGGGCGAAGCCGCTGGCGGGAAGCTAGTTGTGTATACACTTTTTAACATGTTTTTAGACTTACGTAGGAAAGTATTCATTTATCAAATTATGATGATTATTTAAGTACCTGTAGAAACTTTAGTCAAATCATTTCGAAACATCTCTGATCTCTGTACTGTTCAGGTAACTACTTATCTTTAATGCGTAAACACTTAAGTATAGCATGGAAATTATTTTAACCTAAAGATGGAAATAACGCCAGCAACAATTATTTATAGGTCCAGTCAAACGGCATTCATGATATCTCTGACGCAAGTGGGAATTTAACCGACTAATTTTGTTTTTTTTTTAATTCAGATGGAAATAACCAGAAAGGAAAGAACCCAAACAGATAAACAATAAAGTTCGATGCCTCGGTCGCTGCATTTTGCATTTGCACTACATTGTCATACGTAGGTATAGGTAACTAATCGTAAATACATTTAATTCGAGACAATTAACCACTATGAAAGGTTTCGAACGTACAAGAGTGGTTACATTTTATGTTGATACAAACTAACATCAACGGACTTTGATGCCATGTGTGGGCCATGACTAAGCTAAAATAATAGAGGTTATTTGATAACGGTAAAGCAAAAGGACCCTTCAAATTTCGACACAGAAAGCTCAACAGGCCCTAACGCCCTATCTAATTTATTGTCACTGTGACTATCGTCGATAGTTAATCTTTCAAGTATTTTTAAGTATTACTGTTGAGTTTTGTCGGATGATCAGGAAAGATATCAGAGGACGATATCAACATGGAAATACCGTTAACATTTGGTGTGACACTTACTCCGGTCCAAAGCGGCTCGCCTCGCCTCGGTACCGCAAGGTGACCACGAACACACAACCTCGCGACCTTCCGCGCCTCTTTGATCACCTTCGTCCAATTTGCTGAAACCAGTGCTCGTGTCAACGCCCCCACCCACCAATGACATCGGGAGTGTTTTGATTAATTACAAATACTTCCATCATTAAAATATTGACGTGATGTGACCATTTTTGCTGTGGAAAACTTGGATGTTTAGATACTTTACCTACCTAATATAATAATTTAGGTAAGTAAGTATAATAATAACACATTGTATACAAACTAAATAGCCATCTACAAATTGGACATGAATGTGTAATAATCATTAATAACACGCTGTAGGTATATTAATTAATAACATTATAAACATTAAGGCCCTGTTTCACCACTTCTGGATAGCCACTAACTGCCGAATAAATTAAAAAATATTATTTAACGAGAACTTATCAGTAAGCTGTGAAAAAGGCCCTAAATTAGGTAGGTAGTAAACATATCTTAAGTAAAAATTGTTCATTTTTTAGTACTTATAATAAAATTAATTTTAAACTTTAAATTGAACACAACATAATTTATTATAGGGTAGATAATGTAGGTATAAATAGAGGGGGCAATTGGCAAGTAGTAAACTAACACTATCAAAAACTAAGGATACTTGTAAAACTTTACTGCAAACACACATAAGCACTGTGTTTTTTTTTTTGTAAAAACAGGCAGCCTTCTTACTATAAACCACCTTTAAAAAAAGTTTTATGCAGTAACATCTGTATAAGTTAAGGAAATTAAGTCTTGATGGCGGGTGCCTTGACCTTTCAGATCAATCAACATTTTGCCATTAATCCCTGTTTTGAAAGTACTTGTAAACCAAATTGTATTACCAGTTACCACTCGTCCCTTCTCTCCGTGAATAAAAGACATAAACGAACGACCAATGTAAGAAGCGTTTTCAATTTATAATTACTTATACAAAAATGTTATTACTGCATACCATTTTAGTTCTTAGCAAATAATTATAACATAAGTAGGTAATAATTATTATACTAATTCCTTCTAGGTAAATAATTCAAACTTGTCAAGGATTTAATTATTTTTAGAAGAGGAAAGTATCAATGTTTTTCGGCAAAATTATAATTTATAATTTTATTTATTTAATAAATATAATTAGACAAATATATTAACCAGAAAAAAGGAAAAGGAAGCTTAGTCTTAGGTACCTAATTAAAATGTTTCATAAACATTCGTTTCAAAATAGTGTTTCTCATTATTACATTAACAATAATTATTAAGTAGTCCTTATTGTGCAATAGCATAAACATAAAATGTACCTACATTATGCTGAGCAATGGCGTTTGCTGTAGAATTGACGGTAATTTTCCCCAAATTTCTTTCTCCTTGTTTGTTCGTCTATGTCACGACGAATAAATGTATTTTCTAAAATTAAATATAAAACAAAACTACTTACCTATAAAATTGATGAAGCTAGGTGTGAAATTAATGCATTTTCGAATGTCAATTAGCACATTCGTCTAACATTTTGTTAATCACATACGAACCAAATTAATCAAAGTGAAAATTGCGTAAATATTAAAATACACCTAAAATACTCAAGGTAAGGTAGATAACTCCTAGTGTAAGCAATGTCTATGAATAAATAAAGCATCAATTTCCTTAACAGTAGCTTCGCCAATGACCTATTGACAATTTACCCGACTTTGCACGTAGGAAGGACAAGTTATTCATCGTTACGTATACAAACGTAGCCAGAACATGTGACTGCTTAGCACTCGCGTAGTGGTAAGGTGGAAAACAGAAAAAAGTTAATAAAACAACCTTCACACTTAATTTAATAATTTATTAGATTCGAAAACTGCATGTATACAAATTAAAAACATTACTTCAAAACACAAAAACATTTGGCTACATAATCCTTCAAATTAACTAAGATTTTAAATGTGAAAATAAAGTCTTGATACCTTTGCCGCTAAACAGAAGATATTGATAAAATTTGGCCAAGGGATAGATTACGTCCTGAGGAAAAATGAAACCGCTGGCCAAACCTAGTAGTTAGTATTTTCTTCTGCGCAAATCCTGAGATCGGGAATTGCATTCCACTTTTTGTCAAGATATTTATTCGGATCTACATCTACACGTCTTTGTCCGGAATTAAAGGATGCATTTCATGCATTACCACTGAGTAAGTATTAGCTATTTTAGTAACATAAAAATTTCCTATGTTTCTTTAATAAGGTAAAAAAACAAAAACAATAAAGTGACAAGCTGTATTTTAAATGTGTAAAATGATTACGTCATGAAGTCTTGAATGACCATGCTATAGGAACAACTAGCTAGACTTATTGAAGCGCTTACCTAAGAAAAAACATAATTATCCCAAAAATATTGATTTATGCCCAGATATATATATGTTTTACCTAGGTATATTCGGGTCTCTAGTAGCTAAAAAAACTGATCATATGTTTTTGTTATACTTACAGAGCTATGTTCGGCTTTGTTTTCGACAACAGACGGGTATCACTAAGAAATGAATGCAACACTAAGAATAAACCAAAATCAGGCTAAAGGTATCTAATAAAAAATCGAATGGTCAAACCAATTACTACTCGACACACCTTGGACTTAAAATTAATTAATTATTATTGGCAGTATATAGATAGTCTACTCCAAATATTGATTTATTTATTTAAACTTCAATTTACATACAAAGGTTTAGTGCAAAAACAAAAGGCGGACCGGACTTATTTATAAAGTATGTATGTATTACATACAGAGACATCTGAGGGTTTTTCTTTGGCGGATAGAAAGCCAGTTAAGCGAGTATTATAGTCAAACTTCCAAAACCCGAAAATTAAGCGGATGCAATTATTGAGTAGACAATCCAATTGGTTAAGAAGTTCTTGGGATAAATCACAGTAACAATCATCAGCATAGTCTATTACAGCCATTACAGGAAGTACAAGAGACTAGACCAGATGGGTTTAATTATTGGAAGTCAGAAAGTGTTTGTACCTATAGAGTGATTGCAGTGTTGCTGTCATACGCTCAATCCCTTGCTTAATCTACTAATAATAATTAACTTTTTAGGAAAGAAGATACGTGATAAGGGAGCAATGTAGTATGAAAGATGATATAGTAACGAGGATTGAGGATGGATGAACGGAGATTGACGAAACAAGTATACATGGCAAGTACGAATGAAACAGTTGGAAGGGGTCGACCTCGGTGAACGTACCACAACCAAATGCGGACGTTCTCAAAAAAGGCAAGATTAAGATATCACCCTAAACCGACGATCATGCATGGGGAGGTTGATGAGCATAGATGCGAAAGTGGTGTGACAGGATCGAAGCAAGTGGAAATCTAGTCTCTGCCTGCCCCTATGGGAAACAGGCGTGAAGCTATGTATTTATGTAGATACCTACACTATAAAATGCTTGAGGTCGGCTACCACGAACATTTTGTAGTGTACCTACCAAAGCTTCTTCAGCATTGATGATGAGACATCAAAGTAATTTTTAATAGGACCATCTTAGAATAATTATATTCTATCAGATAAACATAAAATCACAAAATCAATTCACTGTCGGCAAAGTTATCGCGTTACTTATAAATACACAAAAATACAGCTGAATTGACATGAATTTAATTAACAAATTACGATTAGAGTAGTATTTTGTGTAGTAATATTCATTAGCGGTTGAGTATTGACGACTGTAATGCAAACTGTAAATTACTATTTAATTGATTTAATTATTCCACTAGACACGACGCGACGCGACGCGGAGGAAAAACAAGTAAAATTGCTTGACGTAAAAAATATAATTACCACAGTCGGAAATTCCTACATGTTTGTTGTTATAGAATACCATACTAAATATTCCTATTATTATAAAGTTGGTACGTTATACGGAAACATTTATTTATTTTTATAGCAAAACCTGATTTGCCTAAATACAAAAGTTGCTAAACTAGCAATAGTAACGATGAAATCAAAGGAGGTCATCAAAAGTCCATACAACTCAGCCCAAATTTGTACCGGAGGTATATGACAGCCGTCAAGTTGACTGTTTCTACCATGAAATCACTATGAAACTGATATTATTGTGCCTTATTGGCGTTCGTTTGACATTCCGAAACTGACACTATCTACTACTATACTACTACTATATTGTTTACTAACACTATGGATCATTGTTGTCCGAAAATAAACTTATTATTATTATTATTACTATCAGCAGATAGCTGTCTAGTTAACAGTATTTATTATGAAATCATGAAACAGTTGTGTGCTAAAATTACTGATATTAATGATCTTAAAAAAATATACTACTGACTGCTACTGACTGTCATTTTATATACTGTCTAGTAGGTCACGGTAACTATATTTAAATAGACCATAACTACTTATATGTGAACCTACATTACTATATATGTCATAGTTCCATCTAATAATTATACTCGCACTCTAATAAAATCGCCAGTAAGGAAATGAACAAAACCAGTAGACACGAGGACAAAGGCATGCATAGAAAACCATATTATTATGCGTCCATGCATGGATAGCGTTCATGCTCTCCAAAACGTGAGTCAAAGATTATATATTAAGCTGTAAATATTAGGTACTAATAAAATTAACTAATATGTACTAACTCAGTCAGCAGTCTCCCAAAAGTAGTAGTGAAGTAAAATTAGGTAATTATTCGAAACGGTAGTCATTGAAGTAAATGCATCAGGTATTACTAGGTTTTGCCCGTGGTGTCACCCATTCCAAAAAACTTTTGGAGACGGATAGCCCTACTTGGAATGCCTTCTTCTTCTTTGATTAAATTTGGAAGATATCATCACATTCTGTTGAGCGGTTTAGGCGTGAAAAGGTAGTAGATAGAGCTTTAGCATTTGTAATATTATCTGCTACGGATTGAGGACACTAAAATTGCTTTCCTGGGATTTCATAATGAATCATATACCTAAGTCCATATTTTTTATTATTTATACGTTTATCTAAGACACCATTAATTTATGCTGAAGAAAAACAACTTGAGGAAAACATCCTTAGCTAGTAAGTACCCTTTGGCCCCTACCTACTGGGTTAATTTACACGATATTATTGTTATAAAATATAAATACGAGTATAAATTACCTACTGCAAATGTTGAACTGGTTGGTATATTTATGCAATTATGCATCCCTATTACAAACTTTTGCTCTATTTAATTATAATATAATAAATAAAACATTTCATTTGAATATGTGGATATGAAATTGATAAAATCTAGATAACGCCGTCAAAACACATACCTTTAGGTTCGGTATGTGCTTAGTCACCGCTTTGCTGCAATCTTGGCTTACTACAATATAACACGTTCGTCGTACATGGTTTAATTATTCACTATTATGTATAATTTTACATACATGTGTATGATTGTTATGATTTCTTAGGTACACCATGGCAATAAATCAGCATAGAACGGAAGACGGCGCTTAAACCGAGAATAAAATATAGATGTTTACATAGGCATTTACAATTTAATAGCGAAAATGCGAAATAGTTCAGTCAATTAACTTATTATGAAGAAATTACCTCATAAAGGGCTTAACATCAGTCCCGCCGCAAAGAGGGCCTTGAGTGACGGACTCAACGTCGTCAGTTGCCCATTGGATCTGACCCTCGGGGAGGATCGCAGATCATGCGAGAGCGACTCCCGTGATCCCGCCACTAAGCGGAAGGCAGTAGCCGCAATAGTGATGGTTTTAGTCGGTATGCTGACCACCTGGGCGGAAAGCCCGACATAACCGTCCAGTAAATATTTATTGGGGAGCAAAAAGTCCCTTATGTTCTTATACTCCTATCGTCTACCACCTTGGGACGTAGCAGGGCAAATCGGACCCGTACCGACTAAAAACTTCAAGATTCGACATCCACCTCCACGGTGACGGACTAGTGCACTTACTGACGACGATATCTTTTGCGGTCTCCTGTAATAGAGGGAAAAAATGTCTAGTCTATCATATTGGGGAATATGATAGACTAGACATTTTTTAAAATTAAATTGAAACAAATACAATGTATAGTTGAGAATAAGTAGAACAACATAATTTATTCATCACACCACTGGGCACGTGTTTATGCAATAATATTAGCATTCATAAAATTTTATTCGATTCGCAATCATGAGGCTGTATGTATTAAACGAATATTAATCTACTTATTTTCCCCAGTAACCGCAGATTAATATGTAAGTAGGTATTTTAATTTCCATCAGTTGAGTCCATCCTAAGGTTGCCTGGAAGAGATTGCAAATTGCGATAAGGCCGCCCATTGTACCTACTATATTAAGAAATGTTGTATTGTGTTTATTTTTGTGAAAATTGGTGTACAATAAAGAATATATTATTATTATTATTATTGATTTCTTCAGTGTCCGCACATGTAATTGTTTGCGTACCCTCGTATGGTTATAGCATCAATACTCGTCGTGATACTGTGTAGATAAAATCTCGTTTTCCCCAAACCTGTGGGAATTTCCTGAAAGCTTTAGTGCTCACCTAAGTTAAATAAGGCACTTTAATGATTTAAGCTGTGTGCGAGTCTCAATTGTTTGTCAGTCAGTCTTATCATCAGCTAAGCGTTACGTTAGCCTTGTTTCAGTTAAGTCAATCGATGATTGAGTATTAGGATTGGCCCACTTAGTGTGGCGACTCTATTGCCACAGCTGCGTGACTTTGTGGAAATGTCTAAATAATGTTTGCAATGTGTGTATACGGTGTGTGCGTATTCTGCGTATCCTGCAATTTATTAACTGTAGCTTCAGGTGGAAGCAGAAGACTAGCGAGATCTGGTACTAGGCTGAGACCACAAGGCCTTTCTATGGTGGGCTATCGCAGACTGAATTACCCTAATGTGACACTTTATTTAGTAAAGTTATGAATGTCTTGCCTGAAACTTTAGCCTTTAATTATAATATCTTATCAATTTATTTGATGAAGATCATCAAAGATCACACTGATACAGTTCAAGGCGTAACATTCAAAGACGTAAGCGTAAACTAATGTTTTCGTAACTAAGTATGCCAAATTTTAATATAATTTTGTTTGACTATGTACTTAGGTACCTAACATTTATTTTATTGTCCCTGCATGTAGCCTACAACGCTAATGTTTTTCATGAGATATTTCTTATATCCAAAATCAACACATAACTGTATGCATAAATAAACATTATGTTACTTACCTAAATAACTGGCGGAACCGGATTACAACTACATGCATATTCTAAATCAGAACAGGTAAGTATTTAAAAAAAATAACAATCAAATAAAAAAAAACTAAATGAAATTATGTAAAACATTACACTATTTTTTAACGTTCCGTAAATGAAATGTTTTCTACATTTTATTTAATAAATAATAATAAATATCCTGGGACAGTTTTACACAGCACCTACCATTTAGGCCCAAACTAAGCAGAGCTTGTACTATGGGTACTAGACATTGGATATAATACTTATATACTTTTTTTTGTAAATACATACTTATAATACATAAGAAACACCCAGACAAACACAAACACTTAAATTCATCACAATAAATGTAAAAAAAATTACGGATTTCGGTTACGGAAAAGATATTCTTCTTCATTGTTCTTAGTATTCTAATAAATTGTGACCTAACAATTCAATGTTTAGGTAATATATCCGCTTACATAAGTAATTTGCAGATCAAATACAAATATGTAAACTTACTTAGTAGGTAAAATATCCCTTAGCACTGAGGCGAAAATGGGTTTACAACTAAAATGATGGAAAAACTGGCCCCATATGGCTTGCTAAAATTAAACGTGCCACTCAGTATTATATACTTCGTTCTGTTTATATGCTAATAAAAGGGGAAAACCTCATTTTAATCATAACAACAAGTATGTATAGAGACTTATCTATACTAATTATAAAGAGGAAATATTTGATTGTTTATTTGTTTGCATTGAATAGGCTTCGAAACTACAGGACCGTTTTTAGAAATTCTTTACCAATTAGAAAGCTACATCTTTACCGAGTAATAAATAAGGGTAAATTTATAAAAAATAGATGAGACAAGATCCAGACAAGACGGGCGAAGTTGCTGGCAGAAAACTAGTCTAATATATATTGAAACTTGACGTAAGTGGCAACAAAGGAAAATCTTTCTGAAGGTGTTTGGGGGGAGACGTAGCTACCACGCACGGGCAGCAGACATAGTTTAGAATTATGACAACTGTTGACAAGGGTTAAAAGTACTCTGAAGCTGCCTGCGTGCGGTCAGTGACAGAATCCCCTTCTAAAGGGGATTTTATCATCAATGTATTAAATACCTTAACTTCCTGCACTAAAGAGTATTTTGAGACTTAGTCTACCATCTAGCTAACACCTTCATTCATTAGCTTTAGATAGGAAGTTTTCTGGTAGCTATATATCATTCAGCAGGTGTCATATTGGTCCGTGCGGTCAAAGCCCGCAAATTCGATAACCGGTCGTCCCAGTCGTCTAGCCATTATTTTTGCGGTTGTCAGGTGGTAACATGATTAGCAAAAATATGGTATTATTATTTTTTCAACAAATCCCAAACAATAGTCACCATGGCAGCAAAAAAATATCATCATTCAAAGAACAATCATCATTAAAAGTTCACTTGAGTTTACCTAACTACACTCAATAGTGTTACGACTAAGTACTACAATTCTCCACATTTATAACGCGACGACGTCTGTGGTCTGTGTGTGGTTCGAGTACCGGACTGCTGATCATGAGTTCGTGGGTTCAATTCCCACAGGACACAAATATTTAATATATTATGATGAATATAAGTGTTTGTATTTGTCTGGATGTTTATTATGTATTATAAGTATGTATTTTCAATAAAAAGTACATAAGTATTATTATATTCACTGTCTAGTAGTTACCCACAGTACAAGCTCTGCTTAGTTTCGTGCTACTTAGATGATGCAGACTGTGTAAAATGGTCTCAAAAATATTTATTCACATTGTGAGATAAAAATAACTACACAGTTGTTACATAAACGATTACCCTAATATTCCTGCAACATAATTTATTGATGATCGATCGATCGGCAGGTAGCAGGTACCTAGCTACTTATTTGTATACTTTTTTTATCACTGCCAACTGTAAAGATAAAGAAATAATTCGAACATTAATATTTTTATATTGAAGAATACGCAAATGTTTTTTTTTCTAACGAGAACAACCGAATCAATGAATTGGTAATACTCCAAAAGGTTTCTATAGAAACTTGCTTCTTATTCATCAAATAGGTATATTTATTATACGACTTGTGACAACGTAAACTAGTTTGACTATTATTTGTTCACTAAACCTTGAAACATATGAATCGTATATTACGAGAATTGACATTGGAGAAGATATTCGTATCCAAAAGATTTAGAAGGTAAAAGAAAATGTTTAATAAAAATAAGTAATTCATAAATTTCAAAACTCACAAAACTAAGCGACGCGTGGCCATTCGATGACACACATAAAGTTTATCAAAAACCAAAATCTAGTTTTTGGTTTACGATTAATCTTTTTTACTTGGACTAGGTAGGTTTTAACTTTGACAATAAACCTACCTAAGGAGTCCTAAAAAGCATTTATCGTAAATACAGTATTTAACTTTGTATGAGCAAAATTCCTCAAGAAAATACTAAACGTTTTACTATTTTACGAAGCAACGTTTACGAATGTTGTTCAATAAATGCAACTATGTTTACTCAAAGCTGCAATTCATGCCGCCATTAATAATTCCGTGAATTAGTGAATTATGTAAAACCAGGTGCAGGTCATGTTGTTGAAAGACTTGAAAGTCAAATCTCCAACCACCAACAGTACCTCAACCATGAGTTCTATCGAATGGTTTCGATAGGTTTTTTACGCATCGAAACGCTGTAATCTCATAGTAGATTTTAGTTCCTTACGTAACCGCTAGAGGCGCTGCGAGGGTTTTCCATACAAATATTTTACTGCGTCGCTACCGAGTCTAGTGAGCAAAACTCATGGTCGAGGCACTGAACATTTTAAATTACTTAGGAATTTATGTAATCTTTGAATCGTAAACATAAATTAGGTACTAATGTTACTTATTAGTTTGCAGAAATTAAGTCACTTCTGAAACATTCATAGGTCTTACTGATTTCTGACACTTACGCGAATACTAGACATTAAACATGCAGCTAACTGTGGTTGTACATTATTAGGTACACCTCTGCCTGACCCGTCGGCTTTACACGCGTGATGGTATGTTATGCTATGAACAGTATATTCCTTTATAGGTTGTATATTGTGAACATATTAGCGTCAAACTATAAGTAAATAGATTATTTATTTGCATCAAATCATCAATGCACATAAAATGTGGTAAAATTCCGCCTGCATAATGTATCTTGCGGTGCTGCTGGAAAATCCATAATAAACCACCAACACGTCTTATTTTCCATTAGGAAACAATACAAATTATAATAATTCTATGCCTAACAACCAACCACTTATATAAATAAACATAAAAGCGGTACAGATAATGTTGTAAAATAAGTTATTATCATATAGTATTTTTTTCTATTAAATTAACTTGTAATAAATATTTTTTTCTCTGCATACGGCGAGCATACGACAATCCTTTTAGAGCTACAGCAGGTAAGTACCAAGCTTTAATCTTTTTACCATATCAATTCGACGGGCGGTTAACATGTTTCAGTCTAGTTTATTTCTCTTTGAAAGGCCGGATAGACGGTTGAGTGTAAGTTAGCTCGACGAGCTTGATCGCACGTGTGTCACCGCCAAATAACCGCAGAGTCAAGTTTTTCAATTTTGAATTAAAATAACATTTAATACATACATTTTGTTTTGCGCTTTTACTTCCTGATTCTGAAGAGATTTTCACATTACAACTTCGAGTCTACTTCCCACCAATATTTTTCATTTAACTATATACTTATATAAATATATATATATATTTTGATATTGTTGGCCGTACGATAAAGTCAACAAATAAAATGCGTAATAAAATCTGTGACGTCAAGACTACTTGCCATTGACGTCACAGCCATATTTACTTCGCATTTCTTATTGTTTTTATCATCTTCATGCAAATTCTTAGTTCAGTAACTCATCTGTAACTGCAACTATGTATGCAGTCAGTATTTAACTTTACCAACCTACAAAACACGTCGATTCTTATATTTTTTTTCTTTCTCTTTCATACTTTAAATAAAGTAAAAAACCTTTGCTAAATAAAGTATGACAGAAAGAATAATTGGCTTTAGGTACCTCCTCACTGAATCAACATTTTACTGATTTACTGAAATTAACGGTACTCATGGTATCGTCAATTAAGTTTCATGAAACTTTAAACTTAGGTTCTAATAGGTATCGATTGTGGCTCCTTCTTGGCTGAAGGTATAAATGTAGCGTGTATACATATGATTAGGTGTATGAACGTGGAGGAAGCTTAAGAAGTATAGAATCGCAGCAAGTGGCGCTTTCTGCCTAACTCTGTGGGAAAAAGGCGTAAGAGTATGTACCTATGCATATCTTAATAGTCATACTTATAATACATAATTACCGAAACTAGATGCATAACCAAAAATGTAGAATGATTCTGCAGTAAGTAAGTATAATATATGCCATTTTAAATTGCACGTCAAAAATAAACAAAGTCACAATACTTATTGTGGTGTATTGTTGAGATGACTACATAGTACATAGATTTTAAAATATAAGGAGAATTTTAAATAGTAAATAGATTCTTGCTTGCATATTTGTTATATGTATACAAGGCAGTACATGATTCTGGATGCAGTTTTTTTTCCTTGAACTTGTAAAAACATTATTTCTATCTACAAAAATTAGATTTATAATTATTATTTATTATTTCACTTATTTCGGATCGCGCGCGCGATAACATTAACCGCGGAGCGTTATGATCGCGTTTTTAGCAAATACACTGCGCGCTCAAAAATAACAATATCTGTAATAACCGATCATTTTCTACATGAATGACCTAGGTCATTTTATTTTTGACCTTGAGTGAAACCTTGTCACCACGTTTTTGCGTCGATGTCCCTTCCACCTTTATAAACTCCGATTTTTACGGCGGGGTTAAAGTTAGCTCGTCCAACTTCAAGCCGGACAATAAGTTTGGCGAGAACTGTAACTATACTATGCCTGGCGGCTCATAGAGTTAAACATCATTTAATTTAATTACTTTTTTAAAAAACATCATTAAAATGATGAAAATTTTAATGATGTTGAAAATCATTTTAATGATGTTCAAGGGAAGAAGCGTCCGAAACCAGTTGTGTTGCCATGAACCTGCCTAAAACCGCAAACGACTACTGTTTTATTTCAAAATACTTAGAATCATTAACAACTCTCCCATTATCTATATAAATAAAAGTGAAATGCGGTTCTTTGGTAAAAGCATCACTAGAGAACGACTCGGCTGCTTTGAACTTATTTAAAATTATTAGTCTAATATTTTTAGGAAATGAAAATTTTTGAAAGAAATTAAAAGAAAATTTGTGAGTGTACATTTAGTACACCTCTGCCCAACCCTTCGGGGAATACCGGCGTAATAAGTACATACATATTTTTACGGTTATGGTAAACATAGGAAAAGTAGGAAAAAACTCATAGAAATATTTATATCATATACCTAATCATTCATAGAAATTTTGGCCCGGACAAAACGGTATTTATAAATGTAATTTATTACACCTGTAATAAATTACCGTTTGTTATAAATACCGTTTTGTTAATGTAATAAATAATAAACAGACCGAAACAAGTCGATAGAGGCAAAATACGAATGTGTTCAGAACACAATATTTCGATTTAATTGAATCGGATGTCATGTGAATCAACATGCCTACTGAAGACCAGTTTAAGCAAAACACCTGTTAGATTTGTGAGCCCTTTATTATCATTATGAAACCAGTTTATTATGTAAACTGTAAATCATACTTTTATCTTGTTTATTAATACTACCTATAAGTATTAGTATAAGTATATTAGGTACTCAAAAATTGGGTTTTAGGGGTCTGGTGACAATCGCTTCGTGTAAGATACTGATAGCATTCGCATCAGGTTAGATTGGAAGCCGTCCCGACAAAGGTACATAGTAGTCACCAACATCATTCTAATCCCGAATAGTAATAACTTTTTATTTAGGAAATTACAATGGATCGTCCATGGGGGAGGGGAAGCGGCAGCCTAGAGTATGTCGAACTCCAAAGACTATATGTCGAACTCGTACCAACCAAAAACCTCACATACCCTATTATTATAGCCGAGACTATTCTCGTCCATGAAATTTCCACTGATGTATAATATTATTATTAACTAGCGGCCCGTCCCGGCTTCACACGGGTATACATTACCGGAACCAGCATACAACGCCAAGTATGTTTTATACAACCCTAGTATACCGAAGTCTCTCAGAACGTCAACGTCCCAGCGCCCCCGTGACGAAAACCAGTGTCTACTATCTTCGTACAGCTTATGCTACCCTAGTACTTTCTATCAAGTTGCTGAAGTTTGTCATCATTTGCCCCCGATGTCAAAAATATGTCACGTCCCACGGGAACGGGATAAAAAGTATCCTATGTCCGTCTCCTGGTTCTAAGCTACCTCTCCACCAATTTCTAGCGAAATCGGTTAAGCCGTTCTTGAGTTATAAATAGTGTAACTAACACGACTTTCTTTTATATATATAGATTACCGGCGAACCCCCGATAAGCTCCGGGTATTATTTATTACTATATTTTATATAGAGCTTATTTTTTAAGTTAGACCTCTAACAGGTAAACAACATGTAAAAACATCGAATTAAAATTAGTTTTTAAACCTTTACAGTTAAGGTCAATTTTGTATTTTTCTAATTAGTCGACGGTGACTTGTATTTTTTTGGATAAGCAGGTATGTGACACATTCTAGTCCTCCCAATTATTTTGAATGTGCGGAAATCTTGATTAATATTATACGCATCGAAACGCTGTAATCTCATAGCCGATTTTAGTTCCTTACGAAACTACCAAAGGACGCTGCGAGGGTTTTCCATAGTAAGGCTACAGAGAAAACCTCATCGAAAGTCGAGGCACAGATATAATTATAATCTGTCTGATATTACTTAGTTAACTTAATATTTTCGACGTATCACGTAACCTTTATTTACGTACTTAGGTTCTTTATACATATTATTGTCTAGAATGTAGTTACAAACTGACTGAATTTTTTGTATCAATTTTAGTCCTCCTCCTCAATTCGTTTTCCTCATTGCTGAGGATCTTGCGCCACATGTGCCCATCTTTGGCGACGTGAAGTGCCTCGTGAAGCTTGTTGTCCAGAAAAGTGCGAATGCGTCGAATGCGTTCCTGATTGACCATCTAGTTACTATCTTGAAAGAGCCACACCAAAACCCAAAATGAGGCCATCAAACTGAGGCCATTCGATTTTAATTCTTCGGCCATATTTTTAGTTCTTCATACAAAAATAATTACTTAGGTACCGAATTTCTAAACATACTTACTATACTAACGTAACCCATATCAATGGTATTAATGGGAAAGTAACTCGGTATGTCTAGCTAGGCTAGCACTATTAGTGTCATTAATTGGTGAGATATTGCAAGTTTTGATGAGCATCTGACATCTCTGATTCTTTTGCATAATTAGCGAATTACACTCCCTTCTCTAAATCGTGAGATCCAATAATATACCTCTCAGTAATGCGACCCACAGCACCGAGCTAAACCTTTTTCAGTGCGGTTTTGTAATACCTAATTTGCGTATAAATTATCTGAAGAAATAATACACTACTTATACATAAGTATAACACCACTCGCGCCATATGGTTGATTTGCAAGATTCACATTTATTTTCAGTTTTTTTAATCGCTAAGAACCGGTAAATACCGGCTTTTTCAGGAACGTGAAATCATTTGGTTGTACAATCAAATCAAGCATAACATTGATTCCGTTGATGATGATAAAAAAGCTTGTAACAAACATTATTTAGTATTTATTTTTAATTAGGGACCCTACTGATTTCTGTCTCTAAAGCAGTAAAGCGAATATTAGAAATCTAAAAACAATAAAATGTAATTTTATAATAACACTACGCAAGAAAGTTCTGGATTAAAAGAATAAAATTTTCCTCCATTAAAAATAACTAGTAATCTTAGCATGGAAAATGCTTAAAAAATACAAAAAGATAGATTAAAATAAGCTAATATATAAAGTACCTCGAAGACAGGTAAGTAAAGGGGCCATAATTTTTTTTAGATATAAAAAAAAATAACACAAGTATTTATTTAATAATAATAGGTATCTTCGTACCCTAAATTACTCGACACAAATAAAACAAATGATTCCTCAGAAGGCAACGGAAATAACACACACCTCAATTACAAAGCTGCATATTTTGCGAGAAAGTAAGTGCAAGGTTAAATAATATTACACAAATTATTTGTTTAACGTTGTGCCAAGTATGTTTATTTTTTCTGATGCTACTGCACCTATGTAAGTTTTGATATAGCACATTTATATATCAAAATCAATCATAATCTCAATAGTTTTATTTTGATATAAAATTGTATTCGGCTGAATAATAATTGATATAAACCATATATAGGAACTTATGAAATGTCGAATTTAGGTGCACGGTTCCAAATTAGTCGTTTCCTATGGAGAAGAATCAGCAAGAAACTCCATGGTTAATTACTCTTTTAAATTTTTGTTTTTTAACAGTGATATCTGCTACAATAATAAATGGATACTTAGGTACAATATGAGAAAACAATCTAGAAATATTTGCGAAATATATTACAGATTATATTTTAAAAGATAAATAGATACAGCAGGCTTGAAATACATGTCTAGAGAATTCTCCCATTTACAAAGCGTGAAGCTAACATAAAAAAAAATATAAAGCAACTGCAAATTAATATTTGTCACCAGGGTACTTATAGTAATTATATGTCTTCACTATGGGACAGATCTCACACATCGCGATGACGATTTTATATCATCGAATCTGTAAAAACCGGATTTATCTCAATCTCAACAAAAAGTTAAAGGTCAAAGTACCAAGTGGTTGTCGAGAGCTGACTTGGGGAAACAATGGCAAATACAAGGAAAAAATATGTTATGTAAAGTTAGTAGAGTACCTTTAACTGTCAGAACATTACCTAAGTATTATCTTACACTTTATACCATCACGCCTGTATATCTCAAAGGGTTAGGACAACAAGGCTAACGAATAACAGTAACTTGAATCCTGAAAGTAACTAAGAAAATATAATATAGGTATTGTATAATATATTTTATAAGTACCTATGTCTTACAGTTATTTTTTATTTGTAAGTCATAAGTTTTTTTATGTATACAGCGTGGGCAGAAAATCGTGGATCAAACGAAAGGGCGATAGTTGGGGTGATTTGCAGTAAAAAATATCTGTGGTGTAAAGCTCTAACTTGATTTCCTTAGAAGTTATGTCTATTTGAGTGTTTTCTGAAAAAAAAATACCGATTTTCTGCCCACGCTGTATACTGCGTGTTGTAGATACTTTACCTATAAAGAATATGTTTATATTTTATCGCTAACATTAGAATAGTTGTGTTTTTTAAGTATATAATTATGTTTAAATACTAAAAGAATTTAAATAAAAAAATATTTTATTTTATTATTAGGTTATTATTATAAGTTTAATAATTTAATTCAATCTTCCCTATGATGATTTATTTGAGTTATATTTTCTTGGACCTACATACTAATATAATGTTTGCTTAAATTTAGTACTTGTAGTTGATCAAGGTGAAACAAAGGTCAAATAAATATTATATATATAGTATTTAAGCATCACAACTAAGACGACAACGCGAGGTATTGCAATCGCAAACATTGTGTAGACCATTAAAAATATTAAAATATTGAAACACCTTCGACTTGATATTTTGTTCATAGGTATCTAAGTAAACCATCAAGCAGTTGAAACAATATATCACAGGCGAATGTTATGATACAACAAACAGACATGAATTAAACAGAGAAAACCGACAAAGTGCTTAAACTACCTAAAAAATACACTCTTCTAGTAAAAAAATAGTATATTCGTAGGCTCTGAGCAGTGGCTAGTGGCTACTACGTAGGAGTGTAATTCAACTTAAATTGTAAGGAATTCAGTTTTTTTTTCATAGTTCTAAAATGCGCACATGTTAAATAATAAGTGTTATCTTAAAAAAGGAAGTCATCGAAAGCCCATACAACTCAGCCCAAATTTGTACCTGAGGTACATATATACCAAATTGTAGAGAAAAATCAGAGGAATTCGAAAAAAAATTTTTTTTGATACAAAACTACTTATATGAAAAACAGTTTCAAAGTTTTAATAAGCCGTAGTGCAATTAATTGACGACGTCTGTGGTCTAGTGGTTCGAGTACCGGACTGCTGATCACGAGGTCGTGGGTTCGATTCCCACAGGACACAAACATTTATTGTGATGAACTTAAGTGTTTGTGTTTGTCTGGGTGTTTCCTATGTATTATAAGTATGTATTTACAAAAAAAATATATATAAGTATTATATCCATTGTCTAGTACCCATAGTACAAGCTCTGCATAGTTTGGGACTAGATGGTGCTGTGTAAAAAATGTCCCAGGATATTTATTTATTTATTTAAATCACGTAGCAACATTGAGTGTGCAATTGGTTTAGTTTTGTTTAAGAAATATTTTATTTTCAATTATTTAATTGAAAAATAATTGTTATATTAAACAACATAGCGTTTAAAAACGAAATATAAGATAAACCTATAAAACTCTATTTTGACACTATATTTCTTCGAATTCAATATGAAACTCTAATAATCAAATGTATGTATCAAAACGCAAAAGACAAGGTTTGTTGATAAATGTCATTCCGCTCGTTGACACTTACAGCAGACAGCTGTCAAGTTGACAGTTGAAAACGAATAATAGTGTGCCGTAGTGGCGTGATTTTTCTCAAATTAAAAGTTATTTTTCTTATCCCTCAGACAACATTAAAAAAAAGTACGACTAGAGTTTTAACCGGCGTAATACAGGGTATTATTTCCCAAAAATTTTACCTTCGGTACATCACTTGGGCTGATTTCGATGACCACCTTTAGAAATTTGGATTCAGACACGCAAGCATTGATTTGTTTAAGTAAAAGTTTCATTTGCCCCCGAAATATTTTTAATCATAAATGCGTGCCCTCTAACAGGGGAAGATGGGGATTTTTCGTGTCATCTTCCCCCGAATGTTTAATCAGGGAAGATGGGAAGTAAAAGTGTCATTTGCCGTTTTGCAGTTTTAACCAATAAATGGATTAAAAACTTTGTGACTATTGTAAAGATATTTTTGAAAAAGTGGTACTAAGTAGTATTTTTATTTCCTACTTAGGACTGCACTGCCGAAGTCCATAGGTTTCCCAAGACACGTACCTGAGCTCTTAATTCCTTCTAACTATTGTAACTATGACCACAACGGCCGGAATATTTGGTCGTAAACTTACAAGCTTACCTTGTGATACTCCTAGAAAGTGATTCCATGACTACTTACTTACTACCTACCTATTTTTACCTATTTTTGTTGATCAAGAGATGTCTTTGATAAAAAATATTTACCTGAAATTAGTAATTGTCTATTTTATCGTCGTCGATCACATGGCTATTTCTATATGGTATATGTTTACAATAATACGTGTAATCGTGTAAACAGACAACTCGCGCAAGATAATGTCCACACCTCTCTTCTACACCTTACGTTTATGTCATATTTAGCACCAACACAATGATAATTATAGATGTAATACTACTAATGTACACTTACCATAGTTTTTCAGCAATAGTCTTTGTCTCTTACCTCTCAGTCATGCCCTATTAATGAAACTAGGTACTTTTTGTTTGTCTCTGCATCACATGGTTGCCTTGCAGAAAATGTCTAAATGTAAATGTCTAAGGCATTATGACCGCCGAAATTGAATTGATTTTCTTTCATCATTAAATAAATGTTATAGTATTAATCCTGTGATTAATCCTGAATCCTGGAGGCTTCGGAAGGCAGGCTAAAAAATGATGATTTGCCTTGGACTTTGCTTTTCTCAGTTCCAGTGCCCAATATTTGTGCGATACTAGTAAATAAGAAAAACGATGAGAAGTCAAGTTGAAGGCGTGCGAAGTGCGATGTGATAAAAGCGCGCGGGGGCAGCGCGCGCCGCCAGTACCGAGCTCACCTGTACGCCGTGCGCAGGCGCTATTTTCTGCGCCGCCGCGATCCGAACGCGATACCTTGGAACGCACACGCAATCCCCGCGCCCCCACCTGTACGCACGTTAATCTGGACAGGACACCAGCTGTCCACCTCCGAGATAATATAGTGAATGTGCACCCGGACAGCTCGGCCTGGAGGACTTATTTCCGAAAACGGACCTCATAGGTCTGACAGATCGATTGCTCAGGTAAGGTTAATCACAATCATCTTAACTAGTTGCGCCGGTGCGGCATCTGAATCATGTGATGAACCCAAGAAAGGTGATCACACCTGGAGTTTAAACCCACCATGACACGTGTATCTAAGGACTGAATTATCTATAGCAAAACAGTATTCTGTTGTGGTCGTTACGAACCAAAACGTATTTCTATTTACTTACAAAGTATGTGTTCTATAATCACAAGCTTAGTAATTGCAAGAAAGAACCAATGTGTATGATGATAATTATCTGCCCATAATTCTCGTTAATTAAAAATATAAGGTACCTATAAGATAAATCGATCGCGTTGTGAAACGGCAATTAAAACAATAACTAAAATTGCCCTTGCAATTAACTTCCAACTTGAATTGACTAAATGTGTCAAGTTCATAATAATTCCTGCGTTTTAGTACCTATAGTTCCTATTGCATTATATGCTTCCCAGAGACGCTAATTGGGCTCAGGGAGACTCGTGTTCCGAATCAAGGGTCAAATCATTGAGATCAAATTGAGTTGATGCAGAACGTATCAAAAGTACTTATACTGCTGGTGTGTTGATAACAGGAAAGATAACTATGGGAAGAAAGTATAACAACAGTGCACAACATCCGTTTATCCAGCGTGCATTTGTCAACATGACATTATGGAATGCGAATTGTATTGACAGTAGCACAAACACTAATTGAACTGTGAACTGAATAGTAGAAAACATGTAACAGACGCAACAGTTAACTCAGAAAGGAGCTCGGTTTTGAAGCCAAGGATCCACCAAGGCGTTCTGGTGGCGTTAGTATTCCCAACGCGTGTGGCGGCGCAAAGCGGTAGGCGCGTGACGTAAGGTCACCGCGCCTGGCCACTGACATGACACGAGATTAACATGCCTCCCTAGTGGGCGCACTGCGTAACGTGGACGCTGCAGCTGGCCACATCGCGGGCGCGGCCACCACTATCCTATCCTCACCCTCGGCTAGCTGTTATCGCTAACGATACCGATAAATAATCGCTATCAACATCTGTAGATCTTGATAATGAAGTCATACGGTAATCACGTACTAAGCATTTTTACATTACTGAGATAAAATAAGTACCTACCTAGATTGTGTATGCGTTACACATTTTAAATTGTGGTAAAACATGATTGACTAAATCAGAAAATATTGTATTTCGTATTTGAAGTCCTTGCCTATATCGTCAGAAGCGGAACAAACTTCCCTAGAACGGAACGGAACGGAACGATAGCCATGGATGGAAATCTTGAGCGTAAGCAATTTTGGTCCAGCTCGGCTAGATGCGCTAGCTTTAATACACTTCACTTGATCTTCCTTAATCTCCCTTATACGGCAATAAATCCGCCTGGCTTATGACAGGAGCCACAGCTCAAACGTTTTTACGCAAAAAAAATCCCTATTTCGTATATGGAACCTTAGATTTAAAATTATCTTAATAAATAATTATGATATTATCAATCAATCAAAACACAATCGTGCCTAGCAATGATGCATTGTTACGTGTCACAATGTGCATATTTAGAAATAAATTCCTTCTCGACAAAGCAGATAAGGCAGAAAGCCAAAATGAAAGAATATAGCAACAACAAATGTACATTTTAATGACACAATTATTTTTATAACTTAATTAAAATATTAAGTAAGTATAGAAAAGTATTTGGTGGTGAGAAGGTCAACGCGGTACAATTTCTACATAAACCTAAAACTGAGGTTAGAATAAAAAACTGAAACGAACAGTACATAATTATGGGAGCTGAACATTCAATTACGAAGGCTATTAATGAGGAAAGCTTCCATCGGAAACCTGTGAAGGTCAACAACCAGCTAAGCACAAATAAAGAGCCGCGGATAAAACTTGTTCAACATAAGTGTTCTCATTGACGTCACAGACCCCAGCCGGCGCAGCGACATTATTGATTTAAAAACCACTTCTTTTTTTCCTATTCGAGTCCACAGTCATAAAATACTAACGAGACCCAACTCGATTAACCCCTCGACGAGTTAAAGTTAAAAAAACCAAAGTCAGTATTTAAACATTTTCAAGTTTTTTGAAGGTTTCAGTTACCATTCTTCTAAAGCAACAAAGATGTAAAAGCGTTATGATAATCCATTAAGTACCTAAGTACGTACAAGCTAATATTTGTATAAACAAGCTGAGCACTCATTAAGGAGAACAATAAATTATCTTCCAGAAACATTTGCCTGAAATATCTGCAACACAAGTGGTTCTAATTGCTCTTACTGACTCTAAATATCTGAATTTATTTCATAAAAGAATGCTGCAGACAGTCGGGATACCGAATTGTTAACCAGTTGAAAAACTGATTTTAATAGCTTCCAAATTTTCTGGCCGTGACCCATGAACGCATAATATTGTGGTCTTTTGCTAGTTACGTTATCAAGAACCGGTCCTATTATCAAGGTGCCATAGGACAACATAACATTCTATCACACACACCTGTGTGCTGAAATGATATATTAAAATTCACCGGTCAGGTAGATATATTTTTTAGTCCCACGTAAAATTGGCATTATTACTTATAAATTATTGCCATTAGCCGGATACAAATCCAAATTCTGAGCTACCAATGATTTTATTCTGTGTACTGAGAACTTCATAGAAAAACCCAATAACATTGTAACAGTACTTTACCAACCTACATTCATCACATTAGGGGCCTGAACTGGATAGCCGTTAACAACCGGATAAATTCAAAATGGAACAACATTTTTATGAATTTATCTGCCAAGTATTTTAACGAGAACTTATCAGAAGGTGGTTAAACCAGCTCTAAATAAAATTTTATATTATTTATATCTATTCTAAGTTGCTCTCCTTGTACGTGATTCCGTTTCCCGTGAGATATTCTACATTCAAATGACCAAATGTGTGCAGGAAGTTTCATAAAAGACAACTTTAATTATTTGACAGCAATTTCGTTCTTCATCCTGGTTTTGTCATAGCTATCCTAGACGATTTATTGAGTATCCTATCGTACATAAGTATATGTCTCTTAAACCTACTTATAAGCTGTTGACTTGTATCTGTGCTATATTTAAGGAATTAGCTAGATACTAAACACGACTCAATCAGTGATCTTCGTTGATGGATTGTTTGGCACCGACTCAAAATTATTAAAAGTAATTATTATTTTTGTAATATTTTAAAAAAATTCTATTCTCGGCAATTTAAACCCAATTGCCCTTTGACAATGCCGATGATTATGATTATTCTCACAGCATTTTAAGTCATTTCAGGTATTCGTACTCAGTGTCTCGCTGATGTTTTGAACTAATTGTGTAGCAGTTGCAATATAGCACGGGTACAAATCAACACCTTACATAAATAGTTTACGATCTACCTACTAAAGTAGCAACAGCTAAGTAGTGACGTCTGGCATGCTGTATCTTTATTCCCGTCTTCGTATATTACGGTCGCCTACGAGACTGATGAAATTCTGAGCACCGACCAGGTTCTTTCACATGTAAATGTTTTAATTCTACTCAAACAAACGCTGCTGCCCCGAAAATATATGTATGTAGATTCTTATTTTGCGCATTAAATCCAATCGTGATTTTATTAGTGGTTAAAGTTATCAAATTAAAATACATAAACGGTATTTTAACACAAAAATTTCAGGACATCCGTAAATTATTTTGCATCTATGTACCTAAACGTCATTAAAATAGCGTCAATTCAAAATAATTTTACATGATTTGCATTTTTTTTATTTCTCACTTGTTAAAAAAACAATGGAGTTTACTTGTAATATAATAATACAAAAAAACGAATGCATAATTGTATAAAATTAGTATTACGTGCGCTTCGTCGATCGAACCGTATTGTCCAACACATGACCAAAACTCCTCACAATAGTAAAAATCACAAAAATATCGGTTATCGCTACTCATACTTAATAAAACACTTGTGAGATAACAGAACGTAAACAAACAATTTGAACTTGTTTAAAAGTCAATTACCTACATACTTATTAACCACTGGAGCGCGCCTTCAATAGCGTTTTCCGATTGTCAAAAAATTTATACCAATACAAACTAAAAAAAAACACCCAAATCCGTCGAGCCATCTGTTTCTATTTTTATTGATATTCTCTCAATAAGTATGTACCTAATTCTATTCTTATCTATCTGTCTTCTATTCTGTCAGTAACTGCGCACGATATAACTCTTTATACCTACTTACATAAATTATAGCCTGATTGTTTGAGAGAATAACGTAGACTGAGACAAGTCTTTGTGTGATATTACTGCTAACATAGGTACGAGTACTGGTAATCTGCACCATAATGAGACAAATCCTGTTTGATTCGTAGGTACGATGTCCTGCGATGTACCTAGTACAAATTAGATATCTTTTAAGAAAACGAATGTTGTTTTCTGAATTATGATGGAGATACATTTTATCTTACTCGGTACCTACTTATTAAAATTTAATATATTATCATAGAAGTAGTGAACATAAGGAAGGAACGCCAAATAATGCACTGTTAGTTTTTTTACGGTAACCGGGCTTACCTATTTTACAACGATTCATATTTTTTTATATACTTAGTATTTCCCGTTATTTTAGCTGTTTTACTGTTGTGATTGATAGTCATGTAGCAATCCACAATGTTATATGCAAAGATATCAAAGTATAATAGCTCGTTAGCCTAGTAGTGGTCCTGAACTCGACTGCTACACTCGAGGTCCTCTATTACATGGGATTTAAACATACCGGCGAACTGTGTTTACATAAGTACACCTCTGTCTAACACTTCGGGGAATAAAGGGAAAAAGAAAAATAATAATAATCAACCCATATAATGTCCCACTGCTGGGAACGGGTCTCCTCTCAGTATGACAGGGAATAGGCTACATACAGTCCACCACGCTAGCCTAATGCGGGTTGGCAGACTTCACATACCGTCGAGAAAATCTCTCAGGCATACAGGTTTCCTCACGATGTTTTCCTTCGCCATAATTATTACGCACATATTAGGTGTGATGATAAACATGTTAATTTATGCGACAGTATAAATCTATTGTGGCGGTTTTAGGTACCTAGATTTTCATGTTCATCTTCATCTCATCTTGTTACTTTACCAGTTTTGAAGATTTATTACCTTGCAAAACAAAATATGCGCTAAATTGAATGAATTTGCTGGGCAAGCTGCCTACCTACTATGACGATCGACGAAAAGAATTTTATATTCTTCTATTTTGTCTCTGCGGAGTCGTCTTCTGTGCAGAGCGGCTCACTTTTAAAACATTATTAATGTAATTATGAATTACTTTAATTTTTTTATTAATTACTTTTTTGATGATTTTTATATACTTACTGAATTTAATTAATGAAGAATTTTCAGGAGTATTTTAATCAAAGACTGCAGTACAATAACTGACTGAAGTCTAAAGTAGTCATAACAAAATATCATGTGCAGATCACTGAGGTTATCAACGCATTACTGATTCAACCAACATAACAATAATAATAATACAATAACTTTGATAAAAGCGGCAATTACTTATAACTACATAATCAATACGCAGAATTATTAAATAAGTCAATAATATTGAGGCCCCTGCCGGTCTTAATGGAATGCTGAGGTTGTATTTTGGTTCCTTCTCCTCAAGACCTAAGAATTCGTAATAATAATTACATTCGGGAAAGTAAAACAAGTAGGTATAGTATTTAATTTATTCGTTACTATATTACATGAAATAAGATTAGATATCTCCATTCTGTTGGCTAACGATTTCCCAACCAAACATGTCTGAATCGGCCGGCAAACATTAAAATTCAATGTCGATTTCGTGGTCTTGTCATTTTTAATTTGCCAGATACCTTTACACCTTCATCTAAGGTCGAATTTCCATTTCGAGCTGATACAGAGGTTGTTGGCATTGACATTCAAAATGTCTTCTTGGTCTAACAGTACAGTTTAATCATTCGGTAATTTCAGAAATACCCATTTGTATGTAACAATCATTGATGATTTGAATAATTTATAAAGTGTATACGTATAAAATTGATGTATTTCTAAGTTAATCTAAAATATTTCGTTCTGTTTATAATAATAAATGCTACCCCAATCATTGACCCTAAGAAATTATTATTGGTGTTAACATAAACATTTATTACATCATATTTAATCGCGTTACGCTGGAATTTTATGAATTCATTTTTTTATCGAATCAATGTACCATGTGAGTTTTCAATTATTCTTGATAAAAAATCACAATAATTGTTACGTACTATGTGCTTTTGCGTGTGTTTCAAAGTTCCAATACCCTTAGCTAATGAGATCCTGGTGTTATTAAATTGATAAAGCAAACGCGTCTGACGATTTTTGAATCATGTGACGTGAACTATGTAAATAGCAAAAAAGTAGCACATAGGTGTAAATTTAAAATCTAGCTGACATTATGTATTAGCTGAACGTTAATTTGACGGATGGGAAGTTCCACCGAACAAAGCTCAAATCCATTCTATGTGGGCACTCGTATTAATTAGTATAATTTATTAATTAATATTTAGACGCCACTATATTTTGACAACAGAAAAAAATTAAACGCTAATACAGAAGACGCAAAAGACCATGATAACCAGAATATTTTTGCGACATCGGTAATGCTATAATATATATATATATATATATATATATAAGATTTCAGATCCGACAAAGTCGTTTAGGTATAGAAAGAACCTAATAATATTGAGGCGAATGAGTCTGGAAGCCGCTGCTAACAATGAAAAGGCGGATGATGATGACAAAATAATTGTTTTTTTTTTGTTTTTCGATAACTTACTGAAAACTGCCCTTATTTTTTAAGCTGGAGTTCTAACGTACCTACATATACTATATATATAAACGTAAGCTATTCAATAAGTGTTCATGCAGTGATGAAAGATCAGCCAACCAGAAATTTGAAATCAGAATTTGAAACTATTTTCATCGGTGAAATGTTTGTGTCCTGTCAAATTTGAACATGTCGCCGGATTATTATGTTAAAGCAAGGATATTCATTGATGGTGGACGAAGTGTTAGAGCACGTCCACATCGGCCTCGCGCGTTCGACTCACGCCTGCAAATGTTTACATTTGCGCCGGCGACGTCCATCGCACCGCGCCGCAGCGACCAACGATTAGTTGCAAAATGATCGCAGCTGAATTGAGTTCAGGGTCGTGTGTGTTGCCTCCGGGTGTTGCGCAAACGCATCGCGCCGCGCAGCCATTTCACCAACAAAGAACACATTATATTTTTCTTTGGATTACACCCTATTTGGGACTTAATTTTTTCTTTCGGGTAATTACTGTATTGTGAACATTAGTATTTAACGTATTATTACAAAAACAAACTCTTAATAATACTCTTGATGTATATGATGAACGTAACCCTGACAGACCAGATCTATTTCAATTACTATGTATTTCAGTGGGTAGGTATTATAAACTCTAAAGTTCTTAGTTTGTAAGTGACGACAATGTTGTTTGTTGTGCATGTCGCATCTAGTCGATAATCACTGCACATTCACTTCCATTACGTGATTGCGTTTGTTCCCCTTTATGATCTCATCTGTTCTGATTGTGTTTTACTTTTATTCATTTTCTTGTTAATACAAACACAAACAAAAGACTTCAGAGCTATACTAATGGTAATTGTGCATAGCATACCAACATTTACTTAAGATTTTATTTTAATTGATTATCCAACAACCAAGCAAAAACGTTTGCCAAAACTTTTCATAAATTCAATGGCGTGCAGTATTAATAATTATATATTATGTTGTAATGCATTAATCAAATTGTTGTGTATTTGATCATAATCCCTTCTAATTTCGTCAATGGCGGTATATTCCGCGGTACGTGTTTTGTCACTTTTGTTGAAATAGTTACCGCAATTGTATAACGAGTGCCCACAGTGTGTAGCAGGTTTGATGGCGGTTTATGCCTGTGTGCACTGCGCAGTGTGCGCGGCGCGCGCGTGGTGTGCCGCGGGAGCTCGCTCTACGCTCTACTTTCTGCATGCACTCATGCAGCCATTACGTGCATAGCGCCAGACTTTCCACCTCTTCTCGGACAGTTTTCGGGTTTTCGTAACAAATACCAAACATGGAATACGGCTGTCCTCTCGATTTTTCTCAAAAATATACTTTCATGCCAGCTTGACTATTGGAACTATGTTGCAAAACCTTGAGTTACACAAGACAACATCGTTCATGTATTCTTACGATCATAGTGAAATATCGATTTTTGATGATGACAACTGCTAGGTATGTTATAATAGGTACTATGTAAAAGGTGGCTTTAGTTATAAATCCCTTTTGATCACAATACTTTACCTAACTTATTTTTGAAGAATTACTGATTGAAAGGCAAGGTGGGTCTGGAAACATGAAATTTTGCATAGGAGATCCTTTTACAGTGTAAGACGGATAGTTGCTGATGGAAAATTCCCACGGGATTTGGAAATATTTTACTATCGCGTGTAACATCGCGTTTACATAGTAGGTAGGTACATTTGTAGGTATTAAAAAGCATAAAATATGACTTCTATAAGTATTATCTTGTTTTTTTACATTAATTAAAATTTAAAATTAAAAAACCCTCGTTAGTTATGCTACGTACCTACGTAGGGTTTTTTAAAATAACGATACTTATAGTCTTTTTCACCACCTCCTGATGGCTTGGCAGCATTGGCAGATAATTTCATACAAATTATATCCTATTTTTTAATTTATCCGGTGGTAACAGCTATCCAGAAGTGGTAAAACAAGCCCATAGTAATTTTAGTTAAGCTATAAATTTCCATAACTCGCTGGTTCGTTTAATTTGTTCCTTTTATTTACAGTACATAAATTATAATAATTAATTTTATTAACATCATCGTTTACATAACCAACGTATCGTATATATCGGGTAATTTGCTCGTTGGTATAGAATAATATTATTTCATCATAGACAAATAACTAAAAATCTAAAAACAAGCTCTGTGATGTTGGAAAATGTATTGCAGGCGGGACAAGCAAAGAAACAATTTTGTTTATGAACGAACAGCTTGTCCCGCCTGCAATACATTTTCCAACATCACAGAGCTTGTTTTTAGATTTTTAGTTAGTAGTTTTTACGCAGTCGGGTTTTTTTGTTTCTTTTAATAACTGATTTTATTTCCTTCTTTTTAGTTTATAAATCATCATAGAATCACTAGATAGATCCTAAATGATGATTTAAAATATAAATTGATACAACTAAAGATCATTTTCAAAATCAGTTCGCACATTTAAGCGTATAAAATCCGCCATATTGTTTTTTTTTAAATTTCATGTACCCAGTGACAGTCGTGCCATCAAGACGAATCTAATGAGGTGTCATTTATCTAATTCGGTTGAGCCGTTGAGTAGTTACGACACGACCGGACATACATACATACATACATACGCGTCAAACACATAACCCTCCTCCTTCGGCAGTCGGGTAAAAAATGGCAAGTTTTGGTTTGAAAATTAACATTACGATGACTTTTGTTTATTGAGCTAACAAAAAAATACCCAGTGATTATGGTTTGGAGTTTGGACTTTATTCACAAGATAAAAATAGTCCTACCTGCCTAAAGTCTTAGCAGGTTTTGGGTTAATTTTAACTCATATTCACAATAAACAGACATGACCTTTGAAATGTTACCAATACCAACTCCTTAAGTAAAATGCATCTAGAGACAATCACTCGGTCTAGGTAGGTACTACTTGTGGTTTAAAAATACATAACATTTCCGTACACAGTTGCAGTAGGTATCTACAAAACTGAATGGTGGACCAGAGCAAAAAAAATTGAGCAAGCCAAACAAACAAGCTACCACAAAACAAAACAAGCTGAAACAAAACAATAAAGCCCATACAACTCAGCCCAAATTTGTACCGGAGGTACATGTCAGCTGTCAAGTTGATAAATCACTATAAAACTGATAATAATCTGCCGTAATGGCGTGCGTTTGACATTCCGAAACTGATACTGACAATTTTTACTATGAAATCATTACGAAACAGATAATAGTGTGCCAAAATGGCGTGATTTTTCTCAAATTTTTCTCATCCCCCAGTCAAGATTTGAAAAAGTACGACTAGAGTTTTAACCAGCGTAATACAGGGTATTTTTCCAATAAGTGTACCTTCGGTACATCATTTGGGTCGATTTCGGGGACCTCCTTTTAATGTATAATCAAGCTGTATATTACCTATCAAGGATTTATATAAAACACAATAGAAAACCAATAATTTTTATTACCATTCAGGGGGTAACCGTTCATTTATTATTGAGTGAACATGTAGAGTACATAATATACTACTTTAGCCATTGTTCTCTTCTATAAAAATTTCCTTAGACTTTGTACAAACGAGTTTTGTTGTTGTTTGTTCGCATGTGACGTAGGTAACTAGTTATAATTTAATCGTCGAATACATGGACTAAATGATTCGTTGAACATTCCCGAACATTCAAATTTGTTGATTGCAAAAGACATATAATATATGTCTTTTGCAATCAACAAATTTATATATTATGTAGGTATAACCAACCAGGAATACCTAGAATGTTAAAATCCCAATACGAACATTGAATGGACGAAATATTTAAAAAAGTCCTACTTATGATATGGTAGTGTTTAAAGTTCACGACCACTTTTTCGATGACAAATAGTCAGTGTCGCCTCCTATATAAGTCCATAGTGGATTCAGGGTTAGCAACGCTACCCGACCTTGCAGGCTGTACGTACGCTACGCGCCACAGCCCGTGACCGGAACTTCATCACCCCTGCATTTTTAATGGATTATCTCATGATTAGTATTTTAAACGCAGTCATTCATGACTGCGTTTAAAATACTAATCTTCACATACACAAACAGTCGAATACCCGGACCCGTAGGCTTATAATAATATTTGTTCCGTGTAGGGATCGAACCCGCGACAATGTGTCAAAATGACAAATTAATGACAGCATTACCGAAGACGATAATCACGCACAGATACACATAAAGATAGCCGAGTTCATTTTTATTTATTTATATATTACTATACTTACTGTGCCAGTCGCATTTGTTGGTCATTAGTTGGGTAATTGTCACTACAATAGCGTATTAGTACCTATTAAAATTTTACGGCAAATCACCTGAATGCGGACACACACAAAATAGATACTTAAACTGATGATGTACCTATCGGTGATATCGCACCAACAACCGTTCCGGTAGTCGACTAGTCAAGACCTCAAGGTTGGGTATTAGCATAAGTGTTAAAATACAATACGAAAGATGATTGAATATTAATCAAACGATATTTTTTTCCAAAGGTAATTTTGTGGGATATAAATTTAATGGAATTTAACGCTTTTTAACATATTATTATAAATAAATTTAATTATTTATTTTTCACAAGATCCTATAAAGATTTTTACAAGATTTCGGTAACTACGGAATAATGTTTATTACCACTGTTATTTTGGAAAAAGTAAATCAAAACTGAACTACGTCTAGACTATGGAATCTATGGATGAATATTAATTATTATAGCCATGAAGCCAGCAACAACCTTCAAGCTATCGTGGCCTAAAGTGGTGTTAAACTGCTAATGTCGACACGTGGGCGTTGTCGGTGACTGCCCACAGTACCCACTGTCTCGCAGCCTCGCACCCTATAGGGCCCCACACATTGCTTGCTACAATTCTGAGCACCGTAGCGTAGCATCCGTAGCACCCTATGAGCGGTATTGTAGAAAAATATTGTACCACAAAGTAAAAGTAACAAAATACTACCATTTAAGGTAAACGCAGGTATTAACGACCCCCCTAAGGCAATTTGAAAATCAACCATATTTTTTTAGTATACTGGTTCCTCTAAAGATTAATAGTTTCATTTTATATGCTAGTGTTATGTATAAAAAATGTATTTACTGAATCAAATACATTTAAATAAAGGAGTATCTTGTAAAAAATAATTTATAATGTGACTTAGTCGATTGTTGCAATTACCGACCCATAAAAACGGCTGTGAAGCTATTAACGATTTTTATGCAGCTATCCCCGATCGTGCCTTTTTCCAGCAATGGAATGTATATAAGCTAGTGATAATGATGATTACCGATCTTAATAAAACAAAAATGCAAATATTTATTCGTATTTTTTTATTATCGTTATTTTTAATACAACAAATTAGTACTTCTTAGTAATACCTATGAACAAAATAATTATAAACTTTTAAATTAATCAACATATTACTATTAAAACACATATATATTTTATTATTTATATATTATATATATACACATATATATTTTATTATATGATGTTAGTCTGCCCGTGACCATGGACGCTGAAAAGGGTCCGAAACGGTAATAGCTTCTTATAGTTGCTATTGCCGACCCTAATGGGTCGGTAATACAGTATGTAAATATAAACGTAAATTGTATTACCGACTCATAAAAAATGGTTATTTTAATTCAATTGACCTTCGGACTATAAAATTGATTATAATTGATTAATGTCACAAATAATATGAACAAATGCACACTGTTTTAAACAAAAAAACAGTGATTTATTACTGTAACTTTTCAATATCGATCCGCGAAAAATATCATAACTTTGGTTAAATTGACAACGCTAAAAGGTAAAAACTAGACAAAAAAGTTTAGTCGCTAATAGATTTTTATAAAGACTGATAGCTTAGGTTTAAACTGGTCCATAAAAATACTTGTGTTAGTGTGATATAATAACATAAAAGAAATAAAAAACGTAAAGTTACGTTTCTGCCATTGCCGACTTATGGGTCGTCGATAGCTGCCCCGACTAAAACTGATGAAGCTAACACCATCCCATTTTAATTTAAAGTTTTATCGTTTCAAATTACTTTTTATTGAAAAAATTTCGTAAGGAATTAAGAGTTGACACTTAAATGAATACATTTAGTAATATAAGATAAAGATTAGACGTCATTTGTTTGTATAAATGTCTTAAGTAGAAAAGTCACGTACTTACTTGAAGGAACAAGGGAACCGTACGAAACATCCTGGGTCCACGCTGCCCCGCAGTAACTGAAGTATTTTATGTCTTTTTTGCACAGCTACTCACATTAACGTAAAAGTATACGATGCTCAAGGAATAAACGCGTGTGTAACTTTACCTACCTTTAGCTAGAATAGTTCGGTCACGTAAATATTTCGAATTACTTTTATAGGTCGGTAATAACTACAGATTTTCGATGGGTCGTTGATAGCTGCGTTTACCTTAATTATAACAGGGTGTATGCCCCGCTGATCAATCAATCTGCAAGTTTAAAATGGGATTGCCACACCGGAACCACTGTTGCTTGACCGGTGGTAAAGCAAGGAATTAAATTCATATGAACAAAATCCAACACATCGTTACTTTTCATCACATCAAGCAGCGCCCGTACATTCTACTAAGTTATAGTGGGCGTTCTAAAATGCTTTCACGAATCTTAAGTTACCAGCAGCAGCTGCAGCAGTGCTTGAACATTACAATGAAAGTTATTTTCGATAACAGAACGGAATTTTCGACGTCGGTTGCGTGCAGACGCGTCGACAATGTCAATGCCGATGATCCTAACTGATACAGCGACGTAACTATTTGAATACAATTGCTGCAGATTAACCCATCACACATTGCTTATTCTGGCAGCATCGGAGTACTGCAACCTAAAAATAACATTTAGATTCGTTTTAATCTGCCATTGAGAACGTTTCACAAGGAAAAGTAATGAGTTGTGTCCTTTGAAAAGGCAGGCTAAGTCAGTGAGTCACCTATCTCTCACTTATTACTCTCTATTGATCACTCCATCCTTATTCGTCACGACCTTTAACCGTTTTTCCTTGAACAGTTTCATAAAAGTCTTCTACTGTCTGATCTCAAATCCGGTATATTAATGTCTAAAAGTACCTACCCTAAGCAGGTATTTTATAAAATTTCGTCATGCGCGCATTACCATGAATTTATATTGGTATTAAAAACGCGTTTTCCCCAAATTATCAGGGCTCCAAAGCGTATTCTTAATAATACCGGCTTACCCATAGGTACGTTTTATAAGTAGCTACGCTTATATTAAGTATACAAACTCAATGAATAAATAAATATTGTATATGTTATGAATTATTAAATAAAATTAAAACTTATGTCAACTTAATCTCAACGGTTAGTAGCATAACGTATATTAATAATAATATAAACGATGACACAGTCCCTAAAGTGTTTCCTGTATTCTCAAAATTATAGTAGGTAACACCTACCACTTAGGTACACTTCTATATCTATACTAATATTATAAAGAGGAAAGATTTGTATTTTTGTATGTAACGAATAAACTCAAAAAGTACTGGACCGATTTGAAAAAATCTTTTTCAGATCCAGCCCATTTATCGGGGAAGGCTATAGGCTATATATCATCACGCTACGACTAACAGGAGCGGAGTAGTAATGAAAAATGTTGCAAAACAGGGGAAAAATAATGCCGCTGGTAATTAATAAAATGTTTCCTAAACCGAAAGAATAATTTTATAGTAACGTTATTTTATGAAAAAATTGCTAATAGGTCCTATAAAACCTAGACAGTAAAACTATTAAAATAAATTATTATACTATAATAGCTTTACTGTATACAATAAAACCATATTCGTGTTTGTAAATAGTAATATATAAATTCGTTTTAAAAAATGAATCGCAAAAACAGATTTTAAACAATATAGGTATACGAAAATGTATGCATAAAGAATATTATAATGATACCTATACCTCCTATAAATACCTCAGTCAGAACAATTAAGAACCTCTTTTTATAAGTCTGCTATTAAAGTTAAATACTTACTTCTAAGAAACATGTAAAAAGTATCAAATTGGTACCTACTATTGCTAGCCCAGTTGGTACTTAGTTATAACCCCTACCCCTACTTATCCTGACGCAGTATAAATTTAAGTCGCTCCTGCTGTTTGTACGCTTAGTTTTTTTAAACTACGCAACGAATTTTAAAGTTTTCAGCAATAGATAAAGTGATTCAAGAGGAAGGTTTTTATGTAGAATACATGTGTATTACAAAAGTCTAAAAATTTAAACCGAAGCCGGGGCGGATCGCTAGTTTATTATTAAAATAAACTTCTATGAACTGTACTGTAGGCACCTACATATTTGCTAATAATAGACGAATATATATATGTGAACTTATGTGCGATATACTGCAATGGTATCCTAATGCGTACCTACATACATAAATGTTCATATTTATAGCCTTACTCGAGAAGTATTTTATATAATAATAATGTCTATTTTTCATTTATTATATGTAAGCAATGCGTTTGATATCATACATTACTAGCTAACAATGAATGTTACGCACAGGGACATCACTAGAATGTCAATAATGGTTCGGGATTCCCCACAACCGTCTACGCACAAAATATGTTTCCCTGCTTCAAGAATAATAAATTGACATATTGCTGTATATGTACCTACTATGTATTTGCTATGCTATCTTAATAAATACATTCTTTTTGTTTAAGTAATATTCATTTCAGATATACCTGTGCGACTAGTGTTTCCCACCTATGTAGTGCAAAAGCAGATTCAAACTTCAGGTTGCTATTTAGAATTTGCCCGACCTAGAAATTGAATCTAAGATCTCGCACACTACTCATCAGATGCACTGGCGACGTGGTTACCGAAAATTATTCACAAACGGTATTATGAATAATTGCCTGTGACAGGAACCAAATAATTCTTGTCTTGTTTTCCTAATTTTAGATCGCTAAATAACATAGGAATTTTAATCTAGCTGCAAGCTGTAGACAACTCTAGTACCTACCTACTTAGAGTCATTACCATTAAGTGGAGTAACTTACAAATACTGCAGTCATTAGTTTCAACACAGCTACGTCAGTCGCCAGTCTTGTAATCTTAACGTAAGCGAGCATCAATCCATTTTCCTTGTGAATACAATCGACCGGTAAAGTCTTTGTATTGATGTCATCTTCGCTTCTTTCATAGAATTCCTATTATGCTATCGTTTCTTTGTTTTCCGAAGACACTTTACACCACAATACGTACATAAACACAGAACATGGTAAGAATGTAAATATAAGTTCCAAGTACGTGTATTCCCACGCGACGACCATGACGGCGAGGGCCTGCAAGGCGCAGCCCGACCGTCTCGAACTGCAAGTGTGATTCAGTTGTAGGTACTTAGGTAGACGATAGACCAAAGCGCAGACTACGACTTTTCAGTGTGTGTGGAACAACAGCTGATAGATTTAGAATTTTACCTATTTCACTGAGAGGAGGTCAGCATCAGCGGACAGTAGTGCATAAGACATTTGTTTATATAAACGTAAAAAGTATAAATAAATATTTTTGGGACATTTTTTACACATTCCACCATCACCACCACAGTAAACCATCTAATCTATTTGACAGTTTTGGAAAACGAGATCCAAAGTTAGTTTTTTTTAGAAAAAATAATAGCTTCTGTTTTTATTCTAGGTACAGTATCCAAAACAACAAAACGGTGCATCCAATACAGCATTTAAATTTAAAAGTATCTTAAGTAAGAGTACCTACTTAGTATGGAAAATAATTCTAGAAAACAGAAAGCAATCAATATGTTTGCTATATATTTATAATTTTGAATTTTACCATAACTCCCGCTGACGATATGAATAAAACTTCCAATGTCCACATGTTAAGGGGACGATCGTTCGCGGTGCACTTGCAAGCACCTCGCCGACCACCGCTCAGCATTACATAACTCGACGTGCAGCCAATGACCCACTTAGGCACGAGGCGATTGCTCCTTCTAATGACAACAACAAATTATATTACCCTATGCTTACTAAAAACCCGTATCATAGAAAGCCTCTATCAAACCTGATGACGACGTAAATACTAAATACATAGACATTTTGGAGAAATTCCAAGAATTTATAAATTTCAAAGTGGTTGTACGGGTGGCTACAGGTCTGCCGAGTCGGAATAGTTGAGTGTAGCCGACTTTCCTAAAAAAATTACAGTTTTCAGGGGTAGAATCCAAAATGTTTTACTCTATTATATTTCATTAATAGTACAGTTTGAACTCAAGCTTAACCTTGACCCACAAGGTTAAGACATAAGTTAAGACTTGTATAATATCAGGGCCCCAAATCTGCTATTTTAGTAAAGATTACCATTCCACTGATACACTACTGAGATTCTATTGAGATTTTGACAGATTGGGTATTCTGCAAAATATTCAATATCCTACCAATAGTGTTCGGTGGAGTGTAAAATGGCTTCTGTATTCTTGTTTAATTAATTATTTAGTATTTTGATTTATAATAATTCATTACAGACGTAAACTATTGACAACTGGGCTAACAAAAGCTGTGTCTGTCCGTATATAACAGTTGAATGGTAGTTCAATGGAAAGTCACTGGAACGCCAAAGAGCAGACTACCAAAATGTGTAAAACTATTCCATCGACGCACCATTGAAGTGTTATTGCAATAGCAGACTTGAGGCTTTGATGGCATCGCTTCATGCCTCCTGGAGATTAAAAAAAATAACAATGGAAGGGCCATTGGAAGGGCACAAAAAACTATGTATATTCACGTTAGTAGTTAACTATTCCCAAACGAGGAGTTTCTTAATCCGTCTGTACCTCTTCTTCCTCTTCATCTTATATATTATAATATATCTATTTTCATTTCGATCGTAATCAAAGTCCACACGACCGAATCCGAGATTACAAATTAATGTCAGAATATAAAATGTATCGACACAAAGCACATTGTCGACCGTCACTGATCTGCTGCAACGTGCTCCGTTGAAGTTGTAGTGTGTCGTTCGTACATTTTGCAATAAACGCATTCTTCTTACATCACTTCACTGCCTACTTACACTTCGCGTATAATATAACGGCTATCAAAATATCAAATTGCCTGTAATATGTAATCATTATTAGATGGTTAAATTGATAAAAGGATTTAAAAGATCAATTATAATTAATTATATCAGTGTATTAATTTTTTAATTGGTCTAATCTCAATGTAATACGTATATAGATTTTAATTTAATGTTTATTTACTTTTGACATCAAGATTGGTTTACCGAGATTAATAGATATCTCGCACTGATTTAAAAGATTTTATTGTACTTAGTAAAATAAGGCGATGTAAGACATGCGCCAAATCAGATCTTCGCGTCTAGATAAACAATATAATAAAAACAAAACGAAATGGAATCTATTACAGTTATTATACATATACATAGACACCAAGCGTCTCGAAAAATAATAAGTGAGTAGTTAGTAGCTAGTATTATTATCCGACTATTTTTAACCGACGAAAAACCGGAAGAGGTGGTTCTATGTTATGTATCTACTGTATGTACTTTTTTTAATTTAAAATTTAAATTTGAATAATAAACCAAGGTAGACTAATCTACGGAAGTAGGTTTTATTTACTGAATTTTCAAATTTTAACATGTTAACCGACCGATTGTTGTGAAACTTGGCACACATATCTAAGTAGTCCTGATGACCCTACAACATAATGGACACCTAGAGTTGATCTGATGATGAAGGCAGAAGACAGTCGAAGAAAATCCTCAACAGTTTACAGAAACTACCTCGTGTTTAGGCTTATTTCTAATTTCATTTAACTTCATGAGAACTTTATTGCGTTCTTATATAAATAAAAGTTTCGTATCAATATGAAACCCTGTAAGGCCCAGCAATTTTACTTTAGGCCTGACTTGATTTAAGTAAGGATTACTTTAGGATAGTTAGAAATACAAATCTACACTCTGTATATAGATATACTAGCTTCCCGCCAGCAGCGGCTTCGCCCGCGTGGTCTTGAATTCTTGATAACTTTTTTTCCACGTTATTGCAACATTTTTCATTGCTAGTCCGCTCCTTTTAGTTGTAGCGTGATGGTATATAGCCTTCCCCGATAAATGGGCTATCTAACACTGAAAGAATTTTTCAAATCGGTCCAGCAGTTTCGGAGCCTATTCAATACAAAGAAACAAACATTAAATCAAATCTTTCCTCTTTATAATATTAGTATAGATTACTTTATAATCGCTCTAATCTAATATGTACTTATATATCATATAATAAGTAGGTATATAATAATATATATATCATATAATAGGTAGGTATAGTTTTTAATTGAATGTTTATTTACTTTTTACATCAAGATTCATTCACCGAGAAAAGATATTGTTGAACTAAAATACAGTCGAATTGAGAACCTCGGTTGAAAAGAATGGTTATTTAATACTTATTAAGTACAAAGATTAATTTTCGTATGTTCTGAGTATTTTAACGGACTCTCCTCAACTTTCATCGCCTATTTCAACCCCCTTCATGCCGTTTTCGCGAGAAAAATAATTGATATAAGTAATTGATTAGCAGTCGCTAAAACCATACGATGGACACAACAGCAGTGACCACCGAATGATTTTCCATAACCATTATATTATTCGGTTATCCCCAAATATGAATATTGATCATCAAGAGTACATTAAAATGTCAAATTATCCTGAAATAACTGTAAGTTCAATTTATATTTTGATTTTAAAATATCTACCTACTCGTTGCTGGAAACATATTCAACGGTACCGAAATATACTGTGTAATAACTTAAATAACATTATAATCAGAACTAGTTTTTTTAACAGTCCAACTTTTGACATTATCATTGTGAAATGTACTACGTAGGTACACCAGCTAGATACGTTATCGTCGAGAAGTGAGTACATGTGACGACAATCTTACGATTTCACGACACCAATGCGGCCACACTTCGCGTCATGATGTGTAGGTGTAGCTATCGTATTTAGCACCATATTATTATCTTATCATCAAGAATCAAGTTTACTGACTAAGTAGGTCACGTCAAATATTACCTGAATACACGAAGCTAAATTTTGTGCTCACTAAATCTCAGCTCTATTAGAACCTACGTCTGTGATTAGAACAGAGCGACCACATGACTATCATATACCTACTTAAATGTAGGTCGCAGCGCAACGTGATTTGGAACATAATCGTTACGTTTTCGTACCAAACTTGAACACAGCATAGAAACTATAACAACGTGTAACTGTTAATTGCACGATATTGACCATCGAGATTCCTTGAAACAATGAATAACGTCATTCATCGACATTGTTGCTTGAACATAACCATGTAAATTGCCTGATGAATAATGCATTAATTAAGTACTTTCATGATATTGAAATATTTCGTTTGAACCTCTAGTCACTGGTGAGTCTGAGTGTGCCTATTTCCTTTTTTTTAATACTTAAATTTGAATTTAACAAACTGGATTCTATCACCAAGATTTGGGTACTCGCGTGGCGTAAAATAGTTCACAAATACACAATTACAATGACTAGGTATTTGAATATCTAGGTATGTTAGATAAGCAGGAGATAAAAATGGACCTATATGTTATAGGTACAGCATTATATCAGCAGGATTGGAAGTGTTATTGTGCACTCTACACTTCCATTGCCGCGTTAGGTTCATCAACAATAACACCCCGTCGTTTTTGCGTCGGGGGTTAAAAAAGGAAAAATCGGGGATAGCCACAATGTTACGTTACCTGCAGGTTGCACATAGCAACCACCACTAACGTTGCTTATTATAGTTAGATATGAATTCATGTTGTATTTGCAACTGAAAAATAGCCCTAGACTTAGATGATTGCATTATATACCTATCTCAATAAAGAAATTAAAACTAATAAACCGTTTTTACATTTTCAGATAAGCTGAGTAGAGAGAAAAATAACTGCCTCGAAAAATTTTAGTTCTAAGGTGAGTTCAATATTTTTTTACCCGACTGCCGAAAGAGGGTTTATGGGTTTGACGTGTATGTATGTTCGTTCCTATGTCCGCTCATAAATAGTCAACGGCTCAACCGATTTTGATAAATGATACGTCATTAGTAAGATTCGTCTTGATGGTATGAATTAAGGGCCTGTTTCACAGCTTACTGATAAGTTCCCGTTAAACTACTTGGCAGATCATTTATACAAATATTGTTCCAATTTTGAATTTATCCGACGGTTAGCGGCTATCCAGTGGCCACCACCTCTGGATAGCCGTACAGGACTTAAATATCGTATAGGTACGTTCTGACTTCTGATACTTAGTATCTTGCAGTAGGTACCTATCTATAAATAGGTACATGTTTTAAAACATAATTAACTGTGTACATACCTACTTTAATTTCATTCATAAGTGTTACGTAAGATACTTAACGGTCTATTGTATTGGTTAACTCGTCACGTAGGTACGTAACCTTAGTCATGCCTATGTAGAGCGATTACGAATTTCGCTAAAATTATTGAGAGCATCAGTAGGCATCATGAATAATTTTAAAATTAATAACATGACCTTGACCTTGACCTTGACCCTGCAAATGTAGGACTTTCTGTTTAATGGGGCAATTCACAAGAATAATGCCGATTGGTCAATACAAACAAACATAGTTGGTACTTGGTATGTCATGTAAGCAAGATACCTCCGCTAACATGTCGTGAATAAGTAGGAAGGTTAGGTTCTTACTGTTACTAGACGTATAACGTGGGCACATAAGACACATATATCATTTTATTGCATAAGCCAAGCGAAGCAATTATTTAGGATTCGTGTCTTTTTAGTAGGTACAGTCAGCAACGAAAGACGTTGAACACAGCGAAAGTTTAAAAACTTTACAGTACCAAAACTATTCATTCGATTTTTACTTAGGTAAAACATATAATTGTCCTCCATTATGAGAATTTGTACTGCCTTCAAGGGTCAGTGAATTCTGAATATTAAAGATGTTAAACCGTTTTGAAGATTTTATAGTGTTCAGCTACTTTCGTTGCTGACTGTACCTATTTATGATTTGACAAACCCTCAACCCGCCTGTATTCCCCGAAGAGTTCGGCAGAGGTGTACTAATGTACACGCACAGTTCTCCAGTATTGTTAGGACCCTTGTATTAAGGGGCAAGCCATCAACCGGGCACAAACCAAGACTTCGAGATGCTATTAGGAACTTCACTTTGCTCGACCCGGGAATCAATCCCGCACCTCTAGCGTAGCAGTCGCACTTGGGACTTCTAGATCAACAAGGCAGTCAGGCCATTCGTCCTACTTCATTTCACTGGTCATTGTGAACACTACCTAATTAGCGTAAGTAGGTATACAGATAGAGCCATTGATTTATTAAAGATAGGGCCGTCTGAACATTTGAGACGCGACAGAAACAATACCGCCTTTTTTGATAATAGCAATTCGCATAGTATTGTGGTATTAATTTGTTTTTTAGGCGATCACTTTATTGTATTAGTTCACTTCGGTTTAGAGAAGACTGGGACGGACCAAGTTCGGGGGTGTCATTGTGACATGCTGTCCGCCCAGTCTTATGTCAATGATATTATTTTCCAACAGTAGGTAATCATCTGTCTGGGTATCAGGTATCTTTTATTTATGTACCTATAGTAATACTAGCTTTCCGCAAGCGGCTTCGCCCGCGTGGTCTGGATATTTCTTATAACTTTCAACCCCTTACCGCTCTTTTTTCGGATTAAAAAGTAGCCTATGTTCTTTCCCTGGCTCTAGACTATCTGTGTATATTGGTTCAGTAGTTTTGGCGTGAAAGCGTGCCAGACAGACAGAGTTATTTTCGCATTTATAATAATCAAATCAAATCAAATCAAATCAAATCAAATAATGTATAATATTAGTAAGGATATATTATTTATAGTAAGGAATATATAAAGTAAGGATTATTTATAATCATGGCTCAAATGCAAAATAAATTTTTTGGGGTTTACGTCAAAGTTGTATTTCATGTTCAGAAATCCTAAAATGAAATGATGAAATCACAGAATATAAAAAGTTTATTTTGATGATAATTGTATTTATTTTTGCTTGCGAAGACAGATCTTTGAATTTTTACCACTAAATAAAATAATGATGACAGTAGTCTATTACAGTTCTCGCCAAACTTATTGTCCTGGTTGAAGTTGGCACGAGTTAACTTAATCCGGCTGTAAAAATTGGAGAAAGAAAAATATTGGATTAGAATAATTTAAAACGACAGATTACGACTTGAGCTCGACTCGTTTTTATTTATCTAATATTTTTCTTTCTCCGAATTTTACGGCCGGGTTAAAGTTAGCTAGCGCCAACTTCAACCAGGACAATAAGTTTGGCGAGAAATGTACAGTTCTCGACAATCTTTTTGTCCGGTTTCCGACCTAGAGTTGTCGCTAGCCAACTTCAATCCGACCGTACAAATCGAAGAGAAAAATATGGATCGAAATATATTATATCGAAAATCAAAATAATATCTCAAGTCGTAGGCTGTCGTTTTATTCATTTAAAAAATCGTAGCCCCAACTTCAGGCCGGACATAAAGATTGGCCAGTAGAACTGTATCTTTGCATCTGTCATGTTATGTTTTCTCTGCAGAGTACAGTTATCCAAAATTTAATAATTATCCTAGGATAGATATATAATATCCGTAGACGGACAATAATAATTATTATTATCTTAATTATCCAGTCTAGAGGTGTTCCTGGTTGGTTCCTGTTGGTTTGGCTCATAGACAAAACTATTGTTTGGCTGTAGCATGTCACTTTTATGTCACTTAACTTTATGACAGTAATGACAGTCTGTTCTGTCAATGCGCTACGGCTACGGCTAAAGTCTATGCTAGATTGCAAGCTATGATCTGTCTAGTGTCTAATTTAACTTATTTTCATTCGATGTTCGATTTAATAAAATAATATAAAATATTGGCTTTTAATAATGAAATTAGTTTTAATGATCATGTTTTGAGCAGCGGGTGTAATTTACCTAATCGGTCAGTCGATAACACTTTAACTAAAAAAGTGTCATAATCACGGAACTCGTATAGTTCTTGACAAATAGATAGTGGATTATTTCAATTGTTTTCTAATTTCAATTAAATTTTCAGAAATCGACACAATGGCGCTATTACTACAGTATATAGACGACATGCATTATTACATGGAAAAATATGGAGGTAAATAAACTTGAGATATTTTATATAAAAATTCTTCCTGGTGTTATGTACGTAGGTACCACCAGGTACCTAGGTACCAAGTGGTATTTATAGAGTATAGAATAAAAAAATATTAATGTGGTAGGTATATAATAATCAATTTAATTTATTCTTGTTCTAGTTCTACTTTTAGATACCTACATAATATTATAAATTCAAATAATTGGGTTAGTGTAATAGGGTTAATCTGTAAATTTTCTATAAATTGTTTCATATAAGTAAAGTACCTAGATCCTTTAAGGGACACTTAATTTTTTTATTAAACTTTAATCTCATTATTAACATAAATTTTAATTTTATATATTTTTTTTAAACAAATATTAATAGATAAACCCTTTTAATAATTATCTATTGCATGACTGTGTGACAAATTTATCTTTTGATACTGATCACATCCAACAACAGTGCCAACACACTCCAGTTTTAACAGAGGTGTATTTTTAGATGACCCACTAAACAGCTGGGCTTTTACTCAATGCACCTAATTTGTCCTATCATATAACTAAGTATTATGGAGTGTCAATTATAATTAAGCATTTATAACTCTTAATACAATTTTATTTTTGTGAGGGTGGATGGCTGTTTGTTACTCTTTCATGCAAACGCTACTGAAAGGAATAACACATAAGACATAAAGTCTTAGGATGCAAGTGATGCTGTGGGCACCAGATGCTCGGTATAATTTATAATCTTTGTCCTTTAGTATGCCTAACACCTAATAATTATACCATTGGGTCTTATCCACATGGCAAAACATATTATAGTCGGCTCGGAACTAGTTGGCCGTGCATTAAGCATATGAGCGGAGGGGCGGGTCGCCTGCGCATGGTGAGGTGCGGGCGCTTGCTTTTGTTCACAGTAACCCACTGCCTGACCCTGTCCCTGCCTATGGCGCGGCCAACTAGTTCCGCGTGAACTATAACAAAATACGACTTACCTTCTAGTGATATGGTTAAAAAAAAAATCCTTTTTTCAGTTCTTTTGTAAAAAAAATAATTATATAAATCTTTATTTTCAGACCAGATATCCATAACGTAAGACTAATATATTAACTAAAACATGTTTAAACTTATATATCACATATCTGAGTGACTAAATTGATTTAGTTTGGTTAGCTTATATGACCCTGAAAAGGGTAAACCTACACTAGTGTGTACACTCAATAAATTGTACAATATGTTGATATGTTATAAATACATTCGTATTATTGTTTCAGATACTAGGACTAATCCATGGTTCCTGATGAGTTCCCCATTTCCTACATTATTAGTATGTCTAAGCTATGTTTATCTAGTCAAGGTTTGTAACATTTTCTTGCCTTTGCATAATATTAATAGTACCTTACTTCCCATAAACTAATTGCTGTTCTTTTTTATTTTTACAGGTCATAGGACCAAAATTTATGGAGAATAGGAAACCATATGAACTACAAAATGTTCTAATACTATATAACTTTTGTCAAGTATTATTCAGTGCATGGCTGTTTTATGAGGTAATTTTTTTTCTATTAAAGACAATAAAATAATACTTTTTTGATATATTGTATATACTAGCTTTCCACCAGTGGCTTTGCCCAGCGTGGTCGTCATCCCCTATTTCAATTTCAACCACTTACAGCCCGCATTAAAAAGTAGCCTATGTCCTTTCTCAGGCTCTAGACTATCTATTTACCAAATTCCATTTTAATCGGTTCAGAAGTTATGGCGTAAAAGCGCGACGGACAGACAGACAGAGTTACTTTCGCATTTCTAATATGAGTAAAGAAGTAAGTATTTATACTGTATTCTCCAGCTATACCCCAATATTTATTCAAATCATGAACTCCTCTTCCAAAATTACCTATATTATCTTGAATAAAAAAACTCCAAACAATGTCGAGACAACTTTGATAAAGACATATTATTGCTCCTCGCTCTCGGTCCATCGGCGGCAAAGGCCAGTGCGCCTGGCGTGCATACTGTGCACCACCATTCGCGACGCCCGTGTCCCGTGGCAATGCCGTTGGTGTCTAAAATATGACACAAAAGTATTATTTCAAAAGAAATAACATGTTTTTCTTATTAATTGTATTTATTTCAGCTAGTTATGTGGTAAATATCATAATATCAACTTCAATGACTAATCTTACTTTGTAAGTTTATTATTCATCTATAGGTTTGTCCCCATTGTGCAAGGCTGTTGTCATGTGTCATGCATGTCAGTCTATGTTGATAGTTTGTCACAGAAGCAGTAAAACTTGGAGTTATTTTATATGAGACATTTCTTCTAAAACAATCATACAACACAAACATCTCGAAATTAATAATGGTTTCTTGAACGCTGGCATATCGTCCAGAATAGAGTAGTTGAGTAATGTTATATTTGTTCAAAATAACAGGTTTATTAAAAAATAGAATAAATTTTTCATAAATTCTAAACCGAATTAATAATTTCAATCGACAAATAAAGTTCTTAGATTGTGTTTTAAGTTTTTGGTGGCGAATGAAGGCTGATGATTGCTCTGTCCCTTTCCCGCTTAGCCGCAAGCAGCTATTGACAGCACAGCCCAATATAGTACGCTCTCTGTCTAGCATAACATTTTTTTCATTAGACCATAAAAAATAAATAATCAACTAGCCTATTAGACAGCTAACTAGCACTTGATAAAACAATATCTTTTATATAACAATATCTAATGATGATGCAGACATACCTACTAATAGCTTATTATTATCAAAAGACTAAAATCAGATAAATAACCTTGTAGCGAGTGTAATAATGATAATGGTGTTTAAACAATTGATAATATATTTATTAGATAAGATTCTCAGACACTATAGGGCCTAAATTGCTTTCTATCATATCATTAGTAAGTTTGATAATGTCTCACTGTAAATAATTGTAACTGTTTGAGCACTAATTTTTGTTTGAATCTAAAAAACAAGGATAGATGTTTGAAAGCTTTTCTACGAGTTAATTTATTCGTTCCCATAATCTACCTTGTGTTATGTCCAAATCAATGTTTTTTTCTTTTTTGTCATGCCATGCTCAGAGTATGATGGGGGGCTGGCTGAATCATTACAGCTTTAGATGCCAACCCGTGGACTACACAGACAATCCCGTAGCTATTAGAGTAAGTGAAGCATTGGCGTTGCCATACCGACGCCACGGGCCTTGGAATCAGAGCAGAGCAAACTAACCCGTGCCCATTGTAAATAGACATTCATCATTACATTATTTTCAGGAGATCCAGAGTATACAAGTGTAAATATAGTTATTTGGTGCAGATGGTATTAGTTTTAAGACATAATTACTTATTATGAATGCATAGATTTAAGCAACCAAATGAGTACCTACATATTATGTATTTAGCTGGTATTACTGCTACTAATATATTATATACAATTATTTATATTTAGTAGAGATCGTCTAAACTAAAGTGCCGCGCCCTTTACTTTTCACAATTTTAAAGTGATTTTAATTGATATTTTTATTTGTTCATAAATACTGGTACAATTACAATTGATTTCGCGAAGTGAGCCTTTTTTTCTTCTTAGAAGATAAATAGGTACCTAAATTGATAATTTCCGTGAAGGGCCTCGCACTTTTAGTTTAAAGGTTCTATAACACTGAAGTATCAATTGCGCCAACATTATTAGTTTGTTACGCTAAACCATAGGTTCTCACCCTTGTTCACACTGAGTTTTTTTTTTCTAAAGCCATTTTTTTACTCACCATCCGTCGTGAATCTTAAGCAGCTATTGCCACGATAATATTTATTTAAATTGTAATATCTCAATGTTCCCAAATTTTCTTGGGGTCTACTGCTCCCCTGAAAGTCTCAAACAAGGGGGTGCTATCGCCCACGTTGAGAACTTATACGCTGAACTTATTTCGAAATAACATTTGAATGTGTGAACTGAACATCACGGCATTCGGTGATGTGCGAAATTTGTATATAAGGGCCTGGTGTCGGCGGCATATTGTTTCAGATTGGAGCCGCGGGCTGGTTCACAGGCAGGTATAACTTTCAATGTCAGCCGGTCGACCACTCCAAACATCCACAAACAATGAGGGTGAATTATCACTTCCATTTATTACATTAGTCCCAACATCCCAAAGCATCACTCCCGTTAAATTGACTACACCACAACACTAGTTAAATAAATGTGCAAAAAGCTATCCTTGAACTATCTAAGTACCTACACGATTACACATTGAAGTTACTTTTACTGAAGTCATTTATGGGTTCTATTTCCTTGTTTCCTTTTTCTGAGTTTTTCGAATTTCCATTCACTAGAAATCATACAGTCTGAACATTACATTTTCATCACAGACACCTTACTTAAATACTCTGCAAATTTAAAGATACCGCAGGGCGCACTGCTATTCATAAAACACTAATGAATTTGAATTGTACTGCGGTATTTCTAAAACAATCCACCTACTAGTAATCAATTAACAATGAGATTTAAATAGCTTTTATAAAGTTAAAAATAAGTACCTAACCGTTAAATTGCTCATTATAAAAACCAAATGGCCTAATTTAGGTTTTTGGGATACAACATTAAAACAGAATTGGACAACTCAATAAAAAAATTGGGATGATTTCCTCCTTTCGAGTCAATATTACAATACATTTAAAGACAGTTAATTATATTTAACGACCTTACTAAAAAAAATTATTATGCCCGTTACCCACCCTCGTTGTGCTAGGCAAATTAGCCCTTGGCAGTTGTTTGGTTAAAAGTATGCATTGCAATCATCATCATCGGCATGATCATCAAATTAACCACATCAGTAAGTGTCAGAATCGATCATTTCTATCATGATTCATGATGCATGTCGTATAGCATTTTGATATCGCATACCTAACACTAGAACTATAGTATAGACAGCTTACATACTCACCTTTTCTTTTTTAAGATTGATCTTATTACCTATTTATTTCTTAAATGATGTGTGTATTGATTTATAAAATAATAGTCCCCATAATCTTTTTTTTTATGATGACGTATTCAAATTTAGCTTGTTTTTGAAATTTCATTATCTATATTAAATTTACAGATGGTTCACGCATGTTGGTGGTACTATTTTTCCAAGTTTACCGAATTCTTCGATACGGTAAGTTTCACTTCAGCTTTATCATAAGTTTCTCTTAGCAATACGAATAGCACTGCTCAACTGCTGCATGTACTCTAGTAGTGTTACTTGTACTACTAACAGTAGATGCAAGTCAGACGTTAAAAATGTATCAGTCCTATAGCACAGGCCTCGTCTAAGGTCCTATCAAATAGCGCAAAGAATTGCACAATTGTTATTTTTTTGGGTGTAAAATTTTCTTTTGTATCATAATGGAATGGGCGAAATTATATACATTCTCCACCTAAACCGTGCTGCTCTGAAACACAGTTGTTTAGAATCAATCAATTACTTATATATTTATTTACATACTTTGTTTTTTATTTTATGTAAGAGCATAAAGTTGATAAGGCTCCATTTATATAATTTTATTTGCGCCAGATCAATCAATAGTTTGCAAATATCAAATTGAAAGCGTTTTGTATTTATTTGCAGATCTTCTTTGTGCTGAGAAAGAAGTTTGATCATGTGTCAACCCTGCATGTGATCCACCACGGCGTGATGCCAATGTCCGTATGGTTCGGTGTTAAGTTCACGCCAGGCGGTCACTCCACATTCTTTGGCTTGCTCAATACCTTCGTGCATATCATTATGTATACTTACTACATGTTGGCAGCCATGGGACCCCACATGAGGAGATTTCTGTGGTGGAAAAAGTACCTTACTACTTTACAAATGGTAAATTTTACTCCTGACTATTTTATTGTGTTTTTAATATCAGCTGCTGTTTTTTAATTATTAAGGTTTAGAGAGAAGCCTTAGAAAGGTGTAAAACCAGACTCTTCTTTTACAGGTGCAGTTTGTTGGTATAATGGTGCACGCGTTCCAGCTGTTGTTCATCGACTGCGACTACCCGCGCGCGTTCGTCTGGTGGATCGGCATGCACGCAGTCATGTTCTTCTTCCTCTTCAAAGACTTTTACAATCAGTCCTATTCTAAACCTAAGGTTTGTATGCCATTCACCGCTTACCTAGCGCTAGTTCTTAAAATATTATTCGCCGAAGTAGTTTTTAAAAGCTATGTTTCTTTTTGTGAACAGGTTCGTACCAGGTCTCCCCAACCACAGACTACAGAAATCAAAGACATCACGTACAAAAATGGTTCGTTAAAGAATGGCTTTAGCAACGGTCACACGAATGGCACGTTGGTGCGCGCGCGCACCGTGTTGCCGGCCGGCAACTGACGGCGGACCAGGCGCCCACCGTAGCATTCCGTAGTACTCTGTGATCCATAGCCTGAAAATATCATGGGACGTTAATAATTCTTATTTAATGCGTGGACCTTTTGGGGGTAACGGTGTCGGATACATATGTGAGAGATACGCGAGCGCAGCTCCGGCCTCTCGCCACTTCGCCTCGCCGCGTCGTCAGTAATAACCCTAGAGAAGTAGTGGTATGTGATTTGTCTAGTGTATATACAGTTAGGCGGTATCAATGGTGTAAATTTTATTTTATTGATGTAAATGTATAGCTAGATTTGTGATCGCATAGCGTTTTATACTTTTATTGTTAGAATTAATTAATATGTTGCTCTTAGTTTAGAAAAATCTCTAAAAGAAATACAGTCATAATACTTACACATGTATTTTATACATGGTTCTTATTTAATTTATTAGTTATGATGAGATGAGCTTGTAAATGTTAAAACTCAAACTAGTTTAGTACTTTTACCAAGCCGAGAGCAATAATGTTGCATTTCAACATAACATTTTAGATAATCACTACATTCTACAATGTTTCAAATGTGGTTTCAAATCACGTTTCTTTATCTGTAAAAATGAATACTAGAATCTCCTGCATGTGGCCATTTCTAACTTATATTAATTTTGAATTGGTAGAATTCGGTCTCGTTGGTCTAGTGGTCCCAAGCACGACTACTACGCTAGAGGTCCTGTGTTCGATTACCGGGTCGAGCAGTTGTTGTTTTTTTTTTGTGAAATTCCCAGTAGCAACTCGGAGTTTGGATTTTTGCCCCGTTGATGGCAATAGGCTCGGCACCTATTACACGGGACCTAAACATACCGGCAAACTATTGGTATACATTGGTACCCCTCTGCCTAACCTGTCGGCGTATACGCCGGGTATGTTATTGCGAAGTGCATGGGTGTAGACAGTAGACACGCGTGAACTAGTACAAGCTAGTCACTGCCGTTTGCCCTGCGTCTCCAGAGCCTAAGTCAAGCAAAAGTGAATTAGCCTACTTGTACAATTTCAGGAGCAACAGCAACTCTAAAATAATAAAATTCTACATCAGCCTTGTAAAAAGATGTAACCCAAGTTAATTATAAGATCAAGATTTATGTGCAATAAAATTATTATTACCTACTGATGTTTCCACCGCATCAGCCTGGACACAGACAAATAAAGGCTGCAATAAATATATTCTATCTGAATAAATATTATCAAAATAGATATATTATGTTGATCATAATTCTATTCTGATAAAATATAAGTCGAAAGAATCGTACCTATAGGTATTAATTAAGTATCAATCAGTATTTTTACAAGCTCATAATTATTGCCCTCAACATAATACTATATTGTCCGCAATCAATATTAAATGAAAATTAATGTTTATGCCTTTCGGAAAATGCCAATTGTATAAAAGCTGTAAATCAATATCGACGCCATTTGCCTCATGTGTTTTTTTACACGTAGGCGGTAATTGTTTCGACAACTTATTTTTTTAATGTAAGTTGACGCGATTATTTTTCTGTTTTAAGTACAACAACTGTATATTAATTCCAACCGAATGTTCAATTTAGATTTAGTTTACAATGACACTAAAATGGGTTGTGTTGATTATTTATTTTGTTTAATTTATCTTTTATTTATACCAAAATTATGTATATAAGATCAAATCGATAACGGGTTTAATAGCAATAGCTTACAAACTTCTTTTTAGTCTTCCGTTTTGTTTTGTACTTATCAAATTTTAAGGTGCTTTTTGTACTCCCGAATGTTCTGCTTTCGTTAGCAGACAGGCAGCTAAAGCTCACCATTTTGTAAATATACATTTTGTTTCATTTACCATAATAGAATCAATGTATGTAACTATTGTAATTTTTATACAAAAATATGCAATTAAACGATAAGTGTAATGTTCCTGAAATATTTTTATTTAAATCAAGTTCATCCTTATGTAAAAAAAGAATCATTGAAAATTTAAGGTAGAAACCAACCACTGTGCAGGCTGTGCACGGGCACGCGGCGCATTTTATCATCTGCGTGGTTTCATTTGTTTGTCAACGTGCAAATATAATAGGAACACGCTTTTACTGACTCGCAGCAGACAGGCAGAGCGGCAGGCATAATATGGTCGAATCAGCAAAATATTGCATGCTTTTTGAAGCGCGAATGTTCTGCCTATACTTTTTTCTTGGTTTGAGATTGAGACATTTAGGACGAGTGTATCGATTTAACTTTAAATTACAACTTAAAAGGAACAATGAAAAATGATTTTATTAAAACTTCTTGCTAAATAATCATTTAAGTACATTTTACAATAGTATAAAATCTATTTGGAAGACTTCGCACATCGAAATCCTAAATTTCCTGCAGAACTGTCTTTAGTATTATGAGATCGTGATGAACATCTATAGCGGTAACAATAAGAAAGGTGGCACAAGTATGACCCACCTTTTTTCACTTTTTCTTTAGGCTGAAAAAAAGATAATAAATGTTAGTTAGACCTTTTGTATAAGCTACCTACTACCTAGATACCCGCGGTTTTAGTTGCCTACCAAAGTACTTTTGGCCTTCCTCAGGATGCAATCCATCTCCCTGACTTTTAACGAAGTTTAGCGAATTTGTAGAGCATTTAATATCGAATCTTTTTCTAAGTTATTAATTTAATAATATGCTGAAATTGTTATTTTATTAAATGCCTCTCTTTAGGGAAACTACTATGCTGTTACTTGCGGACCAGCCGACCTAACACAGATTTGTGGTATTATTATAATTAAATATAGAACTTAGAAGAATATTTCACTGCAATGTTAACAATTTATTACATTATTTCCTGTCCAGGAGTCTTCAGTCCACTCCCATACATTGCCCGCCATATTGTATAGGCCAAAATCATTTGGAAGGAACATATCTACTGGAGAAGTCCCAATATAGCCATCCTTTGCTGAATTGTAAGTAGGAAATGTGCCCTGCCAAATGTTAGCCCTGAAACAGAATAGAATAATAAAAAAGTAGATATATTATCTGTGAATACTTCATTAGTCTAGTAATACTTCATTAGACTGCTATGATAGATGTCCTGGGTTTGATTCCAGAGAAGTTTTACTCGGTTTTTCTCAGTAGCAGTTCAAGCTAGGTTTTGTGCCCAGTTAATGGCCCTATTTAGAACCTTAACATACTAGCAAAATGTGGGTGTACATGAGTACACCTTTGCTTAGTCTTTTGGGAATACAGTAACTCTAGCACAAGTCACTTTAGTAGCAGAGCAGTTTACATAATTATAGAGAGTTCAAATTACCTATGATGTCCATACCAATAAACATGTAAAAAAATCTTATTTTAAAAATATTTTTAAACAAAAAACAAACCACCTCCAAAAAAGAGTCGGTGCCAAACAGACAATCAACGAAAGTCATATTTAAATTAAATTAGTAGTTTGGCACTGCCTCCAAATTAGTTAGAAATCCTAATGTAAATACATATGTTATTTTTTGCTTTTTTGTTCTTTTCTGGAGGGGGATGGTTTTTTGTTTAAAAATAATTTATTTTAAAAGTTTTAGTGGAATATATACATATAATATATATTACATTATATGGGGGGGAAGCAACTAAACTCACTGACCGGCACAGACAGCGAGGTTTCAGGGTGAACCATAATATCATCTATGTATACAATTTTTTTAATTTTCGTCTATATTTTTATCACCGGATTTCGAAAATTTTTATGGGACCAATCTGTAAGTACCAGCTTTCGAATAAAAAAGAATCATCAAAAACGGTTCATCCAGTCGAAAGTTATGAGGGAACAAACATAAAAAAAAAAATAGTCGAATTGAGAACCTCCTCCTTTTTTGAAGTTGGTTGAAAAGTGTCCATGAGGTTTCTTTTCAAATTCTTCTCCATATGATCAACTTTTTGAAACCATGCAACTAGAATCATTTAACATTTGTAAAAGCTTATAAAATCATTTGAACCTGAAAATATTTTGTATGGAACACTGATAAGCACTGTGGTGGATGTCAAGAGAACTAAAAATTACTAGCTTATAGTTAATTAGACAAGTTTAGATGAGAGGTCACATCAAAGGAATACAGACAAAAGGTGGACTTCACAAACTATATTACTACAGTGACTCGTGCTTGAGCTAGTGGTAGTATGCAATGCTTACATGTGCTTTCGTTCAGGGAATAGTTTGTCTCCCCATGGGTACTTGGTGTCTCTATGTCCTCCTCGACAAGCTGCTTCCCATTCAGCCTCTGTTGGCAGACGTGCGTCTCGCCACTTACAGTAGGCTCTAGCATCATTCCAAGATACATGGGTGACTGGATGATCCAGCAATTCTAGAAATTATAATAATTTAAACAAATATAGTCAATAAATCAAGTTTAGGTGAGGTATACCTATGGGATAACTTAGGATTACTAGAACAATAATACATAAATATACTATTAATTTTTTTTAAATATAGAACTCCAAAAGAATTAATATACTGTTTACATTGTCAAGACATACCCAATTCACAACAATGTACCTGATATATTAGAGTCTGGGCCATATGGATGTCTCCAGTCAGCACCAAGTACCTTATACCACCACACAGCTTGCACAGCACGAAAGTCCTTCAATTGTTCTCTAAATGTACTATTCAAAAACGACGAGAACACAAAACTATCTCCAAAGTGTTCAGCTTCAGTCTTATAGTTAGTTACATCTATAAACTTCGAGAAATCCTTATTTGAGACTTCATATTTATCTAAATAGAAACTTTCTAGCTTAACTAATCTTTTAGGCCCTTCTTGATCACTCTCTATAGCTATATCATCTGTACCCACTTGATACTCATCTGTAGGCACTAAAACCATCTGGTTTGTTATACTTAAGGGTTCCCCAAAGCTATATTTGTCATTATCCTGTCCTAATGGACACTTATCTGCATTTATATTGGTTGAAACGCTTAATAGATTATCTTTAACCATATTTGTCTGCTCGGCACGGTTGAGGTTACAGCCACATCCAGGTTCTTTAATGGAAGGTTTAACTGGTTGCAAGATCAAGATACAGATTAAGAGAATGTACTTCATAGTTTACGTTGTCATCTGTTTAAATTTTTATTAAACAAAACTGCACTAAATCTTTGCTTTAATATCTCCAAATGTACAATGCATTGCAGATTGCAACTTGGACTTTGCTATGACTGTCTACGAATATGACGATCAAACAGATAAAAAATGTAACACCCAAACCACAACAAAAATATCACACGACTTTCACATTCACAACCAAACTAGGGAATAGGGATTTCAGTTATTTGTATTTTATTTTAGTTTTAAGGATACGATAACGAATTAATTATTTACAATACGATACGCAATACTACGCAACAACAAGATCAACTATCAATCTGTCATCTGTCACTGTCAAGTGACAAGTTACTGTCTGTCATGTCCATAGTCCATACCATAGATTACTATTATCTATGGTCTTTTTTTTAAGTTTTTTTTTATTATTATTAATGGTCATGTCAATTAGCCTGTGCCAGGGTCCGGTCATAGATTAAATAATAACAGAATGGCCACTCTCCGCCCCTCCCGAACCTGGTCCCCCGCATTCTGCCAGTGTTCTTGCCGGACGGACTGCCAACAAACCCTACGCACTCTCACGCACACATTTGCAGTTGCACGTGTACAAACGTAATTTTGTCAAGTTTGACATTTGGTATTGTATTGTGTTATGCCATGGAAGTAGTAAGTATACTTAGTATACAATAGGAATGTGCACTTATGAAGGAAAACGGTCTAAGCGAGATAGTTAGGGTGGAGCCACTCATCTCGCTCTATTAGAGTGACCATGATTTTTGTCGTCAAGAGAGACCATGTCAGTTTTATGTTATAAGACAGGATTTGTGAAATTAGTTTATTTTTCTTTCTAATAAAGAAAAATATTTGCAGTAAACATAGGCACTGTTGTTGTAATTGCATCTTGCCGTCTGTCGCATAAAAATTGGTAAAAGCATTAAACTGTTGATCATGAGATAAATATATTTATGTGATAAGCACAAGTGTTTGTGTGGTTCTGGCAGTATCTTATAATAATAATATAAGCCTTTATCCAGACAACTATTACATTAATTTAACATTGACGACTCTGGTGAGTCGATGACACCGACAACTTGGTCTGTTTGCCCAGCTTTGGCAAAGGCCTCCTCCAATTCTTTCCACTCTCTCCGGTTTACCGCTTTTCTAGTCCATGTTTTCCCGGCTATTGCCTTTATTTCGTCTTCCCACCTTCGAAACTGTCTACCTCGTTTCCTCTTTCTATTTCTAGGATACCAAAATACAATATTTTGGTCCATTTTTCAGTGCCTCTTAATATGTGACCTGTCTTTTCTGTGTTTTCTTATTCTAGTTGTGACGTTTTGTATTTTTGTCGTTTCCTAATGGTTTTATAGTTGATTTTGTCCAATTTCTTTATATTGAACATGCTTCTCTCCATTGCTGTCTGGCATGTTTCTAGTTTCTTGATTGCGCTTTAGTAAGTGCCCAAGTTTGGGAGTTTCTTGTGTATGTACCAAAAAATATGCATTATACCGTGTCTAATGCGCTAAAGAGGGCGCCACCGAAGTGTAGTGCGCGATGGTGGCCAGACGTCCACTGTCGTCTCAAACAGTCAACTGGCCGTTCGTAATCATCAATAAATAATTATAGTCGACATAACTAATATTTTTGATTGTCGTCAAAACATACATGTCCTTTTAAAGTCTGACATAATTTGAAAACATTGTCACCCGGAAGGCCCCTCAACCCACCATTTGTGACGTAAATTTAAATTATATTATTGGTAGACTCGGTCCCGCGTACCAGGATTTTCAGTCTTAGATTTTGCAATAATTAACTTTAAACATAAATACTACCAACATTTTCAGCAAAATGAATAATCATGATTATTTAAAGTATAAGTAGGTTGATAGTTTGGTTATTAAAATACATTGATAATAAAACAAAGGCATCTTATTAATAACAAAGCTCGTTTAGTAGTGTTTATACGATTTCACTTAAATAATAAAAAAACAAAATAATAAAAAACAACTGTTAAACATTGAAATAGTTGGAATTTTTCTATACGTCCCGTCTCGTAGACATTTACGTTACCATTGGTGGGTTAAGTTTGTAACCTGTGAGTGGATTTGTTAGAGCCGGTACATGATTAATTTCCACATCCTTTTACGCAACACCTTTTCACTATTTTACATTCTTCACAAATAAAATAACAACAAAAAATCACGGAACGAAAATGACGCGATGTCATTGCCATTGTGTTGAAGTTGTCATATCAAAATTTCAAAACTAACCATAAACCTATAAAGTTCTATTATATTTTAAGAATTTACTCAAAAAAAAATACTTTTGATTTTTCGTATCTTTATTTCATGAAAAGATATTTTACGCAGTAGTTTATCTAGCATTGTATAACTCTATAATATTTTTTGGATCAGATACCCTAGCCTCGTGCCAAATCTACTAGACGATCTGAAAATTCTTGTATGGCAATTTATTAAAACGAGACACAATGCCCTACCCTAACCTCTCTATCTGACCGTAACGTATTTCGGTTTAAATATAAAATTTTATGGATTGCAATAAAGTCGGTTTTACGTTGAGTTGTTATGCCGAGTACGCATTCCGGATGTAAACGAAGTGTAACGAAGTTTGACATATTAGTTCCATGTGTTATGCAGCGGTATCGGAAAGTTTGTATGGAGTGTCACAGGTGTGGTCTAGTTTCACCACCTCAAAAATAGATAAATTTTTTTATGAAATGATCTGCCAGCTTATTTAAGGGGACTTGTCAGTAAGCTGTGAAATACTAAAGATAGGGCCGTCCGAACCAGATGCGTTCGCCATAGGCCCTGGCTAAGCGACGACACAGCCGCGCGCGCGCCCACAGGCGCGCAACACGCGCAGATTCTGTGTTATTATTTGTAATCCCGTTTCTATTCCTTGTGTTTAATGTGCATTTTACAATGTTACTGATCGTGCGACTACTCATTTATAAAACCCCAAGCACCCCTGAGAACTACAACATTATAGTGGCGCCCAGGCCCTGGGAAGCCTCAACGAAATATTAGGATGTACAAAATCTGAGAACTTAAACTAGGTAAAATACTGGTACCACAGGGTGCCTCCCTACCTCCGCCGCATAGTTGGGGCTTATCTGGCGAATAGGTGTGTCACCTACAGGGGACGCGATGGCACGGGCCGGCGCAAGACGTCGTGCGGTGTTCCACAGGGTTCGGTTCTCGGCCCGCTCCTGTGGAACATCGGGTACGACTGGGTGCTGAGGGGCGAGCTCTCGCCGGGGGTGGACCTGACGCAGACGACACGCTGGTCACCGCCTGGGGGAGCTCGCACAGGGAGGCAGCGTTGTTGGCCACGGGTGTGGTCTCACAGGTGGTGGGCCGCATACGGCGCCTGGAGGTGGCCCTCAACAAGTCGGAGGTCATCGTTTTTCATGGCCCCCGACGGGCGCCGCCGCGGGGACTACACATTGTGGTCGGGGGGGCTCGCATTGCTGTCGAGCCAACCATGAAGTACCTGGGATTGGTGCTCGACAGCCGGTGGGACTTCGGCCCCCACTTCCTGCGGCTGGCGCCAAAGTTGATGGGCGCGGCAGGCGCGCCGTCAACGCTGCTTCCCAACTTGGGAGGCCCGAGCACCGCCTGTAGGCGGTTGTACGTGGGGATCGTGCGATCGATGGCCCTTTACGGGGCGCCGGTGTGGGCGTCTGACCTGACGGCCCGCAGCATCGCTGTGCTGCGGAGGCCGCAGAGGGCAATGGCCGTCAGAGTCATTCGCGGCTATCGCACGATCTCCCACGAGGCGGCTTGTGCACTGGCCGGATCCCCGCCCTGGGACCTGGAGGCGAAGGTGCTCGCGTCACTGCACGTGTGGCGCGAGCAGGAGCGGGCACGAGGTGCGGCGCCGGCGCAGCAGCAGCTTATGCAGCGCCGCAGGAGCTCCATCGGGTCCTAGTGGCGGAATGGCGGGACAGGCTTGCACGCCCTACCGCCGGCCTCGCCACTGTCGAGGCGATCCGGCCAGTGCTCGATCGCTGGCTCGGGAGGAGGCACGGCTCCCTGACGTTTCGGGCGACGCAGGTGCTGTCGGGACACGGTTGTTTCGGCAGGTTTCTGTGTCGCATAGGCAGGGAGCCGGACGCTCGGTGTCATCACTGCGTCCAGGGTCGAGAGGACACGGCGCTGCACACGCTCGTAGAGTATGTCGCATGGGAGGAGCCGCGCCGTGCCCTCGTCAATGTTGTGGGTAGTGACCTCTCGCTGCCGACCGTCGTTCGCTCCATGGTCGGCAGCGAAAAGTCGTGGGACGCAGTGCTGTCCTTCTGCGAAACCGTCATGTCGCAGAAGGAGGCTGCGGAGAGGGAAAGGGAAATCCACAGTACCATCCCGCTCCGCAGCAGGCGCACCGGGCGGCGGAGGAGGGCCGACAATGCCCTCTTCCGGCCTCCATAGAGGATCGGTCCGGGGCCGGTGGACGCGGGGAAGTCCGCCGGCCCCTCTCCCAAGGACCATAGGCGGCGGCGCGTAGTGTTCCACGCGCGCCCCTCTCAGACGTGGGGGGAGTGTCTGTATCCCCCCCTACACCAGGCGGGGCCCGCCGAGGAGGCGGGCCAACACTAGTCGGGGGCCGCGGAAGAATGCGTTGTTCCCGTAGCCCCCGACGCAAGTGCGAGTGGGAACACCGGGGTTGGTTTTAGTCAGTAGGAGTCTGACAGACCCTCATATCCATGAGGATTTCCAACCTCGACAAAAAAAAAAAAAAGGTAAAATACTGGTCACTATTATCTTTAATATTGACTAATGTGCTCTCTGATTGACGTTATTACCATAAATTGTCAAATTAATCTGACACTGATAATTATTTAGGCAAAGAAATCCGATTCGATTTCCAGTCCTAACGCCATCCTCTGTTAGATCGCACGCGGCTTGGCGTTTGTTTGTAAGCAGCCGATCGCAGACCATTTATATGATATTGATATGCGGTCCGCCCAGTCCTTATGCAGTAGTAGTAAGTAGTAGTCAATGGTTTCTACACTTTCTACTGAAGCGTATAATTTAATTTGGCTATCCTATAATTGATCAGACAAGAGGATGGGAATAAGAAAAAAGATTGCGGACATAAACATGTTTATTCAAACCTAGACTATAAACAGTATATATTTTATTATTTTTATCCAAACAACATTTTATAGAAAAATGAAAAGACCAAAAAATAAAAGGTTAGTTTAAGTCCTTTTCTAATTAAAACGGTGTAGTATGGCCGCGCTGGTATGCTGAAAAAAAAGTACTTTAGTTTTTTATTATTATTTTAAAATAGGCCTAATAAATCATATTTAAACTAACAAAAAAATAATGCTGGACCAGATTGGCTTTTAATTCATTGGCAATGTCACAATAAATGTAAAATACCTTTAAAAAACAACTGTTACTTATATTTTGTTCATTACTTAATGTTAAACTATTTCGCGCAGCTTCATTGAGTCTGAGTTTGCCCAATGAGTTAAAAGTCACCTGTAGAATTTGAATAAAGTACATTAAGGCAAGGCATGCCTAATGCCTGGATTATTACCAAGAATTTTTGAGCGCAATTTTGAAGGAAATTATAAATCTAGGTAGTCGCAAATGCCTAGTACTAAACTATTTAAAAATTTACTAGTTAAGCTCCTCACCTTCATGAACTTTTAAATGATTATTCACATAATTACTGATTAATTGCTGATCATAGAAACAAACCTAGTCACTGAAAATAAAGAAAAACAATAAGTGTAGATGTATGTATGTAATTTTCCCTATTCTACAAATCTATCTACATAGATAGGCACTTATGTATGTATTTACGTTTTATCCCTTAAGGAGAAATTACATAATTTCAATCTATCTATATTATCGTATCACTAGCACTTACAACAGAAGCGGGACAATATCTTCCTGCCTCATTTTACCATAGTATTTGACAATGCCATCTACGTGACCCATGCCAACCACGGCAAGGACGCGCGGTTTGTTAACTATTGAAACAGAAAATAACTACGGTTATTGTCATTGTTATAAAATAGGTAAGTAAGTACACAATAATCTATTTCAACAACTCCGAGTAAATACCCAATAAATTAATTTTATGTTAATTTCATATTATCACAGCTAATATGATCCTTTTTTACGGTTCCGTACCCGAAAGGTGTCAACGGGACCCTATTACTAAGCCTCCGCTGTCCGTCCGTCTGTCACAGGGTTGGATTTGGGCATGTTCAAAATGATAGTACAAAAAATTGAAAAGGATATTATTTGTATAAAAATTATGGGACACTTTATTAATTTGGATAAAAAGTCATTAAAATCAATACCAATTTATGCAAAATGTACCTCTTCCAAGTTTATCAGTTATTCAATATTTGTTTGATCCTTAGTAGGAATAAAATCAGTACAATTACCACTTTTGCGCTACCGCCTTTGAATTGTGCTGCCAGGTTGCGTCTTAGGAATATTTATTTATTGAATATTCTCTCACAAAAACAAGACTTCGTTTCGAAGGGCACGAGGAGTGGAGACGTGAAGTTATGTGATTTTTAATTTTGTGGTTTTTAAATATTGGATTGGTAGTAAATGGTATTTATATTAGTCATTAATGCAAAGTAATGAAATTATAGTATTTTTCGTACAATCCTTAGATATGGATAGTATATAGTACGAAACATGAAATTATAGTAACAATACTATAATTATAGTACGAAATCCAACCCTGGTCTGTCACCAGCTGTATCCTATAAACCGTACTATGTGGAGCTAAAATTTTCACAGGAATTCACCTACTAATTTTTAACCGACTTCAACAAAGGATACAGTCAACTCTAAATACATTGAGAAGTTCGAAATTAATACGCGATTTCTCGGTCAATTGTAGACCGATTTTAAAGATTATTTTTTTTGTTTGGTAGATCTTAATTACCAATTATGATGATACCAATTACCACAAAGGCAATGAGGGCTTTAAATCATCTATATAGATGATTTAAATGTAAACTTTATTTAACTTTGTGTAACGTAATAATAAAAAAAAAAAAATTGCAATTCTGTTAGTCTCGCTAAAACTCGAGAACGGCTGAACCGTTTTGGCTAATTTTAGTCTTAAAATATCCGTGGAAGTCCAGGGAAGGCTTAAACGGTAAGAAAACTTTTATTGGCGGCTAGTATTTAATAAAATTGAACCGAAGCGTAAACATATCGGCCATGCCATAGTGTTAAGCAGTTCCATTTTATTCGGACAAAAAAGGAAGACAATCGCTAGAGGTGGGTAACTCATCAAAAATACGCGAGCTGCAGATCAGCTCATGACTCAGGTGAGTGAGCTGATTCAATGAATCAGCTCGCAGATCAGCTCAGTTTGTACCTGTACAGGTATATGATTCTACTACGAGCCGCGAGCCGAATTGAGCTGAGAGCCGAATTGAGCCGAATTGAGCCGAATCGAGCCGACTGAGCTGCGGCAGTTGACAGTTCGTTTAACTCTGACGAGCCGCGCGACTAGAGATTTTAAATATAATATCGTATTTACTCGATGTATTCCGATACATCGGTTTAATCGATGTTTTGACAAATATTTATTTGACAATTTATCGATGTATTTAGTTATAGAAACATCGAATCTTTGATGTTTTATTTTTTATAGGATCTATTAAAAAAGACTTGGTCTTATTAATAATTTTATTATAATATAAATGAAATTAAAATTTAACACTACTAATGATATTTATGATACGATATTTTTATTTATGATAATAAATAGAGATTTTAATACTTTAATTTAACAGACAAAAACCAGAGCTTTTTGAGTTACAAATCAATAAAACGTTTCAGAACGAATGACTCGTTCAAAAACTTACTTTAAGCCTCAAGTAGATCAGAATCACAGATCAACTCAATTGAATCAATTGACTCATCTGTTTGTGGAGGGATTCAAGGATTCAAGGGAGCTGAATTGAGCCGCGCGAGCTAGTCATTTCGTTGCTGAGCTGTAGCTCAACGGCTCAGACCCGTGCGATCTGATTCATTGAGCTGACTCAGAGCTGAGTTACACACCATTAACAATCGCATACATTTCTTAGCTCCGCTTTTGAATCCCTGCCATTCATCGACCCGTAACTAATAATTGACATAATTAATCTAATTGCCAAATATTCACAACATTATTTTAATTATAAATAAACGTAGTCAACCCACAAGCCATTTCGGAGACCTCACGCTATACAAGCGCCTCTAGCGGCGGATACATACGTGAAACAGATTAGGAAACAGTAGTAGACGACGGTACCTACTGTTTCCTAATCTGTTTGTCTCACGTATGTATCCGCCGCTAGAAGCGCTAAAACCAGTAACTTAACTATCAATATTAAAAACAATATGACTATCCATGTCAGTTCAATCTGTTCTTGCTTTTTTATATTTTCTCAGAGAGAGTTTTTTAAGTTATTCAGCAGCAGAGGCTGCTTTTTTGATGCATTTTACGCGACTCGCGAAAGTCGATGGCCTGTTTCGGCCTATTTCATAGGGTACCTGTAATCATCTTCCTTCATCATATAGTAGGTTAATTACAAAATGACTATATTATAGTTATATAAATATATATACTTGCCAGAACGAACACACTCTTGTAGCGAATACGCAAGACATTTATCACGCTCGTCAACAAATACATGAAATATTTTTTTGAAGGCTGGCACATCCTTAGTTATTTCTTCAAATTGTGCTTGCACGAAATCCCTGTCTTTATACCGCTCCAACTGTTCTTTGCTGTAATAAATAAAACAATTATTTTCACGAATATTTTCATAATAATATAGACGAAAATACACTTACTCTAGTGGTTTAGGATTTGTCGTTGTTAGATGGTACAATACTTGTCCTAATTCATACACGCTCAAAGATTGAAAAGCTCGAGCAATAGTTATTTGGATTGGACGATCGCCGAGAAATAATTTGCAACCGGGAATCCGCTTCATCTGGAAATTGGAATCGTTTTTATGAGGTTACTATGAAATTTTAAAAAAGCCTTGCTGATTGCTTGTAAATTTAATCCGTGTAGCAAATTTGCGTTCGCAATGCATGGAATTTGTGCCTACAGTTTGAACGTGAGCAAAGTTCTAGTAGGTAGGTTAGGCTTATATGGCTGATACACAAATTTGCACCTTTACTCGTCTAAGTATTTCATAAGCGCACCCGCACTGACCTCATGATAAGCTCTTCGGAACTCTCCACCAGGTGCGACACCCAACTCCTTCGCAATGTCAGCATAGGTTTTCAGTAGCATTGCGTGTAACATACCAGACACAAAATTTTGACCTTTCACCGCTTCTCTGATAGTAAAAAAAAGTTAGTAAGTATCCGAAGGAGAACCGATCTGTTATAGACTATGAAGTTGTAGATATGTGTATGTTTTTGTAAATAAATAATAATAATATTGACCCATTGCCATTTTGATTTTTGCCATCGTAATTGTTGCGCATGATTGAAGTAAGTAGGAAGGTATGTATAAGTAGAGGACACATAAACGATAAAAAAATGTCGAGTAGCATACCCCAAAGTGCACGTTACCGAGATATTTGGAGGTAGAGATCGACATAATTATGAGTAGGTAAGTAACGACAATAATTAAAAATAGACTATGGTGACTATAGGCAATACATTTATATAAAATACCTCAATATTATTTAAATTTTAAATTTCCTACCTAAATTCTTATAAAATAAAGTCGTATTAGTTACGCTAATTTTAACTCAAAAACGGCTGTACCGATTTTTATTACCTTTGATTTACATATTTGATTTGTCTCCGGCCTAGATAGCAGAATAACTATTAAAATATCATAGGCTAATTAAAAAATAATTACTAAAGGGGTGTAACGGGGATCCAAACTAAAGCGCGAGTGATCTACAAAATTAACTTACTTTAACTTTTGGGCGTCAAAGTTTTTGGCATCTTCCAAAAATTTTTTGTCATCCAGTTCTAGGAGGGAAACTCGTTGGCGACATAATTCAACCAATATTGCGTTTGGATTTAACACTTTCACTATCTGTTGACCAAAATATAGGTTATGATGAGGTAAGAACATACATACGAACGGTGGATTTACCAGCAAGTTTAGCACAGACGTAGATCTAAGGGTTAACTTACGCTTCCGTGTGTCAAATTGTAATACAAATTTGACATACGGAAGCGTTACTTTAAGCTTAGCGTCGTCTCTAAATTTTACTGTAAATGCCGTGAGTAGTATTTTTTTAAAAATAAAATCCTGGGACATTTCGCACAGCACCATCTAGTCCTAAACTAAGCTTTAATACTTCTAAAAATACTTTTTTGTAGATACTTACATACTTATAATATACATATGTATACGAAACACCCAGACAAACTCATCACATACATAATTTGTGTCCTGTGGGTATCGAACACACGACCTCGTCGTTATCAGCAGTCCGGTAGGTATTCGAACCACTAGACCCTATACGTCGTCAAACATACCTACGTACTTTATGTATCAAAAAGAAGAGCTATAGATAAGACCTAGGTAACTTAGACTAATATATTTTTTTTAATTGGACGAACTCGGTTAACACAGTTTGCTTAAAACAGTTAAGAACAAAACTTACCAATTAAAAGAAACCTTTTTTTACAAATTTTACTGCTCAATACGGCACCATTTATAGAATTTTCCTAAATTTCTGTTGACCTGATGCCAATAACGGTGGAGCGCGGACTAAATTACACAGCGTCGAAAAAGGAGCATTTCTCTTCTTTTTGACACGCGAAATAGACCAGGTGCCTACATAGGTACACACGCGGCATCTATTTAGATCTACGACGTGACCGGCGGAAAATGGTACCTACCTAAACACTGGTATGTGTATTATAGGGAACCTATGAGCATTACGACGTTCTATACGACTAGAAACATTATAAATTATGCATAAAAAAAACCTACCTGGGAAACATCTTCCACTGATTGCTTGCTGAAATGCACGGTTCCCAATAGCACGACAGTGGCCTGCTGATCCTGCTGTAAGAGAGTTGCTGATTGTGGCAATTTAAGGGAGCCATATGAGCAATAATCATTCCTTTGATATACTGAGCATACCGCTGAAATAAACCAAAGGTAAAATTAGTAAGTATGTAGTAATATACCTCCCTCTTAGTAGCTATCTAAGTACCTACTCCTAAGTATGACTTTGTATCTCGTTAATCTTTAAAGAATAATAAGTATTTGGATAGCTTACGAGCGGCCCTTCTGACTGGATTACAAATAACTGGAACTTCAAAGGCTTTGCTCAAAAATTGTTTTAGTATGCATGCTTGGTATTTCATATTTATCTTAAAATTTTCAATATACAATTTTGTCGCATTATTAACAAATTACGAAGAATTTTAGGTGAATTCATGATATTACTCCAAAATGATGTCCATTTTTGACTAATTTGTTTGTTTCTATGTCCAATTGATGTAAAAGAAGTTGAAAGTTTTCATTTTTTTCACACAGCCAGTATTAATAAATCAGCTTATTAGGTGCAAACAAAAAAAACAAATACTTAAACTCGTTTGATACCTGCCACGGACCAAATTATCTATCTAGACTCTAATAGCCCGGGTACACGCTTCGTCTTGCCTGCGCAGTCCAGGCCTGTGCCATCATGACTGTATAAAAAGACGGAACACACACAACTTCTATGACCTGCGTTAAAAATAGACAGATTCAAGAGGAAGGTTTATTTGTAGAACCTATACATGCATATTATAGGAGAGAAAAACTGAGAAATTCAAAGACAAACATATTTTTGAGCGCTTACATTGCAAACGCTGGCTAAATCTTACCAGATAGATAACATTAATGTACAACGGAATTATATATCTTAAAAAGTTCGATAAAAAAGTCCGTGAGGATATTATGTTTATCTCATAAGGATAACCCACAGTAACCATTTTTATCATTTGCACTAACAATACAGTATTATTCCTTATCCAATTAAATACATTAGATACATTGTGCATTTTATGGAAAATTGCCTTTTCCAGCATACCATTAAAATTAATATGTTAGAATATATCAGAGGATTAAAAAGCGGGGACAGTCCGTACTTACGTCCGTCCCAAATAAACATATTTGTACTGTCTCATAAAAAACTGCGGTAACACGTTCAAGTAAAACCGTGTAAACCAAGTTTGCGCAGTCCAGAACTTCAGCAAGTCAAGGATTGCACAAGTCGAGTTATTCCCAGGTGTCCACACCGTTTACGTCTCCACTGGTGACAAATGGGAATATTTTTCCCATTGGACAACTGGGAAGAACTCCACAAGTCGCACTTCCACCTACTTGCCATCCACACGCACGCGCTTCTGCCTGCGTAAACTGGTTTGTACAGGCATGCTCGTAGGCAAGACGGAGCGTGTAGCCAGGCCTTAAGGTTAAATATCATAACCGTAGGTTACGTACGTGTATACGTGTACGGTACGTGTAAACCACTTAAGTTCAATTACCAACAGGTATTTATTCACTAGTGGTGGGTGGCTAAGAGGTCATAGCGTTTGGTGTATTTCGGTTTCTAGCCGCGAGGGCACGGCAGTACTTATCTCAGTCGTATCTTAATCTAGGTACCGTAACATCGGGGTACTTTGTCCCAAAATCGTGATACTTTTTGTTTGAGTACTTCCATTTAAATGGTATTATGATTTTTTTATAGGTGTAAGTATTTAGTTGAGAATATAAGTAATCGACTCATGCACATAATATGTAAAACTTTTTATAACAAACCCTATTTTAATTTTTTTCTCAATTTAACACATTATAAATTCTCTTCCTGACGTGTGGCGTGGCGGGTAGTTTAATCCTTTTTTCGCTTTGAGCCAGTTTCCCCCTAGGCACTATTACCTATTCAGTGCCCTAGGGCTAAAGTACCACAATGTTATGGTATACGAATAAATTAAATTTAAGTGTCTGTTTGTAATTCCAAATTAACAGTTTTTCACTAAATGCATATGAAAGTACCTATACATATACGGTATTAAGTACTTACATCAACTTAAATCTTTACTCCTTACCTAATATTATAAATGCGAAAGTAACCGTCTGTCGCGCTTTCACGCCAATACTACTGAACCGATGTAGCCAAATTTCAGTAATTTGGCGTGAAAGCGTGACAGACAGAGTTACTTTCGCATTTATAATATTAGTAAGAAGTAAGGATTTAAGTTGTTGATGTAAATACTTGACTTAAAAAATTGGATGAACTCGAGTAACAACGCGGGGAACTGCTAGTAATGTATATATAACAATTCTTCTGTAGGTACCTAAGTAGGTACGTGTAATTGTCACCTTTTTTGGTGTGGAAAATCGTCATTGATCCCCACCACCTGTGAAGGCGGCAAGGTGTGTCGGACTCATACCGACTAAAAACCGCACTTGCCATCACTTGCCCTTTGCGTCATGGCAATGGTAGGTTTCTCGTACCTACAAGCTGACGGATTATTTATCAAGTTATTTTAGCCCCTGGCCCTGATAACGTCACGCGTCTGGTCGTTGAGCTCCCCAAATTATGGTTGACATACATGATTACTGATACATGCTTGCCGTCACTTGGGGGTTGGGGTCGGTCCACTCAATTGCCCCCCATTGTAATGTAAGTCACATATAGTCTATACTATTATAAAATTGTAAAAAAGTCGTTTCTGTACATTGAAGATATTAAAAAAAAAACAATTGGGTTAGAGTATATAAACGATCGCGAAACCAAAAATGTGATTTTTAGAATTCTTGTCTGTTTGTCTGTTTGTTAGGGGTTGGCGCTAAACCTACTGAATAGATTTGAATTTTGTGTTAACTGTTGTAAAGCACAATTTCCAACTTAAAAACTGATGTAAAGCTTTTTTCAATTATTTGTATAGATCCTTAGATAGAGCTTGACCTCTCTGTTGTATGCAAGCCCATAGAAAGAAGAGATCATCATTGTTGGTTTTTGATTTTTGATTTTCTATTTAAAATTCCATCGTTCAACTAAAAAAATGAGGTATATCTCATTCCACTCGGTTGCGTAGATGCTGAGATAGAGCTTGACCTCTCTGTAGTATGTATTCCTATCGATATAAGGGATCATTATTGTTGGTTCTTTAATTAAGTTGTCATATGCGCAGAAATCGTGATTGTTGAATAGTCATAAACGTTTAAAGTGGTATAGACTTAAATTAAACAATAGTTGTAAAGTTTGGATAGAATTACGAGTTATTACGACTAACTGAAGCTTCCGTTTCTTTTGGACATATTTTCACAAACAGCATCCATCCATCACCTCAGTACCTTATAGAGTACCTCAGTACCGAGACTAATTGTCGACCGGAATCGAACCCACAATATTCATTGAGCTTAGCGCCGTTATAACTTAGTCACGAGGCCCTTTTTACAAACCTCTAAAACACTACTTCAAAATACAAGTTTTTTATCAATGGAATCAATTTCTAATATAATCCTAATTTTGTATCTACATCCACGTAAGCGAAGCCGCGGGCAAAAGCTAGTGTTTTAATAAGACCATGATTATCATTCTCTTTCGGTGTTCCAACTCGACGAAGTCAGTTAAGTCATCTACTTAATTAAAAAAACTGCATACATCGACTTGTAAAAGTAGGTAGCTTATAGTTAGGTGGGTACACTAGCTGTTACCGCGACTTCACTCGCATCTTATAAACAACAATACTGTGAAGTTTCGTCAATATCCGTTTAGTTTTGGCAGTTGCGTGAAAGAGTAACAAACATCCATCTATCCTCACAAAATTTCGCATTTATAATATTAGTAAGAAATAGGATAGGGTTATTATTTCTATTCATTTTAATTTAAATAATAAAGGTAGGTACTACTACAAAATTTGTAACAAGTATTTTATACGCCAATTTTCTCAACCAGGCCTAATTAAATAGGTTCTCTACAGACCGAGGAACTCTCATGAGGGTTCATTTTTGATAGCTTTGTTTTGAAATCTTTAAAATTATAACCCATTTTATCATCAGACCTGTATTCCACGAAAGGCTACAGTGGTGTAGGAGGTACTACTTAGGTACAATACAAAGTGTACACACGTTTGCGGCCAATTTTTATAAGGTCTTGTCCCAACAGGGATCGAGAGCCTATTGCCATAATACAACATAAATGAATTCATTGAAAAAACTATTACATTATTAAACACTGCTTGAATTAGGAATATAGGAATCCAACACTTGAGGAAATAAAAGTTTATAATTCTTACTCTGTTATTTTTATTAGAACAAAGATGTTTCTACGTAAACTAAAATGCGCAATTATTTTTCCATAAACTTAAGTCGTATTCCCTGACATTATTTACATATCGGTTCATCGGTTTCTTCTAGGCAAGCGCGCTCCATCGTAGACCACATCTTCGCTTAACGTCAAGCGAGTTGTGGTCAAATGCAAGCCTAAGATAAAAAATATATTTTATATGAACAATAATTAAATAAGCCCACTTTTTTATGTTTTCCTAATAGAATCGCTTACCCACTAAAATCAATTGTAAAAACAAATTCACGTAACAAGTTAGATAAGGGACTGGATAGCATAATTTTTTGTGTTTGAAATACAACTGTTTTTTAAATATAACACTAGTCGAGGTGTATCATTTCAATTTGTAAGTAGATATAGGTACTTAGTTTATACAAAACAATGATATTTTGATTGATATAACAGGTAAGTACTTTACATCGATACTTCCTTCTGCAGTTATTACTGTTAGCAATGCCAGTACTATCAGCAAAAAAGGGATATATAATTAACATACTTTATAAGGGGTATTTAAAAATACATTTTCTATCACAGTCCACAATAGTAATTATTGTTTCTTTTCTTTTTTCAAACAAATAGAATAAAAATAAGTAGTTTTCGATGAAATAATTGATTTCCGACCCAGCAAATGTTTCGATGTGGGTTTTTAAACGGAACTTTCAATAAATTAATATTATAAAAAGAATGCATCGGGCAGACAGCGAACGACAGAGTTCAGACTGTCGTTGCCCCGTGCCCGTACAAAGTACCCCGCTTTACTCTTTAGTGTATGCCACAGAATAAGTAATAACAGAATGGCCACTCTCCGCCCCTCCCTCGTCAGATACCTCAGGTCTCCCGCATTCTGCCGGTGTTCTTGCCGGATGGACTGCCAACAAACCCTACGCACTCTCACGCACACATTTGCATTTGCACGTGTACAAACGTAATTTTGACAAGTTTGACATTTGTTATTGTAGTGTGCAGCGGTATCGGAAAGTTTGTATGGAGTGTCACAGGTGTGGTTATGCCTAACACAAGTGAAACTATAAAATAAAGCAGAAGAATGAGGACCACCTGTTTGATCTCTTTTACCATTCCTGACAATTCTATTACAATAAAAATCAATGGGCGCTACTATAATCGATCTATAACGTAACACTATTTTTTCTCGACTCGAAGTAGCAGAAGTAGGCTAGGCAATTAGTAACATAATATCATGTCATACATATCACCAGTAATTATAAGTTCAAAATATTGTATTTCTATTTATTATTTTTATTTATCATATAGCTACGCCGAACTCCAACAACTTAGCAAAAAACTATGAGTTATAAAAAACACAACAAGCAGCGACGTCGGTATTCGGAAAACAGATCTAGCGGATAAGGATTAAATATCAAATAGATAACAATCGCTAACATCTAGTTACTTCTTAAAAACTCATATTTTGGAAAATGAGAATCAATAATTATTATGACTTTTTTTTATTATAATTATGACTATATTTCTTACTAGCTTCCCGCCAGCGGCTCCGCCCGTGTGGTCATATAAATTTTTCTCCCGTTTTTGCATCATTTTTCATTGCTAGTCCGCTCCTATTAGTCGTAGCGTGATGGTATATAGCCTATAGCCTTCCCCGATAAATGGGCTATTTAACACTGAAAGATTTTTTTATCTCGGTCCAGTAGTTTCGGGGCCTATTCAATACAAACAAACAATCAAATCTTTCCTCTTTATAATATTAAGTATAGAAGTAGGTATAGATTACAAATCGAACAAGTAACCCTTAGCTGTTCGTGTATGTACAGTCACAAGCAAAAATATGTATAGTTGTATACACTAACATGAGTGCTAAAGTCATTTCCTCCTTACTATTAGAACTTTTGTGATATTACGAACACAGTATTTACGAACCAATAATAGTGACTGGTGTTATTTCAAAGTTGCAATTGTTCATTCATGAAAAAATCACTTTAATTAGCACTTTTGTTAGTGTACACATGTTCTTGCTCGTGAGTGTACATGTACCTAGCAGCATTTAATTTTTTTAATTTAAGAAACCATGCTAATTTTGTAGGTAATAGCCCTGACTGTACAAAAAGACGGAACATTGGGGACTGCGCGAGCTACCGTCTTGCCGTCCACACGCACGCCATACGCCATACGTAGACGGGCCATAACAAAGGATCTCCTCAATCCTGTATGTTTGAGAAAGCAGAGAGCAGCCCGCCGCAAAAAGATTGGAGATAACAGTATAATGCAATCCCACCCATATATCGTTCTATCTCACATGCGGCACGCCAACCGTTTGTCTATTGGTTTCTCTGACTATGGTGTAGTCACTATATTGAACTGTCAAAAACAAAGTAGTTTTAATATGCGAAAGTAACTCTGTCTGTCGATCTGTGTGTCTGTCGCACTTTCACGCCAAAACTACTGAACCGATTTAAATGAAATTTGGTACACAGATAGTCTAGAGCCTGAGAAAGGACATAGGTTAGGCTAGGCTTTTTAATGCGAAAAAAGGGTGGTAAGGGTTAAAAAAGGAATGAAAGATATAATAAATACCCAGAACACGCAGGCGAAGCCGCTGGCGGAAAGCTAGTTTACCATAAATCGAGCCAATCAACAAAATCGAAACGGCTTCATAAACAAGGATTAAGATTATTATATAAAATAAATATAAAATTTGTATAGCATACATTTAGTATGCTATACAAATTTTATTCTTACACTCATTTTGCGGGAAAGGCACAGAGCATACCGTCACAATCCCCTACAAAACTTTTAACTGATCATATCTCAGGAATTTCTTAGTTGAATAAATATTTTTTTCAATATACTACAAATTATGTTTAATTATTATATTTTTCAATAAGTGTGCTATTACTAACAAATTCAAAACCAGTCAGGGTGGATGGAGACCGGATCCTAAGCAATGGCTCGTTTATTTTGATGCTTACTAGTTAACAGCTTATCCCTGGTACAAGGCAACATTAGGCAAATCATACAATCATTCCAGAAATAATCATTTTTAAGGCTATGTCTAGATTTAAAACTATAAAGATGTCTTATTTAACACAATTTAACAATCTTTATTTTTCAATCCCATTAATAATTAATTACATAATTATTATAAAACAATATCATTTTCCATATTATGGCCAAATATTTTTAAATTACGAAACTTAAACTCTTCCTTATAACCAATAATTGTATTTTGAAGAAATAAAGTCCTTATGATAAAATATTCACATAATTGACCAATCATTTTCTCGATATTTTTTGTGTTCCTGTATCGATAATACATAATCCTGAAACAAATATTTTTATGGCCATCATCTGTCAATCATATGTAAATATAAATAGTATATAAATATTTACATTTACAAAAGTACATGTACAGTAATAAACTTCAGAGAAATATGTAACATAAATTATGCATAGTCGCGTACAATCGCTAATCTTGGGCTGCGACCACTTTTTAACCCTATGCTCTTAACAATAAGGTCTGCCGTTACGACTGCCGATTATACTACAATCAGCAGTACTATATAGGATAGGGTATATATAGGATAACAGGATACTGAATGTATTAAATTTATGTCAACAAAATTTTGTTGCAAATGTAAACTTTCCACATCAATCAAAGACCGTAGTGCTGTCCATTACTGGACATCGTCAGCCATTCGATTAGGGTCATACGCAATGTCAGATACAAGTCGATATTTACCACAATTGATAGCGTCGCGATCAGATCATCAAGGCAGCCAGCGTCGGGGCGTTAGCTTGTATCCAGCGTAAATAAGTGCGCCAACGCAAGCCACGCGGATCGAGACACGAATCACGCGTGTAGATAAAGATGGCGGTGGGATTCTGAAACATTTACTTCATTGGTTCAATACGTCAACCACAACACAACAGTACTGGATATCTTCATAAAATCATAATAAATCAGGTGAGGTGGTGGTCAAACACAAGCCTTTCATACATAAAATATGTGGAATTTTATATGGATTCATTTGAAAGAAGGTAGAGATCGTCTTAATCTTTAAATGAAAAGTAGTTACGAGTATATAAAGGTTGGTTAAAAAAATTGGTTGCTCAGTCACTAGCTAGACACAAAAGCGAAATGTGTTAAAAAGGTAGGATTATCACATAAACTAGTCATGTAACTTGAACCTGTAATGAATATTCTATACTTACTGTAGCAGTGGTGGAATGTCTTGGGGTTGGATTTTTCCCCAGTGTTCCACAATGCCGGCTACATGACCGATGCCGACTACCCCTACGATCCGGCAAGGTTCACGACCTGAAAATAACATACCACCACGTCTATATTTCCCGAAGGGCGTAGGCAGAGACGTACTAATGTACACCCACATTTCGCCTGTTATGTTTAGGTCTTATGTAATAAGGGGCGGGCCTTATAGCCATCAACCGGGCACAAATCCAGACTCCGAGCTGCTACTGGGAACTTCACAGAAAACCCAACAACACTGCTCAACCCGGGGATCGAACCTAGGAATTGAAAATAATATATATTATATTGTATTATAAAAAATCGGAGGAAGTTTTTACTATTCCTAACTAAATATTTTTTATAATATTAATGAGGTAAGTAGTCATGCTCACGTGGTTGCAAGGCTGCAACTTGCAGAGAATGGCAGAGATACATGTCTCTTTCAACAACAAATACCCTCTTCAAGGCAGGAAATTCTTCAGCCATTTCCTCCAACATATCCTCCAACATTTTCTTTTGTTTACATTTTTCTACTTCTTCCAAACTGAAATGTATTTAAGATAAACTTACTTAAATGTACGATGAATAAAAAAAAAATTAAAAAAAATGTCAGATTAGGATTTGCTTGTAATCCTACAAATATTATTAAAAAATTGAGTTTGTGAGGATCGATGAATGGATTCGTTACTCTTTTCTTGTCATGCAATAACTATGGAACGGATTATGACGAAACTTTACAGCATTATAGCTTACAAATCAGATTAACTCATACAGTAAAACCGCATACAATTTGCACGAGAACTGTACATAAATTTACAACATGATTTAGCCACACAGTCCCTCAGGGCATACAAATATTAGTTTGGTGTGGGAATTCCATAGAATAAACCCTATCGTCCAGCACAGCCTCAATGGAGCTGTCTTTGCTGTCATATTATAATAATGTGTACCTACTTAGAGTTATAGAAACTACCATAGTTTGTAAATAAAATAAGTGTGAACTCACCTTATTGTTTGGTTGGATGTCAGCAAGTGCCATATAAACCTTATGGTTTGGCCCCATGAGAGAGATGCAATTGCCCTATGTAGAGTAACATCTATTGCTCTATCACCCAACTGTACAATGCAGTTTGGGATCCTCTTAGCCTGAAATATAAATTTATGAGTGTGATTATACATGTAAATAATACAAGTAAAAAACAGAGCAATATGAAACTCTAGTTCATCATGATTGCAGTCATATGATAGCTAGACACAGGCATCCTATCTATACTATACACCTAATAATATGAGGATGAGGAACATCAGGCCTTTGATGATTAAAATGATTATTTTAGCCAATTTGCCAAAGTAATTTTGACCAGTCAAGTGGTTGGTCAAAATTACTTTGGCAAATTACTTTGCGAGTGCTAAACATTTTGAAATGTTCCATTAAAACTTAATACATGCATAGTAACCTCAGCCATGGCGCGACGGAATTCACCTCCAGGCGCCATACCCAGCTCTCTCGTGATGTGTGCAGACATGTTTAATAACAGTATATACATCAATCCATTGAATACTCCATTCTGAGCCATTGTTGCTCTGTAACAACAAATAAACAAACATTTCAAAAAACAAACAAACTTAATAATACTATATTTGTATTTATAACAATGTATTAATTATTCATAAAAAAACACAAACCTGATTTTTTTAATATTAATATTCTTAGCTTCTCTTAATATAACTTCTTCGTCTAATAAGAGAATGTTTGTTCTCTGTTCACACAATTCTACCATCACAATATGTGGGTGTACTTCTTGTATTACCTAAAACAATCACACTTCATAAACAAATGTAACAACCATTTTAATTAAGCATCACCCAATTTCCTATTTCTTTACTTTTTAACCTAATTTAATTCTAGATTACATACAAACCTTGGATACATCTTCCTGTGACTGTATGCTGAAGTGTGCAGTACCCACTAAATACACCTTTCCACCATCAGGACAATCCAACACTGTCACCGTGTTTGGGAGCCCATCATCCATAGGTAATTCTGACACACCTAAGGATTATAAAAAAACATTTATAAATTACAAATAAACCTTTATGCTTATTTGACTATCATTATGGTTAGGGAGCTTTATTATTATTATAGGAAAACTGTTATTTATTATCAGCTCATGGCTGGTTTTAACTACATTTACGGGCAGATACCAAATAAATAGAGCATGTGTGACAGAAACAAGCAACCTGAGATTCAGATTGCAGCAAGTTGCTCGGTCTCTTCTGCATGTACTGTCTGGTCTTGGTCTGTCAACCGTGGAACCGCCACCACTACAGTAGTGTTGCTGTTGTATTGTGAGACTATTTAGTTTTCCTCTATCTGCATATACTTATTAATCTGCAGGTATTTATTATTATTATGCTTATTTTAGTAAACATAAATTTTATCCCAAATTACCATCTTCCATATCACATTCTGGATTAGAATCAACAATTTGATTTTCTGATGGTGTTTCCTTCTTTTGGTCTGGTGTTGATGTAGCAAACTTAGGCATATCTGAAAACAAAATAGCATCTGCATAAATGATTAACAAGATAGGTATTTTTAGCAAGATAGGATTTTAAAAACACAGACTACAATAACAGAATTTATTCAGTTATAATGTACTGTATGAGTTATGTTTCTATTTAAATAAGAAAGAAACTGAAATGAAATTGGTTTTCTAAACATAAAGAAATATAATAATTTCAAAGATAACAGTACCCATCATTACAGGCGGGCCCTTGATAACTATTTTGAATGTAATCACAATATATTCTTACACCATACCTGATTTTTCTGGTAACATTGCAGTAGTGGTGTTCAGTTGCGCATCGCCACCTCCATCTTCAGCTTTTATGAACACCTTACATTCATTCACTATATCACATGAGACCCCTGAAGGTTTTGGTTTCAGGATCAACTGATCTTCTTCTAAATTCTGATGTGTCACTAATCGTTCATTATTTAGCAGACGATCAGCAGCATCCATTTTATTATTCAATTACTGTAAGTCAAACAAAATGCCACACACAATGCTAAAGGTGTAGTGAACAGCAGCTGTTGCACACCACTACAAAGTAAAATTAATTGTTGCTACAAGGCAAATATGTAAAGGATAGCACTCGAGTAGGAATGAGTATTTGAATAAAATACCAATGATGAATAGAAATGATGAAAATTAAGTCGAATATCTATGAAACGTGGATAAACTCAATTTATGCCAACTCAATTTTTAAGTGAAAGTTGTTGCTGGTCCTAGCCTAATTAACATACCTGGTTAAAGATCCAGACTATGTGAATTGTGAATATTGAAGATATTGTTAGAATTTACGAATTCTTAAATTAATAAGTTTTTTTATTTTGATTTGTTGAACATTTCAGTTTTTTTTTTTAGAAAATCGTGCAGTCAGCAGTGATTCAATGATAATGTGATACCAGCTGCAAAATCTGTTAACCAGGCACAGGGTTGGATTCAGACCCTCAAAAAATTATGCTACATGGACAATAAAATAATACTATTTGTCCAAAATTATACTACGTTTGACTTTTCACGTTTTTTATCGTAGGTATTTTTAATGTTTATTTTTTGACGTTTTCCTTTATCCCCACAAGGGTAAAAATGCATTCGTATATCGTAAATATTTTTTTTATTCAGTTGAGGCGTAAAGCGTATTAATTACATAAATGGAAGTACCAATAATTTTTATTTTATTTTATTAATTCCCAGAAATACTAGAGATTTGCATTTTTTAGTGTATTTGTAAAAAAGATAACAGGATTTCTAATAAGCTAAAATAAATTATAGTATTTAAAAATACTCCTATTAATTAGCACCTCTTTGTATCGAAAATCTTTTGAACAACTAGTGCTTAAAGTATTTTGATGGTACTCCAAAAGTGACCAAATAAATGTGTGATACAAATAATTTTTGGCGACATTTTTTTTTCTGACGCTAACACTCGGGTAAAAGCCGCCACTACTAGCAACGAAGTCGCTAAATTGGCAACACTACGTTTGTATTTGGTAATCCAGATTAGGTTTTGCGGTAAATACAGAAATTCCCGACATTTTACGGTTAATATTAATAAGTAAAAGGGCTCACTTAATACAAATCGGTTTACATCAAAATTATGGTATTTTCGCGTAGTATAGTGGCATTACGATACGACATACTACACACTATCAAATAATGGTACAAATATTATTATAATACTACGGAATCCATAGATTTATAATCCATAGATTGGCATTGTCAGTAAAAAATGAAACTGAAAACCAACTGTTTATTGTGTGTGACATGTTAATGTGTGCGTTAAAAGTGCTGCGCCTGAAGTTAATAGGATTATTATCGATATCGATAACGGTGGACGATATCTGTTTTACTGCTGCATACAATATTATTTAAGTGTGGGGAATAGCAATAATGCAACAATATTTTTTCTTATTTGTCTTAAATAAAACACAGATTTAAAAAATATTTACTATTCATATTACAATTATTACTAAAAAATAAGTACAGGTAACTTTCGTGTACAGTAAAATATCTATAAATAATTTTATAATCTTGGCTGTACATATTTAAACACTCATTTTTCAATATATTTATGTAAATATAAAAATGTATATTTCTTACGACAAATAGTTAAAACAGAACCACTTTATAGTTTTCGCCTTGTTTTACCTCCTGTTGATAAGCAGTGCTCATGGTAGTGTTAACTGCTTATTGTTGTATATTTGTGCGGATTCCAATTTTGTCTATTTAACATGCGCAATCACTTTTTACTGGATTTATGGGAAATCTGCAAATAATGACTTAATCTCATAAATTCAATTCAAAGTAGGTATCTATCTACCTAACTATGAGATTTTGTCAGTGCATGAACTTGCGAAATCTGAATTTGCGACTATGGTCTAAATTGCTTACGTAAATTGGTTTACCTTCACTAAATGCACCTCAGACTCTGAGTGGCCTTTATGATAATCGACAAATAATATTATATTATACCGACATGTTGTTCACCGACCACCAAAGTCGATAATCGACACCATCAATATAAACAAATCAAGACCATCACTAAAAGTGAGGTTATAAATGCCCTCATATTTCCGTATTTGTTATTTCTTTAATATTACTGTTTCGTGATCTAATAAATAAATTTAGCATTATATTTTCTACAAATTTAACACATTTACGTAACAATTATTAAGAAATAATGAAAGTAAACAAATAGTAAACATACCGATTAAATTAGTAATCCTGTAGATTTTCCATCTTTTGAGAATTACAACCTGGTACTGCACAAGTTACCATCGTAATCATATGAATATTACACGGATACACACTTAACTACACGTAAATAATCCAAAAATTTCGCAGGTTTACATTTGCCAGAACCCCTATTACCGCAATTACATGTAATGTCACGTTTACAGCGTCATTCTCTTTTTCTTTCTAACACACCAAAGTGCCATTAACTTCAGTAGCTCTCTTTTACTCATATGCCAATCTATGTATTATAAATCTATGACGGAATCCAACACTGACCAGGCATGCATTTAGGCATGTTCAAAACGATAGTCCAAAAAATTTCAAAGAATAGTACAGTTCCCGCCAAACATATTATGTTATTTCGTTTTTATTTATTACAATCTAATATTTCTTTTTGTCCGATTTTTACAGCTGGGTTAAAATTAGCTTGTGCCAACTTAAGCCCGGACAATAAGTTTGGCGAGAAATGAATTTGTATAAAAATTATAGTACACATTATTATTTTGGATGAAGTCATTGAAATCAATACCAGTAAGCAAAATTTACCTCTTCCAAGTTTATTAATTCTTTATTATTTTGTTTGATCCTTATTAGGAATCAAATCAGTACAATTGGCTATTTGACAATTGTAACGATAAAATATTTAATATGTTAGAAACGGTAACTTATAGGTTTACAATAATCACGCAATATGTTATTTGCTATAAATTAAATTAAAAAAATTAATTGCAGTTTTTTTATCTGTGGATTACAAAAACCGAAACAAGGGCAGCCATGTTTGAGCATCGTGTGACGTCAAATCACACAAAATATAACGTCGTGTGTTTAATCGTAGGCACTAGCAGTCAGTTTGCTCGGTTTGTACTGAAATTTACTCTGAGAATTTTCACGAAATGGGTGGCCAGTAGTAGCCAGGGTATACTAATAGTGCAAATCTCCCACACTTGGATTCAATCATGGTTGCAATTTTTTTGCATATAATTCTGACTTTTGTTCAGCCGAGTTTCGTAATGTAAAAACTTCCGTGTAAGTACCGAAATAAACAAAGTTATTACATATAATTTACTAGCGATCCGCCCCGGCTTCGAATCTGCATTCTCTGTTATAAGTAATATGCATATATACTACTTATACCTAACCCTTCCTCTTGAATAAATACTATTGCACAAAACTGAATTTTAAAATCCGTTGCGAAGTTTAACAGATCTAAGCGTACTAACAGCGGGAGCTATTTGTTTAATACTAAGTAGAGATTGAGATAAAGATTGTAAAAGTTGATGTAAAATTCAGAACTCGGCGTGCCAATTTGTAACTACAGCTTTCGACGTTCGGAATATGTAGGAACGTGTATAAACAACTTGTCAGGATATCTAATTGTAGTACTTTTACACAAAGGCAGGGCACACGTTTTGTAGCATGGCATTTTATTCTTAAAAATATTGATATTATAAGCTCAGAAAAAGTTTTTTCGAGTGAAAAACCTATAAAATTTACACTCAAAATATGATAACAGTTGGAGCGCCGTAGTTAACTTCACTTATTTGTTGTGAGATGACGTCACAGCCTGAAATGTCACGTGATCCTGCGACTTTCAAATTACTGGTGGAAATATAGTATTTTATCTAATATTTAGCTCTTTTTTTGAGAAAAATATGATTGTAAGTGTGTGTATGTATGTAAAATAACCCAACGTATATTTTAAAATAACTTTCCGAAAACAGTCAAATAGCCAATTACCACTTTTTCGCTACCGCCTAAGAATTGTGTTTCCAGTTTGTGTCTTATCATAATCTTAAGCTGAGCGTCCACTGGGTCGGAATCGAACCGTACGGAGCGTACGAGTCGTCGGGGTTGGTATTTAAAAAATGCCAATGGGTCGCGTCCACTGCCTACAGATTTGGCATCGGCATCAGCGTTGCTAGATGTACAATTTAAGTCGTATTCCTACGATTTTTTAGGAGTTTATTGCATGTACGACCGAAAGTAATATAGCAATTGTGTTTCATTTCAACTAACCAAAGAAATTGTCAAACAGATGAATGAAAATAATATTATTATTATTAAAATAGTTAAAAATTGAATTTTTAATATTTTTCCTTTCCAAAATTTTTAACTATAGTAAAAATTTAGGCTATCCATACTCAAAGATGGTACCAAAATGTCCCCCTCATCAAGACCAGAATTATTAACATGTTTTCGTCATAAAATATATTCACATTATTAAAATTCAACACACAACAACTGACAAAAATCACCTACCTCAATCACATGAGAATCGAACCTTGAGCCCGCACGCTTCGCCAAGTGGCCTTTTTTTTTTTTTTTTTTTTTTTATCGTCTGGAAATGCTTTATGCACCGTCACGCCGCCCCGGGGAGGACGACGGCGCGGTGTGTGGGACTCCGCCCTGAAAAGGACGTCTACCCACTAAAACCAGACGGGTGTTCGTCTCATCACATATTGCCGGGGTCACGGGCACGTGTAGACATTCTTCCGCGACCCCGGCGGTGACGGGCCGCCTTATGCGGCCCCCGGCTCTGTTGGGAGGGTGCGTGTGGTGTGCACCCTCTTCTCCTCCACTGAGTGGGACGCGGCACACTCCAGTATTTGTGCTCGCCCAGTGCCTTATTGCGAATTGTTGCAATGGCTGGGCGGGCTCCGTCACGTCCATGGCCATGGTGGCCGTTGGCTGGCTTCGCGTCGGGGGGGTCCGATGGTCGACCCCGCCGGGCTTGCCCTCGCCAAGTGGCCTACAACATCCTCAGCCCTTCAAAAACGCTACAACATAATCATAAATGTCCTATGGTTAACTAATTTTTTTAAACGTCCTATTTTATTTTTATTACCTTCTTAGGGAATACGACTTTTTTTACCCATCGTACGATCGCTCGTCGTTGAAAACCATAGTTCAATCAAAACCAAAACGTATGACAAGTTGGCAACACTGTCGGACATTCGGGACATTATTTTAATTCTCAATTCTCAAATTCTCAATTCGATCCATACGTTCCAAGGATAATACTTTGCAGGTCATAAAATTTAATTGAAACCACAAAATGAGTGCCTGGAGACAAGCTGGACTAAAGTGAGTTCTTTATCCCTAAAAATGACGTTTTAAAAGATATTATTCGTAATTGCTAAAGGTTATGGTTTTCTAGTTACATAAACTACTCCAACATTGCTGCAAAGATGCTGCGGCGAGCACTGAAGCCAGAATTGCGTGCTGAGGCGTTAAAGCGCGATGACTCCCATGTCCGTATTACTCCATGGGCTAATGGCAAGCCAGCGCGTAAGTATTAAACAGCAAAAAGAGATTCAGCGGTCAAGGATACTTTTAGGATTTTGTGCATCACTGGTCAGAATCGCAATATTTTATCATTATTTAAAAATATTTCGGAGTAGAATATAATCTAATTTTGAAAAAGAATCCAACAGCTTATATTACCTTACTATGTAACCACCAAACATGGGTGTGCTTGTTAAGGACTTTGATGACCTGCCAATTTCATTAAACTTTTTCTCAGTTTTAAGTATTTATTTTGCCACAGAAATAAAATTGCAGTATCCCTTATTCTTATCATATGTACCAAATGTATGTATTGATTTTTCAGATGAAAAGGACTAATAAGGATTAATTCATTTAGGTTTGTCTTACAAGCCATTGAAAAGGTTTACAAAGCTTATCCAAGCCATATCATTTATAAAATGAAAATGGCTTGATGAAACTAATCATTAGAATTTAGTGATATTATTAGTTTAGTATGTCATGTACCTGATTGCAATGTGTGCGTCTTGACACTAACATGATGCAAACCGAGTGAATAGATTAACATCTGCATAATTATTTTGACTAACAAATAGTGAAATTGTTTTTACCTCTTAATATTATTGTTTGATTTATTGAGTGTTTATCTGCATTGTATCCTTATTGGTATTTTCATTTAATAATATGAACTTGTCATTTTCAGATCTTAAAGCTGCTGCCAAGTAAATAGAAGTGGATTCTTTACCAGCATGCATGATTGTCAATAAATAAGTTAGTTTTATGTGAAGTCAACAAATAAATTATTGTTATTATGTTCAATTTTTATTTTTTCCATGTGGATATTTACCTAATTGGTTGTAAATCTGACATCCAGTTTTTGAAAATAAGTCTATCAACTTGCCCTGGGACAGCATGTTGGACAATGACAGATTGAGGGGCAATCCCCTCAATCGGTTCTCTCGGACTAGAATGGACCAAATTTATTATTATCTTTAATGGAGCTGCTGCTGCCTTTGTATGTGTAGTAGGTAAATTGTTTAAGTTATTTAACATTATTGACATAAAAATTAGAATTTCGCAATTTTTAATCCATATAACTTAATTAAATTTTATTAATTGAAGCCTTTTTAAGTCAATGTAACCCGCACATTTAGTTATGGCAATTTAAAATATTTATTGGGTATTATACACTTATGTAAAAAAAAAACCAAGGTTGTTTAGTTACACCATACATAACACGGCTGGACCGATTTTTCTGATTTTTAATTTGTGGGATTTGTCCAGAAAAACCCATGCGATTATTACATCTTGTTGGGATACTTTCGCCCAGTTTCCCATTTTGGTGGATCCCTCCATGGGTGTTCGGCGTCGCCGCGTCGCGAATCTTCCGGTTACCTTGCAGAAGCCCACCAGTTGTCCGATGGAGATTTCTGCAAGATCCTCTTCATCTGTTCCCAGGATTACCCATTAGAGTACATAGGTGTTGTGCATTCTGCTACTAAGTAGATGGAAACTTGTTTCTTCTGCTTCCCAGCATGCTGAATATGTGGGGCTCTTTTTATTTTTATAATAAATAGCCTTTGCCGGCTACTTCATTTCCGTAGAAGTTGAATTTTTCCTTATTAATCTAAGGTTTTTGCAACATTTTAAATTATTACTCCGCTCCTATTGGTCGTAGCGTGATGATATATAGCCTTCGTCGATAAATGGGCTATCTAACACTGAAAGAATTTTTCAAATCGGACCAGTAGTTCCCGAGATTAGCGCGTTCAACCAAACAAACTCTTCAGCTTTATAATTTAGTATAGATCTGTCTTGTGATTAGTAGTGACTGTAGTGAGGTGTCTGTTGAGTCCACAGGGGTCCTGTTTCAATAGCTACTGTTAGCCTTATGATATTCGTACTCATTTTGAGTAGTTTTGGGTTTTCCTTTTATTGTATGTACCTACCTATGACTTCAAGATTTTTGATTGTGACGACCTTCTGTTGTGTGCCTATCTATCCTGTAATAAGACATGGTTTTGTAAAGTAATAGTACCTATAAAACCCCTATTGAACCCCTTGTGCCTCATCTATGGAACCAAATTAAAGAATCTTTTGGGGTCAGATAATAAGTTAGGAGTTTTAGCCAAGAAAAACAAAGTTAACTATTTCCATTCTATATTTTTTAATCTTGTTATTTTTGTTTGGATATCAGCAGCCTTAACTTCCGCTGTGATATCTTTACCTAATGGTGCATCTGGTTCTACTTCATCCAAGCCAAAATATGTCCTAATATCCAACTGCTTCCTCAATTTTTCTAAGCCATTCCAAGCAATCATTACACCATTGTCTGTGCATACTCTTGAAGGTGGACGATAAGTATCATAGCCCATTTTGGTTCCAATAAATTTTATTGATTCAAATATAAAATTATTACAAGCTACACCACCAGATACAACAATCACTCTACTATAAGGATTTATTAATTTTTGTTTTTCACAAAACAAAATGGCCCTTTTGGTTCTGTGTGCTATATGTTCTGCAAGAGCAAGCTGGAATGCTGCACACAAGTCATTTACTTCTGGTATTAATTCATCACCCATTACATTATGTTCAGATTCCTTATTAATCAGCTTTCGCACCAAAGAATCCTTGAGCCCACTAAAACTAAAGTTACAATCCCTATACCTTAGCAAAGGTATGGGGAATTCAAAAAGACTTGGGCTTATAGAGTTTTGAGCTGCTAACTCCACTGCTCTTCCTCCACATATTTGAGAGTACTCTGGAATATTTTTTAATTTCATCCTTCTTGCAACTTTATCTAATACTTCACCAGGGGCATTATCTACACTTTTTCCAAGTAATAAAAAATCATTTACATCTTTTACAAGTGATAATAAGCAGTGTCCTCCAGATATTAGCAAAACTATAAATGGGAATTGTAGATTGTGATACATTCGTGTCACTAAGGCATGTGCTTCCATGTGATGCACAGATATTAAGGGTTTACAGTGCATTCTTGAGAGGTACATAGCATACTTTACTCCAATTTGAAGGCTCATGAGTAGACCAGGCTTTGTTGTAACTGCAATAGCATCTATATCTTTAATAGTCTTACCAGCTTTATCCAGTGCCTGTGCAACAGTAACATCTATGTTAATTCTATGCAACTCGTGTGCAACAAGTGGATTTACACCGCCATATCTTGTGTGTACAGCAATTTGGGAATTTAAAGATTCTCCCAATATACGACCTGTACCGTCAATAACGGCACAGCCAGTATCATCGCAAGAGGTTTCGATTCCTAATAACAAAGTATTTTTGGAATATCTTGGCCCTTTGCAACTGTAAGTCCGCCCAGGGAAAGCTTTTGCGAAACCTACCATACATTTGTAAAAATAATGCATTTCTATCTGTCTGACAATTTATAATATGCTTTAAAATATGATTTAAAAAATGGTCTTCACTATTTATTTAAAAAAATCCAGTTATTTATCAACTACGGTAAATACTAAATACATAGGTAGGCACTGTTCTGTCTCTTTGTTGCGTATCCTTAACTCATGGCATAGAATATTCTGTGCTCATGGTGCTCTCATGAACTCAGGCAGGAGTAGGTACTCAGTGACTCAGGTCAGGACACTTGCAGGACTGCTGCGGACTGATATCTGCTATCAGACTTGACTTGATCCAAAGAGCTAGTAAATGTGCTAGCTATAATTATGTCTGACTTGATCAGACGATGATTAGTTAGTGAATTAGTGATGTGATGATCACTTCACTTAGTTCCATGATCAGTTGATCGAATTCATTTCAGTCACTGACACATGACACTGACAATGTCAGGCTCTCAGCTGTTCTTGATGCTGTCAAAGTCAGAGTTCGTTCTATTGTCATGTCACAACCTGTCACTAGGTCGTTACTGTCACGCGATATCTATGGTCACGCGTAGACCATAGATTTATATTATACTAGCTTCCCGCCAGCGGCTTCGCCCGCGTGGTCTTATAATTTTTTCCCCGTTTTTGCTACATTTTTCATTACTACTCCGCTCCTATTAGTCGTAGCGTGATGATATATAGCCTATGTTACTCAGGGATAATGTAGCTTTCCAAAGGTGAAAGAATTTTTGAAATCGGTCCAGTAGTTTCGGAGCCTATTCATTACAAACAAACAAACAAATCTTTCCTCTTTATAATATTAGTATAGACTAGCTTTCCGCCAGCGGCTTCGCCCGCGTGGTCTTATAAATTGTTCTTCCGTTTTTGCAAACTTTTTCATTGCTACTCCGCTCCTATTAGTCGTAGCGTGATGATATATAGCCTATAGCCTTTCCCGATAAATAGACTATCTAACACTGAAAGATTTTTTCAAATCGGTCCAGTAGTTTCCGAGCCTATTCAATACAAACAAAAACAATCAAATTATTCCTCTATATAATATTAGTATAGATGTCTATGGCATAGACAGAGAAACCAATAGCCATCTGGTTAGCATGTCGCATGCAGGGACAAACGTCGTGGACCGTCTGTGGTATGTCTTCTTAGGCGATTTTGTATATGTAGTTGTGAAAATTGAATATAAATTATTATCAACGTCAATCCCTACATGTACTGCTAAGAACTAGGGTAAAGGGGTTGATATGGCAATATCCATCCATCACCTATCATTCTATCTCACATGGGGCCTAAAGCTGCGCGTCCACTGGGTCGGAATAGGACCAGACGGAGCGAACGAGTCGTCACTGGTATTTACAAAATGCCGATGGGGTGCGTCCACTGCATCCAGATTTTGCATCGGCAATATTTTCAAAGCGATCGAGTTCGCATTTTCGGAGAATTTTATACATGATAATTTTGATTTATTAGAATTAAAACTTAATTAAAAGTTCTTCGTTCATCGTGAATGTAAATGTAGGTAGATATTCACAGTTTAGCGTCGCAATCACGTCAGAACTAGAAAAGATCGGGATCCGAATGGCGTGGATTGGCGCCGTGGTGCATTCACTGCAGATGACTTCATCGATAGAAATACCGATGTCTGGCGCAGAAATGCCGATCCAGTGGACGCAGTACCATACAAATCAATACAAGCAATAAAATCCGTCCGCTCCGTACGCTCCGATTCCGACCCAGTAGACGCGCAGCTTAAGGCGGCATCACGGCACGAGGCACGCACGGCGTCTGTACAGTTCGCGCCAAACTTATTGTCCGGGTTGAAGTTGGCATGAGCTAACTTTAACCCGGCCGTAAAAATCGGAGAAAGAAAAATATTGGAATAAAACTACTTTTTACGGATTTTATCGCGTTATATTGATATTATTTTAATCCCGACGTTTCGGACCCTTTACAGCGTCCATGGTCACGGGTGACTAAGGTGGTAGGCGTCTTGAAGTTTTAATTACTAACAGCTACCCTTCATTTCTGTTAATTATTGGCAATCCGATTCACGCAGAACGAGCTCACCGTATCCTTCGGTCTTGCAGTTTTAGGCTTGGATTTAGATTTAATTAAATCTATAATAGGGTTCCAAGCAGGTGGTAAGACCCAGCCATCTTCTCTATTGAAATTGAAACGTGACCGCTGTAAAGGGTCCGAAACGTCGGGATTAAAATAATATCAATATAACGCGATAAAATCCGTAAAAAGTAGTTTTATTTCAATGTCTAGTATTCGCGTAAGTGTCAGAAATCAATATGAAAAATATTGGATTAGAATAATTTAAAACGACAGATTACGACTTGAGCTTTCGTTTTTATTTATTACAATCTAATATTTTTCTTTCTCCGTTTTTTACGGCCGGGTTAAAGTTAGCTAGCGCCAACTTCAACCCGGACAATAAGTTTGGCGAGAACTGTACTATGCGAGCCAAAGACTACAATATAGGAAAATCGGAGCTCTCGAGTAAAAGTGCATCAAGTGACGTTTTAGCAAGACTTACATTTTGAGAGATTGTCATTATGAAAATAGGCGGGTAGTCTTGTAAAATCTGTCTCCTAACAATGTTATTCAAATTCAACATACAATAACCGACAAATTACCTACCTCAATCACATAAGAATCGAACCTTAAGCCCGTACAAAATGATCGTATTGTGAACCAATATATTTTTTTAAACATATTTACTATTTTATTTAAAAAAAAAAAAAAAACAAAGTAAGACGACGTCGCCGTAGGCGCAAAAGGAGATGGCGGGACGAGCTAGACCTTTATAACTGGAAGGATTGGCCGCGGATAGCCCTTAACCGTGACGAGTGGAAGGCGGGTAGGGAGGCCTTTGCTCTGCAGTGGGATGATAACGGCTGATAATAATAATAATATTTTATTTTTATGATCTTCGACTTCTTTTTTACCCATCGTACGATCGTTCATTCATTCGTCTGGCTACACTGAGGCAGTCTGACACATGTCTGTCTGACAGAAACTCACGACACGATTCTGTTCTGCTGACTGATCTGTCTGTACTCTGTAACTGTGCTCTGTAATATTTTGTTGTAAATCGAACTGTGTGGTGTGTACCTCCGCTGATAATTAAAAGATTTGTTATGGTAAGTATAGGTACCTCTTTCTTTGGTGGCCTCTTGCGTAAAAAATAAACAAAATGTCTTTATCTACGTTTCCAAATTGTAATCTGAATCTGACCTAATCTGTCATTGAAACATGGAGAGTTTCTAAATTTTAATTCAAAATTCATAAATTTAATTGTATTTGTGAACTTTGTAGAAAGGTAGTACCAGTCATTTTAAATTTCTACTTGACCCTAAAATCATGTGCTCTGAACCATGTGCTGATTGAACTACAATTATCTATGTCGTTATAATATTTATGTATGAAGTGAGTACGTACATAATTCAAGGACTTGTTTATTCAAGGGTTGATACTTGAATCTTTATGAATTTTATTTATTTTAAATTAAACAAGATAATTATTACATAATGTAAGTCTAGTAAAGAATTTGTTATTTAATGGTTATTGTGAAGTTGTATAAACTTATGTTAATAAATATTTTTTTTTAGATTTCATGACTGCAAGTATAAGGTGACACAATTAAAATGATCAACTTAAATATTTTAAAGCAATCAACAATTGTACATCTATGTTTTGCTATATCATATTTCACATCTGGTTTAATTCTGACCTTTATACAAGCCGTTTTATACTTTGGACTCAAGCCATTCAATAAATCTTTGTATAGAAAGATAAACTATTATCTGTCATATTCATTTTATAGCCGTAAGTATACATGTATGTTTTTTATAATAGAGCTACTTATTTGGGTGAAAATGTTATACATTTGATCATTTCCATCATTATTTTTTGTGATTGTTTTTAATTTGCTATCTGATTTTAATTGCTTTTTAACTTTTGTGTAAGTAATGAATTTTTATAACTTTTGTGACTAATCATTCATTTAAATTTTTTATTGTGTTTATTATGTATGATAGGGCCTGTTTCACCACCTCTGGATAGCCAGTAAGTGATACATTCAAAAATGGATCAAAATTATGGAGTAATCTGCCAAGTAATTCAGGACCTTACACAGGTGGTGAAACTAGCCCTAAGAATATTATAAGAAAAAAAAAATTACAATTTGTGTCATTTTATTTTCAGAGTTAGTGTTTATGTCAGAATGGTGGTCAAATTCTAAACTATCCATATACATTAAAAGAGATGAATATGAGAAATTTTATGGAAAAGAACATGGATACCTTATAATGAACCATAGCTATGAAATAGATTGGCTTATGGGATGGCATTTCTGCAATACCATAGGAGTATTAGGGGTAAGAATCTAAGAAAATTTTACTTTTAAGGGTCCGTCCTACAAATCGACCCATTTTGATACATTTTGATCATCGATTGCAAGGAACCGAATAGGGGAAAATAAAAACTGAGCCATGAATTGAAAAGAACAGTTCCTTTTATGTTAGAGAGCCAAAGTGGATTTTTTAAATTATTTCCATATTAGTGGTAAATCACGAATATTGACAACTCTTTTTCCGAAAAGTTGCTTCGAGTGACGTTTGATCGTCGCTAGCCAAGAAACTATAAGTAATTATGAATGTAAAAAATATGTATTAAATACAGTACATACTCTTCTTTTAGAGAGCCAGGTTACTTTTTTCGAGTTTTATACAAAATATACCAAAAAAAAAATGATGAAATAATGTTATTTTTGGAAAACTTCCAGTCAAATATGTATTTTTTTCTATTTTTTAGAGGTACTTTTACGAAATTTAAAAAATAGTGTATTAAACTTAAGTTATCCTTTAAATAGAACGTAAATTTATATTTTTTAAAAGTAATATTTTCACTGTGAAAATAATAGATACATTGAGCTATATTATCAAGCGCAAAAACTCGATCGCGCCAGTAACCATCAGGCCATCATTTATTTGTGATAATTATTATTGAAAAGATCAAAATTGTTTATACGATACTATGCCCAACCTCGAGCCGAAACATAGAACTCGATTGAATCAAATTTTGAAAAATTGAGTCAAATTTGTGCACGGCCTCTTAATAACAACAGTGTTGAATGCACACATTCTACTGTGTTGTGTTTTTCCTAGTTAAATATCTTATTAAAATGAATTGTATGAAAGGTTGTTGAATGGTATTAAACAAAGGAACAAGTAAATTGTTCTCAGAAAATATCTCACTGTTTGTTAAAATGTGACAATATATAAAAATCTTTGACAAGAAACTTATTATTTTATTATTGTAGCTAGGAAGGGAAAAGGTAGAATATATGATGCAAGATAGAATTTTGAATTATAACTTAGGTATTTTTAGATCAGATAGAATTTAGATTTTTGTCATAGTCTGCTGTGACTTAGACTATAGGAATGGTGGGAGGTGGCTTTTAGTTGGTATGAGAGGTGTTCAACATACCACCTCACTAAGTGGCAGACAACCTATCAGGATTTTATGCACTCCAACATGAAGATTAGCATGTTTATCTCACTTTTACTAAGATTAATAATCATAACTTCTTTGTTTAACTTTGCATACAATAGAGTTATCAAGCTCTTTTATGTTGTGATCTACTTTTAAAGATTTTAACTTTCAAAAAGATAAAGATATAGTATTTTTAGTGATGCATAGGCAAATAAACAGTCATTCTTTCACCCAACAATGATTTTTAGATTGAATTTACTGTAAAAGTTAAGACTGTTTACATCTTTATTATAAGTATGGATAGAAGTCTTGAAAAACAATGCCATAATTATGGTAAACTAACTGCTGCTTGCAGTTTTATTTGCATGTGAAAGTATTATGCTCCTTACATTACATTAAAAAAATCTGGCCAGATTATGCATGGCATACTGTAAAAAGCATAAGGGATTTACGTCATACATATATGTATGGATTGTCCAGTCCATTATACATACCTATAACAAGCATAAAAAATTACTTACGTTCGACGAAAAACATTGACAGATAGGTGTTAGGTGTCTCCGATTTACATATATCAAGTTACCAAATTAGATGATGATTAATGGTCGATTTGCGTACCTAGTTGACTACCTCGTTAGCCTAGTCACAGTGTAAGTGGTCCTAAGCGCGACTGCTACACTCCAGATCCTGGGTTCGATTCCCAGGTCGAGAAAAGCGTATTGAATTTTTATATAAACTTCTCAGTAGCAGCACGTAGCAGCTTGGAGTTGGCAGTTGTGCCCGGTTAATGACAAAAGGCTCGCCCCCTATTTCTTGGGACATAAACATACCGCGGCGTGTTGGATTTATTCGAGTAGCGACAAGGATTTTTAATTGTTATGTATATTGGCATTGTTAATATTCGTACGTGTCTTGTTTACTTATTCGTCATTTCATTATTAATTAATAGTCACCATAAGCTTTGATATAAGAATTCATTAAGAATGCCTGGCAGCATTATAATAACCAACTTGATGTAAACAATACGATTTGCGACCTCAATTCCTCCATGGATTCCAACTTCAGAACTGGATTAGATAAAAATGGGGGTATTAGAAATCTGGGAGTATCACAGATATAATAACCCGTTCAAATCGCAAAAAGATTTGTAACACCCATACTTTTTTCGCGCGTTTTACCAGCGTGTCCGATTTGCTTCTACGTCAAAATTTTTCTCAGTAGATACTATTCTGTGAGATATGGCCGGTACCTATGGGACTGTTAATTTTATTCTAAAATACAAGTTTCTATAATGTTTCATCTTAAGTACCTAAAGTATATGTAGGTGGTACTTGATAATGATAAAACTTCTTATTAAAACCTAAATGTATTTGCCGTAATCGTCAAAATAGTTGTTGAAAGAAGCTGGTTCAAAAAATTTTTACTTACAATAGGTTAAGCCGTTTAGGAGCTGAAGAAGTATTCGGAACAAACACACGGCTATTTTCTATCTATACTAATAATAGACAATATTATATAGAGGAAAGATTTGTTTGTTTGTTTGCATTGAATAGGCTCCAAAATTAGTAGACCGATTTGAAAAATTCCGTCACCATTAGAAAGCTACATCTTTACCAAGTAACATAGCCTCTTACAGACCGCGCGGGCGAAGCCGCTGGTGGAAAGCTAGTGCCTATAATATAAAGTCTCTTTATAATATAAGTTATGTAGATCCTAAAGAGATCTAGTTTACATTCTTTTATGTTTGTTTTTATGTTTCAGAATTGCAAGGCTTATGCGAAAAAATCCATCCAATATTTACCTCCAATTGGTTGGATGTGGAAATTCTCTGAGTTTGTATTTCTAGAAAGGTCTTTCGAAAAAGATAAGGAGACTATTAAATACCAGATATCAGAATTATGTGATTATCCGGATCCTGTGTGGGTAAGTTTCAGTATAGCAACGATGATACCATACGCAATTAATGAGTATTCAGAAATAAATTAATCTTTACATAACTACATACCTATTTATTGAATAGGTCACCTTCAAAAAGTATACATTGTTGAAGGAGATTTATTTTGGGCAATTCATTTGTTTACTCAACATTTATCATGTTATTGACGAGTGCTAAGAGTATCGATTTAGCTTCGGAATTTATTGATATTCCCACCTAGATGACTCGAACAGATAATAATAAATGTATTATTAAGCGTCAAAATAACATAAAGAAAGGAATTAAATTATTCTGAAACCATTTTCAGTTACTCTGATAGAGTATTTTCTTTATACCACAACCATTGTAATATCATAGTTGCGTCAAACGTTCAATTGTTTACAAATTAAGACCGGCATTCAATTTTAGCTACTAATGACTCCCGAGGGAACCCGGTATACGCAAACAAAGCATGAAGCATCATTAAAGTTTGCAAAAGAGAAGAATTTGCCGCTCCTTAAACATCATCTGACACCTCGCACCCGAGGATTCACTACAAGCTTACAGTTCTTCAGAGGAAAAATACCTGTTATTTACAACATTCAACTTGCTTTTGAGAAGGACAGTAAGGTAAGAGTTATATTTAATTTGATATATTCAGGTTTCAAAATCGTATATATCAGTACCTGTTCGATTTTTTCCTTATCAACATGTAGGTAATGTTTACAGTAAAATATAATAATCTAATCGGTAGGTATCTGCAATGTCAAAACCAATATAGTTTTTTCTAATTGCAGTTCGATTATATTATTGTCACAATGGTTAAACGACTCGGTAGTAGGTATTACCGGTACGAGTTGTAATAGACAATAGTGGGTACCAATACATTGGTTTCCGTGTATCTTATGCATTTCATCTACGAGGTTCCGTCAAGCGATCTTATAAATGAATTTCTGCGCAGCATTCATTTGCATTTCCACAACTCTTGCCAATGACGACCACTAAATATAATCGTTATTTCGTAGTTCTTTAATCACGGTCGTGAAATTTGAAGGTTCTCAATTCCTCTGTTTTTTTTAATCTCCGAATTTCGGACTACCTCGGGTTGACCATTCACCTCACATTAATGCAACTTCACATCCCCAAAATCTGGTATTACAGATTTTGGGGATTACGCGTTTAAAAGTATTTTTTTACCAGAATATTGCTCTACTTGACTATTAATCATTATCAATCATTGAATATGTTTTGTCTACTGCCGTAGCTTATTAACGGCGTCTAGACAGTAGACACGATCTACAAAACAGCAGACAATATGATAATTATTATGTTATTAACGTAGTATTATAGCGATAATGTTTAATTAAGATACCGTTAATTAAAGAATCGCTATAATTGCCACATAAAAATGGAAATTGAAGTCTCGAGGTCGATTATCGGACAATCAGTAGTACCTACGTAACGTACATTGCACTTTGATAAGCTTAGTAGATAATAACATGATTTTTCCGCATATAGCTGAAAAAAGATTTTACTTTGATGCAATTCTAGCTTCAATTCTAGTAATTTCTTCAAATACCCGGAGAAAAGATGCCCCTTTCTTTCACACGGTAGAGTAAAAACAAATTCCTACCGTTTTGCCAAATCTGCTCAAATGTGATTTCTAACTACATGTTATTGTTACCTCGACCACAATAGGTATATAATTATGTGCATTTTCAGACTCCGCCTACATTAACAAGTTTGCTGTATGGCAAGCCGGTGCACGCGCATTTGTATATTGAGCGAATACCGGTGGAAAAAGTGCCAGAGGATGAAGGTGAAGCAGCGAAATGGCTGCATGAACTCTTTGTTGTAAAGGTATGTTTTATATAATATTACTAGTTGACCTACCCAACTCTGTACTGCCATATAAATTATATATTAGGGGTATAAAAAATAGCCTACGACCTATTCTCACACCTAGCAAATATACAAAAAAAATATATAAAAATCATTCAAGCCATTTCGGAAGTTTGATAACAAACACTGTGACACAGGATTTTTATATATTAGATAAATAGAAGAACTAACCTAAATAAAAAATTTTGAAAACCCCCGACTCGAAATGTAATTTGCCATTTTGTGGTGGCAGCCATCTTGGATTTCAAATTTATCATAGTGTATAGTATTCTTCTAGTTAAGCCCTTTCATTTGATACCCATATTTTCTAGTTAAGCCCTTTCATTTGATACCCAGGGAGTTGTGAAAAAATATGTACTCCGCTATTTTGTAGCGGCGGCCATCTTGGACCGATTTTCATCAAACATAGCTAAGAACACTTCCGACAAATTTACCGTTTAAATAAAAAAAACAAAATCAAAATTGGTCCATCCGTTCGGGAGCTACGATGCCACAGACACACACACACACACAGACACGTCAAACTTATAACACCCGTCATTTTTGCGCCGGGGGTTAAAAAAGATACATCTAAAGTGCATTCTTTGCAATCAATCTTAAGTTTTGAACCACAGAAGTTATTTAAAGTATTGGTCTATGATTAATGACACTTTACCTAATAATCCGTTTCCAAATGAATACTAACTGCCGCACTGATAAACGACTATTAACGTTAATGACTTTTTAACAAACATGTATATGATAATGCACGTCTAAAGCGAATTATTGTGTTTATAAAACAGATGACTTCTTTATTTTGTCTTAAAATTACTACTCTACCAACCAAAAAAGATAGAGGTGCAATATTGATTCTCAGAAACGGGAGGAAATTCTTCTTCCCATTCAAGCATCTACCAAGGTGGTTGTGGTTGGACTTTGAAGAGCAAAGAAAATCTGAACTGGATGCGAAATGCACTGGTCTTAAGGCTAAACCACCAGCAGACATGTATATAAATATGTCGACGGTGTTCATGTGTCATGCAGCCATTGTTCGCTCACGTTCACTCACAGGATTGGATACTGTAGTCATCAGAGAGAGAGTGAGGCACATGCGAGAATTGATCAACCTAACTCCTTTGCTAATAATTAATAGTAGTCACCATAGTCGAAATCGGCTGGGATGGTATATATTTAATACGATTAACAACCCTTTAGTATGGAATACTCAACTTTGGTCACTACAAATCTTAGGTAGACTCATCATAATCATATTATCGGGGCTTAATTATTGGTGCAGTGTCTGAGCAAAAGCTTCTTTGCAGCGAGTTGCGGTTTCGATATACTACCACGGGACAAACATTCATACTTGAACTTGTTATAGAAAAAAACTCGAATCCACTGCTACTCTAAACACTAAAATCGTTTTCGTTTCAGGACAAAATGCAAGAGTCTTTTTTCAATACAGGAGATTTCTTCCTGGAGTCAGGTGTGGAGCGGCAGGAGCCGTTCACAGTTTCTCCGCCTATTTGGTCACTAGTGAACGCGCTCGGCTGGGCCGTCGTTACACTCACTCCTATGCTCTACTATTTACTCGGCCTTTTGTTCAGCGGGAAGCTACTTTATTTCTCTATAGCTTGTGCTATATTTGGAGCATGTAAGTATATACAGACTGATTAAATATCTTTGGCTGTAATTGGCTATTACATGTTATGGTCAAGTTTTCTTCTTTGTGACGCGATGATCTTAATTCGTGGCATTGTGTCATTGAAGTTAATCAGAGAGTGTAGCTTGCATGGTATAAATTATATGACCTACAGTCATAAAATTTATACCTATTTTATAACTTATCTGCACCCGCGGTTCCAGGACATACAGGACTTTTAGTTTTGGGATTTCATTATACGAAATGATACTGTCGACAAGTTAGATAAGACTATGAATTATGTAAACCTACTGTAAATTTTAAATTTTGTTCCAGTTTTCATCCTACTTCAAAAATCTATTGGAATGTCTAAAATCAGTCAAGGATCTTCCTATGGAACTGAAAAGAAGTAAGGTACCTGTTGCAGTATTTATTCTTATACAACGTACTCTATACCTAATACCTGTATACTTACTATATTTTAAATGAAAAATAAAACAAACGATCATGTATATCATGAGTACTATAACTTTGCTGATCTGAAACCAAGTTTTCCTAACTGTCGCACAGGTGCAGTCGCAGTAAAAAGTCTTAGTAAAAATATTAAAAGTTGTTTGGAAAATCAACTTATATGCAAAACAATGCTATTGACTGTCTTCTGCACCAAGCAAGCAACATAATTATTATACGCATTTACGGTGTCTCGCATGTAATGCTTTTTTACGATAGCCACTTGAGTGTAACTCCAGAGAGGCACAGTTATTTTACTTGTATATAAAAACATTGTATGCACCATTTTGTTATGTTTACAAATAAATAACCAAATTTGATTTTAAAATAATATAAATAAACGACGAAATGAGATGCATAGAGTGTATTGTAAAAAAGTTAAGTTGTACACGTACAGTTAAAATGTACGATTATGGGCCTGTTTCTCCACCTCCTAGTAAGTTCCCGTTAAATAAGCTGGAAGATAAATTCTGTTCCATTTTATAATTTATTCGGCGGTATCCAGAGGCGGTGAAACAGGCCCTTAATATTCTTTTTTAATCACATGATAATTTTTGATAAAAAAATATTATAGACAACTGCAGTGTTTGATTTGTTATTAAGTATTACTGTGACTGTTCAGTTTATTTATTGTTATTTTTGTTAAATAAATATTCTTTTGACACGCGTAGATACGGTAAGCGTATGTCTCGATATTATGTTATATTTTCCGCATAGAGCTCTTTATCTATTATTATGTAAAGTGTATACAGTAATATCTTAATTTATAACATCGATAACTCTAATCTGAAGAAGTAATCGCTAAATTTAAAGTCGTGCCGGCGCGCCGTCTTAGATTACCTCATTATTATCTTGTTACTATCCTTAAAGATGTTATTATCGAAATAGAACCTATTTAATTATTATTATTGATATCATTAGGGACTGAATTACGCGAAAAATAAAATAGTGTTATACAGATAAACTAAAATGAATTAAAAACGAAACTGTTGTGTGCATTCTGTGTATTTTATATTCTATATATTTATATAGAATCATTTGAATATTTCTAAATTGTATTATTCTTTGGGATCTTTACAATACGAATATAAAATCTATGGTGAAGTACTGGTTTGAAAAATAGTAAACATTTAAATAAGCAAATGAAAGTCTTATTAGATGTAGTTTCTATAAAAAAATATGTACCTATATGACTCGCATAAATTGTGGTACATACTAGCCAAAAAATCAAAACACATTTGTTTAGTTTTTGGTTTTCAAGTAACATAAAAGATACAGGATTTAATTAAAAAAAGGTTGTTTAGGAGAGTAGGCATGCATGTATCAACTTATATTGAATGTATACTACATGCAATACAACTTGATACATACCTGATTTACTGATTATATATTAATTTGTACAACCTGCAAACAATCCTGTAAACTAGTAGTTATGCACAAAATATACTCTAACCAAGCACAAAATGTCGACAATTTTAGGTTAATCATACAATTTTCTTTACTTTGTCATAATGGAAATAATTAATGTATTTAATATTTGTTTATAACAAGATTTTTGTTAAAATATCGGTTCGGCACGGATTCTAGTAACTGTGTGGCATAAAAATAGGAACTGCTTAGGTGACTTATTTACTAGGAGAAGATCTATTTAGAAACAATTGAACATGTAATTCAACGACATACTACCGATCGCGTCTACATTATGTTAAAATGAAATTTGATATCTAAAACAAACCATGGCGGTCATTATAATATACGATGGGAATTATACTTTAGATCATAAAATTATTAGCCTTATCGATTAGTGATAAAATTATTTTCCCATAAGTATTAATTAGCGACATTGTGTTTCGGCAACAAGCCGAACTCGAGTTTTGAAACCAATTTTAAATAATGTTCAAATAATTTGGTTGTTGTTGTGTCGCGTTAATAGAATAATTAAATGTAAACCATTATAGTAATTATAATATTTTTGATACCCATGTCTAATATGACCTGTAATTGGTAAATATAACTAATTTAATACATAATATAAACGAGACCACAAACAGTTTTAAGTTAAACCTTAAATAGTTTCAGTTTAATTGCATTTATTAGATGCGCCGTAATTATAGTATAGGTACTATGTTTTTTCTTCTCAGAACGCAAGTTAAAGTAGCACATTAGCTTCCATTGTGTCAGTTTGATCCCAGGGGATAAATTTTGTGTAATCCTTATCAGATCACTCATCATCATCATCACAAGTATATAACATTGTTCAAGGTTGTCCTCTCCACTCTGCATTGTCCATGGCCATGGACGAAATTATTGTTTTAGCTAAAGTGAAATTGGTCGTACACATGCGATTTCTATTATTACTGGATTGTGATATGCCAAAATGACAGGTAACATAGTTCTTTGAACATAACACAATACTAGGTGTAAATTAGGCGTGTATTTATGGTTGGTTGTTTACTTTCAATAGATAACATAGATGTTGTAACTTTGTACGTACGTTTATTATTATTAAACTTGTACTACATAACTCAATGTTTTTTTATATAACATACCACTACTCTATAGTCTGCGCGCAACTAGCTTTTGCGCTTTTGTTCACAGTAACTCGCCGCCTCACCCCTGTTAGCATTACTAAGCCTCGCCATAATAATTGATTTATATTGGTTGTCTAGCTTACGACAGTGACCTTACAGCGTTATTAACCCATATGAGAGAGATTTAGGGTTTATTTTATCAAAAGTAATAAATAAATAAAAAAACGACTCCATTAAAAATATTAAAAAAAGCAAGGTCTATATAATATCGAGAACAAAACATATTTGTTCTGTAAATTAGATGAGATAGATTGTTTCATTTAATCACTTATTTTATATCATACTCTCTATTTCATCAGCAGAGCGCATGAGAGCACCGGGTGGCAGAGAACAATAGATTTTGAGTAGAACCTGAATTATTCATGTTACAGTATTAATAATTACTACCAACTTATGATAAATAAAATTTAATACAATACCAACAAATAATAATTACATGACTCCCTGTGGTATATCCATTTTGCTTAGCCTAAGTATAAAATCTAGTAGGTACATTTGAACTTTGACTTCTATTGGTTTATTAGTTACAAAAAATCCTGGAACTCCCGCCTTCTCTAGTGTCACTTGTTGGTCACTTACCTGTAATCCAATAAAAAACGTATTATAATCATTAAAGTAAACTAAAAACAACGACATACACCTGCATTCCCTGAAGGGGAAGGTGCTGCTGCTGCTTTTATTAAAGAATTATATTAGAAGAATGGATGGCAGCATTGGAAAGTAAGTAAACATGCAGACAAGCCACTTGATGGTATAAGTTTATTATTCACCACTCATGTACACCAGCAACACCAGAAGATTTGCTAATACATAGCAGGATACATTTTTTTTATCATCAGCCTAATGGCCGTCGCAGACTGCGGCAGTGTCTTCAGCGAATGCACGCAGCCTGAGTGGGTCGTGGGAGTGAATAGTGAGTGGTTGGGCTTGCTGCGGGACGTAACATGCCGCGTCGACATTAGTCAGCCTTAAGGATGTCCTCAGCTGAACAAAGGTCTCATCCGACTCCCATACATTTCTACAAGCACTGGCATTAAATATAGCAGCTTGTTGTTTTTAATAATTATGTACTTTATCGCAGAAATGCTACTTTTTCTAATAAAGTAGTTACTTTTTGGTCCAATTGAAGAACTAGTTTCATATCAGTATGTCTCAACTCTTCTTTGTGTCTTGATAATAAAATAGTTTTTTGTAGTTCTTGCTGTTCTGGACTTGGTGTTGTATTAATCATGTTTTTAATTTCCACTGAAAACAAGAATGCTTGATTAGTTACACATTTTTAAAATTTATGCAAACAATAATTTTATTAATGGCAATCCAGGAAACTAACTTAATTTAATTGGTTACTGTTGTGTGCCAACATTTTTATAAGTTCCTAGGTTGTCAATTTTATTCCATGCTCAAGATGGAAAAGAAGATTTAGGAATATTTATTTCTATGAATATTCTGACAGACAGGCTTTTGTTCCAATTTAATAAATCATAACATCAAAACATACAAGCTATTGTAAATTAAATAAAATTCCTGGGACAGTTTACACAGCACCATCTTAGTCCCAAACTAAGCAGAGCTTGTACTAGATAATGTATATAATACTTATATCCTTTTTTTGTAAATACATACTTATAGTACATAAGACACCAGACAAACACAAACACTTATGTCCATCAGACGAATATTTGTGTCCTGTGGGAATCGAACCCACAAACTCTTGATTAGTAGTCCGGTACTCGAACCACTAGGCCACAGACATTGTAGATGTCTAGATATTATTAGGTAATTTATTATTTCAGACGTCTAGTGGTTTAAGTCTGATCAAGGTGATGGCAAGCAATTAAGCTTGCAATAGCAATGCTGCAACTATGATGAACAATACAGAGTATAGGTGATTTAGGATTTAATTCAGCATGAGGACTGTTCACAATCTTTTGAATATTAATCTGGCTAGAGTTTAGACCTATACATATTTTATACTAGGTTTCCACCAGCGGCTTCACCCACATGGTCTGGGTATTTCTTATAATTTTCATCCCCTACTTCAACCCCTTACAGCCCTTTTTTCTCATTAAAATGCTTACCTATGTCCTTTCTCAGGCTCTAGTCTATCTGTGTACCAAATTTCATTTAAATCGGTTAGGTAGTTTTGGCGTTAAAGCACGACAGACAGAGTTACTTTCGCATTTATAATATGTAAGGACAAATAGTCAGGCAGCATTTATATTTGTACTCACAAAATAATTTCATTGTCTCAACCACAACATTGGCCAGTTTTTGCTACTACATATTATAAGAGCTACTTACATGTGTGTTTGTTGATAATTTGTTGCCTTTGTTGGAATAAATGCTTCTCCGTTACATGTTGAATTTCCATAAGTCCCTTTACTATTTCGAACACTGTTTCATTCAGAAGACAGTTAGCTAATCCAGAGAGAAGTTCAATTGGTACTCTCATTTGGTATTTCCTGCAACATAAATTCAGTTTACAGGCTCTAAAATTGGGTTGAGTTGATAAATTTCTTACTAACCCATTATTACTAACGGTGGTAATTCCCGGGCCATATCTTGTAGCTGTTCAAGCAAAAAATACAATTTTCTTTGTAAAGCTTCTGGAGTAGGTTCATTAAACTCCATTTTTGGTTTGAAATCAATAGGAATATCAAATGTAACAAACTGTAATACAAAATTACATTACAAATCAATTCATGAAATCAAAGTTTTTAAAATTTTAACCTTGACATTGACAATGACATGACGTTTGTTTGCCATATTATGACAATTGACCATAAACTATTTAAATCATAGAACAAACTATAGACAAAGGTACGCTGTAAAGCGCTAGATAAACGCACGGTTTTAATTTAAAGACCACGCTCTTTGGGCTAATGAGTAGGGTGGTATTTTTAGGCGTGTCCAAATTTCACCTGGTAACACTGCTTGCAGTTCACTTTCAATTAGCTTAAACGACAATGTATCCAGGGCCGTAAAAATAATAATAAAAAAGTCACTTTCAGTGAACGTAGGGCTGTTCGATCCAGGGGCTTTGTATAGATATTCCGATTTCCGGTCGTAATTCTCGTTAACGAGAAAAGACGTTCAGTCAGAGGGCACAGACGATCCTACCTATGTTACTTGTTCCTACCACTGACAAATAACGTAGGGCTTGGTAGATTTTCTATGAAATGATCTATAATCTCAAGTAATCATGCCGAAATTGAAGGTATAATAAAAAATATAATATGTAATAACTACTGATTTAACAGTCCACCGCCAGATATATATTTATATTAGTGTAATATGAACCTGTTTGTTGTTATATATAAGCCATACTTTGGAGCTAAGGAATGCGAATTAATATTACGAATAAATATTAAGTTTACAGATTGTTTATTATTTTAGAATTTAATACAACAATTTTTTCGATCCGATCCTCATGGTATATACAGTATCGAAAGCCATTGTATCGATACAAAAATCGGTTGGATCGTATTCCTTTGTATCGATCCACACAAATATCGGATCGGATCTAGGGATGCCGGAAATTCAAAAAGTATCGATATTAAAAAAAATAATATCAATATCGATATTTATATTTTAAAAAAATATCGATATATCGATATATCGCCAACTTAAAGCTAAATTATAAAACAGGCAAAAAAAAAGTAATTTGTAATCTTTTAACTTAAAAATGTTTATTGTTCTGAAAAAAATATCGATTTTGATACCTTTTAGATACTTGGAATTTTATATCGATACATCGAAATATTAAATATCGCTCAAAAATATCGATATATTGAAAAAATAATATCGATATTTTTTCAACATCCCTAATCGGATCTAACATCCCTACAGTGGACCCAGGTAGGGATGTCGGAAATTCAAAAAATATCGATATATATCGTATCGATATTTAAAAAAAAAATATCAATATCGATATTTATATTTTCAAAAAATATCGATATATCGATTTATCGGCCAACTTAAAACTAAATTATAAAACAGCCAAAAAAAAAAGGTCATTTGTAATCTTTTAACTTACATTTTTAAAAGATTACGGTTTATTGTTCTGAAAAAAATATCGATTTTGATACCTTTTCGATACTTGGAATTTTATATCGATACATCGATATATCGAAATATTGAATATCGCTCAAAAATATCGATATATTGAAAAAATAATATCGATATTTTTTCAACATCCCTAGACCCAGGTTCTCTTGTTGACTATAATTATTATTTATCAAATAAAATTGTCAAAGTCAAAAAAAAGTCAAAAAACAGATTTGATTAGTTTGATTTTGTTCAGTTCGATTTGTTTTCTTGTTTGAGTTGCGACATTTCAATTACCTGCCTACTAACCCACCCAATTATTAGAAACAGTTACATGTTTTTAATTTGTCGCTCGAGAAAAGTTCTTTGAATTGCGTTAGAAAAATGGATAGATATTACTGCGTAATCGTAATTCTCTGTTTATATTTTAATCGATTAGAAGCATCGAACGAGGAACCTTTAAATATAGATTTATTGATGTAAGTAATATTTATTATGGAAATAAAATTCGTTTGGATAGCTAGGTAGTTACCTACTACAATAATTCTCGCCAGTCTCTGTCAGTTCAGTCATAGTCAACTTTCTGGCTAATCTTTTTATTTTTATGCACTAATGAATCTTATTTTGAATCGTTGATACAATTAATGCACAAAATGACTTAATATTTCTATACTTTCAAACTTTTTAGATCTAAGACTGGAGCAGCAGGTTATTTAACTCCCATATCAGAAAATTGCTCTACAATCCTGGAAGAGTTTGCAGACTATGCCTCCAGTTTTACAAAGTGTTCTATACTGCATGCTAGACCTATAAGGATTTGTGAAAAATGTATTGATCATTATATGAATTTTCATAATAAGTATCATGAGCTAGTGACTAAATCTATAAATGGAACTTCTTGCAAGTCAATGTATATATCTTATGACAGACTAGATGCAGTTTTAGAATATCATGATAATATATTGAGTATTTGGAACAAAGGCCACTGTCATGGTATGTATATTTTTATTGTTTACATTTTAAATAATTATTTATTTTACCTGCACAAGTTTGAATATCCAATAAAACTACAATACATTTTATAAGTAAGGTCATTGTTAAATTCTGGTGTACAATCTATAAATACAAATAAAATTGATGTGACGGTTTATAATTTCAAATTAATAGCTTTTTATTAAATGCATAAATTTATGATAGTATAGTATACTTACATCAAAAAAGCAATTTTTAATTTGTTGTCAATTTGTTTGTTCTGGCTAATGTCTGAAATGGCTGGACTGTTTTTGACGGGACTTTCACTTGCAGGTAGCTAATATTTTTAATATTTCTTTAATTTCTTACAGCCTGCTACAACTGGACAAATGCAGTGCCAGTTTTGTCAAATGAAACAAAATACTTCAATGAAAAATTTAATGAGACCATAAATTGTATTAAGAAATACATGAATTCTTCAAATGATAATCAGGTTGTCTGTGATAACTGCATGCAGTCTTACTTTCAGCTGGACAATTACTACAAAACACTTAGTGTAGACTCTATAGGAGTGGATAGTATCTGTATGGATATTGTGGACTCTGTAAGTTGTTATTTAAAACTGCTTCCAAAGGTAATTTAATTAAAGGGTGCATTAAAATAATTGCGTTGCCTTTTCCAGATGAATGCTACAAGATATATATGGAGCAAAGGCTTAAACTGCTGCAAAGTTCGAAAAACACCTGAAATAATATTTTTATGTTGTACTGGTATCATATCATTGTTACCACTTCTTTATTACATAGTTTTAAGATTCTGCAGTCCAATGAGGGACTTACCTAATGTATTGAAGCGTAAGTATTTATAGTATTAATTTGTACATTATTTGTTCATATTTATTTGAATGATGAACAATGATGTAGTTACTAAAATAATCCACATATTACCATACCATAATTATACATACTGAAATTTCTTTTCTTACAGAGTCAAGATTCAAACAAACAATTTTAAGATCACTTTGGAAAACAAGTTAAAAGCTGCATAAAATAAATAAAAGTCTTTTTGTAACAAGTAACTCATGATGTATTTACAATTATTGACCAAAGAAATAAAAACTATTTTGATAAGATTGGGTCTAATTAAACTGATAAGTACGGATATTTTAGGCACATAAAATCAGGTTTAAGTCACTAATATAATTATGTTTGATTACCGATGTCTAGCTTTTTTGTTATTGTTTTTCTTCATACTATTATTACTACTTGTATTACTTGCTGACATTTTGTGTTTTAGTGAATTTGGTGTCATATCACCCTTGTTCAGAATGTTCATACTGGAGTCTTTATCTTTTGGAGTACCAGGTCTGCTGTCCAGTCCAACAGCTGATAGCATTTTACTGTCACTACCAAAGGCTTTTTGTAGCATACCAGATGAAGTAGCTATCTTTTGTGTCAAACTTTGCTTTGTTTGAGAATGATTAATAACTTTCTCAATACTGCCATTGGTATGTTGTTTACCAGAAGGCTTGGATGCTATACTTTCAGTGGAACCATGTATGGTAGTGTGGTTCAAACTGCCAACATTGACTCCAGTGCTAATTTGAGTATCTGATGAGTCCTCATTGGTCTGTGATTCAGTCTCACTATTTCTTTCATCTGAAAAATATTAGGCAATAATAAAGAAGATAGTCACTACAAGATAACTTGCATTTTAAATACAAGTTTCATAACTTACTCTTTGCTTCAGCAGGATCCACAAGACCGCTAACTGCCTAAAAACGAAATCATGATTTTAACAACAAAACCAATTTCAGTCTCATATGTTTGTGTTTATGTTTACAACTTACTGCCATTGATGTAATACTGGATTTGGAAAATAATCTCTCAGCCTCTTTAAATTTCCTGTTACGTTTATCTGCTTTAGAGTTGGTGCTTTTATTTGTGGTAAGGTATCTATCCCATCCTCTAATAATATTTCCATAGAGCTGAGTATCCTCCAAATATGAACCTTCAAAAGCATATATCTGCCGTTCCAAGTTGGCAAGGGTTTCCTAAAAGAAAGTGACAAAATTTATTACTATTCTAATATCTCAAACATGTATCAAATGCCATCTAAGTAGACACTGAATTTACTTACAGCTACTTCGGCCTTTCTTTTCACTAATTCCGCCAGTTCCGCTCTAGTGTCAGCCACTGACGACTGTTTAGACGCCATATTGTTTCTTTTTGCTTGTACGGTTTGGGTTTCGTTGTCGGGGGTTTGAGGTGAAACAACCATGTCGTTAGTTGAATTTATTGTACTTTAAATATCCATAATTTACCAACTTTAACCGAGGTAGTATGTTTACTATATAAAACAAACAAAATGCGGTTATCGTTAAATCAATATGCAAACACAATGCGTTCGTTCGCTCAATTATACAACAATTTGACAGCCAGCAGCCAGATTGACTAATGACTTTTGACTTGTCTTGTTAATGTCACGTTTGTCACTTGGTTGCGTGACAATGACAAACGATGAAACGACAAAAAACTATTTCTCTATGGCCGACCATGATACCACCATAGATAAATAATATACTCTATCTATGGAAGTATGGAACTCGGGTCAAGCGGGTTCTAGCGGAAGCGCCACGCACCGTGCCTTTAACCGCAGTTAGTATATGTGTAGTAACCTTCTTCTTCTTTAGGTGCCTCTCCACTACTGAATGTCGGCAGTCATCCTTTTAAATTCTCCCTTGTTCAGTGCCACTCTGAACAGATCTTCTACCTTCTATCTTTCTTTCCGCCGAAAACTATTTTAAGTGCTTACAAATTCTTAAAGCGCTTAAAACGAGTGAACACCCTCATTGATTGTTCTGTTGACACTTGACAATAGTTGACAAGTTGACAGTTGACACTGACACTGATAGTCTGTTGGTGTTGGCTGCTGAAGTGCTAGCCCTAGGCCTAGCAGTCTAGTACGGAGAAAATAGACTGTTTGCAATTTGTTTGTGATTTTGAAATTGGGAATTTGTGATTGAATATATCATGCTTTATCACCAGTCCATAAAAGCACTATCGGAGAACGGAGATACTTTTTACATTATATTTATTAGTCTGTGAACACTATCATGTTCTTATCATTGAAATGTTGATAAATTGATGCCAAAAGAACTTGCGCATATGAGTTAAAAATGTCTGTAAATTATATTCCTCGGGTAACTCAGGTAATTTTGATGTCTTGATCTTGACTTTATTGAGACTTGTTACCTGCTAAATATCTCTGGTACTGACTGAGGGAGAGAATCTAACCTAGGCTAAAATCAAATGATAATTTTGTTTACAGCTAGATGCTGTTCATTTGGATAGTCAAGTTGAAGAACTTTTCAAGCAATTAGTTTTTCAAGCAACTAAGTTTATAGAGGTAAGGTTTTAGATGGGCGCCACGGCAAAGGGGTTGCACTTGCAACCCTCCGTCAGCAAAGAAAATAAGTACATACAATGCGGACGAAGTCGCCACCAAGAGTTAAAATTAATCCTGACGGCACTCAACTGTTAGGGCTCATTTTTTAATTGAATTTATTATATTTCAGCCACGGTATCTACAACCCCTTCTACCAGAATTGGAACTTTTAATAAGAACATGGATTTTCAAGTATTCTGTGTGTGATAGGAAAAGCACATTTGGTCATCAAATGCTATCATTAAATTATAACTTAAACAACTTTTCCAAAAGTAAACTTTATTGGTATTATGGTTACACAATTGTCTTGAAGTATCTCAGAGAAAGAGCAATCTATAGTTTTACTTCTAATACTAAAGTTCAAAATTTTGTTAGTAAATTAGAAACTTTTCAATTAATTGGAGACATCTTGAATTTCTGTAGATTTATACAGACTGGAAAATATCCATTGCTTATTGATTTTATATTGGGGCTGGAGTTGTCTGCTGAAAAGTTGACTAGAGAAGATCTTACTGATTTTTCTTGGACCAGAGAACTTTTATGGCACAATTTTATTGTAAGTATACTAATAAGGCCTAACTATCGAAAAGTTTTTGAGCATAGCTTAGTTTGTCACCCATATTATTCTTTACCAAAATGATATAAGCTTAATCACATTTTATCATCATCATCAACCCATTAATTGTCCCACTGCTGAGCACGGGTCTCCTCTCAGCATGAGAGGGATTAGACCATAATCCACCACGCTGGCCTAATGCAGATTGGCAGACTTTATATGTCGATGAGAATATCTCAGGCATGCAGGTTCTCTCACAATGTTTTCCTTCACCATAAAAGCAAGTGATAATTACGCACATGATTTAGAAAAGTCAGAGGTGCATGCCTTGGATTCGATTTCGAGACCTTTGACTTGGCAGTCCAGTGGTCATACCCTTAGGCTATCACATTTTATGTATGACTGAAATCATAATTATAATAAAATAACCTTGTAGTTCATTGAATAAATAATATTTTTAAATTCACACATGAACAATTGCTTTTATTTTCAGGAATTAATTGGCACAACTATAGCATTAATTAACATATTTGGCTTAAGAAGTAAACTGTCCAGTGTACTAAAGTATGTGTGGTGGCGCAAGCATGTGAGGTCAACTGCTACCACCACAGCAGCCATTATGACTTTGCATACAGTCTGTGCCTGCTGCAACAACAAACCAGTCCTACCTCACATTATGGGATGTAACCACATATTTTGTTACTACTGCATAGTTGTTAGTATACCTCATTATTAACAAAAAACTTTAATGAATATTCATAATGTTTTTAAATAACTAATTTCTGATCAAAATCTCTCTGATTTTAAAGAAAAGAAATATTATTTTTCGTAATATGCATACATAATAAGTGATATAATATTTATGGCAAATCTATCTCATCTCCATTATCAATCACATCACTTACAAGCATACCTTTAAGAAAAGATAACATATCTTAAGTATAGCTTCAAAACTTACCAATATCTTGTTGCAAATTAGAACATTATGTGATGTTGCATCTGAAATATTGTGTAGATTTAATAAATAATTTATTTTTATTTACAGGCTAACAAGACTGCAGATGAAGACTTTGCCTGTCCAAAATGCTATTATAACGGGAAAGAAATAAAGCAATTTTTGATGCCTTAATAATTTCAGCAGCAATAGATATTGTTTTATATTCATGGAAAAGTTTGTGCTGTGATAAAATTGAACCGTTTTTGGTAGTAGGTATTACCGGTGACATGTTCTATAGGTATAATAAGGGTTAAATGTTCAATAAAAAATAAGTAAAAAAACATTTTTTATGTATAAAATGTATATGGCATTCTATTTTTTATTGTTTAAGAAAATATATTTACATTGTGTTCATCTATTATTTAATTTTTCTGAATATTTTTTTTAGGTTTTAATTAATAACATTATACACAATATTGTACACACATTTTATTTAGAGAGATTTAAAAGCTACATTTTAATGGGGCATTACAATACATGGTACATGAGTATAAATAATTAAAATTGATGTTGATGATACTATTTATATTATTCATTAAGACAAGAGCGCAATGGAATCTATAATTTTTTAACACTTGCGTAAATATTTGTGAATTCGAAGTTACTTACATTACTTTATCATTTTATTTTCGGCATGAAAGGTACCGAAAATATTAATATCGAACTTAAAAATGAATAAGGAATAAAATAGATTCCTAAAATAGTTCTTAATAGGTTTGTTGAAGGATCAAAAATTGAAAATAAGTTACATATCATTTTTATTTAAAAAGGCGACTCCTGTACCTACCTAAGTACTTTTGTACTTCATCGTACTGACTTGTAGCCTTGTAGGTAAAAATGTAGAGCGTTTCCGTTCAGATATTAGCGCTCTTGCATTAATTCTTATAAGTCATCTTCGGACTTTTATTGCTAAAAGCAGGTAAATAAAACCTACCTGTCTTTAATTTCGTTTCGGACTATTTCGTCATTTCAAATTCTATTATAATCCTACGTAAAACACCTACCTATTCGTAAAAACATTTTTGATGACAATTACTTATCTATATCTAAAAATCGAGCGAATTTCAACTGAATTTTCTTTTCACTCTCATTAATCACATTTTTATGTAGACCTAAAAAGGCTATTGACTTCCGTCCTTATCCAATTGGATTCGTTTTACTTATAATTTATTTACAACCATAAGCTACCTAAGACCGTTTAGGTCACTAATTTAGGCTTTAACAGGTGGTCAGACCAAATAGGGCATGCATTCGAACCAGCCGTAGTGCCTTTCCGAATTATAATCGTATTTCTAATGTTGATTGTCTTTGCTGTTGCGAACGTCGGCGTGGAAACCAGTCTCCCAGTCAGCGACGTAGTTCACCGTCCGAACAGAGCCGTCCGGCTCCACGAGAGAATACTGACCTGCATAAATCAAAATGTTTATTTATTAAGTAGCTTAATACCGGATCAGGAATGTGATGCATTTCCGTCGACACATTCAATGAAATATACGAGATCGCAAAAAATATACATACCTACTTAGGTAATTAATATGCAGCAAGCAACTTATTTATTCCTGCATTTAATTTCATTGGATCACTTGTGTCTGTTTAGAGCGAGAGCCAGCTACATAACATTAAAACAAAACTATATAATTAAATCTAATTAATGAAATCGAAATCTTTTTTAATTAAGGAATTGATCGACTGGTATGCAGGACTCGAACCTGCGTCTTTTGGTTAACTATTAGACGCTATGACCTCTAAGCCACCGCGAGCCTTACCGTCCGCCAGTAGTTTTTTTCTTCATTAAAAAAATAACTGGCAATCTAAGGAATGGAAAATGCTTATAAATAACAAAAAGACAAATCGTACCTTTGACGACTTCTCCGTCTCTTTCTTCTTTCTGTTGCTTTATGTCACCGGTGTGAGGGTCGTTGACACTGTATTCGAAAGCATAGCGCGGGTGGGCGTCCTGCAATGAGGGTTATCACAATTTAGATGGTGTCGTGAGAAATGTCAGTTGCAACAAAGGTCGCAACGAGAATTGAATGAACTTTAGTGCCCATTTACTAGGTTAGGTAGGTACCTACCTAGAGCACACCTTTGTCCATTCTTTCTTACGTTCTCGCCAACTTCAAGGAGAAAGAAAAATATTGGGTTGTAATCATTGATATAAAATAAAAACTAAAGATTAGGCTGGCGTCGTAGGCTGCCGTTTTAAATAATTTTAATCCAGAATTTTTCTTTTTCCGATTTTTATGGCCGGGTTGAAGTTAGCTCGTGCCAACTTCAACCCGGACAATAAGTTTGGCGAGAACTGTACCTACTTTTAAATATCAAGTTCAACAATATTGGTACCTAATCATACTTTCCAAAATTGGTCTTTGATTTTAGTGCATTCCATGTTCAAGTTACTAAGTAGGAACTACAAAACCTACTATACTGTAGTGGCCGTAGGACTAGAGTATCTATTATGTGGTAATGGTGCCTAAAAGAGTAGCATATGTAGGTATCAATAGGCACAAATAAAAAAAACTGGTACCTGTTTGTAGTCAAAATAACAGTTTTTTTACTAAATGTAGGTACATGAAAGTTTAAACAATGCCTTCCTACTGATACCACAAAAAAACAAACTGTTTGTTCCGGCTAATCTCCGAAACGGCTGGACCAATAATTCCGGGACTTACCCTGTTAGATACCTAATGTTATAAGGTACCTACTGCTTATAACATCCATATCTATTCCGACAAATCATTAGAAATGTTTTTTTTTTATAAATACGTTCAGTCTTCAACCCGTGCGAAGCGGACGGGCTGCTAGTCTTAAAATCAAACCGGTCATAATATTTGGCATAAAACTGTAAGCTTTTTTTGTATTAAATCGTCTGTGGTTTATAAAATGCTAGCTTTCCGCCAGCGGATTCGCCCGCGTGGTCTGGGCATTTCTTATAAAATTCATTCCCTATTTCAAACCCTTACCTTTCGCAATAAAAAGTAGCCTATGTCCTTTGTCCGGGTCTAGACTATCTGTGTACCAAATTTCATTTAAATCGGTTCACTAGTTTTGGCGTAAAAGCGCGACAGACAGACAGACACAGTTACTTTCGCATTTATAATATTAGTAAGGAGTTAAGGTACTGTTACTTAGGCGGGATTCCTCATCACCTTGATAAGCTGAGGGTACCAAACAAGACATTATGGTGAAAGTAGTCTAGATTGAATCGGACGAGTTGGTACTAATTGTTATGTAAGTGTAACTCGACTGACGTACACAAACGTTCTCGGTTTGACAGTAAAAAGTTTGGTAATCCGCGTTAACTGTTCAGAGAATGTTTGCACTGTTATTTTATATCTATACATATAAAATGCTTTGTCCTGAATGACTGACTCACTGACGGATCAACGCACAGCCCAAACCGCTGATCGTAGAGACCTGAAACTCTGACGGTGTGTTCTTTGTATGACGTTGGCGTCCGATAAGGAAGGATTTTCCGAAATTCTACCCCTAAGGGGGTGAAAAAGGGGGGCAAAGTTTGTATGGGACAACGTGATTCCTTGGTCCAATCTACTTCAAATTTTGCATAAACATTCTATAACAGAATTGAAAGAAAATGTGTTTCATATTTTATTGAAATTCATCCCCTAACTGGGTTAAAAAGGGGTAAAAAGTTATTTTGCTTCGAAGTTGATATCAATACTCCTTAGTGTTTCTTATTTTAATTAGATTAAAATAAAAATTTTGACACATGAGTTGTCAATTCCTCAGCAGTAAACGTCAAGTAGTAAAGGCTCTTTATTCAATAAACAAAGATTTAATAAATTGCAGTATAATAATACGTAGTGATATCTTTTTTGAGTGCTCCTGGTGTAACGGGCAAGACTTTTATTAAGTTAAATATCGGTCGCATCGTCCCGAATTGCCGCGACGCTGATGGAAGGAGGTAAAACTGCACTGGTAAACTGCGTTCAAAGTTCTTCTCGATTTGATACAAACGTAAACCCCACTTGGCAATATACCCAAACAATGTACTATGGCAGAATTTTGGGATGTGGGTACTATGGCTCTTAATGGGGGTTACTGTATTGTCAGCAGGCGATTTCCGACAGACTACCAGTAGAGCTCAGAAATAAAAGCGCGTGAAGCGGTCTCATTTGTGGACAGTTCTCAGACCCGTTCCATAAAATAGGAAATGGTGGAACACATTTAAATTGAGAGTTGGCGCCCCTATTATGTTGCTGTGGAATATAAATTCACCAAAATTATGCAATGGCACAAGATTTCAAGTGAAAACATGCATTGCAATGTAATCGAGTCAACTGTACTGTTCTTGAGGAGAGTCTGTATTTATTCCTAGGATTCAACTAACACCATCAAATTACCCCTTTGAATTCAAGAGAGTGCAGTTTTTCAAAGTCTGCTTTACAATGACAATAAACAAAGCTGAAGGTCAAACTATTGGTAGCGGGAGTAGATTTGAGGGAAAGCTGCTTCTCCCGCGGGCAGAGTATGTGGCGTGCTCCAAAGTAAGCGCACAGAGTAGACTGTTGATTCCAGCATCCAAAGAAAAAAAAATGTTACAAAGAAATACTGTTGCAGGTGTAGTATTTCTATTTCGTTCTAAAAAGATAATAGATAATAACCCCATGTAAATTACACCAGATCAAAGACCGAGCTTAATGTTCATAAAATATATAATGTATCAAATTTTTATTTTATTTTCATACTTTTTTAACCTTTAAATCACAACATAAAGATTGTTATATTTTATAAGTTTTCAAACATTTTCACATATTAATTTATGTTTTATCAAAATTAGTAGTGTAAAACAACAATTAAAAATCCTATTAGAACCATTTTCGACTTCTACGCGAACGAAGTTGCGGGCATATGCTAGTATTAACATAATTATACATAATATACTCGTAACAATTGCATTGGAACTTTTGTTTTTATAAGCTGACTGCATTTGTGTAATCAAAGTTTGGAGTGTCTAAATAGGTACTCTCTGCAATAAACTTTTAGTAACTACCTTAGGTAGTTTGTATGCAATCTAGTGCGTCTAAGTCATTGTATTGAATAGTCTTTGTGTAAATGTACAGAGTAAGTAAAGTAGTTATACGATGCGGATACTATAAATAAACTACCTTCACCTATTTCTTTGTAGGTACCTATAAGTCAGTTTAGTAAAGACCTGTATTTAAATTAAGTGATTTGCAAATAGATTGTAGACGGCGTATAATCTATAGGATGTATAATTGTATACCTATTATTAATAGGATGAGGATTTATCTTGGTTAATTAATAGAATGCTGATTAATAAGATGAGGCATATCTTTTTTTACTCCTATCTTCTTCTTATATTGGGTATCTACTTACTTACAAAGTAGGTAGGCAATATTAAAGCTTTAATTAATTGAATTTTAACGTTGTTAATAACAAACGCTAAAGCCACACGTGCTTGTAATGTACCAACTTGTAGCAAGATATTTATGAAATTGTTATTAATTACATAAATGGACAAATTAATTATTATGATTTGAATTTTATGGATAAATTGAATATCCATCTCTGTCAATATCGCTGCGTTAATTAAACTGAAGCGTTGAGATATGTACGTACTTCTAATCAATCAAATAACACTGTAATGGGGTTTGTAGAACATTGCACAATATGTAGGTAAACATGACCGGCCGAACGCATGACAATTTCTTACATTTGAACAGACTGACCAGGTAATCGGTCAAGATTTCGATGTGGCGGAACCAGTCCTGGATCTAACTCGACAGCCAATCAAATTGATTACGTCACTGACTTAGTTGTAGGGATATGAAGTAACTTATGCCATGGTATGCCGCAATGTCCTGAGGCTTATTCGTTACACACATTTAAGTTAGTGTCAATATGTGGAATACAGTTCGAGAAAACCATTTATTTATAGCTTGAAAATAAATTACAAGAAATTATGATAGATTTTCTGACTACAAAAATGGTACATGTTTATCATAGGTCTTAAATAGGGTGAATGTATTAAGTGTAGGTACTCACGTAATTCTCCAAGAATTCGCTGTGGACATTCTTGACGGCGACGGGAGCTGCGGCGACCTTGGTTACTGCAGGACCGGCCACAGTGTAGGCCGCTGGGGACGCGTGCGCCACACCCACAGGAGCACTTGCGTACTGAGTCACTGAAGCCACTGCCGGCGCTGAGTACTGAGCGATCGCTGGCGCCGCGTGATGAATAACAGTAGGAGCGGAGTGTTGCACTACGGCAGGAGCTGAGTACTGCGCCACTACTGGTGCGGCGTATTGCCTTACTATCGGTGCAGAGTACTGACTAATCGCCGCACCGGAATGTTGGGAAACGACCGGGGTGAAGTAGTTTGGAGATGGAGCAGATCCGTGAGATACAGAAGAGGTTGTGTACTGTACTCCAGTCACCGCGGGAGCGACTTGAGCAACAGGCACTTGACTGTATTGTGTGTATTGCGCGACAGCAGGCGCCGCGAGCGCGTAATGTGCTGGTCCCACTACCTGTGATTGTTGCACCCTCAGGGTAGGCGATGTTGCATACCCAGCAGACGGAGCCGCGTACACTTGAGAGACCACTGGCCCTCCTGTTTGTATGTTACTGTACGAGTTAAGAGACGCCTTTGCTAGCGATCCAGTGGAATAAGCCTGCTGAGCTACTAAATTTTGTGTAACGTAAGAAGTCTTCGCTGGTGATAAAGAAAATTTGGCGATGAGTGGAGCCGCCGTCACTTTGGCTATGATTGGTGCTTGTGCGTATGTTGCAAGTGGTGTCACAGTTTTCCCGCTAGACGCAGCTGATGAAAGGCCAGCTGATGTTGCGTATCCGTGAACTTCATTTGTGCTGTATCCTTGGGAAGCATAGTTAGATCCAAGTGACGAAGTTTGATAAGATGCGACTGGTTGTGTGGCATACTTTATTTTTGGTGCTGCTGACTGGTAAGTTATACCCGCTGAGTAGCCGGAACTTCCACCAGCTGAGTAGCCGGAATTTCCACCAGCTGAGTAGCCTGAGCCCCCAGTCACAGAGTATCCTGAACTGCTACCACTGGTTAAGTATCCTGAGCCACCAGCCGCGGAATAACCAGATCCTCCAGAATATTGGTATGCAGGTGCGGACACAATCGGCTGTGAAACTATTGTAGCGACAGGTGCAGCCGCTTTGATGCCGGTAGTAGTCAGCTGCACCGCAGGCGCAGCGTATAAGTAACCATTGTCACAATTAGATACTTTTTGTACCTGACTCAGGTGGTAGTTCAGATCCGGATCGTGATAAGCAAATGCATTTTGAAGTGCCAACACGAAAAAGATAATCTGAAACAGAAGACCGTATGATTATTAACTTGGATTGTACTTATACATTTGTTGCAAACTCTTTCATTATCTTTTACAATGTTACATAAAAATAACTAAATCATTCTACTTACCGATTTCATTCTTATTTTTATTATGTGCACTGTAAACAATATCGCATAAACGGATTATTATTTTGGCAATGCTCGCATTAAATTGTCGAAAGCTTGAAGTGTATTTGCCAAAGTTAAGCGTAAATCGAAATGAGAGCAAAATGGGTCCGCAAAGTCTTATATAGCGATCTCATATGTGTAAGAACGGGTCACACTTTTTCACGTTCGCCGTCACAGTGTGCACCTACTCGGTGGGCGCGGCGCGCGGCGCTGGCGCTGGTGGCTAAACTACGGGCTACTTGCTAATGTACGACTACCACACATTTGAAACACCATTATGTTAACTTAGTATGTAGTTACCCCTATAAATATCTGTTAATTACATAAAACATACGTGAGATACATTCAAATCAAGAAATTGATTTATTATCTTTGAAATAAATGTTTCAGAGGCAAAAACGTTTGTTATTAATTGATGGCAAGTTGTCTGATCAATTTTATATAACTACGTAATGATTTTGGTGAATACAAATAGGTATATCGTGATAAATGAAATTGCATATAAAATATTTTAACAAAGGAAGCCTTATACTCGGCCGAAAGTCTGGTTTGTGTATTTTGAAAGTACGCAACCTATGCATACATGCATAGTATTTACTAACTATTGTGTATCGACTCTACAGAAACGTAGATTTTCCATATTATATTAGGTGAGGTGGTTTATGATAACAGTTACTTGTAGCCTGCATGTTATAGTAGGTACCTGTTTAATAGGTATATACCTAAGTTTTAAACATTTTTAATTACGACATTTCATGTAAGGCTGCCCTTGGCCTACGCCCTGATAACTACGCATAACAAAACTGAATAAGTAACGGGTAAGTTATTGGACGGAGGAATCATACGTAATCGCATTTTTAGAACCGTCGCGCGTCGTTGATCTAGTGGTCACAAGCGCAGATTGAGAGTGTAATGTCCGGGGTTCGATTCTCTGATTGAGCCGTTCGATTACCGATATCTATGTTTTTTAGTATTCGTTCGGAGTTTTACTAATAGGCTCTGGTCTTATTACGTGAGTAATTATATCTTATTACAAGAGAATTATACTATTATTTAATTCTTGTATCAATGAATGTAATAATAAGATTATTGTTAGTATACCTTCATATAATGCGATGTACCAGTGCGTCACTCATATTCGTTTTTAAACACATCATTCAACTACGCCACGCGCCGAGATGAATAATAAAGTTGTTTCATCACGCGACATTCAAACTGAATAAGTACGCACTTAATTTATCCGTCATTTACGAAATTAATCCAGCAATTAGACACTAATGCCGGTGGATTTGTTTATAAGTATCAATGATATCATTACTGAGAATCCAGTTTATACTGGCATGTGGTGAAATCGTGAACTAACTTTAATGTTCAGAATTTGTTATGTTGTTGACAATTGCTGTTGCAAGCAGCGCCGGTATAATATATCAAGATATACTGGTCAATATTAAGCAAATTAGGAAACTTGTTAACTTCGTTGTGTATCCGAGTGTGCTCGAATAGGCGCAAATATCCCCGAGTTGAGGTTTATTAAATTAGTTCAGCGTGTAGACAGTTGATTGAGTCTAGATAACATTTATCTAAATAATGTGAATGTATATACGTTTAATGATTCTATTACCAGAAACGAATGTAAGTAAGTTTATGTGTTTCATTATAGCAAATAAAACACTGATCCGTACCAAAGACATCTATTTTATTTGCATGGAACATGCAATTTTTAGTTTTTTTGGTAGGTAGGGCCAGGTAGGTACATATGTCATGCTCAAATAATAGTTTGAATACTCACATAGTCATGGGCGTACCCAGCTTTTGGCCCAGGGGGGGGCAGTTGAGGGATTTTTCTCTACCCCCCCCCCCCGTTCCCTCATCTCCTTAAAAGAGGCAGTGGAATTTCAGCAGTTGCAATTTTTTTTAACCCCCGACGCAAAAACGACACGGTGTTATAAGTTTGACGTGTCTGTGTGTGTGTGTGTGTGTCTGTGTGTGTGTGTGTGTCTGTCTGTGGCATCGTAGCTCCCGAACGGATAAACCGATTTTGATTTTGTTTTTTTTATTTGAAAGGTAAATTTGTCGGGAGTGTTCTTAGCTATGTTTGATGAAAATCGGTCCAAGATGGCCGCCGCTACAAAATAGCGAATAACATATTTTTTCACAACTCCCTCAATATGGTTATCAAATGAAAGGGCTTAACTAGGAAAATACTATCACTATGATAAATTTCAAATCCAAGATGGCCGCCACCACAAAATGGCAAATTACATTTTTCGCGTCGGGGGTTTTCTAAATTTTTAATTTTTTTAGATTACTCAAACCAATCTCGAAAAATCGACAGCAATGCTAGCTATACGTAAATATATCAGAGTAAATAATATGATAAATCGAATTATTTTGTTAATTTGTTGCTACCTATTATATTATGACCCCACGTGGGACGAGCTTAGAGCCAGCAACAAATTTTAGAACTAGAAATCGGTGAATTTTAACCGGTGCGCTTATAGCCGGTCATGTTAGCCTAACGCTCGATTTTACCAAAATAATAAATTATTTGCAGATCTACTTAATTATTGGCTAGCATGACCACTAGCATATAGGGAATAATAGGGATATCGGTCAGAAATTCACCCGATCTCCGGTTCTAAATTTTGTTGGTGACTCTGATGCATTATAAACCGATCATGTTGGATCAACACTCGATTTTTCCGGTATTCATAAAAATTGATGCATGGAGAGTATCTTTGAGGAGCTTTTCTTAGAGTTTCTAACTATACGGTATCCTTTTATAAACCGGTCATGCTAGTCTAACTCAAAAATTTTCTGGAATCAAATAAAATAGTTTTCTTCCTCTACGCTGCAATGGTTATTGACGCCTGGAGAGTCAGCATAAAAAAATAGAACCGGACGTCGGATGATGAAATTTATTATTTGTTGCCCGGAAAGTCATCAACAAAACTCAGAACCGTAAATCGGATGAATTTCTGACCGGTATTCTTATAAGCCAGTCATGCTAACTCAACGCTTGAACTATCCGGGATTTATAAATAGAAAAAAAATATTGCTGAACGTAGAAATGAAAATTGATGACTAAGAGTCAGCAAACGAGAAGTCGAAAATTTGGGCACCTTGGACAGGTTAATTTAGAAGGGTTATTACAATTAGTTTGTTACTAGACCTCCAGCTATCTCACACAGTAAGAGCGAGCGAAGCGAGCTCGAAAATTTTGCCACCTACCTCGGAGAGGCTTAGGTTAGAAGAAGTTAAGAAGAAGGTTAGAAGAGTAACTACAATTAGTTTGTTTACTACCACCATGTGTCTCATGTAAGAGCGAGCGCAGCGAGCTCGAAAATTGAGGCCAACCTCCTCGCACAGGCTGGGTTAGAAGAGTAACTACAATTAGTTTGTCTACTACCTCCAGGTGTCTCATGTAAGAGCGAGCGAAGCGAGCTCGAAAATTTGAGCCACCTCCGCCTTGGACAGGTTAGGTTAGAGTGGTAATTACAATTAGTTTGTTACTACCTCCAGTTGTCTCATGTAAAAGTGAGCTCGTAAATTGAGGGAACCCACTTAGGACAGGCGACGTTAGTGAAGGGGGTAATTACAATTAGTTTCTTACTACCTCCGTGCGGCTAGCGCCGCCCCTCGAAGCCTGGCGTTCCGGGCTATGGCAGTAAATACGCCACTGTAAAGGTTGGATGAGTATCCGAACCGGTATCCTTATAAACCAATCATGCTAGCTTAGCGCTCGATTTTTAGGGAATCAAAAAAATACAATAATAAAAATTGTGTTGCTCAACTTGGTTAATGATGCCTTGAAAATCAGAATATAGGTATTTTTATAAGCTCCTCACTCTCGATTTTTCCAAAACAAATAAACAATATAAATTATTTTATTTATATTCATCCAATCTTTGGTTATTATTTTTTTTTGGTGATTTCAGGCATCACTATTTTCACGTCGAGCAAGAAAATGTCTTTCAGGCATCAATATTGTCAGTTTGTCACGTCGAGCAAGAAAATTTTTAAAGTTAAGCTAGCTTTTGCGGTTTATAAGTATACTAGAAGATTATACTAAGATTAGAAACTCATCTGATCTTTGAAAGATTTGTTGCTCAATAATAATTGCTACCTCAAACAAACTGAATTATATTTTACTGGTTATTTTTTTATTGTTGTTTTAATGAGGTCTTCAGCAACAAATATTGGCCGATTTTTTTCCCTGATTATATAGTATTTAGCTATTTTTATGCCATCTTTAAGTTAAGCTAGCATTGTTGTCAATTCTGTAAGAGCGGTTTGAGCAACAAAATCGTTTTTGTAGCAACTAATTGTTAACAAAAAGCAACAAATAGTGAATATTTTTCTAGTTTGACAATTTGTCACTGCCAGTTTTATGTAACTTGTGGGGGACAAGTTTGTTCCGTCCTACACACAATACTAGAAAGGTTTTTTTAAATTTTACTATGACTTTTATCTAGGCGGGCATCCAAGTTCCAGGGGGGGGCAGCTGCCCCCCCCTGCCCCCACCTGGGTACGCCCATGCACATAGTGAATGTAAAAAGCTTGACGACTACTCTTTAATTTTACAGATCAATCTGCACTATCCTCAAAACTCTTATACAAATTGTAACTTATACCATTTTTTTAAAAGAGTGACTATGAAGTTTTATTTAAATTGTCTAATTGAAATAAAATTTGAATTTGACAGGGATGCTATTCCCTATCCACATCGCAACCTGTGGCGCAGATACCGATCGTTGGCTGTACGTGCAATCAAGTTAAAATAAATGTATTTTTATGAGTCATTAGGAATACAATATATACCGGCAGAATGGGTACCTACTTTCATCATCTTGTATCCTCTGCTACCTAGAGGCGAGTAAAAACCACACTAGCCTTCTTTTGCACGAGTCACATACCTATCTTGTACAGCTTAAGTACCCCTGCGATATGGATAGGTACGGCTTGACCGGACCGGATCGTTTCTCGGTACAATCAGTGATTGATGTTCTTCGCACCCGATGGTACATTTGTTAGATGCAGAATATGTAAACTGAATTAAACATTTGAACTAATTGCGTCGGTAAGTTCAACATTTCCTCACACATGTCCCAGTAAGTAATTTACGTCATTTAAAACGTTGATACGGGCTGCGGCTGCGGCTGCGGCCGGCTTGCATAAGCCAACAAGCCCCTAAGCTCTTTACATACAGCTTACATGCAAATTATGAAACACGCGTGCCTAGTGGAAGGATTTCAAATAAAATATTTTTTCAAACATAACATACCATCAATCACGCAAGCATTTTCGAGAGGTGCTGCAAATGTCTATCTATTGTTAGTATAGTACATTTTTATGTCCCAACAAGGGTGAGATATTGCTGTTATGCCGCCACTAACTTTAACTCCGAGCTAGCAATAAAAGTTTCCTAAAGGAAACAGCCAATAACACTGGTTAATTTGGGAATCGAACTTAGGACGTCATGCTTAGCAATCGCACTTGCGGCCTTGCGATTATTGAGGCAATCTGTATATAAAATTGTTTTATATGAAACCTATTAGTTCTCGTGCGAGTACATTTAATTGCTATTAAATGGAAATTGTGTGAGGGGTTTCGTGTTAATGAAAAAACAGCTTAAACGGATATTACAAAATGGAATACACAAGGCGAGATTTGGTAATGGGGCGGAGTTGGAGGTATATGTATTAATTCATATGACACTATCTATATATATTAATCATATTATTTAAAAACATTTCTATAAACATTGTTTGTATTACGCCTTACTTAAATAAATATCAATAATGAGTGGAGATTTTATTTCTTAACCAGTAGCGATGCATAATGACGAGACTTGTTAAAGTAAAGATTATAAACTAGATCTTCAAATCTTGATGCATTCATAAGTATTAAACAACTATTAGTTCAGAAACAGGTTTTGTCATATCTCATTTCTATTACTCGAACTATAGGCAATGGAATCTTTACATATTAATTATTAATTGACATGACACAAATATTTGTGTGAAGAACATGTGTTTGTATTTATCTGGGTTTTTATTATGTATTATAAGTATATGTATTTACAAAAAAATAAGTATTATATTCATTGTCTAGTACCCATAGGAGGAGCTCTGCTTTGTTTGGGACTGTGTAAAATGTCCTAGGATATTTATTTATTTATTTTAATTTGGTTGTTAGTTTAGTTTGGTTGCTGAAGCATCCCCATTTTATTCAAAATGAGAAGGTAGGTACAGAATTTTATGGTTTAAAAGATTAAAGCTTTAGCCAGAGCGCGAGGAAGCTCGTAGCGCCATACAAAAGACATCAACGATCGAGTCAAAATTAAAACAACTACGAAAATACACTTCATTGGTTTTAAACCTTATCAATGGGATAACGAATAATAGTATTTCACATAACTATAATTACGATTTTTAAATTATATAGTAGAATTTAATACATAAATTAACTTGAACGAAATGAAACATGTACATAATACGTTTTCACAACCGTTTAGAAACCCTTGCAACTAGATATATGAGTAATCTGGAGTAAACAGCTCAATTATCAACATATTATGTAACTGATATAATTGGTAGGTACTTGTTAAGCCCGTAATGCAAACGTACCAAATATCACAGTATTTGAAGTAAGCAACCGATGGGATCACGATAAAGTCTCGAATGGATCGACTATCGATCTATCTTGTCAGCGAATAACAGCTTCCTCTGGTCCACAGATGAATAAGGAAATGGAGTGTTAAGTTGGTTATTACTAGGCATATGATGAAATTCAAATAAGTGCAGGATAAAAGCGTTGCCAACACGAGATACCATTTATTATGCTACTCTTACCTGATCATTTAATGGTAGAACTTTTATTTTATTATTCTTTACTGTCTTACAACCACGGAGTGGCGGCAGTCCTGGAAGCAGTGTCTTATTCCTTTGAAGAAGAGTGATTTTCGTGAGTGAGATTTGAAATGGCACCTATTATATAGTATAGTTGTTTAGTCGAGTAGCTTCAGCGAGTTTTTCAGACCTTATCCTTACCCTTTGTACCAGAACACAAAGATGCTACTGCTTAGCGAAAGAACATGTTTATGTATCTTTTTTTGTATTTTTTAAGCATTTTCCATGCTAATATTAAAGTTATTTTTAATGAAGGAAAAAATCGTTTTTTTTCCTTCATTAAAATAACATCTTTATGTGTTAGCTATTTAATACATATCTTTAATTGTAAACGCCTTTTTAGGTATATAAAGCAAGTGATGGAAGGCATATTACGCCAGTATGTGTGAAAGCTAACGTAAGTACATGATCATATACGTCCTCGCTGGATACCCGGCGCGGGCTACTCAGCAACCGCTAACACTATTACCGGTAATGTCACCCGAGCACTTCATTTGTTAATTACTCTTTGTTTGTATTCACTGATATGCGCAGTCGCATGCCCAGTAGCGCTCCCAAACCTGATTGTTAATCAACAAGTACTCGGCCAGTGTTTGTTTTATTGACTAGTTTTTGTGGAGTACACATGGTACACACTGTTACTCATATTTACGTAACCGTCTAATATGTGGCGCGAGGTTCCTAAAGTAATGGTCGCCTTTATTATGTGCGCAAGGTCGTTATTTATTTTATTTTATAAATAAAACATCAGAAAATGCTCTTAATTTAATGAGCTTTTTCGTGATTGGTTTGGTTTCGCCTTGGGATAATCGTAATGAAACTTACTACCACGTATCTCCGAAATGTACAGATCGCTAGTATGTTTTCGTACTTATTGGCATAGAATAAATAATAAATAAATATTTGGGACATTTTTACACAGCACCATCTAATCCAAAACTAAGCAGAGCTTGTACTATTGGTACTAGACGAGTGGATTTAAAACTTACATACTTTTTTTTTGTAAATACATACATACTTATAATACATAAGAAGCACTTAGACAAACACAAACACTTAAGTTCATCACATAAATATTTGTGTACAGAAAAAGTCTATTTACCATTAACCAGGCAAAAAATCAAATTCTGAACCTCAACTGAGAATTAGAATAAATAACATCACAATACTTTGCTCTACCTAGGAATTGAACAAAGGATTTGACCCTCAAGACGCCGTGTACAGTAAACTGTCTTGTAGTGTAACGGCAAACAAATGTTGTTTTTGTTTTAGTTGTTGTAAAGAATAAGTAAGTTATGTATGTGTTAGACTATGTGTTACTCGTCACACGCCACTGAAGACGGCTCCGTTTACGTCGGTCGTGAGTCGTGACTCATATAAGGTCATTGCTGTTTCTTATTTCAACATCTGCGGATTATCTCTGTGCATACAAAGAAAGTTTTGTTATTGTTGCACAAAACAATTTGTCTGGTTTTAATTGTGTCTTTTTGGTACATCTTTCTTTTAAAGACGACGTTCTCTTTATGACAACTTCTGTTCTCTAATTGTTCGAGTACCGGACTGCTGATAGGGGTTCGATTTCCACAGGACACAAATATTTATATGATCAACTTAAGTGTTTGTGTTTGTCAGGGTATTTCTTATATATTACAAAAAAAGTGCTTATATAAATATTATATCCATTGCCTAGTACACATAGAACAAGCTTTGCTTTGTTTGGGACTACATGGTGCTGTATAAAAAGTCCCAAGATATATCTTGGAAGAATTCTCACATACGCGATACGTAGTCACGGACCCTTTACCAAATATTTTGTGCAGCAATCGAACATGCGTGCCGTGGCGCATTAACCGATCGTTTCGTTACTTATTCTAGTTTTCTACCCTAAAAATATTTAAAAGACTATGATGAGGAATACATATATAAGTAAAATATTAATGATTGCAACAAATACAATAATTAATTATATTATATTATATTACCTAGGCGGCATTTAGTGTTTCATGCACTATAAACCAACACATTATTTATTTATAATGACGATTTTAGTAAATACTTAATTAAATATTACGAAAAAGATGTCTACTTAATTCGATCTAGAAGTAGGAAGTGAGGTTAGGTTAGGTTAGGAAGGTTAAATAGATCAGGTTTAGTTTAAAAAATAATCATAGTCGTATTAGGACGATAATGACAGACCTAAATATATTTTAGTTCAATTGTGATTTATTTCGCAATATGAGGTTAAAAAGCTAGTTTAGTTCATAACCTATCGAATAGCTATTTGCATGGGGCATGCTAATTTGTCCTAGTTCCCGGCCGATTGGCGGACAGGGAGAGACATGACAGAGACAGCCGTGATCTCAGACAATTACATAACTGACATTTTAGCTATTTATCATTAGATACGATGGAATTGTAGGCGGTATATGAGTCATCATTTCGTTAAATAAAAATAAAGATTTGCACCGATTTCGGTCGATCTTTCAGAAAAATAAATTTTAAATCGAAGGGAAGCTCACTTGATTTCATCGTTTTTAGTACATTTACTGTTTTTTTTTTGAGCGATAGGTGGTGGCAGGATAGATTCTACATCGGTTGGGCAGGTTCGATACTACACGGATTAAATAAAGCGGACAGTGGGAACAGGTTCCTGGTCTTGTATTTGTTTAGTTTTTCGCGATTACCCTCTAAGCAACCATACAGCCTAACATATTGGAAATTATGCTGGCAGGTTGCATATAGTTTATAGGCATCCGGTAACAATCGATTCAGAGAAATCATGGAGTAAACGAGATATTATGTCATGTATAAATTATTATTAATATATAAATTATTAGGTACATATTTATAATTTATAGAGTCTAAAGATTGCAAGATGTAATAATAATTGAAGTAATATTAAAACTTTGTAGACCTAATACTTAGTAGTGCATGACTGGTATTATGAATAACAGCAGTATTGTAACGTCGTGTTGAATAATTTTATTTAATGTTTTGAACTATTCAGGTCAAATTCCTATCCTATCGACTGCGAATCAATTACAATTACTGGGCAAAATTTAGGATTCCATATAGCCATGCTCTCATTATGCTCATGCACCTTATCTTTAGTTCATTACATGTTACTTGGCTTTTGTGTAACACCGTAATTTGTACTACTTTATGCAAATGTCAGATAACCAGACATTATAATGGACTTCTACCGACGTTAGGGCCTGCGTACGATATGGTTTAGTTTTAGTTTAGTAATTTATTAGTATTCATTGGTGTTGCGATCTGATTGTAGGATTAAGATCAAAGTGTATAACTTATATGGGTATGTATTTATATGTTAATCTGAATCGACTTTATGGTATTATTGTTATATGTGCAAACGTGTCCAACGTATGTTGTCCAATTCAAGCATATTCTCCTGTACTGCGAGGGTTTGTTTCAAAACCCAAATCAGATACATCTCATCAGTATTTATACTTTTTGATACGTGGAGGGGTTGAACTCGTGACTGCTACCCCTGTTGTTCGACCACTGTGCCAATCGGTCTTTACAATCCAGTAATTTTAGGGAAACTAGTGCCATTTAAGAGCATATAACTTAATCATACATCAATGTTTTGAGTTCGTAAAGGAAGAAATATTGCGTAAGTAAACTCATTGCTGTAGGGCTAAATATGATTTATATAAAAATACGTAAAAACATAATAAAAGGATTTTTTGCCTACGAATAGAACCGCTCACGTCCGCTTCACGTCAGACGAGCTGTGGGCTAAAAGAACCATCGAATGGGTCCCATTGATGAGACGAGATTGACTGCTACCAAGAAGACTGGCCTGAATAGAGATGTGTGGAAAAGGGGGTGGGAGGCCTTTGTGCTGCAGTGGGACTATAGACAGGTTAAATAGACAGAAATTAACAAATTTAATATGAATGCGTCAACACTTAAAGATTCTTAAGTTTATTATGAATTTGCTTTTTATTTTTGAGAGAGAGATGCTTCTTCGAATTTTTGATCATCAATATTTTTCTTATGTTCATAAACTATATGTTTTATTTAAAAGCAACTTTGCATCCGGCACATAGCCATAAATATATTTAATGTACAGATTGATAATAACTAAAGTTTATTATCCTGTGATTCATTTTATGTAAGTGGATATTAATTCAACTCTTTTCAACTTTTACTGTACAACTCTACATGTCATCGATATGAGATATATTATCTTCATAACCTGTCAGTCAGGCGATCATTTACCGATCGCTGATAGCGGACTCAATGCCTAGAGTTTATTCAAATCGAAATGTATCGAGTAAGGTGTTATGTAAGGTAAGTTGATCGTCGATAACACAAGGATCTTTGGTATCTGGCGTCAGATCAGGCGTGCTTCAACTTGAAGATTGAGTAACTGTATTTGTAAGATCTGTTCGTGGCCTCTATGGCTGGTTCGACCTACATCATGGGTTATGTGTGATCGTAAATCTTCATACATAGATACTAGCCATATATGTACCATTACATTTGGCAAAGGGAGTGATGATATTAACTTAGTATTTAATGATACAGATGTGCTGAAGTTTTTTTTAAATACATTAACTGCAGACAATAATGAGTTTGAAAATTATTAACGTTTTCTTTTATAAAAAAACTTCGTGATACATGTTTTTCTCGGAAACGACTTAATAAAGCTCTCGAAGGTACGTAAGCCTTTTAACCCGCACTAACTATTAATTATTTGAATACTATATTAATTATTTGAATACTATATAGGGTTATCTGATTATAAATACAAAGTACGATATTGTATAAGCTCCCAATCGCAATACTTGTGATCTTTGTCTAGGTTTCCTTACAATTCCATTCACTTGACCATTACTGTTTTAATTAAACCAACATTTGATAGCAACACTCCGTACCTAAGAAATACAGTAGGTACCTAGTAAAACCTGGATTTATAACCACGAAGCTATGAGTTAATAACTCAATATTATGTAGTTATTCGCGTGTGTAATTCGATAAGCGACACCTTCTATATCTCGTTTACAATCCAAAGTATCAATACGCGACATTCATTGCAGCTGTCCTATGAAAAAACTACAAATAATAATATTAATCGAAGCCTGTACGGCATGGAGATATTAGGTAATGTTGTACTACAGTGGCCACACAACACAAATTATAAGGTTAAAAATGTTTTAAGACTGCTACTTTGTACTTCTTTGCTTTTCTAGCAATTTCTGTTTTTTTTGTGTCTATAATAGAGGCGTTATGTATGAGAACAACATGGTATTACTCACAGTTTACGAATGGTGACCGCGCTGCACGATGTGGTAGTCTCTAGTACATATTACCTCAATGCTGCCAACATACAGTATCGAACAAAGTGGAATAAGAATGTTGTGCAAATGAAGACTATAGCCCGGGCTCGGATTATGATCGATTATATCTTGTTCACGATTTGGGCCACTTAGGAATAGTAGTAATGTACACGTGTCAACAATAGATTAAAGTGATACATGTGTGTGAAACACGTGTAGGCACGTGAATAAAGCTCTAATGCAGTAATTTAATTTTATTGGTATTTTAGGAGTCTTAACAAAGACTTGAAAGTAATATTTACTTGGGTTACGGATTAGGCGTTAGATTTAAAAGTATTCTGACACTAGTCGGATCTGAAGGCAATATAAGCACATATAAAAATGATTGTGTCTACTGAGGATTCGACTTCAGTGGACACTGGACATTATCATTGTTTATGTATAAGATTAGAATAAGGAAATCACGCGTTCACACAAATCTAGGACTTCTACTATATTTGGACAAAACGAGGCATCTATCTGCCAAATTTTGTCAAAAATAGTTAAATTTAATAATGTAGTAACCGTAATTTGTTATCAATTGGACTGGTTTTGATAAATGAACATTAATATGCTCCCGAAGTTTCATTGTAAAGTTATGCCTGTGCACACAATACATTTAATTGACTGTCAGCCATATGAATAGCTGGTCGAGTAGCGAATATACTGATGACTCATGGCTGTAGTAATGACCAGTCAACTGTCATGCTTTCATGCTGAGTTCATGAATGTAAGGCATATTACAAGTAGCAAGCATGTTAGAAATATGATATTAAAATAGCGTTTTGATTTCACGAAAAATAACAGGTTTAGTTCATTTATTTAAAATAATTCACCTTTCAAATAAAAAAACAAAATCAAAATCGGTCCATCCGTTTGGGAGCTACGATGCCACAGACAGACACACACACACACACACACACAAACACAGACACGTCAAACTTATAACACCCCGTCGTTTTTTCGTCGGGGGTTAAAAATAGGTCGACGTGCGTTTTTCTGTTACACGTAAAATAAGGCAGAATCCGCCTAGAGCTTAGACCATTGCCGTTCTTACGAACTTTTAGTATTCACTTTTGCAACCGCTCTATTGAATCACGCGAGAAAATGTATTGGATATTTTTCTTGGCATTTTCACCTGTGGAACCTCACTTGTTTAGGCGGGCCGATCCGCATCTTGAAATGCATTAAGGCTTATAATACACTTACGTACCTACTTAGTTGTTACCATATAAGTATTTCAGGGGCAATGCTCTAATGATTATGGTTAGCACACGGATTAGTGATTATTATACCCACACAACTACTGTCCACATTGTTGCTATAATCCTAATCTTGTTGTCACTTCTTACGAAACGGCATTAGTCTATTCTTGGTCGAGAGCTCACGGTAAGTAATTGATTACCTGTAACACAATGCATAGGTGAAGGTAAGTCAATTATAGAACAACCTGCCACAACGGTGCAGGTTTTATTTCTTAATTTACTGAACTGCGAAGAATGTTGACTGGCATTTGTTAAGGTTACGATACATTTAGGAAACCGTGCTATACTTTCGTCAATATCAATTCTATTTTAAGATCAATATAGATGATAACAAACTATATCCATTGTGCAGCTATTAAACGAAAATGAGTTGGTGCTTGGTACTGAGCTGACACTGAGGTACAGGATTAAAAAATCATTATCATTGTGTAATAGCTTTATCCGGTTTCAGGAGGCAAGGTTCGTCCGCAATATTTATTGCATTTCATTTTCTATATCTATAGCTAATAGGCTTGTCTTTGTTACATGACCACATGAATTATAACGACGTGTAGGATATACAGGATAGATATCTATTCAGTTTAGTATGTAACAGTGGTGAAAGTCCAGCAATCGATGTATTGCGAAGTGGTCCTACGGTACAGGTGGCCTGTCTCACATGAAACATGTACCTGTACCTATTTACATACGAGCATCTAGCCTAAGTTATATGTCCTAATCCCATTGCTATTGCTTGACATTTTGCTTGGACATTTTAGGCCAATTGTAAATAATTTTAATATTGTTATTTAATTTTGGAATTTCAGATGTGCTTTCAGGGATATATAGGGATGGAAATTACTAATGAGAAGAGTCTGATAGTGACGTACCTACCTATAGATAAAAAGATGTGCCGCGCTGACCCCGTACATAGCCGTAAGGTTAAGCTAGATTACATAACGTACTAATTTTAGCGCCACAAGCCACAAATATTAGTGTCAAAGAAATCAATGGCCTGACGGAAAGGACCGACATTTATGAGCACCACTAGCTAGCAAGCTGATCTAGATTTAATTGCCTGACGCTATACGTTGCGTCACGTCGACAAATTATAAGCAATTATTGGACAATAATAATTATATTTTACATACACAACTTGTTAGGATCGTAAACCAAACAAGTTTTCAACTGTAAAATATTCAATGATTTCTTTAATAGATGTAAGTTGTTTTTATTATTATTACATCAAAAGTAATTACAATATGTCTCAAGGCATAAACGGTGTTCTGTACGTCAACCATGAGTTCTATCGAATGGCTTTCGATAGGTTTTTTACGCATCGAAACGCTGTAATCTCATAGCAGATTTTAGTTCCTTGCGTAACCGCTAGAGGCGCTGCGAGGGTTTTCCATACAAATATTTTACGGAGTCGCTAGCGAGTCTAGTGAGAAAAACTCATGGTCGAGGCACTGAAATGTAATCACAAGTTACACTTTATGTAGTAAACTTACATGGGTCGTCTTAATGTTTGAACAAAGAGAATTTAATAATTCTGACTCAATATTTTGCAATTGCAATTTGTTTTGATGTGATTTTTATAGGACCACGTAACGATTCTTGGGAAAGGATTTACTTACTACTTAGGCTCGTTAAAGGGAAGCGGCTTTCAATGAGGTAAAAGTGGACAAATATAGGAGCTTTAGTATATTTTTTATTCTTATTAAATGGCAATGTTGCCTCCTATCTGAATGGATTTAAAACGAGGTGCGTACATATGAGGCAGTATAATCTGAATTGGAATTACACGTATTTGGCGATTTGTAATTTCATCCACCTTCTTTTCTCACCAGGTGTCGCAACTTGTGATTGTACAAGACGTTCAATTCAATTTTGAGAATTTAGAGCAATCTGGCCAGAAGTAATGAACAGTCCAATTAACACCCACAATGACACCTTAGAGACTTTCATAATTGGATTTATGTCTCGTTTGATTTAACGGATTGAGAATTAAGATTTATACTTTGAATTTTATAGAATTCATTCTGGGATTTTGGTAAAGGTGCGCGTGCGCTAGGCTCTTTACGAGATTCTGTTCGTATTTCGCAATATACTTGTACTAAATACCAATAAGAATTTACAAGTGTGCCGCATGCATAGATTATGAGTATGCATGCATATTTTATGTGATATGTAGGTAACAACATTTTATGATTCCATTATCATAATCCATAATCTCTATTAGCTAATGATTCATTAGGTTAAGGACATATCTGAATGCGGCCCAAGTTAGATAAATTTGTCAATTACTCCACGTAATTCCTCATACTCAATTCATCTTTCATTATTCATCATGATAATGTTGAAATGTAGATAAGCGTATAATTCTTTAAAAATTGGATCTTTTTCATACTCAAGATTTACGTGTAATATCTATACGTTACTGTATTCCAAAAAATCCTTCTAAACATGTTTTAGATTTGACTGTGTTGAATATGGTGCCCTCTAGTGAATATATTGCGACCAAAGCTAGCGGGCACCAAGCGTACAAATCGGACCAGTCAGTGGTTTGAAGTGAATGGGTAAATTTTACAAGGTGTTAAAAACTCACGATAGATGTAGCAGAGTTGACAATTTAGGATAGTAGTAGATTGATATTTAGAGATTTTTCTATAATTAATTATAATTTTTTTATCATTGTCATAACAAAATAAAAAAAAACCTTTCAAGTGTCGAGCTAGATTTAGATACCTGTATCTACTACAATGAACTATAGTACTCACTACATAAATTATCTGTGTTTTATAAATATAGTTTCATGGAATTGTTAGTGTATTAAACAACGATCAATTAAGTTTTTACATAGACTACTCAAAAGCCTTCGACAGTCTCAAACATGAATTCGTATGGCAAAGTCTTATGGAGCAGGGGGTCCAAAATGCTTACGTAGAAGATATTAGAAAGATTTACAGCGAGAGTAAGGCTAGCATCAAGTTGGAATCTCTAGAAGAGACCTTTCCAAATGACAGAGGAGTCAGGCAAGGTGATCCACTCTCACCAAAGCTTTTCTCAGCAGTACTAGAGCAAATGTTCAGGAAATTAGAATGGGATTATGTAGGACTAAACATAAACGGATCGCGACTGAACCATCTAAGATTCGCCGATGACCTGGTTATATTGGAAGAGAACCCTAGAGAATTGGAATCTATGATACAGTCCCTAGCGGATAGAAGTCGAGAAGTAGGTCTAGAAATGAACTGCAAGACAAAAATGATGACAAACTCAGTAGCTGTAGACATCATCATCAACGGACAAATACTCGAATATGTGAAGGAATATGTGTATCTGGGTCAAATCATATCACCAAGTGACCAAATGTCTAAGGAAGTTGATAAAATAATTGCTACAGGGTGGAAAAAATTTTAGACCTTGAAAGAAATTATGAAAAGCAAAGAATTCGGCATAAAGATCAAGAAAAAGACTTTCGACACCTCTATTCTCCCCTGCATATGGCTGCGAAACCTGGGCTTTGACGAAAAACCATAGGGACAAACTAGCAAAATGTCAGAGAGCTATGGCAAGAAGCATACTGGGGCTAAAGCTAAAAGACAAAGTCAGGAATATAGACATCAGGCGCAAAACCAAACTAACAGATATCCTATCACGTATCGACCAGCAAAAATGGAGATGGACTGGGCACTTGCTCCGTTGTAAACAGGAAAAATGGAGCAAACAATTGACTGTCTGGTACCCAAGAGATGGGCATAGGAGCCGAGGTCGCAAAGAAAGAAGATGGGAGGACGAATTAAAAATTACCTTAGGTCCCTTTTGGATACGAGTGGCGGCAGACAGGAAACAGTGGAAAGAGTTGGAGGAGGCTTATGCGGTAAGGCACACCGAACAAAGGGACATTGTGAAAAGTGACTTTTGTAGCATATAAAAACCCAATAATGTAAAAGTTCGGAATAAAAGGCTTTATTATTATTATTAATTTAGTTTTAATGTCAATGATTAATGTAAAGTTAACATTCGACAGTATTCACGAAATGTAATCGCATGTAATGTTTTTCTAGAAGTACAGTTCAAGTACTGTAAATAGCAAACAAAAAATAACAACAAGCCAATCTCAGGAATATCAAATCGCAATCAAACACGAATAGTAATGTTTTACTACATATCTCATTTACGTTTGCATACAGTGCTATCAACTATTTTAATTGACAAGGACCTTTGTCGATGTATACATCCGCCGACTAGCACATTGTTTCACTTATCAGATCAGATGACCCTATAAAATGCAGTTTGACGAGGCTAGACCCTTCAATCCACTGGCTTACTTTATTTACGTCTTGGAAACCAGCTCTACATTATGGATTTCGTTTATTTAAAGGCACGTAACAATATTTTAATTTATACTACGCCTGAAAAATTTGTGTGGTCACCATTTTGTTATTCAGACACTTGTTTTGTAATAAAAATTTTCTTCATGTGGACATTCTTTATTAGGCTTTCTGCTGTTTCTATCATCCAAACGGCTTTTATATTTAAAATGTTAAAAAATCATAGACGTTTATTTATCTATAATTTTTGTTGGTCACATTGTATTGTTATTATGTTGGTTATTTATGTATGAAACATTTAAATTTAAATGTTGTACATTCAAAGTCTACTGAAGTTTGAATGTTTATTATATTATCGGTTTTAGATGGTGTTATTGGTGAATGGTTGGTTGTTTGCGCATGGCTCGCCTGTCGCCATGTTGCAGCACGCCACATCCTCGCAGAGCATTGTGTTTCATCAGCTACAGGCGGCGCCGGTCGCTCCAATCACCAGTAATTTTTCCATTTGATCAATAACGGATATTACGCATTAAGAAGTATTGGTGTTATTGTTTTAAAATTATGTGCATCATTTCAGCTCCTGCCCCCACGGCCCCCAGCAGCAGTGCAACTCATGTAAGTTAACGATTTAATATGTTCTTGTTTGGTTTAATTTAATCTATCTACTCTTGGTAGTCTCTTTGCTACGTAAAATATAATAATTATTTATTACAAGTTGTATGTAAACGCAGAGCTCACGTATGTCACTATGTATAGTTTCGCCTCGATCTATTTATTGAATATTTTGTTTATTGAATATCAACAACTTTTATAATGAAACAGATTTACTAAGTAAATAATAAGTCAGAGGTGCTTTCCTCGGATTCGAACTCGAGACCTTTGACTTGGCAGTGCAGTGGTCATACTCTAGGCGATCACTGCTTACAAAACAAACTAGCATAAAATTCGGAGTAGGTAATCCCTCAGTTAATTTGTTTGATCCTTTCTCGACCTCTCGAAATAGCTACTCTCGAGTTCCAAAAAATCGACGTATCAATTTGTTGCTCTGTATAAATCAGTATTACTGTCAATTATTACATTACAGGCTAAGTATGAATACAAGTACGAGGTCTCCGATCACCAGACAGGAGACAGAAAGAGTCACTGGGAGAGCCGCGACGGAGACAAAGTGCGCGGTGTGTACACCTTGTACGAGCCGGACGGCGCGCTGCGGACCGTGGAGTACACCGCCGACGCCGTACACGGGTCAGTGGCGTACATACGTACCTTGTGTATTTTATATTCATTTAGTACAATAGTGATAGTCTTCATTGGATACTTGGTGATGTAGGTAGTATAATATTCTGGCTGTGGTTTGTACTATTACATAGTTATATTATGACAAGTTATTAATTTACTATGATCTCCTCTTTAAGCCCAAACCAAATAATTGAATATGTACTTTATTATTGCCTTTATAATTCTTGTTTGTCCTTAATGAAATCAATATTGTTGTGGTGTGGGATTTGTGAAATGCACCCGCGATACAAGAAAAGCCTTAAACAAAAACAAAATACAAAAGAAAAGCCTTAGTGAGGGCTAATAATGTACCAAATGAAACCTGAAAGCTTAAATTATCTTACAATTTCCAGCTTCAACGCGGTAGTGAGGAGGAACGAACCAAATAAACACTCACATCTCAGTGCTGGGTATAAACACGATGTACCTGCCCCCAGTGCACGCAACTCTTACGATGAACCAGGATTCAGCTCCGAAAGAGGACTGTTCTCAAGTCAAGCCAGCCCACCAAGACGTCCAGGGAAAACTGGTTCTTACAATCCAGGCGTAGAGTTCAGTGTTGTACATGGACATCCAGATAAGTCATATTGATTAAACAAATCGATTAGAAAGTAGGTTTAATATGAGGTGTTAAATGGCATTGTTTTATTTAGATGTAGGTGAACTGTTTGTAGTATACTAATTAGGACCTGTATAGGATACCTACATATTATTATCTCCCGGGTCATGATTAATGACTATCTGGGCTATATTTATGGCTTTATTATTATTATTTTGAATTTTGATGATTCATATGCAATGCAATACACGCTGTTTTGATATAGTTATAAAATTTTAAGCTAATGTAATCATTCCTATATTTGGTGTACATTTATATCTGCTTTAGGCATAAGTTTGTAATTATTTACTATAGCTATTAGGAACTTAGATAATAATTAATATCATTTTAGAGGTCTCAACGATAGGAAACTATTGCTATGACAGACAGATGAAGACTTAACTATATACTTGTCGGCTAGCGGCTCTGTATTTGTTTTATTAGTTACCCTCGTGAGTGTTCAAACTGTCACATGGGAAAGCCTGTTAAATTCATGTACATTGTTTATTAAATTCCTGTTGGAAAAATAATTAAAAACTATATTTTTGTACAAATTTTATTTTCGTCAGCGCTGGCGTTTTTTGCGAGAAATTTAGTAATAAATGATGAATACATTTAGTCGAAAAAGATAAGTTCGTATAAATGGAAGAGTCCAGTTTAATGATGACCATGATGATGATGATGATGGTGGGGGATGATGTGGTGGTGAGCCGTCTTGTGGTGAACATCAGCCCTGAATCTGTAACAGTAAAAATCTATTTTAATATATTGTGTTCAGTCAAAATTAAAGTATTTAATGTTTCAGGATTAAAATAATTTAATGTTAATTGACTACTTTTGATTTGTGAGCTACATTTGGCAGTCTATGAATAGGTTGTTCTTAATTTATGGAGCTATTCTGCCTCTAAAACCCCTTAGCCATAGGTTCCGGTTGTCATAATTATGACAAGTAGAGACTTAAGAGAGGTAGAGCACAGCCATTTATGGCTCAAATCTGGAGCAGCCCATCAAGGGAAGTACCTCCACCTTACAGAAAACTGTAGCCAAATAACACACTTTATTGTATGTTGTGTTCCTGCAGTGAGTAAGGTCGCCAGAGCTCCTTCTAAGGATGCGCTGCGCTGGCAGCAAGAGGAATATTCCCTCAAACTGTCGGCGCAGTGAATCCTCTATAAACCTCGAAGAGGTTTTTAGGGTCGGCAACGCGCGAGTAATACCCCTGGTGTTGCAAGTGTCCATAGGCTATGGTACCACTTACCATCAGGCGGGCCGTATGCTTGTTTGCCACCTAAGTGGTATATAAAAAAAAGTAGTAGTTTTATGGATGTATGTAAAACAAGACATACTGGGCCGAGCCCAAGCAAATTGGAATAGTACGTCTGAGCAGAATGGGACGATTCAGCCGCATCTGCTTAGACTGAAAGCTAAACCTAGCATAACGGGATAATGGCTAAGAGTATGGTCACAGGGGGATTCCACACGCTACGTACCCAAGGTGGTCATCAGCGGCGTAGTGCACAGTGCGCACGTTGCCGTCAGGTTCGACGAGCGAGTACGAGCCCGTCACGTGGTCGCCGTCGCGGTGCTCGTGCTGAGACTTGTGGTCGCCGGTGTGCTCGTCCTTTACGGAGTACTCGAACTTGTAAGACGGGTGGTGGTCTTTCTGGTGGATGGGAAAAAAAAGTTTGTATAGAATTTCGAGACACAAACGCAAGAGTTAGGATACTTCATGAATATCCAAGTTCTGCTTGATAAGAAGCACACTATGGTCGAGCTCGCACTTTAAGGGTCCGGAACCCTTGATGTCACAAACACACTCACTACAAGGTATAACAAACACTGTATATTGGGTTCCACACTTAACTTACTATCCACCTAGTGCGAAGAATCACAAAATCCTACTAAGTTTGCTTTTATTGACCGATTGAGGTCTTAAATACACGTTTACCCACCACGCAAGAGAATATTAATGATTCTTGGGTGTCCTACCAAAGCTCCTCGTAAATAGCTTACGTATACATCATCAACAACCAAGAAAGTCCACTGCTGAACAAAGGCTTCCCCCAAAGAACCACAAGAACCGATCAATCAAGATACCGCCTCAACGTACGCACAAACCTACATTGTAATAAAACCATAATAAAAATCTAAAACGCTAGAACCCCTCACATTTTGAGAGGACACCTGTGCCCAGTCAATAAATTGGGTTGATAAAAACGCGTGAAAGAAGGCATTATAAGTAGCAAGAAGAGGCAAGAAGACAGTTGGTGCTACTTACGTAATGAGGTTCATCGTGGTGTACATCATGGTGTACTTCATGATGTCTGTGATTTACATCGTGATGTCTATGATGACCATCGTCGTGACCATAGTGTTGAGGGTGGTGGACGCTGTGTTCGAGGTGGATGTCATGTCCGTGCTTGTAGCGGTCTACACGGGACTGTTGAGATACAGCTAGTGAATGCGCGTGCGCACTCACTGCCAGAAGACACAGGGCGGCCACCTGACAGAACGCAAAAGTACACAGTAAATACAAAACGAATATTCATATTATGTTAATTCAACTGTTTATGTATGTAAAAATGATTTATATAATTGTTGAATTCCGACATAGGAACTTAATTGTTATCATTTCAACACCTGTTTCATATTAATCAGTTTAATTATTTAATCAGTTGCATATATTAAACTATGTTATGATTTACTTTTTTAATAAACTTGTTGAAACTTTTTTCACTAAACGCGCAAAATATAATAGATTACTCACTTGTAAAAACATTTTCTTTGTATTTGCTTGTTAGCTGGACTTCAACTATATCGAAAATCGCGGAGACTGCACCTTATATTCAATTTGCTGTGTTTAGTTTGGGGGTGCGAATGTGCAATTAAATTTTAACGACATTAGGTTAAATCTTCACCAATTAATTGAAAAATAATAGATAATATGTGAAACTTAAGTTTCTTTTGCGGTTATCAAGGGCGTCATGAACCATTACACAGGCTGATTGTAAATCAATACCGCTCATGCAGGTAATTATTCAATAAGTACAGGTAATTAACACGCGATCACACATAATCAAGTTCAGGAAGGGCTTCACTAATACTAATTGATCATTTAAAGGATTGTTTTTCTAATCAACGCTTATAAAACAGCTCATTCCGTAATATGGTCTCTTTAGATGTTTCAACACTCAAGTGCGTTGTAGACGTGGTTTGTTTACCCAGGTTTACTCTATAATGGTCGTGGTGAATGTCACGAATCCCACGGCCGGCTTATAGGGCAAGGGGAGGCAAGTGCGGGTTTAGTCGGCACGAGTCCGAAGTACCCTACATGAAGCAGAGGATCCATGAGGACTTTCCACTCCCCAAGAAAAAAGTTTACAAGAGATAAAGAGGTTGACTGGTAGAGAATGCCATAAGGCATTAAGACCGCCTTTTGTACTACTTTGTACATTAAACTATACATAAATAAATAAATTCGATGAGAACTCTATAGAAGTTCCTTCCTTCTGAGTTTTTCTCTGGTAGCAAATCTTTATAGGTTTTTCTGGACTTAACGTATTCTAGATGTTATTTTCGCTATTAGAGATGGGTAACTATTCTGATCAATTTGCAAAGTTAAGCTACGCTGCCGCAATAAGTCTCTAGACGGGTGATTATATCTTCTCTTATCTTATCTTCTAGACCCTTCCTTGCCCCTGCGAACATTAAGCTGTTAGTGGTAGTAAGAAATCTAGTTCCTTGGGATATCGGTATTACGTAGAATTTGGGTTACGCTTCGTGTAAAATCTGAGATATTCAGTAACAGATATTTAGTTGAACTGCAAGCTAACTAAATACTAAGAAAAGGTTAGGAGTATGTCGACAGAATTTTTCAGGAAATATCGGTAAAAAAATTGTGAAGTTAAAGTTTATTGTACCCAATACTCTTGCAAGCAAAGCTATTTGATATTTTGTTTTACAATTCTCATTATTACACATACCTACAATGTTGGCTATATTTTATTAAAGTTAGTATTTAGCTTATTACGCACCAATCCAATGTTTGTGCAGTCGGCACTATACAGTGTTGTCCTGTCCTTACTGCCTCGATAGCCTAGTGTTCCTAAGCGCGACTGCTAAACAAAAAGTGTTGTAGGGTTTTTCTATGAAATTGTCAGTAGCAGCTCGGGGTTTGGATTTGTTGCCGATAAAGAGCAATAGATGATGATGATAAGAAATGATTTATTATTATTAATTATTATATTAGGGCAATAAAAATAGTCAAAGACGTAAAAGACTATGCATGATGTTCGAATCGAACCCCTCAAAATTTCACTAGAATGGAACTTTGCCGGGACAAAATATATTTTGGAACACGGATTTTTCAGCGAAGGATTCACCATGAAACATTCTTAAACGCCATACAAGGCCTGTGTATGGTACTAGTGCCTGAATCGATTTCATTTGACTGTAGTCTGATATTATGTTGTACGGGTTTTAAAACATGAAATTTGTCAGGTACATAGGTATACTTACGATGACGTAAGATTTTTCCAAGATACGATTTTCGGGTAATCCTAAAACAGGTGAAGATTATAGCTCACTTTCCACAGCGGGGTAATTATGCAGGTAACTCTTCCTAGAAGAATCTGTTGTATCTACTTGTTTCATCAACATTAGACCCCTAATCGATTAGCAACGGTATCAATATCAGCATTCTTATCAGCGTTCTATCTATATAGGTTTGAATATCAGCATAGGTTTACTAAACTGCCTCTTTGGTGTAACGCTTAAAGAGCCTCACCACGTTACTACTATTGCAACGACTGTCTAGGCTTCGGTTCCCGTCAGAGGTAAAAGAAAATAGACTCAAACACATTTAAGAAAAAAAAAAAACAATTTTTTTTACAGAAAAAATATTACTATGCAACAATAGTGTATGAACGAACAGTTTTTATTTCTTAACGTTTTTATCCATAAAATATAATATGTTCTACGGTGAATAAAACTTCGTGCCTGTGCAAGAAATGATTTATTGGTAGGTTATTCATTACAGTTCGATCAAAATGTTTATTCGCATACAGTAATTTACTACTATATTAAATACAAGTCAACATGTTATCAACTTGTAATTCCTAAAAGGTGTCAAAAATATTAATGCAATTGTACGTACAAAAAATATTTTATTTATTTATTTTTCGTTCCCTTACAGCTATAATTACAGGTTGCAATACCTAATACGACAGCAAGGTCTATTATAAAATGTATATATCAGTAATGACGATTTGCTCTCTGCCAGCTCTGTTGGTGCTCGCGGCCAACGTTATGGTAGGTGCGTCTCGCGTCGTGCTCATCTGCGTACCCGCTGTTTCTCGCACGCTCCGCCAAGCGACTCAAGCGCAGGTGCTCGAGCAAGCTGTCGAAGTCGGAGTACTCCTTATGTTCGTTAGTTCTGACGTTCTTTGGCAGGATTAGGATCTGACCGCCTGGGCTGCGTGTGTAGTCCCTACCGCCCGTCTTCAGGTACCTGTAGTCCAGAATCCAAGTAGGCTGGAAATAGTCGGGGGCGTACGCGTCAGCAATTACCCTATAATAATGTATTTTTTGTATTATTTAATACTGTTAGCATAGAGAAAAAATGGTCTAGTTTAAATATAACTTTCAGACTTAATAAATGCCTGAGTGATACATAATTATCTATAAGTTACACAAATATACATTGGTTAGTATTTTTCGTAATGTGTGATTACTAAGCTTATTAGTGAGAGTAGTAGATTTTTAGAGTTTATTAGTAAGAATGTAAGTAGATGCTTACTTATTCTGGCGTTCGATGTCTATATGTCCCTGTAAAATAAAGATAATAATAAAGCATAAGTATCTCACTATCCGCATCACAGTTAACAAAAACTGTTAAAAGGTATGTTTACAGAAATATACATTATTTAATATTGACTAAACATCACGACTTACAGGATTGTGCGGGTCTAGTGTTCGCAGAATGACGGGCCCGGAGTGTTCTTCTTCGTTGATGTCAATTCTCTGCGGTCCACGTCGGCCGTGGAGATGGTAATCGCGTTGTTCATCGTAGAGTTTGCGTTGGCGTTCTTCGCGTCTCCGGATCAGTTCCAATCCGTCCTCGAACCGATAGCCACGTTCATCGTCGTGCACGCGGATTGGCTGCGCGGACTCTGCAGGTTGAGCTTCCTCATTACCCGCCGCAATTGCCGCCACAATAGTTAGGAGTAGTAGCTGAAAAGATTAGATAAAATTGCTTAAGTAAGATGTAAAGGACGAAGTCTGGCCATATTATATGACATGACATTGACATCCCCTGGTCTGCTCTGGGCAGTTGTTTTCTTAAGAAATTAAAAGAGAATTTAAGATAGTACAGCTATCTTAAATTCTCTTTAGTTCTAGTTCAGTATGGTGGATCTTTCTTTAGAAAGGTTTACAACACAATAAAATTGTCAGGGTTGCCTTGTCTTGATTTGAAGAACAGCTACCGCGGCAGGCAAAGATTTGTAACTGTAAGGATTTATAGTTTATATGTTGTGTAAGTATCTAAATTATAGCAACCGGAATGTCTGTAATTTGTATACCGCTACGTTTCCTGTAAGCTGCAAGGCTATCCTAAATAGGCAACGCCCAGTAACAGCATGGTAGCAACAGATTTCAGTCACGGTTTAGTTTATAACCATTAGCAGTTATAAGTCTAATGATATCTCAATTAGATTGCCTGCCGTAACTCAGTGCGGTCCTCTGCGTATTATTAATTATCGGAAAAAACAATCGCGAAAAATAGCGTGTGAAATAGCACTAGCACCGCACTAGGTCAGCGTGCTGGATTATACAGCTACAGCTTTCCCTCTTTCTTTTCAAGAGTTGTTGATGATTGTATCACTACAGCTGAGTCACCACGCCCTCAGTTTATTTATTTTTCTCTGGAAGACTTGCTTCGTATACAAAAGATAGGGGATCAACACTCACGTAAAGCATGATGTACGGCCACTAACGAAACGTTCAAGAATCTGGCAGCACACATAAATACTGATACATAATCGATATAATTACTACTTATGTATTCTGAACTCGCCGGATTCAGCAGCAATTGTTTTGTATCCTGACAATTTAGAGGTAATTTGAATTTTTCTAGGGTTACTCGGTCCATCGTGTCTGCAATTTTATGAACTTTAAAGTAATTTGCCATGAATGAAAAATATGCCATCCAAAACAACCAACGCACCTGTATTCTCCAAAGATTTAGGCAAAGGTACACCCATGTAAGTAATTAGTTCTTGTACCGGTTAATGGTCTGTTGCCATTAACGCGGCACAAATGTATACTCCAAAATGCTATGGTCGACCTAGTAATCGAACACAGGACTTGGTGATCTGTGGAATACTCATCGTCACCGCTCATACAAACGAATTAGTTTTGATAAAAATCCCTCGCAGATTCGTTTGCTACGTATGTTTCGTGTGTGTGCATTCTGAGGAGGTAGAACTAGATGGACATAATCTATACTTACCGCAATTTACACTTACAATTCTACACAATTCTAGCAGAATCAAAACAAGTTGTACCTTGTACCTATATACATTTTAATTCAAGCAGCTACAGGTCACATACTGTGTACAGTCACGAGAATAAATAGGTAGGTATACACTAGGCAAAAGCGATTTTCTCCAAAAGTACTGATAGATATTTTGTGGCATCACATCACGGACATTGTATTTACGAACAATGACACTGGTGTTATCTCAAAGTTGCAATCGTGCATTAATGAAAAAATCGCTTTAGCACTTTTCTAAGTGTTATATACCTTTGCTCGTGACTGTGTACTGTACAGGTCGTAATGAATGCTTGGCCGCTTTACACTTGACTTGCTTTGTAGCGAACGTGGGTGTGTGTGATTGGTCAATATATATATAATTATTTATTTATTATCTTGTATCGTAGTGATAAATATAGGCAAAACATACAATTGAAAGTTTGTAGTTTGAGTAAAAACTTTGTGTAAAAACTGAACACATTGACATTATTACAAGTTAAATTTTTACCTGTCCATTTTTAAATATTTATGACTACGAACGCCATTATTATTCCCACGGAATTGGGAAAAAAAAACCCAATTCCGTGGTAATTTCCCAAAATCTCGTTATAAATTGTAGCCTCGTTATATATAATTATGTTATTCTGATACATAATATTGTAAAGTTTCATCAAAATCCGTTGATTAGTTTTTGCGTGAAACATTAAAAACATCCATTCATCCATCCTCACAAGGTTTCACATTTATAATATTAGTAGGATGGAAGGTCTAACGTCTCTTTTTTTATGTATATTTAGCATCAATGTTTGTTATAAGGTCGATTTTTGGTTAGCGTCTCCAGGGTATTTTTGGCGATCTAATGTAGTGGCTAGGACACCATTAATATACATAATATAATATAGTTCATCAGACAGCCATAGTCAATTATCGTTGTCGCATTTCTGGTTTCACTCGACATACGAAATTCTCACTTGGTATACGAATTGTGAGTTTTATTCATTCTGATTATCTATTGCCGTTGTGGTGCTACAATGTCCATAAGAAAACTTTTGGGACTAATGGTAAATTTGGGATGGCACAACAGAGGAGAGACTTTGCTAATAACTCCCTTTGTTTATGTAGGTAAGTCTGTCATCAAGCTATTACAAAGGGTACGCCAGAACGGCAGAACTGAGTTGGTAAGTTGATGGAAAGACCCAGAGTGGTCGGTAAAATATGACTGTTAGTGATAAGACTGCGTATTGTACCATTGTATTTATACTAATAATAAAATTATAAAGAGGAAATATTTGTTTCTATGTTTGCATTAAATAGGCTCCGAACTACTAGACTGATTTGCAAAATCATTTTACCATTAGAATCTTTACCGAGTAACTTTGGCTATAATTGATAAGAAATACGCAGACTACGCGGGTGAAGCCGTTGGCGGAAAGCTAGTGATTTATAATTTCTTTGCATTTGTTTTTATCCTTAAGTCCTAGTAAAGTTAATTTCATATTCCAGAACCATAATATATAATAATATAATTCTTTATTCACATATTATTTCGACATTACAATTAGAATTCCCTGACTCCTACGCTAGTAAAAACTGTGTTGCAGGAGAAAGTGTCCTCCCCCTTTTTTAGATTCACATTTTATTTTATGTCAGGGTTAAGGTTACATTATAAATATTAAAGTAATAAAATTAAAGAATAAAAAAGTAATCGTAAAAAAATAACATGAATTAACAAAATCATTTAACTAAATTAACTAAATTATAAGTACCTACCTAATTATAAGTAACTGCGCGTTCGTGTGCGGAACGTGCTTCCCTGCGGTACACCAAAATTACACATTGCATTGTCGCTTTCAATGCCAGCCACACGTACACTTTGTGTACTACCAGATAGGTAGTCTTTAAACCACTTCAGAGCCACTCCCCTTATACCAACGCTCTCAAGTCTTGTTAATAGAATCGGAATAGATATTGTATCAAAAGCTTTTTGGAGATCCAAAAATACTCCCAGGCACTTATTATCCAGTTGTGTAACTATATTTGATACCAAACCTAGAAATTGAATCGAATAGAATCGACTCGCCCTTTACGTCTAAATAATAAAATTATCATCGATATGGGCTAATCTCGCATTGTCTAGGCTTTTCATACAATGAGAGGTCAGCTTTTAGTGGCAATGTTAGACATGATCTGCAGTAACTGATGTGTGTGTCGCTACTTGACATTGACCACACATTTTTCAATGGCGTTCGTGTTATTACTAGCGTATTTTCTTACAGCAAGAACAGAACAAAACTCGTTCGACGACTAAACCAATATCATTGATAGCACCTGCGTTATTCGGTCATATACAAACTTGCCCTTGATAGGTGGTGCATAGCATGCTATTTGGTAATTACTGTTTGTGTACTGTGTATCAAAATTTATGCATTTTGATTACGCATCAACAATCGCATGAGAGACTGGTACAATGAAATGAAATACAGTAGTGGACTAGGAAAACTAAAGGTTTACTAAATGAAATAACACGAAAATGAGCGCTCAATGCCTTTATATTATTATAAGGCTTGCATTTGCATAACTATGTCACAAATAAAAAATTACAAACAATTATTTAGAACAACTATTTAACAGAATATCATTTTAACATTGCCGCAGTTCAGTCTTTGTGTACAAGGAACAATCTAAATTAAATTAATGACGAGTGTTGATTCCACGCTGTCCTCGGTAATGTCTGTAGAAACGAGGGTTGACGCGTGTGGCGTGGCCTTTGTAAGGAGTTATGTGGGATGGGTACCCACGACGCTCATCGAACTTGCGACGCTCCTCCCACAGGAGACTTTCTTCACGGTCGCGGCCTTCGTCATTACGCCAACGACCCTCATCTTTTTTCTTGTTATCACGGCGACCAAAACTGCCCATATTCCCGAAAACAGTCAAGCTATCGATGTCATATTTACGGCCTTCATCGCGACGTTCTTCTTCGCCTTTTCGGTATACATCATGACCGTAGTTTTCTTCACGACCGCGGCCTCCATAGCGTTCTTCATCGCGGTAGTTTTTGTAGCCATAGCGGCCACCTTTGTAGCTGTCAAGGTTCCATTTAGGAACATAGCCCAATTTTACTATTCCTCCTTCTCCGCTGCGGCTCTCTTCAGCACCGCGTCCTTCCTCGCCACCTTCCTCTTCGCCAGCATTCTCTTCGTTACCACCTTCGTTTTCTTCCTGTCTCTCCTCTTCAGCTTGACCCTCTCCACTGCTTTCTTCTTCGCCACCCTCTTCTTCTTTTTTACCTTCTTCCTTCTTTTTACCGTAATGTTCATATATGTGATGATGACCATCCGAGTAGTGGACGATAGCGTTAAAACTAGAAAAAACAATATTTAAGCGGTATTATTACCTATTAGCATAAATCCTGCACTGTAGGACTTGTGACAGATTTGTTTGATAACAAAATCCGTATCTATCGATACACATAAAGCATTTGTCAGTTTTACTGCTGTTCCAAATATGAGAAGCTGATGAAGATGAAGATTTTTTTTAAACGGATGGATGTGTTAAAGAAGATGGATCAAAGGAAAAGGGATGAATAACTGAGGACGTGACGGCTAGCAGACCACAAGGGCAGGAAGATGATGATGATGATGATGAATATCGTTTTAATGTTATAACTATAAAATTAAAAATCTAAATTAAATTAGTGAACTGACCCGCTGTGTTTGTCCGCGTTATACGTGACGGTGCGCTTGCGACCGTCGGGTTCTATCAGCCAATACTCGCCCTTTACGTCATCTCCCTCTCTTGACTCCTTCTGACCTTTCTTGTCGTGCGTATGGGGATCGTGCACACTGTATGAGAACTCGTATGATGGATACGACCACGCCTAAAAAAACAAGTAAATATTAGTCTAGCTAGACTTCAGTCACGGTAGCCGTGCAAAATGTTGACATGTAGCTTTATTTGGTTATAATGCAAATTGGGATTGGTTAAAATAAGGCTACGTTAAAAATAATCTAATTTACGGAATAGGGAATTCAGAATAAATCACAGATAAAAAACGTTTGCCCGTATTGGACCAACTCACGTATTCTTCATGATGCTCGGGCTCCTTGGGACCAATATGTGCTAATTCACCGTGATGCCCATGTTGTTCCTTGTGTTCTATTTTAATGCGTTGCTCTGAGACCGCATGGTGTCCATCGCCAAGCACACACAGTGCAAAACTCAGAAATAATATTGTCTAAAATGATGAAAATAATAAGTGATAATCAAGCAGATTTATGAAAAATTGTAGACGATATTATCGTCCCACTGCTGCTACAGGTGGTTAAAGTTGAATGTTGTAATTAATCATTTTACCAAAATCACAAGATTATCGAATATTATTGATTTATTCGATCTTTGGATTGGATATTAGGATAATGCGATGAGTAATATGGGTTAGCCTTCGACCTTTGCAATGCGTTTCTAATATCCACGCAATTATAGCAACATGGAAACTGCCTACTATAATTGCTGATTAGTATTATTCTGCAGAAAATTTTACATCATAAAAAAATATGTTGACTTTGGATAACACTTTAAGATATCTACTATTGTAATTTAAGGTCAAGTAAGGGAATTATGTACTAGGAATAACCCAATACAATTGAAATTTTTAAAGACATTTTTGAATAAGGAAAAAGATTGTGAAAATTTTGCCAAAAAATCTGAAAAAATTAAGAAAACCAGGATCAAAAAATTTTAACACTTTTCTACTTACCTTCTGAATCATCGTGAACGTTCAGTAAATCCCTATACTGAATTGATATCTTTCGTGATCTCGTCAAGTATTTATACACATATCGTTTTGATTTTAAATATCTGTATCCTGTAATACAATACACTTAATAGCAATTAAATATGATTTTTTTGCAGATTTTCTCGACTTATGGATGGGCGTGTACTAATCAATGTTACAAAGAGGAAATTAGATTTTCTTAAAACTCCAAGTGCAAATTGTAGTGCGTGTCTTCGATATTATATTACTTTATAATTTAACCTTGTGTATAAAATTTAATAAAAGGAAAAACATAGTCAAGTTATGAAGAGAATAGTTTGTTAACTTATGTACTTATCTACCTATTCTTGTTCGGTTTGTCATTGGGCAATTATTTACTTACGATCGATTTTGATTTATCTTTAATCAACAACGTAACGTTAAATCTTTTATTGATTCACCTTAACGATGATGAATCTTTAGGGTCTCGTATTTAATCCGTGGTTTAAATCAAAACTTTAAATTAAACCTTGTAGGTATGTATTTTAAGTTTTAAGTGTTATTATAAAACTCGATAGGACTTGGGGTACATCCTTTTTAAGAAGTGCCAATCCTCAATAGGCCAGCGTGGCTGATTATCCCTTATCCTGCCCCCTATGCTTTCCCCTTTCACTCGAAGAGACATATTCTCTGCAATAGCACTGCAATGAGTATTATTATTATTTTATATAATTACTTTTATAATACAACTAGCTTTTGCCCGCGGCTTCGCTTACGTGGATGTAGAAACGAAATTGATCCCATTGATAAAAAACTTGTATTTTGAAGTAGTGTTTTAGAGGTTTGTAAAAAGGGCCTCGTGACTAAGTTATAACGGCGCTAAGCTCAATGAATATTGTGGGTTCGATTCCGGTCGACAATTAGTCTGGGTACTGAGGTACTCTATAAAGTACTGAGGTGATGCTGTTTGTGAAAATATGTCCAAAAGAAAACGGAAGCTTCAGTTAGTCGTAATAACTCGTAATTCTAACCAAACTTTACAACTATTGTTTAATTTAAGTCTATACCACTTTAAACGTTTATGACTAATCAACAATCACGATTTCTGCGCATATGACAACTTAATTAAAGAACCAACAATAATGATCCCTTATATCAATAGGAATACATACTACAGAGAGGTCAAGCTCTATCTCAGCATCTACGCAACCGAGTGGAATGAGATATACCTCATTTTTTTAGTTGAACGATGGACTTTTAAACAGAAAATCAAAAATCAAAAACCAACAATGATGATCTCTTCTTTCTATGGGCTTGCATACAACAGAGAGGTCAAGCTCTATCTAAGGATCTGTACGAATGATTGAAAAAAGCTTTACATCAGTTTTTAAGTTGGAAATTATGCATTACAACAGTTAACACAAAATCAAATCTATTCAGTAGTTTTAGCGCCAACCCCTAACAAACAGACAAACAGACAAGAATTCTAAAAATCACATTTTTGGGTTCGCGATCGTTTATATACTCTAACCCAATTGTTTTTTTTTAAATATCTTCAATGTACAGAAATGACTTTTTTACAATTTTATAATAGTATAGATACAGAGGTTTCCTTTGGCGCCTACACATAAAGTGACAGCAACCTGTCCTTATGTAAAAAGCTATTACGATACTACATTGTTGTTCTATACATCACATCATATAAGTATCATCATCATCATTGGGTGCCGTCTACATAATGAAGTTTGGAGGTCAGTAGCCAAATTTCTTGCGAGCACACGCTGCCTTTTTATGTTCCTGGTAACCAGTTGATAGTTCAGTCCGTGAATGTTTTATTCTTTCATTTTATGACACGATGTTCTGTTTCTTTTCTAGTTTTATTAGTATTGCGTTTCTTCAACATCCTAGAAAAATATAATCATGTTTCTAGCTATTAATTTTTTGAGATAGGGTATAGGCATATGAAACAATTCGCGGTCACCCGTGAAAAAACAAATTCATGAATAAATTAGCGCTAATCAATTTAATTTGTGAACAGAAGTAGTATTTTACAGATATCAGTATAACAGGCGTGGAGTCAGTCTTGTTTGGGCAGCAGTTGGGTCTGGTCGACAGCATGACGTCACGTTTAAATGTGGTGGGAGAGATGAACATGATGATGAGGCGAAGAGTGATGGACGATGGCGTTGAAACTGTCAACAAGAAAATACATAGGTATAATGAAATATATTGCATAATAAGTTATTACGAGCAGCACATAAAATATAATTCACCTTATTGTTTAAGAATTAATCTGAAAAAATCTTAAAATTGTTTAAGAAGAAAAACAGGTTTACTAGCTGTTTCTTTTTGGGAATTTTTCAGTTCTATCTAAGTAAATATAGTAAAAGCACTCACGAGCTTATGAAGCTCTGGGAAGAAACCAAATACTGAACAAAAGCACAAAGTATTATCGGTAGTGACACTGGCTTCGCACTTTGCAAAATAAAAAAGACACGTACCGACTAAAACCCGCATTTAGTTATTTATTTATTTTAATTCTGTATGCACAAATAGTACAGAGGCGGACGTAATGCCAAAGGCATTTTGGCATTAAGTCCGCCGCAAGGCATTTTCTACCAGTCAACCTTAGGTTGATGCAGAGACAAAATTTTTTACTTCCCTTGCCCTATAGTCATGGTGGCAAATTTTACGTAGTCTACGCTACGTAAAATTCGCCGCAACCATGATAGATCATTAAGATACCTGCATGCCTGACAGATTTACTCAACGGCTGTTATAGTATTTAATTTGCTTTGTTTTGTAGATTTTAATAAATTTAGTTTATTTTAGTTACTGTAATTGGTGGATTTGTAGTAATTAATTAAATAAATAAATAAATAAATAGTCTGTATCTCCATCCTAGCCTAAAAGTGGGATAATGATCATAAAAACTCGATGATCTTACCCGGTGTGGTCATCGGCCTTGTACTCGACCTTCCTGTACCTGCCGTCAGGCTCGACGAGCTCGTAGCCGCCCTTCACGATGTCGCCGTGACGAAGCTCGTGCTGGGACTTCACGTCACCAGTGTGATGGTCGTGCACGGAATACGCGAATTTGTACTCAGGGAACGCCTGTGGAGGAGACATTATGACACCATTTCTAATATGTCAAAAAAAACTGGGGAACATCGAAACAATTGCGGTATTGTCTTGGTAACCCGGTATTCTATTCAATTTCTACTGCGTGACGCTTGAAGTGCCTAAATAATAATGGTGTATCTTTTTGTATTTTTAAGCATTTTCCATGCTAAGATTACTGAAGGAAAAAATCGGCTGGCGGGCAGGATTCGAACCTGCGTCTTCTGGTTCGGTACCCACCCAGGTAGACCCGGTATCAGACCCAGAATCAGATCTGGGTCTGCCGCGACATCTTTTAATGTCCTGGGGCATTGAAAAAAAAAATTGTGTTGTGCGTTCCAACTGAACATCGTAAGAGGTTGTGACACGATAAAATACATACATTTCAGGCGCGGTAGTGGTAAGTACATGCAGTCATGCCTGTCTTGTGCCATGCGTGTTAGTCAGAAATTCCAATAAATATTTATTTCCTCGTGGAACTAATGAGCAGACACAATACAATATTCATTGTTATCGACATGTAAGAGGCTTACTACGAATTGAGTTTCTTCTCAGTCTTTGGAGCTTAATTTTAAACAAAGTAAAATCTAGATAGGGTCACTAGGTATTAATATCAGCTTATAAAACCTAACAAAGGATCACTAAAAAAAGGTTCACGATTATAGTGACACAGTGCCATAAAAAGCTTTTACATCCGTATTCAAATTGAAATAAGATACAAAATACTTATTTGTCCATAAAAACTGATCTATGTAGGCAGGAAGTGGACAGTGTAATGTAACCGCAAACCTTTCGCTTGCTGCACGGAATATTGTACCGTGCAATTACTCCTCGGGGAATTTGTTGAATAATTTATGTTTGACTAATATTAGCAACAAATATCCGTTTATTTTCACGCTAATTTTAAATGGCAGATTGTAATGACTAATGATTTGTGAATGTACTTGTAGTGTTTATTATATTTAATTGCAGAGAAAACATTTGTAATGCAATGTGTGAGCATTGCATTACAAAAGTACGTACGAAACTCACATACGAAATATACCAGGGCACAAATACAAACTCCAGGGAATACAGGGAATTTTATAGAAAATCCCAATAACACTGCTCGATCTGGAAATAGAACCCAGGACCTCGAGCGTAGGAGTGGCTCGTGCTAAACAATAGGATTAAAGATTAACATACCATCACGCCTGCATTCTCTGAAGGGTTAAGGGAATGTTCCTTTTGCAGCGCATCCTTAGAAAGAGCTCTGGCAACCTTACTCACTGCAGGAACACAACACACAATGAAGTGTATACTTACATAATGGTCATGTTGCGGTATGTGGTGGATGGGTATTTGTACGGGCACGTGGTGAAGCAGCGGCACTTGGTGGTGGACGGGGATGATTGGCTGGTGGATAGGAATGGGGTGGTGAGGTCCGTCGTGCTTCTGCAGCTCCTGGTGGGAGATGGCCGGCGGGTGATGGTGGTGGTGGTGGTGGAACGGAAAGATGGCCTGGCAGGCAGACACCAGCGCGAACAAAGTCAACACCTGGAAACACACAAAATAATGGAAGTAAAATACATAATTAATATGATAATATTACAATCATGGTAAAAAAAATATAATACGCGTAGTCCGCGTAGTAGTTAGTAGAAGTATAATGTGTAGTCCGCGGTTTCACTCCCATTTCAAATTATTTGTAATTTTTTCTCCCGTTTTTGTAACATTTTTCATTACTACTCCGCTCCTATTAGTCGTAGCGTGATGATATATAGCCTATAGCCTTGCACGAAAAATGGGCTGTCCAACACAGAGATTTTTCCAAATCGGTCCAGTAGTTTTGGAGCCTTTTCAATACAAACAATCAAATCTTTCCTCTTTATAATATTAGTATAGATTTAACGCCGATTTTCTGAAGATGTTTTCTCAATTCTTAATATAATCAAAATCTATTCAGCGCCGCTAGGCGTGAAAAGGTTATAGACAAGCAGATAAACGTGCAGATTTTGGGCCTGTTTCACCACCGCTAACCACCGAATAAATAAAAAATAGAACAAATGTTATTTTAACGGGAACTTTATCAGGAGGTGGCGAATCAGGCCCTTACTTTCGCATTTATGAAAGACTTATTTATCTTTAGGTTTACAAAACGTAAAAGTTTCATTTCAATAAACCGACCACAGAGTTTGAGAAAAACAAGAAATGATGTTTTTTATAGTATTTGTATTATCTGTTAAAATTTGCCCCTAACGCTTGTTAGATTGGAATTGAAGCATCATTGTGTAATTTTTTAAACTTTTTGTTACTTGTTCTAGTGACCAAAATAATACAAATACTTTATTATAAAGTTATGGGACGCTAATTAAAAATAATGGTAGGCATTATATAAATCTAAAAAAATGCAAAGCCAAAAGAAGCGACATTAGACTTTGTTATATAAGTAGGATAGTTACTACAACAATAAACTTTAATAAAGAAAATTATGAAATAGAAAATTCCAGTTGTAGTTATTTTTAATCGCACACATTTTTAATATTACTTTAGAAAAAAAAACACTTCAGAAATAATAATCGATTCAAATCCGAGGACCAGTTTGATAATACTAATACTTATAACTACACTAAAATTGTAATTAAGACTTACTTTGGACATCATTTTAAATTGAACACGAGTAAATATATGTTAATATGTGCTCGATATGAAAACTTAAAGACAATACTGCCACTAGCTTTGCTTCATTAGTTTATATAGAGTTCTTAATTGTGGGAATTATTAGAGCAAAAATCCATTGATCAATTTCTCAGGGTTTGCTAACAGCCCTATCGTAATTGTGGAAGTATGCGCGTGAGTACATAATATATCGTCCGAAGCCGTCCAATATAACGGATGTTGACGGAAACATATAGCACTTTGCCAAAATTATTGCCGTAAAAAGGCACGTGTTATGCGCATGTGCAATACCAATTAATTTTACAAATCTGAAACATTTTGTTTGTTTATTAAAAATTTTACTTCCCATAAAACATGTTCCTAGTATGTTATAATGATAGGGAAAAGTATCTTCACAAAAAGCGGCCGAAATTGCGGGTATAATTCTGTACCTTCAGCAGAGTCCGTTGATTTTTTTATTGATGGAAAAATAAACCAAATAAAATCAAAATATGTGCTTACGATTTACACAGTATTTATGCTATGATATGTATGAAAGATCATTAGTATGTATATCAGATGTGTATATAAACAAACAATATTTGTTTTTAATACTTTCATTTCCGCAAATATACGCAGTAGGTAGGTATTAAATGGTATACCTATCACAAGAATTCAAGTTGCATGGTATTTGTTAATACAGTAATTAACGCATTCTTGAACCATTGGTTTCGTATTAACAGTATGTTATTAAGTAGTAAGTATGTTAAAGCGACGTTTTCAGTTACGTTATAATATAATGTATAAGGTAATCGTATTTAATAAAATCCATAAATGGAGCGTACTTTCTGGTTGGAAGGATCAGCTTTTTGATGCAGCCAGCTAGAAGATAGCTGTAGGCACTTGGCGATTGGCAGCTGCGCTAGAGTTTGCTTGTGAGAATTTATATTTATAAACGCGCTCACGAGACCGGTTTATAACCTGTAAAAATCTAGATTAAAAAGTACAGTACAGTCACCACTGTACTTTAGCTTTATTATGTTCTAACATAACAGATCTAAAGCTTTAGGCAGAAGTGTACTAATGTACACCTAGAGTTCACCGGTATGTAGTAGTACTGTCGTATATCCCATGTAAGGGCTCCTAGCTAAGTTCCTACTGAGACTTTTATGGAAAAACTCAATAATACTTTGCTCGACCTAGGATTCGAACTCAGGACCTCGGGCGTAGCAGTAGCGCTAACGAGGTAGTTATATAATGTCCTATGTATATTACATATTTGAATACAATTTGTTCCTATTCCTTTTTCGATCAATGTTAGATTGCCTTGTTGCCATTGATTGCCATTTGTCTAAGCCCCATAAGTATTAAAATTATGCAATTTTCCTTTGTGAAAGTTGAATAATAATGCAATTATATTATTATAATGCAAACTAGCGTTTATATTTTCCAAATAAAAAGTGCTAACACGGGACGACCCACCCGCCGGCGCCGCGTGTAAAGTGTTACTCAAGACGATTTGTCATTATATTGCGTGCACACGTGAGAATCAAGTACCCCGTGAAAGAAACGCGACAATGAGACACATAAAAATACTACATGTTTAGCTTATGTTACCGCGATACGGAATTGGGAAATAGCTGCAATTATACAATGTAGCCATGAATTCGTATTTATTTCTCCCACCTAAGATGACTCTCTGACCGTTTATCCTATTTCTATAAACTATCCTATGTTTTATGTAAATACGTAAGAAGAGTAGCGGGATTTATTTGGTTTTAACATCCCGCGCATTGAGCTAAAAGAAATGGTTTTGAGAAAAATATAGATATTTTGCCATTACCTACTAGAATCTTTTCGCCACAAATTACACTGAACATTTCTTAGTAACAATAACTACAGCTAACTGTACAAATACAATAACAAACAAATTCATATTCAATCTTATAATAGAATAGTTTTAATAGTAATCATAACCGACCATAGTAAATCAAGTTCATGAATGGCGACTGTGAGTTTCGATCGTTTTATTGATGCAATTAAGTTTATACGGGGGTAATTTTTATGTTCTACAATTATTGGTTACTCTAACTGACAATATTAACCTTATTCCTTGTCAAGCAAGCAATAATGACATAAACATGGTAAACATTGTTACTAGTACCCATAGTACAAGTTCTGCTTAGTTTGGGACTAGATGGTGCTGTTGTAAAATGTCCCAAATGTTTACATATATGCGGGGAAAATTTTCCTAAAATTATGTATCAATCCTAAAGTTTGTTTTAAAGTTGAGAACTTCATAATAGTCTGACAGATTAATTTATTCACTACTTACTACTAGCTAACAGCTCAATTATAATTTAATTAAAGTTACTTATAAAAAATACTTTACCTTTTATAAAATTGATCAGGTATCTTTAGTTACTACAATGTAAGCTACATATAACATATTAAATAGAAAGACACAATAGAAATAATTTACGAGTATTTATTGTGATATAAACTAAGTGTACTTGCAATTCAAACAAAAAAAGACACCAGACCACCTTGTGCCTAATTTAATTTTCTTACTGTGATAGCGTATTAAATTACTGTATAATGTTGATAATAATATGCTTAGCATAGCTATTTAAGTGAAATGAGTGTCCATGTTTATGGTTTTGTTTTGTCGAGCTCCGTTATTACTCAGCGCAAACGAGCCGTGTTACGCAATACGAACAAAGCCACACTAGTACTTATAACACTGTTACACTTAAATTATTTTCAGGTCAATGTCTAACGAGGAGGTGGACGGTCCGTCGCCACCACCGCCTGTTTGCGACACATAAACAAGTGAAATATTATCGCTATCTTTATTAAAATCTATCTTGTGCCAGTATTGCACGGCCGTGGTTAACTTTCCCCAATTCTAATCCACTCTATGATTGTTTATGTCAGCTGTTTGTGTGTCACAAGCTTGATTAGGTACTTATTAGCTTACCTAGTGCCATATATCAATAATTTACCAATGAAATATTCGGTGTTTATTCTTACGTCAGACCGACATGAGCCGAAATTAGATTTAGCATATCCTCTTTTCTTTAGTTTAGACGGCGAAAACCGATATATCTTTTTTTATTGTCAAACCGGATATTGCGAGAATTGTCAGTTGCAGAGATAGTGAATAGGTACTAAGAATTTTTGACATTTGAGTTCCGGCAGCGTCAATTAACTACAATGCGCGATTTAAAGGTCTTTAGTCATTCATTAACCCAAATTAGAATATTGAGCTCAATAAATTGTAAAACTTATAGTTTGAAATTAAGAAAGGCACCATCTTCTTTTTCAGGAATGTTATGAAACGGCAGGGTATGTCGGATTCGCTTGCTTTCCTTCCCCGGGATTCGTGATCAAATTCCCCATGGCCCAAATATGGTACACATGCCTACCTTACCTATATATACCTACCTACCTTATATTTGAAGGTATATATGAACCTTCGAATATAAGGTAGGCTTAACCTTTTGGGAAAATCTTTTCTTAGTTGCCCATGAGATCTTGTTCTCAAACATATGCCTATTTTATGTAGGTAGCGATGTAGAAATAAAGCAATTACATCAGCTATATAGTAGTTATACACAGCGCGTAAAATCATAATTGTTGGTAATTTCTCGGCGTATGTACTTACGACTATACGAGTACAAATGGCGTGGGAATATATTGTCCAAATACATCGAATGCCCAGGTAATTTTCTAGGTATTGGAATTATAGTCGTACTATCTGAAAAATTGGGCCTAGTATTTGTTGAAAAGTAACATAACTTGGCGTAAAATAATATATTTCAAGTTCAGTGAACTTCTACGACAGCAGGCTACCGACCAAAAATCGAATACTAATTCTAAGAGTCTGTTTAGTTAGACACAGTTTTTTTTAATTATTATATAAAAGCCTAGGATGATGACGGTATACCTAATATTTTGAAGACAGCATGGAGTTAGGGTGAATTTGAAAGAAGCGAATCGAGTTACTGACATTCTATGGATAGACTGGGTTGGATTTTTAAGCTCTTGATGCGAAATATGTGACGTGTGCAGATATAATTAAGCAATTTATGTCCTTTATCTCTGTATCTTGTCTCTAACCCAAAGAAACGAAATCTTTTACTACCTGCTGTAAAAATATATCGATAGCCGGTAGTCTTAAGACCGGAACGCATGTGATCGGCTAGTTCGGGCTTTAAAATTTATTTTACAAACGGAACCAGAATGTGGTCTCTTTTACCACAATTCTCTTTCGGAATACTTAGTTCTGATTTACAGTAATATTTTTGATGTGACTTAGCTAACAGAAAATACAAAGATGAAAAACATTGTTCTTGCTGTTGCTAGACAGGGTATTCTTTAACAATGAGTGTTGTTAAAGAATACTTCAGTCTCCATTGTGAGAGTGGCGCGTGCCGTCAGAACTCTGAAAACGTATTTGTTAAAAATATTGTATTTGTGACACAAAAAGTTTTAAAATATTGAAATGTGATATTTCTTTTTGTAACTAGATATTTAAGACACTAGAAATCTAGGTTTTTCTTTAAATTACATGGTACTACCGCCACTACCGGTATTTCCTCAAAATTGATACATTTTGATTCCTTGCAGAGCCTTTCTGGTAATGGCTAAAGGCCTTCTTGTCTTGAATGCTTTATCAGAATTATATAATTAATTATAGGTTCGCAGGACCTGGCTAGTTCCCTACAAGTTTCTGGTTCAAGAGTTTAAATAGTATAAGCCATTTTATCTTTATGATGAGTGATTCTTTAAAAGTTATATCGGACAACAGATTTACATAATATAATCGGTACATTAGGTATTCAAACAATTTAATTGAAATTGTTATCTATAATTAATTATTTGCTTTACATTTCAATTATAGCAGTTTACTGAAAGTACGCGAATGTCCACATTCCATCGATCGCCTGGGAATTGTCATGAATGAAATGGAAACCAATCCCGCGACACGAAACAATGCGATACAAACTCACGCGCACGTAAGTTACGTCCACACTGGATAAGGGTACTGAAGTACCTAGGTATGAGTACCATGTTTATTGTACTGATAATATTCATTGATCGTTCGTTGCCTCCGTAGGCAGTGAAGTCTATCAGGGTGTTGGGATATATCCCATCGAACATCACATCCCTATAGCTTATCGGACACCCCGATACGGGACAAGGGATCGCAAATGCGGTTTATGTCGGTAAGAGTCCAACGTCCTGTCACCTTCCCAGGTGGCACGCGATCCAAGAGCATTTTACGCACGAGATAAAGAAAAGGAAGGGGGTGGGGCATGTCGGCCTCGCACGGAGTAAAGACTGCATTTTAATAGAAAAATAAGTCCAGGCTTCACGAATCGTATTAAATGATTTAATCAACGACTTTGGCTAATTGTATTTTTCTTTTTGTAGTTATTACAACACTACGCCCCAGAATGAACGCGGCCCATGTCACGCGTAGCGTCGCCGCCTGAGATCATCTCGTGGGCCCAAGGTCGAAGCCGCTCGAAAGGTTCAACCAACTCAAAACGTGATTCACCCAATACATTCGATTCAAAGAAAAATGGTTCAGGAACTAATACCGAAAAATGTACATTAATTGTTCGTTAAATTGTTTTTTTTACTACACATTTACACTTTATTTTACATATTGTAAGTGGTTTTGTAAATTTAAGTTGAATTGTATCTATAATTAAAACAAGAATGCGTATAGAATTAAACAAAGTATGAATGTCCGCTTGTACAGCTGTTATTTAGAATTTTGAAGATTTTGTTTTATTGTTTCACACAAAACTGAATCTAATCTCTGGTTTTGCCATAATGGGTCAATAGATACTTAAACAAGAGAAGAATACCTTATTTCATATAATGATATAGTAGGATTTTACGCTGATGTTATGCTGGGTGGCTTGTTTCATGTGAGTAAAATCACAGTACAGGTCGCACATTCTGTTCTATAACAGTTACCTTTTATTTTCTTATTGTTGTTATTGTGTTGTTGGTATCTAATAAAGCATATTATATCTATACCAATACTAATATTTTTTAATTTTTAATTTTCGAGGAAGGCTATAGGCTATATATGATCACACTACGAACAATAGGAGCGGAGTATCGATTAAAAATGTTGCAATAACGGAGGAAAAATTCCACATCTACGGGAACGAAATCGCGGGCAAAGGCTAATTAATAAATATAATGCGGTTTTTCAGTAAGTTTTCCTTTGCAACTATGAGTAAAGACTTCTTTTTTTATTTGCTTTTTTGTTTCTGTTTGCTCTACAATACGTGGTTTCTAGTATGGTATTGCTCGTCGAATGAAGTGGAAAAATAGTGATATAATAATAAGCATACATTTTATAATTTATATTGTTTCTTATAAAATCGTTTGTCCTGATTGACTGATCATCAAGGGACATCCAAAACCAAGGCAAACTAACTGGAATATACTTTTATTATAATTATGGATCGAGTGAAATCGTGTTACATCGCGGGGTACAACTAGTATAATAAAAAAGAATTATACATGTTTGTTTGCACATGTAAAGCATATTATTAGGGCTGTTCTGTCTTCTCACATTATGCAGTTGATTGATCACCAGTAGCTTGATGTCGAAACATAACCTTTCTTGAACCTGCATGTGCACAATTTCGTAGACAATTGTGGCAATTTATATCATTACGATTTACACATAATGGGATTATGTTGTAGGCTTACAAATTGGCAGTCGTTACAGTGATTGCATTTAAATTGATGTCATTTATTGAGGAAATTATTTGCACATGAAGGGTGTGAACTAAACAAATAGAACCACCACTCGTGGTAGCATTAACTGTGTTAAATTACACGTAAATTAGAGTACTTACGTGCTAACAATGGATGGTTATACAAATTATCATAATTTATAAAGACAAAGATGCAATAACTAAAATGGTGTGTTTTCTAGGTCGTCGCGCAGTAGTTGGGTGGTTAAGAATTTTGCGCAATTCTCCATACAATGTTCTGTAATTATCGCTCCAAATCACTAGCGAGGAATGCGCGGGCGCCTTCGTCAGTCAGCACGCAACGCAACTAAGCGTGTCCACATCAATAACAACAGTAATTATTTGGAGCCAATGTCTTACTATTCAAGGGCATGATCGAAATTAATTGTGCTCAATGCAAGTATTAGATGCGCAATCTGTAGTAGGAACTAAATGCGTACGCATAAATGTATTGCTCTTATGTGCTTATGTGCCGATTCATAATGAAGCAGTCGATTGATGTGTTTTCTATGTTATAATGTCAATATGACACTAATTACTAAAAAATTACACTAGGTATAGTTTGGTAGTTGTTTGTATATTTGTATTGATTCGAACAGCTTCCTACTGAACCATGTGTAATAGATACCGTACGAGGTATATTTATGTAGTAATATTAAAAAGACGGTATTCAGGTTTGATTTACACCAAAAGGATTAAGAAAATTTAAACAAAAAAAGTAAAATTCAGCAGCTGAGTATTTTATTTACATTCGAGTATAAATTCATATCATCATATTTACACATAAATATCACATACAGTCATCCGTCATCATATCACACGAATATGCGCTAGTATTTTGTTCAGTAATGGAGGCCATGATGTCCGTGGGCGAGGGGGGCGACGGCGTAGTGCGCAATGGGGGCGGCGTGCACCACGGGGGCGTGTACGACCGGGGCGGGGTGGTGGCCGGGGGTCTTGTGGACCACCGCGTTGAAACTGGGGAATAACGTCGCTAATGTTAATCTCATGGTATGAATATAGCTAAAATTAAATCTGGATTGTGTTTTACATAATAATCTAGATTAAGTTCGCAAAGGTTAGAGGTTACTCCTCATATATGTTTCTAAATAGTGTCTTACCCGTTGTGGTCGTCAGCGGTGTATTCTACTTTGCGCACGGAACCGTCAGGCTCGACAAGGGAGTAGCTGCCGTGTACGGCGCCACCGTCGCGGCTCTCGTGCTGGGACTTGTGGTCGCCGGTGTGGGGGTCAGCCACGGAGTAAGCGTAGTCGTATTTGGGGTGAGACTAGAAGAGAACAGTTCCGGTAAATTAAACATGATTTCGACCTTAATTTATAATCAGTATACACAAAAAACATCTGATAGAATGATTTAAGGATATCCGTTACATTAGGAATAATCACCTAATTTTGTGCTGAGACCTTATTCTTTGTTAGGTGAAGCCTTAGCCATATTTATGAGTAATAGATAAGACTTACGTATTCGGCATGGGCGAGGGCGATGGGAGCGGCGTGGACTACGGGGGCGGCGTGGACAATGGGGGCAGCGTGGACAACGGGAGCGGCGTGGACGATGGGTGCGGCGTAGTGCGCAGGTGCGGCGTAGTGCGCAGGCGCATAGTGTGCAGGCGCATAGTGCGCGGGGGCATCGTGGCGAACGATGCTCTGGGAAGACACCGCGCTGTGGTGCAGCGGCAGGAGACCAGCGCTGGCGGCGGCCAACACGGCGCTAAGGGCGACCACCTGGAATCACAAAATATACCAATATAGTATTTCTTTTTTAATGTTAAATATAATTTGAAATATTGCTTTGGTCTTACTTTGGTGAACATTTTGCACTAGTTAATCAGAGCAGGTGACTGATACCATTATCGGGCCGGAGTGTGACTTTTATATGAAAAGCAAAACGGAGCCGCTGTCCCGGCTGTGGTGGGGCGTGCGGTCACTTTAGTTCCGTAACTTTGACACCGCGAGGTCGCTGGGTACTCGCACACATAGGTCCGATTATAATCCACAGACAATCGCCTTCCCGCGCTGCCCGCGGGCGCCCTGCACCGACATATCCACGCCGACATTATCTCCAATATCGATGTTGCGTGAGTAATTGCGATAATCAATCTAGTTTTTATTGTGATTCGGACTAAAGGAACAAGGGCGCCGGCTGAGTGATTTGAAGACATTAGCTTGTACATAACGTACGAAGGTTTTGGTCAACAAATCAATGCCTACTCATTACCGTATAATTATTACAAAGCATTTCTAGTTAAGAATGTTTATGATTTTGTAATGGTCTTTCATGTATCGAGCTGATGAAATAATTTTTTAGAGAAAAAAACACATAGCTTTCCACGAAATATCAGAAAACTGGTGATGAAGATGGTTAGACACCGATCTTTATGTGTGATCAGATAGGAATAATCGTAATCGTTTTATAAACAACGAATTATTGTGCATTCTAATGTCAAGAACCTCTCCGTTTTAAGTCAGTTAAAAAGCAACACAACTAAATACTATAAAGTCATGTAATCAAAAGCCCTATAATTTAGTTAGTCATCAAACTATCCTCAAATTTATTATACAAAAGGAGTATTAGATTAAACATCGCATTCCGGTACCACCGGATAACACCTATTCAGTCGAACATCTTTTGACACGAAAAGTGCGAACCACACGCATTAATAGTAATCTTTAATGTATTATGTGGTATCCTTGCGTGATTTGAACATACTAAATTATATTTTTTTATATTGTGGAAATTCTTCATGAATCGTCCATCGTCTGGGAAGGCGGCGTGGTATTACAGGCTCTAAAAAACGAACCAGGGTGTTTTTTGAGGGCGGTAAAAGTATCAAAACCTTCTCCAACGTGTAAAAAAATACTTTTCTGGAAACCGCATCAAAATTAGTTTAGCCAAAAGCGAGTTAATCGCCAAACATACATACATAGAGGTCAAATTGAGAACCATCTTTTTTTGAAGTCTGTTAAAAACCGCACTTTCATTCCACACCACACCTTCCATTAATCTGTAAACGGGGCCATAGGACGCATGATCACATAGACTGTTTGTGTGAACTACCTATTGATTGAAAAATTGTGACACATGATTTATAATTAAGCACGAAAATTGATACTTGATTGCTTCAAATTATCAGCGTGGTGTTATTATTACAGTGAATATGTGATTGCGACAAAGCAATATCGAATGCACTGGGCTCGACCACACGGCAGCAGCGGTCAAATACTACATACAACAGTGTTGGTAGTGTTTAGTTTCCAAACCGATGCTCGTAATGCGATCACAGACACTTGATATCATAAATTAACTGTTGGTGTAACTAATAGACCCAATATTGGTCCACTAAAATTATTTTTGATAATAGTTTGCCTTACAAAACACGCGGTGTTAGGTTAAGCAAAGCAATTAACTGTTTCAGCACTTAATTAGGTATTAAATAAATCATTTTCGATAAAGTGGGCGATAATCTGAACTAATTTTAGGTTATCTAGAACTGAAATCGCAATATTCGGACCTGAATACCGCCCGTAAAGTACCTACCTATTATTGATTTCGGTCGAAAAAGTTTTAGTTAAAAAGTTTATGGGAAAGAGTTGCGTAATTCAAATGGCAATGGGGCCGAATATATAACAGATGGAGCCCAGAGTCTCCAGAACATAAAAAGTCACACGAAATATCGTCATACCTATACATTCATTGATTGGTCTAGTGGTCGTTAACGCAACTACTACAGTATATAATAAATAAAACATTTATTACGTCTCAAACAATGGTTGCTTACAAATTGGTTGGTTACAGTAGATGTCCAGGGTTCAATTCCAATTTCAAAGTGCTATTGTGTTTTCCTGTGAAGTTCTCAGTAGCAATTGGGAGTTTAGATTTGTGCCTGGTTGGTGGTAATAGGCTTCCCCCTGTTACGCCTGTTACATTGCCTAACTAGTGCCAACCCAGAATTAGGAATATAGGCTCACGTGAAGGGTAAGTCAATGATGTATGATATGTGTATGGTATGTATGTTAAATTTAAATGTTACTGTAACCAGTAACCCTGGACTTTCTCGCCAGTTCTTTTCCATCGGAAATTATTCATTTGGAACCGTGCACCTAGACTAGACATTTCCTAAGTGCCTGTAGGTATTATGTTATCTATGAAAAAAAAACATTTTGATTTTGATTTTGATTTTCAATGCCCATTCATAATCAGAATAAATACTTTTCCATTTACGTACCCGTACTTTGAACTGAAAATTCAGACTCCTTGTATCACAATTTCAGTCGTGTAACTCGGAATGTAGTTTAGTTTGATTTCAATTGAATATTCAAAATATTTGAAAGGTGCTCACGATTATTGTCCGTAACTGATTTAATTGTTCAGAATACATTCTGTAAAAGGTCTCCGTTATCGTGGTCGAAAGGTCCGGCGATCTAGTGGGTGTTTCTCGTCGTGAGCCGATACCGCCATCGTCACGGAAGCTGGACCTACCTGGTATCTACCTACTATCTGTCCGACTAACATAAATTGTATCGTTTACAAGGTCACGTAATAATAGATTTGATTGAAAGGTAATAAAAACCCACAGATCAGAGGTTACTCACCCGCTAATTGTCTGACCGTGACCCGGAACCAACTATTAATATTAATCAGAGATCATTGTCGACAGGACTTTTCTTTGTCTGAATTGAACAATGATATAGGCATTTTTTTTAATTTATATCCAGTCGGCCTTAGACATTATTTCTTGGCTGACAGCCGTAGTTGTGGATCTAGATCCAGCAGTTGTCTGTGGTAGGCTTTAATATGGTTTTTTACCTCTGGGAAATTCAGCGTTTTATTTGAATAATGTTATAAAATACTTTATATAACAATATCTAATTGTACTGTTGTACTACTTTTCTGTTTGGTTAAAAATGTAAGGCCCATTTATCGTCATCCGGAATTACAGAAGCGATTTTGGCCCTGAAGAATTTGATCTACTTTCAGGAAGTTACACAAGCTCAGTGGTATACTGGTTCCGGTTATGTTTCAAAATTAATTAACATAGCGTCGAGGTCTGGCAGAGGCCCTAAATTTCTCTGTCAATCTACATTAGCGCAATACAGAGACAAAAATACATTTGTATGTTTTATAGTTATAGGCTGCTTCTTGCTAATTCGTAGAAGTATAGGTAAATGATTGTCAGAGGAAGTCTGCAATCATAGATCCGCAACTTGTTAATGAATGTGTTAGTTGCCTATGTCAAAAGCCCTACTTGACCTGAATGACTAAATATTATAATTTACTCGTAAACCGGTTATGCGTCAAAGAATTTCCTCATCAGAGAAAAGTTCAGTAGCAAATTACCTTTTTAGCCTTTGGAAGAATAATTATTTGAAGAGCCTAATTACATGGCGGCCACTATAATTTAATCGAGGTGTTAATCTAACTTTAATTCACATATAACTGACGAAACCGTTTGAGTTAAATTATTTATTAAATTAAGTAGAACCTATGCATATTAACTTTGCCGTTATTGCGTTAAATAATGGTATTACAAAAGTTTAACGTTCAAGTTAAAGTGAAATTACTGCAATATGAATGAGTGAATGTTTTAGGAGCAATGTGCCGAGCACTTGATAAAACTAGTTACTTGTGACATCGCAAACTTGTATATCCAGCCAGTTATCTCTCTGACAGGGGCGTTAACACCAATGACTGGGATATTATATGTGTTATTTGCTGGTTCTATACCATTATGTATTGGCAAACACCACCGGCAGTGTACACTGCACAAGCCTAAAAATAGAACGAGCTTTCAAATCACCATCGTGGATATAGTAGCTGTGGAAATGTATGCATTTGTTTCGACAATTTCGTGGCTTTACCAGCATTGTTTCAAAAAGGAGCAAATTGAGGTAACAGTGCTAACAATTTGACTTAAATCACCTTGAGTACCGAGTCTAGGTAATTTAAGGAGCCGGTGGAGTCACGACACGTAATAAAGTGCTGGGCCTAATGATATGAATAGTGTATGAGTGACAATTTGCAAAGCTACGGCTTATGAAAATCATACAGAGTTTAGCCTTGAAAGTAGTCTGTGGAATAATATTCTAGCATGAAGTATTCATTATATTTTTCTTAAATTCTTAAATTGCTGCTGACTAAGTAGACACAAATAAAAAAATAATTCGTCCCTATGTGGAAAGTGAAAAATACTGAAAAAACTTTTTGAATTTGCAAGAGAAAAAGAAATGAGGTTAATGAGTTTGGTGTTTATGTCGATTGAAATAATTATCATGGAAAAGATGTAAACTTTTTTGTGGAAGAGAAATCCGATCTCGATTCGAACCTGCGTCCCTCCGGTTCAGTACACTGGATGATTTAGCCAACTAAGCTCACCTGTGATGTACAGCATTTTGCATTTTTACGTCATTTAGGTGACGTCTACAACATCTATTGGAGATATGCTCGTATTACTCTACATTCAAAGTCTGTCTGAGATCGTATTTTTCTTCCACAAAAAAGTTGGCATCCTTTCAAGGATATTTAGCATAAATATTATTGCAAACATTATTTTAAAAACTTAATTTCATATTAATTAAACTTGTGTGTATCAGGGTATTGTTCAGATTTGCTCAGTACGAGTAAACCTGAAGATTGATTGAAAATGGAGTCTGTAACTTTGTGTTTGAATACCAAGTTCCTTAGGTGACTTTTACTGGCTCTTTTCCATACAAAACATTTGACAGATACGCCAGTGACTACATGCGTACCGCGACAAAGTTTTTCGATGCTTATTATTTTATTATTTATTTTATTTGTAAGAAAGGTACATGATACAGCTTATGAACTAACAGAGTCCCACAAAACTGTATAAACAGTTTGACTGTGGGATCAAAATTACATAGGTATCACATAATTATAAGGAATTAAAGGTATATATAAAACTAGCTTCCCGCCAGAGGCTTCGCCCGCGTGGTATGTTATAATACATATAAACCTTCCTTAAGAATCACTCTATCTATTAAAAAACCGATAGATCTTTAAAACCGCATCAAAATACAATGCGTAGTTTTAAAGATCTAAGCATACATAGGGACAGACAGACGGCGGATAGCGACTTTGTTTTATACTATGTAGTGATATCGTGCATTTATCTCGTATTTGCACGAGAATGTGCGAGACAAAATAGTAGACAACATTTTTTCGTGACACGCATCTGGCCTGGCTGATTAGGTTGCTGATCATAATGACGCGAGATCGATTGAAAACATAAAGTTTTGTTTTTCAGTTTTGAATACTATGTAATGCGATTGTATCTATAGTTTGGTATATGAATAATTATTACTTTCAACCACAGATTCATAGACCATAGAACAAAGTGATTCCGGTATTCTGATTTATAAGATGCTACGGAGATATGGTTGCAATGACTAACATCACTTATAAGTTTTCATAAGAGGATACAGGTGACATGGCATTTTAGCCAATAAACATATACTTGAGTAAGGGATCTCCTGTAAGAATAACTGAATCTCTTGTAAAGATATATATGTATTAATAAATTTTGCTATGAAAAATGATTTCTTACTGTATTATAGGCTCTATGAAATTATTAAGGCTGTAATGTAATATTAAAGGCTCTATAAAAATTCTTGCGGATCACCGGTGTACTTACGTCATTATTAACTAATAAGACTTGCCATGATAGGAATAATATCTATCTATTATTAATCTACTAGCTATATGTGGCAGTAAATTCATTACTATCGCGTTGCTGATAGATATTCGACATCTTACTTAGCTTTCGACAGAATTTGCAAGTTCTACGAAAGGAAAACTGTCGTAATGTTCATAACAAGTTCTTACTTTGTATCAATTGTAACTATTAATTAACTTTCAATTGATTTACACTTACCTGCTAGTTATTAAGCCCTTATAAGATGGCTGTAGGTATTTACTTAAAGGTAAGTACATTAATAAAAGAATCTTTCATTTATGTTAATTTTAATGACTATTACCTATTTATAAACATATACGAAGATCACAGCGGGTATAAATAAGGTACATTGTGGTATTAAAACTTTTATGTAGAAGAGATCTAGTAGCTATGGTGTTGGGACGAGTAAATGTGATGGCTGGGGCCCGAGTTGTGCACTACCGCGTTGAAACTAGAATCAAAACAAATGATCACATAAATTGTTATGACAAGATAATAAGCTGCAGGATTGAACCGGTTCCAAGACCAGTTCGTTATCACTACACCTGTTCACAGCTACGTGTTGTCAAGCTCTAGCACATGGGTCGCACGAGTTCATTGCTCACACGTTACTAGTCCAGTACCAGTTTGACGACCATATGACTTAATACGAAGTAATGTAGCGACTTACATGTATGTAAACAAAGTTTCATAGATGGCAAATATGTCAGCTCGCACGATTTTGCGTAATTGGGGGAAAGTTGCACTCTTATCAATGGTTCATCATTACGTATGCAGAATGTGCTAAGATTCTGTTTTACGCAATTGCACTAAACATCAAGATCATGAACTCCTATCTATGGGCCATTCATGCCCATACATACTTGTTCTATATCAAAATCGAGGTTTTAATCTGCATGGCAGGAACTTAACTCTGCGATCTCCGTGCCAAATAAAATTACTTGGCTTCTCTTCGAGAAACCTTCGTACGGCCTCTATTCAGAAGGTAGAACGGAGAAAGAAAGGGAACGTACCCGTTGTGGTCATCAGCGGTGTAGGAGACCTTGCGGAAAGAGCCATCGGGCTGCAGCAGGGAGTACTCGCCCTTCACCACGTCACCGTCGCGGACCTCGTGCTGGGACTTGTGGTCGCCGGTGTGGGGGTCCTCCACGGAGTATGAGTACTTGTATTTGGGGTGAGCCTGCAAAAATAAACGTCTCATTTTAAAAAGCTGCAGTAATATAATTTGTCAAAATATATTTTTATTCTTTTATCTAATTTGAATGGATTTGGAACCTAAAAGAAATATTGTGCTTGAACAATAGCATAGTTCCTTTACCGTGTAAGATTAATCCATACTGGATTATATTATTATCTAAATTGCTGGATACATACATAGTAGTCCTCATGTCCTTGGCTGTAGTAGCCACCATGTACATCAACGGGAGCAGCGATGGCGTGTGCGACGGGCGCGGCGTGAACGACGGGAGCATGGACGATGGGGGCGGCGTGGAGGAGAGAGGTGGCGTGCGCATACGTGGCAAGGGGGGCCGCCGCGTAGTGTGTGTCGTGGTGCACCAGGTTGTGCTGCGAGGATACCGAGTACCCGCCGTGCCCGAGGTGACCTGCCTGGGCAACTGCCACCAACGCGCCGACTGCTAAAATCTGCACAAATTTCATGGTATTGAATTATTTTTCTATTGAAGATTCAAATTTAAAACAAAAAAACTGATTAAAATATTTTTAACACTTTTCACTTCACTATAAACTCTGGAAGACTTACTTTAGCGAACATTTTTGTGTGGGATAGTTTGTGCGTGACTGACATACATATGATAAGCAGCGGTGGGTTTTATAAGAATTGGCTCGGGTGGTCCGGTGGGGCGCCGAAAGCGTACGCAGCGCGTCCCCGCGGCTGCAAGGTCACCGCGCTTTGTCTTCGACATTCTCGCGCTACATTATCAAAATGATTGTTACTTAACGAAAATACTATGTGAACTGCGATACTACGGTTTTTATAGTAGGTCAATGCGTACAATGATACGTTATTGTCGTTTGTGCGTCGCCATTCGCAGGTCAGAATCTTTTTCACGATTCTTTGTTGCATTCGTTTTGTCATCCATTTTACGTAGGCAAACCTAGAAGTAGCTGCATCATATTTCTAGCGGTCGCAATCGTTCAATAAATGCGGCCACAAATTTTCTGAGTTCGACCAAATAGTGTTATTTGACTTTCCTATGAAATTATCTGTAATAGAGACTAGTCTAGCTTTGTGCCTGGATAGGCCCGCCCCTTTAACATATTAAAAATACCGACAAATAGTGAGGTACACACTTCTACACAAAACAGAATAATTAGAAACAAATTATATCACTGTCATTGCATTACGCCTAATTTGTAACTCGGCCACGCATACAAATATAAAATATTACGAGTAAAATTATGTAGTAAGTTTCTCTACGAATAACGTTTAATATTCTTAAGGCTTCTTAAGGCAATTAACATAAACTTCTAAAAATAGAAAAAATATATGTTATAATAGCACCGAAAGCGTGTTTGATTTTAACGGAAATGAAAATTGTGTAATTAAGTGGAAGCAATCAATACATAATGTAATGTGCAATTAATTAACCATCTGGCATAATTTGGTGATTTATGATGTCCGACATAATACTATAATAGCCGCATTTTATAGGTTGATTAGTGAAAACTGTACCTACGTCGGTATTATAAGCGTAAGAAGTGCACTCCGTTCATTCCATCATAATTATGCTAGTAGTAGTAGATAGGTGTACAGTTCTCGCCAAACTTTTTGTCCAGTTTGAAGTTGGCACAAGCAATATAGGCAAAAAATATTGGATTGAAATATAATAAAAACGAAAGCTCAATTCGTAGGCTGTCGTTTTGATACATTTTAATCCAATATTTTTCTCTCTCCGATTTTTACAGCCCGGTTGAAGTTAGCCCGTGTCAACTTCAAGCTGGACAAAAATATTGTCAAGAACTGTAAGGTACACGGTACTGTGTAAGGACTGTTTAATAAGAAAAACTTTTGTTATCAAATTCTATCCTACAGATCTAAATAAGTCAAATATTAAGAAATACCTTTTTATTTGGATGATTTTGTTTTTTTTATAATGAATTTGAATTCGATAATATTTTGCTTCCTTTTTAGTGTTATTCAGCCGCATCTGGTTAGACTGGACAGAAACGGTAATACGGTTTCTGTAGCAAGTACTTAATGTTATTTGTATTGCGTACAGAGTACTTAGAGCTAGTAGTTATGAACGTATCAGTGTGCATTGTTTACATCTAGATTATGTGATTTTGGCGTCCATTGTCTAGCGCCGCAGGTGTATTCCCATCCCTTGAGTCTGTGTAAGAATGGTGTAGGTACAATACTCGCACGTAGTGGTGGATAATATGTATTCACTCGTGTTATGCCTTTGGTAAGTAGAATTCATGCTAAGACACAGGCTTTACATACCAAACCTTTGCAATCCTTATATATTTTTCCATTATAGGTTTGTACTCAATACGATCAGCTATTCTCATAGTAAGGTCTTAGATCGAATCACACTGCTTCTTTGCAGTTTTAGTAGTTGTAGTGTTGACTATGTAAGATTATGTTTGATAATCCTAGTTAACCTTTAAACGAGGGTATCAAAGATATCTTACTAGTCACCCCCCAAATGTCGTTAGGTGGAAAGATGCCCACTTCCCTAGAAGTAATATATTCACTTAAAGATTCCCTTAAGTAGTTGTCTTCCTTCAGTCGTTTGCTCACTGCTGAGCGTCGGGTCATGATGTGCTAATCTTCAGTTGACTAAACTAAACTTTCGTTTGTTAGGTGTAGGAACATCACTATTTTTAAGATTGCGCAGAATCCACTTGTAAAGTAAATAACGATTTAATATTCCAAAATCTTAAAGGAAGCGGAAGGATTAACCTTCGTTATTACAATATCCTTACAATCATTGTTTTTATATGTCGAAAGTCATGAACGGGCCTGCATTTGCGGTCCCATTAAAGAAAAAAGAATAGTACCTTAACTTTACTTATTTCCGTGTCACATTAGCACTTGAATCCTTTCAGAACTATTAATAGACTAACATTATATTCAATACTAGTTTTATTAAAAAAAATGCCTTTGCCCACGATTTCGTTCCCGTAGAAGTTGAACTTTTTCTCCCGTTTTTGCAACATTTTTCATTGATACTCTATTATAGCCTATAGCCTTACTCGGTAAACAGGCTATCTAACACTGAAATAATTTTTCAAATCGGACCAGTACTGTAGTTCCTGAAGTTAGCGCGTTTAACCAAATAAATAAACATACAAACAAACTCTTCAGCTTTATAATGTTAAGATTACAACTTAAGACAACAACCAGGGGCGTACCGATAGAAAATGGCGCCTAGGGCACGCATTATATTTGCGCTCCTTAGTAAATAAAATTAATTGGATCTCTTTTCTTACTACTACAATAGTAAGTTATAGGAAGGGTAATAAAATTATACAATTTGTTTATTACTAGCTCCAGTCGCGTTATGACACAGCGAGCGAAGCAACTCGAAAATTTGGGCACTCCACCTGGGACAGGTTAGGTTAAATGTGTATGACTGACTGATGATGGGATTTGCTAGAGCGCGAGCAAAGCGAGCGAACGAAGCTTCCGTTATCCCCTTTATCTTGGGTTACTTTAAACCCATTACACAGAATAGCCCCGATTCTCCGTCATTAGCACCATTACCTACACTGATTTTTCTCATTGCCCTCCTAACAACAGTAGTAGGAACAGTGGTAGAAAGGATATCAAATCACACGGGCAAGAAAGGAAAAGTATACCCGATTGATCTGTTGGATGATCTATATGAAGAATGTGTTCTTGGCAGCCAGGGAACTTGCCCTGCCTGCCCCACCCTAGTTACGCCACTGACTACAACTTAAGACAAAATAACAAATAAGATTACAACATAAGAAAAAATAACAACACATATTTTTTTTATAATAATTGTGGACAGGTTAATTAGATTTTTGGGATAACACAAATTATGTTTGAGATTATAAATACCTTGATGATTTTTAGGCAAGATTTGTTTTTGAAGGGCAAATTATGTATTTAGAGGCAAATATGCAGGTGTCTTACACAAGCGAAATTGTTATTTTTTTATGGCCGGAATCACGCAAGCGCAGCGCAACAGCCTTGTTATAATAATTATAATATCAGATATTATGTCGACGTAGGGTTACCGTTAAAGGCTGGATTTATAAGAAAATAGACGACAATTTTTGTATTTTTCAATAAGTAAGAGTAGTTAGTTAGTACCCTATAGGAAAAAATACTTAGTTGTCATTAAACTTTTCATTCTAATTATGTGTATATAAGGGGTTGTTTCGGATTTACCATAAGACATCTCATCCTATTTCTTGTTATTACTCATCCTGAACTAGAATTCCTAACTTTCTGGGTTCTCTACAAAGAGAACCCAGAAATATTGACAACCCTAGGTTACCCTAACCTAACCTAACCTAATCGTTTTCTTACGGAATAGTTTGAATCTGTCGGGTTAATTTTGACACGTCTCAACGTCCCTAAAACTGCCATCACTAAGATAGTGAGATAAGTGAGCAAGATAAACCATTAAGAGTCATTTATATGTTAAGATACTCTCATTCATAATTAGTACTTATGCGGCAACAACTGTTTACTTTAGAGTTCTTTATAAAAAGTTACCATGGTGTTCAATTATTACCAGTGCAATTATGAAGGAATATACCATGTATTTTTAAATTAACTCACGATGTATTAAATTACTATTGCCCTTTGCCTTTACTACTTGTTGCTGTTATTTACTACGTTATTTACATACATAAGCTTTAAATAAATAAAATTATAATGAAAATGTTATGTTTTCATGTTTATGTAATATTTAATTACACTGTTACCCTTTTACAGGTACCAACTATTTCAGGTATGTCTGATGATAGTAATATTATTGGAACAAAATAAGAGGAAGTGTTGGAAGTATAAATAATTTAATAAATTAATTTACATTTCATATTTGGTTTCAGCAGGTTAGCGAAAGTCATAATGAGGATTTCAGTAGTGGTGGTACTCGGGCGCAGGGTGAATCGACGGGGCGGATGTGTGCACTACCGCGTTGAATCTGAATCATTGAAAATGTCAAATAAATTATTGTTTACAATACCGTATTTTAAAAACTGATTGATCATTAATTAGCAATCGACCACTACGTACGTAGACATCTTCCAGTCATCAAATTCATAAAGAATTTCACGGAAAACTACTTTTTCAGAGAAGTTCACTTATATGAAATAGGTACTTAAAATAATTGTAATACAAAAGGTTAAACTAGTAAACTGGTTAAGTTATTGTTTGATCGGTTTCGGTCTCAACGCTTCGCAGCGAAGCCATTTTCAACATCTATAGACAATGTGTGCAGTGCACAGTGAGCACCTAGACCTTTACCTTTTGAGTTTGGTTCAAAAAAAGATTCACCTTATGTGTTCTAAGCTTACCCATTATGATCATCGGCGGTGTAATGGACCTCGCGCACGGAGCCGTCAGGCTGCACCAGAGAGTAGTATCCGTGCACGGCGTCACCGTCGCGGCTCTCGTGCTGGGACTTGTGGTCACCGGTGTGAGGGTCAGCCACGGAGTACTCGAACTCGTATTTAGGGTGAGCCTGGAATTGGAATAATAAAATTTGAGTTATCACTCTTCAACCTTCAATTCTCTATTTTTAAGGCCTACTAGTATAGTGTTTATATATTCATTATTGGCTCTGACAAAATTATAAATAACAGAAATATATACAAATTATAATAAAAAGTAGGTCTAAAAATATTATTTATGTAAACTGGTACGTTCTACAAAAGTAGAGTAAGTAGACTCTTGCAAAAATCAAATCCATTTTCTATCTTACATGTTCATCATGGCCTTCGTCGTAATGTCCAGCGTATGCGACAGGGGCGGCGTAAGGGAGCGGCACAGCGTAGCCGGCGTCGTATGGCGCAGCATAGCCAGCCTCGTAAGGGGCCGCGTATGGCACTGCGTAGGGGGCCGCGTAGTGACCCCCGTCGTGACGGACGATGCTTTGGGATGACACAGCGACACCGTGCGCGTACGTCGCCGCCAGCATCGCGCCGAAAGCTACTAGCTGGAAACACAATAAGGAATTTTATGATTTTTCGTACGATATAAGGTTTCAGCTATTGTGCACTATTGGTCGATTACGATAAGAATACTCGAACTTGTATCACTTCACATTATTGATGTACTATCACTGGTTATATCGACTTCATTTGTTAGTAATTTTCGGTTAACACAATATACAAATATTCACTTACTTTACTGAACATTTTGCTGTTGTTTAGATTAAAGTCAATCAATGATTGATGACAAATTCTGCTGACCGTGGGTTTTTATATGAGTTAAAACCGAATAAGAACAAGTGGGGCTGACCACACCGCATGCGGACCTCGCGACAATGACAATAGTTAAGGTCGTCTTAAAAAACCGATTATAGAATTGCAATATGTGTCATGGTATCGATAACCGCTGTGGCCATGTCATGCCGTCTAAATGTGCATGTTTTGTTCGACAACACAAAAAATCTGTACGCATGAACGAAATTTTTAAGTGCGTGGGTTGATGAATGGGCTAGTATTGCGTCTTTGTATCATATACGATGAACAAATGTTTTTTGGTAAACATTTAATGCATTACAAGTCTATTCCATTTAAGTAAGTATTATTACAACTTTCGTGACAAAGCTGTTGCATTAATTCCTCAGCTTTAATCAATAAACTTATTGAATAGGTCATCGCTGGTATATTACGAGAAATTAATTTTGAACCGCCTCATTTGTCTAGTGAGCGTAAGTGCTACGCTAGAAGTTGAGGAGAGAGGATTCGTTCTCAGGTCAAGCAAACTGTATTAAGTGTTTCTATAAAATTCTTAGTAACAGAGCCTCGGAGTTTCGATTTGTGCCCGGTTAGTGGTAATAGACTCGTCCCATATACATATGTTCAACTTGTTTTAATGTTATACAACTAATAGTTCAGGGAATTCTGGCGTGATGGTATGTATGCTATTGGTTAATGTAGGTTGTAAATTAAATTCAAACGTGTCACAAAATTCATTAGACTTATAGAATCGTGGCTGTATATGCCAAAAAATAATAATCAGAATGCCTAGGAAATTAACAAAACTGATAGACTGATTACTTAACTGATAGACTGATTACAACTGCCAATAATGAACGAAAAATTGCTACTGTTATTGTTGTATCAGAATGAGAAGAATCTTTAACATTGCTTAGTAGTTAGCAAGGCCGTAGTCACCGCGAGGCGCTACGTGATGCCAGATTGAATGAACGAAAAAAAACGTCATCGTGATTATGCTGTTCAGTGCAATGTTGACAAAAAGTAGCGATAATATCGTTTGCTACAATTATTATATTGATCAGAACATTTTTTTATGGATTTACGGTTATAAAGAATCAGTTTCTTAACTTTGAGGTTAGATTTTTTCTGTTTAGGAAGAGTAATTGATCCGTAATAAGCATCATTTAGGTGTTAGCCGCTTGCCAGCTGTGTTGTATCCGTGTAAGTATGTCTAAGATTTGCTTGGCTTTAGTTTTTCAATAGTAGAGCCGTTTTTTTCGTGTGCTTTGTGTGCATTTGGGTCTTATGCTGACTAAAACTACGTGGCTACTCATACTAATCCAATAGTTGGGAGCATGGTCGGGATTTGAAAACTTTTCTCTGTAACCTTACCAGAGTAAATTATTTTGGTGTGTATAACAAGATAAAAGAAAGTGGATGAAATATGCAAGAATGGTAGCGAGTGGAGTTTTGTAGTACCTACCTGCCTACCCTTATAGCAAAAAGGCGTGAGTGTATGTTATAATGAAGAAGTAATTATTGGTACTGGTATTGGTTACAGTATTGCCCGGAACTGTGACTATTGAATAGAAACAATGGCAGACATGTCTTGAATTCTTAGATATAAAATTCTTACATAACGTATGTCGTTCTCATTGTAAATATCTAAATCAGGGTACTGTGACGTTCGAGCTTAGCTTTGTGCTATTTATTTAATATTAATTTACGACAGTTATTGCAAGTATTTAGCAATAACAGAAACGGCGCAGTTCCTGCAGTAGGTACAGTTACGTGAAATATTTAACATAGACTAACTGTATTAAAAAAAAATACAAATTATATTTTACTTAGGTATTACTTATTAATTACTAAATTTTACTTACTGCTTATACTCCTGTATACATAACTAGTAGGTATATTCATAATATATAGTCACGCAATCTCGGTGGATGTTATGAAAACCCATTACCAAAGAATCTTAAGATATTATTATCAGATATTTTGCATTTGATTAGCTAGATAACAATTATTTATAAATAACAATTATAATTACTGCTTAGCTACATACTAGGCAATCTTTTTCAGTTCGCGGCTACAGATAATTTAACGCTTAAAACATGAATATTCTGACAACATTTTTTGTTGCGTTGCGATGCAATGATATATGCTTCAATTAAATAATTATTTCACAGCCGACAAAACAGTCCATTTTATGTCAATACTAATACCGACTGTATACTGATATTTCTAAGATCAGCACAAGCCCTGTTTAGGCAATACAGTAGAGTATATCATTTACGGTAGTATTACTGGTGTGACAGTAATATTTATAGGTCTAATAAAACTATGTTGCTTTATTTCAGTAACGGAATGGTTTGTCAAATAAATACTTGGTAACAATACGTATTACATATTATCTTACTAGTAAAGGGCTTTTATGATTTAAAACGCAACAGAAATAAATATTTTTGCATTATGTTCTGTAATGTGTCAGCGTTTTATATTTTACTATCTGGTGAGTAGTCTTTTTTGCGGTATGCCAGGATGTCTATATCCTATTAGGGTATTGTGGTTTTTAGGAGGCTACACAAAACTTACATTTTGTGTATTAGATACTAATATCTTATCTAATTTAGAATCATCTTATCAAGTATAAACTCCAAAAACAATAACAAACCAAGTATCATTGTTTTTATCTTTATTTAGATTTATTTCATTCAAAACAAGCATAAATAGTGACTTGGCAGGTAAATTCACACAACAGTCAAAGATGATCACTCAGTAATGATGGTAGGCATGTCCGTAAATTGGTGCGGGGTGTACCGAGGGAGCGGAGTTGTGTACCACAGCGTTGAAACTGAAAAAAAATGTTCATTATAACCACTTGGGTACACACATATACGACACATACACAGACGCTGTCATGTTTACATTACCATTACGTTTGTATTGACCACGAAGGGTAAGGCAAGGTTTTGCTGAATTTAAAATACCCAAACTTCTCTGGTATGTTTTCGAATTCCATGTAATAAATAGGCATTCACCTCCTAGATGCTAAAAACATATAAATTTTACTTGATCACGAAATTGAATCTAGGGCCTCACGTTCAGCACGAGGCTTGTAACCACTAGTCCATCGAGGCAGTTGAAACTATGTAATTAGTTGTAGAGGATCATAAATTAACATAACTACATAATACTTTCTGTTTTAATATTGGCAAGGCACATACCCGTGATGGTCATCAGCGGTGTACTCCACCTTGCGGATGGAGCCGTCGGGCTGAGCCAGAGAGTAGTATCCGTGCACGGCGTCACCGTCGCGGCTCTCGTGCTGAGACTTGTGGTCACCGGTGTGAGGGTCAGCCACGGAGTAAGAGAAGTCGTATTTGGGGTAAGCCTAAAAGTTTTCGAGCATAGTTAAAACAAACGAATACTACTGTAATAAAACTTTTTGTTAATTTATCGCGTTACGTTTTAATACTTTATAGCATCCATTGATGTCCGATATTCACGTATTAGAAATTAGTCACAAAATAAAAAGAAATAAATACAAATAAAATGAATCTTTTTCTTACGTATGTGTCATGGCCGTCGTGGTGGTCTACGGGGGCAGCGTAGTGCGCTACGGGAGCAGCGTAGTGCGCTACGGGAGCAGCGTAGTATGCTACGGGAGCGGCGTAGTACAGGGGTGCAGCATGGGCCTCATCATGACGTACAATGCTCTGGGAGGACACGGCATGGCCGTGACCGTAGAGACTAGCGCTGGCAGCGGCCAACAAAGCGCTGAAACCTACGATCTGTAAGTAAAATATATTTGATATTCTGTCTAAAGTTTTAGGCCCCAGATTGCAATTTAAGAGAAAACAGTAGAAAATATTTATAGAAATTGCATCGCTTAAAATTTTTTTAAAGCTTTTTTAAAAAGTAATATTTAATCAATTGATTTTATTTTATTTTTCTCAAATACTTTTGAATAATTATAGAAACCAATACTCACTTTGCTGTACATTTTTGTTGTAATGTTTACAACAGTCAAGTATTGATTGATTTCAGCGGACTTGTAGTTTAGTTTTATGGAACGCGGCAGTGCATACTCGCGCGTAGTGCAGTGGGGCGGAGATATGCGTGTGCGCACTTGACATGTAACTTTGACATGTATGAAGGTCGCAGTTTCGATAAAAAGCGTGTCTCCCGATGTAAATCCACAATGTTATAGTTTAATTAAAAAGCAATTTAACAGTTGCGTGAATATTGTAAGTGGTTTTTTTATAGTCTAGTCTCCTTTAATAGAGACGCTAGCCGTATTTTTTAAAGTATTAGTCAATATTAGACGTTTCTGTATCGACTGTGAGATTATAGAACAGTACCTCAACCATGAGTTCTATCGAATGGCTTTCGATAGTTTTTTACGCATCGAAACGCTGTAATCTCATAGCAGATTTTAGTTCCTTACGTAACCGCTAGAGGCGCTGCGAGGGTTTTCCATACAAATATTTTACGGCGTCGCTAGCGAGTCTAGTGAGAAAAACTCATGGTCGAGGCACTGGATTCTATAAAGTAAAAGATAATTGTGAGCTTCAGGGCCTATTTCACTACCTCCTGGTAAGTTCTTGTTAAATTATTTGGCAGATAATCTCATTGGTACATATTTTATTAAATTTTTAACTTATCCGGCGGTTAGCGGCTATCCGGAGGTGGTGAAACATGGCCTTACAGTTGTAAGCCATTAACCCCTATTAGCCTCGACGTTGCCGGTGTAATTAGTATTTTATATCAATCAAAATTTGGCATCCAGAATTGATTTGAGTTTTCAGTCCAGTTAATTCGAGATATTTAATTTATATATCAGGTGAAAGTTTTTATCAGATTTGATGTGTTGGTCAATTGAGAAGAGGTAGAAGGCAGCACTAATTGGGCGCAATTCATGCGTAAAACTTGCTCTGACTGTCTATACAAAAGTTAGTAAAGTAAGTGTAGGCAAAAGTTTTATATATAATCTTCCTAACAGGTACCGAATCTGTGCAGAAGTTCTTCATACATGTGCTTTTTAGATCCTTTAATTATAATAAGAAGGTAGCCGGCTGCTACGAAGAATTTCAAAACTGTAAAACCGATTATTACGGCAATACATTTATATTTAAAATTACCCCTGAATTATTACAGCTGTAGCAAGAAAACATAAGTATTTGATGTGAATTTTGGCCTCCGAACATTCCTACAAGCTATCTTTTTGTATTTTTTAAGCATTTTCCATGCTAAGATTACAAAATATTTTTAATGAAGGAAAAATCGGCTGGCGGGCAGGATTCGAACCTGCGTCCTATGGTTCGGTACATCAGACGCTTTAACCACTAAGCTACCGCGAGCCCCGCTCGCCAGTCGAAATCGTGCGAAACGCTACGTCACCTTTAAGACGTAAATTAGAATGTGAAGGAAGATTTCGACTGGCGAGTGGGGCTCGCGGTAGCTTAGTGGTTAAGGCGTCTGATGTACCGAACCATAGGGCGCAGGTTCGAATCCTGACCGCCAGCCGATTTTTTCCTTCATTAAAAATATCATTAGCCCGGTGTGTCCCACTGCTGGGCAAGGCCTCCTCCCCAGTCAGCTTCAATATATCATACAATAAATCTATACTAATATTATAAAGAGGAAAGATTTGATTGTTTGTTGGTTTGTTTGTATTGAATAGGCTCCGAAACTACTGGACCGATTTGAAAAATTCTTTCAGTGTTAGATAGCACATTTATCGGGGAAGGCTATATAATAAATATTTTTGGATATTATATTACCATCTAGTCCCAAACTAAGCAGCTTTCACTATGGGTACTAGACAATAGATACAATACTTATATAATTTTTTTGTAAATACACACAAAACACAAATACCTACTCATATTCATCATAAATAAATATTTGTGTCCTGTGGGAAACAAACCCACGACCTCGTGATCAGCAGTCCGGTAATCGAACCACTAGACCACAGGTGTCGACATCACAGACAGTAATCGGATAAAAAGCAGTAGCACTTTTGATTTTTACCATTTCGGGCGACTTTTACTTGACGATGGGATAAGTAACGTTCACCACGACCATGACGGGACGCCTGGAACCTAACACTAAACAATACGATTGAGAACCATAATTACATTGCTGACACCTGCAAGTACAGATACAGTGATTCAAGTAAGAGAAAGGTTTACATGAGTATTGTAGTAGAGAAAAGTCGTGAAATTCACGCCCCACTTATTATCAACATTGACCCCGTACAAAAACGGGGCGGGTCGTTAGTACAGCATAAAATACAAACATGCGTCAACAAAATACTGACCTATCACAATTTTCGAAAAACGTAATAAAAATGGTAATAGGTACTCGGCTCGGCGTCGCAGCGAATAAAGTTATTAAGATATCAAAAAACTTGTTCGCACCAACACAAAAATTATTCACATAATATAATATCGGCACATAACGATCAATTCTCACGTAAAAGTATTTGATTGACACAGTTTAGTTACGGAACTGCTACCTTGAGAGTTATGAAAAGAGTTGTTCAAAGTCAAGTGCAGACATTTCTCCGCCCCACCGCCAAGGCACCTGCGTATACGCCTTTGTGTTTAATATATAAAACCGAACAACAAATGAATTGATATCAAACAACATTTGTACGTTGCAAACAATCCAACAAAAATGTTCAGCAAAGTGAGTTCCTAATTTCCTATTGATGTCTGAAAGTGTATTAAAATTATCAGAACTGTGTTTCAAAATAACTACTTATAAATAATAGTCGTAGTGAATAAAGTGGCTAAAATTAATCGATATTTCTTTCAGATCGTAGCTTTGAGCGCACTGTTGGCCGCTGCCAATGCTGGTCTCCTGGGCCATGGTCATGCTGTGTCTTCCCAGAGCATCATCCGCCACGACGAGCCCCTACACTATGCCGCTCCCGTAGCGCACTACGCCGCGCCAATTGGCCACTACGCTGCCCCCGCAGCCCAGTACGCCGCCCCCATAGCTCACTACGCCGCCCCCATAGCTCACTACGCCGCCCCCGCAGCACATTATGACGGCCACGACACATACGTAAGTGATACAGTTGTTATAATTCAAAAACTATAACAGATAAATCTCACATATAGCTCTAATCAAATTTAAAATTACAGGCTCACCCTAAATACGACTTCTCTTACTCCGTGGCTGACCCTCACACCGGTGACCACAAGTCTCAGCACGAGAGCCGCGATGGTGACGCCGTGCACGGATACTACTCTCTGGCTCAACCTGATGGCTCCATCCGCAAGGTGGAGTACACCGCTGATGCCCACAACGGGTAAGTCATTCCACGGTGAACAGATCCGTAAAAACCGACAAAAATTTTTATATTCGTAAATGTTTATTAGAAACCTTTTTTTCAGTTTCAACGCTGTGGTACACAACTCCGCTCCCTCGGTGCACCCCGCCCCCATCCACGGACACGCTTACCATCATTACTAAGTGATCATAAATGACTGATTGTGTGATAAATGTTCCTATTTAATAACTAATTGTTGTGTACAAAGAAAAGTGTGAAACTAAAAATTAACTTGAATGATAACAAAATAAAATAAAATATTTATCCGAGTATATATTGTTATTTTTGCCATAATAAGTTATCAATGGAAGACTGGAAGTGTAAATATGTCATGTATCAGACTTAAAATTTCATCACACTTAATGCCTATAAATTCCCTCGTCAAACCTCAATAATAGCAATTGCTTTGACTACAAACGACGTTTGATGAATAAAAATTATAATCCCATCCATGAATATTTATAGATAAGCCATATTCACACAAAATGGCATTTAAAATTGTGCCACTAAATATACATATTATACATACCCAGAATTACACATTTTAGATTTAAATAATGAGCGTGCGGTAAGTATGTTTACAGGAAGCGTATGATGAAAAGAAATAGCATCAAACAGTTGCTCCTTTATTTACGATCAAAGGATTTGGGATATATTCAACATGGTAACAGACTATGCATGTTACGTCATCACTAGAACTTTGCTTGCTTAATTAACCTTTCAGAAGTACGGAATAATATTTGTGTGTCATATTATAAGTTGCATAAAGAGAGACCGCGACCAAAAGATTGTAACAAACTGAATTGCTATCCGCCCATAAACTTGGCACTAGTCTCGTTTATATACGATAATGTCTTTCGCCTACAAATTGAACAATTATGTACCTGGAATAGTTTCATTAATATTATGTATAATACAGGGTGTTTGGTAGAACGTTGAACATACGAAAATGGTGGTTAGTTGGGGTCATCTGCTACCCACTGGGCCCAAATTATTTAACCTTGGCCGCACTGTTTTTTTTTACTTTTTTTTAATTTCACAGAAAATTATCAGTTTTTTATCAATTTAAATTCGAATATCTTTACTTGTGATGGGTAAAACAGGCAGGATGTTGTTTTGTATTAATGTCTAATTATATTCGAATTTTAAGTAAAAAAAACTGGTAATTTTCTGTGAAATTAAAAAAAGTAAAAATGAAAACGGTGCGGCCAAGGTCAAATAATTTGGGCCAAGTGGGTAGCAGATGACCCCAACTAACCACCATTTTCGTATGTTCAACGTTCTACCAAACACCCTGTATATTGATAAAGTATAACGCTTCTTGGTGAAGCTTTATTAATGAGTCGCCTACACTAAAATACTTGAGTTTGTAGTAATAAACTGAACAGACCTTTCCTAAACTTCCTTACTGGCGCGGTCAAATTGAGCCTAAATTTATTAGTCGAATACGTGCGAAACGCTACGTCACCTTTGAGACGTAACTTAGAATGTGAAGGAAGATTTCGACTGGCGAGCGGGGCTCGCGGTAGCTTAGTGGATAAAGCGTCTGATGTACCGAACCATACGACGCAGGTTCGAATCATGCCCGCCAGCCGATTTTTTCCGTCATTAAAAATATCATTCCTACAAGCTGATTGTAATACCATGGAAGCTTTATTTCACTATCCCTAGATACTGTGTGGAATCTGTGTGATAATTGCGGCTATTTTCGTATATAAAGCCTTACAGTTTCCAAAATTTCGTAACCAGTCGGTAAATGGATGATCCGAAGGAACGTGTGAGTGGTTTGTTCTGTTATTATAGGTATACCTATCTAAATAAGTTTAGGCTCAATTTGGCCGCACCAGTAAGGAAGTTTAGGAAAGTTCTGTTCAGTTTATTACTACAAACTCAAGTATTTTAGTGTAGGCGACTCACTAATAAAGTTTCACCAAGAAGCGTAATACTTTATCAATATATACATAATATTAATGAAACTATTCCAGGTACATAATTGTACAATTTGTAGGCGAAAGAGATTATCGTATATAAATGAGCCTAGCGCAAAGTTTATGGGCGGGTAGCAATTCAGTTTATTACAAGCTTTTAGTCGCGGCCTCTCTTTATGCAACTTATAATATGACACACAAATATTATTCCGTACTTCTGAAAGGTTTAATTAAGCAAGCAAAGGTCTAGTGAGGACGTAACATGCATAGTCTGTTACCATGTTGAATATATCCCAAATCCTTTGATCGTAAATAAAGGAGCAACTGTTTGATGCTATTTCTTTTCATCATACGCTTCCTGTAAACATACTTACCGCACGCTCATTATTAAAGTCTAAAATGTGTAATTCTGGGTATGTATAATGATATGTATATTTAGTGGCACAATTTTAAATGCCATTTTGTATGAACATGGCTTATCTATAAATATTCATGGATGGGATTATAATTTCTATTCATCAAACGTCGTTTGTAGTCAAAGCAATTGCTATTATTGAGGTTTGGCGAGGGAATTTATAGGCATGAAGTGTGATGAAATTTAAAGTCTGATACACGACATATTAAGACTTACATTGATAACTTATTATGGCAAAAATAACAATATATACTGGATAAATATTATATTTTATTTTGTTATCATTCAAGTTAATTTTTCGTTTCACACTTTTCTTTGTACACAACAATTAGTTATTAAATAGGAACATTTATCACACAATCAGTCATTTATGATCACTTAGTAATGATGGTAAGCGTGTCCGTGGATGGGGGCGGGGTGCACCGAGGGAGCGGAGTTGTGTACCACAGCGTTGAAACTGAAAAAAAGGTTTCTAATAAACATTTACGAATATAAAATTTTTTGTCGGTTTTTACGGATCTGTTCACCGTGGAATGACTTACCCGTTGTGGGCATCAGCGGTGTACTCCACCTTGCGGATGGAGCCATCAGGTTGAGCCAGAGAGTAGTATCCGTGCACGGCGTCACCGTCGCGGCTCTCGTGCTGAGACTTGTGGTCACCGGTGTGAGGGTCAGCCACGGAGTAAGAGAAGTCGTATTTAGGGTGAGCCTGTAATTTTAAATTGGATTAGAGCTATATGTCAGATTTATCTGTTATAGTTATTGAATTATAACTACGTATCACTTACGTATGTGTCGTGGCCGTCATAATGTGCTGCGGGGGCGGCGTAGTGAGCTAAGGGGGCGGCGTAGTGAGCTATGGGGGCGGCGTACTGGGCAGCGTAGTGGCCAATTGGCGCGGCGTAGTGCGCTACGGGAGCGGCATAGTGTAGGGGCTCGTCGTGGCGGATGATGCTCTGGGAAGACACAGCATGGCCATGGCCCAGGAGACCAGCGTTGGCAGCGGCCAACAGCGCGCTCAAAACTACGATCTGAAAGAAATATCGATGAATTTTAGCCACTTTATTCACTACCACTTTTATTTATAAGTAGATATTTTGAAACACAGTTCTGATCATTTTAATACACTTTCAGATATCAATAGGAACTCACTTTGCTGAACATTTTTGTTGGATTGTTTGCAACGTACAAATGTTGATTGATATCAATTCATTTGTTGTTCGGTTTTATATATTAAACACAAAGGCGTATACGCAGGCGCCGTGGCGGTGGGGCGGAGAAATGTCTGCACTTGACTTTGAACAACTCTTTTCATAACTCTCAAGGTAGCAGTTCCGTAACTAAACTGTGTCAATCAAATACTTTTACGTGAGAATTGATCGTTATGTGCCGATATTATATTATGTGAATAATTTTTGTGTTGGTGCGAACAATAAATAGTGTGTTATTAAAGGCTAGATTAAAAGTTTTTTGATATCTTAATAACTTTATTCGCTGCGACCCCGAACCGAGTACCTATTACCATTTTTATTACGTTTTTCGAAAATTGTGATAGGCCAGTATTTTGCTGACGCATGTTTGTATTTTATGCTGTACTAACGACCCGCCCCGTTTTTGTACGGGGTCAATGTTGATAATAAGGTGAAAGTCGTGAAATTCACTGCCCCAAATTTCACGACTTTTCTCTACTATAATACGCATGTAAATCTTTCTCTTGAATCACTGTATCTGTACTTGCAGGTGTCAGCAATGTAATTTTAGTTCTCAATCGTATTGTTACGTGTTAGGTTCCAGGCGTCCCGTCCTGGTCGTGGTGAACGTTACTTATTCCATCGTCAAGTAAAAGTCGCCCGAAATGGTAAAAATCAAAAGTGCTACTGCTTTTTATCCGATTACTGTCTCGTCTCGTCGACGTCTGTGGTCTAGTGGTTCGAGTACCGGACTGCTGATCACGAGGTCGTGGGTTTGTTTCCCACAGGACACAAATATTTATTTATGATGAATATGACTAGGTATTTGTGTTTTGTGTGTATTTACAAACAATGTATATAAGTATTGTATCTATTGTCTAGTACCCATAGTGAAAGCTGCTTAGTTTGGGACTAGATGGTAATATAATATCCAAAAATATTTATTATATAGCCTTCCCCGATAAATGTGCTATCTAATACTGAAAGAATTTTCCAAATCGGTCCAGTAGTTTCGGAGCCAAACCAACGAACAATCAAATCTTTCCTCTTTATAATATTAGTATAGATCTATTGTATGATATATTGAAGCTGAATAAGGAGGAGGCCTTTGCCCAGCAGTGGGACACACCGGGCTAATCTTAATCGTAATAGTAATATTGCTTAGGCGGAAAAACGTTTGTCGGGTTAGATAGTTATAAGAATTCAGTTTCCATGTTGCAAGTGTCAGCAAAACTATTTGCAAAATCAAATAACTTTGTTCCACATTGGACTTGAGCTTTACAGCTACAGCAATTTTAACCATTGCACCAAAGAGGCGAGTCCATTCAATAGGTTTACAGGTTAGCGGCAAAAGCTTTCAGGTTATAGTACAGGCAAGTAGCAGCTATATATACATTGTACGACGCAGTACGTTGTCATTCATCCATTTTTCCACTTAATGATTTATACACTGAGAGCTTCCGCAGATGACTTTATTGACTACAGTTCGCGCCAAACTTATTGTCCGGGTTGAAGTTGGTGCTAGCTAACTTTAACCCGGCCGTAAAAATCGGAGAAAGAAAAATATTGGATTATAATAACGACACAATAAGTTTGGCGCGAACTGTACATATACTATTTATACTTCACTTAACGTTTATGTATCGTTAATAAACAGAGGCTACTATACATTGGCCTATTGTTCCATATTTGAGTTTGTTGTCGGTGTACTAAGACATACTGGGTCTCATTAGCGAATGATTCATTAGGTTGAGTGGCGTCTCTGAGTGCGGCCCTATACAGGATAGACTACACTTTGAAACGATTTGAAATCGGCTGTCCATTCAGACTAAACTAGCCTAGACTACCTATTTGTATACGTCAATTTACGTACGATAGATAAGTCTGGAATCTGCAGCGGTATAAGATGTGGTTTACTAAATTGAATTTTAGACTTTTTTACATTTACCTTATTTTATTTCTTTGTAAAGTAAAGTATCGGTTCTAACGTTACCCATAGCTAATTAGTTTTTCTTGTAAGCATAGTGTATTTAAGTGCCGTTGGAAACAGAAATCCATACCCAGTGGCCTTTATGGAAATCACTCAATCGACTGTGCATCCAAGTAGGCTGCTGTAAACAAAAAATGGCAAAATGGGGGATTATTGATCCGTTGAAAACCCAGTGCTACTGTGGGGCTCTAGACAAGGACATATTTCACTTACTGGAGTGCCCAAAATGTCCTTAAACCTGCACATTTGATGACTTAAATAAACGCAACTGATGCCGCAATAAAAGTGATCAAATTCTAAAAATAAAATAGTTTTACCATTACCAAATAGTTTCACCATTACCATTGATACCAATAGAAGAAGACCCGATACTATATTTAACAAAAATGAATATCTATAATTATTGCATAGTTAAGTATTGTTTTTAACCCCGACAAAATCACAGGGGTTTTATAAGATTAACGTGTGTGACTGTGTGTGCAGCATTGTATATTATCAGAACTTTCCTAGGTTGATGAAGGGATGTGAGCGACTTCCACAAGCTTGATAGATTCAAAATTTTTGGTATACTATTAATTCAATTATATTGCAAGCTCATAGAAATCTCGACCCTATGCTGTAGCTTCACCTGGAATCTGTAGGATGTAGGAAGAACTTACAGCAGAGCTTCCGTGGTTGGGCTCTTTAGTTTAGTCTGAATTAAGGTTATAGTTAGCAACTATCGCTCGTTCAAACGACATTTTTGGTACGTATTTAATCTGATGTAAACAGTTTTTAGAATTATATCGTTTATGTTTTCTATTTTATTATACAAGGAGGTTTTAGAAGGCTAGTCACAATCGAGTCTGGTAAGTTTTTATGTAATTTTATCTTATTATTATAGTTACTTTGTGTCGCATTAACAACACTATGTAGGTATGAATAAGTTAAAGTTGTGGGTATAAAAGAAATACAGGTATTTAGATTCATTAGGTTTTATATTTAGGAGTATTCATCACACACAACTACACTCATAAACGATAGAAGTAATAAATAGGCAAAACACAGTCAGTCATTGATGATCACTTAGTAATGATGGTAAGCGTGTCCGTGGATGGGGGCGGGGTGCACCGAAGGAGCGGAGTTGTGTACATATGCGTTGAAACTGAAAATAAGAAAAATAAGTTTAATTAATAAACAAAATATTGTGTAAATGATAATAGTTTTTTAAAAAGCCAGAAAGTTAACAATATTAACTCTATTGACAGTTAAGTTGGTATCTTCTAGTTTCTTTATTTTTATTTAATGAATATTTATTTGATAGGTATTATTATTATGCAGCTTACCCGTTGTGGTCAGCAGTGTATTCCACCTTGCGGATGGAGCCGTCAGGTTGAGCCAGAGAGTAGTATCCGTGCACGGCGTCACCGTCGCGGCTCTCGTGCTGGGACTTGTGGTCACCGGTGTGAGGGTCAGCCACGGAGTACGCATAGTCGTATTTGGGGTGAGCCTAATAATTTAAAAATACAATCACAATGTTGACCCGCACAAAGAATTATATGCAAGGAAGATTTGCCCTGATCTATAAATAAACACATACGTATGTGTCATGGCCTTCGTAGTGAGCTACGGGAGCAGCATAATGGGCTACGGGAGCAGCGTAGTGGGCAACAGGCGCGGCGTAGTGAGCGATGGGAGCGGCGTAGTGTGCGACGGGAGCGGCGTAGTGTACGGGCTCATCATGGCGGATGATGCTCTGAGAAGACACGGCGTGACCATGGCCCAGGAGACCAGCGTTGGCAGCTGCCAACAGCGCGCTCAAAGCTACGATCTGAAAAAGAAAAAGTATTTTTAATTGAATTTTAAAAAGGTGGCTTTTCAAATGAAAATACCATTACTGTGATTTTGAAGAGTAAAATTAGTTTATATTTACTTTGCTGAACATTTTTGTTGAATTGTTTGCAACGAGTAAATGTTGATTGATGTCAATGGACTCGTTGAATGGTTTTAAATACTAATGGCAAAGCACATGCGCGGGTGTGGTGGGGCAGAGAAATGCGTGCGCGCACTTGACTTTGAATACTTTTATTTGTCTCAAGGTCACAGCTATAACTGACAGAAACGATTGGAAACGATTTTTATGGAATTGTGATTATTGTGTCTTATTCTATTATGTTTGAATACAGTTTTGCCCTTAGGTATACTACCTAAAATTGATTTAATTAAACTAAGGATAAAGATAGGCTATCCTATCTTTATCCTTAGTTTAATTAAATCAATTTTATAAACAAGTGACAAAATTGTCTACTTATAAAACGATAGTTATAATTATTATTGAAATATTCTCAAGAAAACATTTTGATTCTACTATCTCCATCTATCTCCACTTAATATTGTAAAGATATCGCGGTGCAACAATAATTATGGAGTAACTTTACTAACGTGCTATAATCAAAAGAAAATCAAATAACTATTCGCCCTCAAACAAAAGATAAATCAAGTCTAAGGTTTATAATATATACACACACCACTTTCTAATGTCCTACCTCATAAAATAAGGTTTGGTATAATATTTTAAAACCTTGAAGTTATTCCTTCTGTTGTGCCTAATTCAAGGATTCAGTTATGCAAGTTACGGACTATGATTTCTTTTCAACATCACAATTAAATTGTAGGACTGACTACTGCAATACTTTTATTATTAGTATAATATAAAAGTTAACATTCTTGCATTCAAGTGTACCTATTGCCTACTTAAGTAATACCTACATTCAAGGCAACATGTACATTAGTAGGTATAATAATATTAAAGTCATTTATCTGATATCATACATCTATATTGGTTTTTAGGGATCCGTAACTCAAAAGGAAAAAAGGAACGTATGAAGGATCACTTCGTTGTTTGTCCATTTGTCTCTTTGTCTGTCTGTCCGTCTATCTATCTGTTAGCACTCTTTTATACTCTCAGGATTGCGTAGAGGTATCAAGTTGAAATTAATATCAAATACATAAGTTAGTCTATGATCCCTTGGTGCTGTAAAATAACAAGCTTCAAATCACAAAAAAATACTTACAATAAATGGCCCTTTATGCCGCCACATATTGTGAAAGTCACAAATAAATAAAAACTAATAGGGTACTTCCTGTTGACCCAGTATCATGAAATTTGGCAATAAGCAAGGTCTAAGGGAAAAATCCGATAACCGTTAAATTGTACTTATTTATTATACAGGGTTACTTGTAATTCGACGTATATCCGGAGCTGATTGGGGGATCAAAATGCAACAAATTGAACACCACCTATGTATGGCCGAAGTTCAATAGTTTTCGAGATATTTGAATTTTAGGGAATTTTCGATATTTACCCAAAATTTTACACTAACATCCAAATAAAAAAAAAACTAGACATTGAATACGTACCATTAAAAAGTGATATTATAGATGACACTTCAATTAAGCTACGTACATCATTAAAAGTGCTTCATCCAACGAAATACCTAAATTGATGAGCGATTTAAGAATAATATTGAACCAATAATTTCATTTAATGCTTCAAAAAATGTAGTCTAGTTGAAAAAAAATCTATGACATGAATCGTACAAACAATTAAAAAAACTTCCCTATTCTCTCAGCTTTCCAAAAAGGTATAAAAGTTAATTAAAAGACACTTAATTCATGGCATAGCATGCGTTTCGTTACGTCGGGGCGTGTGATATTTGCCAACCCGCACTAGGAAAGCGTGGTGCCTATACTATAGACTAACCCCACTTATCCTGAGGGGAGACCCGTGCCCAGTAGTCGGATGATTAATCGTTGGATGACAATGTACTGATTCCCATTATATCTCATGAATTAACTGGTTATGAGGTCGATAAAATATTGCTACACGTGTTCTACGAGAGGAAATCCGGCATTTGTTTTTTTTTTCAACCTGTAGAAATCCACTTGTCTTTGGGAAATTCATACGGATATCCATGTTGGAGCAGGCTAAGGTTATGGCCAACATTTAAGGCTTATTCGAAAACGATTCACACTACAGGTACGTACTAAGTGTGTTTGTTCTTGTTTTGATATCAAAAATTGAGACAGCACTTGAAATAGTAAGTAATACTACTTTAGCTGTTGCTTTTCTAACGCTCGCTGTAATAGATCGTTAGAATAACAACAAATTTTGATCGCACTGTAACTGTAAATGTAGTACCTACTTACTACTCTTTACCTACCATGCATTGACAGACATGCACAACAAGGCATTTTGTAAAAGTAAGTTTCAAATTCAAAGTCAATGTTTTAGAATCAGAATCAGAATAATTTATTCGTAAAACATTGATACCATTTAATTCAATTTGACCATTAGAATAGGTACTTTTGAAAAGGCGAATACTAGTTTCAGACACCGTATTAGCTATATGTATATTTAATGAATATATTTTTTATACCAATAGGCTCGCCCCCTTACATGGGACCGAAAATACCGGTGAACTGTGGGTGTACACATCTGCCTAACCCTTCGGGGAATACAGGCGTGATGGTATGTTTCAATAAAATATTCTTTAATACTCGTCTTTATTAAATTTATTTTGCTTTTGATTAGGCATTTAAATATAAATAAAATATTTTCTTAGTAAAATACTACTCGTATGTACACAATCTAATTATTGCATGTTTGATGAAATACATTTGCATTGTTATTACCTTATTAACTGTATTGCTCAGAACTCAAACTGATTTTGTAATGCTTACAATTATATTGACATTTTAATTGTTGGATTGTTTCATACTTCAATTTTGACGCCCTTTTAGTTCTTAAGGCCCCAGTCTAGCTGTGCATAACAAACGAATTCAGTATATTGACAGTTCGCGGGCACGAACCCCGCGAGGCACCCTCTGTATCATCCTGTGATACGTAAATTACAAAGTGTATAGCAGTGCTACGAAATGGAAGTTGCTCTACTTTACAAAATAAAATATTTCTAATAAAGGAAAAAATCGGCTGGCGGGCAGGATTCGAACCTGCGTCTTCTGGTGCGGTACATCAGACGCTTTGACCACTAAGCTACCGCAAGCCCCAACCAACCGTAGTGTACCGTGGTGTACCGAACCAGAAGACGCAGGTTCGAATCCTGCCCGCCAGCCGATTTTTTCCTTCATTAAAAATAACTTGTAATCTTAGTATGAAAAATGCTTAAAAAAATACAAAAAGATATTTCTATTTAATTATAATGAACAGCACTACTGTGGCCTGTGGGATTATACCCTGAAAATCTGAAAAAAATATCTGTCATTTGAAATAATTTAAGTACTTTATGATTTATGGAACAGTAGATATTTTTAGTCGAGGTTTTAATTTCGTTTTAACAGACATGAAAAAGAAGGAGGTTGATTCACTATAAGGTTAAGTTCCAGGAGATGGTTTGCTTTGGAGTAGACCTTTGTGTTTTATTTCTTGATCTAAACTGGTTAGAGGAAGAGCAAAATTCAGAGCGGGAAGTAAGAACTTGACATAGAATACACTTCCACGACTGTTATAGCCGTCTGGCTATCATCAGAGGTGTGTAAACTCAGCTTTCAATGAGCTAGGTGAACCAGATTACACGGGTTTGAACCGTTGAGCTTATAGCTCAGCAACAAAATGACTAGCCCATGGCTCAATCCAGCTCTTATTGTATTTGTAAATCCCTCCACAGATTAGTCTTGTAATTCTGTTACAAATTTCTTTATTTCATGTAAATCTATTCAGCCGTTCAAAAGCTACAGCTTATGTCCTAGTTGGGATTAGAAATGTTTAACACCAAAAAATCTATCAAAAGACTTTTCTTCTGGGCACATGAAGTGGGGTAAATGAAAAACCACGTGCAACGGTTATCTATAAATATACTCATCTATCTATCTATATATTCAGCCGGTAAAACCCACTGCTGAGTCAGGGCCTCTTCTCTATTACGCCACTGCCATATTAACCGACAATCGGGGGGTGATCTGCCCTGCAATCGTTTACATCCAACCAGTACCTATATCATATGTCCATCTAGCTCGTGTATGTACACCTATAGGCACCACCTCACCTTCACTTGGGGTCGGCGCAGTGTTTTTTTCTTACGTACATCGTCGTCATTCTCACACTGTCTATTCATCTTTTCTTTGGTCTTCCTCTTCTACTATATCCATCCACATTTATGTTCTAAACCTGTTTTGTAACTAGGCTCTCTACTTCTACGCATCATAATATGTCCATATATCGTAGGTAAGCGGTCACTGCACAACTTTTCAGTACTTTTCACACTCACTTTTAAACTACGTCTTTCTCACTTTCTATGGTCTCATGACCCGATAAAGGTAGCTGGGACCATTTCCACTGCAGGACTAAGTACGGAAACCGAACACACAGGACTTCATCATCATTGAGAACACAGGAGTGGGTTTTCAATGATGATGAAGGTCGCTGGGAGTCGTTGGAGGCATGCGGCATATAACCAGTCCTTGTGGAAGTCTATGGGTGAGGCCTTTGTTCCAAATGCACAGTGGACTTCTTTTGGCTGATAATTATAATTATAATATGATAGTAATTATTCAATTTGTGTGATTCAAACCGGGGAGGGTCATAGGTAAATTTTTGGGTGTTGGACAAACTTGTTACCTAGTGGTAATAAGTTAACGGACCATAGTAACGAACTTGTTTCCTAGTGATAAAAAGTTAACGGACCGTAGTAAAAAACTTGTTACCTAGTGGTAACAAGTTAATGAACCATAGTAACAGACTTGTTACTATCGCACTTTACTGCTAACAAAACAGACTATGTCTGTTATTAATGTAAAAAATGGCGTCGAGTTGTTTCTGTACCCATGTGTTAACTAGGGACAGAAGAATCGGGACCATAAAGTTAGACGGACATCCAAGCGTTTAGGTGTCCAATAAATGCCTAAACACACCGCATTTTTTAAAACAATCGATCGATTAAAGTGCTTGTGGTATAAAAACGCGCGTGATCGGGAAACGCGCGTCGGAAATAATTTCTGATAAATTGACATAAAAATAATGAAGTAGAGCAAGTTTCAATGCCCGATAGTACGCCAGAAAGGTTAGAGAGAGAGCAAAATTTAGAGCGAGAGGTACAAATTTGAATTTGACATAGAATCCACGTCCAACCGCTACGACCGACTGGCCGCCTCTGAAGAAATTGGCTTGAGATTTTCGTTTATAAACCGTGCCTGTTGAAAACTCTATAAAAAAAATTTGTGAAGCAGGTACACATTTTTTTTTAATTGGTTGTGTCATTTAATAGACGTACTTTAAGATGATCAAATGATTTCATCAATATTTTTAGTTTTCATTATGAAAAAAACGGTTTGTTTTGGGACCAAAAACAGGAAAATTTGACGATGTTATGACACTCGGATTAAGAAAACTAAAGGTATAATTAAAAATCTACTCAGCGCATTTTGAAGACGACTATCTTAAGCTAATTTTGCGCTGAGTAGATTTTTGAATTTATTCTTGATCATCCCGATTAACGTGCACAAACATGACTCTAAATGGCGTTGGGCGCGAGAGCGCCATCTTTGACGCCTGATTTATATAACATAAACTAACCAGAGGAACGTGAAAAAAATACGTAGATAAAGCTAATATAACATATATTCTATTGCGATAAAAATATATTACACCATATCCTTCCTTTCCTTAAAAAAACGTTGCGAAAATGAGCTAATAATTTGACAACTGCCAAATTTTGCTAGACTGGGGCCTTAAACAGCTTTAATTTCACGTATTTACAGATCATAGCAAGCGGTCTCTAGTTTCTGTCTATCTTCTGATTGGGGTATTGGATTCCGCGTTACATTGAAATTTTAAAATATTAGAAAGACGCTATTTTGTTCCTTGCTTCGGATAAGCAAGGAGAAAAAAGAATACAGAACAAAGCACATATGGACAGGTATGCTTATTTTTTCTCAGGGCCAAGGAAAGTCAAGTGGGGTTTTTAGTCGACATGACATGTCGGTCTCATGTCGACTAAAACTAGAAGCGCGTAGCCTCTGCAGATAGCAGGGATTCATGAGGATTTTCTGCATTAAAAAAAGGTATACTTTTATTTATGGGCACATTGAGTAGGTACGCAATCAGGCTTTTCAAGTCTATTGAAGTAAATAGTTTGTGACATAACTAATTAATGTCAATCATTAAAATTAATTATGAAATCATTATGATGATACACATGATATTTTTAAAGCTTGCGTGACGATTACCTTGTTTACGTTTTTACAATTGACCATAATGATGGGTTCTTTTAATGCTTTTTACCATTCCTATGTTTTTGTTTTTGATGAAGATATCTCACTACAATCGTCCCTAACGTTTATGTATTTGTGAAGCTGTGTACCTACCGTATAAGGGGCGATAATCATGTTTTTCCCAATCCCATGAGAATATCCCAACATATTGTCGTCCGTGATAAGGTTAAGGGTCCGTCCTACAAATCGACCCATTTTGATACATTTTGATCATCGATTGCAAGGAACCGAATAGGGGAAAATAAAAACTGAGCCATTAATTGAAAAGAACAGTTCCTTTTATGTTAGATAGGTTAAGTGGATTATTTTAATTATTTCCATATTAGTGGTAAATCACGAATATTGACAACTCTTTTTCCGAAAAGTTGCGTTCGAGTGACGTTTGATCGTCGCTAGCCAAGAAACTATAAGTAATTATGAATGTAAAAAATATGTATTAAATACAGTACATACTCTTCTTTTAGAGAGCCAGGTTACTTTTTTCAAGTTTTATACAAAATATACCAGAAAAAAAATGATAAAATAATGTTATTTTTGGAAAACTTCCAGTCAAATATGTATTTTTTTCTATTTTTTAGAGGCACTTTTACGAAATTTAAAAAATAGGGTATTAAACTTAAGTTATCCTTTAAATAGAACGTAAATTTATATTTTCAAAAAAGTAATATTTTCACTGTGAAAATAATAGATACATTGAGCTATATTATCGAGCGCAAAAACTCGATCGCGCCAGTAACCATCGGGCCATCATTTATTTGTGATAATTATTATTGAAAAGATCAAAATTGTTTATACGATACTACGCCCAACCTCGAGCCGAAACATAGAACTCGACTGAATCAAATTTTAAAAAATTGAGTCAAATTTGTGCACGGCCTCTTAACATTAAAATAATGTGTTAGTGTTATCAATTTACACTTTATTTATATATCATATCACATTCGTCATTAGGAAAATAAAAATATAATAACAGTCTCTAACATTTAGTCAAAATGATTCTTCAGTAATGGTAACCGTGTCCGTGGACGGGGGCGGGATGCACCGAGGGCGCGGAGTTGTGTACGACTGCGTTGAATCTGAAGAAAAAAAAATACACGTAAGTACTAAGCATGTCTTCTTTGTGCATGGCCTATATGGCAACAATAAAGTTGCCTCGACGACGTCTGTGGTCTAGTGGTTTGAGTACTGGACTGCTGATCACGAGGTCATGGGTTCGATTCCCACAGGACACAAACATTTATTGTGATGAATTTTAAGTGTTTGTGTTTGTCTGGGTGTTTTCTATTTATTATAAGTATGTATTTACAAAAAAAAGTTAATAAGTATTATATCCATGGTCTAGTCCAAGCTCTGCTTAGTTTGGGACTAGATGGTGCTGTGTAAAAATGTCCCAGGATATTGATTTATTTAAAGGCCAATCAAAAGTTGCAACTTACCCGTTGTGGGCATCAGCGGTGTACTCCACCTTGCGGATGGAGCCATCAGGTTGAGCCAGAGAGTAGTATCCGTGCACGGCGTCACCGTCGCGGCTCTCGTGCTGAGACTTGTGGTCACCGGTGTGAGGGTCAGCCACGGAGTAAGAGAAGTCGTATTTGGGGTGAGCCTGAATAATAATAGGAAATATATTATTTTAATATTGAGTAATTAAATTTTGAGGATGGGAGAACGAAAAGGAAATCAATAGATGACTTACGTAAGAGTCATGACCGTCGTATTGAGCTACAGGTGCGGAATACGCAATGGGGGCGGCGTAGTGGGCAATGGGGGCAGCGTATTGTGGTACGGGAGCAGCGTAGTTAGCGTAGTGCAGAGGTGCAGCGTGGGCCTCATCGTGGCGGATGATGCTTTGGGAGGATACAGCGTGGCCGACGTGTCCGTGGCCGAGCAGGCTGGCACTGGCAGCGGCCAAGAGGGTGCCAAAAGTTACGATCTGGAAAAATAAGTTTATAGATTAGTAGACAGACAAGGATATCCTTACTTGAGAAATCAAACTATATAAAGGAACTGGAAGAGGCTTTTAAAAACCTGTGCAAGGTTGTAAGGTATTTTATAGTAATTGAATACTTACTTTGCTGAACATGTTGTATTGTTTGTAAGTATCAAGTGTTAATTGATGTCAATAGTTCTGCTGTAATGTTTTTATAGAACACAGGCAGTGTGGAGGCGCGGTGGGGCGGAGAAATGCGCGCGTGCGCCTTGAACATGTGGAACTATGACGACGTATTTCAGACCTTGCATAGAACTGTAATGTGTAATAGTTGAAGTATTGTGTACATATGCAATGTTTCTTCAAATTGAATAAAATAAACTACGATGACACTCGTTATTTTTTTAAACCCGGATAACTTAACTAGTTACGTTTGTTCTTCAGATAAAAAAGAAACATAATAAATACAATGATCGTGACACTGGGCAGAGGGATGATAAGTAGCTGCTAAGACTGTGGTTTATAATTGGTTGGATATAGCCTGTTGCCTTCCCAGTTGGCAGATGATCCACGAAGATCTTCTTCATGTGTCTCATTGGTTTTGATATAACATTAGAATTGAATTAGTATGCTTGAAATACACGATTTCAAAGTCAAGAGCACGCATACATTTCTCTACCCCACCGCGCCTGCGCATTAACTAACTAACAGTATGTTTCATATAAAAAATCATTCAACAACTCCATTGACATCAATTTACATTTGATCGTTGAAAACAAAACAACACACAATGTTTAGCAAAGTACGTATAATCTAATCGAAAATATTTTGTAATAGCTTACTTTAGCCACGAGTACATAAAAGTATATTTAAAAATGACACCAAAGAAACAGGTCAGCTTACTAATATACTATAATTAGATAAAATTATTTTCAGATCTTCACTTTGAGTGCGTTGTTGGCCGCTGTCAACGCTGCTTACCCGGGCCATGGTCACGCAGTGTCTTTCCAAAGCATCGTCCATCACAATCAGCCTACGAGTGCGCACTACGCTACTCCTGTAGCTCATTACAACGTACCAGTTGTTCACTACGCCACTCCTGTAGCTCACTACGCCGCTCCCGTAGCTCACTATGCCGCTTCTAGGGCCAATTATGACGGTCACAACACTTACGTAAGCAATAATTTGTTACTGTTTTATATCGCATTTTTTTTCCCTTAATAAATAAAAAAATAAACCTAAAATTACTTACAGGAACGCCCTAATTATAACTATGCGTACGACAGCCGGGACACTAACGCCCCGCACGGCCACTACTCTCTGGTTCAATCTAACGGCTCTTTCCGCAAGGAGTACACCGCTAACCTCAATGGGTACTTTACATAATTATTATTGAAGAAAGATAAACTTTATAATTAAATAATTGACAAATGATACTTGCTATGTATTTTATATTATGTATATAAGGAAGCCGTCTGACTGACTGATCTATCGATAAAGCATGGCGAAAACTACCAAGTTTAAAAAGCTGTTTGGAACATAGGTTTATTTTATAAAGTCGGGTAAGCGTACGTTAAGGGAAATATCCACATGATTGTGAATAACCAGATGAATGCATGTACAGCCAGATACAGTTAGTTGATTTATATATAAATACAATGTTTTTGATTTTTCAGTCTTAACGCTGCGTTACGTAACGCCGCTCGTCCGCTGCACCCTGCTCCCATATACGAAGAAGATGACCAGCTTTACTAAGAGATAATTGAGGAGTTATTTATTAATGTGCCAATTTTTTTATTTTTTATTACATAATAAAGAAACAAAAATAAGACAATAACTTTCATTTACTAATAGAAATAACCGAATTATTTATTATATTTGGAGTTAGTACTGATCACCCTTCAAAAAATATAAGTTTACTAACTGGAATCGCTGCGTGAAAAAAAGGCTGTCCAAAGAGATACTAAGGACTATGGATCCCAATCTTGTAAGCAAATATATCCACAGCAAAATTATCAATAATCGATAAAATTAATAATGGGCAGCTGCAAAGTATGACGTCCAACCTAATCTTCGAATATCGGCAATATTCGGAAAACTGGTTCCGATGGTCTGATAGCAGTAGCTTCTTGTATAAATCAGCTGCAACAGTTAAGTGTTAATAGGTAACCATTACCAGGTCGAACAAAAGTTTCAATGGCCGCTTGGAGTTTTGATTTGTATCCGCTTATTGCTAGTAGGCTTGCTCCCACATAGACATTAAAATATACCGTCGCTGTTGACGGTATCAAGAAAGACAAATTAAATTTGACTTCCATACTAAATTAACGGGCATAGGAACGATAAGAATAGATAAGGATTAATAATGCCTTCCAAAACGGACTGTGGATTGTAAGAGCAAGGACTATTGCGGTTACGTAACTATTTTCACAGTACACATCACACTGTAATCCACACACGTTAATTGCTGAATGAGATTACTCACAACTTCGTCAATAGACGTTGCTCCTCAACGAAGAACGAATACTTAAAAACTCGCGAGGGCTCGCCCGATGGCTCGAAGGAGCATGTAGAAATTGTGAGGCTTGCTAAATGATAATGCGCTAGATAACGCAGAATAAATGTAATAACTGGACCAAATCTAAGTAATATATAGAAGCGAGGGAGCACACGCGATGATCGCTAATCAATAAAACTTATTTGCGAACTAAGGTAAAAACGCTTATTTGACTAAAGTGTATGGTTTCATCGTACATAGAGAGTGTTACCTTGTTATGGTTAATAGACTTTTAAATATAGCGATTATAATTAATTGAACTAATGAAATCTATTGCCGGTCTTATATTATGGAGCAGACAAAGCAGTGACTGATATTACACAGAAGTCGATAAGTACATGATCGTTTCTGCAGCGGTATTATTAAGTTCAATATACTTAATATCACTGCTGGGAATTTGCCAGAGAACTACTAAGTCACCAGTCATGCGTGAGTACTACAATTAGATTAAGGAGACAGTGTTTTAATAAAATCGATGAATAATATTATTAGATCACATTTATTAACAGTTTCTACGTCCTATTTTGGTATTAACAATAGATTAAATAATGTTTTAAAATCAGTTCTTGATGATCACTCAGTGGTAGTATTCCGATCCGTGGGTGGGGGCGGAGTGCACCAAGGGAGCAGAGGTGCTTACCGCGGCGTTGAAACTGGAAAGAAAAATAAAATTTATAATAAGCTGAATTTATAAATTGATTATTATTTTATTGTACAGTTTATCTTTTTTAGCCTACATATTATGTAACTTACCCGTTGTGGTCATCAGCGGTGTAATGGACCTCGCGCACGGAGCCGTCAGGCTGCAACAGAGAGTAGTATCCGCGCACGGCGTCACCGTCGCGGGTCTCGTGCTGAGACTTGTGGTCACCGGTGTGAGGGTCAGCCACGGAGTACTCGAACTCGTATTTAGGGTGAGCCTGCGGGTATACAAATTTGGTTAGAACTTCAAGTAACCGTAGATTTATGGTTGCAGAAACAATAAAACACCATTGCTGGTTGACAATAAAGGTATACTTACGTATGTGTCGTGGCCATCATATTGGGCAATAGGAGCGGCGTGTTGAGCGATGGGAGCGGCGTACTGGGCCACGGGGGCGGCATAGTGGGCAACTGGTGCAGCGTGAGATGCTACAGGAGCAGCGTAGTGCGCAGGCTCGTCGTGATGGACGATGCTGTGGGTGGATACAGTACGGCCATGGCCCAGGAGACCAGCGTTGGCAGCAGCCAACAACGCGCTCATAGCTACGATCTGAAAATAATGTAAAATCATAATGTGTAATCTGACCTGTTTTGACGAATATTTTGGAACATAATGTTACTTATTTAAGTGTTTTTTAAATTAAATTATACTTGTACTTACTTTGCTGAACATTTTGTGTTGTATTGTTTGCAACGATCAAATGTTGATTGATGTCGGTGGACATTTTGAATGGTATTTTATATAAAACGTATAATGAGTGCGTGGGCGTGGCGGGGCGGAGAAATGCTTGCGCACACTTGACTTTTACGTAATACATTTCAAGGTTACCGTTTCAGTAATCATTATTATTAATTACACTTTAGCCAACAACTTTAAGAAATCTTCGCACTATTACCTACAATTTTGATGTGTCTATCTTATTAAGTTATGATATCAAAGTCAAGAGCACGCACACGTTTTCTCTTCCCCAACGCGCCTGCGCTTTACTTTAACAACTTTAGCCTAGAGTATTTTAAATACATATTAAAAAGTGACAAAATCAAAACACTTTAACTGGCCAAATTGCTATAATGACATAAAACTATTTCCTTAGATTTTAGCTATGCAATCTTTAAGTGTGTGGTTGACCGCTTCCAATTCTGCTTACCTGAGCCATGATCACACGCTGTGTCCTTCCGAAGCATTATCCATCATAATCAGCTTGCGGCTGCATACTACGCTGCTTCTATAGCTAATTATAACGTACCAGTTGTGAGGTACGCCGTAGCTCACTACGCTAGTTCCAGGCAAATAATGGTGGCAACGACACTAACGTAAGCATTCATTTCTAAAAGAAAAGGAAATCTAGAAATAAGACTCGATCAACGAACTCTTCAGATACACTATGTCGTCTTAAGATGATAGAAGGTAACGTATTATTAATCAATACCTTATTGTTATAACAACCGTTGTTAGGTCCTGGGTTCCATAACCAGATCGAGTAAAATTTTTCAGTATGGATTAGCGGCTTTGATTTTGCATGTCCGGGTAAAAACAGTAGATTTACTCCTATCACAAAGGCCTTAAAAATATACTACTAACTGAGATTGTTTAAGGCAATCTGTTATTACATTCAATTCAATTCATTTATTCAATAACAATTTTAACATTGTGTCTGTATTTCCTATCACTAAGCATAAGTAAATATTACATGTTACAAATTATCACACATAGTTATTCAACATTAAAAATAATTTTATCACAATAATTAGATTCAATACAATAATTACAGTAATACCTATGAGCAATTTAAATAAAAACATTGATAATAATATTGTGCGGCAAGTTTCATATAGTGCAATATCTACTTCCCTGGGGAACCGTTAGAGTGAATTTTTCAAAGCAAATGCTTAGGCGTCCGAGTAGAAAATCGTACCTCGTTGTCAAGATACATAGCTATCTAATTGAAGACATGGCAATTTTACTAGAAAACATTACAGTATTTACAGAAAAATACTCGTATAATAACATTCCATTCCATTTTGATGGCGTGTCCAGAATCTGTTTTTCTGGAAACTACTTACCACCATTTAAACAGAACTTTTACTGTAAGGACTAATACTTCATTTTTTAAATAGTGTCAATTGTAATAAAAAATTTTTCTTTGAAATAAAACTACTTTTTACGGATTTTATCGCGTTATATTGATATTATTTTAATCCCGACGTTTCGGACCCTTTACAGCGTCCATGGTCACGGGTGACTAAGGTGGTAGGCGTCTTGAAGTTTTGATTACTAACAGCTACCCTACATTTCTGTTAATCATTGGCAATCCGATTCACGCAGAACGAGCTCACCGTATCCTTCGGTCTTGCAGTTTTAGGCTTGGATTTAATTTAATTATTATTAAATTTTATTATTCGGACAACAATGATCCATGGTGTTAGTAACAATTTCTTATATCTAGTGTTAGTAATAATCTAAAATAGATACACCGCAATCTGCACGAACAATGAACAAGCACGGACATTACTCGTTCATTATCCGTACAAAGTGCTTCAAAAAGGGAGAATAAATACTCCTCGCCACTGTTTGCAGGATACTGTTGTTACTGTCCCTGGTTCTGCGTAGCAATGACGCTACTTTCTTCCGAATGACTGCACGAAAACCGTCAGTTCGATTTCGCGCAAACATTTCAGAAGCACTGCAGAACCGGGGCAGCCCCAAAAGCATCCTGAAAATATTATTATATTGAATGCGTAGGACATCCAACGACCTTTTGGTGTAGCTGACCCATAGACTTCCCGTGTACATACCCTGGCAATACGCCTTAAACAGAGTTATTTTGACCTGATCAGTACAGCGGGAGAATCTACGTGCCAACATATTACCTCGGACCGCTAATGCCCTACGCACATTCTAAAATTCAATTTGGTCACAGAAACCGCGTGAAACGTGCCACAGTCGAGCGCTTACCTGCAGTACTACCATATGTGAGAGGAGTCACTGACAAGATTGGCTACATCTTGAAGCGTGCTTCAATTAAAACTTACTTCAAGCCGCTGAAGAAGATCAGTCAGTTTTTACCACCTGTAAAGTGTCATATACCTCTACAAGATGCGGGAGTATACAAGCTTGATTGTGACTGTGGTCTCTCTTACATAGGCCAAACTAAACGAAGCATAGGGACCCGCGTAAAAGAACACATCGCTGATGTCAAACACCGCCGTTCCGGAAAGTCTGCAATTTGTGAGCACACCCTTGACAAGGCCCGGCATTACATCAGATTTGACCAACCACAAGTCCTCGCAAAAGAAAACCGATTCCTACCCAGGATGATTCGTGAGGCCATTGAAATTCAAAAACATCCAAATTTCAATAGAGAAGATGGCTGGGTCTTACCACCTGCTTGGAACCCGATTATAGATTCAATTAAATCTAAATCCAAGCCTAAAACTGCAAGACCGAAGGATACGGTGAGCTCGTTCTGCGTGAATCGGATTGCCAATGATTAACAGAAATGTAGGGTAGCTGTTAGTAATCAAAACTTCAAGACGCCTACCACCTTAGTCACCCGTGACCATGGACGCTGTAAAGGGTCCGAAACGTCGGGATTAAAATAATATCAATATAACGCGATAAAATCCGTAAAAAGTAGTTTTATTTCAATGTCTAGTATTCGCGTAAGTGTCAGAAATCAAAAATTTTTCTACTAAATGCCATATTTCCCCTAGAACTGTTCATAGAAGTTGTATAATTTTAGTGGGTAAAATGAAACCTTATAAGTGTCTCGTACAGAATGAGCTCAAAAGGATGACATCAAGCAAGGGGACCAAAGCTTTGCAATTTTGGTGTTATTGGTTTAATGTCTTAAAACGTTTTTACATAGTCTGTGTTGTAATATTTATTTATATTGTAAAGGCTTGGTAAGTGTATGCAAAACTCAAGTAAGTCAAGTCGAATACAAGATAGATAAAATATATTAGGATCAACAATGCTTTCCAAATTAACGTAAAGGGAAACGGATTGCTGTGGGACGGATAATGGTTACCGAGGTTTGAATATAGCGATACAATTATTGTACGGGGCCAAACTTATTGTACGGGTTGAAGTTGGCACGTGTTAACTTTAACCCAGCCGTAAAAATCAGAGAAAGAAAAATATTCGATTTTAATAAATATAAATGAAAGCTCAAGTCGTAGGCTGTCGTTTTGAATCATTCTAATCCAATATTTTTCTTTCTTCGATTTTTACGGCCGGGTTAAAGTTAGCTTGTACCAACTTCAACCCGGACAATAAGTTTGGCGACAACTGTACATTGATACATTGGTATCTGTCATCTATCATATCATCTCTATGGTCAGTTTTATATTAATAACAAAGCAGTGACTAAATGATAATAATACTTAGAAATCAATGTCATGATAGTTTCTGTACTACTACTATTATCTGTGTAAAATACACGTATGTATGTATGTACTTGAACAAGTTGCAACAAAATTACACTTTATGATTTAGTGACTTTTAGTGTTGTTATGAAGTTTTTCTAATTAGAAGTTTGTCAATTGTATAAAATCATCGTCCGTAACATCAGGCACACTTATTTTAAAGTTTTGAAGTAGTTTGTTTTAGAATTGTATTGCATGGGTGATAACGTGGCGTTTAAAATTTTTTTTGTGTGTAATTCTTGAACATATAGGTATTGATAAGTAACTACTGATTTTTCTAGTGATATAGAAAATTCCCATACAATACTGTTAAGCTTTTATTTCCTAAGGGTTGGTAAAGGTTTACTGCTGGTTTTCCTTAGTTCGCTGATATGTTTAAGTTACATATAATATCCCTTTATAGTGAAATAAGTCATATATAAATATGACTGCTAGATTAAGGTGACAATGTTTTAATAAAATCCATAAATAATATTATTGATCACTTTTATTAACAGTTTCTATGTTCTATTTTTGGTATTAACAATAGATTAAATAATGTTTTAAATCAGTTCTTGATGATCACTCAGTGGTGGTATTCCGATCCGTGGGTGGGGGCGGAGTGCACCAAGGGAGCAGAGGTGCTTACCGCGGCGTTGAAACTGGAAAGAAAAAAATTAATTTATAATAAGCTGAATAATAAATTCAATATTATTTTATTTTACAGTTTATTTTTTCTACCCTACATAGGTATTATGCAACTTACCCATTGTGGTCATCGGCGGTGTAATGGACCTCGCGCACGGAGCCGTCAGGCTGCAACAGAGAGTAGTATCCGCGCACGGCGTCACCGTCGCGGCTCTCGTGCTGAGACTTGTGGTCACCGGTGTGAGGGTCAGCCACGGAGTACTCGAACTCGTATTTAGGGTGAGCCTGGGGTACAAAAATGTTGTTAGAACTTCGAATAAGGGTAGATTATAATTGCAGAAATAATAAAACATCATTGCTGGTTGACGACAGAGGTATACTTACGTATGTGTCGTGGCCATCGTATTGGGCAATGGGAGCGGCGTGTTGAGCGATGGGAGCGGCGTGTTGAGCGATGGGAGCGGCGTGTTGAGCGATGGGAGCGGCGTACTGGGCCACGGGAGCGGCGTACTGGGCCACGGGAGCGGCGTACTGGGCTACGGGAGCGGCGTAGTGCGCAGGCTCGTCGTGATGGACGATGCTGTGGGTGGATACAGTACGGCCGTGGCCCAGGAGACCAGCGTTGGCAGCGGCCAACAGCGCGCTCAAAGCTACGATCTGAAAATTATTTGGAATCATTGTAGTAATTTGGACTGTTTTGACGAATACTTAGGAACATATTTTTTCTTATTATTGATGTTATTTTTAGATTAAATCAAATTATACTTACTTTGCTGAACATTTTGTGTTGTATTGTTTGGAACGATCCAATTATGATTGATATCAGTGGACTCGTTGAATAGTTTTTTATACAAAACGTATAGTGAGTGCGTGGGCGTGGCGGGGCGAAGAAATGCTTGCGCACACTTGTGTTTTATGTAATACATTTCAAGGTTGCCGTTTCAGTATTCATTATTATTAATTACTCTTTGACTAACACTTACAAAAGTTCGTACTACTTATTACAATTTTGCTGTGTCTATTAAATGCCTATATATTCTTAAGTTTTCTTTCATTGTTTTTATAATACATTGGAACAGTATGCCTAAAATCTATGACATCAACGTCCAAACGCACCACGCTTGCTTTACTATAAAAATTCATTCAGCAACTCTACAAATGACACATTTTGATCGTTGAAAACAAAACATTTTTTTTTTTTGTAAAATACGTACTTTGCTAAACATTTTGTGTAATGTAATGTGTAATCAAATTTTGTCTGATCCAAAATATTTTGTAAACTCAGCTTTACCTATGAGTATGTAGGTACATAAAAGCATATTCAAAAGAGACTACACCAAAATGGTTCAACTTACCAAATTACTATAATGACATACAATTATTTTCAGATCTTAGTGTTGAGAGTGTTGTTGGCCGCTGCCAACGCTGTTTACCTGGGTCACGCCCGCGACTGTGCATGCAGCAGCATGTGTAGTGCATAGTCGCGGGCTCGTTAAAACACTACGCCACTCCCGTAGCTTATTAAGCAACTTCGGGGCCAATTATGATTGTCACGACATTAACTTAGAAGTCTTACACATTACTGTTTTTCATCCCCTTTATTTTTTAAATGAACCTAAAATTATGCATACTAAATCTCTGGCTAAATCTGACGGCTATGTTGCATATTATTGAAGAAAGATAAACTATATAATTAAATAACGGACAAATGATATTTGCTACTACTAGTTATAAAAGGAAACCGACTGATTGATCTATCAATACACAGCCAAATTTACTAGGTAAAATTCAGCCGCATGTGGTAATTGTGGAAGTCAATCTAATATCTCTTTCAACGAACGACAATGATAAGAACTTTGTGAACCCAGGATTTAATAGTGCCTAGAAGTCGCGGTTGCTGCACTTAAAAAATATAGGGCAGTTATTGGTAAATGTCTGCCAATCCTGGGTTCTTCGGGACGAGCAATATTCTCAGTAACAGCTCGGAGTTTGTATTTGTGTCCTTGTAGTGCCAGTAGGCTCGACCCCTATCAGATAGGTCTTAAAAATATACCGGCGGTGGTATTGAGAGCTAGTTAGGTACCTTATTTGACAAATTAATTAGCGTGATTGTTATCACACTAAATATCGTTCTGTGAAAGTGGCGAAGTTTTGGGCACACCTTTACTACATTTTGCCTTTTGAATTGGTGTATGCAAACCTTGCTAAGTAAAGCATGCATAGCATGCGGGGTATTGATTGATAAGTATCCAAAATTTTTTGTTTGATGTAGGTTATTCCGAAGACAGATTTGTCAAGACTGTTTTAATAAACATAAAATACTATTACGCTTGTATTTCCAAAGGGTTAGGTAAAGATTTACTGCTGGTCTTCCTTAGTTCGCTGATGCTTAAGTTACATATAATATCCCTACTGGGAATATAACTTAGGACCTCTAGCTCACCAGTCATTCTTACGACTGCTATTTTAAGGAGACAGTGTTTCAATAAAATCTATGAATAATATTTTTAGATCACGTTTATTAACAGTTTCTACGTTCTATTTTTGGTATTAACAATATATTAAATAATGTTTTAAAATCAGTTCTTGATGATCACTCAGTGGTAGTACTCCGATCCGTGGGTGGGGGCGTGGTGCACCAAGGGAGCAGAGGTGCTTACCGCGGCGTTGAAACTGGAAAGAAAAAATATAATTTATAATAAGCTGAATAATACATTCAATATAATTTTATTTTACAGTTTATTTTTTCTACCCTACATATTATGCAACTTACCCATTGTGGTCATCAGCGGTGTAATGGACCTCGCGCACGGAGCCGTCAGGCTGCAACAGAGAGTAGTATCCGCGCACGGCGTCACCGTCGCGGCTCTCGTGCTGAGACTTGTGGTCACCGGTGTGAGGGTCAGCCACGGAGTACTCGAACTCGTATTTAGGATGAGCCTGCGGGCATAAAAACGTTGTTAGAAGTTCAATTATGCGTAGATTATAATTGCAGAAATAATAAAACATCATTGCTGGTTAACGACAGAGGTATACTTACGTATGTGTCGTGGCCATCGTATTGGGCAATGGGAGCGGCGTGTTGAGCGATGGGAGCGGCATATTGGGCCACGGGAGCGGCGTAGTGGGCAATGGGAGCGGCGTACTGGGCCACGGGGGCGGTGTTGTGCGCAGGCTCGTCGTGATGGACGATGCTCTGGGTGGATATAGTACGGCCATGGCCCAGGAGACCAGCGTTGGCAGCGGCCAACAGCGCGCTCAAAGCTACGATCTGAAAATAATGTCATTATAGTAATTTTGCAATCTGAACTGTTTTGGCGTATACTTTGAAACATAATTAGTATTACTTATTATTGATGTTTTTTTGGATTAGATTATATATTATTATACTTACTTTACTGAACATTTTGTGTTGTATTGTTTTCAACGATCAAATGTTAATTGATGTCAGTCGACTTGTTGAATAGTTTTTTATACAGAACGTACCTATAGTGAGTGCGTGGGCGTGGCGGGGCGAAGAAATGCTTGCACACACTTGTCTTTTATGTAATACATTTCAAGGTTGCCGTTTTGGTATTCATTATTACTATTCAACCAATACTTTCAAAATTTTGCACTATTACAATAGTGCTGTTTCTATTATGTCGATGTCTTCTTTTGTTACTGTTTTTTATCGCCATTAGTATAAATTTTAGGGTTACATTTAGGACCTAAATATAACTTTGTACTAGAGCCGCGACGGTAACGCTGCGTACGAATACTACCCCCTGGCTCAATCTAATGGCCCTTTCTGCAAGGAGTACACTGCTAACCATAATGGGTACGTTACATATTATTAAAGAAAGATAAAGTATATAATTAAATAACGGACAAATGATATTTGCTAATTTAAAAGGAATCCGATACTGATTGATCTAACAATACACAGTCAAATTTACTAGGTAAAATTCAGCCGCATGTGGTAATTCTGGAAGTCAATCTAATCTCTTTCAACGTTTAATTAGGCAAAAGGAAAGGAAATCTAGGAAAATGATAGGAATAACATACTCTGTGAACCCAGGATTTAATAGTACCTAGAAGTCGCGGTTGCTGCGCTTAAAAAATATAGGGCAGTTATTGGTAAATGTCTGCCAATCCTGGGTTCTTCGGGACGAGCAATATTCTCAGTAACAGCTCAGAGTTTCTATTTGTGTCCTTGTAGTAGCAGTAGGCTCGAACCCTATCAGATAAGTCTTAAAAATATACCGGCGGTGGTATTGAGAGTTAGTTACCTTATTCGACAAATTAATTAGTGTGATAGTTATCACACTAAATATCGTTCTGTGAAAGTGGCGAAGTTTTGGGCACACCTTTACTACATCAGGCACATATTGCCTTTTGAATTGGTGTATGCAAACCTTGCTAAGTAAAGCATGCATAGCATGCGGGTGTCCCTCCTTCCTACTGCGAGAGATAGGTACTGTATAATAGAGAGTTGATGAACCTGTTATGGTTAATGTTATTAGAGTTTTGTATATCTTCTTCATCTTCTTCCTAGCCTTTTCCCAAACATGTTAGGGTCAGCTTCCAATCTGACCAGATTCGGCTGTATTTTATACGAAGCGACTGCCATCAGACCTCCGCAACCCAAGATCATTGTTATGTACTTAAAATTCTTGATTAAATGGGTGATAAGTATCCAAAATTTTTTGTTTGATGTAGACTATTCCGAAGACAGATTTGTCAAGACTGTTTTAATAAACATAAAATACTATTACGCTTGTATTTCCAAAGGGTTAGGTAAAGATTTACTGCTGGTCTTCCTTAGTTCGCTGATGCTTAAGTTACATGTATAATATCCCTAATGTGAATATAACTGAGGACCTCTAGCTCACCAGTCATTCTTACGACTGCTATTTTAAGGAGACAGTGTTTCAATAAAATCTATGAATAATATTATTAGATCACGTTTATTAACAGTTTCTACGTTCTATTTTTGGTACTAACAATAGATTAAATAATGTTTTAAAATCAGTTCTTGATGATCACTCAGTGGTAGTACTCCGATCCGTGGGTGGGGGCGTGGTGCACCAAGGGAGCAGAGGTGCTTACCGCGGCGTTGAAACTGGAAGGAAAAAATATAATTTATAATAAGCTGAATAATACATTCAATATTATTTTATTTTACAGTTTATTTTTTCTACCCTACATATTATGCAACTTACCCGTTGTGGTCGTCAGCGGTGTAATGGACCTCGCGCACGGAGCCGTCAGGCTGCAACAGAGAGTAGTATCCGCGCACGGCGTCACCGTCGCGGGTCTCGTGCTGAGACTTGTGGTCACCGGTGTGAGGGTCAGCGACGGAGTACTCGAACTCGTATTTAGGGTGAGCCTGCGGGCAAAAAAACATTGTTAGAAGTTTAATTATGCGTAGATTATAATTGCAGAAATCATTGCTGATTGACGACAGAGGTATACTTACGTATGTGTCATGGCCATCGTATTGGGCAATGGGAGCGGCGTGTTGAGCGATGGGAGCGGCGTACTGGGCCACGGGAGCGGCGTAGTGGGCTACGGGAGCGGCGTACTGACCCACGGGGGCGGCGTAGTGCGCAGGCTCGTCATGATGGACAATGCTGTGTGTGGATACAGTACGGCCATGGCCCAGGAGACCAGCGTTAGCAGCGGCCAACAGCGCGCTCAAAGCTACGATCTGAAAATAATGTCATTATAGTAATTTTGCAATCTGAACTGTTTTGGCGTATACTTTGAAACATAATTAGTATTACTTATTATTGATGTTTTTTTGGATTAGATTATATATTATAATACTTACTTTACTGAACATTTTGTGCTGTATTGTTTTCAACGATCAAATGTTAATTGATGTCAGTCGACTTGTTGAATAGTTTTTTATACAGAACGTATAGTGAGTGCGTGGGCGTGGCGGGGCGAAGAAATGCTTGCACACACTTGTCTTTTATGTAATACATTTCAAGGTTGCCGTTTCGGTATTCATTATTACTATTCAACCAATACTTACAAAATGTTGCACTATTACAATAATGCTGTTTCTATTATGTCGATGTCTTCTTTTGTTACTGTTTTTTATCGCCATTAGTATAAATTTTAGGGTTACATTTAGGACCTAAATATAACTTTGTACGAGAGCCGCGACGGTAACGCTGCGTACGAATACTACCCCCTGGCTCAATCTAACGGCCCTTTCCGCGGAGTACACTGCTAACCATAAGTACGTTACATATTATTAAAGAAAGATAAAGAATACAATTAAATAACGGACAAATGATATTTGCTAATTTAAAAGGAAACCGATACTGATTGATCTATCAATACACAGCCAAATCTACTAGGTAAAATTCAGCCGCATCTGGTAATTCTGGAAGTCAATCTATTCTTTTTTTAACGTTAAACTAGGTTAAAGGAAAGGAAATCTACGAAAATGATAAGAAAAACAAACTCTGTGAACCCAGAATTTAACAACGCTTAGAAGCCGCGGTTGCTGCGCTTAAAGAATGAGGCAGTCAATCCCCTAGGATATCTGAGTTCCATTCCTATGACGAAGAAACAGCTCCGAGTTTGGATTTGTGTCCGGGTAATGACAGTAGGCTCGCCCTATCAGTGCCTCGATCATGAGTTTTTCTTACTAGACTCGCTAGCGACGTCGTAAAATATTTTTATGGATAACCCTCGCAGCGCCTCTAGGGGTTACGTAAGCAACTAAAATCTGCTATGAGATTACAGCTTTCGATGCGTAAAAAACCTATTGAAAGCCATTCGATAGAACTCATGGTTGATGCACTGATAGGTCCGAAAACTATACCAGCGGTGGTATTTAGGGATGTGCAACTCACTTGGCGAATCAATAAGTATGTAACTATAACACTAAATATAGATGGTATGGAAGTGACGAAGTTTTGATCAAATTTTTTTTAAATCGGAGAATTCTATTCTAAAAAGTAGAAGAAGGCATCATACATCAGGCACATTTTGCCTTAAGAATTAGTGTATGCAAACCTTGCTTAGTAAAGCATGCATAGAAGCGTCCCCCTCCCTACTGCGAGCGACAGGTACTTCTTAAAGAGAGTTCATAGACTTGTTATGGTTAATGTTAATAGAGTTTTCTATATCTTCTTCTTCTTTTTCCTAGTCTTTTCCCAAACATGTTAGGGTCGGTTTCCAGTCTGACCAGATTCGGCTAAATCTCAGTATTAAATACGGAGCGACTGCCATTAGAGATCCGCAACCCAATTTCTGGGCAATACCAATATTCGAAGGATAAACTGGTTATCAGGCTTATTGGGCATTTGACTACCACTATCTAACGATTGTCATAAGTGTTCGTATGACAACCCAGACCGCTCTCCGAGGCACGGACGGGTCTCGATGTGTCACCCATACACAGGCTAACCGTGGCAACCGTAGCTTAACCTTGCAGATCCGGTAATCAGCGTAGTTACAACTAAGCCACGACGAGCCCTTTGTAAATAGTGTTATTAATTGAACGAATGATATCTATTGCCTGTTTCATATTTATAGCGCAGGCAGAGCATTGACTGATATTACGCAGAAGTCGATACATGTAGTGGTCTACTAGCTGTTTGAAATATGTATGTACTTGAACACGCTTCAACACAACCTGTTCATTTAAAATTACACGGTATGATTCAGTGACGTTTATCATATAAGTATTTCTAATTAGAAATCATCGTCCATGAAACCAACACTCTTTATTTTAGAGGTTTTGAAGAGGTTTGTTCTAAAAATATTGCATGTATGTTGACGTAGCCTTAGAGATCATTGTTATGTATAATTCTAGATTAAATGGGTATTGATTGATAAGAACTCGAAGGTTTTTGTTTGTAGTGTAGACTGTAGTCTATAGACTATTCCTATAGCCTTAATAAACATAAAATACCATTACGTTTGTATTTCTGACGGGTTAGGTAAAGTTTTATTGCTGGTCTTCCTTAGCTTGCTGATAATTATGGTTAAGTTACATTTATTCTTATTCTTCAGCACACCAGTCATTCTTACGACTGCTATTTTAAGGAGACGGTGTTTCAATAAAATCTATGAATTATATTATTAGATCACGTTTATTAACAGTTTCTACGTTCTATTTTTGGTATTAACAATAGATTAAATAATGTTTTAAAATCAGTTCTTGATGATCACTCAGTGGTAGTACTCCGATCCGTGGGTGGGGGCGTGGTGCACCAACGGAGCAGAGGTGCTTACCGCGGCGTTGAAACTGGAAAGAAAAAATATAATTTATAATAAGCTGAATAATAAATTCAATAATATTTTATTTTACAGTTTATCTTTTTAAGAGCAGTGATAGCCTAGGGGTATGACCACTGGACTGCCAAGTCAAAGGTCTCGAGTTCGAATCCAAGGCACGCACCTCTGACTTTTCGAAATCATGTGCGTAATTATCACTCGCTTTAACGGTGAAGGAAAACATCGCGAGGAAACCTGCATGCCTAGGCTAGCGTGGTGGACTATAGCCTAATCCCTCTCATACTGAGAGGAGAGCCGTGCCCAGCAGTGGGACAGTATATGGGTTGATTATTATTATTAGTTATCTTTTTTACCTTACAAAGGTATTATGCCACTTACCCGTTGTGGTTATCGGCGGTGTAATGGACCTCGCGCACGGAGCCGTCAGGCTGCAACAGAGAGTAGTATCCGTGCACGGCGTCACCGTCGCGGCTTTCGTGCTGGGACTTGTGGTCACCGGTGTGAGGGTCAGCCACGGAGTACTCGAACTCGTATTTAGGGTGAGCCTGGGGTACAAATACGTTGTTAGAACTTCGAATAAGGGTAGATAATGGTTGCAGAAATAATAATAAAGAAAATAACTACTACGGTTGACGATATGGGTATACTTACGTATGTGTCGTGGCCATCGTATTGGGCAATGGGAGCGGCGAGTTGAGCGATGGGAGCGGCGTAGTGAGCCACGGGAGCGGCGTAGTGGGCCCGAGGAGCGGCGTACTGGGCTACGGGAGCGGCGTAGTGCGCAGGCTCGTCGTGATGGACGATGCTGTGGGTGGATACAGTACGGCCATGGCCCAGGAGACCAGCGTTGGCAGCGGCCAACAGCGCGCTCAAAGCTACGATCTGAAAATAATGTCATTATAGTCGTAGTAATTTGGCAATTTGAACTGTTTTGGCGTATACTTTGAAACATAATTAGTATTACTTATTGTTGATGTTTTTTAGATTAAATTAAATTATACTTACTTTGCTGAACAATTTGTGTTGTATTGTTTGGAGCGATCCAATTATGATTGATATCAGTGGACTCGTTGAATAGTTTTTTATACAAAACGTATAGTGAGTGCGTGGGCGTGGCGGGGCGAAGAAATGCTTGCGCACACTTGTGTTTTATGTAATACATTTGAAGGTTGCCGTTTCAGTATTCATTATTACTATTCAACCAATACTTACAAAATTTTGTACTATTACAATAATGCTGTTTCTATTATGTCGATGTCTTCTTTTGTTACTGTTTTTTATCATCATTAATATTTTAGTCTTATATTTAGGCTCTAAATATAACTATGTAGGTACGAGAGCCGCCACGGTAATACCGCAAACAACTACTACTCTCTGGCTCAATCTAACTGCTCTTTCCGCAAGGAGTACACCGCTAACCACATTGGGTACGTTACATATTATTGAAGAAAGATAAACTACACAATTAAATAACGGACAAATGATATTTGCTACTACTAGTTATAAAAGGAAACCAAATCTACTAGGAATATAGGTTTTTTTTATAAAGTAAGGTAACCATGGGCGAAGAAGAGCTTTTGGGAAACATCTATAGGATTGAGAATTATCAGATGAACGCGGGTAATTCCGCCGGATACCTATAGATAGTTGATTTATAAATACAATAGTTTTTGTTTGCAGTTTCAACGCTGTGTTACGTCACACGGTTCGTCAGTTGCACCCCATCAGATATGGTCAGTCTGTATCATTCATGAATTATTTAAATGTTTTTTTTTTTATTTTACATAACAAATGAAGAAACGAACATAATTAAATTATTTTTATTAACTTATATTAATTTAAGACTAAATATATGTCACCCTACAAAATATTTGGTTTCTGACAGTAGTAGCTTCGTGTAAAATTCAGCCCCATCTGGTAATTTTGGAAGTCAATTTTGGAAGTCAAGAAAGTTTTAACGTTTAACTTGGTTAAAGGAAAGGAAATCTAGGGAAATGATAGGAACAACAAACTTTGTGAACCCATGATTTAACAACGCCTAGAAACCAGGGTTGCTGCGCTTAAAGAATGAGGCAGTTATTTGAATGTGTTGAATGACTGTCAGTCCCCTAGGATTTCTGAGTTCCTTTCCCAGGGCGAGGAAACCGCTTGAAGTTTCAATTTGTGTCCGGATAGTGACAGTAGGCTCGCTCCCTAACATATAGGTCTTAAAAATATACCAGCGGTGGTATTGAGGGATATGCAACTCACTTGGCAAATCAATTAGTGTGTAACTATAACACTAAATATAGATGGTATGGAAGTGACAAAGTTTTGGGCTCATCATTTTTTTTTAATCGGACCATTCGATACTAAGAGTAAGAAGGCATCATACATCAGGCACATGAATTAGTGTAAGCAAACCCTGCTTAGTAAAGCATGCATAGAAGCGTCCCCCTCCCTACTGCGAGTGACAGGTACTTCTTAAAGAGAGTTCATAGACTTGTTATGGTTAATGTTAATAGAGTTTTCTATATCTTCTTCTTCTTTTTCCTAGTCTTTTCCCAAACATGTTAGGGTCGGTTTCCAGTCTGACCAGATTCGGCTAAATGTCAGTATTAAATACGGAGCGACTGCCATTAGAGATCCGCAACCCAATTTCTGGGCAATACCAATATTCGAAGGATAAACTGGTTATCAGGCTTATTGGGCATTTGACTACCACTATCTAACGATTGTCATAAGTGTTCGTGTGACAACCCAGACCGCTCTCCGAGGCATGGAGGGGTTTCGATGTGTTAAGAAAGGTCACTCATCCACAGGCTGACCATGGCAACCGTAGCTTAACCTTGCAGATGCGATAATCAGCGTAGTTACAACTAAGCCACGACGAGCCCTTTGTAAATAGTGATATTAATGAAGCGAATCATATATATTGCCTGTTTCATATTAATAACGCAGGCAGAGCACTGACTGTATTACACAGAAGTCGATACATGTAGTGGTCTACTAGCTGTTTGAAATATGTATGTACTTGAACACGCTTCAACACAACCTGATAATTTAAAACTACAGGGTATGATTCAGTGACGTTTATCATATAAGTATTTCTAATTAGAAATCATCGTCCATGAAACCAACACTCTTTATTTTAGGGGTTTTGAAGAGGTTTGTTCTAAAAATATTGCATGTATGTTGACGTAGCCTTAGAGATCATTGTTATGTATAATTCTAGATTAAATGGGTATTGACTGATAAGTAACCAAAGGTTTTTGTTTGTAGTGTAGACTGTAGTCTATCGACTATTTCTATTGTCTTAATAGACATAAAACACCATTACGCTTGTATTTCCGAAGGGTTAGGTAAAGTTTTATTGCTGGTCTTCCTTAGTTCGCTGATAATTATGCTTAAGTTACATTTATTCTTATTCTTCAGCACACCAGTCATTCCTTCGACTGCTATTTTAAGGAGACAGTGTTTGAATAAAATCCATGAATTATATGATTAGATCACGTTTATTAACAGTTTCTACGTTCTATTTTTGGTACTAACAATAGATTAAATAATGTTTTAAAATCAGTTCTTGATGATCACTCAGTGGTAGTACTCCGATCCGTGGGTGGGGGCGGAGTGCACCAAGGGAGCAGAGGTGCTTACCGCGGCGTTGAAACTGGAAAGAAAAAATATAATTTATAATAAGCTGAATAATAAATTAAATATTATTTTATTTTACAGTTTATCTTTTCTGCCTTACATAGGTATTATGCAACTTACCCGTTGTGGTCATCGGCGGTGTAATGGACCTCGCGCACGGAGCCGTCAGGCTGCAACAGAGAGTAGTATCCGCGCACGGCGTCACCGTCGCGGGTCTCGTGCTGAGACTTGTGGTCACCGGTGTGAGGGTCAGCGACGGAGTACTCGAACTCGTATTTAGGGTGAGCCTGGGGTATAAAAGCGTTGTTAGAACGTCGAATAAGGGTAGATAATGGTTGCAGAAGCAATAATAAATTATCTACTACTGGGTGACGATAAAGGTATACTTACGTATGTGTCGTGGCCATCGTATTGGGCAATGGGAGCGGCGTGTTGAGCGATTGGAGCGGCGTACTGGGCCACGGGAGCGGCGTAGTGGGCCACAGGAGCGGCGTACTGGGCTACGGGAGCGGCGTAGTGCGCAGGCTCGTCGTGATGGACAATGCTGTGGGTGGATACAGTACGGCCATGGCCCAGGAGACCAGCGTTGGCAGCAGCCAACAGCGCGCTCAAAGCTACGATCTGAAAATAATATCATTATAGTAATTTGGAAATCTGAACTGTTTTGGCGTATACTTTGAAACATAATTAGTATTACTTATAATTAATGTTTTTTAGATTAGATTAGATTATACTTACTTTGCTGAACATTTTGTGTTGTATTGTTTTCAACGATCAAATGTTGATTGTTGTCAGTAGATTTGTTGAATGGTTTTTTATATAAAACATGTAGTGTGTGCGTGGGCGTGGCGGGGCGAAATAATGCTTGCGCACACTTGTCTTTTATGTAATACATTTCAAGGTTGCCGTTTCAGTATTCATTATTATTAATTTTAATTGAATAAACTTTAAACAATACGAAATTTTATTAGAATTTTAAAGTATTTCTAAATCTAGGCCACCAACTGCTAGCTTGTATTCTTAATCTGTAAGGAAGCTCAGTAAAGGTAGACTGATGATTGAGTAAATAGATATTATCAAATTGATCATATAAGTAGGAGAAATAGGGCCACCTCCTCGTAAGTTCCTGTTAATTTAACTGGCAAATAATTGCATACACATTTTGTTCCAATTTTGAATTAATCCGGTGGTTAGCGGCTTTCTAGAGCTGGTGAACCAGGCCCATAATAATATTTTTTTTGTAAAAAAAAGGCTCAGCTTATATTTTTTTCTGTGTAGATAAATAATTTAAAATCTAGAGAACGTTTTAAAAAAATGTAAATAAATAATTTGAGTATTAACGTTACCTTTATTTACAAAATATCATCAGTTTGGTATTTACAGGAACAGGACAGTCATAAATTCATAATCACTAGGTAATAATGGTAAGTATGTCCGTGGGCATGAGCTGCTACCTGTAGGCTGCACTGGTGAGTATTATCCGTCGCGGCTCTCGTGCTGAGACTTATCAAGCATGTTATTGGCATTTGGTATAAATTCTCTGTAATAACTCGGAGTTTGACCGGTTACATGGCATCTAAACATGCCAACTTGTGACTGAGACTAAGTACATTAGTCTGCCTCTGCAAAAGCCTTCGGGGAATACAAGCGTGATGGTATGTATGAAATGAAGCGCAACATCACACTGTAATTTACATAGTTAATTACTTACTCATGTGTTGTAGTCGTCGTAATGGCTAACAGTACCATGAGTTCACCGTAGAATATTTGTATGGAAATCTCCTTCAACGCATCTAGCGGCTCGGTAAGGAATTCAAATAGGTTATGAGACTACAGCGTTTTGATGCTTAAAAACCTATTAAAAGGAATTCGATAGCGACCATTAAACTCATGGTTGAGGTACAGCGGCGACGTAGTTGGTATACAGGTATAACGTGAGCCTGGTCGTGACGCACGATACTCTGGTAAGATACCACGGGACCAACAAAATTCCAAAGATTCAATGACAGGAATATTAATACCCTTTACTTGATTAGTCGAATATCTTTGTTTTATTGGATTTGCTTGATCACCTGTTTCATTTATTCTTACTATAAATGCAAAGAGTATTTAAAAATATATCATACCAACACAAGATTTTTGGTAATAATTTTAAATAATTTAAGGTTAATAAGGTTGGTACCTAAATCCCTTTTGACAAACTTCTTTCGAAATATAAGTAACTTGATTTTTAATATCGTTAAGTTTATTTATTAATGTTGACATTTTTGTGCACTTACTTTGTTCAAAATTTTAGTGAATTGGTAGCTAGAATCAATATTACTTGATTGATAGCTGGCTTTTTTGTTTTATAAAACACGATTGGCGCGTGCGCTGGTCCAGTGCAGTGGGGAGAAATTACAAGCATGTGCGTGTTTATTGACTCCGTGACTTTGACATGCATGCATGCTAAAGCACCAGTTTTGACACCAATACGAATATGTAATACATTGGTTTATATGTTTCGTTATAATTTGTTTTAATGACAACGTTTATTATTTATAAAATCTGTTAATTAACTATCATTCAATAAGAGATTATAAAAATACTTGGCTTTTAAAAGAATTTAATTTGCCGTTACACTACCGACGCGTGAGTAATTGTATTGGTCTAGTCGCCTAGATCCTATAGAAAAAGACTAATCGATGTCCTCGATGTCCTGGGTTTGATGCGCATGCGCAGGTAGAGAGGTTATTGGATTTTTCTATAAAATTCTCAGTAAGCGTGGAGTTTTGAATTATAATACTTCGAGATCGATAGTTTTACAATTCTCAAAATAGATAATTTGTATCACTTGGCCAATTTATAGGGCTTAATGTTGCTTTCATAAGATTACAAATAAAAGATAAAGATAAGTTTTTTTAGAAATTGTATTCAATCATTCTCATATCACACTTGTTTCATACAAAAATATAAATAGGTAGGTTGTAGGTCAAACATTCAAATAACAATCACGCAATAAGAAACGCTCAGTAATGGCTGTAGCCGTGGGCGGGGGCGGGGGCGGGGTGCACGGCGGGGGCGGAGTTGTGGACCACTGCGTTGAAACTGAAAACAATAAAACAAATAAATTAAAAAAAGTAATAAAACAGGAATAAAAATAAAATAATTGTCTACCACTACAGTTAAAAGAACTGAACTCTGAAGCTTACCCATTGTGGTCATCAGCGGTGTAATGGACCTCGCGCACGGAGCCGTCAGGCTGCACCAGAGAGTAGTATCCGTGCACGGCGTCACCGTCGCGGCTCTCGTGCTGGGACTTGTGGTCACCGGTGTGAGGGTCAGCCACAGAGTACTCGTAGTTGTATTTGGGGTGGGCCTAATAATTTAAAAAAATTACAATTTCGAACTTACAAAAAAGAATGTTTACCGATATTTGTATTCTCATAGGGAAATAGATATTTACGTATGTGTCATGTCCGTCGTAGTGGGCTACGGGGGCAGCGTAGTGTGCTACGGGGGCCGCGGCGTAGTGTGCTACGGGGGCAGCGGCGTAGTGTGCTACGGGGGCTGCGGCGTAGTGGGCTACGGGAGCAGCCGCGTAGTGCAGAGGCGCGGCATGGGCCTCGTCATGACGGACGATGCTCTGAGAGGACACAGCGTGGCCATGTCCCAGTAGACCTGCATTGGCAGCGGCCAAAAGGGCTCCGAAAGCTAAGATCTAAACAAGAGAGTTTAAATAGAGTTAAAATTATAGTTTCCTTGTAGCAAAATGACTATTTTAATTTATTCTTTAATTAGAATTCAATTTAATTGGATTCTGAAGTTTAAATTGATTAATTAATATTTTATTAATAAAATTGAACTTTCTTACAAAAAATAAATAATTGTATATTTTTAAATTCATAATAATTATAGCAACTCACTTTGCTGAACATTTTTGGTGTTTAGATTGTAAGAATCAAAAGTTGATTAATGTTAGTGGTCCTGCTGTATGGTTTTATAGAACGCGGCCGGCGCGTGCGCCCGCGCGGTGGGGCGGAGAAATGCGTGCGCGCACCTTGACTCTGTAACTTTGACATGTATCAAGGTCACAATTCCGATACTAAGACATACGCGTTGATTTGTGTCCGGATCTATTTAATTAATACGTAGGCGTCTATTGTTAATTATTCTTATAATGCGCTTTAGGAATTGTATGTCATTAATAACATCGGAATCGTGAATTATCAATCATTGCGATGTGATTTACCGATTTACATTCCGGATTGGCAAATCTAACTAGCTGAATAATTTAAGTTACGTTTTCGTCATAGTGAAATATTTGCTACAAGTAGCTATATATATATATATATTTTATTACAATTAAAATTACGGAACTTTAGTATTTTAGTATGTAATTACCTACAGCATTTAGTGTTTTATTTTTATAGTATTATAAATTGGGTTTAAATCATAGACAGGTAACAGTAGACTTAAGTATTTTTTTTTATCTTAATCATAGCTGCCTCATTAGCTTGGTCCTCGTAAGTGCGTGGTTTAGGGTTTGATTTCCAAGTTAAGTAGTATTGTATTATTGGATTGAGTAGTATTTTTTTTTTTTTGCTAAATTTTCAGTAGTAGTTCGGGGTTTGCTTTTTAGTCTTCTGTTCTGGTCCAGTTAATGGTAATACGCTCCTCCCTATTACATGGGACGTAAATATACCAGAGACCAGTGGGTAAACTTTAGAAGTCCTCTGCCTACCAATTCGGGAAATACAGGTGTATTCAGTATAGTTGCTGGACACCTTTCCTGTTTGTTTATGTTTAGACCTTAATCTTAATCTTACTGCAAATATTTCATTTTACTCATTGTTATCTAAAACAATGACACATTACATTATTCAACCATTCATAGAATAAAGCTTGAAATATTTCATCTAACTATAATTTTTGCAAGGTTTCCTGCATTTTTGACTCAACTGACTTAAATTCCGTTAATGTTTTCTCATGTTTATTTCATACGTACATTATCAGATTTATCGAGAAACAAACGCTTATTTCTACGCGGTATGTCTGTCGACAATAGTTAGTAATCTGTTTGTTATATCTAATACATAAATTAAAATATACTGCGTAACTAGATCGTTTTTGCAATTCCAGTTTGGCATGTAGTCATGTTTCAAGATTTTGTAAGCGGTCTCTACAACTGCTGTAGAAATTATTATAGGTAGGTATTAAATCTATGGTCGTGTTTTATGTTATGTTATATACAGTATACACGATGGCTACATCTATGATGTTTGTTCGAAATTCAGTAAGCAGTAATGTTTTTATGAAATTCCCTGTTCCCAGCAGCTGGTAATCTGTATTTTTACTAACATATCGGCGAACTGAGGGTACACCTCTAACTAACCTAACGCTACGGGAAACACAGGTGTGCTATTATGCTGTAGTTACTATGGCTATACAGCTACTATAAAACCTAACCATTGTAGTTGATGACCAATGGCTTCAGCTGATGTGTTTTTATTAATTAAACTGCATGTCTCTGTTCGCAAAAAATACTTGTCACTGGCAACTGTTTGACGTCAATGTTATCTGCGTTATGGTGACGTGAATGCGACACGCACACGTATGTTGTCTGATTAGCACCGGTTCAGGGTGTTTATTGGTCTGCCCATTATGAGGATCATTATGTATTTTAGACGAACTAAACTTAGTGCACAATTTTCATTTACAGCTTCATAGGCGTGTTAGGCGCGTTCACAAACACCCATTTCATAATTGCATACACCGGTCATTGAGCACAAGAAGGTAGTTGTAGTAATATTAATAAAAGCTCCATAACTAGATTGACAACAACTAAACTATAATTAAAAACACCAAATAAAAGCTAGCTTACCAAGGTGTATAACTTGATAATTGCTCAAATTAGGCTAATACGCTATTAGGCTAATATTCTGAGTCGACTCTAAGCGTAAAGTAACGTAGTAGCGCTCTTCCGTGCTTCAAAGGAGGTCATCGAAATCGGCCCAAATGAGGTACCGAAGGTACACTTATTGGAAAAATACCCTGTATTACGCTGGTTAAAACTCGTCGTACTTTTTCTAATGTTGACTGAGAGTTGAGAAAAATACCTTTTAATTTGAGAAAAATCACGTTTCGTAAAGATTTCATAATAAAAACTGTCAGTGTCAGTTTTGGAATGTCAAACGCACGCCATTGCGGCAGATTAATATCAGTTATTTAAAGTGATTTCATGGTAAAAACTATCAACTTGACAGCTGTCATGTACCTCCGGTACAAAATTGGGCTGAGTTGTATGGGCTTTTGATGACCTCGTTTCAGGTGTTACTGCTATTGATTAGCGACCTAGATAAAGGTTCTAAGCCGGAGTTTCAAACAGCCTTCAAACCAGGAAATTCCGGGTATAGCCCGGAGAATAAACAGTTTTACTTGCTATAAATCGTAATAAGATTACGTACGTTTGAGTTAGCTTCGAAACGGTGCGGCATTGTCGGCCTTTCGTTACTGTTCCATTGCTCTAGGGCAAAGTCGATTGCCTAAATTATTTGATCCGGGTGTAAAACCGACACTTATCTTGCTATTTCTGAAAAAAAAATACGTAAAATTAAGTCTTGGAACGTACTTTATTTCGATTGAAAAATGCGTGAGATACAAAGACGAGCAGTTTTACTATGGAAAACTTTTTCTAATTTTTTTTTAAATTGTAAAATTATTGGACCATATGATCAGTTTGTTGTTCAGACTTTTATTATTCATCCCTTAAGTACTTTTTAAATTTTTCAACTGTATTTATTGCTTAGTTAAGAATTAATCATCTAATGATAATTCTCTTCCCATTGAAATAGTACATAATTGAGGATATTGGTAATTATGGTGGCCAAGGACATATTCTTACCATGTAATTACTTTGTGAAAGTAGTGTAGGTAGGTACCATAATTCTATCCGACTGCCAAGCAAATAAATGGAGTCTGGATTTTTACATCGACTATTGATTAAGCTGTGTTTAGTTCATTTAAATATTATGGGCGATAGATTGGACATTATGAACAAAATCATTTTCCCATATAGTGTTTCTCATATGTAACAATTTACTGTTATAAACTTTAGTAGAAGGTTTTAATTTGCAACTGTTTGCTATTGCTTTTAATAAAATTTAAAACCAAATCAGTTCAGTAGTCCCATGCTTAAACCCCTTATGCCGCATGTAGTACCTATATGAGAGGCATTAATACTCTTAAATTATGTAATAAACCGTGCTCCTTCAACAATGGACATTTTTATTAGGAACGGTTACATAACATTTCATTGACGGAGCTACATTATGAGTAGCTCGTGTCAAAAGTTACCTTCTTGATAGATTGGGCATGTAGATCTATGTTGACCACGATTAAGTTAAAACACACTGGCGTTTTGTTGTTGTTAAGCAGGACTCCCTTTGAGAAATAAATAAAGGAAAATAACACTGGCGGGCAGGATTCGAACCTGCGTCTTCTGGTTAAATACACCAGACGCCATGACCTAAGTCACCGTGAGTCCAGTAGGACTCACTACCTACTCGCAAAGTCAAAATTTTTCTTCACATTCTAAATTTACGTCTCAAGGTGACGTATTTCCTTCATTAAAATAACTGATAACCTTAGCATGGGAAGTGCTAAAAATACAAAAATATACGTATTATGTTATTAATGTTGCCAATTTTAATTCCTCAAGAGATATCTGAAAGATCGCTGATCTGCATTGTATCATTCACTACTCTGCGCTGCAAAGGCTTTATATGTTTTGCGTGGAAATAAAATTTAAGTTAATTTACATAAATTACTTTATTATAGTTTTACATTTCTTGTTTTATTATCCTCAGTTGGTTTGTTCAGGGGCAGACATTCGAACTTGATAGCGGTAATAACAATTAGCTTCAGATTGTTGTAAATGGTTCTGTTTATAACCAGTAATTTCCATCTGATTTTCCAAGGGTCCCGTACACTGTTAAATATAATTTATGACTTGTGTATTAAATGATATCATTTTTAAGTTCTTGTCGTATTCAGTCAGCGGAATATTTTTAAATTACAAAATAAATATTTAGATCTTGAATGTTTTTATAAAGTCGGTATATTTTCTTGTATAATGAACAGATAAATATTATTATTATTTTATACAAAGCATAATTGTGTTAGATTTTGGGGGGTTGCGGTAAGCTTCGTGTCGAAGTATTCTTCCGCAAGACCTGCTTCTTAGTTAAAATATGAATGATTGTAACTTCAACCTTTTTACTGTAGAATTTATATTGAGATGAGTCTTACATTTTACATTATTTGATAGTAATCATTATTTTAATGACCAGTCACGAACCACAAATGTTATAGTCTTTTCAAAGTAAACAAACTAACTGTTTCCTACTTGATAGTTGCTTAAATTGCAGTTAAACCAAGTTTAATAGATTAATTTACAAATACAACACGCCTAAACGGTGTTATTGTGGTTAAATTAATGCTAATTTTACCCGACGACACGGCAGAAAGCCGAAGGAAGGGTTTTTTTTAAATTATATAGTGTGAGTGAATTGTATAGTGTACTAACACTAGCTTAAAGTGAACCGATAATTGTGAACCTTTTTATCTGATGTGTCAGTCCCATATAAATTCAGATGTCCTAGAAAGTTAAATGTGTCTAAAACTAAAACAAGATTACTTATGTCTAACCTAGTTACTTACTTTTTATCATTTACTTTACTTTCAATAGTTTGTCTCATTTCTTTCTAAAACTGACTCATTTCTTTGTGTGGGTATATTTCTTCAGCTTTCACAGCACCATCTAGTCCCGAACTAAGCAGGGCTTAGTATTATGGGTACTAGACAATGGATATAATATTCGATATAATACTTCTGTTCTTTGTTTTATTGACAAATATTTGTGTCCTGTAGGAATCGAACCCCCGACGTGTTCAGCAGTCTGTTACTGGAAAGGCCACAGACGTCGTCAATGCACCTACGTATTAGCAAACGTTTCAGTAAAGTATGTAATTACACTAAAACATTTCTAATGTAAGTTATAGTTACTAAATATTTCAAGGTCGTTTGACATATTTAATAACAACCATTTGCCAACAAAAGCAATCGGATGATTATTATCGATCTAAATTAAGAGTGGACTTAAAAGGTACGACCTGATACCGATCGATTGGCTAATAGCGACATTACCTTTGTATTTAACTACGCTATCATTAAATTCAACTAGAGCTGCCTGATACTTGTAGTTTTGTTTATAGCGGTGATATCTTGTTATTTGGGTAAGCCTTCAGGGTATAAAAGCGTAATGGTACAAAATGTTATGAGTACTAATTAATAACATCACGCCTGTATTCCCCAAAGTATAAGACACAAGTGAATTAAGGCACACCCACAGTTTGTCGGTATTATTCAGAGGGTGTTTTAATTAAAAAAATACTTTATTATAGGTATTCGAAACTTCCATCCACCAGAAAATATTTAATTGTGAAAAGTAGATACGTTTATCACGAGTGCTTTGTAGTATTATTGTGGGCAAAGAATTTGTTTTACGTGGGTTAATTTGTGGGATAGCAAGATACAATAAATTAATGACACAATACGTTATGAATGTGGTCACCGTGACCAATGCTTGGTACTCAGTTCGAATATTCTCGTTGCGCCGCTATATTAGCAGCTAGAGACAGGTGTATACTTATACCCATTCTCAAGACATCAATAAAACACAAAGATACCAATAAGAAAATTTTAATTTGTTTATGATTCCAAGATAAGTGCCAATATGGCTCGACGTACGGATTAGTATTTTAATTTGATTTTTGGTGTATGTTTTATTTCGATGTTTGTTATTATGACACATAAAACATAAGGTAAGAAATGTAAATCAGATTATATACAAGATAATTCATCTGATCTGTGGTGAAATAATTAAGTAGCAGTTAACGTACTTGTGCATACTATTTCTAAACTGCGGAAATATGGATGTTGTGTATTTGTGTAATAAACTTGTACCTTTATGGGAGGAGATTAACATTTAGATTGGGGACAAAATCGCCCTTTTTACAAAATACGATGTGTCTAGGTTAAAGTACATTCCTGACGAAAAAGTTACGATTTGTTGTGATTACTGTAGCATGTTATTACGATAGTATTTACTTTACTGTTTCGAAATATAATAAAAAATGAGCACTTCTATTTCTTGCTGGTTTTATTCCATATTATACAAATACAAATTAAACACTTAATTAAAATTTATTGTGAGATTATAACAAAATTTCCATCGTTATCGACTAGAAGTATAAAGAAAAATATTTATTTTAACATGGCTTGTTAAGGATTATGTAGGTTAGGGGTGAGGGTTCCTCTCTCATGGCAGATGGAGCTCCATTAGCTCTCTTGATAGCCGCTTGAATACATCGGAGGACATCGTTATACGGTACTTGTACTTCGTGTTCGGGCTTCAACAACAATTCATGAACCTCTTTGTGTTTACCATGAGTCAATCTTTCGAAAGGTTCCTCTTCAGATTCAGATGATTCCTTGGAAGCTTTTTTAGGCTTCTTTTTATGCTTTTCTTTTGATTCCCTTAATTCTTCTGCTGACTCACCAGATTCAGACTCTTCCCCGGATTCCTCTCCTGATTCTTTGGATTCTTTTTTGTTCTTATTGTGATGTTTTTCATTGGATTTCTCTCCAGACTCTTCCTTGGAATTTTTGGATTTATCATGATGTTTTTCTTTAGACTCTTCTCCAGATTCTTCTTTGGATTGTTTAGGTTTCGTTTGGTGTTTCCCTTCAAATTTTTCACCAGATTGTTTGGACCCTTCATCAGTTTCTTCTCCAGACTCTTCCTTGGAGTGTTTAGGTTTTTCGAGAAGCTTTTCTTTGGACTTTTCCCCGGACTCTTCTATAGACTCTTCTTTGGAGTGTTTAGGCTTTGTCTGATGTTTTTCATTAGACCCTTCTTTCTTTCCTGACTCATGAGATTCTTTTTTAGATTTTACGTGATGTTTTTCCTTTGATTCCTCATGGGACTCTTTCGATTCCTCACTTCCTGATTCCTCTTTAGAATGTTTTTTAGACTCTTCGTTGTGTGGTTTTTCATGAATTTTGACGGCATGCTTTTCAGAGCTTTCTTTTGATTCTTCGTCTGATTCTTCCTTTAATGATTCATTTTTAACTTCATGGCAAGGAGGTGATGACTCTTTCTTACTTTTTACTTCAACTTTCCTTTTACCTTCCACGGCAATGGGTAAGAAATTTTTAACCACAGCATTAAACCTGCAAAGATTAATCTTAATATAATTTATAACTAAGAAAAAACAATAAGTAATTTTACAATAATATTTTTCAAATACCCTGAAACGTCGTCAGCTACATATTGAACTTCTCGAACATATCCGTCCGGTTGGATAAATGAGTACTCTCCACGAACTACTGAACCATCACTTAGTTCACGCTGCGCCTTGTGATCTCCAGTATTTTCGTCATAAACTACGTATGAATATTCGTACCCCGTGGCATCCTGATACAAAAATACAAAATTTTTAATAATGTGATTTTTTTAAGATATGAATGTGTATGGTAGTATGTGATTATAATAAATATACCTCCTTAGTAGGTGTTACAACGACAGGTACACTTGGAACGGCCGTTTTATAAGTTAGGACGTTCGCATTGGGGTTTGCTACTGATGTCACTGTGGCTACCGTTTGGGTAGGGTAAACACAAGGCGGTCCACACGGTGAAACATACCCAGATACAGGAGGCAGGCCATTAATTTGAGATAGTCTCGGATTTGCTATCGATGTATATGGTGCACCATATGGGGCATATTCCACAGGGATGACTTCGCTTGCTACGTAGACGTTGGAGTAAGACGCTCCAGTGACGTCACTTATTAAGGCGACGCTTAATATTAATATCACCATAGAACTCTGAAATACACAAATATAACACGTTAGGCGTGAAGATATTATTATCAGAAATTAAAATATATTCACGAACACTTACTATAACAATCATCTTTCCTGGTGATCGATGAGAGACAACTGATATTTTTGAGAATGAAGCTCCCCTTATAAGAGGTGCTTTGTTTGTCCTAAAATATTCCGTTCGGTAATACCGAAACAAACCATCAATGTCATAGACTAGATGAATAGGAGCAGACAATTAATATGTTAATGAAGATTTAACGCGGGCTCCGTAATTTTTCACCTGTATTCGGAACACGTGGCTGTACAAAAACTGGGTAATGCGGCATGACAATAGTTTTTGTTCCGTGCAGTCCAGTCTGTGCGTAACTTATGCAATGGCACAGGGAACTGCTTGCTATTTCTTTATTCCGTGAACACATAGTCGCTTCCAGCTGCGCGATTATTCGAAATAGGATATCTTTCACTTATTCAAATTTTTCTATGCGGTTATTAAGTATACATGCTTGGTTTCCTTGGTTTTCAGATTTGCATAAGTGGACAAGGTGCTGTTATTGTTTGCTATGGGATATAATTGCTAGTATTTCGTTTATGGTCAGTGTAACTCGTCTATCTAATAAGAGAATCAGTTGTTTATTAATACTTTTTTATGTAAATCAATGAGTGGACATTAATTATACGTCGTTTAACTTTAAACATTGTGAAACACACAATTATGCTGTATTTGCGTAGGTTGTTTATAGTTTAACTAATCAGCCGTGAAAGAAGACCGCATTCCGGCAATGTTGTAATATTGTCCTGACCACGTTAGACGTTAAATTTAAAGTGTATCGAAATCAACAAACAAATTTTCTACGGTTGTTGTGAATACTCGTAATAACGCCTGTCTGTAGTTCAGTGGCAATCTGTTTTCATGGTTCGGTTGCTATAAGTATTTGTTAGGCGTTTAATGTAGCCACAATATTTTATACATACTAAAATTCTAGATTTTAAGTTTATTAGTATATTTTAAAGGCGTGTGGTCATAAGACGCGGTGTGTTATAGGGTTTATACCTGAAATTCTCAGTAGAAGCTCGGAATTGCGATTTATACACGGTTAATCACAATAGGCTCGTCTCAAATTACATGCGACTTAAATATACCGGCTAACTGTGGGTGTACATTAGTATACCCCTGCCTAACATATTCTAGTATTTTGATTAAAGTAATATTATACAGATCTTCTGGAAAGGGGAAATGTGTTCATATAAGTCAGGAAAATTGGTCTTTGTGTTAGGAATTTGGAGCCAGGAATTCAAATATATGTGTATAGTAAAATATGAATAAATGGAAATAGGTTCAATCCTTATTTCTAGGGACCTAAAAGAGTGTCTATGAATTTTAATGGTTTATTAATACACCTTAGGACCACTAGCCAAACGAGACAGTTAATTGGTGATGAGTATTACATAGTAGCAGCAGTACCCGGGACTACCATACTTATATAAAATATCTGACATTATCGCGAAGTTGAAAAACGTTGTTGCTGTTGCTATAAAATTACGTATGAATATGATTTGCGCATCACTACATAACTTGACACTGGTGTGATAGTAGACATCGACTGAATTACTATTGAAAAATATATACTTTGTTTTCTCTAGGTAGTTCTTCTTCTTTTTGTGCCAATGGCAAATCAAAATGTCGAGTCAATTTCGTGTCAATAAACAAGATTATTTATAGAGTTCGAGCCCAGTAGGAAGCCACCTTAATTGCGGCATCCGATGCGTTTATCAAGTCCTCGAATGTACAGGTGCATGGACACTTCGGGCACTCGAGTAAATGAGACATGTCCTGGTCTGGAGCCCCACACTCGCATTGGATGATCGACGGATCAATAATCCAGGTAAATAATAATAATCTAGGTGGTTGGTGTCTATTGAAAAATCCATAGGTCTTAGATAAAGTTGAAATCGAATCAGTACTTGAATCTACAAACATGTATAGAAATGACGTTTATGAATGCTCAGTGTTATGAAAGTTTATGCCATTTTATACGGTCCATTATTTTCTATTCGTCTGCCAATTTGAATGTTAGGTGGCAATGTTAAAAAATACTTTCAAGTTCTCGGGGATATTTACCTTCATTTTACAAGGGTAAGTAGGTACAAAGGTTAATGTAGATTGCTATTAAAAAGGAAAAATAAATACGATCCTAACGTTTCCCTATTGGATTCCAGTTTTAGGGATGTCGTCAAATAGCAGTACGTATCTTCATTTTAAGTATCGGTAGTCTTCATTGTAATGAAAAAAGACATAATATAATACACAATATATATCCACAACCTTTACAAAAAGAAATTGGGTATAGTCGGGATCAAAATGTTTTACGGAATGTCAGTACTTGTAAGTTGACCAAAAAATAATGTAACTTTTAGGAGGTAGGAAGTTGGTCACGTATATAAGTAGTAGATAGACCTTCTTTTTACAAGGGTAAGTACTGCTAATGTTGATTGTAATTTAAGAAAGGACAAAAATAAGTGCTTTAGGTAAGGTACATTATATTATTATTGTAGAATTAAAATAAAAAAAAATGTTGCATATTTTTTAGTATTAAAAAAATACGTGTTTCATTGGCTCCTTCGTTTTACTTATATATTTTTGATTTGAAAAATATACAATATTTTAAGTTACTCGTACTATTATTAAATGTATACTAGCCTAGTCGTATAGTTAAGTTTAAATGAATTTATCTTCGTCAGCCAATATTCATCCACTGCTAGACGTTGGAGCCTAGACGTAGACACGCTGCAATTTGACATTCGAATCGATAAATGCTATTTCGATAAATTGCAGCTTGTCTAGGCCCCTACGCCTAGCAGTGGACGAAACTAGGCTGATGATGAAAAAATCATTTAAACTTAACTATTTACCTGTTAGACAACTAGGCTAGTATATATTTAATCTTAAAATATTAAAAGATTAGATTAAAAGATTGTTCAAATCAAAAATATCCGTAACCGTAGTAGACCTCTGCTAGTGAACGTCACTGACACCGAGTTTCAGCTTTCCTCACGCAGTCACTACCAGCTTCCTTCGTCACTCCACCTGGCTGTGTCGGGTGCCACACTAAGCTTTAATAAGTTGAGAATTGAATAGACATAAATATGTTAATATTTATTATATAAGTAGGGACGAAATAAAAGTCATCAAAATTATTACGGTTCTTTTAATGATGTTAGTTTGAACGAGGATTTGACGTTGGTGACTTCAGAGGCCAGGCTATACCATGGGTAACGCTGACCCTGTTGGATAACTAATTTTGTTTTGATTAAGAGACATAAGTCTAAAAGAGATCGACTCTCTATTACTTTATTTTACTTCTTACATAGAGAGACACTGAATTTTATTTCATCGATAAGGAGATCGATATAACCCTTGAATCCATTTCATTCCAATTCAGTTATAAGGATAAGAGTTAATATTTGAATTGTAATTATTCAAATTCAAAGAGTCTCGCTACATTTAGGTCTAAAATAAGCACAATTGTGAAAAGCACATTTATTTACCATTTCGGTTATGTTAAGCCAATTTAAAAGTATGAAAATGTTTTACAATGTTGAACCAAACCATAATATTATGTAATTTATTATTTTGAACTAAAACTAATGCTTATTTTTAAATTAAACAGACTGTTGAGAATTGAGAATTATCTCCATTTTATTCAAAATCCTTAGCTATGTGATAAAATGCATCGTGCAGGTATGCCCTTGCCCACTGCACGGGCACTGCACTGCACTGCAAAGATTAGCAATGGTCGTATCAGAGCTATATAGAGTATTCCACAAAAGCTGTTTAAATAAATATCCTAGGACATTTTACACAGCATCATCTAGTCCTAAAATAAGCAGAGCTTGTGCTATGGGTACTAGACAATGGATACAATACTTATAATATACCTATTTTTTATAAAACATAAGAAACACCCAGGCGAACACAAACACCTATGTTCATCACATAAATATTTGTATCCTGTTAGAATCGAACCCACGATCTCTTGATCAGCAGTTCGGTCTCGAACCTAGTGTCAGACGTAGTCTGTATATGCTGTGTAGGTAAGGTTTCAACGTTCATGGAGGCTCTACTTTCCTTACACCCAAAATACTCGAAAGGAAGATAAAACAATAAAACGACAAGCATTATTATTTTCTTAAGTTTATTTTCGCCGCAGTCTTATAAAATAAAGAGTCGTTGACGACTAAAGACTATCTACATTAAGTTTTAAGTATATAATATCACATGAGAACAGTGGCTGTGTACGCGCCGCTAGTGGTACTCGGGGTGCGCGGGCGCAGTGTTGTGGACGACCGCGTTGAAACTGCAACACACAGGTAACGTTGTAGCAACGTAATCAAGTCGAGGAAATGCTATGTTTTGCATTCCTATGTTCAGATGTAAGTTAGTTATATAGATTGTTCATTGAATTCATTTACATTTGAATAGGAAGTATGGCATAATCATAGTTATACTTCCAAATTTACTTTCCCGTTAATTAGAGTGGTTAAATATTCTGTATGCACGGTTGGTTAAGATAAAATTGGAATAAAATTACTTTCAACGAATTTTATCGCTGCGATTCAAATAATATACGCGAAAAAATTCGTATAAAGTAGTTTTATTTCAATGTCTACCATTCACGAAAGTGTCCGAAACCAATATGTCTATTATTCCTTAAAAAGTTGCCCTTGATGCACCCTTAAATTATTCACCCCCATTATTCCATTTTTTATTCATAATCTTCAAGGGTCAAAAGTTTCCTTACCCGTTGTGGTCATCGGCGGTGTAGGTGACCTTCCTGAAGGAGCCATCGGGCTGCAGCAGGGAGTACTCGCCCTTAACAACGTCACCGTCGCGGACCTCGTGCTGGGTCTTGTGGTCACCAGTGTGTGGGTCGGAAACGGAGTAAGAGTAGTCGTATTTGGGGTGAGCCTATGGAATAAACATGTTGAACATAAATATCTCAGATCAGATCTGTTATCTTATAAAAAAGTGCATATTCTATTTAGTCTATAAAAGCAAGTGCTTAAAAAAATAATAGCGTAAAATCTTGCTTTTTAAGGCAAATAACTCCAAATTGCAAGATTTAGACATTTCGAAGTAGTATACCCACATTTACATCAGTAATTACTCTATTTTATATGCTTTTCAAAAAGATATTTTTTTTCCGGTTTTATGATAATTTCGGACTAATATTTTCAACGGCACATATTTTTACACCACCTAAAGAAAAAGTAGACTGTGCACGTATGTTTTTACTAACAACAATTAATTTAAAATTAAACTTGCTTTGTAATTGATGTGTGTACAGCGGAAATGTAATGAAATGTTTTTATTTTGGTAAGTATTAAGGCAGATCATTATCTATTATCATGCTTCTTTGCGCTGCAGAAATCCATTTTCTTGTTAAAGTTGTTGTGTAAACTGTTTCCAAAATTGGTACACAGTGTATGTGCTAATCTTTGATCTGTGCAAGCGGAACGTTAGACCCGTCTAGGAGATCGAGTTTGATCCCATTATTATTGAACACATTACAATGGTGACTATCAAATGGAGCTTTTCGCAATCCTGCATTGGGTCGACATCGGTCGGCACCGACTCCACATCTACCATTACACGAGCGTGAGAGCACGAGTCACCGAAGTTTATGCAAACAACAGTCCAGTTGGCCTGGATATCACGATAGTCATTACGTCCCGGGCCTTAAGCGCGAATGTTGCAACCACCCTGGGAACTGCTACGTTATCGCTCCTACAGTCACGACCGGGACTTACTTGGCTTTGCAAACCGTTATGTAACTCGGATTACTTCAAATCATTGCTCGCAGCGCTCGATTTATGACAGCTTAAACACTATCGACAACAGATTGAACGAAGCTTTACGTTTGAGAGTTACGATCTTTAATTTGATGCAGATAATACGATATTATACAATAGATTGATGGTTGCGATTTCGAAGCAATTATATATACAGTCATGCGGAGAAAAATAACAGTTAAAGCATAAGTTTAAACGATTGCTTCGAAAGGAATCGTAAAGTTTGATTTGTCTATAAACAACAAAAGTTTATAAATGTCTATAGTGTTAATACTACAACTTTAAAAGGTGTAGTGCAGTTTCTTGATTGGGGTACAATGTATTATTGAAAAGATTCAGAAATAAATTTACTATAAATGCGTCATAAGTTATTTGCGTGCGTGGCACCTGCTGATTTCCTCCCGTTGCGTTGGGGATCATTACAGGACATGATCCCCAACGCAACGGGAGGAAACGAAATAATTATTTATGTTTATTTACTTGGTCCCATTTTGTGAGAAAATTATCGACGTGATGTAACTCTCCGGTGGCCACTATGGCACTGTGTCGCCTGTCGACGATACGTATCGTATCCCGGAAACAGCTTCGATATTGTGTTGGATCGGGCGAACAACACGCGCGGTTTATGCAAGCTATCAATTAGCTTGTTACTATTGTATTACGAAACGGTATAGGTAACACAGGCCTAGGGAAACAAAACCAGCTCTTGCTGCTCCACTTACCGACGAGATATTAGCAACATTTTGTTTGTTAGTAACGTAACTGTTATAATTAATAGAAATTAGCGAGATCATGAATATACCTCACGCTTTGTGCTCATTGCAAAAGCTTGAGTGTCAAGTTTATGTATAAGTTACAGTGCGCCTTATATGATTTCTTTGTATCTCATTGTATTAGATTTGTTTAAATAATCTGCGTGAAGGCGGTGCTGTTATTATTAGTGTCCATATTATTAAGATGCGTTTTCTTGATTTGTGTATCCTTGACCAAATTTTTTGTAGATGTGTGAGAACGTTCCAGTTGGTGCGACAGTGAGTGCAGTGTTGTAACGATCTCCGACTATTACCGTGTGCACATGCTCTTAATGCGAGTAACGGGGAACAATGCTCATTAGCCGAAGGTTAGTTTTTACGGTTCTGTTATTTTTGCTCAAGTTTCTTTGATCTGGATTGTGTTAATTTGTATGCAAGTATTTCATTAATGCTTATATTTTGTAAGTAAAATTATCAGTATGTTCTGGCCAATGTTAATTATTACCCGTTTGCCCCAGTAACAGAGCAACGTCTACTATTAAATATTTTTCTTTAACCAAGATTATTATGTGTGTGATTAATGGGATCCAAATGCTTGTTGATTTGGTGAATTAAAGCATTTTTTCTTTTTCAACTCTAGCCGTATAAACTCACGTGATAGTCAACATGTGTGTCCTCGTGCCCAGAGTATTGCGGTGCCGCGTACGCAACTGCTTCTTGTCCGTACGACTCGCCAGCGTACCCGCCGTGTCCCAGCGACACCAAGCCGGCGGAGGCAAGCGCCAACGCGCACAGAATCACTGTAGCCTGTAGAGTAGGAAGAAATTGTTACTGAATTGACTAACTTAACAAACTTTCCAGCAAGTATTAACGTATAAAGAGGTTACGAAGAAAAAAAAATTGCGAACAATACAAGGAGACACTAAGCAAGCAGGTTTGTTACTTCTAAATAGGTAGAAATGCATGGGATCTTCTTGTTTGTAAGATGTGAGGGGTTTTGTGGATTCATTGATTCCAAAAGATTAGCTCCACTCTTTAACGCACGCAGCAGTATCTTTGCCTTCGTTCAACGACAGTCATGCATTTCTTAACAATATCTGCCGTGTGGTCTCTAGTTCAGCTTAGTGAGATAAAATAACGATAAAATAACGTTTAAACTTTAAATTTGGATTATTGTTATCGCAATTAGTTATTATAGTACATTATCTGTAACAGGAAAGCTATGAACTACTCGATAGCTATCATAATATTATTTCGTCTGTATAATGTAACAAAGACTAACTATTGAAATGCTGTCTAGACTCCTTATTTACTGCGATTTAAAATAGGGCAGTAATGCACAAGATTATGCCCCCTATAGCCTTTCACTATAAATAATTATAAACCCGTTTTCAGTTTCTAGATACAGATAAAGTAAACGAAGAACATAATGAAGTCATTAAGATATATGTAAATAGAAGTCATCCCATAAAATATATCTGTAGTGTTATTTGAATATCAGAAATATCGATGATTCTAGAAATAGCGTCAATATTTTTTTTTGCAAGAATCAAAACAATTGATTGATTTTTATGTTCTTACATGAAATAAATATGTTTCCAAACTCAGGACTTGAGTTTGAGCTGCAAAATTGTGACATGCTGCAAATTGCTACAGAATGTTATACGTAGACTGTTTAATGACGTTTATAATTGAGACGCGCATATAAAATATGAACGCGCCGCGACGGGGATTTGATAGAGTGCTTGATCAACAACTTGCGAAAGCTTTGTATATGGAAGTTAATTGCGCGGAGTGCGGGTTCCATACGAGTATACAGATTCGATCCTGAAGGGATAAAAATCATTTTTGGACCAGAAAAGGACTTTGATTTTGAGTTGACTCTAGATCTGATGCTGAAAAATGTCGATATATTACTGGACTGTCAAAATAATTCTTTTTGAAAAGTTTTGACTATAGAGAAAGTAGGCCGTAAAGCACTGTCTTGATAAGGAACTTAAGAGTATAGGCATCAGCACTATAGGAAACTTGATCTGCTCCAATTCACTAACAGCAACGTCGCAAATCCTTTCACAAAACAGGACAATCACAGGATACACTTACTCTAGCGATCATTTTTCCGTTTGGATTAGGTTTACTCCGACTGCACGACCACACACAACTGATGCCGAAGAGCGGAGCCTTCCACTTTTATATGAGTATACCGGCGAGATGCGACGCCGCGCGCCGCGCGCCGCCCAGCTCCACGCAAGAATACGGTAGTTTGATAATGATACAGCAATTACGTAAAATTATGTAGCTACAATTTCAAGGTGAAAACTATGCATTTTTGACAATTGTTGCATAGTAATTGAATCTATTTGAGATGTTCCGTTTCACTACAAAGTTTGATTTTTTTTCTGGGAGCTCCTTTGTTAAAGTTCGAGCTAAGATGAATTGATAGATGAATTCTGTCACGTCTCACAACGTTTTCTCTGGATGGTAGAGATAAATACGTGACTGCAGACGTCTGCCAATGTTACGTGAAACAAATATGCTTAAAATTCTCTGATATCTAACTCTACATGTATGCGGTTTCCAACTTTAGCTTAAAAATACTAAAATGACTATTATCTAATTTCAACTGTTTTTATTATTACCGTCGACATTAAATATACTATTAATAGTAAGTTGATAGAAAGTAGATATCTAATAAAATGAAGATTACGTTTCGTCTTGACGTCAAACAACTCATAATATTGATTTGCGAATTATCTTTCAATATTTTATTTGCTGAATGTATTTAAGATTCCTCTCACTAGAAGACAATACCGATCGTCTTCGTCTGTAAAGGCTAAATGAACTATGAACGTGGTAATTTCTAGAGATGAGACTGAATTAGTAAATTAATCTGCAAAATTATAAATTTGAAGGCTAATTAAGCAATAATATGTTTATTTTGCTCTTTAAAGTGTTTTAATATGTAATAAGTTGGAAAGGTCACCAATATGTACTACTGGAGTGAATGATTTATGTGTATTTAGTTTGAATTTTTCATGCAATCAGCTGCATATAAACTGCGCTTCATATGTAATGTTCATAGACCGCTTCCGTAAATAGGTATTAACCCAACCCAGTAGGTTTTATTCCTGTTTTTTGTTTGTTTTCAATTACATGTTCTTCCTTTTTCTTTCTGCGATGTAAATAGTATCAGCAAGAAGTTCGACTTAGGCGATGTAATGTTTAAGTATGTAATCAAGCTACTTGCTTTTTGATACACTTATTGGTTGTACTCATGCGCAGGCATTGGACGGTTTATCAACTATTTTACGAGTTACGTCAAATTGGAATGTTAGCGATTTACCTAACAAACGAAATGTGGCTTCTTTTTTAAATAATTATGTATTAGAATAGAATTTTACGACGAGCCTACTGTTACCTAATATATCAAATAAAATACTCTCGCCACATTCTGACTCTCATCAAGGTACCTCGTTAACCTGTAATTGCTTCAAGTAAGTAGAGCGTTGCCATGCGCGAGAGCAACTAAAATACATAATGGCTGCAATTCGACTTTGCCAGGGATTATAAAACAATGTATTATGATTTTCGTAATTCTATATTTTAATTAAACGATTTCGTATAAATACTTTTTAATATGTCTAGATTATTTCAAATGTAACTATGTGCACAACTTGGTGTGCAAATTATCTTTGAAAAGTTTTTTTTAACAACAGGGTGTTGTATTTATATCACCCATGCTTTAATAAATATCTGTTCTCTTAATTACTAACTGAAAAGAAAGTGGGTATATGGGTTAAATATTCTTTTACTTCATCGCTGTGATATGAAAGCATTTTAAATAATTATGTTTTCAAAATAAAATTAAGAATGAAATGATTCTTTCGTTTCAAATATTTTTTTTAGTATTACGACTGAAACTGGGCTAGTTTCAAATATTTTCTCTTACTAACTCATTACTCTTATAAAAATCTCTCACCTGTAACGGTTCATGGGATACGGCCCGATGACAGACAGATGGACGGACAGTGAAGGCTTAGTAATATGGAACCCGAAAACTAAAGAAGAAGACGAAGAAAGTTTTATTTTGCTCCTTAGGAAAGAAAAATTGCATCTATGAAAATCCATTGTTTGTTCTAATGTAAAAGACATCAACGCGCTGCACAATGCATGACTGACAACGTGCGCAAATATAAAAAGATTTGCTACATATACATTTGAATATACCAAATCTTATTTTGTTTGTAGATAAAATTATGGGAATTATTCTAGGGTGAACTACAGATTAGGTATTAATAGTCTGCAATATTTTCCCCATTGAAAAAAAAACATTGTACCTACCCACTGCTACCTAAACATCTTTGCAAAAATTTTGTTAATTTGTTCAATAAATTGGTGTAATTCTTGTTATTTTTAGATTTTCACTAAACTTTATTAATCAAGCAATATAAAATCATGTAAGTAAATTAGAATATTTAAAATAGGTACAAATCAGTTTTAATAGTGTTCACAAAACATTAGCAGAGCAAACACACAATAAATTAGACTTTCATTGAGTGATCGAGTCATGTTAATCAGTATATAATAAACATTTTTTATAAGATCACTTATTTATTTTGATTTCTCTTTTTCTGTTGTATTTGATTCATAGTTTATACTTACATAATTACTGTATTTTGATTTTACTATATACTGTATTATGATTGGGTCGCCTGATGGTGTGGGTGTTTAAACGGTGCGATATCATTTTCAAGAATCAAGTCTAACGATAGAAATTAAATAACCCTATGTTATAGCCCCCTATTACATGGGGGCAAATTCACAGCTCGGAGTTGCTTTTGTACCTGGTTTAGGTACAAAAGCAACTCCGAGTTGTGAATTTCATAGAAAAACCCTGTAACACTTTCGACCTAGCAAACAAACCCAATACCTGCTCTTGATGATTTGAATAACATTAATGTAAACAAATTTGAATAACATGAATAACATTAAATAAATAAGTGAATAATAATAATTATTTATTTAATTAAGAATTTCCTCTGCGAATCCACTCACAAAGTTATAAGTCAGAATAGGAATGGTTGTTTTAGTTAAATAAATTATTAATATTAGCGCAAAAATATGCTGCTATACTAGCTATAATTTTAAAAACACTTTTAATTTACTTATTTGGATAAAAAATGTAGCAGTTTAAATAAATCAAGTTGAAGTGTTTGTAATGCATTAAAACCTTTTTTGTCAACAACTCCATGCTATACGTCAAGTTAAGTAGGTACATATTATAATTTCGTGGTTGTTTGTACATATTCGTGAACTACATTTTCCATGACACGATCATAATAGTATCAAGATTTCTCGTAAAGCGTAAGTTACGTATTTTAAACCACTTCCGTCATCTGATAATATGGTGATGTAATGTTCTTCTAATACGTTTTATATTATAATAACATCTTTAGAAAAGTCTTTATATGTCAAATCAGATTTAAAATAAACAAGAAGACATATTTCTTGTATGTCTTTGTTTGGCTAATCAGATTCAAAAAAAGCAACGAGTTTCACGATTGGCGTGTTTAGTGTGTTATCGGCATTTGCGGCATGGGTTGTGGGTTCAATTCTCGTACGGGAAAAAATGGTATGATCTAAAGCAGCTATTCCCAATTTTTACGTCAGACTTCCCTGGATTATAAACAGTATTCTTGTATTAATTTTAAAATAAAAAAAAAGTTTAGCTAGATGTATAGCGATGGATTATCGCTGGCGATTGTGATAATTTGATATATGTTAACGGAAATGTATGTAATCCGTCATTGTATACAATTCCTAGGAAATGTATGTAATTCCTAAAATCGCACGGAAATGTGTGAAATAAATTATATTATACTTACACATTACACATTTCCTAGGAAATCTATACATTTCCTAAATAGCAATCGGAAATGTAAAACATTTAAGATATTGGTGGGTACGCGGGGACAGCGGGACGAGGGGAGGGTATTGCTTCGCCTGATCCGGCGATCGCGGTTAGGTTAGGTTAGGTTTTTTTTTAATAGATAGTTGATTTTAGAAGTTTTAATTTGTATATTATTATGACTGTTACCCGACTGTCTCAATAAGTGCTATAATAAAAAAATATTATTAAGAACGTGTTTTATTACAGAAAGCATTTACTTTATACATTTCCTAATACGATATTGGAATTATATACAATTCCGAGGAAATTTATACATTTCCTAGGATATCTATGCATTAAATAGTTTCAATTAATAGTTTCAAACAATATTTTATACATTTCCTAAATAGTATCGGAATTGTACACATTTCCTAGGATTTGTATAAAATTCCTTGATTTCATACATTTCCGGTAACATATACATATCGTAGCCCGGGCAAATTTATAGTCTCTGCCTACCCCAATAAGAAACAGTTGTGAAACGATGTATGTTTGTATGTTTGGAAATCTCTTTAGCGATTAAAAAATTACCAAATATGGTACCTTTCGTGTATCGTTCACTAAATTTCTGGTTGAGCTATTGAAGAAATGCATGCAGTTTTCGATCTATAAATATTCTAAAAAAACCTGAATAAAGTTGCTTTTCCTCCAATTACGTGTCTATAAGCTTGAATAGTACGACTAATTAGCGATTACAGTTACTTAACTTCACACATCGGATGCGAGTGAATTGTTTGTAGCGGTACCTGCGCCGGCGCCGCCGCGCCGACGCAACGCTAATCTCACCATACCTGTTCGCTTTCTGCCAACTTTATATTCGCACTATTTCCTTGATTCATATGATGCGTGAAATCGTTTTCTCTTTTATTAATTAAGTTCTTAATCAATATTAGTTTCGTTCGTTCAGTAGGTGTTTGTTTTGGTTACCGATCCGTAGGCTGACCGTAGTAAGCACAACTTAACTTTGAGAATCGATTGATCGGCGTTGTAACAAACTGTAAATATTGATTATTATAAAATTGAACGAATTGATATAAGTAGTTAACGCGAAAATTATGACAAATTAATGTTTGTGTATAAATTATACTTGTGTAAAGTTGTTATATTCTGTTGTGTTAAACTATATGTATTTAGTTAAAGTAAAATGCAGATTTTTCATGAGTATAAATAATAACAGTATATTGATAGCTACTAGGTAATTTCCTAATAATAGGTTAATACATTATTAGTGTGAATAAATAATTTAGTGATGGGCGGTGATGTAGTGCGCAGGCGCCGCGTGAACAAGTGGCGCGGCGTGAACGAGGGGAGCGGCGTGGACTACCGGCGCAGCGTGAACCACTGGCGCGGCGTGAACCACGGGCGCTGGGCTCGGTGGCGCCGCGTGCGCAGACGGCTCCGAGTTGCTCACGACGGCGTTGAAACTGCAGTTTATAAAGAAATCAATACACAGTTCATCAAATAATTTATGCTCCACGTAACATAATTGCCTATTTACAGTCTTCAATACATTTCACTTATAGTGCCAACCCGATGAAACGAGTAAATTGCACCTCATTAAGTTAATGGCGATGGCATATTGTTATGCAGTTTGCGTGCAATTTATTCACGTGTTATACAACCATATAACGAGCCGGGGATAGGCGAGGATAGGTGTTCTTCACAATTGCAGCACTTCCAGCATTCAGTGTAACGATACTATCTGCGTTATCGACCGAAACAACACTCAATTTAGATTAAAACACTAATAGATTACATTTCTAAATGCTATTAGTCTCGCCAGCTCGGAATCATTAGTAATATATATGTTGGATTGGCCTTAACATAGTCGATGGTTTACGCAACAAGACAGATGATCAACAAGATCATATGAATGGAATCGAAGCGGGTGATACAATTTCATTATGTTAGTATTTCCGTGCAGTCGCGGTTATTATAAACTTATTTAGTTAAGTCAATGTTAATACAGAAACTAAGTCAAAGTTAAGTGTATAATGTTTGAACCTTTTCTGTGTTGAACAACTTACCTGTTTAATACTTGTTATCCTTTATATTTGTTGCATGCAGGGTTCGAGCCCACAACCCGTAGGGATGAAGGGAATGGGCAGAGTTTTTTACTGCTCTTTAATTTTATATCACACCACGTTTTAGTGGCTAAATTAGGGTTAGCGGGCGAACGAATGTGAAACAAATTAACAGTATGCACATATGTTATTATGTATCAGTATGAACAGAAAGGTAACCCTACCTGTTAACGAGCACATTAGTACATGTAAAAGCGTTATCTTCCTTAGGTAGTTATAGTCTGTAAGCATTGCCTTGAGGAAAAATAGGAGAAAAAAATATTTTAAATGATCACGAATTCTTACCCGTTGTGGGCATCAGCTGTGTATTCAACCCTGCGGATGGAACCATCAGGCTGAAGGAGGGAGTATTCTCCCTTCACAACATCACCGTCGCGGCTCTCGTGCTGTGACTTGTGGTCACCGGTTTGAGGGTCCTCCACGGAATACGAGAACTCGTACTTAGCGGGAGCCTTGAACAACAACCGTCAACTTTATGATCTAATATAGAGGTTAATTAAGTCATTAGAAGATTAAGTTAATGGACTCGGAATAATAAAAAAACTTGTTGTGTGACGAAACATCCTGAGATTGCATACCACTGCGATAAACTCTTCACAATGTTATCAAACACAAGTTATTAATAGAACAGAGATGCTCGGAACAATGACTAATTGGTACATTTAGAGACAATAATTCTGAATGTACGAACAATCCGTCTTGTTTTGCGCAAGACGTTATTTTTATATTGTTACACAAATGCAACTTGGTACGTAAATATTGATCAACATGATAATCTAATGATGTTTTTGATAAATAGACATTTAATACCAATCACAGCTTGATAGATTGCCCATACACGTATTACAAAACGCTATAGTCTTATAATAACTAGGGGGGTTACACAATAAATATTTAATTGGGCTATATCAATTGATCACAGTTATAATTAAAAGCGTAATGTACCTTTCACTTTGTTTGTGTTTGTTTTTAGCACGTGTAATAATTGTGCGGGATATTTCCTTGACTTTGACCCAGTGAATGTTATTCTAAGTTCTCTTCCTTGTGCTATTGTTTTCAGACAGTGCAAATATAATTGCGTACATTTACACACCATTAGAACTGTAATCTCGATCAAGTAAAGTAGAGGTATAGTTACATTTTAATGGGTACCGTGCACTAGGGGCGTTCCGGGCACAAATCAACATTTTGATCTGCTATTGAGAATTTCTTTGAATATCCTATTAGCTCGACTTTGGAATTAAACCTAGGACCTCACGTTCGCTTCACTGGACTACCACAACCAATAATACACCAATTTGAATTTGAACCAATACAGTAAAAGTTTTATTGTCCATGTAAATTAACTTCACGTTCGTTTAGAGCTGATGATAGTCCCACAGTTGCTTAAACCGAAACGAGTAAACAAAACATTCCTCGTTAATACTCATTGCAATTGGACTATTTTAAGCCAAAAAGTAGTTTAATTAAGGGTACCTATGTATTCAATTTACCCGCCGATTATAAAGTACTTTATAATCGGCGGGTAAATTGAATTATTAGATAAAGATCGTATTTGGACAGAAATTTTGTAGAAAATCTGAGAAACAACTCACAATCGATGGGGATTGGTAAAACTTTGAGAATCATTGTTATATTGCGGTTTTGATAGCTGTTGACTGGGCAAAAGTTCAACTCACAGTTATGACCGAAGCTCATAAACACTTCTATAAAATCATTTTAATGGTATTGATATTATAGCCTGTTGAAAGGGAAATGCGTTATTGATACGCAGTCGATACGTGTCAATTAAAAGCTCTTCTTAAGGGGAATTACAATAATAACTCGTTAACATGTTCACGCGAATTCAAGTTCAAAATATATGTGTAATGTGCCTACGTTAAAAAGTAAAAGCTTACTTATACAAAAGCGTGGTCATCTATAAAAATATAATTAAAACAAAACGAATATAATTGTTTGGCTATTATGCGGATATTATGTAACATTAGACAATGCGAATGTTCTAGATGTTAGGTTTGTTCTACTGATTTACAATCGCAGATTAAATTGATGCCTAATTGCTATTCATTTGTGTTTTTCAGTATTTCTAATATAACATATTAGTGTTTTTATGTATATATGCTCGTAATATTGCTGCTAAAGGACCATTTTGACTATTCTTTTTTTAATTAAATTAAGTAAAACTGGTGAATACTTTAACGGTTATTATGATGATCAAAACTAAACTAACTTAACTAGCCCTCATAAGATAAGTAGGGTGACCTGCTTGCGTCATCGGTAAGATCATTCTTTGTAACAGACAATTTAGGGGACTGATTATATATTTTCGAATTCATATTTAACAAGGATTTTATTTTTTAGGTTAAGTATGAAACACTTACATGCTCTTCAACGTGTTCGTTGTGTCCAATAGCAACAGGGGCGAGATGCTGCACAACAGGGGCCTGGTGAATGGCGGCAGGGGCCACATGTTGTACATAAGGAGTAGCGTGGACAATGGGCCCGGAATGCTGGAGGTAGGACGCCTGCCCGATCACAGGAGACGCGTGTAGGACTGGGCCAGCATGCTCCACCAAAGGAGTGTAGTGCCCCAACTGTTGGCCCAGCTGGTGCGACGGCTCATCGTGACGAACTATACTCTGAGATGAAACTGCCTGCCCATGTCCCTGTTCAATCAAACCGGCTTGACAGACAGCCAAAAAGGCGCTGATCGCTGCAACCTAAAAAAAAGTTTATTTTTTAAATATAGCCAAATGTATTTTTAATTTATAAAAGCTTTTGTATTTTCCTCACTTTAAAGTACATGTTGATGTGCTGTTGAAGTGTGGTACTCAATTGATAAGGATGCGGGGAGGGTTGAAGTTTTTATACGTCGGGGGACGCTGCTGCGCGGGAGCATATGTCACCCGATACCGAGAAACTGGCCCGACACATGACAGCGCCACACACGATCACCTTTACACCTTAACTTACGTCATTGCGTTTTTCATTTTCGTTCAAGGTTATAGTAAAGCTCTTTTCATGAGTTTAAGTAGTATCTGTAAGAACAAATACATGGTCAGATGGGTTAATTAGATAGAGATTGTATTCTACAACAATAAGTTTTGTCTTGCGTTTCAGAGCATAATATGTACTTTAAGGTCAAAAATTCTATTATTATTTAATTGACAGCTTCTTATTCAAAATGAACGGAACCATGTAACATCTTTCTTCTTGCTTTTACGAACGATTTAAAAGCTCTAGAAATTGTAACTTGTTTATAATTAAAATGCAAAAATTGCATATATCTAAACGAGTTAGTAGATATGGCAGGAAATCCTTTAGGTTTTCTATTTATAAATTTATTGATTAACTGCATGAATCACTTCTATTTTTACAAATAAATATATAATCAAGTAAAAATAGAAAGACATATATAAAGTGAAAGACGTGTATAAGTTGTGGACGAAATAGTGTTAAAAACTTTGTATTTTTTATGTTCAAGAACAAATTTAATGACAACTAAGTTTAATGGCGATCCTAAGCTCAGCATACTCGCATTGCTTAGGAAAAGGACTTGAAATCGGACAGGAAAAAAAATTATCCTGCTAGTAGCAGACTGAAGATAATTTAATTATGTTTAGGCTGGTAGCGGATTGCACGTAATATACCTACCTAAGGAAATACATTCAGCTTAATTTACATAAATTGAATAATTTAAAATGAAAAATATATTATGATAAACAATTCAAAATGCCCAGTGTAAACAAGTCCGTACAGTATCAGCCGGTAAGAAAGTAGCGCTCTGGGTTGCACCGACTGATCCAGTAAACTCTTACGCAATGCTAGGGCCTCGCCGCACTGAGAGCGTAACTGTGTGAATTCACACCACAAATTCACAGTGTATTTATGTTGATTGTTCATTATTTAGGAAAGAGATTCTAAAAAATACGAAAATTGTTATTACACCCTAATATTGTTGTTACTACCTAATTGTTAAGAATTTTACTTCATTCTTAACAATTTTCTATTATAGATTAGACATGTTTAATTTTTAATAATTGTGATGTCTAACATGTTTTTCATTTCAACAATAATTCAGTATTTTTTGGCTTTGTATCTTAAAAGGAAAATGAAACCATTAAAAGCATCACTTAGTTTCCGCCTGTCTGTTTGTCTCCAATCCTGTCTGTTTCAAAACAGTCTGTTTGTGTATATTTCGCAGTACGGAGGTTAGTCATACTTCCAATGTAAATCCATAGTTCATTAATTATACTCCGCCGCGGGCTGGAACCTTAATGCTCTCGGTGTGTTCCCAGCGCTACGACCGGTGGAGCGAGTCGTCGCAAGCGCACCGCATATTTTCCCGATCGGCTCGCATCACGATCGTGACTTCGCGGTAATATTCGCGGCTTTCTGTGAAGGTCATACGCATCATTCCTCATACCAACTACATCGTGAAACTTTAAACCTGGTGGTTTAAAGTACCACCATATTTTACACAGATTGTTATTTTGGAGTGTAAATTTACAAGTTGTCACGACTTCGAAGTGATATTTGAGAAGATATCTTCGGTAAAATTAATGATGCGACTGTTGTGTAATACGATTATATTATGCTTATAATATTCCGGTTACGCACCATTAAATCATCATGAATATTAATTTCTTTGAACATTGTGATGCAGTCATTATCATCAATCTATGTATTTCCTATTTTATAATGAGAGGCTTTCGTCCATCCTAGCCTAATGCGTGTTAGAATATTTTAAAGACTGTTTAGAAAATATCTCAAGCATATACCAGCTTCCTCATGATGTTTTCCTTCACTGTTTATACGAGTGATTATTTACTGAAGAGTCTTTTCCTTTTGCAATGTTACTAATAAATAATCAATAAGGTTATAAATTAATTTAAAAATTGTCTTACGGTAGTGATGGGGTTACAATGGAGTGCTCATAAATAAATAAGATGGCAATGTTTATATATATATATATATAATATATATTATATTGAAGAAGTTGTTGGTTGATCTTTGACATCTCGTGTCAAAAATTTTATTTTAATATAATTTAAATAAGAAAATTACTACAAAATAATGAAAGCGTGAACAAGCGCCTAGAGAGCGTACAGAGACGATTCCTATACCATCTTTCTTACGGTGATTATTTGGCAAAAAAGCTCCCAAGCTACACACAAAGGCTGAAAAACTATCACATGTGCACTTGTGAGTACTGGCCATCCAGTATCAATAGACACTGCAAGTCGTTGTTTTTTTTAGTTACCTTAGTGACCAAAATAACAGTCATGTCAGATAAAATAAAATAATATAAATATATACTTTGGTCATGCATTTCTATAATTATCGATAGTTAAAACCCTCGCAGTGGTAGCAGAGCGTGGTTCACACAAAAAATAGAAATGGCATCAACTATGCCTACGAGATATCACACTATAGAAATGCATGACCAAAGTATATATTTATATTATTTTATTTTATCTGACATGACTGTTATTTTGGTCACTAAGGTAACTAAAAAAAACAACGACTTGCAGTGTCTATTGATACTGGATGGCCAGTACTCACACTCCTCTTCACTGGAATGTCGTTGTTGGTCATTAGGAGTTCAGAACTCCTAAGCTGCTTCGCAACTTCAATAGTCGCGGGCCAGCTAGGGCTTTAGTGAGAATATCTGCTTCCATATCTTCCGTTGGCAGATACTTCACCTTTATCACGCCTTCCATTACACAATTTCTTATGAAGTGCATTTTTAAGTCAATATGTTTGGACTTGGAAGTGACCATTGTGTTTTGACTTAATTTTAGAGTGGCTTGATTGTCGTTCAATATGACTATGCTTTCATAGTTGGCCCCAAGATCTTTGAATAGATTTCTCAAGTGAATAGCCTCCTTTGCAGCTTCAGTCAAGGCGACATATTCCGCTTCAGCAGTCGATAGCGCTACAATCTTTTGCTTCTTCGACATCCAGCTTATAGCCGTTCCAGCATATTTAAAACAATAGCCTGAAAAAGCCTTCCGGTCGAGCTTGCATGCACCCCAATCTGCGTCAGCCATACCATGTAATTCTGTACGTGTTTTTCTAAATACAAGACCGACGCTTTTTGTTCCTTTCAAGTATCTTAGTACTCTTTTTGCACACTTGAAATGCTCCTCTCCATAATAGTCATTAAATTGGGAGAGATAGCTTATGGCAAACATAATATCCGGTCTAGTTGCTACCGCCAGATACATGAGTGTCCCAATCAAATTTTTGTAGGGCTGATCGTTTCTTTTATCTGTTTCTCTTTTTTCTAGTCTAAGACCTGGTTCCATGGGTGTAGACGTGACCTTACAATCTTCCATTTTAAATTTTTTAAGTGTGTCTTCTATGAACGTCTCCTGGTTCAATTTGATTTCATCTCCCTTATAAGTAACGTCTATTCCTATTAACCGTTTAGGTTTTCCTAAGTCTTTTAACTCAAATTTCGTATTTAACAGGTCTTTTATATCTTGCAGCTTTTTAGGACATGAATAGGCAAATAATAAATCGTCGACATAGATAATTATTATGATTTTAACTCCTCTTTTCTCTAGTAAGTATAGACATGGGTCAGCTTCTGATGCTTTAAAACCTATGTTCTTTAATTCTGTGTCGAGTTTCTTATACCATTGCCTCCCTGCCTGTTTGAGTCCATATAAAGCTTTTATGAGATGACATACTCTCCCTTTGGGGCTGTTTTTTATGTCTTTTAGCATACTCATAGTTTTGTTGTAAACAGTTAAATTTTCTTGTTTACTTTCTTCAACCATGATTTCGGTCAGATACTCTTCTAAAAAGTCAGGATACTTCATTACTATTTTTTCTTCTAGTTCACCATTCAAGTAAGCTGTTGTGACGTCCATCTGGTTTAATTTCAAGCCTTCTTCCATGGCAATTCCAATAACAGATCTTATCGAACTCAGTTTAGCTACAGGAGCGTATGTTTCATTGTAGTCAACGCCTGGTCGCTGAGTGAAACCCCGTGCTACGAGTCTGGCTTTCTTTGTGATGCTGTTATCAGGTCCTACTTTGTTTCTGAGAACCATTGACCAAGACTAATTACGATACATGGTGCTTGCACGCCCAAGGATGGTCACTTCCAAGTCCAAACATATTGACTTAAAAATGTACTTCATAAGAAATTGTGTAATGGAAGGCGTGATAAAGGTGAAGTATCTGCCAACGGAAGATATGGAAGCAGATATTCTCACTAAAGCCCTAGCTGGCCCGCGACTATTGAAGTTGCGAAGCAGCTTAGGAGTTCTGAACTCCTAATGACCAACAACGACATTCCAGTGAAGAGGAGTGTGAGTACTGGCCATCCAGTATCAATAGACACTGCAAGTCGTTGTTTTTTTTAGTTACCTTAGTGACCAAAATAACAGTCATGTCAGATAAAATAAAATAATATAAATATATACTTTGGTCATGCATTTCTATAATTATCGATAGTTAAAACCCTCACAGCACTTTAGTTGACCGCAGAAAATTCTTGGAAAAGTATATTCCTCCATATAGCTTAAAAGCCACCCGTGGCGGCCTGCTGCAGGCCCATGCAAGTCGATAAGTCGTGAAGATGCCGGGGCTCCGCAACGCGGCTGCGCGACGGCGGCGACGACGTGGTGACACCGTCAATATTGTTTACTGTCAGTTTTTTATTTATTGTGTTTCGTGTTTATTGTGTTTTTGTATTGTGTTTTTATTTAAAGTGTAAATAGTATGATAAATGATGGCAGTAACGACCCGGGAAGCAGTGCCAGTCAACCTTTGACCTCGCTGGATAATCTGGTAAGATGTCCTCACTGTTCCCAAGCCCGTTTTTTTAAAGGTGAACGAGGTTTGAAAGTGCATTGTGGCAAGGTGCATAAAGCCCAACCCCGCGATGTACTTTCTAACCTCGGGACGGTTTTAAATTTATCATCACCAATAAATACCACCTCTGTTCAACCAATCTGGCAAAAGTTATCAAAATTAAAAAATTCAACTCCTGTTTTAAAGAGAGTTCCCCGCGGGGCGAGGCCTTTAGTTGCACTGAGTTTAGCGCGATGTGTTCGCTTCGCCACCCGGGAGAACTCACAAAATGCTTGGGAACAGTTACTCACCTTCCCTTACAGGATTCTGCATGTGCAAAAAAATTTGGCTAGTAAAAAATCTTTGACAACCCAAATTAAAGAAAACTGTAACTCTTCTTTAACTTTTGACCCAAAATTGCCTGCACCGCGACTATACAAAGGTATACTGCACCATGTGGAATCCAAATTAAGTGAAGGTGACATAAGTGGAGCTGCCCGGGTAATTTTTAGTAGCGACGTGGTCGCACCATACTCTCCTGAGACTCTTACAGCTCTGGAGAGTAAGCACCCGTCTCCAGTGGATGACCTCGATTTCCCTGGTCCCCCCGACCCTGATTCTGATTCCCTTCAAATTACAGCTCGCCAATTGGTCACAGCCGTCAGCTCTTTCCGAAATGGATCTGCTGGTGGACTCGACGGCTTGACACCCCAGCATCTCAAAGATTTAACGGGTTCAAGCGCCGGGGAAGCTGGTGAGTCGCTTTTGAAGGAGCTGACAGCTCTGATTAACTTAATGCTCTCCGGTAATGTGCACGAGGCCGTCATCGACGTCTTGTACGGAGCCAATTTATGTGCTCTGCGCAAGAGGGATGGCGGCATTCGTCCCATCGCCGTAGGGTGTACTTACCGGCGTACGGCAGCCAAAATTTGTTGTGCTTTTTATAGTGATCTACTTCAGCAAAAATTCCAGCCCTTACAACTAGGTTTTGGCGCCAAAGGGGGCTGTGAGGCTGCCGTACACGCCCTATCAACTTTTTTGAAATATAAAAAAGATGAGGTCATCCTTAAGGTTGACATAAAGAACGCCTTTAATTCCGTAAATAGGGACACTTTGTTGACAGAAGTCAAAAAAGAAATACCCAAAATTTACAGTTTTCTTTGGCAGTGTTATAGACACCCCTCTAAATTATTATATAAGGACCATCTTTTAGAATCTGCTGTCGGTTGTCAACAAGGTGACCCTCTCGGACCAGTCATCTTTAGTTTAGCAATAAATCCTATTATTAAGGAACTAAATTCAAAATTCAACTTGTGGTACTTAGATGACGGGACTCTAGGAGGTGATGCAGACACAGTTTTGGAAGATTTAAAATTTTTAAAACATAAATTCAATTCTATTGGCCTTGACCTCAATCCATCTAAGTGCGAAATCTTTTTACCAGACACTACTGACAGACAAGTGACTTTACAAAAATTTAATGAAATCGCTCCTGACATCAAAATTGTTGAAAAAAGTAGTCTTCATCTGCTAGGGTCCCCAATCTTCGATGAATCTTTTCCGTATTTCATCGAAGAAAAAATACAAAATTTTAATGACATTTCGGAAAGACTTTTCAAAATTAATATACATTCGGCTTTTACTATTATTAGATTTTGTTGTTTTGGACCAAAATTTACGTATTTTCTCCGTTCTTCACATTTGTGGATGTACCCACATCTTTTGGAAAAAGTTGATCGAATCATACGAAATTTTCTGTCTTCTCTTTTAAACGTGGCACTGGATGACCGAGCTTGGCTTCAAGCATCGCTTCCCATTCGTTTGGGTGGCCTGGGCATCCGCAAAATTTCAAGTATTAGTTTACCTGCGTTTATATCCTCAGTCCACGGTACTGATAAGTTGACCAGAGATATCTTAGGACCATCTCGGGTTGACTATGAACGTATGGAAAATGGCTTGTCCGAGTACGGTTTTACCTTTGATCCCATCTTCCCAGAGGCTGTGGGACGAGCCGCTTTGCAGTTTGACGCGGAAAGAACTTCTACATACGTCAGTCAATACTGCCGAGCGTGCTCGTCTGATGGCTGTGGGTGAATGGGAATCGGGTCTCTGGCTTCTGGCACTTCCGTCGTCCAACATAGGGACTATGTTGGATGACACAACTTTTCGGCTCGCTACGTGTCTTCGTCTAGGCGCTCCTTGTGTTGCTCCGCATCGGTGTCACTGTGGTGAAGCTGTCGGCAGCCTCGGACATCACGGTCTGTCGTGTTGCAGGAGTGCAGGCCGCATAGCGCGACATGCCAGCATTAACGACATTCTCCGTCGCGCTCTTGCCACCGCCGGCGTACCAGCTGTTTTAGAACCTAATGGCTTGGTACGTGACGATGGTAAGAGAGAGAGACCAGATGGTATGACGCTTTTGCCATGGAAAATGGGTAGGCCTTTGGTGTGGGATGCAACTTGTGTTGACACCCTTGCTCCATCCCATCTTTCAAGCTCAGCTGGCTGCGCTGGCGCTGCTGCTGCTGCTGCGGAGACTCTCAAACGGGGCAAGTATACTAACTTATCTGGTAGTTATGTATTTGAGCCGTTTGGAGTCGAAACGCTCGGTTCGTGGGGTCCGAGTGCTCGTCTCCTTTTTAAAGAAATTTCAAGGAGACTGGTCGACTCTTCACGTGACCAGAGGGCTGGCTTGTTTCTAGGGGAACGTATAAGCATTGCCATTCAACGTGGCAATGTTGCCAGTCTTCTGGGCACGTTGCCAGACGACAGTGATGCGGAGGAATTCTTCGACGCTTAGTGTAACGGTTTTTTTTTTTTCCTCTGTAGGTGTTTATTATTTTTCTTTTATGTAAATGTTTTATTTATGTTATTTAAGTGAATTTAAAAAATCAATAATAATAATATTTGCAAACTGTATTTAAATGTTTTATTTAATGCAAGAAATATTTTTATTTATTTAAAAAAAATGTATTTATGCCTTAAATTCGAACTCAATACCTACAACAGTTCGGGAGTTTATACATGGCCTACCACTGAATATTAAAATAATAACGTTCAGATTCCCACGCTACTGATGTTTATAGATGCGTTCAACCTCGTGATTGATGCGTCGGAGTTGGTAAACTGGAAACATCTTAATGCAAATCTGAATCTACAATGCAATCTATGTAATTTACGCGAACGCACTAGATATTTATCAAACAATGAGAGTAATGACCTTGCAGTAACAACCATGACGGATCATATCAATACTATTACAGCTTGGAATTTACGAATAAGTGTACCGGAGTATCACGCCACTATTACGGACATGCGTTGAAATTAAATCCAATGTCATTGTTAACTTACTTCACCGTTCAACTGTACCTTATCAAGGCAAGAACAAGGTTTTTCGGATATCGTTACCCTCGGAACAAGAGTTGTATTAAAACTATCTCTTGGAAGCGTTCTCGATTATTCCGCACTGCAATTATAAAATTTAAATTCATGAGGTCGCCATGTGGTAAAAAAAGGCCAATAAGCCAGTCTGTCCACTACAGCGTGACAAATACGATGGTAAGCTGAATGACACATGCGAAAACACTTTTTGTACAAAACACTATCAAATCTAGATTCTAGGTTAGGATTCGATTTGTTTGTTGATAAACGGAAGATGATAAAGGTAAAAATGTGTTTAGTTATCAGTACTTAGTTATTTTAGTGTAAATGGTTTGTCACTGTAGGTTGTAAATTTTAACAAACGCAAGTCTGTTACGTATCAACAATTGGGGTTGTAGTTGTAATTCTCGGAGCATTTTATTTATTCCTGATCCGGTTACAATATTTTCACGATTACGATGCAATGGAAGAAGTCCTTGAGCCATTGAAAAAATTACAAAACACGGCGGTGTATTGTGATGAGCCTCCTAAAGGATCGTTGTGTCGTAACCTACATCAATCACGATGTAAATACAGCCGACGACACTCGATAATCCATTCACAATTACCAACGATTCATTTTGGATGTTGCGATAAAGATTTTGTAAGATAAAATTAATGCCAACCTAATTAATTAATTCTAATATAGTGTATATACATGTGTAATATTAGTTGGTATTACAAATTAAAACAAGTGACTTTAATGTCGGCATTTTAGTGTCATGATTTTAGAGAGCTAGCTAGATTTAATGACTCTTCCATTGTTATTATTTTCTTTGGAATGATAAATATTAAAATGTATATAAACAAATACCGATTTCAATTCGTGCGATTTTTATTCAGTGCAGTTAAAGTCCTATATATATCCAACCTTGCACAAATTATAAGTGTTCAACTTTTAAAATAACTTGAAGAAGATAATATAGGTATATGATCATAAAATATGTATCATAACAATAAAATAGGAATCAAAATTTACTACTTATTTAATAAAAGCTACCAAGAATTTTAATAAATTATTCATTCTGAATAAATTTTGTTCATGAACATCAATGATGATATTTCGGGTTGAACTTTCCTCGATTTCACCTTATTTGTCGGTACATAAATCTGAGGTCGATTTAAGCGTTCTGTGCGTCGTTGTTACCACATTACATCATACAATTTGCCGCAAATCCTGATGATGGTAATAATTTCATGCGTTGTATTATTTTGGCTTCTGAAGATCATTTTGTTTCGGACAGATGTGGCTAAATATTAGTACTTTACACGAAGTAACTGCCACCCGACTTCTGCAACCCAATTACTAGGCAATTCCATACGTAAGATATTATTATACGTTTGGTAATATGCACTGTCGTTAGTGTTGTATAAAGCTTGTTAACGGATACGACTTGTCATACCGTTTTGAAGCCGAGTTCACTTGTTATTGGGTATCATAGAAATACCAATACCATAAGAGTCAGGCTTTCAGTCTCCAGCCGTCAGTATCGATTATAATTAAGTCTCTCTAAAGCTGAGGCATAGCTTTTTTAGTTAAAAAGTTACCCATTCACAGCTAAAGTGCAGTAATACGCCTTTAATTTTCTGCTTTTCTATTTCGACGTGAGCTTCTGGCATCCATTTCTTATGGAATTGCACTTTGAACGCTATCTGAACGCTGAGAACGGGTTGATTGTTAGGTTGACCAAATTGTTGTTGAGCTTTTGATTAGTAAATTCTCAGTAGCAGCTAGGAGTTTGGAATTGTTTACAATTTAAAAGTAATAGGCTCGCCCCATTACACGGCACCTATGGGTTACTATACGTACCATGTAACACAGGCACATCTCTGAATAATCCTTAGAGGAGCGGCGTGCTGATGTCTGTATTTATGACTATACTACTCGGACTATAGTCTAATTTTGACAATTAAAAATGTAAGCTAATAATTCGCAACACCTACGCTTCGTCGCGTTTCTGTCACATTGCAGTACGCAATCAAGGTATATTCAATTCAAAGTCGTTATGTAGTCAGTCGATATCTGTGTGATCTCAATTGCTAAATGTTTGAATATTAAATAGGTAACATAGGGTTTTGTAGCTACCTGTGTTGGGTTGCGCTGTATCCTGGTAGCTTTCACTCCTTATTTCGGCTCGGACATTGTATGGTAATATTGTGATATGCAATTTGGATGAGATCTCATATCTTCTCACGGTCCACTGGACTTGTTACTGCAATTAACACTTTCAGCAAAACGTATGAACTAGCGCAATGTGTTGTTTCGTCTATCGCCGTTTATGGTAGTACTAATTGTTATTTCAGATTGCGGTTTGATTGTGTAAGTAGTATCTAAAGTAAATATTCGTTTCTTTATTTTTTAGTCTAGATATTTAATTATCTAATTACTCGTACTTTTACCAACATTCTTAACTTATGCAAGTATGTATAAAAAGGTAGGTAATTATAATGCTCAATAGTTAGGTAAATGACCATTCTAATTTCAATTAAAGGTAAGCTTTCATTTCCTTTCTTCATCAACTTTGATCATGATTAATAAGTAATGGAATTCATTATAACAATATTGCACTACATTCTCGCCAGGAATTGTAGGACTTCCTTTTTATAAAATGAACTTCCTCTTCAATACGTTTTAGACATCGATATCCGTCGTGTGATCGTGTCACTAAAAGGTTTCTTTTCGTGCCAGATATATTACTAAGTAATCATTATTGTTGTTTTAATTAATATATTGGTAATATAGGTCCAACATAGGTAGTATCCAATAAGGTATTTTAGTTAAAATTAACCAAGTGTTTTGGGAATACGTTTTTTCCAAATTGAACCGTCCGACCTCACAAATTTAAAGCACCTCCGTGTCACAAGTTTTTAATGTGAAAACATGTTTTTGTAACAATTGTAATGGTATATATAATATTATTCGAAAACATATTTTTTTACCTATCCATTAATCCGTCAAATATCACAAACTTCTTATACAGTTATTGTTATAAACATAAAATATATTGGTAAACTACCGTAATAATTTGTTTATACAGGGTGGGCAGAAAATCGTGGATCAAACGAAACAGCAATCATAAAAGCATTTTTGTAGTGATGATACATTTCCTAGAAGCAACTAGACACCATTTTTTGTTTTAAAATAGGTACCCATTTTAGTCTTATTGCCTGTTTACTACTAATTTTGGTATTTTCTTCAGAAAACATTCAAATAGTCATAACTTTTAAGGAAATCAAGTTAGAGCTCTGCCCCGTCCATGATTTTCTGCCCACCTTGTGTAGTAGGTACTCGTATGTTGTTAGCACACCTTTTTTTGTTCGTTTATACGTAGAGACTTGTAATTGGCTGTCAGATTAACCAATTGTTTCTATTTTGTTATAATTTTCTGTAAGTCTTCCATAGAAAATTAAATAAATAAATAACTATACATGTACCAATACTACTCACTCAGTATGATTATGAGAATATCAACATCTTTCTTAATTGAGTTCTTGAAGCCAATGTAAATAGACTGAAGATTATCCATTCCACTTGTTTTATTGTATGTAGTTTTATAACTGAGTTTAAACAAGGAGGAGGAGGTGCTTAATTCTTCTGTATATTTCCTTGATGTATATAATATTAACATTACATTATCATAACATGACCTCTTTGTTTATGAACCTATTTTGGAGATTACATTTTGATAAAACTAAATTTTCGAGATGGTCTTATTTTGATTAGTTTTCTGACTCATTGAAGATATGACTACCCACACTGATAACTATCATTAAACAGTATCTTTTAAATGTCATTTAAATATAAAAGTAAAATTTCAATGCACCCTATTTTATATTAGTTTAATTAATAGATCATAAACCAGTATACGAGTTAATTAACAGACTAAAAACGAATATTTTTGCAGCAGGTAAATACTAAAATTCAAAACCCATTAAAGATTCCTACTGTCAGCAAAAACTGTCACACTGCTTGCTCGTTACTTATGATCGCCGTTAAGCAACTTTCCTTCAGCTGACTCTAGCAACATTTGACGAGAAAGATTGATTGATAAACCAAATCATCTATTAAATAGTTTTTTAGATACAGTTTCATTAATCTCTTCAAACATTAATTTCAAGTGTAACTTGTTTACATTAAATTACATTTAATATATTTTTATACGTGTAGATTGTAGATAATGCAGTCAGCTATAATTTACATACCTATATAAATATCGACTTTCATTCAATTTTGCATACTTTAATAATAATAATATCCTGGGACATTTTTACACAGCACCATCTAGTCCCAAACTAAGCAGAGCTTGTACTATGGGTACTAGATAATGGATATAATACTTATATATATATATATATTTGTAAATATATACTTAAAATACATACGCAACACCCAGACAAACACAAACACTTAAGTTCATTACAATAAATGTTTGTGCCCTGTGGGAATCGAACCCACGACCTCGTGATCAGTAGTTCGGTACTCGAACCACTAGACCACAGACGTCGTCAACTTACTTTAAATATTCTGTTGTCCTATTTGGCCACAATCAGGCAATATGGAACAGTTGACTTTTCCGCGATTTCAGAGTTGTTTCCATAGTAAAAGTTTTCATAATTATAAATACAATGCCCCTTCGGTTTTATCGTATAACAAAAGGAAGGTTGTATATAAAAGAAAGGGGAATAAGGGGTAAACAATAATTTTAACCAAAATTTATATTATAAACACTTTTATTATAATTTGTATGATAAAGCTAAGCTATATACAACATATTGCCCACACCAGGAGACTGATACACATACAACCCTAGGTATACTTGCATTTACACACACTATGACAAGCCATTCATGAGGTAAAATTTGCGGGAAAAACGATTGATGTAATGTTATATGTACAGAAGAAATCACACTCATATCATGGCTGCAGTCTACTCGTAGAAGTATTTTTAATTGTCAACTACATTCTATGCATAACTAGAAGCACTATAATAATTTTGTTACTTTAAGATGTAGTTAGATATTTTTCTATTTTTTCCTATCTTAGTTGTAAATACTTTTTTCGCGTTTCATTTCCGAACAGTTCGGCGTTTAACACAGACGTTGTTGGTCATAGTAATGTATGACGTTGTTAGGTAGGTATATTACTAAATATCATTAATGAGAACAGGGTACACACTCGATCACTACAAGAACACATTAACACTAATATCACAGATTGGGTAAATAATCTTCTAATGGTGGTGGATCACGGGCGGCGTGTTGTGCACGATCGCGTTGAATCTGTTGACAACGCAAATGACAATGTTATTTTATTATAATTGATTTGAAATTGTTTAAGTTTTACTTCTGCTTCATTACGAATTTCTTCTTGATATTTTGGGTATTTTAAAATGGTTTGTTTAGTTCGATGGATATGCTTCAAGTTATGTTACAGCTATAATTAAATCTATATATTGACATTATAAATCTTACCCATTGTGGTGGTCAGCGGTGTAGGTGACCTTACGGAAAGAGCCATCAGGCTGCAGTAAAGAGTATTCTCCCTTCACAACGTCTCCATCCCGAGTCTCGTGCTGTGACTTGTGGTCGCCGGTGTGAGGGTCCTCCACGGAGTAAGAGTAGCCATATTTGGGATGAGCCTGTAAATTCATCAGTTAAATATCACGAGGTAATAGACTAGAAGTATCGGTAAAAACGTTAGTCATAAGCAATCAATCAATTTTAAGTTGCAAGCTCTAAAACTTGCACATAGGTTAATATTGATGGAAATTTCAAATTAGTTTAGATTACTGAGTAAATGTCACACTTACGTATTCATCGACGTAGTGGTCTTCGTGGGCGGGGGCGGCGTGGATGGCAGGGGCGGCATGCACAGCTTGGTATGAAGGGGCGGCATGCACAGCTTGGTATGAAGGGGCGGCATGCACAGCTTGGTATGACGGGGCGGCATGGACGATGGGAGCGGAGTGGACAATGGGCGCGGCGTGGACTACAGGAGCAGAGTAGTGGATGGGAGTCTCATGGTGCACGGTCTGGTCGTGACGCACGATGTTCTGCGAGGACACGGCTGGCGCGTGGTGCAGGTAACCAGCCTGACACATCGCCACCAAAGCGCACGCGATCACGATCTAATGGGAAACAATGGAGTGGATTAGATTAGACTAACAAAGCTTTTGAGCTTTTGTGTTTCGTAAAATTGGAAATAGATTATGTTAGTCGATGTCAATGTTAAATGTATTATTATTTAAAAACAGTATTTTTTTGCCCCCAAACTCATCAAAGTACTGCTACAGCCAAAACTAGCAATTGGACAGTTGTAATTTGAATTACATCGAGCGTAATTGCCCTAATTGTTATATAAGTGGCCCCCACTTGACTATTTTGATTCATTCAAAATAAAAATAAATAAAGCTTACTTTGGAGAACATTTTGCTTTAGACACAAATGCCTTGACTGGTATCGGTATGATAGTGCACTCTTTTTATATAACAAACAAAACATAAGCGGTGGTTTGGAGGGGGTCTATTCCCGACGATATTCGATCGGATCACAGTAATTGCGGCATTGCCAATCTGCTCACTTTATCGAATGTCGCAACACTCGATATCGCTACAATATGTAGAGAAAATGGACGATAAGTGAGAGGCTGATATTGTTATAATTTTTTGCGATTGTTTATCCCAATGGTACCTACTGTTACACGATCACCTTTTATTTTAGACAATTATATGGCTAATGTAGCACGCGCTTAGATAATTCAGAATATACAACTTAATTATGTTTACAACATTTGAATTGAGAGTCAATATCGACATGCTGCGTTGCGGTAGTAATCCTTGATATTAAGTGTTTATACAAGTATCTTAAGTTTATTAAGAAAAACATAGTTATATTAATATTTCGATAAGGGCAAACGGGAATGTGAGAAGGAGCACGATATCCGCATCTCCTGTCAGAAAAATTACGATACTGGTGATCCATGATGGCTGGAATAGATGGTTTGAACATATATGAAGGTTAGATAGGGCTCAAATAGATTTGTAGGTCGCAGACACCAAGGAGTTTTTGCAAATCTTATTCTTGGGTGAATATTTAGTTCACTGTGTATAAGTCGCGAGCATTAGATGGCTAATGTTTCATAATGGTATTTTAGTAGTCTGGAGGGATTTCAAATTTAGCAAAACTAAGTAAATAATTTGGTTTTTTATCTTAGGGTAATATTCAAAGACGATGCTAAGCGTAAAGTAATGCTTACGTATGTCAAATTTGTGTTACAATTTGACATACGGAAGCCTAAGTTTATGCTTATCATCGTTTCTGAATATAAGCCTTAGCCTTCTTGCCTTAGCTTAGCTCGAGTTGAACCTTTACCCATCTCAATATGAGAAGAGGTTAACAGCTAATGGACTTGTAATATTAGTTTACTTTTCACTGGTGATATTATCTCCTACTAAACTTTTGACTTGCCCGTTACTTTTAAAAGGATATTATATAGATAGGATTTAGTATCTACTGCTTGCGCAGGTGATTGTAAATACCAGCATGTATACATACAATTATTCTTCCTTTGCTTTATTTCTAGATTACGGAGATTGTATGAGGAAGTAGCAATTCTATTAAGGGTTCAGTGAGCACCAATCGCGGTGCTTTGTAAATAACTGCCAACATTTATCAGTGAAGGCTCCAACAGCGAAAGTGCGGTTCCCTGTCGTTCTAGTTCTACTTTATACTAATTATTCTAAGATAAGGCAAGTTATACAAATATTTTACGAGCATAAAGTTATGAATAGAGTGTAACGTAATAAACGCAATTATAATACCCCAGGTATATCTTGTATCTACATAAACACTGGGGGCGTATGAAAATTGGGAATAATTCACTCTAGTGTAGTTTGTATCTAACTTCCTGACGAGAAAAGTAGGGCTTCGATCGGAGGCTATGAATAATGTTGAAGTACGTGGTTTTGTCAGCGCCTAACTGGTTCGAAGCTGTAATTTACAGCCGGCACTTGAGAATTTCCTTAATACACTATCAGTATTTAAAGTAGGAGAGTTTAAAGGAATGTTTTGTAACCGTAATTAGAAGCTTGCTGGTGTGGAATTCCAGGTTTACAATCTACAAACGTTGATTTGATTAATTAGTGCTTTAAATTGGTATCTCATATTGATATCGTTATTAAGTATTTATATTAGTACAACAGAACCGCTTGTATGCATTTGATTAGGTGTGAATTAATTGATGGCTATGATATGGTAAATTTATTTTATAATATTCTAAATACTACAATCAACAGCTTTGCACCGTTTAGCTCAAACAGAAGTAAGAAATATCCGTGTTGGTTCAATTCTAAAATGATACGTCTCGTCAGAGAAAAGGATAAACTTCGTTCAAAATACTCTGTATACCATAACCCTTTAGATGCAATCTCGCTCAAAATACTTAATGCTCGTTGTAGAAATTATGCAAGGGAGTGCTATAGATCATATATTGATAGTTCTGAAAAATCAATCACATCAAACCCTAAATGCTTCTGGTCTTTTGTAAAAAATAAACGTGGTGGCGAGAGCACTTACCCGGGGACCATGTCCAACGGATCTGTTAGCACTAGTGATGGGCACAGTATTTGCAATCTCTTTGCATTGAACTTTGCAGAAGTATATAGTTGCGATAGTACCTCAGGAGAATCTCAGAGTCCTGCCTTTGAATGCAGGAATTTCGAGAATTCAAATAGTCACTCAGTTAGTTTATGTAACTTGGAACTCGATGAGAGTGATGTCTTAAAGAAATTAAAGGGTCTAGATGTATCAAAGGGAGCAGGTCCTGACGGTATACCACCTGTATTTATAGCGAATTGTGCATCAAGTTTGGCAAAACCCTTAACTATAATTTTTAATAAATCGCTTAGTTCAGGCACTTTTCCTAAAGTTTGGAAGATAGCTAAGGTTGTGCCAGTATATAAAAGTGGAGATAACTGCTCCGTAAATAATTATAGACCTATATCGATTCTATCTATTTTTGGTAAAATTCTAGAATCTTTGCTGTGTCCGTATATACAAAGATACTTCAAAAAATATTTGACCACTCATCAGCATGGTTTTGTACAACGTAGATCAACATGTACCAACCTAGTCACATTTATTGAAACGATAGTGGACGCAATGGATGTTGGTGAAGAAGTTGATGCTGTATATACGGATTTCAGCAAAGCATTTGATAGAGTCTCCCATGAATTACTTATAAAGAAGTTATATGCCTATGGAATCGCGGGGCCTATCTTGGACTGGTTTGGTTCATATTTGGTTGAAAGATCCTTCTATGTCGTGGTAAATGGGTATCAATCATTGTACTATAAAACCAATTCGGGGGTACCACAGGGTTCTCACCTGGGTCCTATACTCTTTAATGTGTTTATCAACGATGTCACCGACTGCTTCCGTCATACCACTCCATTTCTGTTCGCCGATGACTTAAAAATCGTGAGAAATGTAAAGTCAGAAACAGACGTTATACAGATGCAGTCTGACATAGATAGATTGTTTGATTGGTGTACACGGAATAAAGTTCTGCTAAATTGCGAGAAGTGTCATCTAATAAAATTCAGTCGCAAAGTTAATAAGCTGAACTCTTCATATAATATTAATGGCAGACAACTGGCTGAGGTGACAAACATCAAAGATCTTGGAATTAATATAGACAGTAAGCTAACCTTTGTCGATCACATTGACACTATTACCAAGCGCACCCTAAGAACTCTAGGATTCATTATACGGAATAGTAAATATTTCAAAAAACCTGGTACTAAAATAGCCCTCTATAACAGTCTTATCCGTAGCACTTTAGAGTACTGCTGCATTGCTTGGAGACCCCACTATGCAACTCATTCTTTAAGATTGGAACGGGTCCAAAAGAGGTTCATGAAACATCTAGGATACGTAACTAGTAGGGAAACTAGAAAGATGTCGTACAGCGAGAAACTGTATCATTTCAAAACAATGACGCTAGATACACGCAGGGATATTCTCGACCTAAAATTCATGCACTAACTTTTACATAATGAAATTGACTGCCCGCAACTGCTTGAGAGATTCCGATTTAGAGTTCCTCGTAAACCCCCTCGAAAACCAGTTACCCCCTTGATCCCTCCATTCCGCAGAACGAAATTCGGCACAAGCTCACCGGTCCCTCGCTTATGTAAACTTATAAATGAATACAGTGATCTAATTGATATCCACTCTGACTCCCTTAATGCTTTTATCAGCCATATTAAAAACTGTCACGGACTTTACTCGAATAACCAATGTATTAGTAGGTATATAAGTAAGTAATGTAATTTAATTGTCCTTGGCTGTCCAGGTTGTATTGTGTATTCGTTGTTTCTTGTTGGTCCGGTAAATACGTTTCGAAATTATTCAAAATGTAAATTTTAACATGTCCGAAATAGCAAGTGGTGTTTGCCTGTAAAGATTGTACAGTTAGCATTTAAAGATTACTCCTGTAAATTGATAGCTAAGTTTCACTGTAACAATAGTTGGCAAACCTAAATAAATAAATAAAATAAATAAAAATGGCAAGGAAATATTTTTCGTTTAGATTTTTATATTTGACCTGCCTCATAAGTCTTACAAGTTGTTTAGTTTGATTTCCGGGTCGAGCCAAGTTTTATTGGGTTTCCATGAAATTATCTTTGAGTTATGATTTGTGCCCGGTTGGCAATAGGTTCGCCCGCTATTATACGGGACCTCAAAACGAACGGCGAACGTGGGTGTATATTAATTAGGTCGCCTCTTCTAAAATTCTAAAAACTCTAAAAACAACAGTATTAGAGAATATTTATTTCGCGAAATTAAACAATAGTTGATCACACCGCATTAAAACACAAAATCGCGGAAGCAATTTTTTTAATACCAACATTGAAATTATTGCAAATTAATTAGATTTTAATTAGTTCTCGCAATTTTTTTTTACAATAATAAAATAATCAAGTTTTTAAATCAGGCGCCTAATATTTAGGTATGTGGAAAGTAGAACACGTTGCGTGTGCTTGACAGAATAATTGCATTAAAATATTGACATCAAGGATGATTCTTTCAAAAACAGATGATTTAGGAGTACTTATTCTAAATAAACAATGTTATTGCCCAGCAGTGGGACGAACCGGGCTAGATATAAAGTCAGATATATTTTCAAAGATACAATTTTAGACGGGATTCATTAAAAGAACCAGCCTTGGGTAAGATCTCTTCCCTTGCCTATGGCAAGATTGTTATGTATATTGCAGAGACCCTTCAAATTTAGAAGGACTAAAGAATGCATCATCATCATCAATCCTACTATCCTACTGTTCACCGATTCCCCTAAAGATTAAAGTGGATCATGCTGGTCTATTGTGGAGAATGCATAACAAAATATTAAGAAGAGCTTGTACTGTGGGTACTAGACACTGGATATAATACTTATATACTTTTCGTAAATACATATTATACATAAGAAACCATCAAACCCAGACAAATATTTGTGTCCTGTATTTGTGTCTAGTGGGAATCGAATCTATGAACGCATGATCAGTCCGGTACTCGAACTACCTATATAAATGTTATTAATATTAAGATTATTAATATTCTAATTAGGGTGCCTATATTAGGACTCCTAAAGTATAAAATGATGATGAATGACGAGATCCACTATAAAATACAGTTATTAATTACATTTAGAATATTTATTTCGCGAAATTAATAATTTATTCAACCTCAATTCTCATAAATGACTAAACAATGAATAAACAAAACCAAATTCGTGCCGGCTGCTCAGATGTAAATAATTACTTTGTGAAATAGTCATTATAACATGCAAAGCATTGTCGACACATGCGTAAGTAAGTACAGTGCAACGTCTTGCATAAACTAAAATTTGGGACTCCAAATTAAAAGTAAATTTACTTTAAGGTCTTAAAATGTCAGAGTACAATTGGTCGCATTCATCCAGTGAGATAAATGATGCATCTCTACATTATTACCATAGCCTGTTTTTTCAAGATACGATGGCGGTCGAAAAATTTTGGTGTCGCAATTTTAATTTATAGCTTCACTTTACCAAGTTTCTTGTGGGAGTAATAACGAACAGTATTCGTATGTTTGCGCACTACAAAATGTGTTCTATCCTACTTAAATGGTTAGTGGTACCCACGTCCATTATCGTTATGTGTTATTCTGATATATGAACTTTAATATTGTAAAGTTTCATCAAAATCAGTTCTGTAGTTTTTGCGTGAAAAAGTAACACATATTTATACATCCTCACTTCACATTTATATTGTTAATAGGATTGTAAATTCTCAATACTTAGTTACTATGAATCAGCTCTTGTGGATATTGAAAGAGAGAGATTTAGTTTTAGTGGTATGTAGTGCCCTCTGTGTGCTACAGTCGACAACACAAGTGCAACTCACAATACCAGTATGTGCTGCCACCTTGCATCGCTTATTCGTAACATTTACGTAGATCGATGTATATGATAGAAGTACTCGTAAATAACAGGGGGTGTTAGTATCGCCAAAACAAGAAAATTATAAGTTATAGATCCGTTTATATTTTACTTCATGAATGCCAAGCAGGCATAAATATACAATTAGATAACAATTAACAAGGTATAAATGACTTATTAACTTAAAAATATTAATATTAACAAAAATAACAGACTTAACTTATTTAGTAACTTATATAATAGAATTTGGAATGATAATAGGATGATGCTACTTCGGAATCTAACTGTTGGTCTTCTTTCTCTGCAACTTGGTCCTCAGGGGTTGCAGGAGACTCTTTTATAGGTAAATCTTCAGTCTTCTCAACAGCGGGCAATGTAATTTCATTATTGGATTTATCATTGTCGGATGTTTCAGAGATCATTGATACAATCGCTGGGACTACTTGAACCGGGACTGCTTCCACTACTGAATCTGAAGTTTTAGGTGTAGGTACTATTTCTACTTGTTCTGGTTCAGCCAATACAACTTTGTCTCCTGAATCAATAACTAGCATTTTGGCCTCTTCACTTTTAATAACAGCAGGTTCTTTTTCTTCATGCACCGGTCTGCTATCATTGTTATTTCCTGGTTGTTCCAAGTTCTGGTAGTGGTAGTGTTTACCAGGGAAGTAGTGGTTGATTTTAATACCATGGCCGACGGGGTAGAAGAACCTGGTATGATCAGTAACTGAAACAGCATGATCGCCGTGCTTGTTGACTGTTTTGCTTACAACAGCATTGAATCTGAAATTGGATAATAAAATTAGGTTATTATAATCCTAACCTTTCATATGCAACAGATTTTTAGCAAACGTATCGGTAATTTTACATCAAAATCAATTAATATTTATAAATAGATTAAGTAGAACGAGTTTACGTAAGTGTATAATATTGTAAACGAATTCGATGTAAATGATCAAAAAACGTGATTTATGCTCATGGTCAGCGTCAGGGTCATGGTGAGCTGGTATGATTGTTTAATTACCCGGTGTGGTCATCGGCGTTGTACTGCACCTTCCGCAGCGATCCGTCTGACTCCACAAGGCTGTACTCGCCACGAACGCGGTCGCCGTCCCTAGTTTCGTGGTGGTGTTTGTGGTCGCCAGTCTTTTTGTCAGACACTGCATACTCGAACTCGTACTTGGGGTATGCCTTAACATGGTTACAAAATAATTATATTAATAAAGAACCACTCAGAATGAGAGAGGTTAGGTTATAGATCACCACGCTGGCTTAATACGGGTTGGGAGATCGCACGCTCGTCGAGTAATTCTTCTAGCATGCCCAAATAAAACGATAGTTTCTTCAAGATATTTTCTTACACCGTTGAAGTGCATGATAATTAAGACACACATGATTTCGAAAAGTCCGAGGTTCGGATTCGAACTTAAGACCTTTAACTTTGCTGCCCAATGATCAAACTTGAAGGTTGTCGGGCAAATTACCTTATAGGGATAGATATACAGGTAACATCACAAAACATATTTTATGTTATATTATTCGTTAGTAACTTGAGTACTGATTGAGTAATTATAAATTCTAATTCTTGGGAACATGAATGAGAAGTTGTATGAGACGGTTTCAAATGTCCCTTTCTCCGCATATTTGTGTTTGTATTTAGTCCTTGCATAGAAGTAGTAGTCTGGTAATTTGAGCTGTTGCATATTAACCCGAGCTCCAATCAGAAATAACCTTAAAGTTTTTTACTCAAGTGACTCGCTAAGTGATGTAGGTGAAATAACTTCGGAATGAAACCTGCATAGTTCATATAGTTTGCCAACTCGCACTTTTCCAGAGTTGTGGAATATGACTTAATGCTTGTTACTTTGAATGCCCTTAAGAGCGGGACAGAAATGGACTATTTGTTATTATTATTCTGTTTGGAGATATAGGGGGAGGTTATACTTACATAAGGTTCGCTTTTGTATTCAAATGCCTTAGGTGTGTGATAAATATTGACCATCTGCCATCCGTGGGCATTTTCTCTGCTTAAATCTTTGTGGTGGCTTCCTTGATCGATGAAAACTGCTTGCGTGACTCCCATGAAGTAAATAGAAAACAAGATCTGAAATAAACAGTATATACCTTTATACACATAAGTACATAGACTCCTGCCTTTTTGCCACAGCAGGTGGGCAGAAACTAGTGACCGCCACTTGCTACGATTATTACCTTTATATACTTACTAGCTTCCCGCCAGCGGATTCGCCCGCGTGGTCTTATAATTTTTTTCCCCGTTTTTGCAACATTTTTCATTACTACTCCGCTCCTATTAGTCGTAGCGTGATGATATATAGCCTATAGCCTTCCCCATACTTACTAGCTTCCCGCTAGCGGCTTCACCCGCGTGGTCTTATAATTTTTTCCCCCGTTTTTGCAACATTTTTCATTACTACTCCGCTCCTATTAGTCGTAGCGTGATGATATATAGCCTATAGCCTTCCCCGATAAATGGGATATCTAATATGAAAAGAATTTTTCAAATCGGTCCAGTACTTTTTGAGTTTATTCGTTACATACAAAAATACAAATCTTTCCTCTTTATAATATATTAGCATAGATTTTTAGGAAAAAGTAGATTTAGAAATCTAGACTTTTAAAAGTTGTTTAAATATAAAAATTGTTGTCAATCGATGAATTATGTTATTTAAAATAAAAATAAAAAATAACTTTTTACTAAGTAACTTAGTTTTAAGAGTTTATTGTAATATTATAAGAACTATTTATTTATTTAGTAATGTTACCTTTCCGTACATATTGAAGCACTTAATTTGAACTGCCGCTAACAAAATGTAAAAGTCGACTGTTGATTAGAACCAGAAATATAAACGGTTTTATACTATTCCAATACTTATTACATAAATTTCGCCAAAACTGTATTATTGACATACTATTGTTCTGTTACAAGACGTAAGAATAAAGAAGATCTTCCATTTAACATTGTTTCAAATACTATTACCAAAAAACTGTTCAGTCGCTCTTATTTGAATTAATTACATTTACAATACCTTATTATAAATATTCATCTGAGACAGTTTCCTTTCACTTGTCAAAATATTCAAGATGTTTAATTTCTTTCACCTTATTAGCAGCATATCCACATTATGTTAGCCCGGAACTTAAATGCGGTTATCGTATCATCACAATCCATTCGATCAAAGGAGGCTTTGAGTACATTTTTCTTGGTGTTTCGACGAGAGGAGACTCGGCTAATAAGATATAGTAATCCTTATTAAGTAAACTATATTATCATTTATAAACCAAACCATTTTTAAAACCATTTGTAAACCACCTTTTATACTTATCTATACTTTGTTTAAGTAATCAAGTAGCAATCATAAAATTGTAAAAAAAATATCTAATTTTAATTTATACACAATAGGAGGAGGAGGAGGAGTGAGTTCGATTCCCATAATCGAACTCACTCCTCCTCCTCCAACACTCTTTCCTCAAACCGAGTACTGCTTGTTACTCCTGAAAACTAATACACAGATGAATTTTAAAAAACAAAAATACATGGTCTATATTATCAAAGTATAATTAATCGAGGGAGGTGATATAAATGAATTTGGCGCAAATATGCGTTAAAGAAAAAGCAGTGATAGCCTAGGGGTATGACTACTGGACTGCCAAGTCAAAGGTCTCAAGTTCATAACCTCTGACTTTTTGAATTCATGTGCGTAATAAAATTAGCACTCGCTTTAACGGTGAAGGAAAACATCATGATAAAACCTGCATGCCTGTGAGAATTTCTCAACGGCATGTGAAATCTACCAACCCGTATTAGGCCAGTATGGTGGACTATAGCCTAATCCCTCTCATGAGAGGAGACCCGTGCCCAGCAATGGGACAGTATACGGGTTGATGATAATGCGTTAAAGTACTCCTCCACATCAAATCTAGAAAGTGTCCAGAACACTGGTATGACACCAATGCTTATTAAATATCCAACTATGCAAAAAATTCTTTGTAAAAGCTTCTTGTGTCGCAATACATCGGCCGCACCTATATGACACTACTTACCTCGCGTAAAAATAAGTTCGCGAAGTTGTTGCGTAGTGTGGGCCACATTAAGATTTAAAACAGCCGGAGGGCGAATAGTTAGCTCGTTCCACACGGTGACAAGCCAGTGGCCTTAAACTGATTTTGTAGTTCGTAATATCAAAGGTGAGACAGATAAATGCATACTACCGTGTACCCAAATTGGCCCGTGACCCATAAAGCTTTATCTTATACGCCTTCGGATTTTATTGGCTGAAGTTATTATTGTTGTATACTATTGTATAAGTAATTATTATTATTTTAGGTCAGTGGATATATATTTTAAATGAAATGTTATGAAATATTTGCTATAGCTGGAAGATCATGAGGCAAGATTTAGTACAATAATGCGTCTGTATCTAAAATTACCTACCGACACTACACTGCTGATCATGTAATTGGCAAACTATCTCTATCAAATTACTGACGTCAATATAAAATTAAACCATTTTTTGCGACAAAAATATAAAGTAGGTTGGTGAAATTTTTTCCAATTAACCTGAGTTGACTCTATAACACATATAAATTTCACAAAAGAGAGAGGATTCTGTCGCTGGTGCTATCTCACGGCATCGATACAATTCAATAGACGCGAAGAATCTATTGTTCGGACGCGCGTAGCGACATATTGTATTGGCCAGTTCTAATCAATAATAAAAGAATGTAATTTAATGAAGATTATGTGATTAAATCTAAACAGAAAAGCATGGCCGCCGTATATTTTTCGTTACAGCCCAATGGGAAATTCTTACATTTTATGAAATTCCTTGTACTCAAAAAAGGGTAATGTGGTGTATTTATGAAATAAAAATATGTTTTTTTAACGAACTTATTCGTATATTGCATTCAATAAATAATCAACATTCAATAAAGTCAACATTGCTTAAATGGTAAGTAGTCTTTAGTGGTGGTAGTACTGAGCAGGTGACGCGACGTAGGCGGGAGCAGCCTTGACAAGGACGGGGGCAGCCTTGGGGGCGGTGTTGTGCACCACCGCGTTAAAACCGTTGTGGTCGTCGGCGGAGTACTCCACGGTCCTGATGGAGCCGTCGGCCTCGTGGAAGGAGTAAGAGCCCTTCACGACATCACCATCGCGAGACTCCTGCTGGGACTTGTTGTCACCGGAGTGGCCGTCAGCAACAGAGTATGCGTACTCATACTTGGGGTAGGCGATTTCTTCAGGCTGAGCGATAACTTTGGTAACAGGAGCGGCGTGGTAGGCAACTGGGGCAGGGGCGGCGTGGTAGGCGACGGCAGCGGGGGCGGCGTGGTAGGAGACGGTAGCGGGGGCGGCGTGGTAGGCTACACCGGTGGCGATAGCAGGCTGGTCGTGACGCACGATGTTCTGGGAGGAGACAGCTGCAGCTGAGGAGTAGTGTGCTGGCGCCGCCTGGTAGGCGATGGGAGCCGCATGATAGGCGACGGGAGCGGCAATCTTAGCGATGGGAGCGGCGATAGCGTGGGCCTGGTCGTGACGCACGATGCTCTGGGAAGACACCGCTTCAGCGGGGGAGTAGTGTACCGGCGCGGCCAGGAGACCAGCCTGGGCCACCGCTACGAAAGCGCACAGAGCTACCAACTGTAAAATAAGAAATAAAGTTAGTTTAGGTTTTTAAATCAATTCAAATTACAAAATTTATTGCGTAATGTTCTTACTTTGGAGAACATTTTGGTTGATACAGTGATGTGATCAAGTTGAATGATGCCTGAAATGTCACAGGCCTACTTTTTATACTGATAAATACTAGTACGATCAGCTGATTGTAGTAAGTAGTGGAAGTTGTCAGTCAGGTTCACGGCGACCTTGCCTTGTATCACTTATAGTTTGGCGAATCAATCCATTCACTAAAGCTTCGCAAAGTTGACCAACTATTATACACTTATATAGGTAATAATCTTATTGATTTAGTTGATCAATAATTTTGTGAAGTTTTTTATTTTTAAATGTCCGTGGGATCGTAAAAATGACACTTATATTGACATTTATTAACATGTTGAGCTGTGTTAAATAAAATTGCTGATATAGACAGTAGTAAGAAAAAACACTGTAAGCACAAACTCACTGACATTATTACTGACACACTGACAACATTAATGTCTTTTACATTAAATATATGTATTTATTTAACAGGTAGGTACACCTAATTGACCTATTTATCATTTATCTTATTTCATAAAATGCAATTTTGTGAGCAAAGAAAATCTACTAGCAAATCCATTAGACCTTGTTCCATTTACTAAGGACCAAGTTAGAGTTGTGTCGCTGACCTGCATGTAACGGTCGTAGTGAATGTCATACGAATCTCATGGCTTATGACTACAGGGCATAGGTAGGCGAGTACGGGTTTACTGTACGAGCCCGACATACTCTGCTGCCTCCCCGGGTGGAAGACAATCTAAGAGAATTTTCCACACCCCCAAAAAGTCGCTTAACTAAAACTCCTAACTTGCACTTACACATAAGTATAGTTTTCTAGGATTATGAAATGATTCAGTGAATGTTCCGTGTCGTATAGACACGACCCGTAAGGTCGCTGTAAGCCTGTTCTACAACTAACGCATGTGCTTATACAAGTGGTGCCTAGTATAAAACCTAGTTGTAATACTCGAAATCTATCATTCATTGTTTGATCTCACCAGTGAAACAATCAATCTAATAAAAAAATCTAATAAAAATGATCTCTAAAGTAAGATAATTTCTGTGAAGATCTTTGATTAAAATAGCTATTGAAATACAAGATATTAAACCTGGTTTTACTTATCACTTATAGGTAGTAGCTCTCTGCGGTTTTGTGGCGGTGTGCCAGGCTGGTCTGCTGCCTGCCCCCGTGCAATACTCCTCGGCTGCCGCTGTCTCTTCACAGAACATCGTGCGTCACGACCAGCCCGCCAGACCTCTCGCCATCGCCGCCCCTGTAGCCTACCACGCCGCCCCCGCCGCCATCGCCTACCACTCCGCACCTGCCCCAATTGCCTACCACGCCGCTCCTGTTGCCGCTCGCGCTGAAGAGTACGATGTGAGTTATCATTGAGTTTGTTGGAGTACCTCATTGTTACAATTATTTTTCTGAACATGTTCCTTTACATTTTGTTTGTATTTGGTTACAGGCTCACCCCAAATACGAGTACAACTACTCGGTTGCTGACGGCCACACCGGCGACAACAAGTCCCAGCAGGAGTCTCGCGATGGTGATGTCGTGAAGGGCTCGTACTCCTTCCACGAGGCCGACGGCTCCATCAGGACCGTGGAGTACTCCGCTGACGACCACAACGGTTTCAACGCGGTGGTGCACAACAGCGCCCCGAAGGCCGCCCCTGTCGTCCTTAAGGCCGCTCCTGCCTACGCCGCGCCTGCTCAGTACTACCACTACTAGAACAAGACTAAACTTACCATTTAAGCTATGTTGACCATGTTAATTATTTATTGAAGCAATATACGAATAAGTTCCAAAAATATACTTTATTTTAATTATACTAATAGAAATTAAAAATGTATTGGACCATAATATTGGACCAATAGCAAGTAAAAATTGTTCCTAAAAAGGTATAATAATTTGAGCTCTCAATGTGCCGGCAGAAATAAGTAAGTAAGTTTTTTATGGCATATATCATCTTAATTTTTTTTTACCATGGCAGCTAATGATAGTCATCACAGTACTTGCCTTATTTGAATTGCAATTTTATCCTTTTAATTTGCAACTGTGGAAACAAAACATTGTAATTTATTGAACTGCTTTCATACATACTAACAGTAATCCGGATTTACGGCCGGTTGATAGAAATAGGCTTGCCAAAAATGTTATTATGTAATTATGTATGTAAGGTAAATTATTGTATAAGATGTTATTCCACTTTGTTTTATGTTTCTCTAAATAATATATTATGTAGATCAATACTCGACACTCGACTGTTTTCAAACGAATGTCTTAGTAGGACCTGTTTCACCATCTCCTAGTAAGTGCCTGCTGAATTACTTGGCAGATAATTTCATACAAACATTGTTACATTTTTAATTTTAAAGAGCCGACAGTGGCTTTCCAGACACGGTGAAAGTGATTCTTATTTATTCATAAATAAGTAATTACGTTTTATGGGTGGAAAATTAATTAATAAGTGCGGCCCGCCTCTACCTTATTTTGTCAGTATGTAGCCCTTGCAGACAGGTTACCTACTGCTAGCTAATGCAAGGGATCCAAAACGCCAAGATTTAACGTAACGTAACGGAACGCTGTATAAAGTAATTCTATTCCAGTTTCAATGTTTGCTTTGTAGGTATACTATTATATATTTGTCGATAAGAAATGGATGGTAGACAACGGCATTTTTACAAACCTTTTTTCAGCGGCAGTCGATCGACCGAGTTTGGATTTGTCTTAAAAATGTCCAACCTTTGTATGACGACGACAAAAGCTTTTAATTTATTTAGCTGTAAACTTTTAACGGCTACAGAAAGTCCACGATTTTTTTTGCATAAAAACATTTGGTTTTATGCGAAATCTTTTTTAAATGGAGCTTATGGTATTTATGAAAAAGACTTGATTATACAAGTACTATCGCTGTGTTTTTTTTTGGTGAAGTCGGAAATCGGAATTATAAACACTTATTTATACAGGGAAATAAGAAGGATAATTTTAATTAAGTCCTTCTGTATTGAGTACAGAGATAGGATTATGGATGGTAGATAAAACATTTAAAATATGAACACCTAATACCGTGTAAATTCAATGTGGATTTTGCTGATTACGGATAAATGCATATAGAAACAGAATGAGAGACAAAACCAAACGATTTAATGAATAAAACACTTTTACTGAATTTCCATAACATTTAGAGGATAATTGATAAAATGGAATAGGTATAGGTGGAATAATCAAGATAATTTTCTGGGAGTCTCGTATAAAATGTATACCGACCTTTTTTGTGCGCATAGAACAGGAAGAGTGCAAATCTTTTGACGAAGCAGTTGTTATGGCCGCAACCCAACTCAATAAGTGAGTGATGGTATGTTGTGTTATGTTATAAGTATATTTAGATTGGTTACAGTACAGTTACATTATTTTTTAGTTATCTTCCATAAAATATATAGAAAGCAGTTTTGCCTTCTTTATAAGAACATCATTGGATGCTTCATCTATCCATAAAGGTGTTTATTTATACATAAAAAAATGCTACTACACTTACCAAAATCCTACTTAGTTTAAAAGAAAACTACAATTGAATTTTCTTTTAGCGGAATTAATAACTTTAAAAGTATAAATCAAATCTTGTTGAGGAAATAAAATAAAATTAAAGTATTTTTCTCGAACTTATTCGTATATTGCTTTCAATAAATAACATTTAATATGAATAACATTTCTTAAACGGTTAATAGTCTTTATCTAGTGTTGGTAGTACTGGGGTGCGGCGTACGCAGGAGCGGCCTTAAAAACAACAGGAGCGGCCTTCGCGGCACTGTTGTGCACCACCGCGTTGAAGCCGTTGTGGTCGTCGGCGGTGTATTCCACGGTCCTGACGGAGCCGTCGGCCTCGTGGAGAGAGTACGAGCCCTTCACGACATCACCATCGCGAGACTCCTGCTGGGACTTGTTGTCACCGGTGTGGCCGTCAGCAACAGAGTATGTGTACTCGTATTTAGGGTGAGCCTGGAACCATACACGAATGAAATGAGTTAAGAATATTATCAGAAATATTTTTTTTGCAATCAGTAAAACAGACGTAATGATAGCTTACATCGTACTCTTCGACGGGGGCAGTGCGGTAGGCAATAGGAGCAGGGGCGGTGCGGTAGGCAATAGGAGCAGGGGCGGCTTGGTAGCTGACGGCAGCGGGGGCGGCGTGGTAGGCAATAGGGGCGGCGTAGCCTACGGTTCTGGCAGGCTGGTCATGACGGACGATGTTCTGCGAGGAGACAGCCGCAGCCGAGGAGTATTGTACTGGAGCTGACAGAAGGCCAGCCTGGCACACCGCCACTAATCCGCACAGAGATACGATCTGAAAGTGATAATCCTGAATTAAATTACAATTCCAATGCATAGCCCCAATTCAATTTCACTTTCAATGTACTTTATAGTATTTTTTAATATTATGTATTATTATTTTTTATTATTATAAAATATTTTTATATGGGCCTTATTGCTAGAAATAAATATTAATGTTATAATAGGTACTATTAGTATAGTTCGTTGTAAATGCCTTACTTTAGAGAACATTTTGATTGTATAGATTGTTTCACTACTGTGATCAAATGTTGAATGATAGATTTTAATTGACACAACTAGATTTTATACTAGACGCCACTTGTATAATCGCATACATTTGTTGTAGAACAGGCTAACAGTGACCTTACGCTAGGTCGTGCTCACACGATACAAAACATTCACTGATCCATTTCATAACAAATCCTAAACTAAGTGACTTACGCCAAAACCTGAATGGTATTCTATGACTATGTGACAAAAGTTACGCCCTCAAGCAATATACATAAGATCAATGATATTGAATACATTATCCTTATGTAAATGGCATACTATATACCCAAGTTTACGCAATCGGCAAGTTTAAAACGGTTCGAAAAATTATTGATTGCTGAAATTATTGGTGCTATTGGCTATTAGACTGATTATTTTATGGCTTTAAAAAAATGTTTACCATAAATAAAGCCCGTAAATTAAAAACAAAATTCAAATCGGTTCAGAAAATTATAAGCATTTTAATTTTATGTTAGAAAGAAAGCGCACTATACTTAATCATGATGCAAGCAAGTAAGCCATACAAATTCTATACTAACTCTCGTAATGCGGAAAGGGGATGGAGCATCTTCGCTCCCTCTTCACCCACTATGAACCAACTTTAAACGTTTGTATCTTAAGACTTCATAACCATTTTAATTATTTTTTCAGTATTAAAATCATAATAAATTTAATTTTTCAATAAGTCTCTTATTTTTAATAAATTTCACAGGTCAAATACACATTGCCCTTTGCCAAAAACATTTAAACAGTTCAGAAGATATCGAGATAGAAATGGAAGTGACACGGAAATTAAAATTTTACTTACTTATGAACAAGGTTGATTGTAGAACTTTTCCAGTGTCTGGTTGTTCCAAAAAACTACGAAACTTCAGGGAACATTCTCTTTATGAACAATAGATAATGAGCTCAGTCCTACATTTAAAAAATGCATAAAAAGTTTGCTCGACCGGAAACTAAAGCACGCCCAAAGGAATGCACACACGAAACGAAGCACAATATGCACTTGAAATGCGTATTGTGCTTCCTTCACTCACTTATTGAGTTGGGTTGCGGCCATAACAACTGCTTCGTCAAAAGATTTGCACTCTTCCTTTTCTATGCAGTAATATAAAGGCGCACAAAAAAGGTATACATTTTATGCGAGACTCCCAGAAAATTATCTTGATTATTTACCTATTCCATTTTATCAATTATCCTCCGAGTGTTATTGCCTATGTACAACATAAACTTTAAGTCCTTTGTAATTAAAATTTCAACTGAGCTGAAAATGAATTCTTTGTAGACTTTCATGAAGGCGGAGTATTGGCCGTAAGGGATACCTAGAATTATACATAACACCAACCTTAAGTGTAAAATAGTAATAGTTTTATTGTTATAAGTATGTTACCTATACAGTATTTTATGTTTTTTTATTTTATAGACTGTTGTATTGTTCTATTAGGCAGTGGGTGTAGGTGTAGATTTAAGGTTTTATGATTTATAAAGTACAAAAATATGTATTTAGGTTCATAAAATAAGCATAGTATATATAAATATTTGTTTTTTTATTTCATTGCGACTGCTACGCTCAACATCCTGGGTTTGATTCCCTGGTCGAGCAAAGTGTTATTAGGGTTTTTCTATTAAGTTGCCAGTAGCAGCCCAAAGTTTTGTGGGGGCGAGCCAATCTGGCCAACCGTGGTCGTGTATATTAATACACCTTTGCCTTACCTTTAGAAGAATACAAGCGTGATGGTATGTTGTGTTATGTTATAAGTATATTTAGATTGGTTACAGAGTTAATTTATAATAATAAAAAAAAGAGTCGGGCATTGTGGGGTTTATCAGAAATTTATTTTTTAGTTATCTTCCATAAATTTGATAGAACAACAGTTTTGCCTTCTTTATAAGAACATTATTGGATGTTTCATCTGTTCATAAAGGTGTTTATTTATACATTAAAAAATGCTGCTATACTTACCAAAATCCTAATTAGTTACTGGACTTAATAAAAGAAAACTACAATTGAATTATCTTTTAGCGGAATTAATAACTATAAATTATAAATCAAATCTTGTTGAGGAAATAAAATAAAATTAAAGTATTTTTCTCGAACTTATTCGTATATTGCTTTCAATAAATAACATTTAATATGAATAACATTTCTTAAACGGTTAATAGTCTTTATCTAGTGTTGGTAGTACTGGGGTGCGGCGTACGCAGGAGCGGCCTTAAGAACGACAGGGGCGGCCTTCGGGGCTCTGTTGTGCACCACCGCGTTGAAACCGTTGTGGTCGTCGGCGGTGTACTCCACGGTCCTGATGGAGCCGTCGGCCTCGTGGAGAGAGTACGAGCCCTTCACGACATCACCATCGCGAGACTCCTGCTGGGACTTGTTGTCACCGGTGTGGCCGTCAGCAACAGAGTATGTGTACTCGTATTTAGGGTGAGCCTGGAACCATACATGAATGAAATGAGTTAAGAATATTATCAGAAATAATTTTTTTGCAATCAGTAAAACAGACGTAATGATAGCTTACATCGTACTCTTCGACGGGGGCAGTGCGGTAGGCAATAGGAGCAGGGGCGGCGCGGTAGGCAATAGGAGCAGGGGCGGCTTGGTAGCTGACGGCAGCGGGGGCGGCGTGGTAGGCAATAGGGGCGGCGTAGCCTACGGTTCTGGCAGGCTGGTCATGACGGACGATGTTCTGCGAGGAGACAGCCGCAGCCGAGGAGTATTGCACTGGAGCTGACAGAAGGCCAGCCTGGCACACCGCCACCAATCCGCACAGAGCTACAATCTGAAAGTGATAATCCTGAATTAAATTACAATTCCAATGCATTGCCCAATTCAATTTCACTTTGAATGTACTTTATAGTATTTTTTTAATATTATCTATTATAATAATATTTTATTAAAATATTTTTATATGGGCCTTATTGCCAGAAATAAATATTAATGTTATAATAGGTACTATTACTATAGTTCGTTGTAAATGCCTTACTTTAGAGAACATTTTGATTGTATAGATTGTTTCACTACTGTGATCAAATGTGGAATGATAGATTTTAATTGAGACAACTAGATTTTATACTAGACGCCACTTGTATAATCGCATACATTAGTTATAGAACAGGCTAACAGTGACCTTACGCTAGGTCGTGCTCACACGATACAAAACATTCACTGATCCATTTCATAACAAATCCTAAACTAAGTAACTTACGCCAAAACCTGAATGGTATTCTATGACTATGTGACAAAAGTTACGCCCTCAAGCAATATACATAAGATCAATGGTATTGAATACATTATCCTTATGTAAATGGCATACTATATACCCAAGTTTACGCAATCGGCAAGTTTAAAACGGTTCGAAAAATTATTGATTGCTGAAATTATTGGTGCTATTGGCTATTAGACTGATTATTTTATGGCTTTAAAAAAATGTTTACCATAAATAAAGCCCGTAAATTAAAAACAAAATTCAAATCGGTTCAGAAAATTATAAGCATTTTAATTTTATGTTAGAAAGAAAGCGCACTATACTTAATTATGATGCAAGCAAGTAAGCCATACAAATTCTATACTAACTCTCGTAATGCGGAAAGGGGATGGAGCATCTTCGCTCCCTCTTCACCCACTATGAACCAACTTTAAACGTTTGTATCTTAAGACTTCATAACCATTTTAATTATTTTTTCAGTATTAAAATCATAATAAATTTAATTTTTCAATAAGTCTCTTATTTTTAATAAATTTCACAGGTCAAATACACATAGCCCTTTGCCAAAAACATTTAAACAGTTCAGAAGATATCGAGATAGAAATGGAAGTGACACGGAAATTAAAATTTTACTTACTTATGAACAAGGTTGATTGTAGAACTTTTCCAGTGTCTGGTTGTTCCAAAAAACTACGAAACTTCAGGGAATATTCTCTTTATGAACAATAGATAATGAGCTCAGTCCTACATTTAAAAAATGCATAAAAAGTTTGCTCGACCGGAAACTAAAGCACGCACAAAAGGAATGCACACATGAAAGGAAGCACAATACACACTTGAAATGCGTATTGTGCTTCCTTCACGCTTGTATTCTTCTAAAGGTAAGGCAAAGGTGTATTAATATACACGACCACGGTTGGCCGGATTGGCTCGCCCCCACAAAACTTTGGGCTGCTACTGGCAACTTAATAAAAAAACCCTAATAACACTTTGCTCGACCAGGGAATCAAACCCAGGATGTTGAGCGTAGCAGTCGCAATGAAATAAAAAAACAAATATTTATATTTACTATGCTTATGTTATGAACCTAAATACATATTTATGTACTTTATAAATCATAAAACCTAACCCTACACCTACACCCACTGCCTAATACAACAATACAACAGTTTATAAAATAAAAAACATAAAATACTGTATAGGTAACATACTTATAACAATAAAACTATTACTATTTTACACTTAAGGTTGGTGTGATTCGCTTTCATGAAAGTCTATAAAGAATTCATTTTCAGCTCAGTTGAAATTTTAATTTCAAAGGACTTAAAGTTTATGTTATACATAGGCAATAACCAAAACATATTTTTTATTCGTAACAGTTGATAATAACTTTTCGTTTCGATGTTTTTAATCAGAGGTCGTCAATCCGGAAATTCCGGAGCCAATCTAGTTTAAAAAAATAATTTAAAACATTGACTTGTAAAAGACGTGTCCTTGAATGACACATCGGCAGAAATGAATATCATTTCATTTCATCATCATCATTTCATTTCACTTCATTTCATTTATCATAAAATGTGTCATCTAAGCAACGCCATTTAGTGTTAATCAAACACAAATGAATATCACGAACTTAACCGTAAATCGTAGTCGTAATTATCGGCCTAACAAACAGAGAAATCAAATCAAAGCGGGATAAAGCCCAGGATCCAAATTTGTATGACAATGATCCCCATGTCTTCTCTGTATCCTTACTTAATATTTTTGCTGTGAGCGTAAAAACAATTCTTTCACAAACGCATAATATCACATCCTCCGATCCGATCCGTTTGAGAATATTATTAAATAAATTGTTGTTCCGTGCTCAAAACGCATCCGCGACCCGTTCGAATATTGCGAGAATCGACCCGTCTATTTATACTTACTTAACTATAATACTAGCAATATTTGTTGTAGGTATATAGTCTCGAAAATGGCTATAGCAATTTCGATGAAATCTACAATAGTTTCGATCCATTAACTACGTCTAATTTCTGGGAAAATCAGTCTCCTGCGTATTTTTATGCCCGAATACCCGAGTATCATAAATGTACACTTCTGCCTACAATTCCAGGAATACAAGCGAAATTGTACAAACTGAAAAAATAACAATATAGACAACATGGATAGAACCTATCATAACTAGGATTCTGGATTAGATACCGAAAAATATGAATATTGCTTGAGGGCAACGTTTTGTCACACAGTGATAGAATACAGGTTTTGGCGCAAGTCTCTAATTTTAGGATTTATTATGAAATGGATCAGTGAATGTTTTGTATCGTTTGCGCGACCTAGCGTAAGGTCACTGTTAGCCTGTTCTATAACTAATGTATGCGATTATTCAAGTGGCGTCTAGTATAAAATCTAGTTGTATCACTTGAAATCTATCATTCAACATTTGATCACAGTAGTGAAACAATCTATAGGAATCAAAATGTTCTCTAAAGTAAGGAATTTGCAATGAACTGGTATAATAATAGTATCTTTATTTAACACATTGATATTGGAATTTAATCGAGGATTATCACTTTCAGATTGTAGCTCTGTGCGGATTGGTGGCGGTGTGCCAGGCTGGCCTTCTGTCAGCTCCAGTGCAATACTCCTCGGCTGCGGCTGTCTCCTCGCAGAACATCGTCCGTCATGACCAGCCTGCCAGAACCGTAGGCTACGCCGCCCCTATTGCCTATCACGCCGTCCCCGCTGCCGTCAGCTACCAAGCCGCCCCTGCTCCTATTGCCTACCGCACCGCCCCTGCTCCTATTGCCTACCGCACTGCCCCCGTCGAAGAGTACGATGTAAGCTATCATTACGTCGGTTTTACTGATTGCAAAAAAATATTGTTTTGATAATATTCTTAACACATTTCATTCGTGTATGGTTTCAGGCTCACCCTAAATACGAGTACACATACTCTGTTGCTGACGGCCACACCGGTGACAACAAGTCCCAGCAGGAGTCTCGCGATGGTGATGTCGTGAAGGGCTCGTACTCTCTCCACGAGGCCGACGGCTCCGTCAGGACCGTGGAATACACCGCCGACGACCACAACGGCTTCAACGCGGTGGTGCACAACAGCGCCCCGAAGGCCGCCCCTGTCGTTTTTAAGGCCGCTCCTGCCTACGCCGCGCCTGCTCAGTACTACCACTAAACCAAGGCTACTTACCATTAAGAAATATTTATTATTTAGGTATTGAAATCAATATACGAATAAGTTCCATATAACGCTGTTATTTCATTTTGTGTTTTATAAACTTCAATAGTAGAATCGTCTATATTTACCTTATCATTACAATTTTAGTAGCATTTAATAATAAATAAATAATAATAAATATCTTGGGACATTTTTACACAGCACCATCTAGTCCCAAACTAAGCAGAGCTTGTACTATGGGTACTAGACAATGGATATAATACTTATATACTTTTTTTTTGTAAATACATACTTATAATATATAAGAAACACCCAGACAAACACAAACACCTAAGTTCATCACATAAATGTTTGTGTCTTGTGGGAATCGAACCCACGACCTCGTGATCAGCAGTCTGGTACTCGAACCACTAGACCACAGACGTCGTCATCATTTCTCATTCTCCTTTCTCTCCTTTTCATTTGTCGGGCAATAGGGTAAAAGTAGCTATACCAGTAATTATTAATAACCCTCTTCACAATTTCGGCCTTAGATTGGTTGTGACATTATATAAAAACAATCATAACCCTCGCGAAGCATCAACCTCCTCGTCATGTTATATAATCATGTTTCGGGAGGACTAGACTTTATTTATAAACTAGCTGTCCCGGCAGACCTTGTTCTACCGCGTTAGGATTATCTTTGGTATGCCTTCAAGTTGATTAGAGGTTTGCATGTCATTTCTATTTCTTCCTAACGTTGTTTTGTTTTGATTGATGTCAAATATTTGACAGCTAGGGACAGAGTGGTTTATAAGAGAAAAGAAAATTGTTGTTTATACTATTTTCCTCATATTTTTAAGTTTTTGCTCTCCATAAAAACTTCCTCAGGCTTCATCAAACACAAAAAAAAGAAATCAGTGAAATTGGTTTAGCCGTTCTCGAGATTTGCGCTTAGAAGCGCATTTAGTGATTCATTTTTATTTATATAGATAATTATAATGAAATATTTTAACCACCTATGCACTTGTAATTATTTCCATACAACATACGAATTAGTTTGATTTTCCAGTCATTGTACAGATTCAACAGTTTTCAGAGCAGAGTAGAGCGGAACAATACATGGATCTGAGAGCGCTAAATGTTTCAGCGCCGTTCATTTCCACATTGGGCTTAAAAAGGAATAAATCAGTTGAGCAAAGGACGGGTTCTCAAACAATTGTGCTCTAAGGCCCGTATTAATAGATAGGTCTCAAACGTGATCCCAAGACCGGCATCAGTTGATAAGTTCTCAAGATGGGATCAGCATCATAATGTCAACGCTAATTAATAAACCCATATCGACAGCATCTCAGATGATACCGAGTTTTAAACCACGATCTTTGGATTCGTAATTCGACACCCAATGAGATCCTGATCTTAAGACTTGCTATGTCAAAGTGAACGAACTATTCCATCTTTTGTTCAATACCTTTAGTACTTGCTATGTAGATGTATAATGTTTAACTTTTTGTGTGCAAAAATAAAATATATTTTTTAGTTTATATCGATTAATTTTTATAAAATTTAATCACATGATTATAATTCATACGTTTAATCTTTATAAACTATAGAAAAAGCACAATATTTTCAAAAATATTGAATTTAACAAGTCAACAAAACGCATACGCCTGAGATTGCGCGTCACATCATTATAATCTGTGGTTGTACTTAATAACAGTCCACACTCAACAGTTTTTGTTTTTGGTCTTTGTAAACTTGTATATAAACTTATCTAATGATTTGTTTATAATGGAATAAAAATGCTAGCTTGATCTCCAGTTGGTATTTTAATATAGGTATTGTGTAGTAGGTGGTAGGTAGCTAGGTACACAACAAACTCATATTTTCATAATTATTTACAATTCATGTGATGAAAATGGTTTAAGTACCTAGGTACCTGAAAGGATGCTATAGCGTAATACCTCAAAGTTAACGAGGCAGCTATTTCTGGCGCAACTGGTAGCCCTCTGTTATCACTACATTTTTCATCATATCACATGAATATCACATCGATTTTTTAAGTTTTGCGGAGGTAATTCGAAGGGGTTTGTCGCGTCTCTTATATAAACTTTAGGTATTAGAAATTTTAAAGGCAATAAATATCATCATAATAGTCTTATTCATCGTAATAATTGATTTAAAAATAATATTTTCGACGTCCATAGCTCCCACCACTACAAGTTCACGATCTTAATTCCCGGATCGACTGTACTCAACTATTATGATCTTGATAAGCATCTTAATACCGCTGTTGAAACCCGAGTATTGTTTATTAAACAATACGATCTCAGGTGATGACAGAGTATTAAACCGCATCTTAACTCTGATTCATTAATATGCCGGGATCTCAAACCAGCTCTTAAGATCTTACTCTTACGCTGATATCGGTTTATTAATACGGGCCTAAGAGGAATATCCAATGGAATCACCAACTGTAGTTATCTTTCAAATCTCAGTATGAACTTTGATAGCACCATATTATTATGTATTTTCGTTACTTACATATAATAATATTAACCTGCGCAATACTGTTTATGTTAATAATTATACTGGTCCGAAATTGAACCGGAGAGCCATTAGAGATACTTATACTAGTGTCGACTAACTATGTACTCGCGGTGTTTATCAGCAATTATTTACTTTTTCTGAAAACAGTTGGCAATTCCCAAAATTCTGCCTCCTTGAGAACTCCTAGGCTCTAGCTAGAGCCAACTTATTAAACTGTGTAACCTGTCCGTTAGTGTAGATGGCACTGACAATAAAATTGATTCAACTTCGTTAATAGTTTTTATTGCAGTGCTGTTAGATTTCCTTCATTAATTAAAAACTTTTACATCATGTCATATGTTTAGTTACGTCATATAAATAAGGTAAGACTATCTTTTTGTATTTTTGTAAGCATTTTCCATGCTTACAAGTTATTTTTAATGAAGGAAAAAATCGGCTGGCGGGCAGGATTCGAACCTGCGTCTTCTGGTTTGGTACACCAGACACTTTGACCGCTAAGCTACCGCTCGCCCCGCTCGCCAGTCGAAATCTTCCTTCACATTCTAATTTTTCACAGTCTGGCCGATTTATCGTTCATTAAAAATAAGGTAAGACTAGTTTATGACTAACAAAAGTTTTCATATGATATTATAACGTTAACGATTCGCTTGGTGTGTGTTTGGCCAAAGGCCACTTTTTTTCATCATGCATACTTCGATGCTATGCAAATAGTGAGTGATAAATCAGTATTAACAAAAATCCATTATTAAAAGAAACAAAAAACCCGACTGCGTAAAAACTACTAACTAAAAATCTAAAAACAAGCTCTGTGATGTTGGAAAATGTATTGCAGGCGGGACAAGCAAAGAAACAATTTTGTTTATGAACGAACAGCTTGTCCCGCCTGCAATACATTTTCCAACATCACAGAGCTTGTTTTTAGATTTTTAGTTAGAAGTTTTTACGCAGTCGGGTTTTTTGTTTCTTTTAATAATGGATTTTATTTCCTTCTTTTTAGTTTATAAATCATCATAGAATCACTAGATAGATCCTAAATAATGATTTAAAATATAAATTGTTACAACTAAAGATCACTTTCAAAATCAGTTCGCACATTAAAGCGTATAAAATCCGCCATAGTGATTTTTTTTAAATTTCATGTACCCAGTGACAGTCGTGCCATCAAGACGAATCTAATGAGGTGTCTTTTATCTAATTCGGTTGAGCCGTTGAGTAGTTACGACCGGACATAGGAACGGACATACATACATACATACATACGCGTCAAACACATAACCCTCCTCCTTCGGCAGTCGGGTAATAAGCACATGATTTCGATATGTTAGTGCCTTGTAACTAATAGATAATTGCCTTGAATTCAATCTCGATAGTTAGATATCTTGGATGTCCATGTTTATATCGGTGCTAAAAGAATAGTGTACATATACATACATATTTTGACGCCTGTCTCCCATTGGGGTAGTGGGAGACAATAGATTTACACTTGCTACGGTCCCGGCATACCATCATTCGCTTCATCGTGACCATTCATGATGACGTAAATACGCGCATGAACCTCTCCATGAATGCTCGTCGAATCGTCGTCGAAAAGGGTTTTTGAGAAATGTTGGCCAAATATTAATCAAACTTATTAGTTTATTGTATTACATAAATAAATAATCAACATAATTTTGGTGGTTGCGATCTATGACTAGCGAGTTGTTTTAGTGGATGTAGTGCGCAGGCGCGGCCGAGGGCGCACTGTTGTGTACCACCGCGTTGAAGCCGTTGTGGTCGTCGGCGGAGTACTCCACGGTCCTGATGGAGCCGTCGGCCTCGTGGAGAGAGTACGAGCCCCTCACGACATCACCATCGCGAGACTCCTGCTGGGACTTGTTGTCTCCGGTGTGGCCGTCAGCAACAGAGTAGTTGTACTCATACTTGGGGTGTGACTGTGATCAAACATATTTAAAGTAATTAGTGAACCCAGATGTGATCAGAGAGTATCTAAAGCAAAGACATAGATATGCTTAGTTGTAATTTAATCGAATAGGAACTCACATCATATTCTTCAGCGCGAGCATAAGAGGGAGCGGAGTTGTAGGCGATGGCAGCGGGGGCAGCGTGGTACGCGACGGCAACGGGGGCGGTGTGGTAGGCTACAGGGGCGGCAACGGCTACAGGTCTGGCAGGCTCGTCGTGACGCACTATGTTCTGGGAGGATACAGCTGCAGCTGAGGAGTAATGCACGGGGGCAGGCAGTAAGCCAGCCTGGCACGCCGCCACCAAACCGCACAGAGCTACTACCTGTTAGTTAAACAATATTAAGTGATATTATGTTTTACACTAGCACCAATAAATTTTCAAATCAATAAAATAAAATTGCTTACTTTGGTGAACATTTTGATAGATTGTTTCAGTAATGAGATCAATAACTAACTGATATATTTGGAGTCACGGGCTTAGTTTATATACCTACGTATTAGGCGACACTGATATATTACAAGTGCATACGTAAGCATGTTGCAGAACTAGCTCAAAGCAACCTTATACTCGGTGACATAGTTTGCGAATTTTAAAACCATTCACTGAGTCAAGACAGGTTACGAGTTCAACGGATTTCCTTAATTTGACTAGAAACATGTCTATACACGTTAAGACTTATAATAATCAAAATTTCTCTACTTATTTCAACATTTTCGCATGGGAAAAGTATGGGTCACGGCCATACTTTGAATTAAATTGATGTAGTTTCTTTAACCCATTTTATTATCTTGCGCGACGGTTCTCCTTTCAGCACGAAAGTAAATAAAATGTAAATGTTTGGGACACTTTACTTACAGCACCATCAAGTCCCAGACCAACCAAAGGTTGTATTATGGGTACAAATAAATTCCTTTTGTTCATCACATAAATATTAGAAGCCTGTCCACGACGCTGGACGTCCACTCCATCGATAAAATCTCTCAGGCAAGCAGATTTCAAATTCAAATCTTTATTGTGTTTATCTGGACGTAAACATAATTTTGTTGATTCCTCTGAATATTTTCCTTCATTGTTGGGACTAGTGATAATTAATATTTTGTGGTGTTGTTGTGTTTACAAATTGTTAATTTTAGATTACGAAAACAATGGATCTTTGAACTACATACCAATCGAGTGAGAATTTCATAAAAACCCTATACGACCTGGGAATCAAATCCAGGAATACGAGTTTAGTAGTCACGTTTATGACCTCTAGGCTAACGAGGCAGTTGTGCTATTGATGCGGTAGTCCACAAATAGGACAACGTTTATCTTTTAACGTGTTTTAGAATGTAAGTTAACAATAAAGGTTTACAGAAATACAAAGTTATTCAACATAAAACAACTACATACATATCACACCTGCATCCTCATTCAGAAAATAATAACAAACAGTACACACTCTCATATATCATTTAAAAGGAAAGCACATAAATATTACACGAGAAGCAGAAATAATTTAGAGGTGTATATTCCCAAAACGAACTATGGCAAAAACAACATTAGATTTGAGGGAGTAAGATTGCATAACAGCTTACCAAATCATGTCAAAATAGCAAAATCTTTAAATGTCTTTAAAGTCAGACTAAAAAACTATTTAATGGAATCTTCTGTGTCATAATATGATTGTATACCACACTTCATTGATATTTACCTGTACAATTTAGATATTTATAAAAATATGTGTATAACTCTTCTCCGATGTTATTTACTTTAGGATAATTATTGTTTCTCTTGTAAGCGAACATTGTAAAGTTCTTTGAAGAAATAAATTCTTGAAACCGAAGTTTAGACAAATTTTGGAGATTATTCGATTTTTCAATTGTTATGCCCAAAAATGATCTGATGAACTATTATCGTAGTGCGACGGATCGTTGATCTCCCTAAAATATGGTATGCTACAATACATTCAGTCATGCATTTAGCTTAGGCAGATCAACTACTGTATTTTATTTTATTACATGTAACTATGTATAAGATGTCACAGTTCCTTTTAAAAGATATTGATTCCTGACCCATAAATTCTAGTCTGTACTCAATATAATAAGAATTGTCTTGATTTCTGAGTCTATTTCAATTCCAAATGATTAGAGTAGCGGATTCCAAATTATCAGATAGGTATTATTAGACGGGCTTATGACCAGATGATTGTAATATGTAAAATCTTAAAAGCGAGCATTGAGCTCTCCTGATATTCACAACTAAGTCTGTCAACTATTGGTTCCTAATAACTACTGTCGCAGCAGGAACCATAAACTATTGGCAGTCCCATGATGTCGTGGTGTTGCGCACTCCAAGTCACCTATACCCCGGGCATTGACGGCGCTCAACGCTCTCTTGGATTCAAACCCAGACTTTGATTTATTGTGAGTATTGTGAGAAGAATGTATGAATGTGTTGATGTGTATTTGTTGGATGCACTACTACTTTGTCTTTAAATAGTGTAAGTGGTTTTTTGGCCGTTTTGTTTTAAGTAAATCTAAATAAATAAATAAAAAATAATTAATGACTTTTAAGTGTCATCACAGTACATTAGAAGCTCGCTTTTATTGTACTGACGCTAATATCCCACTACAGTGTCCGCTGCATGAAATTTTTCTTTCACAGATATTCATTATCATCATCATACCATCACGCCTATGTCTCCAAGGGTCAACTCATTGAAAGACATGATTCCACCGGCGAATGTCCTCATACGTTAATTTTAAACCAACATCTGTAAACATTATGGAATTCAATAAAGATTGAAATTGAAGTTAATAGTATGGCATAAGTCAAAATGAATCAATGTCTCAGCTTTAAACGATATTGCTGAGCTTACCGCTTATAATATCATAGACTGAAGTGGCTATCGCTTTGTGTTATTTAATAATAGTGGGCTGGTGTAAAGTCGATAGGAAAAGTACATTTGCGCATTTTTCCCTTAGTGGTAAACAGAAAAAACGCCGCTTGCTTCTATTTTTTTTCATTGATAAAGAATATTACTTGACTTTCGCTTTGAAAGGAATTTTCTGACATTGTTTTTCAGACCTAATAATTAGGAGGTTTACTGTTGCAGTGTAATTTGTAGTAACAATATTCTTCAGTTTCCATATGAATTATTCATGCAATTATGACTTATTTGTTTTATTATCATTTGAATAATATAGTAATTTCTAATACAAGGCAGAATATGATTAATACTTGAGACCGGTAAAACCTCGTAAATAAATAATTAATAATAATTCTATAAAAAATCTCGTATCTGATTTTTATTTCCTTAGTACTTTTCTGTCGCTTATAAATTGCATAATTGCATATCTTACTTTTGTAGATGAAAAAGCGACCGATGCTTCATGGGACAAACATTCCGAAAGGGCCATAATTATAGTTTTATCAATTTCAATGACATTTGTTACAGTAGATATGGAGCCTAAAATATATTCTAACTACTACATACATAGTTAATATTAATTTTGTAGCTTTTGGTTCTTCTTTATCATTGTCGATACTCTCTTGGCAAAGTGGTAGTGTCGTTACTCAAGGATTAGTAACAATTTACCACTACTCCTCACTAACTGCTGCCTTTTTCAGCTAGAGTTTATAAGTTTGATGGAAATCTATTTATTGTTGTAAATTTAGTTTGAAATAAGTAAAAACAGTATTTATATCTTCGGCATTCGTATATTTTATTGCATTAAATAAATAATCATGTTAATTTTGGTACATTTAGTGGTAGTACTGGGCAGGGGCAGCGTAGGCAGGAGCGGTCTTGGGGGCGGTGTTATGCACTACCGCGTTGAAACCGTTGTGGTCGTCGGCGGAGTACTCCACGGTCCTGATGGAGCCGTCGGCCTCGTGGAAGGAGTACGAGCCCTTCACGACATCACCATCGCGAGACTCCTGCTGGGACTTGTTGTCACCGGTGTGGCTGTCAGCAACCGAGTATGTGTACTCGTATTTGGGGTGAGCCTGGAACCAACCACGAACGAAACGCGTTAAAAGACATTCAATAATAAATACATTTTTTTTTGAACATTTGAATTTTGAACAATTACAAATCTAGTAAAATAAGCAGTTTGTGCTATTGGTACTACACAATGGTTTATACTACTTATATAATATTTTTTGTATTAAAACAGACGTAATAATAACTTACATCGATCTCTTCGGCGCGAGAGATGACAGGAGCAGCGTGATAGGCAATAGGGGCAGGTGCGGCGTGGTAGGCAACGGCAGCGGGGGCGGCGCGGTAGGCAACTGGGCTGGCGATGGCTAAAGGTCTGGCAGGCTGGTCATGACGTACGATGTTTTGGGATGAAACAGCGGCAGCAGAAGAGTAACGGGCAGGAGCAGATTGGTAGGCGACGGCAGCAGGGGCGGCCTGGTAGGCGATGGCAGCGGGGGCCGCGTGGTAGGCGAGAGGCCTGACAAGTTCGTCGTGACGCACGATGTTCTGTGAGGAGACAGCCGCGGCCGAGGAGTATTGCACGGGGGTAGCCAGCAGACCAGCCTGGCACACCGCCACCAAACCGCACAGAGCTACGATCTAGGATAAATATGTTATGTTGAGTACGAAACAAGATATTACCTATTTAAACCTGAACGATCTGTAAACCTGAGTCATAGGTCACAACCAACATGGATACATGGATTATTTTCACCATTGTTACTATTATATTGTTTAATACATATTTAATTAATAAAATCAAAAATACAGTAGCTATGATTATTAGCACACAGGGATCGTTAATTCAAATCAATATTATGCAAAAAGTTATGATTTATATATGTTTTTTTAATGCAATAATATTAAAATTTTATTTTTATTGAGACTGAATTTTAATTTTAATTTACTTACTTTGGAGAACATATTGTTTGTATGATTAAACAATGAGTGATAGATTTCACCTAATGGATTTAGTTTATATACTAGTCCACAGCTGTACAAGTTCATGTGTTACAAGTTGCAGAACGGGCTTTCGGTAACCTTACTCTGGGTCACATAGTTTCGCGAATAAAGAACATTCACTAATTGGCAAACTATTACTAGTAAAAGTTGAATGTGCTTTTTGTCAGCTGGAATATAGGTGTTTGGTAATGTAAGCTTATGTTTATTAATATGAATCTATAATATTATAAAAAGGAAAGATTTGATTGTTTGTTTTTTTTGTATTTAATAGGCTCCGAAACTACTGGTCCGATTTGAAAAATTCTTTCAGTGGTAGATAGCCCATTAATCGGTGAAGGCTATACGCTATATACCATCACAGTACGACTAATAGTAGCGGATTTGCGTTGTAAAAACGAGGGAAAAAAATTACAAGACCACGCGGGCGAATCCGCGGGCGGAAAGCTAGTTTTATATAGACAGTAAACAATAACATATAAATAGACAAAAGGACAACCAAGTTTTTAATTTACTTCTTAATTTACTACCACATGTGTTATATCTATTAATTATCTATCTATGCAAATAATGGTAAGTAATTTTAATTTTAGTACCTAAACATTTCAAGTATTTTTGTTTTGTTTTGTAGATAAAATTATGAACATAAATGGTTCCGGGTTTATCTAGCTACTAATGTACCGTAATAATATACAAGTGATCTTTAATTCTACGTAGATTAGAATAATTTCTTCATTCAGTTTTTATTGCACTGCAGGGCACAGACTTCCCATACCTTTTTTCTTCTCTACTCGGTGTAGACCCTTCTGCGTCAATCGTTACAATAAAGGTCTAGCTCGTCACACCTAATTATAATATAATTATGGACTCATTAGATAAAATATATTACAGGCTATAATGTAGGATGAATACATTAATAACGTAAAGCATTTTTCAGGTTGTTTAAAACTAGAAAACTTTTTTTTACCTACCCTTACAACAAAAACAAGTCTGGAACTACTTTAACCTTATATTTCATACGGCGGAAACGATCTAAGTAACAATTTATCAACGCTTTGTCTTAGTTACCTGAAAGAAGGGTATGACATATATGTATTTATATGTTACTAGCTTTCCGCCAGCGGCTTCGCCCGCGTGGTCTTGATAACCTTTTTAACCCGCTTTTCTGTTGAAATTTTTCCTGAATTTTCTTTGCTATAAACCTCACGGAGCCCGAGACCTTTCCAACGAATGCAAAACCGTGGAAATCGGTTCGTGCGTTCTGGAGTTATAGCGTCAGTAAGGAAAACCCGACTTATTTTTATATAGTAGATATATGTTAACGTTGCCTGGAAGAGATCGCTGGTCGCGATAAGGCCGACATTTGATGTTTTAAAGTTATGTTGTTGTGTCCGCGTTAATATTTTGGTGTACCTATAATATCGAGTATATGTATATGTCTGAAAAATAATAATACCCTTTGAAACAAGGGTCACTTTACCATCGGCCAATATACAACTAGAGGGCAAATTAAAAAGCGCTTTCACATGCCGTAAAATTGTTTCATTAGGATTACAAGAACAGTGCACTAACTGGGAACAACAGTTCCCAACAATAACGATAAGAACACACAAATTGGAAACTTGTGGCGAGAAACACTGCGTTCCTTATTATTGCAATAGAGAGTCGGTTAGGGCGTAGTCTCTAGTTTGCCTATATGGGAAAACTGGAGTGGACAAACAACTGCCGCCGCTGGACTCTCAACTACATACACTTTTCGCCTTTTTCTCACAGGGGTATGAGTAGATTCTTAACTCTGCCTTTCTTAATTGGCTTGCTATAGGATCGCTACGTATGCACAGGGAAACAGTTTTCAAGTTGGCGAGTCAGTGTCTGCCAGACTTTACAGGCTCATATGCAGGGTTATGCTCTATAGTCTAGGTCTTTTCTTCCAGCAAAAGTAAAACATACCTATAAGCGACACCAAGTTTTTCGGTTGAATAAGACGTTTTAAAACCATCCAAGAAGCTATTGAGTTTCAATAGGAAATCGGAGTCTATTATTTCATTTATTTTTGCAAATAACTTGGCGCCTATTACGTACAGGTATTTTTTTTAAGGATTTTAATTATTTCTGTGACTGGATTCTTACATTCTATCATAGCTTCGTCTTATTGCAAGCGAGACAAGGAACGAAACAATTTTGTTTATAATTTAGATTGAACTAATAGCTTATCCCACCTCCAATACATTTTCATACATGGAGTTTGTTTTTTGAATTTTAGTTATTAGTTATTACTTTTTTAGATAAAATGTCCGTGAATTAATGATTTATTAATTCAAGAAATTATTCTTATCAATTTATATTTATTTATACTAATGTTATAAAGAGGAAACTGATTGTTTGTTTGTTTATAATATACTGTTAACATTATCTTGTCAATAAGTAAGAAGAAAAAGTATTACACAAAATGTTCAGTTACCATTTTTTATTGCATTTAATAAATAATTTATAATTACGGTACGGCGTTCTTTATGACTAGTGAGTATATTTCAGTGGACGTATTGCACAGGGGCGGCCTTCGGGGCGCTGTTGTGTACCACCGCGTTGAAACCGTTGTGGTCATCGGCGGAGTACTCCACGGTCCTGACGGAGCCGTCGGCCTCGTGGAAGGAGTACGAGCCCTTCACGACATCACCATCGCGAGACTCCTGCTGGGACTTGTTGTCACCGGTGTGGCCGTCAGCAACAGAGTATGTGTACTCGTATTTGGGATGGGCCTGTGATAAAACATGAACAAAATAATTAACGATAGCCAAGAGATTTTATAGATAGAGAGATATTAGGGGAACTCACATCAAACTCTTCAGTGGCACGGTAGGCGATGGCAGCAGGGGCAGCCTGGTAGGTGATAGTAGCAGGGGCAGCCTGGTAACCGACACGGGCGGCAACGGCTACAGGTCTAGCGGGCTGGTCGTGACGCACGATGTTCTGGGAGGAAACAGCGGCAGCAGAAGAGTAACGGGTAGGAGTGGCTTGGTAGGCGATGGCGGCAGGAGCGGTGTGGAAGGCGGCGGGGCTGGCGTAGGAGACGGCAGGTCTAGCGAGCTCATCGTGGCGCACGATGTTTTGTGAGGATACTGCCGAAGCCGATGAGTATTGCACGGGGGCAGGCAGCAGACCAGCCTGGCACACCGCCACTAAACCAAACAGAGCTACGATCTACAAAATAAAATTAGTTAATTTAATTTAATTTTTATATAAATTCCAACAATTCCAACCGGAGTAGACATTTTTTTTATACTCTTCGTCATCACACTTTCATACGACAGTTAGAAATATGTAAGATGCGTTTTGTGATTTTTTTGGCACTGTGGGTCACAAAATATTAGAAAGAGGAAACAGTATCAGCTGATCTTTTACATTTTCAAAACAAAATTATTTTGCCTGGGTGCACTTACTTTGGAGATCATTTTGATAAAGTTGTTTGTGTGATCAAAATATGAATGATAAATTTGAAGTCATGCATTAGTTTATATACTAGTTGACAGATATTGTAGTTGGCAGTGGAGGTTGCTAGACAAGATTTTTGTAACCGTAGCCGGGTCATATAGTTCGCGGTACTCCATGCACTGAAAAGTTTCATAAGATTCGCACGAGGATAAACTTTCCTGTCATTCGGATATATTGCCTTTTTAGTTAGATACAACAAAAGGCATTGATTACCATTCTATAATTTTAAGGAATAACATTTTCACCTTTTTCCATTAATACTAATAAATACAAAATAAATAGCAAATTATACGCAAGAGCTCTTTCGTGATGATTCTCAAACGCAATTGATGATTGAGATTGAGATGATTCGCAAGAGATGATTCTTGTAGTCGTATTTTATTGTGTTATACAGTTGGCAAAAAAAACTCAAATTATTTGAAGGTAGGTACACAAAACATAAAACGTAAAAATACATAAATGTGAGCTGAAGAGGCTACCAGCTCAGCCTTATGTTGCAGTGCTGAACTACAACGCTGATTTTCAGCTGAGCCTTAGACATTAAGGATACATCATATTAGTGCAAGGTAGTATAACGTTTTTAAAATGAAAATCTAATTAAAACAGCTTCCTATTAGTTGCTTCTTACATATTTTAAATACATAATTATATTTTTGCTTATTTAACCATTGTATTTTACGTAAAATAACACAAGTGTAGGTCGAGGGGCAGTTTTTCATAATTATCTTATGTATAAATTATTACAAACTTGGTGTTACACACTAGCAAATTACGGGTTAATCAACATTCTCCAAATTATACGAAATTTCAACCAATTATTATTATTATTTTTCATATTTTTTCTTATATAAATGTTGCTATCAGGATTTTCTCCTGTATCGTGGTGAGTTTACATTAAGGCTCCTCAACCTTTTTAACGGTTAGGAAAAATCTAGACCACCGGTAGTAACCACTAACGACTTCTATTTTATATTTTTGATACTAAGCGTAAAGTATTGTAGGTATATTTAATTATTAGTACTAGCCACCTTCCTTCGTTTTGCTACGGGTACTATTAATAAATACGGAATTTATTATTATTACGGAACCTTTACTAGCAATACGTTGGAGCAAACTGCATTCAATTCCATGCAGTCGTTTTGGCGTGATACGAGGCCCGGAACAGGGATCCAACCAGAGACTCGCAGCACAGCAGATAAGTCAAAGTCTAATGTTTTATAGCGAAGATTTCTTAGAATCGAACTGGATACCTGCCTTTACAGTGTATTAGTCAATAGCTATCTTTTTATATACCTACATCAAATAATCTTTCCTCTAGCCATGTTCATTTTTGCCCTATCTACACATTTAAAGAGTCGTTTCGCGTTAACCCATTTCACTTTTGACATACTTTTTATCAGCAATCGTAACGTTCTAAATTCATAAAACAAACTGTTGAAACTCGCTCCAAATTAAAGTAAGAATTCCGGTAGTTAAGTATCTAAAATGATAAAGTACATTTATCATTTTAGATAACTACCGGAATTCTTTAAAATGCCTAAGCGATCAACGCAATGTGTTTCCGACACAAGTAGTATAGGTAATAATTCAAAACTATTAAGTAATCGAATATGAGTAATTTATCGGTTTATCTAAGCCTGAGCAAGGTCGAGTTGACATATATTTCAAGCCTAGCTGTATTTTGTTTCCTTAAAAATTTATTCTGTATTGGATTTTGCAAATGTTTCTAGATTGTTTTCTCATACTTGTGTAAGTATCCTTAAACTATTGTATCAGATGTAACTGTAAAAAACCAAAATTTAAAAGAGTAACCATGGAGTTTCTTGCCGGTTCTTCTCCATAGGAAACGACTAATTTGGAACCGTGCACCTAGTTTCGACATTTCATAAGTGCCTGCATAAGGTCTATGTGAAAATAAAACTATTTTGATTTTGATTTCGAGTTCCTCGATAAAATATTTCGGATAGTGTAGAATTGAAATACTACTACTGATGCATTGTCCAATATTTGTTTTCAAAATTGAATAGAAAATTCCTAAAAAATTACTAAAAATTCAATCTTTATCAGTGCAATAGGATTATTGGATTGTGTAATAGGATTACTCAAAGGTAAATAAACAGGTCATATTTTAAGTATCAACCTTATTTATATTTAGTACAAAGTCAACAATGGTATACGGCTAAAATCTATGGCAACAACAATAGCTTAGTGATGGTAATATTGAATAGCTGGAGCTGCCTTGACGAGCAGAGGGGCGGCAGCTTTAATGTGCGTGGGCGCGGCCGTGGGCGCGGTGTTGTGCACCACCGCGTTGAAACCGTTGTGGTCGTCAGCGGAGTACTCAACGGTCCTGATGGAGCCATCAGCCTCGTGGAAGGAGTACGAGCCCTTCACGACATCACCATCGCGAGACTCCTGCTGGGACTTGTTGTCACCGGTGTGGCCGTCAGCAACAGAGTACGTGTACTCATATTTAGGGTAGGCGATTTCTTCAGGCTGAGCCAGAATCTTCGTAACAGGAGCAGCGTGGTAAGAGACTGGAGCAGGAGCAGCGTGGTAGGCGATAGGGGCAGGCGCGGAGTGGTAGGCCACTGGGGCAGGAGCGGCGTGGTAGGCAATTGGGGCATGGGCAGCGTGATAGTTAACAGGTGCAGGTGCGGCATGGTAAGCCACAGGGGCGGCGATGGCTAGATTTTTGGCAGGCTGGTCGTGACGTACGATGTTCTGTGATGAGACAGCAGCAGCAGACGAGTAGTGTGCAGGCGCAGCTTGGTAGGTGGCAGGGGCAGCATGGTACGCGATGGGAGCAGCGACAGCTAGCTTAGCTAGAGGAGCACCGATGGTGTGAGCTTGGGTGAGGTCGTGACGTGTGATGCTTTGGGATGAAACCGCTTCAGCAGGAGAGTAGTGTGCAGAAGAGGTCAGGAGACCAGCCTGGGCCACCGCCACGATTGCGAACAGAGCTGCCAACTGAAAATTTAAAACAATATATTTAATGAACTATAATCAGTTTCCATGTATAGTCTATAATTATTTTCTAAAGTAACTTACTTTGGAGAACATGTTGTATCGTTTGTGATCAACCGTGTTATGATAACCGTAACTTCCAAGTTCAACTATTTATAACACAGGTTATTGCAAGTTAACTTTAAGATTAAGTAGTGGAAGTCGTCAAACAAGCTAATCGCGACCTTGCTTTGGGTTATGTGATTTCATTAATCGATCCATCGTCGATTGCAAAGGAATTTCACAAGACGTTCATGTCCAAGCTCATTTTGTGTAGGGCTTTTGGGTTCAGTGTGAATGTATCAAAAGCTTAATTAGATCACGATAGAGGTAGAAGAAGTATTTAGGGGGATTTAGTTCTCAAGCAAGGTTTTTGAGAAAATAAAAATTTTCGAGTAGGTAATAATTTTAGATGAATAATAATGAATCTTGTGGTTATGGCAGAACTAAAGTAATCTTAACTATTATTTGTCATATTTATTGTTAAATATTTTTTATCCATCATCATCAACTCATCCCGTGACCCATTACTGGGCACAGGTCTCTTCTTAGGATGAGAGGAATAAGGCTATATTGTCCACGACACTGGTCTGGTGCAGGTTGGCAGTATTCACATACCGTCGAGAATATCTCTCAAGCATGCAGGTTTCCACACGATGTTTTGTGCGATTTTGAAGTCAGAGGTGGGGGCCTCGAGATCTTTGACTTGGCAGCCCAACGGTCATCAAAGCGCTCTCACATATATTTTTCTCCATAGCTGTTGTAAAATCAGCCAAAAGCAAAGGATCAATTTACAAAATAGTTGAGACAAGCTAAAAGGATTGATGTCAGCAAATCTATACACTCAAACATTAAATCCCTTAACTGTAACTATGATGCAATAAGTAGACGGTGTCTGGGGGATGTTATGCAATCGTATTAATGTTAATTAAGTTGTCAATGTCAACAGTTTTGTGGTTGAGTTCCGTAGTAAAATCAAATAGTTTTGTAGATTTATACATGATTTACTCAAAATTCCTGCTTTAAAATTATTTTCCCTATGAATTTGTAATTTTGTGTTTCAATTATTGTAGTATATAGGGGCTGATAAAGCTGCTTTTGGAAAATCATAATAGAAATCTCATTGTAGAAATTGCTACGGAATTGCTACGAATTCTTATTATGAAATGAATTAGTGGAGTTACTAAATGTGGCATGGGGGTTAAAATGGCTACATTCTGACCGTCCGTACCACACGATCAAATAAGATTTGTGGATAGTTTGTTTAGGAAAAATTAAAATAAAATAATAATCGAACTTATCCGTATATTGCTTTCAATAAATAATTAACATTTAACATGGTCAACATTTTAAATTGTAAGTAGTGTTCTAGTAGTGGTAGTACTGGGGTGAGGCGTAGGCAGGAGTGGCCTTAAGAACGACAGGGGCGGCCTTCGAGGCGCTGTTGTGCACCACCGCGTTGAAACCGTTGTGGTCGTCAGCGGAGTACTCCACGGTCCTGATGGAGCCGTCGGCTTCGTGGAGAGAGTACGAGCCCCTCACGACATCACCGTCGCGAGACTCCTGCTGGGACTTGTTGTCGCCGGTTTGTGCGTCAGCCACAGAGTAGTTGTATTCGTACTTAGGGTGAGCCTATAACAGAACATGAAGGAAATATGTAAATAAAAGTTTTATTCGTTGAAAACTATTATAGGGACTGAAATATATATTAGGGGAACTCACATCAAACTCTTCAGTGCGAGTAACGACAGGAGAGGTACGGTAGGCGATTGGAGCAGGGGCAGCCTTGTAGGCGATGGCAGCAGGGGCGGCCTGGTAGGTGATAGCAGCGGGGGCAGCCTGGTAGGCTACACGGGCGGCGACGGCTACGGGTCTAGCGGGCTGGTCGTGACGTACGATGTTCTGGGAGGAAACAGCGGCAGCAGAGGAGTAACGGGTAGGAGCGGCTTGGTAAGCGATGGCAGCAGGAGCGGCGCGGTAGATGGCGGGGGCGGCGTAAGAGACGGCAGGTCTGGAAAGTTCGTCGTGACGCACGATGTTCTGTGAGGAGACAGCCGCAGCTGAGGAGTATTGCACGGGGGCAGGCAGTAGACCAGCTTGGCACACCGCCACCAAACCGAACAGAGCTACGATCTGAAAAGAAAAAATATTTTTTATTATTTTATTTATTATTACTATTATTAGTAATTTAGTAGTATTAGTAGTAATTTTTGATTTTTAAAGAAAGTAACAAAAATGTTTTTTTGTTTTATCAAAATAGATTTCTTGAGTTTTGTTTTCTCAAAATAAAACAAAAACATTTCCACTCACTTATAATTACAAAAATATTATGTTATACTTACTTTAGAGAACATTTTTTTGTTTGTCTGCTGTGTGACTGATACTCAGGACGATCGTTCTATAGGTTTATATAGTGTGCCTAGAATAACTAAACGGCCTTGCCCCGGGTCAAAATATTTAGACGACTGACATACACTAAACTACTTTCACAGCGTAGAAACGACGTGGGTGTAGATTAAGGTATTAATCTTGTTAGACTAGGGTCATAAGCCTTTAAACTTTAACCCATTTTATTCCAAACTGTAGATACTTACACGATTGAAGAGGTTCTTAACATAACGACGTTTGAGTTTTTGGTAAAAGATATACTTAATCGCTGCTTTTTTAATTAGGTAATAACTAAAGAAAATAAAAATAGTAATGCTGTATTATAATATGCAGCTGCCTTATTGTCTGGTAGTCAAGCGCAGCTGGCATTTCATTTCCTTGGTTCGATTCTCACGCTGAGCTCCAAAAATAAAAAGTGTAGAATGTTTATCTAGAGATACTTTTATTGATATCCCATAAATTAAAGTAATTACCTACTTAATATTAATTTAAACAAAATATTGTCTCTGAAAATATCAAATCGAGTTATACCGCTCGGATCCCCTGAACTGATCCCCTGAATTGATCCCCTGCTAATTATAACTATATAATTCCCTTGTAAACGAAATAAGAATAACCAGCCGGGGAGCAGGTCATCCGATCCGAATAACTCATCAAATCAAGTAATAAAAGTATATAAAATGACAAACTGACTTGAAAAGTGCCACTTCAATTTTAATCTACACTACTAATAGACGATAGTTACTGTCAAAAAGTAACATTACTGATACCGTAGTTCTATATAAAAAGAAATAAGAAAAACAGATTATTGAGTTGTTGTTGCAGTTGAGGAATTTCCGAGATAAGACAAAAAAATTGACTAAATTAAGAAACCTCTCTACCTATTTAAGTTTTTCTTGGTAAAAACACGAACCTCAGCCAATAATTATAATTATGAGAAGATACGTAGAAAATTATAGTATGAGGCAACGTAATATAAACAACTGTATAGAATATTATTTCACTGGCCGCACTACGTATGCAGAGATTTTTTGTGCGTCACGTAAACTAAACCGAAGCCTTGCCTATTGTGTCGCCTTGAATTACCACGGCTCTATCTAATAATTATTTATATTATCTAAGATAAAACAGTTATAGGGATGGTCTATAAACAAATCTGTATCATTCGTGAGAAAGTACCTACTAGAGTATCACGTTACCTACCGTTTATATGAATTGTTTATTTTCAATCGTCTATGTTTGCCATATTGGTTCAGCAAACCATTGTTCTTTTTAGGGATGTTTATTTGCTGTGAGTATTTGTTTTGACTGTTTCATTTGTTTACAAAATTAAACAGCAAAGATTAGAGGAGATAAGATTCTCCATACCAAAGGTCAACCTTAAATGACATTTGTTTCGTAAAGAAAGCACTCGGTTAAAATATTGCAAATAAAGGTTGACCCAAAAAATTGGTTACAAAATAATCGTAATTTTAAAGAATAAATAATTAGCTAAATTCCTAAAATTACTCTATGACCTAAGTTGAAATGAAGTTAGCTTAAATACAATTTAAAAAAATGTGATAATTTATAGATTGAAAAATGAGATCTTACGATCGTTGGTCAGCTCAAACAACAGGACCAAGGTTTAACAGTATATCGAGTATTTATATAAAAAAATACATACCTACCAGAAATTCTAGTTCAAATAAATAAATAATTATTAATTATTTCAGTAGGTACATATTTGTAATTATTGAAGGATTTAGATTGACAAAGAGATTGAAAAGTACTATTATAAAGAGCGGACGGAACATTTTCATACAAAACTTTGATCCCAATTTGATTTGATTTTTTTCTTTGTCAGGCTTGACGTATGCTAACTAGAAGTGGGATTATGAGATTGTGTTCGTGATATCCCGTCTTCTGCTTGTAGTTACGTCACTGGAAAATTGTAACCATCGTTAACTTGATATAAAGTCAGAATTCTACTATCGATTATGAATATATCCCGTATTATTCTTGTAACTATTACCTTTCTTGTACCACCCGATTACCATGTTATTACAAAATGTAAATGATTCATCTATCGTTTACAATCTTTCTACAGTTTAAAATCTGACTAGACAGTTGATAGGCCACAGTTTGCCGGTGATGTAATACAGTTAATATTATGACACATACCTATTATATCATAATATTTTCTTTATGGAATATGGAAACGATATTTTTTATGGCTGCTTATTGGGTATAGCATAGTTTTCTGGTCTGGTAACCCTTCGAATATTGGAGGGATGTATTCGTCTGAATGTCCTGACAGACTTCCGAAGTTCACAGCGTATGTGTCAGCGAAGACTGGTGACTTTGGAGGCACTTGTCCCGGACTATACACCCTCGCTATGTTTAAGTGTAGTCTGTGGAGCTTGGCATATGGAGAGAACTGTCTTTTCTTTTTTTCCATTGTAGGAGCGTCTTCAAGACTGCAATGACAAATTAATTAATTATTTTTTAGAAATACAAAAAGTGCATTTCTCTTTCTGTAGTCGAGTAAAAAGTATGATTCACCATGGTCTTATTCGATTTAATTTCTCGTTGACTTCCAAAGCAACCTCAGATCCGTAAAGTTGAAAAAAAAAACACGTTTTTTTTAACTCTTTACATAGCACCTAGTCATGATGATAGGATGCATGATGACGAATTATAAAATATCATTGTGCTTATGTACTTACGTATTGGGGTTAAGTATGAATTCTTCGTTGATGATACTGAACGGTTTGGCCAGTTTCTTATGAGGTAGATCAAATGGCAACATTGTAGTGCTCAGCAATTCTAGATTTGAGTATGCCTCATACGGTCGTATATTATCGGTCTGAAAGTAAAGTAAACGAAAAAAATGTTAATTAGAGCCCAATCCGGGGCGCGGTCAAAAAAGTTGCAACTGGCGCGAAGCCAGATCCGGGACGATTCTCGACCATTATGTACGCGCTTGCCAGACGCACCACAACTCGTGTCGCGCTGCCGGAACTCGGCTCAGAGGGGTCAATGCATTAATTAATAAATTAATACATTAAAGGGTGTTATTGTTTACATAATATCATCATTGAAGGTATTCTTAATAGGTACCTAATTGGCGATGTTGTCATATATATATTTACTAGCTTTCCGCCAGCGGCTTCCCCTGCGTTATATTGCTTATAACTTTCATCCCCTATTTCAACACCTTACAGCCCTTTTTCGCCCAGTAGCCTATGTCCTTTCTCAAGCGCTAGACTATCTGTGTATCTATTTAAATCGGTTCATTAGTTTTGGCGTGAAAGCGCGACAGACAGACAGAGTTACTTTCTTATTTATAATATTAAGTAAGGATTATATTAATTGTCTAGTACCCAAAGTAATAAGCTAATATTAAGGATTTTAAGAATCCACACTAATTATTATAGGTTGCTACCATAGTAATTCTTATTTTGTAAGCAAATTGTGTTCAGACTTGTATTGACTAAAAACAGTACTTGCTTACAATTGCTCTATAATGGTTGGAGCTATAGGATCACATACATTACATAGGATTACTAACATTACATTAAGGCGCGTGGACTACTTAACTGAAAGGTGATAACTGATGAAAGATGTAAGACAGGTACCTTAAATGATTTAATCCCCTGCATCAGATCCGGCAAGTTCCTGTACACAGCATTATGACCGGGACTCCGACTAACCAGCGGCTTCATTTCAATATTATGCCCCGGACTATAGCATTTATACACTATATCTGGTGTTGCTTGACTTGAGCTTGGAATCCGCGGTTCCAAATGATCTTTTCTATAAAATTTTCCTTTCTTTTGGATGTTGGCATCAGTTGGTGTCAAAGAAGCACTACTTATACTTGGTAATACTTTTGTATATTCTGCTGCCGTGTTCTTATTCTTTTGATTTATTTGTCCGTGTAGCGGAGCGTATTGTATCTTTTGGTAAATATTCGGAATGAGTGGTTCAGGTCGGGTAATCAGACTAGGCGTGCTGTATTGATGCCCTTCACCGTATGTATAAAGAAAATTGTTTTTATTTAGTCTCTGTGTTGGGAGAGCATGTGAAGTTACGCGCTTTGGTACAAGTAATCGGTTTTCCGCTGCGCATACTGTTAGCAATGCTATTGTAAGTACCTGAAAATATACACACACTATTGATCTTATATTTTTATTTGAAGAAGCAATAGCCACGTAACCCAGTCAATGAAATGTAATTAGCTGTAATGGAAAAAATCGACTGGTGAGCAGGACCCGAACCTGCGTCTTATGGTTATATACACCAGACGCTATGACCGCTAAGCAACCGCGAGTCCTACTCGCCAAGTCGAAATCTTCCTTTTTTTCCTTTACGTTTCAAGGTGACGTAAGTAATTAGTTCATAAGACCAAACTGCAACCTATACCACTGACGGTGTCATTTAATCCAAAACGAAAACGTTAACGTTTACGAGTAGGTACTTCAATGTTTTTTCCTAAAATAGCAAATAATTTCTATTGCATAAGTTGCATAAATTTCTTTATAAGCTACTTTCTTTAAAGAAATATTATTACGGATTATTAGAATATTAAAATATTACATTACCTACCGACGTTTTTTTCAACAAACTAGAAAATAATAGTGGCAAACTTTTATACGGTCGATACGTGCCTACTCAAAAATGTTGACTTAATAAAATCATGAATTACCAGACAACGCATTACAGATTTACCGTACGGAACACTTATTATAAGAAAATGAAAACTTACCTTGAAAGTCATCGTGAAGTAAAAGTAAATGTGGCTGAAACTGCACCAGGTATATTTTTTAATGTCCAAAAACCACAAAAATATTTCTGCACGTACACAAAAACATAGAGAAATAAATGCTTCAGTATTTTCTTAATCCAGTATTTTGTTTCTTAACCTTTCACCCTTTTTGGAAAATAACGTATCGTCCCTGTTCAGTACGCGAGCGGTGTGAGAGGCAAATGGTTCATGAGACCCGATTGTCTATGTTTAGAACAATGTTTTCATTCACATCCAATGATATCAATGCCTGAACTATTATTTCATTTCCACCTATTGTTTGTAGCTACTCAAAGGGATGGCATTGCGTCACCTTTGTCCGTTCAAGCTAGGGAATATTTTTAATTGTTTCTGTTCTGTGAAACAACAACATTTTTTTATTTATAATCAACCAGTCAATTTTCACCTTTTACCTTAAAAACGAGTTGCGACAAAAGAGGTCACATTGTACCGACCTGGCAGTTAAGAAATAAGTAAATAAGTTACAGAATGTCAATGTTTAGTTTTTCTGTTACGTTTTGACGATAGAAAAGTTTAAATTTGGAACTCCCGATCCACAATTCCCAATTTTAAGTGACATATTCAAATTAATAATATTTATACATTTGCCAGGTAGCAGCTGGATGCGGAAGGCAGAGGACCGGGAGAAATGGCGCGCCATGAAGGAGGCTTATGTCCAGCAGTAGACATCAGTAGGCTGAAATGATGATGATGATGATACATTTACGCGCCTGTCATGCCTGTATTAGCAGAGGTGTACTGACATACACCCAGGTAGACCTTGCCTATTGCTATTAACGGGGCCCAAATCCAAACTCTGTGCTGCTACTGAGAATTTCATAGTAAAGCCCAATAACACTTTACTCGGCCTGGAAATTGAACCCAGCACCTCTATACCTAGTATCTAGTTGTGCTTATTACCTCTAGACAAATGAGGTCGACATTCTGTAAGGTTAATAATTAAAATTAATCAATTAGCATATTAAAAGAAAAGTTATTTCACATATATTTTGCAAGGTTTGTTTTCTAAGAATAAACTCGTCAATCATTACATAAATTCTTTATTTTTATCTTAGATAAGTACTTACCTGATCTTAATCTAGTTAGACATACATGCTGAAAAAGAAGACTGGAATTTAAAATAACGCAACCAATGCATTGAATATTAACAACTTACCTACAATGTTTAAAAAAAGAATACGAATGCAGACTAAGTAAATTGTATTTAAAAATAAGAAAATGGAACTGGTTGCATAGAAAAATCCTTGTTTTAACACGTGTTCGATTTTTTGTTTTTAAAAGCTGATAGCACGTGTCAGCATTGTTCTACAATGAAATTTACGTTAACACTGTCATGCTATACCTATTGTGAACAAGTGCGTAATCTGTGTTATTATTAAAAACCTTTTAATAATTTTATAGATTGTTGTTTTTATAAGTACTTTTGTACTCGTAGGTATATGTTGTTTAGTCTATAGTCTTTAATGATTTTTTTTTTTAAATTGAGAAAGTAACTGGAATGTTTATAAACGGATAGATTGTGTGTTTTTACACTAAATCTACGAAATATTTTGACCTTTGTCTTCTTAGTTTGACTAGTAACAGTAAGTTTGCAGGTGGGAAATATGTAACATAACGTAGCTCGTTTGCATAATACCTTTAATTTTTTACCACCCCATTAACAATAAACAATAAAAAGATCTTTAAATTATACTAGCTTTCCACCAGCGGCTTTGCCCGCGTGGTCTTATAATTTTTCCCCCCGTTTTTGCAAAATTTTTCATTACTACTCCGCTCCTATTAGTCGTAGCGTGATGATGCCTATAGCCTTCCCCGATAAATGGGTTATCTAACACTGAAAGATTTTTTCAAATCGGTCTAGTAGTTTCTTAGCCTATTCAATACAAACAAAAAAACAAAAATAAAATCATTCCTCTTTATAATATTAATATAGACAGACTAGTATAGAAAAATGCATCTTCCATATTTTTGTGTCAGCAAAACTAGAAAAGTAGTCGATGGATTGATTATTGAATAGACTGAGTCACAGTGAAGCGTGGTCGAGTTTAGATAGTTTATTTAACATAATATAGAGAACATCTAGGGACGTAGATACGGCAGTGGCCCCGCAAAGAACGACGAATCGGCATATCGTTTTTATTTATCGATATTCATTGTTACGAAAACAAATTTGCTAACATGATATGGTTACCATAAAATATATTAGAAGGTAAGTGGTTGACATGGCTGTGGCGTGGGTCGATCGCTCGAGGCGTTTCAAGCTTGGTACAAGATACTAACTGGAAGAGATATAATTTTTCCACGATATAATATGTTAAACACAACATAATTATGAGAATAATAAAATATGACTATATTTTTTTATGTGTAGTTAGAATTCATGTAACTACGCGTAAACCATTGTTATTTATTTTAAAAAAAACTATTACACAAGTAGGACCTATATTAATATTTAGTTCGAGTATAAATATATTTATAAAATAATAATAATTAATTAGTTAGGGTCATCGTAATCGAAGACCATAAGAAGTATTATATATTAATTTAGTCTGAGGTAATATAAATAACGCTTCTGTTTGCCCCTTAAACCGCACACACATTTGCGTGTATGTATTGTAACATGATATTTAAAATGAATACATACAGATTACTAGAATCTGCGACGCGAGCTACTCAATTATGTGGCGTGTTGGCCCTGACCTTAATATGTAGTGTTAGTGTAGCATAAAACCACCCTTGAATTTATTTTATTTCATTTATAAAATTTAAATACCTATAATCTATTTGCTTTGTATATTTTGTTTTGTATGGTATTGTTTTTTTTTTACATTTACAACTTTAGGCTCAATTCTCATTTAAATAAAGGAATAATAATAATGTTATACATTAATTTAATAGCTCATCTAAATTAATAAAATATACTAGGTAAGTATTTTATCTTTATTGCATGATATATTTTTTACGGGTTTAGAAACAACTAAGGATATCAACGTAGATAATAATATGTTTTTTAAACTGTTAAGAAATATTTTTCATGGTTAATGTTAATGCTGTTAAAGTTATAGGTATACAACGAATGATGTATTATTTAACTATATAATTATAATGTAATCATCAAACACAATAATTTTTATAGACCATAAATGCAGTGTCATCAAAATGAACAACTTTGACTATGCAACAACCCAGAAATTACGAAAACAAATCAGATTGTCTTTCGCAATTTCAGGGTAGGTCTTACGTCTGTCACATAGTGAAATTAGGCCCTTATTATTTATAAAATAAAATAGGGTAACCTAAGAATTTACTCATACATCATACCATCACGCCTGTATTCCCGAAGGGTTAGGCAAAGGTGTACACTCACAGTAGTTCACCGGTATGTTTTGATCTCATGTTTTATCTCTCTCTCATTTGGGCGGACAAATCCGGACTCCAACCTGCTACTAGGAATTTCACAGAAACACCCAACAACACCTTGCTCGACCCGAAAATCGAACTCAGGACTTCTAGCGTAGCAGTCGTGCTTGGGACCTAAGCCAACGAGTCAGTCGATTTACTCAAACCAATAATATTATACGATAGCAATCGCAATGTATGAGTCGTCATCTACAATAACATGCTAAAGTTTTTAGTAGGCAAATTCCTCCTACAAAATGTGCCTCCACTCTAGTACTAAATATAGTTCGTAAGAAACATTTCGAGCAGAAACCACAAAATGTACTGTTTGGTAAGTGTTGGTAGGAGGTGTAATCTCCAATCTCCAATCTCCAATAATGTATAAATCAGAATTATGAATGAATGAATGAATCATCTTCATTTCATAATGTTAAGTTCGTAGACCGCATCTTGAGGTCACGATGAGATCCATGACATTAAACCGTGGATAAACGTGCTACACGGAAGATATGTGTGCAATTTTGTTAGTAGGTAACTAGGTATATATGTAATATATTTATGTAGTATTTTAGATAGATTTTAAATAAAGCTTTAGTCGAATGCCCGTTTTTAATCTAAATTATCTGAAATTGAGTACATGAAAATTAGAAAAAAATGTGAATTCTTTTGTTGGTTCAAACTGTAGAGAACAATTGTGAACTGTAAGTAGATGTACCAACTATTACTGACCACATCATTTCTAGTATTTACATCGAAGAAAGTCTTGAAAACTCAGTGAGGATTAGATTCCGATTCAGTCATAACATCAATAGTGCTTCATGTACGTACGCCTACACTAATAATAAACTTAAATCTTCGTTTAAACTGCACTGAACTCTTTCGACCTTCACGTCTCAATATAACAACTAGTTAGACAAGTTCATAAGATACAACAAAACCATATTGCATTGTATTTTATTATAGAAAGCTTGTATGAAGCATATGAATAAGATCTTTGAAGTTGCTCCGTGACCTGTCGACCTTGTCTCACCCAAAATACAAACGCATGGTATATAAACCAAGACTAACGCACATAGTGTATCAGTAGTATCTTACAATAATCATATCAACATGTTCTCTAAAGTGAGTTTGGAAGAATAAGATATAAATAAATATCGAATATTATTATTACTTAAAAAATGCAGTGCTAACCATTGTGTCCTTGTGTTGTAGATCGTTGCCCTGAGCGCGGTGTTGGCGGTGTCTGCGGCAGGACTCCTGCCCACGGCACACTACTCCTCGGCTGGCGCCGTCTCATCCCAGAGCATTGTGCGTCACGATGAGGCTCGCCCTGTCGCTCAAGTCGCTCACTTGGCAACTCCCGTTGCTTACGCCGCACCCACTCACTACGCCGCTCCCGCTCCTATCCACTACGCCGCTCCCGCTCCCATCCACTACGCCGCTCCCGTCGCTAAAGTGATCGCGCCGGCCCAGAAGGTGCTCGTCTCCGCTCACGCTGAGGAATACGTAAGTACATTTTCCGTGTTATGACAGGTCGCTCTTTATTTTTTCTGTAACCCCATATCAGACTCTGATGTATGACGTCTTTGTTTATAGGCTCACCCTAAATACGACTTCTCGTACTCCGTGGCTGACGGACACACCGGTGACAACAAGTCGCAGCAGGAGTCCCGCGATGGTGACGCTGTGCACGGCGAGTACTCCCTGCTGGAGGCTGATGGCTCCGTGCGTCGCGTGCAGTACACCGCTGACGACCACAACGGCTTCAACGCGGTTGTGAGCAACTCAGCGCCTGCGCATCACGCACCCGCTCATGCCGTTGCCCACGCACCCATCCTCCTTGCTCACCACTGAGTTTGGCTCTAGTCCTAGTGAACCGTAGAGTTTGTAGACTTGTCATTAGTGTGTATAATATATTTATAGTAAAAAGCAAGTAGTTTAAACCGAAAAAATGTTTTTCTTTTTATAACTGTACCCTTTATAATTCGTCCTTCGGAAATTATTTTATAATTTCAAAGCCTTATATAACCTTTTAAGAACTTGTGGTTGTGGTGGAAAAGTGGTTATTAAACTACTCCTACATTAAATTGGAGATCATACAGGTTCCAGAAATGAAAAGCTAACTTAAGAAACCCTAAAATATCGATCATTTTTACTCAAAGCGTCAGAAAACTATGTGACATACAAATATTTCTCTTTAGATTGTTCGTATTCATAATGTCATCGGTCTATCACCGTGACCTTAAGATGCGGTCTACAAACTCATCGTTATTATGTAATGAATGAAGATGATTCATTACATAAAATGAATGAAATTTGGTTAGTTTAGTTTACAAATTTAGTTAAACTAACGTTACTGAAACAGCTTAAGAGTTTAGTAAGCTGAAGTGGCAAAAAACTAGCTCATCATCATTGCGTATGGCTGTGGGGTAATGATGTAATCTATGTACTCATGTTTAGTTAGTAACATTATAATCTCATGTAACCGCATTTATTGGATTCCTTTCGCTAAACACCCATCCTTACATGGCATTCATCCTGCGTGGATCAAACTTCTATGTCTAAGGCTAATATTCAGAGACGACGCTAAGCGTAAAATAACGCTTGCTTATGTCAAATTGCAATACAAATTTGACATACGGAAGCGTAAGTTTATGCTTAGCGTCGTTTCTGAATATTAGCCTAAGTTTTTTAGCCAGTTTGCGCGGCGGGTGTGTACTTGTGGACTTCCGATGTTCCGCCGGGGAAACAGTGAAGTGAGCAAACAAACTAGCTTTTGAGTAGAGACCACATTGAGTCAAGCGTAGTGTAAAATATCAGTAAAGGTTAAGTACAGGCAAGGCACAAGGCAGTTGGTAGTGAACAGATGAGTGAAGCCCATTGCTCAGGCTCCTAGGAGATGGCTTGCTACGTCCAGCAGCGGATGAATGTAGACTTTTTTTTTACACAGCATACAGTTCCAATCTAAGCAAAGCTTGTACAATTGGTATTAGATAATGGATATAATACTTATATTCGTCAAATAAATATTTGTGCTCTGTGGGAATCAAACCCGCACCACCGCATGATCAGCACTCAGCACAGCACAGTTGTCGTCGACTTATGATGATAAAGACTGTTTTTTTTCAAAGTGTATTTAATTTAGGAGGCGTTTCATTTTATTTGACCTATATCTTATGACCAGGCTTTTGTTCAGCAGTGAGGACCTCTTTTGACTGATATGATGATGATCATATCTACATCCAAAACACTATTAATTTGGTGCCAACCATTCAGAATAAAGATACGATAACATATATTTATTGTAACAAAAATACAATTGATGTCAATAAAATGACCGCATTAGGATGATTAATTATAAGATATTATGAGAAATTACACATCACAGGCTGTGATGTCGGTACCTAAGTGACTGAAACGTCTGGTGTATTTAACCGAAGGGGTGCAGGTTCGAATCCTGCCTGATATCGTATTATTCTTTTGGTCGGTTTGTCATTAGGCTGTGTAGTCTGGATCATCATTATTAAAAAAAAAAAACTCTATAATACTATGCTCACACTTTAATAAATCGATAATTTAATTGTTAATAAATTAATGCTACACCTGTATTCCCCGAAGGGGTAGGCAGAGGCGTACTAATGAACACCTACATTTCGCCGGTATATTTAGGTCCCATGTAATAGGGGGCGAGCATATTGCCATTTACCGTGCTCTAATCCAGACTCCGAGCTGCTACTGGGAATTTTACAGAAAACCCAAAAACACTTTGCTCGACCCGGGGATCGAACCCAGGACCTCTAGCATAGCAGTCGCGGTTGGGACCACTAGACCAACGAGGCAGTCAGTACTTAGTGTGGCGGTGGCATATTTATTGATATTTTCTAATTTATTGGCTCGTTGACTACCTTTTTGTTCTAGCAGTCCCAAACGCGACTGTTACGATCGATCTGGGAATCGAATTCGAGACTATTCGATTCCCGGGTCGAGCAAAGTGTTGTTGTGTTTTTCTGTGAAATTCCCAGTAGCAGCTCAGAGTCTGGATTTGTGCCCAGGTGGGGTGGCAATAGGGTCGCTCCCTATACATAGGACTTAAAATATACCGGCGAACTATTGGTGTACATTAGTACACCTCTGCCTAACCCTTTGGGGAATAAGGATGTGATGGTATATTTATGTGTTATGTTTTTAAATAAACATAAGAAGTTGATTGAATTTTCACAAAGTTTTGGGCTAACAATAATTTTAATGATGTATATCCTTTCATTATACGACTTAACGACCTTATAATTTATAAAAAGCTATATAAACGATGCCGACAGACGGCATGTCGCGTTATTCCGTAACATTATACTCACTATTTATATCACAAAGTTGTGAATGAATGAATCATCTTCATTCATTACATAATAACGATGAGTTCGTAGACCGCATCTTTAAGGTCACGGTGATGCACCGATGAGACAAGTAGAAAATCTAAAGACTAGAAATAAGACTGTGTCAATTTGTGTTCAATATAGAGCAGATTTATTGATCATTCGCAATTAATTTACACAATCGTACTAATATAGGTAAATCAATAAATCAATTTGAACACGATCTGTCATCAAAATATATACCTATTACTTACTACAAGGAATTTTGCAACAAATTACCACATGAGGTTCTGTGGTAAATGTTTCATATAATATACAACATGTTTTGTATGTACCTCCCGAGAAAGCTTCCAAATGATCTATGAAGTCACATCGTGACCCGTCGACCTTGTCACGCCCAAAAATTGAGCGCAACGTATATAAGCCGTATGTTAACACACACGTGCATCAGTTGTGTCTCAGATAATTACAACAACATGTTCTCTAAAGTGAGTTTTAAACAAAACGAAGTTTAATAAAAACTGAATGTTTGCTCGGTTTGGTGGTAACAATTTTGTATAATTTTTAGATTGTTGCCTTAAGCGCGATGTTGGCGGTGGCCGCGGCAGGACTCCTGCCTGCGGCACACTACTCCTCGGCTGGCGCTGTCTCTTCCCAGAGCATTGTGCGTCACGACGAGTCTCACCCTACCGCTCAAGTCGCTCACTTAGCCACTCCTGTTGCCTACGCAGCTCCCGCTCACTACGCTGCTCCCGCTCCTATCCACTACGCCGCTCCCGCTCCCATTCACTACGCCGCTCCTGTCGCTAAAGTGATCGCGCCGGCCCAGAAGGTTCTCGTCTCCGCTCAGGCTGAGGAATACGTAAGTCATCATTATCATCCATCTTCAACCTCACTGGTAACACTAGCCAAGTATTATCTATGACATGTTTGTTAACAGGCTCACCCTAAATACGACTTCTCGTACTCCGTGGCTGACGGACATACCGGTGACAACAAGTCGCAGCAGGAGTCCCGCGACGGTGACGCTGTGCACGGCGAGTACTCCCTGCTGGAGGCTGACGGCTCCGTGCGTCGCGTGCAGTACACCGCTGACGACCACAACGGTTTCAACGCGGTAGTGAGCAACTCCGCGCCTGCGCATCACGCGCCCGCCCACGCTGCCCACGCACCCATCCTCCTAGCTCACCATTAAGTCTCTAGTCCTAGTGAAGCGATGCTGAAGAGTTTGTAAAAAAGCGACTCGTTGTAAATAGTATTAATTTATTAATTTTAAAATAAAATTAAACAAGCAAATTATAAACAAAACTATTTTGTAATTATTTCCCACACGTTTCTTCAAAAACTATAGTAGAAGTGAAATTGGGCAAATCATACTTAAGGCCTATGCACCCCTCGTCTGTATTACTACTAGTGCAAATCAAATGCTATGGGATATGAAAAACGCGTTGATGATACGTGGTGTGCAAAGGCTTTTAATAACCGTGAGGTCTTACGATGACATCGGGCTGGTGATATTCTTCGGATATTATTTTATGATATTATGGGCGTCTAAGGGCAGTTGCCACTTGCGTGCAAAAAGTGCCTGAATATTAACAAAGGATTCTTGGTCTGTGGGATTGTTAGTAAAAAGTTTGTAGATTTAATAATAATAAATAATTTAAGCTGAGAAAATGTTAAGTAAAAAGTATTTTTTTAAATGTAAAATTTAATATAGAAAGTAAATAGTAAGTAAATTTAATATAAAAAGACTCCATGCAGTTAAATAGACTAGGATGGGAGAGTCTCAAGCACACGTAGTTTAATAAGTTTACTTACTAACACTAGTTGTAAGTACTGTTACTAACACAATATGGAACCTGGTTCTGAATTAAATGTTTTCATTCATTCATTCAAAAAGTAAAAGCTTGATGTAGACCATATATGGGCAACACCCGGAACGCGAAATATTTTCAAATGATGGGAGAAGACAGGACATTATTCATTCATCAGTTACGTGAATTTATCACTAGACGCCGACAAGAAAGAAATACTAGCATTCTTCTATTTAGATTCAAACGTATCGCGACAAAACTGATACGTTTTCATAGATGATGTCCACTGCTTGTTTTTTGCACTTTTTCGTACAAGTATACGGTGTTAAGAGGTAATGTTGTTGTAAGTCAATATCATGGTGCTGCTGTCTCAAGGTTTCCATGGTGTAATCGTTTTAACTTGATAACGGAACATAGTAACATACAAACATACACTCTTTAACTGTTAATACCAGCAGGGATGGCCCGTGATTACATTAGTACTCTAAAGTTTGGCCCGCACCTTTCAAATGGTTGCCTATCCCTGATGTAGACTATAGGTATGAATATAATATAACAAAACGTGGCAAATTGTCTCCGAATTAAGGTTCCGGCTACGATTCTTTGTAGAGAAAAGTGTAGGATATTCATTGGAAAATCGTGAAGATGTATCTGGGAGTCACACGATCTAACTCATGATGTTAGATACATTTATTCATCTATTTATTGCACTATGTAGTTTACATACATAGTAGAACATGAGAATGTAAGAATACATGACATGTAAGCTTCTACTACTACAAAGGAGGTTCTATCCTGCAGGTGGAAGGCACTAGGATGAAAACACCGGTAACAATTATAGTGGATGCCCGGGCCTAGTGATATTCTCAACACAAACAGAAAAAAGAAAGTCATCATTATCATCTCATCCTTCCTCATCCTTACTTGGTATCAGCGTAGTATGTCTTTTTCTTCTATGCATCTCTATCGGCCGTCTTCCTTAGAATAAAGTAAAGTAAACTCAAACCTTTTTAAAGTGGAATAACGTTCGAATCAGTGTCATCAGAGCCATCTATCAATGTTACAAGTGCAAATTAACTTCCATTTCAGTTACTATGAGGTCGTTCGTGCCTCAGCTGGGGCGGTAGCGACGGGTAATTTATATTTTAATAAAATGTTAAACAGGCATGTAGGTCCCCTGACGGTAACCGCAGCCCTAGTGCGTGAGCACATTATTATATCAGTGCGCCTTAATCCCAGACAAATTGAGCAGCAGATTTCTATCTTTAAGAGAAGTAATTTTGCTCACAAGAAACATTTGCATAATAGCATTTAAATCTGCTAAACATTATCCTTACATATTATAAAACAAAGTCCTCCGTCGCGTCTGTCTGTCCCTATGTATGCTTAGATCTTTAAAACTACGCAACGGATTTTGATGCGGTTTTTTTTAATAGATAGAGTGATTCTTAAGGAAGGTTTATATGTATAATGACATACCACGCGGGCGAAGCCGCTGGCGGGAAGCTAGTTTTATATAAATCATAATATCGGTGCTAATTAGCCACAGAGTTTTGCTCTTTGGAAAGCTCCTATTGAGTAGGTCGGAAGTAAATATCCAATTGGGCTAGCTCTAGCTTTTAGCTTTACGTATTTTCAGTTTATAATACTGCTGTTTACACTAAAAAATCTTATCCAGTGAGACTATACATTTAAGCAAAAAAAAAATAAAAAGAAAGACTTTTGATTTCAATGATTTGCATATTTAATTTTATTATTAATTAATTAACACTATTTACAACGAGTCGTTTTACTCGAACTCTTCGGCATCGTTTCACTAAGGCTACAGACGGATTTAATGGTGAGCTAGGAGGACGGGTGAATGGGCAGCGTGCGCGTGCGCAGGTGCGGAGTTGCTCACTACCGCGTTGAAGCCATTGTGGTCGTCAGCGGTGTACTGCACGTGGCGCACGGAGCCGTCAGCCTCCAGCAGGGAGTACTCGCCGTGCACAGCGTCACCATCGCGGGACTCCTGCTGCGACTTGTTGTCACCGGTGTGTCCATCAGCCACGGAGTACGAGAAGTCGTATTTAGGGTGAGCCTATAAACAAACATGTCAAACATCAGAGTTTGCTAAGGAACAGAGAAATTAAAGACCAACCTGTCATAAAACGACAGATGTACTTACATATTCCTCAGCGTGAGCGGAGACGAGCACCTTCTGGGCCGGCGCGATCACTTTAGCGACGGGAGCGGCGTAGTGGATGGGAGCCGGGGCGGCGTAGTGGATGGGAGCGGGAGCGGCGTAGTGGATGGGAGCAGGAGCGGCGTAGTGAGCGGGAGCGGCCAAGTGAGCGACTTGAGCGACAGGGTGAGCCTCATCATGACGCACGATGCTCTGGGAAGAGACGGCGCCAGCCGAGGAGTAGTGTGCTGTGGGCAAGAGTCCAGCCGCAGACACCGCCAACACCGCGCTCAAAGCAACGATCTGTACAATAACATCATTTTAGTAACAGAGTTATGTTATTCCTGAATGCACAACCCTAAAATTTACAGGAGCATTAACGTTAAAATCACATCACTAAATATTTCACTGAACACTTACTTTAGAGAACATCTTGATGTGTTTATGTGAGGTACACAACTGATACATTGTGTAAGTAAAGAGCCGTTTATATAGTAGTTGAATATTGGTGGTAACAAGGTCGACAGGCCAAAGTTGCTCTAAAGTTTAAAGCTCTTGAACGTTGATGTAATATGACTAATTGATAAATTATTATTGAACATAATGTTTTTAAAACAATATAACTTATTGAAATAAAGAATTCAATGCGTTTAGGTTTCAGAATCGATCTTAGTGATAAAAAATGTGTACCTACCTATAAGTTTTAGAAATACGCATCATAAAATAAAAGGGAATTCATATTATCCCTGATTAGATAAAATAAAATAGGTTATGGTTTCGAATCCTACAATAAAACAAAAAATACCAATTTAAGAGTGGAACAAAATCGGTGCTAATATATTAGTTATTAGATATTTAATTTTGCTTTTATATGTTTAAATCCAGTCGTGTGTCGTAGTAGGTCAAGTTAAAGCCAAGTTCAAGTTCCTCTACTTAAAAACCAAGAAATATTTTTCTTACTTACAACGGTGTACGTCTTTGAAAAGTAAAACAGTATATTAAGATAATAGTCAATAATTTATTTGTATAAGTTAGGTGTATGTTAACAACAACTCCTTATAAAGAGACGTAGGAATGTAGACAACATAATTTTCTAGGACGTTGTAAAAGCAATCAATGATGGTGTTTATGTTCATCAACGTGCTTGGTAGTTTGCTTCACGGCGGCAGAGAATCTGTAGAAGACAAGCATATATTGTTATCAAAATTATGGAAGAATAATTCGGCAAAAAATGGTACCAGATGGCAAGCGTTGCTGCATTGACGGAACCGACTATTGGGTAGACAGAAATGTAACGATCATAAATGGAAATGAGCAATGAGCTTTAAGTAACATTTGTATGGGCAAATCTAGTTGGATACTACAGGACTTAGTGAAGTTCTGTGATAAAATAAAAAACTATCATTGAATTCAAGGTCTATTGCCCATCCCTACTTTATTTTTCTGTTTTTTTCCCTTACCCAGCGTGCTTGTCAGCAGCATATTCAACAGTGCGGACAGATCCATCAGCCTCATGCAGGCTGTACACTCCCTTGACGACGTGGCCATCGCGAGCCTCATGCTGGTACTTGTGGTCGCCGGTCTTAGGGTCTTTCACCTGGTACTCGAACTCATACTTAGCGGGGCCCTGGAAGAATATAAAGAAGTTAGCCTTCGATGTTATACCAAATATTGATAGATTTTAAGAAATGGCAATGAGAGGTGTATAACATCATGTATTCCAATTGTTAAAAAACCGTGATCACTAATTAGTAGTTACAGTAGTTTTTAATTTATAGTCTAGAGGTTGTAAATGCGTGTAAAAAATGTAAAACTAATCTAAAATAATATTATAAACATACTGTAGTGGTTAATACATACAGATTGGTCATCGAAGTCCTTAGGGGGATGAGCGGGGACGTCGTGGCGGGAAATGTGCTGCGAAGAGATGGCGTGCTTATGTTCGTGCTCATGAGATTCCTCCTTGTGGGCACTCTGCACGTAATGCGCTACGGGAACCACTTTCACTGGCACGATCTTGGTTACAACATGGGTTTCTTCCTGTTTCTCCACAACAGGGATGACCTTAATGTGGTGCTCATGTTTGTACTCAACTTTTTTAGGCTCGACTTTGTGTTCCTTCTTAGGGGCAGCTTTATGTTCTACTTTGTGCTCGACCTTGTGCACGATTTGGTGCTCAACCTTATGTTCAATGGGACCATGGTGTTCGATTTTATGCTCGATCTGTTCGTGATGTTCGTCCTTGTGTTCTTGTTCCTTATGTTCGTGGTGCTCCTCATGTCCATAGTGACCGAGTCCATGGTGTTCTTCATGTCCATGGTGTTCGTGATGGTCATCTTGATGATTATCAAAGCGGACGATACTCTGGGAAGAGTATGCGTGTTCCACGGCTTGGCAGGCGCCTAACACGGCAATGAGAGCAACGACCTGTGAATGTAACAATACAGAATCGTTGTTTAGTTCAAGTTAGCGTAGTGTAATAAAAATAATGACTTTCTTATAAGCTGTAAAATACAAATTTTAATTTTAATAATAAATCTTACTTTAATGAACATTTTGGAGGTATCTGTTCCAATTGACTCAGAAGTTGACTGATGTTGATGTAAAATTTATTGTTCATTTTATACTCTTTAATGTGGAACCTGATCGTATCAAAGGCTTTGCGAAGCCGGTTTTCAGTAATTTTGCTCCAGAAAATGCCATTTACGTGAATGAAGGACAGTGACTTTCATCTTGCAGATATTTTTGGGAATTTGATCGAGTTTTACTTGTCACGTCGCTCGGTAGGGCGTTGTTCATTAAATTGTGGGCTGCAGTTGACCGCGTAAGCAACCGGTTCCATATTCGGTCAGTGTGTACAATGTCAGCCGCGATTATTCAATATACGTCAGGCGCTTTGAGTCACGATCATGAATATTAATGAACTTCACTTATTTATCTCGTTGGTCTAGTGGTCCCAAGCGCGACTGCTACGCTAGAGGTCCTGGGTTCGATCCCCAGGTCAAGCAAACTGTTGTTGTGTTTTCTGTGATATTCCCAATAGCAACTCGGAGTTTGGATTTGTGTCCGTTTCATGGCAATAGGCTCGCCCCCTATTACATGGGATCTAAACATACCGGAGAAATTTAGGTGTATTTTAGTACGCCTCTGCCTACCCCTTCGGGGAACACAGGCGTGATGATATGTTTACTTATTTATCGATTTAATGCAATACAGACGAATTGATCTCAATGTTATTTTTAAATGACAGCTGAATTTATTTATAGTTTTTATCTTAGCTATCTGAGAATTAGAATTCACTAAAAGTTTGTATTTGTTTTGATATAGTTTACGATATAACATGTGTGGAAGTTATCAAGCATGATATTAATAAAATACCAACATTAACTGTGTTTTTGGGGCGACTAGAGGTCCTGGGTTCGATTCCCAGGTCGACCAGTGTTTTTGTTATGTGTGTTTTTTTATGAAATTCTGAGTAGCAGCTAGGAGTTAGCTTAAGAGCTTAGCTGAGGAACATACCGGCGAACTAACAACTCATTGGGGAATGCACACATGATTATAAGTGTGTGTACTATGGCGTAATATTAAGAAAAAAGCTCACGTCAATTGTAAATGAGGTCCTTAAAGTCTAAACTACTATCTACTTTCCAGGAAACTTAAGGAAACCTTTCGTCAAACCTTCATCTTCCTACTATTATCTTTTGTCTAACTATGTTGGTATCGGCTTCTAGTCAAACTAAATGCGGTTAAATGTCAGTATTTTACACTTTGCCATCAGACTGGAACCAAGTTTCTGGGTAAATTTATTTATGGTTTTCTAGAATGTTTTAGTCAATGTACGCTATGCTTGTTAAATACATTCATAGCTATTTATCCTATTTATCAAGCGTGTGATGTTATCCAGAAGAGTAAATGCATTAATACTTCATCGTATCTTCAGTAGCTAAATAATACTGGTATCGATTCTTTCTGGACAGAACAGATATATTTGCAATTCATAATGCAGATTCATTGGTAGATAGGCCGCAGTAATATTGCAGTAGGTAAATTAGTTACATGCCGATAAAAGTAACATTTATTAATTCATAGTAATATAATCATTATATCTAGTGATACTTGCGTATCATGACTGCATATTCCACTAAGGAGTATAAGTTTATGGCATTATTTCAGTCTAGTACTTAATTGAATGTCATGCCTATAATTATCTTAGTTATGTGAAGCTCTCGTATACTTAAATTATATATGAATATATTACTAGGGATATCCCTAGTAATATATTCATATTCCATAATGTTAAGTAAAAAAATATATTTGCGGCAGTAAATTAGTTATTATTATATAATAATAATTAATTTACTGCCGCAAATATATTTTTTTCTTTCTAGAACGTTTTTTTTTTTTCTTAGATAGGCTTGAGCTTGACCTCGCCTGATGTTAAGCAACAATATGGCCTACGATGGAGTGCGCTTGCCTAGAAGAAACCGATTCACTCTCGTCTTGAAGACACCCAAATTATAGGTCTCTGGGAATAAGGATTCCGGCAGTGAGTTCCACAGTAGAGCAGTTCGCACTATACATGTGGAGGTAAAATATTTCGTGCGGGATTTAGGCATAATTCTTCATTCAACAAATATGTTCTTCCTCACTTTGAGAACACAATTTTGAGGTTATTTATTATGAAATTATTAATCTTGAATGAACTCTATTGCATAATTTTCAATTAACCGGATTTTAACTGCACATTTTATTTTTGGAATCAAGTTCAAAACCTTGCGAAAAGTGTATCAAGTTCCTTCATATATAAGGCTCCATAAGTTCAGTTTTAATCACACTTTTTGTAGGCTTTCACCACTAAGCACACAACAGTTTTTTTTTCCAAAATGATTTTTAAGGTATAGACAATATATTTTTTTGTTCAATAATGTCATGTAATTAAGATCACGATTTCTTCTTAGGAATTTTAATATTAATGTCTAACATAAATTGCAGGTAGTTTTCCTAGCTATTACCCTCGCAGCTGTCACTGCACGACCACAAGACGGTAATGACCACCATCTTGGTCACGGTCACGCGTTCTCATCACAGAGCATCGTACTGCACCAAGGTCACGAGACCAAACACGAGCCTATACACCACGAGGAGCACCACGAGACACAGGAGAAGCATCACGACGCGGGACACCACGAGGAACACCACAGTCACGCGTCCTCATCACAGAGCATCAAGCAGCACCACGGACACGCCACCGAGAAACACGTCGAGTACTATGTAAGATAACGATACAATCTTATTACTTTTTGTTTAATTCAAGAACGTAGCTAATTAAGTTATGTCCTGCAGTCTCATCCCAAGTATGAGTTCGCGTACAAAGTGGAGGACCCGCACACCGGCGACAAGAAGTACCAGCACGAGGCGCGCGACGGTGACGTCGTGAAGGGCGTATACAGCCTGCACGAGCCCGACGGCACCGTCAGAATCGTCGAGTACCACGCTGACAAGAAGAACGGGTAAGAAAAAGAAAATGTTGTGTCGAGGCTACCGAGAGTTAATTTTTTGTATGAAAATCTCTCTAAGATGAGGAAATAGAATTGACATACAAGAAAATTACCGAAGGGCTACTACTAAATGTACCTAGTACGTATCGTATGTCTAACAAACATTACTTTAGTCAATCACACACAACATCATTTATATGTAGGTAACCTTGCTTGCTGGATTTTAATCAATTGTAATTATTATAAGCGTTTCTTTGTTTTAATAAAACAAAATATAATTGTTTTAACAGATTTAACGCCAACGTGAAGTTCGAGGGTCACGCAAAGCACGTTATTCCTGAACATCATCACCATCACTGATTAAGTTAATTAAATAATGGTTGTTGAAATTATTTGTTATAAATAATGTGATATTTACGCTAAGGATTATTGTTTTTGTGATATTGTTATATCTCTCATTTATGTTAATAAATCAAAGTTTGAAGAATGACGTTATATTTGTTTCGACGTATTCCAAAAAACTAATTATTCAGGGGTCTACTCCGTAACCACAAGGCCGTAGTTTCGGCCTTCGTTACGGGCGTTTCCTACTCCGTATAACGTACGGATGGATGATTCGTTCAGGGCCCGAACTAAGAATAAATGACAACATAAAAATTAATGAGATTGGGAGAACACACGCTGATGTGTTTAAAAAATGTTGTATGTAGGAAGCCTTGCTTTTATCTAAGTATTGTAGATGGCTGCATAGTAAGAATGGGATAACATAAGGTTAAAAAGAGTAAGGAGATGCTGGCTAATTGGCCTACAGTGGATTGCAAAACTGCTGTCCCATAGGGCTGTTAACATGCATATCTTTGTTAAATACATTGATAGAAGATTGACAAGAAAAATGGCCAATAATAAAAAAATCGAATAATTTATACTATGACGAATACAGTAAGGTCGCAGTTCGCAATATGTGAAATATTAACTGGGTCCTGAAATAGCCACATAGTTTTACACTTTCGAGTGTGGCTGTATTATGCAACCTTGTTTAAAATCTATAATAGGAATACTACTATAAGCAAAGTTAAAAATAATTCATCAACAACAGTTTAATATGTAACACATTTTTTTTTAACTGCTTCTTTATCACGAACTTATTTTAAAATTAGTCGTTCAACAACATCATTATATTAATGAAACTTAATTACTACTAAAACGCAACAGAACCCTTTCCTTTAGGAAATGCTTCAGTAATGATGATGATGATGAGGCACGATGTGATGTGTACTGTGCTTTACATCCGCGTGGAAGCTAAAACAGAAAAATAAACTTTAATGGAACTATTTTAATAGTTATATACGCACCTACTTTTGTTTCTTTTATGTTTTTTGTTTGCTGTTTTCAGTTTTATCATGATTAGAAAATATGCTAAGCATTTCCTTGTAACACTGATCATTAGGTACTGAACTTTGGTTATAAATGGCAGAGACTGAGCTTCCTACAAAGCTAAAAGACATTACATTTGGGGAGATCAGCATAGGAGATCACATATAGGAAACCATCGTATCCTACCTTGATGTAAAAGATTATAATCATAATGTCTCACCCGCTGTGATGGTCGCCGTGGTAGTGCACGTGTCTGACGGAGCCGTCAGGTTCATGCAGCGAGTAGTGTCCCTTGACGACGTCACCGTCGCGGTGCTCGTGCTGCGACTTGTGATCACCCGTGTGCGAGTCCTCCACCTTGTACTCGAACTCGTATTTAGGGTGCGTCTGCAAATGAAACGTTACCTAGTAGATACTGTTTTTAGTTATTTAGGCATAATTAATAACTTGTCATGGTCGTGGTATGTGTTTATAATTATGGCCATGACACAAAGGACATGTAATGGAAGAGCGGGTTTTAGTTGCTATGAATCGACATAGCTTACCGCCTCCCCAGGAGGCGGGGATCTGAGGATTTCCGTTTTCCGCAGATAAAAAAGGCATAATAAATAACACTAACGTAGTAGTCATGGTGGCCATGTCCGTGGTGTACGGGCTGGTGGTGTCCGTCGTGTCGGTGGATGTACTGCGACGAGTGTCCGTGCGCGGAGACGACTGTGACGGCCACAGACAACACGCAAAGTACCTGCAGATATAAAAAAAAATATTCTCTTGTTCCTACGGAGGTACATGGATTTAGCTACTAAAGATAGGGTCGTCCATACATTTGATAGACGTTTTCGCCATACACAGAAACACCATCTTTGTTAGTATCGCACGGCATTAGTTGTTTTTAGCTGATCACGGACTAGTTCATTTTGGGACCAAGTTCGGGGGTGTCTTTGTAACATGTGGTCCATCTGGTCCTTACGCAGTAATATAAAAGTCAATGGTTAGGTACAGTCAGCAACGAAAGTAGCTGAACACTATAAAATCTTCAAAACACTTTAACATCTTTAATATTCAGAATTCACTGACCCTTGAAGGCAGTACAAATTGTCATAATGGAGGACAATTATATGTTTTACCTAAGTCAAAATCGAATGATTAGTTTTGGTACTGTGATGTTTTTAAACTTTCGCTGTGTTCAACGACTTTCGTTGCTGACTGTACCATAATTTTTTTAATATATTTTGAAAATAATAAACAATGCATTAACTTTGAAACTAATAGGGATCAGAGAGTTTTATTGTATTGTTATATACAGTTAATTATAATAGCAAAAGCACTGAATGTTCAGGTGTAGTTCGTAAAGTTAGTTAGGCAAGTACCTAGATCATTAAAAAATAGCAATTAGTGATCTCAAAAACCGTCAGTTTTATGTACCTTGAAAGACATTGTTGTTCCACTGTTTGGTTCTAAGTCGAAGAGTGAACTGATATACAATTTCTAAACTTCACCACTTATATACCTATGATATAAAATAATACACTCAAGGTAGCATTGATTTCTCTCAATTATATCAGTTGTTAAAACTCTACACAATAATGGTTACGCTTTGACAATTATTTTGTAAAAGCTATAAACTACATAATGGCACTTTGGCTTGCATAGCGTTGGTTGTTCGTGACATGGGAGAATTTGTATTTATCAGAAACAATGGCTGCTTAAATTGAGGTACCTGGTCATAGATGCGAAGATAATGCTATACTGTACTGACGTTTTCATAAATATTACTTGTATATTTTTATTCAAAGTTCAACTTCTTGGGTACTAATTTATAAAATTGTCGCGTGTTTTGTTTGTCCATTGTTTAACCAATATAATTATATTATTAACTAGCTTTTGCCCGCGGCTTCGCTCTCCATGGATGAACAAACAAAATTGAAAGAAATCGATCCCGAGTAAGATAAAAAGCAGCTCAGTATAACAGTTTCATCATCCTCCTATGCTCCTAGCCTATGCCGAAAATATGTTAAGCTCCGGTTCCAATCGAAACAGATGTGGTTAAATATAAATATCTTACACAAAGCAATAGCGTTCAGACTGGTTACAACCGATAGGTATCCTAACTTTAAATTGATCGTCTGGTTTTTTGGCCTTCTGACTATGATTAACGATTTTCATAGGTTTTCGTATGGGGTCTACTATGCCGAATCAATTGCCATTTCTTAACGTGCTATATAAGGTACAGAGGGTCTCGATATCTTAAGAATGGTCACCCATCCATAGTCTAACCGCAGAAACCGCTGCTTAACCTATCGCTCAGCGTAGTTATTACTTCGCCAAAGTTTTTAGCTCTGTTTGAGCAACTGTTACTGGTACTGGGGTACTCTATGAGGTACTGAGGTGATACTGTTTGTGAAACTGTGTTATTCAAAATCACTCCAAAAGAAAATTGAAACTTCAGTTAGTCGTAATAACTCGTAATTGTAACCAAACTTTACAACTATTGTTTAATTTAAGTCTATACCACTTTAAACGTTTATAACTAATCAACAATCACGATTTTTGCGCATATGACAACTTAATTAAAGAACCAACAATAATGATCCCTTATATCAACAGGAATACATACTACAGAGAGGTCAAGCTCTATCTCAGCATCTACGCAACCGAGTGGAATGAGATATACCTCATTTTTTTAGTTGAACGATGGACTTTTAAATAGTAAATTAAAAATCAAAAACCAACAATGATGATCTCTTCTTTCTATGGTCTTGCATACAACAGAGAGGTCAAGCTGTATCTGAGGTTCTATACAAATAATTGAAAAAAGCTTTACATCAGTTTTTAAGTTGGAAATTATGCTTTACAACAGTTAACACAAAATTCAAATCTATTCAGTAGGTTTAGCGCCAACCCCTAACAAACAGACAAACAGACAAGAATTCTAAAAATCACATTTTTGGGTTCGCGATCGTTTATATACTCTAACCCAATTGTTTTTTTTTAAATATCTTCAATGTACAGAAACGACTTTTTTACAATTTTATAATAGTATAGATTATTGTTTTATGCTGTCAGGATTAAATTTTTATGCATAGTTTTTTAATATTTTGTATGTAGGCAATATTATAATAAAAACCTCATTTTTTATGCGTCTTTATTTTAAAATATTAATATTTACAGGTTTAACAAGTCATTAATAACAATTTAGGTATATGTAGTTATCACAGATCAATGATGGTGGTGATGTTCAGGAACAATATGTTTGGCGTGACCCTCGTGTTTTACGTTGGCGTTGAAACTGTGAAAAATAAGATTAAGTCAGAAGGTTAAGGTACACGTGCATAACTTTTCAATAAAAATTAGATTGCATGATTGTGTATGCACACTCACCCAGTCTTCTTGTCGGCGTGGTACTCGACGATTCTGACGGTGCCGTCGGGCTCGTGCAGGCTGTACACGCCCTTCACGACGTCACCGTCGCGCGCCTCGTGCTGGTACTTCTTGTCGCCGGTGTGCGGGTCCTCCACTTTGTACGCGAACTCGTACTTAGGATGAGACTGCAGGACAAAACTTAATTAGCTACGTTCTTGAAATAAACAAGATTGATATCGGTTGTATGGTTAGATTGTATCGTTATCATACATAATACTCGACGTGTTTCTCGGTGGCGTGTCCGTGGTGCTGCTTGATGCTCTGTGATGAGGACGCGTGGCCGTGGTGTTCCTCGTGGTGTCCCGCGTCGTGATGCTCTTCTTGTGTTTCGTGGTGCTCCTCGTGGTGTATAGGTTCATGTTTGGTCTCGTGACCTTGATGCAGTACGATGCTCTGCGACGAGAACGCGTGACCGTGACCGTGGTGTAGATCATGACCATCTTGCGGCCGCGCATTGACTACAACGAGAATGCAGGCGACGAGAAAAACCTGCATAAAAAATTGTGTAAATTAGAGTTGGTACCTATATTCACTTCAGTTTTATATCACTGCATTTTCAAATTATAATGCACAGTTTAGAGCATAAAATTGTTTGAACACATTTCTTAGAACGCATGGACGTTTAGATACTTTCGATAATTATTATACACATATTATGTACCTTCGAGTACATGGCGACTTGTTTGTAATTGTTGTTTCTTCGATAACCAAATCTTAACTGATAATTTCTGAAGAAATAGCGTGTCCTTTTATAAGAAGAATTAACACATACCCTGTATATTTCAACTTTTATGTAAACACGTAAATTTTAACTTATTGAACCTGTTTTATACACGATTTTAATTTATCGGAGTAGCCATGAATGTTCGAAAGGCTATGAATGCCTTTCTCTGAATATGCCAAAAAAGAATTTATGATGGTCACAAAAACAGTACAGTATTTACATTATATTACATACATATATTGACATAATATGTCCATGTTTCTTTAAGTTTTAGGCAGAAGTGGTACTAATGTACAGCATATATACTCTATTCTGGGGCCTAGGGCGGCTAAGACTGCAAATAGGGGTGGATTTGCAGTCTTGGCCATGTATTACCTAAATACGAGCCGCCTCTTTCTCAGCATCCATCGTATAGACTGCATAATGAATTAACTTTATTGCCAACTTTTCTCGAAATCGATTCAGAAATTTTAATAACTACTCATGTAATAGCTGCTAGCTTGTAATACTTTCCGAGGTTTCAGGGATAATTGCAAATTTGGAACGGTTTTAGGTTGAGTGATTTAGGTCTATTCAGTACTTATACCAAATAACTAGATTTTATATTATTCACAACTACATTATTAACTACTATATAACTTATTATATGGTTAGGTATAAAATAATTTGAGTAATTTCTTGTTTTTTTATCAGGGTATTTTTTGTCACTATAGGCCGCCCCTTTTATATGGCCGCTCTAGGCCCGGGCATACAGGGCCTTAAGGCAAATTCGCCACTGCAGCATATACACCATCTATTGTATGTCCCATATAACTTATTTTACGGGGCATACAATAGTGGGTGAGTGGGCGGTGAGCTGGCCCTATAGGGGCTATTAGGGCCAGCCTATTGCTATTATCGATCACCGAATATCCAAATACCAAGAATTTCAAAGAAAAACCCAATAACGCTTTCTCTATTGCGTTATTGTGTTTGCTGCTGCAACTGCTACGCTAGAGTTCCTGGGACTCCTGAGTTACTGAACCCAGTTCAGTTCTGCTTAGCAGTTGCACTTATAGGACAAAGGAGGTCATCAAAGCCCAAATTTGCCCAAATTTGTACGGGAGGTACATGACAGCTGTCAAGTTGACAGTTTTTACTATGTAATTACTATGAAACTAATATTTATGTGCCTTAATGGCGTGCGTTTGACATTCCGAAACTGAAACTGACAGTAGATAGCTGTCAAGTTGACAGTTTTTAGGATGAAATCATTACGAAGCAGATAATAGTGTGCCAAAATGGAGTATTTTTTTTCAAATTATCATCCCCCAGTAAACATTAAAAAAATGTACGATTACAGTTTTAACCAGTGTAATACAGGGTATTTTTTCCAATAAGTGTACCTTCGGTACATCATTTGGGCCTATTTCGATGATCTTTCATTAGTTTCTTTGTGTGCTAGCAATATTTTTTTCAGAATTGGCATTAATGAATGTTGTTTATTTGTCTTTCAGGCTGAGATTCAGAAAAGAGACTCAGCATGATCTTACGCCAAAGCATGAAATTATGTCAAATTGTAATACAAATTTGACATACGGAAGCCTTACTTTACGCTGAGCATCGTCTCTGAATGTTAGCCTCAGTGACCACTCCGAAAGCATCCGAAGAATAAAATATATTATGGTAAAATCTAATGGCTATTACCTCAAAAGCCACGAAGGACACGGCCGCCAGTAATAAAGAAACCAACAGCGAAAACATGTATGAGGAGGTGGGAAAAGCGAGAGTAAATTAAATTTAGGAAAAATATCTTTGGAAATAATGAAATCTATAGAATAGATACTATAAACACGTTTATTATTTAGTACAACAATAATAACAAAATCAGTTCTGTATAATGGGAACAATGAATAGCTCAGTAATGATGATGATGAGGCACGATGTGGTGTGTGCTGTGCTTTACATCTGCGTGGAACCTGTGCACAGAAACACAAAGATTACATAAATAATTATAAACTGATATTATTTGGTAACTGTGTTTTTAACAAGGAGCTTCATAATAATGAGATTTACCCGCTGTGATGGTCGCCGTGGTAGTGCACGTGTCTGACGGAGCCGTCAGGTTCATGCAGCGAGTAGTGTCCCTTGACGACGTCACCGTCGCGATGCTCGTGCTGCGACTTGTGATCACCCGTGTGCGAGTCCTCCACCTTGTACTCGAACTCATACTTAGGGTGCGTCTGCAAAAGAAACGTTGCATGTAGGATATTTTTAAAATGACTAAAGCATAATAAACAAATACGTGAAATAAGTGTAGACACTAACGTAGTAGTCATGGTGGCCATGTCCGTGGTGCACGGGCTGGTGGTGTCCGTCGTGTCGGTGGATGTACTGCGACGAGTGTCCATGCGCAGAGACCACGGCGACGGCCACAGACAACACGCAAAGCACCTGAAAATTAATATCCACGTCAAACACCCTTGATGATATAAATAAGTATTGTTGTCAGCAAAAGATATTTGTTTCAATTTAGGTATACACTGGACTTGTTGCCTAGTGTGGAAGATTTTCAAAACTCAAACTGAAAACTAGTCACCAAGTTTTTTAAACCAAAGCACTATCTTATTACATACCTTGATAGACATCATTGTCTAGTATTTTTTGCTGAATTGTATAGTTAACTAAGCCCAAGCTTCAACTAGTACATAACTTCTAAACCTTACGTCTTTTATATGAATTAAAATAACACAATCAAGGTAGCGTTGATTTCACTCGGTTGTTAAATTATGCACGCTTTGACAATTATTTCGTAAAAGCTATAAAACACATTAGGTCGGTATAGTTTTTGCTGGTATGGTATTTATAGATTCGATAATTGCGTAGAAACGATAAGTTAATATTTTCAGTTAGAAGATAAATTGATAATCACAACGGAAAATAGGGAGCAGAAAAAAACTGTTTAGTTTTTTTTTTATTGCGTACAGTGGCAGAGGAGCCAGTGGCCCACCTGATGGTAAGTGGCTATCGGCCCCCAAGGATATCAGCAACGTCGGGGACAGAGCTGAGCCGCCGCCTACTGATTATGAAAGAGAGCTCTTTTTAAGCCTCGTTTGAACAAGGACATGGCATAGCGCACGGTTTGGCCTTTGACTCTAAGCACACAGGGTGCGTGTATCTAATCAAAAAGAGCCTAAGACACTAGCATATTTGTGTTGATTATAGTTACTTTAAAGTTTAAACGCTAACGAGGCAATCTTTCTCCAAGAAGGTTTTCTTACGATGTTTTCCTTCACCGAAAACTTTACCAAATTATCACAAATGTTTATCAATGCTTTCTATTAGGTACTAGATCAAGATTTTTTTAGTCTAGGTTCTATCTAAAAATATCTAATATATAGGTATTTTGGAGAGCTCGGCGAAATAATGGCAACAAGAGGAATCGCCCGCCTGGTGCTTGCCGGCGTCTCCGAATATAAATAGAAATAGAATGTTTAGGTAATTTAAGTATGTAAGTATGTAGGTAAGGCTGCATTATTCTCATTAATGCAGCTATACTTAGGTGTTTAGGCATTTATTACATCAGGTTTTATGGGAAGAATATCAGTAGTAGTAGTTCTCAGAAAGTTTCAATAGCACCACAGAATTTCAATTTTGCAGTCGGATTCTTAAATAATGGCAGTAGACTTACTCCCTATTATTAGAGCCCTAAACATACTGTGATAAGGGCAGTATCGGAATTAATGTTTTGGGTTGATAAAATAATAATATGGTGGTAAGGTTCAGGAACAATCAAAGTGAAATCCAAACAATTTATTAGCTACCAATGATTTTTGTTGATACAATACCATTGATGTAATTAATAATGTATGTAATTCAATAAACGAAGGGCATAAATAATTCAACAATTTAAGAATAAGATACATAAAATTAAACAAAAGTACATTTTGGACATTTTGATAGAAATAAAAATCAGTCACATTAATTTTGTTAAGAAGAATTTCGTAAATGGTGAAGTAGAATTTAATGTGTTTGGCGTGACCCTCGTGCTTCACGGTGGCATTACATCTGTAAAAGAAAGACTAAATCAGGTTATACAGTATCCCAATTTCCACATGCAATATGGAAATTGCATGTGTACCTACACAACTCACCCAGTCTTCTTGACGGCGTGGTACTGGCCATTATATAATTCTACTTCTTTTCATCGATGTGCTCCTCAACTTCGTATGTGGTCTCGTGCTTAGAATGACCCTGCAGTACACAACACACTCAGTTATAACTCATATACACACTTAACACCCTTTAATTAAAAGCACGATCGGTATATAATTTATAGCCTACCTATATAGTACTCGGACATAATTTAGCTATCGTTTAATGTAATTATTATCAGAATCGCATCATTAATTTCGGAGATTACACTCTTTATACGTCGAAAAATGACAAACTATCAAACTCACAGAATTTACAATGTGATTTTATTAGTATAGGTATTTTAAATTTAATTTTCTCCTCTGTCGTTTGATATATCATTCGATAAAATAGCAAAAAAAAATTCGCTCTCTTTTTTGAATGTAAGGCTCGATAAATTGATTTTGTATAATTTTGCATTGTTACCGGGTTAATTACTAATCGATTGACACCACATTCATAAAAATCAGATGAGTACCTACTTTAGACACTGCAGTGGAACATACTTGAATAGAAAGATACATAAACTGCCTAATATATAGGTCCTTCCTGGTTTTTTGCCGTACTTTTTACTACTACCTATTTTAAAGAGTTTTTAGACTCGATCACGCTATAGTTTCATTTATTGTCGTACCACTGCCTAAATATGATTGTAACGTACACATCCACAGTGCCCGCCGTGTTTCTCGGTGGTGTGTTCGTGAGTCTCCTTGATGCTCTGTGATGTTGACGTCTGACCGTGGTGTCCTTTGTGGTGATGTTTTTCATGTTTTTTGTGGTGCTCCCCACGTTTGTTGTGGTCGGTTGTGGTGGGCTCTTGTGTGGTCCGATGAATTTGGTTCAGCACAATTTTACGTAATGACGGACCGTCGTCTTCGTTCTCTTCGTTGTCTTTATCTTTCCGTATTGCGCTGACAACAGCCACAACGACGAAGAGAACGAGAAGTATAAACTGTCCTGATGGCCTCATTGTTAGAAATAATTCCCCTTTATTACCTAGGATAATGGACACTTCACTGTACCTAGCAATATTAAAATATGTTTGTAACTGATACTGTAGGGACGAAGTTTATCCTTTTATATAAAAGACATATGCTCGTGCGCAGGAAGTGATCCAGTTTGTTATCAACACATAAAACTAACCAAACCTGTATTTTTATCAAAACAAGATCCTCGTTAACAGTGTTATAATTGTTGCAGACTTTAATGACATGAGGCCTGAAACTTCGTTGGAAACGAACATAGGAGAAATATACACGTACCTACACATACTATGATCTAATTTCTTATCGATATATAAAACAAACCAAACCTGTTTTTTATCATAAACATGGTTCTAGTTAATTAATAATGCTAGTGCTACAATTATTGCAAACTTCAATGACACGACATCAATAGTTACTTAAAAAAATGTTACATATCATCACGCCTATATTGCCTGAAGGGTGTGGTAGATGTATACTCATCGTTTGCCGGTATTTTTACGGGGTATAGCTATTGGCATTACTTAAAAAAAACATTGAATTTGTTTTCAATCGTTTCGCTAACAGTTCTTACGCGAATACCCAGTGTAAATGTGCAAGTTAGATTAGTTAATTAGGTAATAAGTAATGATTTTCCAAAAAACATTAGCTATTGTATAAGGATCGAAAATTAAACCAAGTAAACACGTTTTAACAAGGCTTTATTCTAAGATACGAAATTAAAACGTAATAAAATAAATATACTAATACACATCTACATAACAGAATCAGTGGTTTCCATAGACAATACAGAAGACGCTTTAGTAGTGATGATGATGGTGAGGTACGATGTGGTGGGTGCTGTGCTTTACATCCGCGTGGAATCTGTGAAAAGAAAAATCATAATATAATGAACTGACATTATTTTTCGAAAAAAGAAAATAGTAGAATTATTATAGAATTTGTCCAAGTAAATAATCTTGACACTCACCCGCTGTGATGGTCGCCGTGGTAGTGCACGTGTCTGACGGAGCCGTCAGGTTCATGCAGCGAGTAGTGTCCCTTGACGACGTCACCGTCGCGGTGCTCGTGCTGCGACTTGTGATCACCCGTGTGCGAGTCCTCCACCTTGTACTCGAACTCGTACTTAGGGTGCGTCTGCAAATGAAACGTTGCATTTAGAATATGTTTTAATTACTAGTTTTAATTAATAAACAAATAGGTGAAATAAGTGTAGACACTAACGTAGTAGTCATGGTGGCCATGTCCGTGGTGTACGGGCTGGTGGTGTCCGTCGTGTCGGTGGATGTACTGCGACGAGTGTCCGTGCGCGGAGACCATCGCTACGGCCACAGATAGAATACAGAGCACCTGAAAAGTAGCATAATTCTGTAAAATATTTTGTGACTTTTATTTCAATATTAGAATTAAAAAATAATAACTTCAACACAAAATAGTTTATTGTCACTAAACTGATTCTAATACCTTGCAAATCATTTTTTTCTTGTATGATTTGTAGTTACTGTTTTGAAACTAAGCCCAGTTGTGAACTGATACTCAACTTCTAAACCTCACGTCTTATATATGATTTTAAACAACGCAGTCAAGGTAGCACTGATTTCACTTTAAATTATATTGCCTTTTTGGTTAATGCGTGTGCGTACAATTATTACATATTTCGTAAAAGTTCAACTGTTGTCGTAATATTAATCACCTAAGATTTTAGAAATAATATTATATCATGCGTGACATTAATTCAATAATCATTATCTGTAGCATTAATCTTTTGAACTTAGATGGTAAGTTTAAAGCTAGACCTCTACGGACTATGGATCATCAAATGAGGAAGAATGAAATGGTTTACTTTACAAGAATCATTGTTCCCCGAGACTTACAATTTGGGTGTCTCCAAGACGAGAGTGAATCGGTTTCTTATAGGCAAGCGCGCTCCATCGTAGACCACATCGGGCGAGTCTTGGTCAAGCGCAAGCCTATCTAAGATAAAAATCAAGAACTATACGAAATTTTGAAGAGCTTTATTATTTTAATATTTTACTAGCGATTCGCCCTCGCTTCATTCCGGGATTGTTCTAGTGGTCTAAACACATCTTCGTACTATTGTCTTTCTAATAATACCATTTTGGGGTACATCTGTTGGATTGCTTTCACTGACTGATTGATTTCAAAGTCTATACCTACAAGAACATAAATAGAAATATTTTTTGTGTTTCATATAAGATACTCATCGCTGTTGTTAGAATCTGAAACAACGGTGCAGAATTTTCAATAACGTGCAAGACGTGTGACTGTTATGATGTAAGACTTAGTAGTCTGTGAAAACGAATCTTTGTCTGTTGACGTTACTCTGTCTAAGTCTGAATTCATTATTATCTGAGTTTTACTACTCATCTCAGTCATCTCATACTCAGCAATCATTTTTAACTCAGCCATTCATGTTATAGGCACAAAATTCAATCCCTGCTTCCTTGATATCTAATCTCGAGATTTTGGATTATAAATAAACATCGGATAATGTATATACAAGTTAATGCATTAATTTTAAGTGTATTCGATGGATGAAATCATAATGTTTTATGTATTATGATAAAAAATCTACACAGTAAGAGCCTACATATAATTTTAAATATACAGTACTCTAAAGTACTCTATACGTTTTGAACTTCTTCACTTCTTGGATAGGTTCTTAGGTCAATCAAAAACTTCTTTTTTGTATTTAGTTTATTTTCTACTATCACAAATTAACAATTCAAACGAGTATTTTATTGATAAATTATATCACAGATTAATGGTGGTGGTGGTGCTCAGGAACAATGTGAGTAGCGTGACCCTCGTGCCTCACGTTGGCGTTGAATCTGTTAACATAAAAAGTAGATAAGTCAATAAAGTATCAGTAAAAAAAAGAGTAGCAAACTATTCATTTTGTATATTATTTGTAAGTTATGACGATCTTACCCGGTCTTCTTGTCGGCGTGGTACTCGACGATCCTGACGGTGCCGTCGGGCTCGTGCAGGCTGTACACGCCCTTCACGACGTCACCGTCGCGCGCTTCGTGCTGTGACTTCTTATCACCGGTGTGTGGGTCCTCCACTTTGTACGCGAACTCGTACTTAGGATGAGACTGTAGGACAAAGTTTAATTAGCTACGTTCTTGAAATAAACAAAAGTTATTAAGATTTTAGCGTTATCATACATAGTACTCGACGTGTTTCTCGGTGGCGTGTCCGTGGTGCTGCTTGATGCTCTGTGATGAGGACGCGTGGCCGTGGTGTTCCTCGTTGTGTCCCGCGTCGTGATGCTCCTCGTGTATCTCGTGGTGCTCCTCGTGGTGTATAGGCTCGTGTTTGGTCTCGTGACCTTGATGCAGTACGATGCTCTGCGATGAGAACGCGTGACCGTGACCGTGACCATCTTGTGGCCGCGCGCTTATTAGGGCAACGCAAGAGACAACTAATAATACCTGAAATAAATATTCCTTTGTTTTAATATCTAAAGTAAGTATTAACTCACTTTACAATAATTATCAACAGGATAATGTTTATGACAAACATAGATAAATTTCTACCTTCAAAAACATTTTTTCTCAGTGTTTGTTGTTCTTACGAAAACGAAAGCCTGACTGATAATTTTGGGGACAAATCAAGCCCTTTTATATTAAAAAATACAAATGTATGATCCAATTTTCGTAAATACGTATATTTAAAGCAAGTAAACGCTGAACCTGTTTTATGCAACGAAATGATTTTAATTGATAAGTGTAACCTTGAATTCACTTTTTAACGATTGAATGCCTTTTACCAAATTGTACGAAGATATTACTTTTGTAAGAAATGTATCGATGATGTTGATGAATGAGAGCACTTAGGCCATGTATATAAAGGCCTACTACTATACTAGCTTTCCGCCAGCGGCTTCGCACGGCTCGTCTATGTATTTCTTATAAATTATTATTTCCCTATTTCCCTCAAGGAAATCGGTGCAGTAGTTAGGTCTAATCAAACAAACAATCAAATCTTTCCTCTTTATAATATTAGTATAGATATATAAAGGCTATATAATAGCTTTTCGGTAGATTTCTAGATAGATCAAAGAAAAGGAATATATAAAGTACCTGGGTTCCATTCTCAGGTCGAGTAATGTGTTGGGTTTTTAAGTAAAATTCCTAGTAGGAGCTCGGATTCTGGATATGCGTCCGGTTTATGGCAGGCTCGACCCTTTTACATGGGACCTAAACATATTAAACAGTGGATATATAGCCAGTACAAATCTGCCTTACCCTTCGGGGAATACAGGCGTGATGGTATGGCTTTTTAAGTAAGGCGTCCTAATTCAGAAAACTTACTATAAATTTTGATCTGAATTTGAAAATTATTGGACTACACTTACAGTTGTAATGCATGAGGCATGGTTAATGGTTATCATAAATGGCTATGCAGACATCATTATCAAACTAAACTTTTCGTCGTGAGATAGGAACCTAGCTAACTTCCATCCCAAATTTTAAGGAATATCTATTTTAAAAGATTTTAGTACAGACAATTTAATAGGGACAAACAAATTGTATATTCAATACGGAAGAAATAACAATGTTATATATTATGTAACAGTTTATTTATTTCTTATTTATAGTTATTTATTATAACAACAATTTTATTATTAACTCGTTAGAATATATACTTCAGTAATGATGATGATGAGGGACGATATGATGTGTGCTGTGCTTTACATCCGCGTGGAACCTGGAAAAACAAAACATGTCATAGGTTTATATTTAAGCAGATTAGATTATTTCATCCATAATAGCTTGATTTAGGGATATTACCACTGGACTGCCTGGACACTGAAGTGGTAGGTCGAGTTCGAATCCGAGGCAGTCACCTCTGACTTTTCGTAATCATGTGCATTATCATTCGCTTACAACGCTAAAGGAAAACACCGTGAGGTAAGCTGGATGTCTACAGATCTTCTCGACAACATGTGAAGTCTGCCAACCCGCACTAGGCCAGCATGGTGGATTATAGCCTAACCCCTCCCATTCTCAAATGGGTTGATGATGAAAGCTTATTTAATCAGCCACAGAAAATTTTTACTCACCCGCTGTGATGGTCGCCGTGGTAGTGCACGTGTCTGACGGAGCCGTCAGGTTCATGCAGCGAGTAGTGTCCCTTGACGACGTCACCGTCGCGGTGCTCGTGCTGCGACTTGTGATCACCCGTGTGCGAGTCCTCCACCTTGTACTCGAACTCGTACTTAGGGTGCGTCTGCAAATGAAACGTTACTTATTAGATATTTTTACAGTTAGGTACCTAGGCATGATAAATAAATAAGTGTAGACACTAACGTAGTAGTCATGGTGGCCATGTCCGTGGTGCACGGGCTGGTGGTGTCCGTCGTGTCGGTGGATGTACTGCGACGAGTGCCCGTGCGCGGAGACCACGGCGACGACCACAGACAACACGCAAAGCACCTGAAGAGGAAACGCATTTCTAATTAAATATCTGATTTAAGAACGAAGTTTTTTATAGATCCATGTATGAATCCTATACGTGGTATTCATAAACACCTAAACAATGTTAGAAAATATGAAATAATAGTTTCAACAACATTACCAACTTTACATAATATACATATCACACAATTATTAAGTTAGTCTTAATCATACAACCTACCTTGAACAACATGTTTTTTATTTTGTTATAGATGTTTTTGTAACCAAATCAAAAACCAAACTGATACACAATTCCTAAACCTCACGCCTTATATATTATGATTTAAAGAAACGCAGCCAAGGTAGTACTTGATTTCTCCAATGTCTAAATAATATCGTGTTTTTGTTTAATGGGTTTTGCGCATAATTACATATTTCATAAAACGAAAACTATAGTATAATAGGTATCGTTCGTATTGCTCACATAAGAAAACTGTTATTTGATAATAACTTTAACATAAAAAAAATAGTACCTACACACGGCTACATAAAGCTACACTTGTCCGGTAAAATCAGAGCTCTCATTTTACGGAAAGCCTGTACTTGCTAATCCTTTCAGTTAAATAGGCAAGTTGTTTTACAGTTATTCCATTCGTAATTTTACTCTAAGTTAATATCTAAGGCTTTGAGAGTGAACCCTTCCGTCACTTATACGAGACCCATAGTTAACGAAAAGTTCTCTACAACAGACAGTATATACTATCATTGTTTATTTGGTTAAGTAGAAATAATACATGTAACAGACAGAAAGACACATTCAAATTCAAATTCAAATTCAAAAGATTTAATTGATATTTATTTTATATTTATTTATTCATACCTTCATACCTACACCCCTACCTTAATATAATATTTCATCCCCTTGGAAATGGTCAGTTCTAGGATAGGGATTTCAACAATATTGTTTAACTAAGACAATGAGAAGACCAAGAAATTAAAATTGTGTTCATTATACTATAAAACGAGGTTGTAATGTAGGAACGATTTAAAAAAGAAATGTATTCGCTTTTGTTCCTACATAGAACCTCTTCTTAATTTCTGTTGTAGTGTGCAACTTAAAATAGTTCTTTCTATTGTGGTTTTGACTTGAAAATTACAGGGTCTTATAAATTACTTAAATAACATAATTCAAATATTTACATAAAAGAAAAATGATATACACCTACAGAGGAAAAAATAAAATAAACTTACAAGAAAAAAAAAATTCTTCCACAGTGTCGTTATACACTGTTAGATTTGATTGGGAATATGTTTTTGTTCCAATATTTTGCTCAGAAGGTTTCAGTGTAATTTTATCAATTATGTACTGTTTGTACTATACTGGGACTAAAAAGATTAGATTAGACACACTAGGTTGAAGTGTTGCTGGCTGTAACACTTCAACCCAATTGGATCTATTTTGTTGTCCCCATTACCGTATACTCCTCCCTCTTTGAAGACGTTCGTCATGGATATTTTTACTAATAGTAATGATTTGATCTCTAGTTTCTTCATACTGTGAGTACTATCATGTGAGGCGTGAGTGTATGTATGTAACAGTAGTTATTTATTACAGAATACAGCAGGATCAGTAAAGATGTCAAAAATATAACTACGTCTAAAATTATAATGAGGCAACATTGTAACAGTGAGTTGAATTATACAATAAATTTAATTAGATGAAAACAGGTTTTTTAAGTATTGTAATCTTTATTAAATTATTTCTAGTCATAACAAATAAATCAACAATTTAAGCGAGTTCCTATTGCAGTAGATAACAAATGGTATTGTAGCATAAGTGTGGTAGAGATCAATGATGGTGGTGATGTTCAGGAACAATGTGCTTAGCATGACCCTCGTGCTTCACGTTGGCATTAAATCTGTGAAAAAAAGAGTCTGTCAGAAGGTTCAAGGTACACGTGTTAGATTGCATGACTGTGTATAAACAATTACCCGGTCTTCTTGTCAGCGTGGTACTCGACGATCCTGACGGTGCCGTCGGGCTCGTGCAGGCTGTACACGCCCTTCACGACGTCACCGTCGCGCGCCTCGTGCTGGTACTTCTTGTCGCCGGTGTGCGGGTCCTCCACTTTGTACGCGTACTCGTACTTAGGATGAGACTGTGGATGATATACAGCTTAGTTAGCTAAGTAGTTCTTTAAATAAACTAAAAATGATTACAAGATTGTAACGTTATCATACATAGTATTCGACGTGTTTCTCGGTGGCGTGTCCGTGGTGCTGCTTGATGCTCTGTGATGAGGACGCGTGGCCGTGGTGATGGTGGTAGTCATCTTGTGCTCTTGCGGCAATCGCGCAGAGCACGGTCATCAGGAAGATCTGTGTCATAAAATATTTTTTAATCCTTACTTAGATATCGTTTTTTTTTTTCAGAAAATGCTATTGTCAGAATAAAAACCTACTTTGAAGAACATTTTATTTAATTATTTCGTTGTCAACGGTTAAAAGATTAAAGAGAAACTGATAATCTGAAATCGTAAGTCTTGTGCTTTTATACAATTTACTAAGAGTACTCAAAGGTATATTTTTGCAATATTATAAACCAGTTTACAATGCCGATTTATTGGTGGTATATAATCTTTAACTACATATTGACCTTGTTTAATTAAGGCAGGTCCTTTTACGTCTACATTTCTTTATGTTTTTAAATTCTTACGTTATCAGCTGTCATTACCGTCAATCCATTCAAAGTGACGCTGAATTTATGTATAAGCGCTGCTGATTATTCTCAAGTCGATCATAGTGTGTATTTATGAAATTTTCAGCGGCAGCCCATAGATTAGATGTTCGTGATAATAGAAATAGGTAAGCCCCTAAAACCTACCAGGGAACTTGTACCTAGGTGTTCATAAGTTCACATTTGCTTAACCCTCTGGAGTTGCAGGCGTGATGGCTATACCTACAGTGAATAATTGTGGTGTAGTGATGGGGACTGGCTAAACTGAATTTAAAATGCCCATTTAAATACCAATGATATTGTTTTCTGTAAAAGCCAGTGATTGTCTATGGAATGGCCAAAAACGCAAACAAAGGCGCGCTAGGATTATCTTTGGTATGTCTTCAAGTTGATTAGAGGTTGCCCGTCATTTCTATTTCTTATGTTACTTTGTTTTGGAGAAATAGGGCAGAACATGGTCTGCCGGGACAGCTAGTTAGGTACAGTCAGCAACGAAAGTAGCTGAACACTATAAAATCTTCAAAACGCTTTAACATCTTTAATATTCAGAATTCACTGACCCTTGAAGGCAGTACAAATTCTCATAATGGAGGACAATTATATGTTTTACCTAAGTCAAAATCGAATGAATAGTTTTGGTACTGTGATGTTTTTAAACTTTCGCTGTGTTCAACGACTTTCGTTGCTGACTGTACTTATACTTATGTACTATTTTTGCATCTTGTTTTTTTGGAGATATTTCAAAAGCAAAGGTAAAATAAACTTTATAAACATTTATTAAACAATAATGACTTGACAAACACAATAAAAACAGTATAACAACATCAGATTCACTATTGACTCAATGGTGATGATGATGTAGGTGGTGGGTGCTGTGCTTCACGTCTGCGTGGAATCTGCGGAGAGAGAAGTCAAGAAGTCAGTGAATAGATTTTTATAGTGAGAGAGTCAGCTAAGGAAATACTTGCTAAAGTATAAAACGCCAGTGCCAAAGTTTTTTTTTTTACTGTGATTAGTAGTGAAGGAGTAAAGCCAAGCTACATTAAAACTACAATGTCTTATTGTAAAATTGCGCCACTTTACTGTAACTTTCGGCCTGGTAATATCTGCTGGTCGTCGAATTCTGTTGGAAGATTATTCCAATGCAATAAGTGACAAATCACACCCTGACCCTGTGTATGAGAGACGGACAGACAAACACAAACACTCAAGTTCATCACACAAATATTTGTGTCCTGTGGGGATCGAACCCACGACCTCGTAGTCAGTAGTCCGGTACTCGAACCATTAGACCACAGAAGTCGTTATAGATAAACATAGGAACGCTGCGTGGTATTTCTCTTTCTAATTACCGCGTGGGCTGGTACGGTCGAGTACGAAAAAAATAAGATTGTGTTTATGATTTCGTGAACTCTTCGTATTTCAACTATATTATGTCTCACAGTAAACTTACCCAGTGTGTTTATCGGCGTGATAGTGAACATGTCTAATAGAACCGTCAGGCTCGTGGAGTGTGTAGTATCCCTTAACGCTGTCACCATCTCGCTCTTCGTGGTGAGATTTGTGGTCACCAGTGTGGGCGTCCTTCACCTCGTATTTGAAGTCGTACTTGGGGTGGGTCTGGAATAACACGCCAAGTTATCGATAAATTAAGCTGTGTCTTCTATTCAATAAGCATCACGCGACGAATCGAAAACATTGAAGAGGTATTGTAACTTTGGTTGGTCTATAGGGACAAACCAAATTTTAGTATGTAGATGTTGGTCCATTTAGAATACATTAAACCTCCTTAAATGTCGGTTTGTTTTTCGAAACAGTTTCACTATCAACCTGGACTGGCTATATTTTTACATCGGCATGAACTGAGCAGTTCAAATCAGTCTTCGTCAACGAAGACTTAAATTTGACCACACCAACTCTACGACAAGTTGCAAATTATTTACAAAACATTGTTCAGCCAAGTCATGCGACATTTATGACAACGAAAATTGTGGGATAAGACTGGTGAGTGGTGATCTACTGAATCCAAGCTTCAAACATCTGCAATTGAGTACGCAAGTGTAACTAACATAGTAGTCCATGTGGTGATGTTCATGGTGTCCTTGGTGGTGGTCCCCATGTATGTGCACGGGGTGATGGTGCCCGTCGTACTTATGAATGTGCTGCGACGAATGCGCGTGTCCCGCCGACGCCATTGCTGCGATGGCTAATACGCACAACACCTGCCACAGAAATATAAATAAATATACTAACATACCATCACGCCTACATTCTCCGAAGGGGTAGGCAGAGGCGTACTTATGTACACCCACATTTCGCGCGTATGTTTAGGTCCCATGTAGTAGGGGGCGAGCCTATTGCCATCAACCGGGCACAAATCCAGACTCCGAGCTGCTACTAAAATAATATAATATAGAAATAAATAAAATAATATAAAACCCTTTTTCCCGTTGGTTACGGGACGGAGTATTTATTAAGACCGACGTAAGTCGAGAAGGTGTAACCAACCTAACACAATAATAAATAAATATCTTTATACATTTTACACAGCACTATTTAGTCCCAAACTAAGCAGAGCTTGTACTATGCGTACTAGATAATGGATATAATACTCATATACCTTTTTTTGTAAATACATACTTATTATATATAAACACTCAGAAAAACACAAACACTTATATTCATCACTTAAATATTGGTGTCCTGTGGAATCGAACCCACGTCATATGATTAAAATATTCATACATAACAAAGTTAAATATTAAAAAAATTGTTTTTTAATGCATTGATAGGATTCGGGCTGCCCGTGATGCTAAATGGTTTAAATTGTATAATTATTAAACTATAGAATATTGTAATTACTCTGAATTAACTGTCACAAAAATACTATTTTAAATGATTCTTTTTATATAAATGTACCTTAAAGAACATTTTCTTATAATTGTACTAATCTCAGTAGTAGACTGATACATGTCTATAAAACTCATGTCTTTATATATTCAAAACAAAAGCTATCAAGGTAATATTGATTTCACTCATGATCGTTGGGTGGCCATTAAAATTATTTACGTCAATTTGATACGCAACAGTTACTCGTATTTGTAACAGATTTGTTAGTAAAAATATGCCTACTGGGCTTCAAGCCTGCTATTTTTTGTGTCATTCAATGACTTCTAGTTAATATAGTATTCTCTACCAATCCGTGAGTCCATGCGTTACCTCAACTCAATTTTGTTTTTCTACACTGTTAATGATGTCACTCATTAACAGTGAAGAAAAAAATACAAATAAAAGGGTTGTCTTTGTTCTCGTGTCTGGATGTCATACTAATCTTTTCTTGGCCAATTTCCACATAATATATAGTTTCTTTGATTTCGTGTTTAGTCAGTGAATCGTATTACACTTTTAATGCAGATAGGTGCTAAATCGACTATTAACTGTGAATAATAATTAAAATGTATTTGTAAAAGAGCTACTACAAAAGTAATAGGAAACGATATTCTATTTAGTAGTTATATTGATGAGATGAAAGAGAAAAATAAAATACAACGATCTTCAATTATTAAAACTGCATAGTTACTTTAACAATATTTATTATTTACATGACTATTCAACACATAACGAAATCAACAATATGGGTAGTAGATCAGTTGAACAGGATCAGTGGTGATGATGATGTTCAGGAACAATGTGTTTGGCGTGACCCTCATGCCTCACATTGGCGTTGAATCTGTAAAAATAATACAGCATTATTATACAATGACTAATTTGGATGGGGCAGAGCAGAGAAATGGTTAGGAAGTACCTAATAGATTAGATGAAGGCTAATAGAGACAATATATGAAATGAAAAACATACTGTACCTACCTGTACTGTACAAAAAATAAATGACATGGCTAAATTGAGTTTGGGCGACTGCCTAAGCAATGTATAAACATTGAACCTAGTAATAAAATAATCCTGCATAGCTGAATATTCGTATTTAGCATGAAAAATTTTTTTCTTACCCGGACTTCTTGTCAGCGTGGTACTCGACGATCCTGACGGTGCCGTCGGGCTCGTGCAGGCTGTACACGCCCTTCACGACGTCACCGTCGCGCGCCTCGTGCTGGTACTTCTTGTCACCGGTGTGCGGGTCCTCCACTTTGTACGCGAACTCGTACTTAGGATGAGACTGCAAAACACAACTTAATTAGATACGTTGCTTTAGAAAAAGTAAAAATAATGGTTGAGAGGTTATCATACATAGTACTCGACGTGTTTCTCGGTGGCGTGTCCGTGGTGCTGCTTGATGCTCTGTGATGAGGACGCGTGGCCGTGGTGTTCCTCGTGGTGTCCCGCGTCGTGATGCTGCTCGTGTGTCTCGTGATGCTCCTCGTGGTGTATAGGCTCGTGTTTGGTCTCGTGACCTTGGTGCAGTACGATGCTTTGTGAGGAAAATGCATGACCATGGCCGTGACCGTGATCTTGTGGACGGGCAGCGGCTGCTGCGAGAATGGTCAGGAACAAAATGATCTATAAAAAATAAATTATGTAATTAATTTTAACTCGTGGGAGGGACTCGGGGATGAATTCTAAGCTTGCCGCAGTCAGCCTGGGTCACCATTCTTAACACATCGAGACCCCTCCGTGCCTCGGAGAGCATGTAAAGCCGTCGGTTCCGGTCCGGTATGACAACTGTTAGTGGTAGCCAGAAGCCTAAAAAGTCTGACAACCAGTCTATCCCTTGAATATGGGTATTGCCCAGAAATTGGGTTGCGGAGGTTTGATGGCAGTCACTTCGTGTAATATACTGATATTCTGCCGCATCTGCCGGGTCGGCTTCAGGTCTAACACCTGAAGCCGACCCCAACATGGTTGGGAAAAGGCTAGTAAGAAGATGTAATTAATTTCAACATTGTTGTTTAGAAAAAGAATGTCTTAAAAATTAATTTTATTATCAGAATATTATGGATTTCTTATTAGTAGTATCTAGTAGTAGGTGATTTAATTCTCAGTTATATAACATTATTTCAATGTATTGCACTTACTTTGCCGTACATTTTGTTGTCTTAGTAACACTGTTGATTTCTTGATAATTAAACAGAAACTGATAATGTGAGACAATAATTGTGTCCTTTTATATAATGACATATGGCAGTGTGCTCTGATTTTACGCAATATTTTTATGTCCGAAGTTTAACCACTTTTTACCTGTTTTAGCTTCATGAGATACGAAGAAAGTAACCCTTTCAAGGATTGCATTACATATGTTTTATTTTATTATTATTTATTCAATTCAGATAACATGATCCATTTTGTTAGTAACGTCTTATACTATGTTTGTAAGGATATATTGAAATATTAATTTAAATTATATTAAGTTTTTTAGTCAATTGCCGCTGTATACAGTATTAAAAGACTGAAAAAAGAATAATGATGCTCAAGCTATTGACTTACTTTGGCAATTATTCTAAATTGCGAACCTTGGTTTGATTTGATTTTCGTACTCACCTATTTTAGTTTTTTTAGTTCATAATTTAATGATACTCTGAATTTATGAGGTATAGGTTCTTGTAGTTTATTATTATTTCAATCGTTATAACTTGACATAATTTAATGTCTGTAAATTCAAACTAGGCTAAAATTATAAACTGTGACATGAACTTGATTCTGAGACCGTCTGTGACACTAGAGAACGGAATGAGGGCGATTCTTTGTTTTTAATTCAGTTATATTACTAGTTCTATGTTATTAAAAAATGGTACAAAGTTTTTTTAGCAAAATATAAAATATGTTTATGCTTCTGCTTAGAAAGAGGGAACCTTTCCACAGCAGTATGGCAAACCAAGTTAGGTTGAGAACAATACGTCATGTCTTCTTTAATTTCAGTGCATACCTTCGAGGACCAAAAATATACTGTATTTTAAATAATTTGTAAATAACTGTAGTAATCATTTGTAAAAGAAATAATTAATAAATAATTAACTCATTTTATGTACGTTTTTATTTTAATTCATTGTTTATGAAGCAATGAATATACAAGTATTTGTACATGTTTTATTTAACAGCTAATATAAATAAAATTAAAAGCATTATTTAATGACTGAGTTTTATTAGGATAACTGTAATATCTAAAGTTTATAATAGACAGATAGTTAAAATAGTCTAATTTATAGTAAAAACATACTGAAACGACAATATTAACAACAGAAGAATTAAAAATACAATCACTAATGATGATGATGTTTTTCAGGAACGATGTGGTGAGTACTGTGCTTGACGTCTGCGTGGAAACTGAAAAATAAATAAATCTTGTTATTTTGGACAGCTAAAAGATCCATACTTTGTTAGTAAAAATAGAAAACCAAAAAATATATTATAAGGATCAATGAGTTGTGCACAGGACAATAAAAAACAGTTTGAATTAACTACCTAGTAAATAAGTACTAGTAGTTTTGAATAACATACCGATGGTATTTAAAAAAAATAAGCATATACAACTTTTAGGAGCCTCTATCGATATGCTGGTTTCATCACGAATTAAAATACTTAAACTCTCATCATCCGTTATAAAATTCAATAATCAAATTCGGAATTTGAATAAGAGATTCCTGTTCTGTATTCAGGATTAGGCTTACGGACCAGCGCTCTGCCTGCGGTTCTATCACTATTGTTTTCTCACCCAGAATGATGATCGCTATGGTAGTGAACGTGTCTAAGGGAACCATCAGGTTGATGCAGGGAAAATTCGCCCTTCACGACGTCACCGTCGCGATGCTCGTGTTGTTCCTTGTGGTCTCCAGTGTGGGGACTCTTAACCTCGTACTTAAACTCATATTTGGGATGCGTCTGGAATTCAATATCACGAGTTATGTAGTTTCTGTTTTGTGAGACACTTACTTACGTCATTATCACCCTTAGCGTCATTGATTGATTGGTTGTATTCGAAGCTATCAATATGGGAATTTAGATCTAATCGGATAATTCAAGAGTGAGCCTACTGTTAATTCCATACTGCTTGCCGGCCGATGCTAAGCGCAGCTTAGTCGTTAATCAGCGCTTAAATGGTCCAGCGCCGGAGTCCAGTGATGCTGGTGCCACTATTATATCAATGTAAATCAGCTTTAACTAAACCAACAAAGTATAATAAAATGGTACTAACATAATAGTCAACGTGGTGATGTCCATGTTCTCCGTGAATAGTCACAGCCTCGTGGTGTCCATCGTGTTTGTGGATGTACTGCGACGAGTGACCGTCATGGGCTAATACAGCCACCAGCGCAGACACAGCAAACATACATAGTACCTGTACCAATGAGGTTCTTGTAAATTAGATTTTAGTAGAATATAAAGATTTGAATTTGAAAAAGTGGTGAAGGGAAAATGTTGATATAAGAGAAGCCGGAGTAAAAAGGATGCACCAAATAGTGACTGTTCAAAAGCAAAGCCCGAAAAAAGCCAGTTGTATGGAGTCTTCGTCAATGCTAGATGATGAGTATATAGTAGAACTAATAGCAGCAGGGGCAGAAAGGTCCTTGAGTGGAGACCACGAACAAGAAGAGCAGTTTAGGATGGCCAATCAAAGGGAATACCAGAAGATCTGATAAAACTTTTTGAATTCGTTGATACAAATATCATAACCGACACTTAGCTGTCCTTGCTAAAAAATTATGGTTGATGCCTTTCTCCAGCAGTAGATGTCCTTTATCTGATATCATGATGATGATGAGAATTGTATTATTTATGACCGTATTACGTCGTGTTATCTGCGTCGATCTCGTTGAATTTTTCAATGTCGATTCGGTTCAAGTGGATTTCTTGCTTAGATTCATAAAAACTAAAATTTAAAATCTTACCTTGCTGATCATTTTGACTCGTTTTAATGAACAGATGTCTTAGACTGTAAGATACAATATACTGATACTTTTCTAGAAAAAACATGGCTTATAAATAAAAGCCTAAAAGCGTAACCTTGAATAGATTTCATTCTAAACATGTATGTATATCAATTTATTTTACGTTTACGAGACATTCGGTAGAGAAACCGTAAAGATTTCACAACAAATTTGTAATGAATAGTTAAATTTTCATAAATGGAGAAAATATTTATATATGAATGCACCATTTATCTTGCGCACTATAGAGGTATCTATTACATTTTGAGTGTGTATTTAGTGTAGCCGTTAAGGGTCATATTACTCATATTGCCAATACCGATGCACCAAGGATTACTCACTAACTCTTGTATTTTTACGCACAATCGTACTTAAGCTATTTTTACTTGATGACAAAATTTTGACTTTACATGGGGACACTATCAGATTGAGAAGGATAAGGCAAATCTGAGTCAACCACACTGGCATGCAACCATGGATTTCTATCAGATGTGCAGTTTTCAGACGTGCTCTCACTGTATTATAGCAAATGATAATCACATACTGCACGATTCTATTGGATTTAAACAAGTACAAATACAGTTAAATTTTTATTTATTTATTATTAACAACAACAGGCATTCAACAATCTTAACATAATAGTATAATTAAAAATAGATTAAAGAATTAGTGGTGGTGATGATATTCAGGAACAATGTGTTTGGCATGACCTTCCCTCTTGACGTCGGCGTTGAATCTGAAAAAATAGATACCATAATGTAAGTGAGTTTGAGATCGACGATATCATAATTAAGGAATATATGAAAAATCATCAGAATGGTTCAACTATAGCCAGCTTTCTGATAATATCGAAGTGGTGGCTTGTATGAGCTTCTGTTAACATTAGCCATGAAAACAAATATTGAGTGAAGATTACTGAAGTACTATGCAAGAATAGTAGCAAGTTTAAGTACCTAATTACTACAATAATGGCTGACAATAAACAATAAACTACTATTCTATTCTATTCAAGTGACGATTCTGTCGACCTCTGTGGGAAAAAGGTATGACAGTATGCGTGTATTAGGGTGTGAAGGAAAACTGTGCAACTTACCCGGTCTTTTTGTCAGAATGGTACTCAACGACCCTGACGGTACCATCAGCATCGTGCAGGCTGTACACGCCCTTCACGACGTCACCGTCGCGCGACTCGTGCTGCGATTTCTTGTCTCCCGTGTGTGGGTCCACTACTTTGTAAGAGAACTCATATTTGGGATGCGACTGTAAATATTTACGTACCAATTAGAAAAGTATTAGTTAACATGATGTTGGATATAAGGGAAGAGGAAAACCAAAGAAAATATGGATGGACTGTGTGAGAAAGGATATGACCATAAAGGAATTTAATGATGAGATGACGGCTAATAGAAATGTATGGAAGAAAAAGACATACTGCGCCGACCCAAAGTGAATAGGGATAAGGGACAAGGGACGATGATGATGATGTAATGCAGTATTAAATAATTGTATTGTGATATATAAAAGGAAACGTGACTGATGACTTGGTCTATCACCGCATCCAAAACTACTAAATTCAGAAAGCTGAAATAGCGCATGCATTTATAACGTAAGCATCCAATGCCTTGAGAATTTCCAAAAATATTTTCTTTAATATTTTTGGAAATTCTCAAGGCATTGAGAATAACTAGATCGACACTAGTAACACTGCTAGGCACAACTAGTTTTGTTTTGTAACAACAAAATAAATCTTACGTTTTCGACGATTTTTTTGATTGCGTGACCATGGTGCTGCTTGATGCTTTGTGATGAAATGGCGTGTCCGTGGCCATGACCTTGCTCATGTCCTTGTGGTTCAGCAATCACCATCGCAATAGCAGCAGCAACAAAGAAGATCTAAGAAATAATCAACAATTTATTATGTTGCAGAATTAGTGAAGCTTGGCACCAAATGTGACCCACTACATTCTTGGAGCCAGGGTCTATTTACTGGAGCCTGCCATCGTGTATTGTTACATATTGAGAGTAGATGATTTAATAGAAAAAACCTCCACTATTTATAACTATCCGCAAAATTTATAGGTATTTGGACGTTAATATGGGACCAGGTCAGATAATTATGTACTTTTTAAACTGCAAAGAGCAGGGTAACCGTAGAACCAAAGCATAGGAATAGGAGTATTTTATTGGTTTTAGTTATGGTACACCCCAACTATCGTGTCTTAAATGTGTGAATCAGGTTTATTACTCGAACAAGAGGACAAGCCACTAAATGCTTGTGTTTTCATATCAAAGAATAGTAGTTTCTACCGAGATGCTTGACCTCTATAAGCGGTTAGCGGAAAGTTATAAATGAGTATAACCATACTTCTAATATCGATACTAACAGTTGACTAAATATAACTAAAATTATTATCTTTATACTTATATGAACTTATATAAGTAGGTAGATATATCACCGTACCTTTGTGTACATGATTAATGTTGTCTCGATTATTTCTTTCTTCTTGGAGTACCAAAAGTGAACTGATAATCTTTAAGAACAAAATGTGTCTTTTTATACAAACAGTGGCTAAAAGATTGAATGAATTTTTCGTAATTGTAATTTTAACCAGTTTTACTTGTAAGCTCAAAGTATGTGACATACTTAATTATTGATACCTTTGTGCATTAACTTACTAACACAAATGAAAAAAAAAGTGAAAGAATGTATTGATTGTTTTGTAAGTGGTTAGCACATCATTTAGTAGAATCTATTACGTCAAATTAATTATTGAACTCTTGCATATAACTACTGACGTTGTTGAAGAGTAGTTCATTTCCCTTCTTCTTTGAAAGCTACAATGAGGTCCTATGTCGGTATTTTCAACCGACTTTAAAAAAAGGAGGAGGTTCTCAATTCGACTGTTTTTTATTTTGTTTGTTACCTCAGAACTTTCAACTGGGTGAACCGATTTTGATGATTCTTTTTTTATTCGAAAGCTGCTTGCTGCAGCTGCTTACAGATTGGTCCCATAAAATTTGGAGGCGGTGCCAAACTACTAATTTAATTCAAATATAATTTTCGTCGATTGTCTGTTTGGCACCGACTCAAAATTAGTTAGAAATCATAATGTAAATATGTTATTTTTTGCTTTTTAGTTTCTATGTGTTTTTTGGAGGCGGTTTGTTTTTTGTTTAAAAATATTTTTTGTAATCAACTTATTAATAATTGTTTTCCTTAGTTTCGATTAGAAGTACTTATATGCACAACTAATCCAGAGATTCTGAACTCAGAACACTGATTTAATTTCCTGTATTTAATAATATCGGTATAAGAATTATATTTGGTAATATCAATAAAATTACGTCAAACATTATTTTAACATTTTATTTAAAAATACAATGTAACACTTATATTATAAAACAACGAAGATTCCTTAGATACAGAAATTATAGCAGTTAATGATGATGATGATCAGGTACTAAGTGATGGACACTGTGCTTCAATTCTGAGTGGAAACTGAAACGAAACATACACAACATTAATTAATTAATTATAGTACTAGAACAGTAGAAAATAAAATAATAAATAAATAAGTTTAGTTTAACTATTTCGTTGTGTTATAAACGAGCCACCCATGCTGTCCCATACGGGCTTCGCAGGGGTCATAAATTATAAGATCACAAATGTATCAAAAATCCGTACAGTACCTATTAGTCGTATCGTATGTAAATATGTAGGTACTGAGATTCAGACTTATCTAGTAAGACTGGAATCCGATCATAACATGGATTGGATGCCTACGAGTATGATGAAGCAGTCTGTATACTCACCCGGAGTGCTTGTCAGCGTGGTAGTGAATATGTCTGGTGGAGCCGTCAGGTTCGTGCAAGGAGTATTCACCCTTGACGCTGTCACCATCACGGTGCTCATGCTGCTGCTTGTGGTCACCAGTGTGAGGATTCTTTACCTTGTACTCGAACTCGTACTTGGGGTGGGTCTGAAAGTTTCATCATCTAAATAAATATTTTGACTTTCAAATCGCTGAATCGTTCGGCATTTCGACGTCCCTATAATTGATACCTCACTGACCCTGCATTTCGTTGTAGCATATGCTGTCTGCTAAATAAGCTTAGCGCACATTACTCACACATTTGTGTGTCTATATATGTATATACGAACAACATCTCGCTTATGTAGTTGTATAGGCATTAGAATCAGAGAGTTCCTATGAAATGTCTGTGGTGTGATTCAAATAAAGGCCAACACTGTAAAGCATAGTTACTAACATAGTAGTCGACGTGATGATGTCCATGTTCTCCATGTATTGTCACGGGCTGATGGTGACCATCGTGTTTGTGGATGTACTGTGACGAGTACCCGTGCTCCGCTGACACCACGGCGATAATAGCTAAAACACTCAATACCTGAAATTGGTAATAGAAACATTTAAATTAATAATCTGGGACATTTTTCTGGGGCACCGTCCTCTGCCAACACCGACACAACCACCATAAACGCTGACACGCACAATACCTGCAGCAAGAGCAATGATTATACTGATTTCGTTTTAATCACAACAAAGATTATCCATCCTTATCAATTTGTAAAAATATAATATATAAATCACCTTAAAAAACATTTTTCTTTGATATTAATTGGTATTGATTTGATCAAACACGGTAGTGTACTGATACTAACTCACAATATCTCAACTTTTATATTCAAAACAAAAGCAATTAAGGTAACAATAATTTCACTCTAATTTTTAAATGGCGACATTATTTGCAACATTTGAATGCACGGATTTTTAAACATTTCGTAAAAGTATTAATTAACACGCATGGAAACGGTTTGAATAAGTTCTATGTTTGATGCAAATGTATATTATTACTAGCTTTTGCACGCGGCTTTGCCTGCGCGAAGAGGAACTTTGAACCCGTTTCCCATTGAAACTTTTTTGGGATTAAAATATAGCCTATGTCCTAATCCAAGGTATAAGCCATCACCATTTCAACTTCCAGCCATATCGGTTTAACCTTTTTGCCGTGAAACTTTCGGCTTTACAATATTAGGAAGATTCAATTAATTTAAAAGTAATGGAGAACTGGAATGATCCGATGGTCTCCTTTCCAGCCGGGCCAACATGCACGCCGCGAGAAGATTTTGTCGACGCCTATGTCGTGCTTTTGTCTCGTTTTCGCACAAGAAAGAGCGAGACAGACTAGACAAAATTTTGTCGTGGCGCGCATGTTAGCCTGGCTGGTTGGACAGGTGTTAAAATCTGTCTTCTATCAGATAAAAAAGATAGAAATCGGTGTAAGATTGGCTAGGGCTAAAATAATATCTTTGACATACAAAATTATTATGACAGTCGAAACTCGGTTAAAAACCATTGCTTTCATAAGTAATAGATTGTATACTTTATCATATTTTTTTATTAAGAACACTATTTCACAAAATCTCCTTAAGTACTAATAAGTTAACGCTGGTCAAATTCAATGATGGTGATGTTTAGGCACGATGTGGTCTACGTGCAGCGAGTAGTCGGTCTTGGTGACGTCACCGTCGCGGTGCTCGTAGTGCTGCTTGTGGTCGCCGGTGTGCTTGTCGTCCACCTTGTACTCGAACTCGTACTTGGGATTTGTCTGCAAGAGAACAATTGTTTTCAGTTATCATAGTAGATGCTGAAATAAAACTACTTTTTACGGATTTTATCGCGTTATATTGATATTATTTTAATCCCGACATTTCGCGATAAAATCCGTAAAAAGTAGTTTTATTTCAATGTCTAGTATTCACGTAAGTGTCAGAAATCAGTATAGTAGATGCTTCCCGTATTCGACCGTAAAACTTGGGCCAGACTGAGCCGATTCCGTTCCAACCACGGAAAACTAATCACCACCACCATCAATGGGGATTAAGGAAGTCACTACAGTGCGACTGCGGAGCGCCTGATCAGATTCTACCCAGTGCCTACTTCGCTGTTTCTTCGGCGGAATATAAGAAGTCCAGAAATACACACCCGCCGCCGCAAAAGACATAGAGGTTTGATCCATGCAGGATGAATGCCATACGCAATGATGATGATTGTAGATGTCATACATCCTACTAGATAGTTTGGATTGATGGATGGATGGATGTTACTCTTTCACGCAAAAACTACTGAACGGATCTGGATGAAATTTGGCACAGATATAGATTATAGTCTGGAATAGCAAAATGTATGGTTCCCGTGGGATAGATTTGTTTTAAGAAGATACGACAATTACGTTACGTTGTCATAATAGAATAATTCATAAGAAAAGCTAGTATACAAATATGTAGATCAACTGTTATTTACATAGTAATCGACGTGATGATGTCCATGGTGGTCATGGCCATGCTTGTGTATGGTCACGAGCTTGTGGTGACCGTCGTGTTTGTGGATGTACTGTGACGAGTGACCGTACTCCGCTGATATTGCTGCTACTGCTATTAAGGCTAAGATGCACACCGTCTGTAATTTTCAAATTATTTCAGTCCTTATGAAGTATTTGTTGATTTACCTGAGCGTCTAAGTGTTACTGTCTATGAATGAATGACAAATAAAGATAAAATCCTTCCAAGGGAACTAAAGAACCTTAGCATCTGCTGAAGCGCGCAGTTAAGGTGATAGGGATGTACAACATAACAAATAAGTATTGATATGAATATCACGGTTGAAAACAATAGTATATTAATCGTAGTAAGTAAATAGTATATACAAATCCAAATTGTTTACTTGCATAACATGGACGTTTTTGAAAAGATGGTGCATAATAAAAAGTAGTTTCATTACATTCAGCCACAAAAGCATCTAAAAATGTTGTCCATATTATTATTATCACTACAAAATTATTAAAATTAATGGGGTAAATCATTTATCTTTCAAGCAAAATAATACTGACACATTAGAATATTATGCGTTGTTGTACGATTGCTAGAGAAATTAAATCAAAAAGTTATTAGAGGTAGATTTCTTTACCTTAAAAATCATTTTTGATTTTGTATTCTCGATGAAGCTGTTGCACTAATGACAATAAGTCTACTAATGAACTGAGACATTGCCAAAAAAAACGTTGCTTTTATATTGAAATCAAAACAATAAAGGTAAGATTTCACTTTAAATGGTTGACAGTCAAACTTATTTACGATTTTAAATTATTATGAATTATTTCGAAAAAGTACATTTTAATGTATACACCTACACTAATTGCTCAATTGACAACGGATATGTGTTTAATGTGTAACGATAAATAAAACTCATTATGTCAGTTGGTTTATTATTCTTAAAAAGTATGATTTTGTTACAATGAAGGAAATACTTATAATTAATGCTAAAAGTCTCTGGCGAAAAATAAATTTGGATTTTTTCAATCAGGTAGGTACTTAATTTTTTTCATCATCATCATCATCATGTCAGCCAAAAGAGGTCCACTGCTTTCACATATAACACTCCTTCGGCAGTCGGGTAAAAAGAGTCCGCTCAGTTTTCAATGTGCCATCGTATCCATTTTACGATTATCATTCAAAAGTGTTTGTAGGTCACACACAATAATACTGCTTACGATAGATTATATTATGCCAATCGTTACTGGTAACTCTGAAAGCCTGGCAAGTTTTAATACAGAATATTATTGATATAGCCCAAATAATGGGTTGCGGTGATCTGCAATCGCTTCGTGTAAGACTAGAATCTGACCTAAAATAATAATATAATAATCAATCCATATACTGTCCCACTGCTGGGCACGGGTCTCCTCTCAGGATGAGAGGGATTAGGCTATAGTCCACCACGCTGGCCTAATGCGGGTTGGTAGACTTCACATGCCGTCGAGAAAATCTCTCAGGCATGCAGGTTTCCTCACGATGTTTTCCTTCACCGTTAAAGCGAGTGATAATTACGCACATGATTTCAAAAAGTCAGAGGTGCGTGCCCTGGATTCGAACTCGAGACCTTTGACTTGGCAGTCCAGTGGTCACACCCCTAGGCTATCACTGCTTTTTGAATCTGACCTATTTCTGGGAAAAAGCTGTAGGATAAAGATAATGATGATGAAGATGATTTTATTAAAATCTAGCTTTCCGCCAGCGGCTTCGCCCGCTTGGGTGTTTCATATAAATTATAGCTTATGTCACCCGGGGATAGAGTAGCTTTCCAACGGTGAAATAATTTTTCAAATCGGTCCAGTAATTCGGGAACCTATTTAATTCAAACAAACAATCATAGCTTTCCTCTTTATAATAAGTATTAGTATAGAATACGGTTAACACTGCAAAATTTAGCTGACGTAGTTATATCGTACAGTAGATATCGTACTTCACGAGTAAGCCAGAACTTTGATGAATGTGCGTGACCGTGAACGTGACCGACTTCGGTGCGACCGCGCTATAACCGCAGAAGAAAACCAAAATGCACACTCTAGATCTTTTATGTTTTAGCTGAATTAGATAAAAAAAATATTTGATTGATTAATTAGAAAATAAAACTTGCCGAATATGATGTATCTACTTCATAATATTATATTTAATCTTTTGTGATTGGTAAAAGAATAAGGGCCTATTTCATCATGTCTGGATGACCGCTACTCAGGAACGAAACATTTTTTATTTAACATCTGAATCACGCCCCAAAAATAATCTATTAAAATTGTTGATTAAAAAAATTGTTAATTACTTATCTTTTAAGAGGTCTAGGTAAATATGAAAATTCTTAATTTGGCTTTATAGGAAAAAATAAATAAGAAACTGATAAAGGTAATTTTAAACAATAACATTTATTTTTTAGAGTATTTACATAATGGATGGGTATCTCTTAACATATTAGGTGATGCATGCAGTCCATTAATTTAATGATGGTGATGTTTAGGCACGATGTGGTCTACGTGCAGCGAGTAGTCGGTCTTGGTGACGTCACCGTCGCGGTGCTCGTGGTGCTGCTTGTGGTCGCCGGTGTGCTTGTCGTCCACCTTGTACTCGAACTCGTACTTGGGATGCGTCTGGAAGAGAATATGTTTATAGTAATTCCTGTATCGCAGATGTCACACCTACGTATATGTCGCGCATGTTGCTAATGGGCTGAAACCTTGTCTAATTAACTATATGACGTCATCCGCCGTCTTGCCAGCTAGTGGTGTTAACGCGTACTAAGAGCGGTTACGTCATTTTTACGTCACTAAGATGGCCGCCAGGCGCATTATCAATTCTAATAAATAATTGATATTTTAGTTACATAGTAGTCGACGTGATGATGTCCATGTTCTCCGTGTACGGTCACGGGCTGGTGGTGACCGTCGTGTTTGTGGATGTACTGTGACGAGTACCCGTGCTCCGCTGACACCACGGCGATAATAGCTAAAACACTCAATACCTGAAATTGGTAATAGAAACATTTAAATTAATAATCTGGGACATTTTTACACAGCACCATCTAGTCTTAGACATTGGATGGTACTTGACAATTTTGTAAATACACACTTATAATACGACAAAGAAACACCCTGATGAACACAGACAGTTATGTTCATCACAAAATATGTTTTGTGTCCTGTCGGAATCGAACCCATCTCAGTTTGACACTCGAACCTCAGACCACATACATCGTTAAAAATTAAACTATAGACAAATGGTCTCTCTGGTGTACCGAACCAGAAGACGCAGGTTCGAATCCTGCCCGCCAGCCGATAGTTTCCTTCATTAAAAATAACTTGTAATCTTAGCATGGAAAATGCTTAAAAATACAAAAGATATAGATAAATGGTTAGATGCGATTTTTATTTTAATATTTAATCAATTAACCTTAAAAGTCATTTTGGGTTGTTGTAGATACGTCTGGTACTAAATTTATTAGTCGACTGATATATAGACAGAACCAAACGCGGCTTTTATATTTAAAACTAAAGCAATCAAGGTAATAGTGATTTCACTTTGAACATTTGTCAGTTAATATTGTTTACGATAATTTGATTGTTTGTGTTGGTTTCGTAAAAACATACTGTTACATGGATACTGGTAAACCTACACAACATTATTGCTTAAGAGACGACGGAAATGCACAATACACGCATTTATAAACACAATTAAGTTTAAATTATCACTTAGTTATAATACATATTTGGGACATATTACAACACCATCTAGTCCCAAACTTATCAGTTTGTATTACGGGTACTAGAATTTTCTAGTACAAACCCGTAATACAAACTCTGATAAGTTAAGTTAATTACATAACTAGTAAGTGAATTTATTGGCATATACTTAATACTTATGTAAATTGTAAATACATGCTTATATTACACTAGCAGTTCTCCGCGTTACTCAAGTTTATCCAATTTTTCCCAATCTCGTGGGAATTTCCCGAAATATCGTTATAAATATTATATGCCTATATGTCATTCTGATGTATAAACAATAATACAGTAGTTTCATCAAAATTCGTTCAGTAGTTTTTGCGTGTAAGAGTAACAAACATAAATCCATCCATACATACATTCTCACATATTTTAGAAATGTTTGTGATACAAAATACCTAGACGAACAAAAACACAATGTGCATCACATTTACATTTTGTGGTATGTGGAAATCGAACCCACGACCTCGTGATCAGCAGTCTGACACTCAAACCACTAGACTACAGACATCGTCAATGTAATGATGTTGTAAGCAAAATAATGTTACATTGCTTTGAAGGAGTTATGAAGATTAGAAACAACGCAGAGTCGCCGTTGGTACTAATGTACAGTGCACCCAAAGCTTTCATATTTAAGTTCTATGTAGTAGGGAGCAAGCCTATTGCCATTATCCGGATTTATACTTATATACTACGAGTTACGAGTACTACTGAAAATTTCATAGAAAAACTCAGTAGCACTTAGCTCGACCCAGGAACCGCGCTTAGAACCACTAGACCAACAAAACAGTCGAGTATTTTTTGAAAATTTCGTATTATTCTGGAATAGCAGATACATAAAAGACACTTACAAAAGGGCTAAAACGATTTTTTCATGAATGAACGATGGCAACTTTGTGATAACACCAATGTCACTACAGTATCGGTTCGTTAATATCATAAAAGTTCTATTAGTACTTTAGGAGAAAATCAATTTACCACTTTTGTTAGTGTATATGTTACGGTAAGAGTGAATAATTGAAGATTATTAATAATTATCTATTATTATTAATAATTACCGAAAGTCGAGGTTAAAGTGATAAATTAATCACATTTGTCGGTTTTTATTAATAATTTAACCCTAGTATAGGCAATAGTAATAAGGCGTAGTTGACGGAGGAAATACCTGCTGGTCAAAAAACATTAGGTTTTTATTTATTTTATAACTTTTACCAATATGTGTCGTGAATTATTAATAATTACTACTAAAAGTAATAAATTTCGATCGTTTATTCACATTTACCAAAACATGTGGTTATTATTAAAAATTTTGTAAAAATATTAATAATTTTCAATTAATCAGATTTACCGTAACATATACATGTATTTGCTCGAGAGTGGACTTATCCGTGTCGCGTAAGCCCGGAGCGAATAAAACCCATAATTTACACCCTTTAGTATCAAACAACGATTTTTGTTTATAGAAACCTATAAGAGAAAACAATAAGTAGGTAGGTTTGCTAGAAATATCCTAACTACATGGGCTGAATTCCGATTTGTCAACAGGTTTGTGTTAGATTTTTAGCAATTAAATACCATACCCAAACATCAACTCTTAGCCGTGTCGTGTCATCATCATCCTTTTCCCAATAAATTCACTTGGGGTCGACGAAGTATGTCTTTTTCTTTTATACATCTCTATCTCGTCGTCAACTCTTAGCGTGTATTGAATTTAAATTCGATTTTCGAGTACCTATTTTAAGATTTTATGTTCTCTTTACACGCCATAATAATATAACGGCGTGAAGTCATGGCTACATTTTGACATGTTTTTTACCAGGCTTAAACTTTCTAATAGTATTTATTTTAATGGTTGATATTTTGATCAATCAATCAGTGATGCCGATAGATTTTTATTCGACGAAAGGGAAAAAAGGAGGAGTTGGTAAAATCGGTTGTATTTTTTAAATGAACTTATCTCTGTTAAACATTTTAGGAAATGTCAACGAAGGAAGATACTTCTTTGTTTTTATTGGACTATAAAATTTAGAACAAAATCAAAGACAAAATATTTTTAATTTCTTTATTATTTCAAAAACATAACAAACAAATCAAAATCACTGACAGTAGAAATTATCTAAAACAACAATAGTTCCTTATTTAGTGATGATGGTGTTTAGGCACGATGTGGTGCGTACTGTGCTTTATATCTGCATGAAAACTGGAAAAACAGAAAACAGAAATGTTGTAATAAACACGATTAACAAAAACAACTGCAACTTAATTTCTGAGCAATGTTTTTAACTATTGAAAAAGAAAAATGGAAGAGTTTTTCAATTCGGTTGTATTTTTTTTAAAACAGCACTTGAATAAATTTAGTAGCAGCCTTTCCTTTCTTACCCAGGAGGCATCAGTTTCCGATATTAAGGCCCGTTTCACAACTTACTGATAAGTTCTCTCAAATTAGCTGGCAGATAACTTCACACAAATTTTGTTCCATTTTTTAATTTATTCGGCAGTTAGCGGCTATGCAGAGGTGGTGAAATATTAGGGACTATATTAAATTACTAAAAAATTCACGCTTATTATGCTTACCCTGAGTGTTTGTCAGCATGGTAGTGGATATGCCTTTCAGAACCATCGGGCTCATGCAGAAAGTATTCACCCTTCACAGCGTCCCCATCACGGTGCTCATGTTGGGATTTGTGGTCGCCGGTATGATGGCTTTTTACCTCGTACTTGAACTCATATTTGGGGTGTGTCTGAAGAAAAATGTCACATGAAAAATTTGCCTTAACAACGATTAATATAATAAAAGAAAAAAAAAATTTTTAAATATTCAGTTGGATTTCTACAACATTAATTTTAATAGGTTTGCCCCATTTTATATACATACGATCTGGATGTGACTACATACAATTCATTTAAAATGTATTATCATATAATGATTTCTGACACTTACGCGAATACTAGACATTGAAATAAAACTACTTTTTACGGATTTTCGATTTTCTGTACGTATTATTTCGATTTCGAAAAGTTAAAGGGTTGGAACTTATACCATCTGTGGTAACACTACTACAGCCGGTACACGGACGGACGGTCTTAGGCTATCACTGCTTGTCTAATAATAATAACTTCATTCATGTAGATACTCATGAACCGTTGGTGATAAGTTACTCACATAGTAGTCGACATGATGATGTCCATGTTTGTCGTGTATGGTCACTTCTTCGTGGTGTCCGTCGTGTTTGTGGATGTACTGTGATGAGTGACCATCATGTGCTGATATCGCTACAGCGCACACAGCTAACATACACAGAACCTGTAATTTAGATTTTCTATTAGATTTGTATGTAAAAAACAAAAACAATTTCTTCTTTATCGAAATTTTGACAAACTAGACAACTCAAACAAGGTCATAAAAAAATTTGAAGCCGATCTCCTGACAGTTATTATAGGATTTAAGTTATCAAAATTTACCTTAAACACCATTTTTAAATATTTTCTATTCAAATGGTTCTAAATTCATTAGTTAACTGATACATTATTTCAAAAAATCCAAGCTTTTATAGCTAAAATAAAGACACCAAGGTAATATTGATTTCGTTTAGAAGGTTTAACTGTTTTTGTTTACAACATATGCATATTGGTGTAAGTGTTTCGAAAAAAAAACATTTGCGTGTGAAGTAAAGTTAAAACTACGACGTTGTCTTGTCTCATAGCAGGCAATAAGACGGAGTAAAACTCATAAATTCATTTCCTTAATTATTTCTAGTATAAACTGAAAGAATCTTACTGATGATAAGTTTACATTAAATTACTACTTCTGATGTCTTCAGTTTATGGCTGTCACAACCAATATCAGGAAAAAGTTATGGGAAGCACAGCATCCACCACCAACCAACTTTGTCCAACCCCGGGAACATCTGCCACTCGGACGTGACTTGCAGTGGCCTATATGGAAAGCAATCAATCGACTGCGCACCCAAGTAGGCCGCTAAAAACAAAAATTGGCAAAATGGCGGATTATTGATCCGTCGATCATCCAGTGCGAGAGTCGGGCTCCAGACCAGCACATGTCTGACCTACTTGAGTACCCGAAGTGTTCATGCACCTGTACATTCGAGGACTTAATAAACGTAACGGATGCCGCAATTAAGGTGGCTTCTTACTGGGCTCAAACTCTATAAATGCTTTTATCTATTGACGCAAAATTTACTCGACACACTGATTTACCATGGACACGAAAAAAAGAAGAAGGAAGTTTATGGCTAAAAAACAAAGTGTTTGTTAAACAAAATAAAACAAGGTAGGTATTTTTCTATAAAAATGTATTTGCTTCCTAATAATAAAAACAATATAACAATAACAGTAGTCATTTTCTAAAGTAGTAAAAGAATCAGTCTAATAATGGTGATGATGTTCTTGCTTCTCCGGGACGACATGGTGTGTACTAAGTTTCACGTCTGCATGAAATCTATCGAGAGAAAGACATGGTTATGAATTGTAAATATTATTATAAATCGTAAGTAATAAAGTAATAGGGATAACATGTCCACAATTGAGAGTAACTCATGGTTTGTGGGAAAAACTTATAGAACTCAAGTGAAGGTGAAGTAAGATGTTAATTGAGTGGTGGCCAAGAGGAGGCAAGCAAAGCTATAAATAAATAATTAAAAATTCATTTATTTCGGGTAACTAGGCCCATAGAAAGCTTTGATCGTCCTTTAGCAAGATGCGTCGATGATATTATAAAAGTTGCGGGTAGGTACAACCGGGATGCGAGTGGAGGCAAATGGCATTGTCTGGGGGAGGACTATATCCAGGAGTGAGGCAGAGGATAATGGATGATTTGATTTGTACTGTTTCCCCCTTTTGAAATGTTGATCTCAGGCGAAATGTTGAACAATTCGATTTTGGATTTATACATTATGACTGAGGTGGATTTTATGATTGATATCTGAAATTACATCGAATGATACAATTGGATTCATCTTCAATCCAGTTGTCATACAAACCTGTGAGATATACATATAACAAATTTGGTAAAAAAATAATTAAGATGCTCTGCTTGATGCTCACCCAGAGTGTTTGTCAGCGTGGTACTGAACATGTCTCGTGGAACCGTCAGGTTCGTGCAAGGAGTATTCACCCTTGACGCTGTCACCATCGCGGTGCTCATGATGGGACTTGTGATCACCAGTGTGCGGGTCCTCCACTTCATACTTGAACTCGTACTTGGGATGTGTCTGAAAGTTTAAATTAGGTACGAAAGTAAGTATTCTATTGTTTGAGTATTGTCACAATATGAAGTACCTATTATTGCTTATGATGTTGTCATCGATGTCTGCTAAGGTAAATGACAATAACTTGGCAGCAGTTTATCTGAATCAGTATTTTGTTTTCGCAGTATGTGGAAAAATTATTGTGTTCAGAAAATGTAACTGTAATAGTCAAAATTACTATGAAAAACAAAAGTAGCTTTAGGGGTGTCGGCGGTTTTAAGCTTTGTAAGTAAACATATTTTTTAAACTATTATTTTTGAAAAATGCAAGTCAAAGACGATTGTACCTATCTATCTTTGACGGAGTAACTAGTTTTACATAGTTTAGAAAGCGAGCCTATTGATTAACCAAGCACAAATCTAAAGTCTTAATTGAGAAAAAAAATCATAGCAATTCGTGCGTCATGGGAATCGAAACCCACGTTGAATGAGCGCTTGGGACCACTAGACCAAAATGCCAGGCAATTTTTCTTTCACAATTTCTACTAACATAGTAGTCGACGTGATGCTGTTCATGATGTTCCTGGTGGGAGTCTTCGTGTCCATGCTTGTGTATGTGCACGAGCTCGTGGTGGCCATCATGCTTGAAGATGTGCTGCGACGAATGACCGTATTCCGCTGTCACCGCAAACACCGCAGTCACAGCCAAAAAGCACAAGACCTAGAAATAGATTAAGAAAATGCAATCAAAATAAAAGTTTTACTAGAGAATCCTATCGAATGAGCTACTGTAGGTAGTTGCAATCTAAGTATCGCTAGACCATTAGTCGGTATATTGTGAATGTGATCACTACTTATTAAAAAAAGTTGGACTTTTTTACTACGGTAGAAGAAGATTGACTAAGATTCCTACGGGTTTATACAATTAAAATCAAATAACACCACACATCGCGCCAAGTGTTGTATAGTTTCAAAGAAGATTATAAATAGTAAAATTATAGCAAAAATAATTCCAGACTTCACTGAATTAAGGTACCTTGAAATACATTTTGTTTCCACTGTTTTACCTCTGCTAGTAAACTGATGCTTAAGCACGAAGAACAAAGTCTTTTATATAAACGAAGTTAGTACTAAAGGTAACGTTAATATCAATTTATAAGATAGGCTGTAAAAATTTTAGTACTTATTTGTAATCATTTCGTAAAGCCATATCTACTCTTGGGCGGACGCCGCGCGGCCACTAATTGCCTCTGTGACAATTATATTATGTAAATTTTACGTTTGTAAACATACTACTGTTGAAAGACGTTACAGTAGGTAAATATTTTGTTGCTGTAGTAATAAGGAATTATGTAATTTGGTCGCATCTCATACTGTATCATCAACTAGTCGTCAATCTTTTTTATCTTTCACGGTCAATCTACCTTTATTTAGTAGCTACTACTAGTATATTTCGTAGTATAAACAAAATAATGCTGGGTTGATATAAAAAAAATAGACGAAATTTGCCGAACTACGCCAGATTTGATTGATTTGTCTTTACTCAAAAGCTTGTGTTTACTGTGAATGACTATGAATAAATGTTGTTAGTTTCTACAGATGTATAAATAAAACAGATTATTGTACTATTCATTTTCTTATTTTACACATTACAACTTATATTCAGTATAACAATCTTAAATGTAGTAGATAACAATAACATTGAAGGTTCTATAATCAGTGATGGTGATGATGTGCAGGAACGATGTGTTTGGCGTGACCCTCATGCTTGACGTTAGCGTTGAAACTGTCGACAAAGAAGTAGAAATGATATTACCATTGATTGATTATATGTAACATTAAAACCTACAAAAGGTTAGGTTCTGATTCCGCACACTCACCCGGTCTTCTTGTCGGCGTGGTACTCGACGATCCTGACGGTGCCGTCGGGCTCGTGCAGGCTGTACACGCCCTTCACGACGTCACCGTCGCGCGCCTCGTGCTGGTACTTCTTGTCACCGGTGTGCGGGTCCTCCACTTTGTACGCGAACTCATACTTGGGATGAGCCTGCAGAAAAAATTGTATTATTTTCTCTACATCGCCCTTTGTATGAATAAAAGATTACATGATCTGATTGTCATACATAGTACTCGACGTGTTTCTCGGTGGCGTGTCCGTGGTGCTGCTTTATGCTCTGTGATGAGGACGCGTGGCCGTGATGGTGGTCTTGTGGCAAAGCGAGAACCGCTGTTAAGACGACGGTGGCGAGAATGATCTGTAAAATTAATTTTATTTATTAGAATTTTCTACCAACTTTTACCTACGATTATTGTCAGATTTTTATTTTTAGATAATATTATTTAATAATATTTTTTTTATACCTTAGTAAGCATTTTGTATATTTTAAGTCTGAGTGCTTCTGTAATTACCAAGTAATGACTGACAATGATTGAAAGAAATTCGATTTTATATACTTTCAAATATCCAGTTTTAAATGACCACTTGCAAGGAATTCATATTTTACTAAAAGCAAGTTTTTGAACGAACCTGTTGATTATGTATGAGTGCTAATTTTAGGCATGGGACCTTGAACACTAATAAGTGTTCGAATTAAAATACGTCGTTGCATATAAAAAACTTTACGAGATTACCATTGTCGTATGACATCGGTTCCAACATGGTGCATTTTATTAGGTAGGTACATTGGCAAACTTTGTAGTATAGAATGTGCGATCGCTCAATTACTCGTTTCCCGACATTAATCCCGGCTTCGCCCGCGTGGTCTGGTATTTCTAATAACTTACTATAACTTACATCCCCTATTTCAATCCTTTACAGCCCTCAGGCTCTAGACTATCTGTGTACCAAATTTCATATAAATCGGTTCAGTAGGTTTCGCGTGAAAGCGCAACAGACAGACAGACAGACAGAGTTACTTTCGTATTTATAATATTAGTAAGGATCGTTAAATTTTGAACCTAGTATCATTTAACAATAAATGTTTTCTAAATGAAGTTAAAGTCTTTATAAAATAAAGTTTACAATTTCATTTTCAAGAACCTTATGATCTTATAAATATAAACTGAAACTATTGTGAATATTTGTAATAAGTGTCAATGTTCTGATGGCAAGAAAAATAGTGACATCAGATCCTTGCACGTGAAGGGTTGAAGGTCATCAAGCTTTTAAAATTACCAGTTTGCACGTAATCAGCAGGTTTTGAGACAAACTTGTAATTGGTGAAATATTGTCTTACTACTGAAATCTCGATACTTTGCTCGATATAAAACCACGAATTATTTTTTTAATGATCATTCATTACTTTACTTTCACGGAAAGTTTACGTTAAAATACGCAAAATGTTCACAAAAGTAAGTGAACAGTACAAAAAATTGCTTCTTAAAACTTTAAGAACCTATGATAACATCTTATGTTTTGACATTTTCTATGTTTTGAATAGATCCTCTTGATGGCTGTCACCCTGACAGTGGTTGTGGCTTTACCACAAAACCCACACCACCACGGCCATGCTCACGCAATCTCATCACAAAGCATCGTACTCCATCAAACCCATGAGAGCGAACACAAGCCCGTACACCACGAGGAGAATTACAAGAAACACGAAGAGACCCATAAAAAACACCAGGAGCAGCATCACGAGGAACACCACGGCCACGCGTCCTCATCACAGAGCATCAAGCAGCACCACGGACATGCCACCGAGAAACACGTCGAGTACTATGTATGATAACGCTACAATAATTTGACCTTTTGATGATATAAAGAGCTACGTAGCTAATTATGTTATATTCTACAGTCTCATCCTAAGTACGAGTACGCGTACAAAGTAGAGGATCCACACACCGGCGACAAGAAGTCACAGCACGAGGCGCGCGACGGTGACGTCGTGAAGGGCGTGTACAGCCTGCACGAGCCCGACGGCACCGTCAGGATCGTCGAGTACCACGCTGACAAGAAGACCGGGTGAGTTTACATAGCCTATCAATTTCTATAATTCGTCGTATCATCAATATCAATGGTTTTGTGCGCGTAAAGTATATAGAGAATGGTTTATTTATTTTACTCTCCCGTTTGTTATCGGTTTTAATGGTGATATACGACGTAATTAATTAGGTTATTTTTATACCGCCTTTTTGTTAACAGATTCAATGCTAACGTGAAGTTCGAAGGTCACGCCAAACATATAATTCCTGAACACCATCACCATCACTGATTTATGAACTTTGTTATTATCCTAACTTCTAAGATTGTTGATTGTTATGTATCATTATTATTTAAAACGATGAAATAAATGTTAAAATCTTTTTAAACTGAAGTCATTTGATTTCATATTCCTACAACTTACACAGAACCTTGATCCTTCTATTCTTTCTTCTTGATTTTATTTGAGTTCGGTTCAATAAAAGTACTATACAAGTACTATATCATTCAGATTGTACAGTTGTTTCATCTGTGTGCGTGCGCTTGTCAATGTAAAGTAATATTATAGAGAGGAAAGATTTGATTTCTTGTTTGTTTGTTACGATTTAACTCAAAAACTACTTGACCGATTTTAAAAATTCTTTCACTATTAGAAAGCTACGTCTGTATTGAGCTGCTATAATTTATAAGAAACACCCTCACCATGCAGGCGAAGCCGCTGGCGGAAAGGTAGTAATTGTACAGCTTTAATTTGTGTGGCAATGACGCGGTAGTCACAGATAGTTAAACTATCTGTACAGGTCTTTGAATATGGTTATTGTTAAAACTCTCCTCTCTTCAGTCTCCAGTATATAAATAGCCACACAGATTTTTTATGTTACACATTTTATGTAGTTTATATGGCTCACTATGGCATCTTTTGTAATCAAAGATTTCTTTCAAGAGAAGTTTTTGTTTTGTTAATTACCTAATTGAAATCAATCAATCCTGATATTCATATCATATTGTATGGGTAAATTATATAAATTATGCCAAATTCGGATTTTTCTTACGCAAAAATGTTATTGAAAGTATTTAAACAAGTTTAATGCATAGTTACTAAACGATTTCCAAGATTAATATTTTAATGATAAGCCAAATACAAAATAGAATAACTAGGTTATTCATTTCAGAATGCCGAGTAATGCTGTATCGTCGCCATTTTGTCACTTTTATGGAGCTTCAGTTTTCAGTCTCTGTATAGCAGCTGAAAAAAAAACCTTCTTTCAGATTCCATTAGAATAATTATGATAATTCATTTTCTTCGCAATTTTCTGCTAGAATCAGTAAAACCAAATAATTATTGTGAATTGCCGTAAATTGTACTTCAAATTAGTAAATAATGGTTCTCTAGAATAAAGTTCTTGTAGGTAATTTACGTTATCAGCTTATCAATAGTAATATTTTTATCATAAATCTGAAAAATTACATACTTTCATGCCTGTATTCCTTGAAGAGTAAGGGTCCGTTGATTTTAAGGATAATATTCAGAGATGATGCTCAGCGTAAAGTAAGGCTTCCGTATGTCAAAGTTGTATTACAATTTGACATACGGAAGCGTAAGTTCATGCTGAGTCTCTTCTCTGAATCTCAGCCTAAATGTAGATAATAGGGGCGAGCCTATTGCCGTTCATGCCGATCGGGCATTATGTTTAGCTCTTAGCTATCTGGAACATAGAATATTTTTGGATAGTGTTTAGCTTATTTGTTTTTTGTGTATAGGTACAACCAAACGAGCTAAACACTATTAAAAAACTATTGTGTAAGTTCCATATAGCTTAAGACTTAGAGTTAGAATTTATGCCCAATGACCTGTTAACTTCTACGTCTTGCCCCAATTTGAGTATCAAATCCTGAATATTACGGTCATCAACCTAATGATTAATTACAATAAAGAACTATTGATGGAACTGGACGATGAAATAAACATTTTATGTGCTATGAAGATTCCTTCGAAGTACCTTCAAAGCAGCTCTGCTGACCTTAAAAAAGATTCTGTGAAGCTAATGGTAGGATTAAAATTCTAATTAAGTTTTATTGTGAAACCTAAGGTGTTATTTTAGCGCAGAGATGAATGCATTATTTCAAAAAATATTAAACCAATTATAATTAGGGATAACTAACTCCCTATCATCAGATATGTTGAAGCGTGTCAGCAATCATATAATGGTAAAATATAATGTCAAATATGTAAAGAAAAATAATTAGGGATAATTTATGTATGAACAAAAGAAGTATGTAAGAACCGTAGTTAGTGGCGTCCACTAGTTTCTGCCTACCCCTGTGGGAAAAACACGTGAGTGTGTGTGTATGTATGTAATTAGGTATTCGATAGGACTTGAAAACTCGGTACAATTAAAAACAAATACTTGTAAAATAACACCTCATAAATCTTTAACTAGTTACAACAACAGTAAGGAAAATAAATGAACAAGGTACAGTAGGTCCACTTAAATATATTTATTTAAAAAAATAACAATACTATTAATTTAAAGAGCACTAAAAATAGATGATAACAATGGCATAATTAACGTTAAAATTAGTGGTGATAATGGTGTTCGGGAACAACATGCTTGGCGTGACCTTCGTGCCTGACATTGGCATTAAATCTGTAAGCAAGGAAAGAGTCAGTAAGTTATAATAAGTACATAAAATACATTATGTAGGTATATTTGTATACTAACTGGTCCGTTCTACACACTCACCCGGTCTTCTTGTCGGCGTGGTACTCGACGATCCTGACGGTGCCGTCGGGCTCGTGCAGGCTGTACACGCCCTTCACGACGTCACCGTCGCGCGCCTCGTGCTGTGACTTCTTGTCGCCGGTGTGCGGGTCCTCTACTTTGTACGCGAACTCGTACTTAGGATGAGACTGCAGTACACAACACAGTTAGCTAAGGCACTCTTATGTAAAGAAAAGGTGTATAAGGCTGTAACGTTATCGTACATAGTACTCGACGTGTTTCTCGGTGGCGTGTCCGTGGTGCTGCTTGATGCTCTGTGATGAGGACGCGTGACCGTGATGATAGTGAGAGTCTTGTGCGATGACAGCTGTCATGGCGACAACGGCAAGTAGGAGTACCTGGTGAAATTAAAAAATATGAATCGAAAACCCTTTCTACAAATGTTAGGTGGTTATGTAAAAAAATACACCTTTATCATATAATCTATATTTATTGAGTAAAATAAATATCTAAAATATTTCCTAGATAAATATTAGATGGCGTGTGCGCCACAAAATTACGTACCTATAGTTCAAATTTAAAAATGTTTAACATATTATTTAATTACCTTTGTGAACATTTTGTTAGTTGTAACGTTAATTTTCTGTTAAAGTTAAATGGTAACTGATAATTGAGCACAAAAATCAGTTGTTTTATATTAAGCTAAAAAACAAGTTTATTGAAGATAATAAAATACCTATTACACCAACATTTTTGTAAACAAACCTGCTGATTACATACGTTTGATTGAAACCTTGATAACCTTCACCAAGGAACGCGACGCCAGTAATTGTAATAATGTAGTGACTTTCTTTAAAGTAACTACTGGAATCATTATTTATCTCTTTACAGGTTAAGGCAGAAAAGTACTGATGTACACCCACAGTTCGCCGACTATGTTTCTAATACGGGCTAAGTGGGTTTTCAAATCAAAACTCCAACAAAGTTCCACTGAGAAATACTTAGGTACATAGAAAAACTAAATACAACATAAAATCGAATCCAGGGCTTCACGCTCATCAAACGCATTTGTGCCCACTAGATAAATTAAGGACTAAATTAATGAATTAAATAGTAATTACTTTAAATATAACTTCAGTATGTAGATATTGTTATTTGTTTCAAAAATACACAGGAATCTATAACCATATTGTACGAGGTCAACTGGCATTAAATCAGAACATTTACAAATCAGCAAGTTTCTCGCTACGTTAAAATATGCGCTTATTTCAGTTATTGCTACTTGTAATCACAAACTTGTTTATTTACTCCATATAAAATCGACAATATCTTTTCACAAACATTTACAAACAAAGCTTTACAAGTAAACAAAATTAAAAAACAACTGAAATGTTTGCTAAGGTAACAAGAACAGTATATAATAACGGCTGTTAATGCTAATTCAATATTTTTGGATAGACCATAGACAGAAGAAATTTTATTAATCATACTCCACTCTCACCATTCTGTGTGATTTTACACAAAATGCTACTTACCACTTTAATCTTATTACAATATTTACAGGTACTCCTACTTGCCGTTGTCGCCATGACAGCTGTCAGCGCACAAGACTCCCACCATCATCACGGCCACGCGTCCTCATCACAGAGCATCAAGCAGCACCACGGACACGCCACCGAGAAACACGTCGAGTACTATGTATGATAACGCTACAACCATATACACCTTTTCTTTATATAACAGTGCCTTAGCTAACTGTGTTGTGTACTGCAGTCTCATCCTAAGTACGAGTTCGCGTACAAAGTGAAGGAACCGCACACCGGCGACAAGAAGTCACAGCACGAGGCGCGCGACGGTGACGTCGTGAAGGGCGTGTACAGCCTGCACGAGCCCGACGGCACCGTCAGGATCGTCGAGTACCACGCCGACAAGAAGTCCGGGTAAGTTTGTAGAGTCATCTAAATGATATATTATGTTTCACAATTTATACAGTTTAAGTTATTTATTTTTTTACTTTTTCACAGTTTTAACGCTAACGTCAAGCATGAGGGTCACGCCAAACACATTGTTCCTGAATATCACCATCATCACTAAGGCTTAGTTATATCGTATTATTATTGAATTAGGATAATAGGTTCTATTGTTGATATGTTTTATTGTCTTTGAATATATTTATGTAAATAAATAAACATTTTCTTCCATGAATGAATCTTTTATTTCCTCATTATAGAGAGAGGGCCTATTGTTGTCTATAAATACGATGGTTAAGTGTCAATAAGTCTATTGTAAGGTCCTAGCAAATTTTTAAAATCGTCAGCTTCTATTTTTACCCGACGACACGGCAAAAAGCCGAAGGAAGGGTTTTATTTATATAAATTGTTTTGTTAACCTTATAACTTTACAACTAAACTTATTTTTATGGTCACAATGGCATAAGTTAAATTACTAAGTTTCATAAATAAAATAAAATAAATCGTAACTAATATTTAATAAATACTTAGGAACAGCACAAAGTATAAATATATCTTATAAGTAAACAAAAATCACAGAATATTACACCTATATTTAACATTAACACTAAGTTATCACACATTAATAGTTTAGTGGTGATGATGATGATGTTTTGGCACGATATGGTGGGTGCTATGCTTCACGGTCGCATGAAAACTGGAAAGAAACAATATTCATTGTTTATTTTGACTATGTTGTAGTTACAGGCGACTCATTCAATCTTTTACTTACTCAGCTGAAGTCAGCTGCACTCCTCAAAATGAAAATATATAAGACGGTAAAATAATCAGTAAAAAACTATAACTATCCAAATGAACTAATGAAGAGTTTTCAGTTTCACTAGATAATAATATATTTCTCTATATCGAAAACTGGTCACTTCTTTGATTCTTCTCAATCACTAAGTACCATTTTCTTACTTACAAACAAGTTAATCTGTCGAATGCAGAGACGTCACTTACCGTAATGAATCATTAGCTTATACACTGACAACAAACTCAAATATGGAAAATATGCCAAGATATTTGGTAACGATTCATTAACGTTGATTGACGTTTCTGAGTGCGGCCCTATGAGTTTCTTTGACTTATTAGTAGCTATACAATATTTTTTGTCACAGATTTTCTTGTTTACGATTATTTGTGTCTTCCAACTTACCCAGTATGTTTGTCAGCGTGGTACTCTACTCGTCGGATGGAGCCGTCGGGTTCATGGAGCTCATAGTAGCCTTTCACTCTGTCGCCGTCGCGGTGCTCGTGCTGTGACTTCTTGTCGCCCGTATGATGGTCCTCCACTTTGTACATAAACTCGTACTTAGGGTGGGCCTAAGAAATTATGGTATTAGTTATATATAGAAGAGAAAACAACGTTAGACAAGTTGCATTTTGACATTCGAATCGAAATCGAAATTAGAATGAAACAAAATGTATGGAAATGACATGACATTAGTGACATCCCGGTTTGTCAAAAGCTTGTCATTTCCTTAAATGTTTCTATTCGTTTGTCGATTCGAATATCGAGACAACTTGTTTATGCCCCCAGTTCTCATAGTCCCCAGTTCTCCGGGCTGGTTGCATGGTTTTTTTACACGTCATAATATTAATAAAAAGAGCTAGGGCTATACCTATTAACGTCCATTGATTAGTACTTTCCAGATTACAATCTATGACGCTTAGCTCTAATTTTGTTTTCATGGTTAAAAAGTACTTACATATATAGAAACTTGCAAACTTTTAATTACATTATTAAAGCAAAACTAAACTTATTTTTAATGAAGGAAAATATCGGTGGGCGGGCAGGATTCGAACCTGCGCCTTCTGGTTCGGTACACCAGACGCTCTGACCACTAAGCCACCGCTCGCCCTGCTCGCCAGTCGAAATCTTCCTTCACATTCTAATTTACGTCTTAAAGGTGACGTAGCGACATCTATTGTGAACAATGCTTCACAACTGACACGACTAACTTTACAGCTAGTTCGATGTCGTATGATACCGCCTTACACACCTTACACGCCTTACCGCAGTACAAAAAGATAGTTAATAGGTAAGGCGGTATCATTGCGGTGGCTTAGTGGTCAGAGCGTCTGGTGTACTGAACCAGAAGGCGCAGGTTCGAATCCTGCCCGCCCGCCGATTTTAACTTGTAATCTTAGCATGGGAAATGCTTAAAAAATACAAAAAGTTAATAAAACTAAACTTACATAATAATCTACATGTTTCTCGTGCTTTTCGTGTTTGTGCCCATGTCCTTTTCCATCACCATCATGCCCATGATGATGGATATATACTTTGTGCGCAGGACCATCGTGACGGAAGATGTGCTGAGATGAGAATGCATGTTTGTGTCCGTGCACGGAATTGGTGGCTAAAGTCAGTAGACTCACAACGCACACCACCTAAAATTGGTGCTATTACATAAGAGCCATTAGATTATTACAAGTACAACTAATATTTTCACTGCCACGTTGTTCTAGTGGTCCCAAGTCCGATTGCTACGCCTGGGTTCGAATCCCGGATCGAGCAAAGTATTGTTGGGTTTTTCTGTGAAATTCCCAGTAGCAGCTCGGAGTCTGGTTTTGTACCCGGTTGATGGCTATAGGTTCGCCCCCTATTACATGAGACCTAAGCATAACGGGCGAAATGTGGGTGTACATTAGTACGCCTCTGCCTACCCCTTCGGGGAGTACAGGCGTGATGGTATGTAATATTTTTAAATATACTAATGTTACGATGAACACGAAGTACTTGAAAAAATCAATGCTATGTTCATGTTCAACAGTATCAGACGATTTTGAAATACACACCCAGTTTAATTTGTAATAAAATATCAATTTAAGTCATCAAATCTAGGAAGTATTTTATGGAATTCTATTTTAATTTTTAACGAATCCATATTGAAACCAGACCAAACACACATGAAACCGTCGCTATGTTTATTGAATTAAAAAATTACCTTATAAAACATTGTTGTGATTAAACTTCTAGCTCTATTTAGTTTCAGGCCTAAACTGGTACATGTTTTCTGAAATTCGTGTCTTTTATATCAATAACCTAATTGTAATAAAGGCAAGACTGATTTCATTATAAGTTGCTAGCGGGTGAAATTATTCACGAAATAGTATCAAGTTTGCAATACTTTCGTAAAAGCATAAAATTGACATGATTGTAAACGCTACGACTATTATAAAGATTATATCACAATGTTTATTTTAGTGTCGCACGGGCTTTATTTTAAATAAACCTGTTTTTCATATTTTTTCATTATACTATTGTTTATGTATTCTGTGTAACAAACAACGAACAAACAGCAATACGGGCTGTAATCTGCATGATGATAAAAGTGTTTCTTTTACTATATACAAAAGTATGAAATTAAAATAACAAGGGTATTATTTTAATAAGAGCATTTATTTTAAAATATTTAACATCATAGTGAGACCCAACAATCAACAATCTTATAGTATAGAGGTAACAGAAAAACGGTGTGGTTAAGTAATAAATCAGTGATGTTCATGATGTTCAGGAACGATGTGTTTTGCGTGACCCACAAACTTCACGTTAGCGTTGAATCTGTTGGCACAAAAGATTTCATATAAAAATGGAGTCTTTATCAGCATATAATAATAACGACGAAGAGTTTTGTTTTTGTTGACAATTAAAATGATAATTGGTACTAAAAAGAAGTATAATGTTAGGACACTCACCCAGTCTTCTTGTCAGCGTGGTACTCGACGATCCTGATGGTACCATCGGGCTCGTGCAGGCTGTACACGCCCTTCACGACGTCACCGTCGCGCGCCTCGTGCTGTGACTTCTTGTCACCGGTGTGTGGGTCCTCCACTTTGTACGCGAACTCGTACTTAGGATGAGACTGTAGGGCAAAGTTTAATTAGCTACGTTCTTGAAATAAATAAAAGTTATTAAGATTTTAGCGCTATCATACATAGTACTCGACGTGTTTCTCGGTGGCGTGTCCGTGGTGCTGCTTGATGCTCTGTGATGAGGACGCGTGGCCGTGGTGTTCCTCGTGGTGTCCCGCGTCGTGATGCTCCTCGTGTGTCTCGTGGTACTTCTCGTGGTGTATAGGCTCGTGTTTGGTATCGTGACCTTGGTGCAGTACGATGCTTTGTGAGGAAAATGCATGACCATGTCCGTGACCGTGACCATCTTGTGGCCGTGCGGCGGCTACAGCTACGATGGCAGCAATAAGGACGATCTAAGCATGAAAATAGAAATGATTAAAAATATGTAAATATAACCAAACATCTATAGATTTACAATGTTTTCATTTGGTTAAACTGATTACCGAATGAATAAATATACCTATAGAGGAGTGTGGAACGAACCACAAGTTTCAGAGACGCTAGTATACATCGCCCACAACTCTTGGCTAATTACGAGTTAAATGAGCTGTTTCTTCTTAATCATCTGTAGCTAAGCTACAAATGATAACTTGTAAGAAACGTATGTAACGTAAATACTTAACTTTGATTATAAAATAATCAACGTTTTAGTAAAAGTATTTTTATGAATCAGGTTTTTTAATGGCAATTTCATAGGTATTTCAAATCTATGTAAATAAATATTTATGACATGGTACTTATTAATTATTAGTAATACCTTGAACATATTGATGATTTGTATTCTTTACTCTTGGAGTAATGAACGGTGACTGATAATCTCCCAGAACAAATTTTGTTTTTATACAAATAAAAAGGACAGTGAGACAGTTTGTCGCAATATGATTTAAAATGGCCAACCAGTTTACTGTAAGTATCGGCTTTTGGTAAAAGCTGACCCTGAGTTATACTTTATTATGTTAATTAACTCTTTTCTTTAAGGGCATTAGTTAACATTCAAAAAACATATGACAGGGGAACAAAATGTATCAATGTGACAAAATAGTAAAAGGAGAAATAGAAATAGAAATAGAAATACTTATGTGCTGGAAAACATGGTGACAAGGTATTGTCAATATCGTGAGTATACCTAATTGTACAATATAATTGCTACTGTTACCTAAGATAAAAATTACATAAGTCAGTAAATGGCTAGTTATGAAAGCCTATCATTTAAACAAACACTACCTACCATCGGTTCTCGAGATATTTAAATTTTTTGAGTCTTTACTCCATATTAGGAGATTCTCCTGTAGGTATTGTTGGTACATTAACAAACATAAATTATTACATAGGCTTATAATAGTAGGTATAGTAACTAGGTATTTTAGGTCACGATATAGTTCAAGACCTAAGATAGTTTGAATAAAAATTAACGAGTTAGTAGTAGTTTAAAAGTTAGTTAAAGTAAACTGATACAGGTTTCATATACAGTTAAAGAAAGTAGAGAGGTAATGTGAATAATATTCAAGGGCATCTGAACTTACCAAAATCTGACTTATTAAGCACAAAACAGGTTGGCTACTTTGAACATATAGCGAATTTCTTGATTGTCGAACTTTTAGTTCGTATAAAAGGTAAAATATTTACTGACAAGTTATCAGTTAACGTTCAATTTTACAACAGTAAAGTACACAAACTACCACAATGTACAAGGTAAAATACAATCATCATCTTTAAAATTATGTCAATTTATTAATCCATTTCAATGAATTCTGAGATACGAAATCTTATATTAGGACAGAAAAACTTACAACTTTTTAAATCTAACTTCATTCCAGTACCAAAAAGGTTCTAAATATAATTATGTATTTAAGAGGTTTTTACATTCTACAGATTTTCCTAGTTGCTGCAGTTGTCGCGCTGGCTGCTGCGCGGCCGCAAGGTGATCATGGTCACGGTCACGCATTCTCATCGCAGAGCATCGTACTGCATCAAGGTCACGAGACCAAACACGAGCCTATACACCACGAGGAGCACCACGAGACACACGAGGAGCATCACGACGCGGGACACCACGAGGAACACCACGGCCACGCGTCCTCATCACAGAGCATCAAGCAGCACCACGGACACGCCACCGAGAAACACGTCGAGTACTATGTATGATAACGTCACAATAATTAAGTAAAGGACCTAATATGTGACAGCATTACGAACATTATAATAATTTTTATTTCCATTTTAACAGGCTCATCCTAAGTACGAGTTCGCGTACAAAGTTGAAGACCCTCACACCGGCGACAAGAAGTCACAGCACGAGGCGCGCGACGGTGACGTCGTGAAGGGCGTGTACAGCCTGCACGAGCCCGACGGCACCGTCAGGATCGTCGAGTACCACGCTGATAAGAAGACTGGGTAAGTTACATTCGAATTGTATTAGAGATTATACTAATCTGACAGTATAAAATTTATTCCATAACAGATATAACTAATGAATTAATAACGCCATTTTCTTGTTTACAGTTTCAACGCTAACGTGAAGTTCGTAGGTCACGCCAAACACATTGTACCTGAACATCATCACCATCACTGATTGATGAACTGAATCTTATTGTTAACGATCCTAATTGTTGAAACTTGTGTTATTTGTTGATTGTTGTGTATCAGGAGATGTATTGTAAATATTTTAAATAAATGTAATAAACAAATACTTATTACTTTTATTACGGTTGATAATTTCCTGATTCGTATATATAGGTACTAGCTTTCCGCCAGCGGCTTCACCCGCTATCCCACGGGAACCATACATTTTACCGGGATAAAAAGTAGCCTATATGCTATTCCAGACTATAATCTATCTCTGTGCCAAATTCCATCCAGATCCGTTCAGTAGTTTTTGCGTGAAAGAGTAACAAACATCCATCCATCCATCCATCCTCACAAACTTTCACATTTATAATATTAGTAGGACATATCATAACTGTTCCTCTCAAACTGACTCCTGACCTCCATTTAGACAAAAGACTACAGTAATAAATAAAATAAAAACTGGTGAGATGTACTACATACACATATACATACATACTCTCACGCCATTTTCCCATAAAGGTAGGCAGAAACTAGAGGTCGCCACTTGCTACGATTCTTACATACTTCTTTACCTTCCTCCACGTTCAGGCATCTTGGCATACATACGATGTACTATTATAGTTTATTTTGAACTTACCAGACACGCAGTAGCTATTCTCTCTTTCGAATAGTGGCCCTTACCTTGCCTTAGCCTTATTTGAACTTTCTATGAAATTCTTAGTCGCCGCTCGGAGTTGGTATTTATGGCCAGCAATAAGCTATCAGCTTTCATGATACTACTGCTAATAACCATTTATTAAAACCGTCTAAAACCGTACCCGCAAAATGCGGGTGTAGCTAGGTACTGGTAGGTTGGTGTAGGTGACTCTCGACATATACATCAATATATTATGTTAGTTCACACCACAGATATTTTACATGAAATACCAGATGTAATAAAATAAATAAATAAAAAGTCAAAAGTCACTTACCTATTATTCTTGATTCAGAAATATTATAATACACTATAATCAAACATCAATAATACTACCTGCCTATTTGATTTGTGTAATTGAGTAAAAACTGAAATTACGTACAATTTAAGTTTTGATTTTACATTTGCGTAGATCTATTATCAGTTCCCATCCACCCACTGCTATTTAAATTTCAAAATTGTTGTTGAAGTTATGGTTTAAATGACAATATTAGACAATATTACCAACTTAGCCATAACTTAGCCTAGTGGTCATAACCGCGACTACTGCTTGACTCAAGGTCCTAAATTCTTCCTTAAATGGATGATATTTTGTTCAAATAATATAATATAATATCTTGGGACATTTTTACACAGCACCATCTAGTCCCAAACTGAGCAGAGCTTGTACTATGGGTACTAGACAATGGATATAATACTTATATACTTTTTTGTTGTTGTAAATACGTACTTATATAAGAAACACCCAGACAAACACAAACACCTAAGTTCATCACATAAATGTTTGTGTCTTGTGGGAATCGAACCTACGACCTCGTCATCAGCAGTCCGGTACTCGAACCACTAGACCACAGACGTCGTCAAAATATAAAATATAGTGTTATTGGGGTTTTCTATAAGATTCTCAGTAGCAGAAACTCCTACCCAGTTGATACCAATAGGCTCGCTCTTTTTTACATGGAACCTAAAGGTACCGGCGATCGAGCAGATGTCTACTAATGTATACACAGATCGATCATTCCACTTCGGGGAACAGGCAGAAAACGTGCTGAACCTGCAGAAGATAGATGTATTAAATATTCGCTGGTTTTAGCACAGAATAAAAACCCAAGTTTCAGTGTGTTAGTAAGTTTTCTCCCAAAATCAGTCACCCCAACGTATACTCACAATACAGCTACAACGTCAGTATAAAAAAAAAAAACCGATTCCTACCCAGGATGATTCGTGAGGCCATTGAAATTCAAAAACATCCAAATTTCAATAGAGAAGATGGCTGGGTCTTACCACCTGCTTGGAACCCTATTATAGATTCAATTAAATCTAAATCCAAGCCTGAAACTGCAAGACCGAAGGATACGGTGAGCTCGTTCTGCGTGAATCGGATTGCCAATAATTAACAGAAATGTAGGGTAGCTGTTAGTAATTAAAACTTCAAGACGCCTACCACCTTAGTCACCCGTGACCATGGACGCTGTAAAGGGTCCGAAACGTCGATTAAAATAATATCAATATAACGCGATAAAATCCGTAAAAAGTAGTTTTATTTCAACGTTAGTATTTACAACAATTTACACCAAATTAATTTGCATCATGCATTGTCTATAAAAGCACCAAAAATGGCTCTAACAAAAAGACGACTTTATAGTTAAAACATAATTTTAGGCTTTATAATATTACATACATACCCCCAGCCTGTATTCCCCGAAGGGTTAGGCAGAGGTGTACTTATGTACACCCACCGTTCGCCGGTATGTTTAGGTCCTATTTAATACGGGGCGAGCCTATTGCCATCATCCGGGCACAAATCCTGACTCCTAACTGCTACTGGGAATTTCACAGAAAAATCCAACAATACTTTACTTGACCTGGGGACCGAACCCAGTACCACTGACGTAGCAGTCGCGCTTGGGACCACTAGACCAGCGAGGCAGTATTTTTTTTAATATTAGTACCTACCTACCTATTAAAAAATCAGAAAATAGTCACGAGAAGGGTATATATATTTGAAGGAAATAAAAATGTAGTCGAACAGAAAATTATCAGCCGTAATAAAAGCAATAAATTAATACTTGTTTATCATGTTTATTTAAAATATTTACAAAACATCTGATACACAATAATCAACAACTTAGACATAGGTTTCAACAATAAGGATCGCTAACAATTCCATTCAGTTCTTCAATCAGTGATGGTGATGATGTTCAGGTACAATGTGTTTGGCGTGACCCACGAACTTCACGTTGGCGTTGAAACTGTAAATAAGAAAATGCCGTCATTATAGTTCATTAGCTTAATTAAGTCTTGCTTGGGTGCAGTAGCAATTGTTTTTCTATTGTATCTGTTAAATAATTGTTTAGTAGGTAGGTACTTTACAGGGTAAATGGTACCTACATTCGATTTAATTAGTACCTACCTACACAGACTTACAATACAATTATAATAATACAATTCAATGTAACTCACCCAGTCTTCTTGTCGGCGTGGTACTCGACGATCCTGACGGTGCCGTCGGGCTCGTGCAGGCTGTACACGCCCTTCACAACGTCACCGTCGCGCGCCTCGTGCTGTGACTTCTTGTCGCCGGTGTGAGGGTCTTCAACTTTGTACGCGAACTCGTACTTAGGATGAGCCTGTAACAATGAAAACAAAAATCATTATAATGCTCGTAATGTTGTCACATATCATTTTATTGTAATGTTATCAAATCTACATAATAAGTATGTGTGACAACATAACAATATTATTAGAGGAATCGTTTAAAGAAAAGTAAAACGAAGGCAGAAGATCGAGAACAATTGCTCCACCGACAAGAGCTGAGCTCTTAAATAATCATACATAGTACTCGACGTGTTTCTCGGTGGCGTGTCCGTGGTGCTGCTTGATGCTCTGTGTTGAGGACGCGTGGCCGTTGTGTTCCTCGTGGTGTCCCGCGTCGTGATGCTCCTCGTGTGTCTCGTGGTGCTCCTCGTGGTGTATAGGCTCATGTTTGGTCTCGTGACCTTGATGCAGTACGATGCTCTGTGATGAGAATGCGTGACCGTGACCATGATCACCTTGCGGCCGCGCAGCAGCCACCGCGACAACTGCAGCAACTAGGAAAATCTGTAAAATTTCAAAAACTCTTAAATACAGCCGTTTTGGTACTGAAACAAAGTTAAATTTAAATAAAGTAGTTAGTCTTTCTGTGCCGATATTAGTTCTGGTAACAGTTTTAGAAACTCGTAATAATCTCGAACTATCATAGACGTTCATTTCACTGAATTCGTTTTAAAAATGTGATAGTAGTATGTTACCTTGTACATTTTGGTAGTATCTGTACTTTACTGTTGTAAAACTGAAAGCTGACTGATAAATTTCCAGTAAATATTTTTCTTTTTATACAAATTAAAGGTTCGACCGTCAAGAAACTTGCTGTACGGTTAAAGGGGCCAACCTGTTTTGTGCCTAATAAGTCAGATTTTGGTAAGTTCAGATGTCCTTGAAAAATATTCATATTACCTCAGTACTTTCTTTAGCCATTCGTAAAACAAGTAGTGATGTAATTAAACTAATTTTTCACACTAATTTCTGGTATTTTTTTTTACTTTTTCAGATCTTGATGGTAGTGTTTCGGAATTTGTGTTTGTAAACCACCACGGATTCATCCCATTTTAAATATGTCCTCAACTGGGAAATTCTCCTGTACTTTCGGTGCGGTCCTCAACCCATTAATTGTCCCACTGCTGGGCACGGGTCTCCTCTCAGTATGAGAGGGATTAGGCCATATTCCAACACGCTGGCCTATTGCGGGGTGGCGGACATCACATGCTGTCGAGAAAATCTCTTAGGCATGCAGGTTTCCTCACGATGTTTTCCTTCACCGTTAAAGCGAGTGATATTTATTTATTTTTTATTTATTAAACTTTATGCACGGATGGTACAAAGGCGGTCTTAATGCCATTCGGCATTGATAATACGATGTGATAATACGACGATGCGATGTGATAATGACGCACATGATTTTGAAAAGTCAGAGGTTTTGGATTCGAACTCGAGACCTTTGACTTGGCAGTCCAGTGGTCATTCAAAACAGTTTAGATTAAAAAAACCTAACATAACATACCATCACGCCTGTATTCTTTGAAGGGTTAGGTAGAGGTGTACTACTGTACACTCATAGTTCGCCGGTATTTTTAAGTACCATGAACCTATGTATGATAAGCTTATCTGTGCTGGAAGGAAAACGCATTTTAATATACGAAATTTCTTTACATGAAAGTCAATGCACTCTGATCAATAAACTTATGAAAAAGGGAACATTATGTAAAAGTATTTTACTCAAGGTTAAGCTATAATTAAAACGAGTTAAACAGCAACTCAGCTTTATAGCATATTGCGACATTACTGTTATCACTTCATTTTATATGTATAAAAGGATAATTATGTACAGAGAGATTATCAGTCACTGCTCAATACTTCAAGAGTACACAATACAATCATCAAAATGTACAAGGTACCTACCTCATAAAGTCATCCTTTTGTAATTGATTTACTGATATGTTTTTTTAATTTTAAATTTAGATTATTAAATCAAATGTGAAAATCAATCATTAAACTTTATAAACAAGCACAATAAATTCATAATGTTCACAAAAGAGTTTCACAAAAATAATAAAAATATTTTTTATAGAACCAAAAAAGAAACTTGATTTTTACATGTACAACATTTTGAAAATATTTTACCACATCATGTTGAACTAACTGAACAATTTTTTTCCTAGGTTGTGCTATTTGCTGCTGTAGTCGCGATAGCCGCTGCGCGGCCACAAGGCGATCACGGTTACGACCACCATCACGGTCACGCGTCCTCATCACAGAGCATCAAGCAGCACCACGGACACGCCACCGAGAAACACGTCGAGTACTATGTACGATAAGAGTTACAGTGATAACGTTACAATTAATCAACAACATTTTTATTTAGAGAGTGAACTCGGCTAAACTTCAATTTAACTTACAGGCTCATCCTAAGTACGAGTTTGCATACAAGGTAGTTGACCCGCACACCGGTGATAAGAAGTCACAGCACGAGGCGCGCGACGGTGACGTCGTGAAGGGCGTGTACAGCCTGCACGAGCCCGACGGCACCGTCAGGATCGTCGAGTACCACGCCGACAAGAAGACCGGGTGAGTAAATAAATTAGAATTTAGATTAACGTCGATACCCACTGTTTAAGTACATAAATATGCGCTTGATTACTTACTTACTTATTTTGTTTTTCAGATTCAACGCGAACGTCAGGTTCGAGGGGCACGCAGTACACATTGTTCCTGAACACCATCATCATCACTGATTCCTCTTTCTAGTCTGACTGAATCTTTAATGTTATTTGTTGAACTTAAGGATGTTAATATTGTTGAGCCTCAAATTACATATTATTGTAAATAATTTAAATAAATACTGATAAATATAACGATGTTGTCTTTTACATAATTTTAAAATCCTGAAAAATATACTTCTTCTTGCAAACATTTACAAGATTAATATCTTTTCCAAAAGCATGCCCAGTAAAAATATCTCAAGTCGTCGTGACATTATGGAAAGGGTATTTGAATAAAAAATCGCCCTATTAAAATGCTGTTTATGATTTTATGATTCCACAGGACACTAGTGGTGCTCTTAAATGTAGTATTTTACGCCTAGAAAACTCAGTTTTCTTTGCTACCATTGCCAGAGGCGACCAGGAATGTAAGACTACTACTGACTAAAAACAGCACTTGTTTGCCATAGGATTTGTGATTATGACTTTAACAGACTGCGGTTTAGTATCATCAGCAAACCTTATCAATGGAATCATTTGAAATAAGCAGTCAATGGAAAAATAATAAAAAACATAATGGAACAAGATACATACCTACCTAGATTAGATAAGACAAGAAGTTAACTTGCAATTAATATGGATATAGACAGTTCTACAAAACATCAAAATAGTTGCCACATATTATGTATACCATACAATGGTGTGCAAAATGATGATGATGAGTTATAAGGAAGACTGGACCCAGTTTTTGCGTCAAATATTAATTATTAGGAATTATTTTTTTGCGTCAAATACTGCTAGATGACGATGATAGCCATTGTAGGGTAATATTTATAATCATGACGCTAAAGAGTGATAGATATTTTATTTTTATTTTATGCTTGATCTTAGCATAGTACAGGTAGTTCTGCTTGGCAGATATGATTTTTGCCAAAAATTCAGAATTCTAAACTCGAGCTCTGCCAATAGGCTATGGATTGCAATATACCTAGTGTTAAATTAATATAAAAAGATCAGAATCGCGCTATTTTACGTACTAACGTACCTTAAAAATCCGAAAAACTCGGATGTAACACCTTAACAGGAAAATATGTGTGGAGGATTTAAAAATATGTATTATATAGTTGTTAGTCTTCAATCGAAAAATTAAGGGAAATGTTTTTTTAATTCCATTTTATTATATTAATCGGCAATCAGTCGCAAACCTATATACAAGCAGATAGGTTGAATGATTCAGGCCAAAGGACCAGTCTTGACTGCCTTTTTGGAGCACATGCTTTCTTTTATGGGATTTGGGTGAACCGAGAGCCGATCTGCATAAAAAATGGGAAATGAAATTAATTACACTCCTCCAAAATGTACAAAAAGATATTTGAAATTAGCTTTTCTCGCAATTTTACTCACGCCAACTTTGAACCCCCATTATACTCCAGTTGGTTTCCAATTTTTCGATAGATCTTAAGATTACGATCCTTCCTCGGACTTCAACGAATGTTTGAAAAAAAAAAAAACAATCTTAAGTTTTCCGCCCAGCAACACATTTAGCTTTCATTTTTATTTATTTAGTTAATAACAGACAATTTCTGTTCTGACGATGTTATCGACGTCGTAATATTGTAGCTACTATTCATCATCAATTAACTTAGTAAGCTTTTACTACTTCATCGCAATATTTTTTATACCTATTATGTAAATATGTTTTGATGATTTGAAATGGTTAAGATTTTAGGTATTTTTATATATTTCTATATGTATGTCTTATAAGTGTTATTTTTGGACTAGATCTTGACAAAAATTATAATCTCTATACTCAAGTGATAGATACTTATTATGAATCAATAGTCGGAGGTCCAGTATAGAATAGAAATAATAAAATTACAGCAAGTACTTTACACTTTTTTATTATAAATAACTTATGACTACAACACATAATTTGAGGCTCAACAAACAACAATAAACAATCTTAATGTTTATGGATCAACAAGCAAGGTATTCCGATCAGAAAGTAAGTAAGAGTATCAGTGATGGTGATGGTGTTCAGGAACAATGTGGACTGCGTGACCCTCGAACTTAACATTGGCGTTGAATCTGTGAATGAATAAAGTAAAAGTTGAGTAACAAGTTTCAGAAAATTCACACTACTTTCAATAAAACATCTTGTTAGATTGACTCACCCAGTCTTCTTGTCGGCGTGGTATTCGACGATCCTGACGGTGCCGTCGGGCTCGTGCAGGCTGTACACGCCCTTCACGACGTCACCGTCGCGCGTCTCGTGCTGTGACTTCTTGTCACCGGTGTGCGGGTCAACTACCTTGTATGCGAACTCGTACTTAGGATGAGCCTGTAAAATAAGTTAAAGTTTAGCCGGGTGCATTCTCTAAATCAAAATGTTGTTATGATTGTAACGTTATCATACATAGTACTCGACGTGTTTCTCGGTGGCTTGTCCGTGGTGCTGCTTGATGCTCTGTGATGAGGACGCGTGGCCGTGGTGTTCCTCGTGGTGTCCCGCGTCGTGATGCTCCTTGTGAGTCTCGTGGTGCTCCTCGTGGTGTATAGGCTCGTGTTTGGTCTCGTGACCTTGATGCAGTACGATGCTCTGCGACGAGAACGCGTGACCGTGACCATGACCGTCTTGCGGCCGCGCAGCGACCATTGTGACGACAGCAGCAATTAGGAAAATCTGTAAAGAAAAATTGATCGATTTAATTTTAAATATTTCAATTGTGTTCCGAATTCAACTACTTGAAGTCAAATAGGTATTCCCGAAAATCTCAAGAAGCTTGCTATCAAGTTTTTAATAAAATTGAATTTGCTATGCGATAATTTTATAAGCGTAACTGATGATGAATGATTTGTTACCTTATACATTTTAATGTTTTGTATTTAATTCTTTACTGTTTGAATATCGAACAGTGACTGATAATCTTTTGGAACATAATTTTGCTTTTTATACGCATTAAAGGAATATGTGATATACTTTTTCGCAATATAAATTGTCCAACCAGTTCCCCAACTATATCAATTTTTGGCAAGTATCGCAGGTTGCACTGACCTTGAGTAATAATATCGCATCGTTAATAATGTTTACGTACTTTCTTAAACGCATGCCTTAAATTTTATGAAACTTGCATTTATTTTGTACGGACTGTACTTGTCTTTGATTTGTTTATATAATAACGTACAACATAACTAAGTACCATCATGCCTATCACCGAAAGGTTAGCCAGCGGTGTACTAATGCAGACACACAATTCACCGGTATCTTTGGGTCCCATGTTATAGGAGGCGAGTCTATTGTCACTAACCGAGCACAAATCCAAACCCAGAGTAGCTACTCAAGAGCTGCTGATAATTTCATAGAAAGACCCCATAATACTTTACACGACCTGGGAATTGAATCCAGGACATTGAGCGTAGCTATCGTGCTTACGACTACATAACACTACACATTGCATACACTAGGTTAGCGGAGCCGGCTATAATTCTTTATATTTATTTATTTAAACTGACAGTGATTTACATATTTTTTTCTGTTACATTATATGTATCACTAGTTACAAAAACATATTGCGTATAAATAATGGTTAGCGAGTAGTGCCAACTAATAACAAGTACTCTAAGTTATTCTCGCTTACCACATAATCATCATGTCTACATAATCTACATAAATCTACGAACCCTGCCTCCCAAACTAGGTAGTCCTGTATCTTAGGAGACAGTGTTCAGACGTCCATAAGTGGTCATGTATATATGTTGCCAGAATTTTTGACGCGTGTTGCGGTTAATGTTTTTTAATAATGTTTTTTACCTATCTTTATTTAATAAAGAAATAATGCATTGCGGTAATAAAAGTTTAAAGTTATTTACGATGTGTTACTCAAGGTCAGTGCAGCTTGCCAAAAACTGACGGAGTATTCATGCGGGAAAGTAGACCTGTATTTTATAACGTATTGCGTAAGAGCATATCACTGTGTCCCTTTTAATGTGTATAAAAAGCAAAATTATGTTTTGAGAGATTATCAGTCACTGTTCGATATTCCAACAGTAAAGAATACAAAACTTCATAATGTATAAGGTAAAATTCTAAATAATATTAATCAATTTAAATCATTTCATCCTTTAGCAAAATGATATAAATTATACAATCTTCTCATACAATAAAATAATCATACATCACATAAAATATCATGACGCCTGTATTTTCCAAAGGAGTAAACAGAGGTGTACTGATAGACACTCACATTTCGCCGGTATGCCATTTGCCAGCCGAGTAGAAGGCTCGCCCCCTTTATTTCTTACATCGAATTACAAAATAAATTCATAAAATATCATCACGCCTGTATTCCTCAAAAGGTTAAAGGCAGAGATATACCAGTAGTGAGATAAAACTACCGTTTGCAAGTATGTCTAGGTCCTATGGGCGCGTCTTTAACAGGCACATAATAATATCCACTACACTACACTATATTCCGAGCTGCTACTGAGAATTTTATAGTCAACCCAATAACATTGCTTGATCTCAGGCAGCACTCTCACTAACAACCGCTAGACTAATAAGGAAAAAGAGACCGCTAACTTATAATAAACAAATTCACTTTTTTTAGATTTTCATTTTCGCTACCGTCGTCGCAACAGTCGCTGCGCGGCCGCAAGACGGTCATGGTCACGGTCACGCGTTCTCGTCGCAGAGCATCGTACTGCATCAAGGTCACGAGACCAAACACGAGCCTATACACCACGAGGAGCACCACGAGACACACGAGGAGCATCACGACGCGGGACACCACGAGGAACACCACGGCCACGCGTCCTCATCACAGAGCATCAAGCAGCACCACGGACACGCCACCGAGAAACACGTCGAGTACTATGTATGATAACGTTACAATCTTGACATTTTGATTTGGAGAAAGCACTCGGCTAAACAGCAATTTATCTTACAGGCTCATCCTAAGTACGAGTTCGCATACAAGGTAGTTGACCCACACACCGGTGATAAGAAGTCACAGCACGAGACGCGCGACGGTGACGTCGTGAAGGGCGTGTACAGCCTGCACGAGCCCGACGGCACCGTCAGGATCGTCGAGTACCACGCTGACAAGAAGACCGGGTGAGTGTGTATAATCATGAACATTCTAAATTATTTTGTTATTCCTGTCATGGAAGAGGACTTTTGGCCGCAGGACGTGGTGTTCCGTCGCTTCCGCGGACAAATGCCACCAGAACGGACACTGACTAGTGACTAGTGCTACCTAAGTGAAGTGTTACTAACATTATCTATGGGCCAAAGTAGTCTGATAATAAAGAATTATTATTAGGGTAGCATAAATATAAATAGCAACTGCATCCTAACCTTGCAGATTGCACTGTGTGGTTTTTATTCATTCAACCAGTCTTTGCTTACTTTCTACTGACCTTTGACTCTTATTACGTGACACTCGTTTACTTACTTTTCCATTCACAGATTCAACGCCAATGTTAAGTTCGAGGGACACGCAGTCCACATTGTCCCTGAACACCATCATCATCACTGATCTACCTTCATTTGTTGAACCTTAAACTTTACGTTTGTTGATTGTTGAGCCTCAATGTTATGTTATTGTATATAATATAATAAATAAGTTAAAATACCAATTAAAGTTTTATTTTCAGACTGTCCTAATTTATCAACAAAATATTTTTATATAGGTAACTACAGTCACGTTATCAGTCATTGTAGAAGAGGTTATTATATAGAACCTTTTCATTGTAGGACATGGTTATATTTTACGTTATAGAAACAAAAATATTAAATTTTGTTTCATACGACGATTTCTTTTTAGTTTCAATATGTTTATTTATTCGAACAGTTTGTCAGAACATTTATTTATTTTTAAATGCTCTCTCTCTAAAAATGTAGTTATCATAATAATAAAAGTAACCAAACTGGTGACTGCAAATTGTAACGACAAAGTATTTATTAAGAAATTGATTGATAATGATTCGTCGAATTTCGTAAAATATAAACTTTCTAACTTTCAGTTTAGAATCAAAACGAGAGAAATGTTATTCCGAAATTTTAATATAACTATCTATTTTGATCATTTAGGTACTTACTTGACAAGTTATGAATTTAATATGACCAAGTAAAAAAAAACATCAGAGTTTTCAGCAGATTAAGGTTGCCAATATGTTTTCAGGTTACCTTGAAAATTCCGAACGGTCAATGGCACTGGAAGTATAATGATCATTGATGTTGCTTAGCCTTGACTTGTGACTCAACTGGCTAATAAAGCGAGAAAATGGATAACAGTTATCTAATTGACAGTCTATTATATCACGTAACAGTTTCGATGTACAAAAACATTATAGTTTACAGAACACAAAAGATCGTTCGTTCATAATAATTGTGTCATGTAGATTTTGTATTGTTCAAGCTCGAATTCACTATTCAATGGGATGAAATATATTATCATATATTTACTTGTGTACGTAGCTATTTAGAGACACTTTTACAAGACATGAGACTGTTACATGTTAATACATTTTTAGACCGACATTTCCGGACTAACGACCTCTGAGAAGAAACACTGAACTTCCGAGAAAAGAACCATAGCGGCTTTGAGAGTCCCAACATCGTGTAACTCAACCATTATTAGGATTAAGATCCTTAAGGTGTTTTGTTACTTTTTTATGTTGGTACCTTTTCGTACGTCTAAGATGGATAAATGGAGGATTTTTCGCATCAAGAAAAACGTAATTTTAATAGTAATAATTTACTAAGTTTTGCTATAAGTACTTTATAAATGCTGTGAATAAGAATTGCGATCTGGCATTTCCGATTAGCGATATAAAGTGACGAAGTTTGTAAGAGGAGAAGTGCAGCAAATCATTCTCTAGCTATGCATTGTCAAACCACAGTCAAGGTAATGCAAATATAATTCGGTCATAGATTGTCATTGGCAAGAAACCACATAGCTTTGAACTTATTTTCATACAATGGAACGACCTCATTTTTTATGTAAAGTAGTTGGTCTTATTTGGTTTTACAAATGCACGTTTGCGACATTGAACTCAATCAGTTTTCATTAGTATGTTTATTATACGTTGCATAAAAATTTAGTTATTATACTATTTATAGCGAATAGATAGTTAGAAAGATAGTAATGTAATAGATCTTATCAGATAATGAGGATTGACTGTTATGAAAAACAGTGAAAAAACAGTTAAAATACGACTCGACGACGATATCGACTTAATTGTTCCAAGTTGTAACAGGTAATAAATAAAATAAATACAGTGTTTAATTTAACCAATAGAACAGAAAATTTTATTACCCTTTACCCTTACAGAATTGGCATGAATTAAATAAATTAAATAAGGGCCTGTTACACCACTTCCTTCTTTAAGTGCCCCTTAAATTACTTGGCAGATTTTATAATAATTTTGTCCAGCAGGTAGTGGTTATCCAGTAAACCCATAGCCTTGACCATAGGTGCAAATAAAGTCAGTTTTTACGTCTGTAAAAGTCCTTATTTGTTAGATTGAAATAAAATGAATAGATTTGTGTTATAAACGTGTAATAATACTTGTATAAAATACTTAAAAAATCACAATAAAATTAACATTAGATCACAGTAGATACATCAAATAACAATAACGGTATTATCACAGTTCGGGTTCCGCAGTGGTTCAGTGGTGGTGGGGCACGATGTGATGGGTGCTGTGTTTGACGTCCGCGTGGAAACTGTAGAGAAAGATAAATGTGTTATATTTTGTTTGCAGGATGTTTACTATCTTTTTGTATTTTTTTAAGCATTTTCCATGCTAAGATTACAAGTTATTTTTTCGCCGATTTTTTCCTTCATTAAAAATAACTTGCAGGATGTTTAGTTTAGGAGAGGAGACCCATGCCCAACTGTGGGGCAGTATATTGGTTGATTTGATGATGATGAATTAACACTGGCTACGGTGTACCTGTACCATAAGTATTGAATTATATCAATAGTAAATTGTAATCATTATTTGACACAAAGTTCGAGTAAACAACTAAATATATTCAATCTTAAAAGGAAGTTTGAATGACTTTTAACTCAAACATATAAATATACACAGTGCTCTGCTTAATCTTTTAGGGTAAACAAGCGTGATGGTACTTACCCAGAGTGCTTGTCGCCGTGGTATTCAACGTGTCTGATGGAACCATCAGGCTGGTGCAGAGCGTAGTAACCCTTGACGACGTCTCCATCGCGGTGCTCGTGCTGGGACTTGATGTCACCAGTGTGTGGGTCCTCTACTTTGTATCCAAATTCGTATTTCGGGTAGGCCTGGAATTTTGAAAATAGAATATTATTTTACGGATTAATAACAAATGACTATCTGTTTTGGTGTGCGACCGAACACGTCAAATGCTCCTGTATGCTGCTGTGAGCTCTGGTGGTTTGGACCACTGTTTAATCAAAGAGACTCAGGGCTGGTTTCACCTCTGGATAGCCGCTAATCGCAGGATAAATTAAAAAATGGAACACAATTTGTATGAATTTATCTGCCAAGTAATTTAACGGGAACTTATCAGTAAGCTGTGAAACAGGCCCATAATAAATTTAATTCTTACGTACTACCAAAACTAGGTGTCGATTAGTGTTTGTAGGTAGTGACTAGTGATGGTAAAAAGTAAATCATTGAAATACTTTTATTATACCAGAAAGATCACGGATGTTCATGGGAAATAAGGAAGCGGTGACTTTTTTCTACTCTACGAGTTATTGAAAAATACCAGTATCACCATACTTTTTTTATAGTTATTAATTTAACTCTTTGTGCCTGCAAGTACTGTCATCAGTACTTGCAGAGGTGGACCTAACATCTCAGGGATAATTTAGACAGGAATTACTAGGTAACTATAAATATGTGCGTTATCTTATAAGCCAACTTACATAATAATCGACGGCTCCATGACCGTGGCCATGTCCGTGTCCTCCGTGTCCTCCGTCATGTCCTACATGGACGACCTCAGCAGGTCCGTCGTGGCGGTGGATGAACTGGGATGAGAATCCATGTCCATGTCCATACACAGCTTCCAACGAAGCTACGAGAGCTACAAGGCACAGCACCTGATGGAAGCGTGATAAAAAGCGATTGATTTAAAGAGGTGAGTGCGGATGTTGTTACAGTATATAGGCTGGTTACAGTTTACCATCAGGCAACCCTCAAGCAGAGGTAGTGCGATAAAGTGCAAACTTCACAGTACCACCATTCCTTCATCCCATCAGAATACTTTAGCGATAAAATTTAGTGAGCAATAATATCGCCAGTGTTATTAACGGTCTGAACATAGGTAGGTATTAGTAAAGCATTTGGTTCCTATCGTTAAAAATTACTGAAATATCTCTATTATTATATAATGTTTGTCTTTATTATTATGTAATGTGGCTTTAAATGAAAAATTCTAACAATTTATTGAAATTAAATGATCGCAAGCTTAATTCTGACGCAATTTAGCTTGTTTAAGTTCAATAATAAATTCAACTTATACGGTTGCCAGTGTAAAACTTCAAGATGGTATGGAAATATCCTAATCATTTAAACAGCCTAATTTTAAAACCACTTGACTAGATAGATCACTGTTTTAACACTTTAACACAAAACGACACTTCACCAAGGAACACCATGGCATATAAATGTATGTTTACCTTTGAGAACATTTTTGATAAATAGGTTCTATTAGCTGTTGCTAATGATACTAAGACCAATAGTGGACTGATAGCTAATGATCAAATTCAACGTCTTTTATATCAATAACAAAGGTAGCCAAGGTAATAATGATTTCACTCTAAATTATGGACAAGTAGTTCAAATTATTCACGAACTTCAGTATGCAGCGTTAGCAATGAATTTCGTAAAGGCATTTTGTTCGGAATGCCTCCGTACACCTTGCAGTGTGACATTGCCACAGTTTGTTATAAGCAAATTTCGCAAGATCATCTGTGTATTATTGACACAAATACAATTGAATAAAAAATGAACTAAATGACAACCAGCTGTATTGGTTTTCTTAATGAAAAAGCTGATAAAGAATTAATGAACTCGAACGTTGTTTTACGCGGCGCCATAAATGCGTGTACGCAACTCCTGCAGTTACGATTCAACTTTCATATGTGATATAGATTTGTTAAGCTTATTTTGCAAAGCTTTTTACATATTTATACTATTTAACCTGCTTGTCTTACCTATACCTATTTTCCTTCGAAATAATGTACAAAAATATAGTTGATTTGAGGACCTTTTTTCGTCAGTTGAAAAAAATAACCAGTCTTGGAGACGTAAGCATATAAATTACTTCTGCATTGTTTTATTAGTCGTAAATGAGGTTACTGATGACATGAGGTCCTGGGTTCGATTCCTAGTACATGCAAGTTTTACTGTGTTTTACTATGAATGGTAGCAGGATCAACCCCTATTACAAAGGTCTTAAACTAATTGTTAGTATAAAAAACTAACATTATGGCATTATTCGTTTTCAGAATAGGTTTACATAAAAAATCTCTGATATTGATAAAAAATATTTTGGTAAAGTTTTTGTATCCAGAAATGAGTGACGGCTAGACAAAAAATATCAGAGTAACAACTCTGATATTTAGCACCTATCGGTCACTAAACTTTTGGAATGTTATAATATTATTAGTTGTTCGAATTGTTGTTATAATTATTTTAAAAATTTGAAATGTAATTGCGAAGAGCTCCTCGTGGCTGATCAACCGATCTGCAAGGTTTAGCTGCGCCTGCTGGACTCAGTGTGTTGATGGGTAACCATTCTTGATGGGTGATCACACAGAGACCCCTTCGTGCCATGAGTACGCAAAGCCATTGGTCCCGGTTGTCATATGAAAATTCTTTATCATTATCACTATTAACCATTGTTTAGTGGTAGTCAGAAGCCCAAAAAGCCTGAAAACCAGCCAATTCTCAGGATATTGGTATAATCTACAAATGAAGGTATGATGGCAGTCGTTACGCTCTTTCGCATCACTCAGTCGCATCTACTTAAACTAAAATCCGAACCCAACATAATTAAGAAAAAGGCTAAGAGAATGGAATTTAAAATAATTGCATTGCCCCAGTAAATGGCAAAAACAGAAATTATTTTGAGATAATTTCGCACAATCAAAATCACATTATGAAATGACTATAAAATGTTATTATTTAATAACGTAATAAATTAATCAACGTATATATAAGTACTTAAATGAAAGTTGAAGTGTTTACAAAAGAGTTCAAAAACCCGTTTAGGTTGTCCAGACGATTCGATGACTGATTGTGTACTGAAGAAATTAATTCCTTTTTTGCGCAAGTCGTGTTTCGTACTCGTATTACATGCGTGAACGAGATTTTCAGTGGTATGCGTAAGAATACACACATGCAAGTTCCAAAATTGTAGCAAACTTGTTTTGAGTCGAATATTTTTTAGTATAAAAACTAAAGCTCTCCAGAGTTCCATTATCATATTTGTTACAGCTTTTGTGGACACAACAACACAATGTTCTCCAAGGTATTAAAAATTTGCTTATTTCTTTTTACTGATAGTATATTGTGAAAGTAGTTCTTGAAATGTTCTGAAAGGATCACAGGTGGGAATCAGTACTTTCTTGCCTCTTGCTCCGTAAACTATGATTGTAATTGATATAAAAACCAGACTCAATACATCATGACTTTATTGTTCTATTATACGGCTTGGCGAGTTTCTGTATCTAATTGTACTGATGCACCAACTTTGTTATCTCTATACCGAACTTTGGTCTACCATTTCATGTTCTTGGGAAAATGTCGACGTATTTTTGTAATGTTTGATTTTTCTAGCTAAATAGATGCATTGAAATCTACGAACGAATCGAATAAAAATCGATCATTCAGTAAATTCCATCTTTGACAATGACTTGGTGTGCTATTATAGTAAAGAAGATACGAAAAAGATGATAATACTCATGTTCATGTACCTTGTGATACTGATCAAGGGGCTAGTGATCACGATGTAGTCTTCTTATACTAATGGTGGTCTTGTCTACTGACGGCCCAATTGATTAAAAACCAAAGTATTGCGAGTCAGCAAGGCACGGCAGCGACCAATTTGTGGACCACAAATGACCATGTCAATGTCCAGATTAATATACGAGTAATATATTCGTATATATTATAACCTTTTTAAATTTAATTTCAGATTCTAGCCTTATTGTTGTTCATGGCGGTGACATATTGTCAAGACCATCACCATCAGACATTTTCCCTGAAGACGGTAGTCACACATGAGGTACCAAAGAAAGTGGAATATCACCACCATGACGCTGGTCACAAGGTCTCAGTCCAATCGCACGAAGTGCATGCTGTTCCTGTCGCCACAGAACACCACGGTCACGCCGTTTCTTCTCAAAGTATAGTCCGTCACGACAGCCATGGTAACTCGCATGGACAAATCCACCATGAAGCTCCTAAGCATTACTTTGTACCTGCTAAGGAACCTGCTCCCGTCCATGAAGTTGTAGCTATTGCAGCTCCGGTCCATTACATTCCTGTTCAGCATCACGTAGTTCAACTGGCTACTCCTCAGGAACATAAGGAAACTCAACATATTGTAGAATCTCTACAAAAGGATTCGAATCATAAGGAATCCCATCATGAACACCATGTTGACTACTATGTAAGTTAAGAGAAACTTTGTTATTGTTATCGACGATAAATTCCCATTCAAAAATTCACAATTGAACTCGATTAACTTCTTATTCTATTTGCATCTATCTGATCTAAGTTTCTGAGTAACTATAGTAGATTAAGTGTTCTTATCTGTATTGGGGATATACACACAGAAAGTTCCAGCTTTTATAAAATAATGAATGTCTGATCGTCGCGGGATTTTGGGATAATATAGTATTTCCAACAAGTATCGATGTAAAAAAAGCCTGGTGTATCATTGCCGAAAACTTAACTACTGCCATTGACTCATTCGTCTGTAGCTAAGTACAAATTAATATTGTGCATACATTCTAGGCTTACCCTAAATACGAGTTCGCGTATAAAGTGGAGGACTCGCACACCGGTGACAAGAAGTACCAGCACGAGTCTCGTGACGGTGACGTCGTGAAGGGCGAGTACGGCCTGCACGAGCCTGATGGTTCCATCAGAACGGTCAAATATTCCTCTGACAAGAAGACTGGGTAAGTTTAAGACTTTAAACTCCAGATATCTCTAGTTTTCTTCAGCTATTGTGGTGATATTATACATTATTATCGAAGTCTTATGACAGGAGATCGAAGCGATAATTTAAACTAATGAAACTAACTAACATTACTTTAATAAATATATTTTCTCTAATTTCAGCTTCAACGCTGAAGTGTACCACAAGGGACAATCAAAACATGAACATCAATATCATCACCACCACTAGTTATTTTTTAGCACCATGTGTTGTTGTGTTCAGTAATTTAAGTAGTATTAATAAATATTTATGACAATATCAATAACGACTTTTTATTTTATAATTGACTACCCCTTAAACAATGCTAGAAATATAAGGATCACCCGAACATGATGATGACATGACCCGACAAAAGATATAAAGAAAGTTTTTTAGAACTTCGTGACTTTTGAAAGGTCAATATTGAATAAAACGGTTCGAAAATCGAGTAATATGGACTTGAAATTCAAAAATTCAAAAAACTTACAACCTCAATGTTATCGATGTTTATAGCCCAAACATCGATAACATTGGGGTTGTAAGTTGAGTAATCACAACTCAATAGGTAATTCAACATTATTTATTTGTTCGAACATGGCACAGACGTTTTGCAATAGTTATTTCCAGCATACACTGATACGTGACGAATAATGCATGATGTCATAAACACTAGAAATAAACAAAAATCAGGTATGCATCGGTGGCAAAGATTTTTCCGATAAGTTGAAGAAATCCGTATTTACTTACATCATAGAAAGTTAGCCGCATCGCCTGTTACATATAACTACATACCAAAGTATGCAAACTAAGCAATAAGGAAGGTATCAATCTAAACCGCAGTATTACCAATGCACAGCTATTTAAAATAGAAACTGAAGATTTCCGATAAGTTAATTCATAACAGTACGGTAATATTTCAGATCAATTTTTAAAATTACAAAGTCACTGTAGTACTAATAAAATTAGATACCATCATAGTTATTATTTATATTTATATTATATTATAAAGAGGAAAGATTTGATTGTTTGTTTGTTTGTATTGAACAGGCTCCGAAACTACAGGACCGACTTGAAAAATTCTTTCAGTGTTGGATAGCCCATTATATCGGGAAAGGTTATAGGCTATATACCATAGCGCTATAAGAGCGGAGAAGCAATGAAAAATGTTGCAAAAACGGGGGAAAAGGGCGAAGCCGCTGGCAGGAAGCTAGTTATTAATATAGGGAATGATCCTATTGTCACTAACCGGGCACAAACACAAACTTCGAGCATTGCCCTACATGGAAAACGAACCCAGAACCTCGAGCGTAGCAGTTGCGTTTAGGACCACTCGGCTAATGAGGCAATTACTAATTGAATTAATAAAGATACAATAAAATCTACCTTACGCATGAAGTTGTGAAATAAAAAAACTGCTTGTAAATGTGGTTCATGGTTACACAATGAAGAGTTTCATGCGTAAGTAGCTAGAGTTCACCTGATTTTAAATAAAAAAAGCTATGACAATGAGCTGTTGAGGTCACTTTCCATTGTCACGGGAGACGAGATCGATAAAAAGCTTTAACGCTGGTAAAAACTGTTCATTTACAATTCAATCTCGAGTAATTTATGTTTAAATAACAATAATTGCGTTTGTTATTAATTTTTTTACCAATATTTTACTCAAAGATAATAAAACAATTTTTTAATCTCTTTGATTTTACTGAATGTTACCAAATCGGGTTCAGACTTCAGACAGTTCATAGTTCATAAATAGTGCCGTCTCTATGACTGCAAGCTCAAGATGACTGATGACTGATGACTCAAGCAATGCTGACGATCTTTACATGAACGCATTTGACTATAGCTATATAAAGCCAAAGAAATGGCTATCCGATATCGCTGATATTGCGAATGAATGGTCGAAGATTTTGTCGGAATATTAGGAACACTGGGTGAAAAACGTTAATTTAAGAGATTTTGATAATTTTGACGTCTTTGGTCTAGTGGTTCGATTCCCACAGGACACAAACATTTATGTGATGAACTTAAGTGTTAGTGTTTGTCTGGGTGTTTCTTACATAGGTATTATAAGTATGTATTTACAAAAAAGAGTAAATAAGTATTATATCAATTGTCTAGTACCCATAGCACTCTTAGAACAGAAGAAGGAAAATGTGACTATGATGAAGATGAGACTCTTTCAGCAGAAATCAAACAATAAAAGGATGAAGCAATAAGGAAAATATCAACTGTTACGTTAGGAGTCCTGGAGTCGATTCCCAGATTGAGCAAAATGTTGTTGAGTTTTTCTATGAAATAGTTTTAAATGAACGTGAAGATCATTACGTTATTTCAATATAATAATAATGTGTGGTCATTGAACTATTAGCCTCAAGCGCAAGAGACCGTCTAGCGTGAGTTCAATTTCATGGGCAAATTTTGATTGCATTTTGTGTGGGGTACCTAACTTGTAGACGGTAAACATATGAAAAGTATTTTTTATTCGCGGATGGTTTTTAAGTACATAAATACAGAGCTGCTACTGGGAATTACACAGAAAAAAACCAACAACATTTTGCTTAATCTGGGAATCGAACTCAGGTCTTCTAGCGTAGCAGTCGCGCTTGGGACCATTAGACCAACGAGGCAGTCCGACAGATAATTTTCGTTAATATTAGGATTCTTTAATCTATAAAACCTATATTAGCAAATAATGTAGTATTTGCTTAAGCAAGCTAAATATCTACTAATATTATAATCAATTGACTTTAAGTATAATCTTTAGGTAAGTGTTCAACAGTTTACATTAACCGATACACTGTAGTCGTGATTTGGATTATATTAACAACTTTAGACCATAATTTTAACAGTGAAATCGAACTTTTAATCGGATTTCAAGAAGCAGATACATACTTAACTATGCAAATAAAGAGAGAGAACTATACTAGAATACTAAATAAATAAATTTCTCTCTTAAAAACGAGATTAAAGACAAAAACTTAATATTCCAGAATGAAATTTTTATTTTCCTGTTAGAACTAATAATGAAAACCATAATTAGAGACTGATCAATATGGTGCTCCAATTTAGCAGATTGACAACCTTCACATTGGTTACGTAAATTACGTCATAGATCTGCGCGCGCGCCGTGGGTTACAAACATGACGCCCAGAGCGGACGCAAATTGAATCAATACTCTCTCGTAACGTCTCCGGTATATATTGAGCTAATGACTATGTTAATTCATCAGTTCCACAGCGGAAGTCTTAGGAGAAAGAACAAAATGTTGACTAAAGTGCGTTCTCATATGGGATAACAATACACTTTTCTATATATTTCATCATCACAATCTAACGTTTTCTATTGTTCTAGGTGCTAGTGCTTACTTTTGTCGCTGCAGTGGTGTGTGAAGAACATGGCTACACTCTGAGGAATCATCATGAACCGGCCAAGGAGTATAGACAACATTATGAACATATCCCTATAAGGGTTCAAGAGGAACAGGAGGCTTCCCAAGAAGCTCAATATGGACATGCTCCAGAAAGCCATGGACATGGGGGACACGCGTATTCCTCCCAAAGCATCATCCATCACTCAGGTCTAACTGGTCAACAAGAGTCACAGGAGTCTCATAATGAGCATGTCGCACCAGTGTACCAGTATGTACAAGAGGAAGAAGCGCCAGCACGTCAAGAAGCCCCAGATCATCATGAACGCGCCCAACTTTACCAGAGCATTCAATATGTTCCTTCTCAAGTGCATCATAAAGAAGAATCCCATTCTTCAGTGCAGGGTTATGCTCAACCTCAGTATGCTCCGGTTCGTGGAGGCGTAAGCTACCAACAAGATGGTAGTGCTTACAAAGGATCAAGCTTCCACAATGGTGCTCAGCTTCACACGGCTGTTCACGTCCCGGTTTCATACCATCATGCTGAACCAGTTCACGCGGCCCCTCTTCATCACGCCGTGCCCGTTCAACATGGTTCTCCTGTCCATCACGAAGAGTCCGTGCATCATGCAGTACCTGTCCATAGCCATGATTCCCACGATGAGCCCATCGACTATTACGTAAGTGTTCAACATTAGAATATAAAACACTTATTTCCGACCAACATTTTTATGTTAACTTTCTATTCATTTATTCCGCTCACAGTTTGAACCGTTTAAATCGAAGTGATTGTGCAAACGCATTTAAATTATACATTAATTCAAATATATTTTTGCCATTCTAGGCCTATCCCAAGTATCAGTACGAGTATAAAGTGGAAGACCCTCACACCGGTGACAACAAGTTCCAACATGAGATTCGTGATGGCGATGTTGTGAAGGGAGTTTACAGTCTCCTGGAAGCTGATGGTTCCTACAGAACTGTTGAGTACAGCTCTGATAAACATACTGGGTAAGGTTTTCTTTACGTACAACCTTAGAAAAAAAGTTTATAATGATGTGTAAGAAAATGTCGCAAGCTAAATTATACCAGATATTGTTTTAATTCTTTACTATGATCTAATTTAAATTTTATATGTAGCAGTTTAGTGTCAATAAACTTTATAATCTAGTCAAATTAAATAGTCTTAACGTCTAGACAGACGAGTCTTAATTTTTCCTGTTTTATGTGACGAGTCACGCACTGGCTTTAACCGTATTGTTTTTGCTTTCTATTCCGTATCGTCATCTACTATAGTAGTATTACTTGTTATGTAACTAGTATTATCATTAACATCTGTTTCTTTTGCAGTTTTAACGCCATTGTGAAGCACTCCGCTCCTGGCCAACACGTCCAGATCAAGAGTCATCATGACAACTAAGACTGATTAAGTTGTACTGTTGTATCTTTAGTTTTTATTGTTACTAGATGTGTACTTGCCTACTTATTTTATTCTATAATAAAACTTATTTAATACTATCATATAAGAAATTGTTTTACTTCGTAAAACAGTATATAACAAAGGATAAGGTCGAGATCGAGATCGGGTACATTTACATAGTTATTTGTACATTTCTAAAGAAAAAGTAACATAACACATCTCTAGCCTCTATCCCCTAAAGGTTAGGTAAGAGTTGTACCTAATGATTTAAACTCACAATAAGATGGTGTGTTTAAATCTCCGACGTTGTTAGGGGGTACAGGAATTCCAAGCTGCTACTTTGGATTTAGATTAGATTTGGGTATTGGCTTAATTTAATTAGTTGTTTTTCAACGGAATTGAGCCGGTATGTGTCATATCATCAAACGACATAAAATTAAAGCGATTTCGTAAACAATATTATGCTTTAATAAAGTTGTTATATAAAGTCGTTCTTTTCGCAAGCGTCAGAGAAACCAGCTTGCTGCTTAGTGATCTTATAATTATAATTAATACCGGAGATTTGATTCATATTCAAAACAATACAAACTTAACAGGAACTGGCCGTCAGTTTCGAAATAACGTTACACAAGTACCTACAAACTTATAGTGATAATTATTTGAGAATAATCACTTCTGACATTGATGCCCTACATATTTATCACGATCATTCTAATTTCAATCAATCATTATACGATTTAAAGATACAATTTGCTTGTGTATGATAGGAAGAAAGGTGTTCGTTTAATACTTCCTAATAACAGGATGTCTACTTATAGAGCTTTCCTGTTGATGGATTAGATCGATAGTTGGATAGCGGATCGATTAGATCAGACTATTATGCAAATCGTAATAGGTATTATTATAGAAGAGGCTCCAATGACAATTCGAAAAAGTTTTTTTTCTTTGCTAGCTTATTGCAGAAATTGATGCAAATAAGCTGCAAACAAATAATTCTAACAAATTATGTTAACATTTAAACTATTTAAATTCAAATACCTAAGCTACATGTTAATTTGGAAAATAAACTTCGTGATAGAAATTATTGTGAACTATTTTTTACCCTACTGCCGAAGGAGCGTTATTAACTAGCAGTATTATTCTTTGAGTTATTAAATAAAATGTTCTAGATATACCTACTGTAATAACCATTTGGTCCATTAAAATTATTATTGTACTATAATATGAAAATGTGAACCTTAAAGTGGGTTGTAATTAAAACAAAGGAATTATAAAACACATTAGACTAGATATATTTAACGGTTACAAACATATAAAATAACATGTTATCAGATACTGGTGGGGTGACGCCTTAGTGTTGGTAGTGCTCATGGCCGTGCTTGACCTCAGTCTTCACGATCGCGTTGAAGCTGAAATAGAAACGGTATAAGTCAAAACAACTGGATAAACAAAACTACATAACAATGAAAAAAATAAGGCCTAAATAATAATAATTGAAGAAGAAAAGATATGGTTAACATTTCAAGAAAGATAACCGTTTTACGATGATGTGTATATAATGTATCTTCAGAACCAATAGCTTAATATTACCATTACCTAGTTCAGATAAAAAAAAGTAGAAATCGATATACAATCGGCGAAACACATAAAATCACAATATTTTTAATTTAATCGTGTTATGTAATAATTATGTAAGGTTAATAAACGATTTCTCCGGTGGTGACAGATATAAATCATATTCATTAATATTTGAATATCGATAATTCTTCGCAGGAATCAAACCCACAAGCACGATGCCAAAACCGATGGCTTAGTCTCGCTCGCTTATTTTTAGGTAGTTAGGAAAGACCTTTTTGTAATCAGGTGCGATTATTGTTGAGAATAACTGTGATAATGAAAACAAAATCAATCATACTGATCAACTAAGTTTAATGGCTCAACTTGCAATGAGCAATTGTAGTCATTTGTCTCTGTTATTTAGGCTAATATTCAGAGACGATGCTAAGCATAAACTTAGGCTTCCGTATATCAAATTGTTATACAAATTTGACATACGAAAGCCTTACTTTAGGCTGAGCGTCGTCTCTGAATGTTAGCCTTAGACACATGTGAGAATAAGGGAACAATTTTATAGAGAAAGATTTGAAAAATCGAAGGTCTTCCTACAACTTTCCAAGAAAAAATCAAGAGTTCTTCATACCCATTGTGCTTGTCGGCGGTGTACTCAACAGTGCGGATGGAGCCGTCAGAGTCGTGCAGGCTGTACACGCCCTTAACGTTCTCACCGTCGCGAGACTCGTGTTGGTACTTGTTGTCGCCGGTGTGAGGGTCTTCGATTTTGTACTCGTACTCGTATTTGGGGTGAGCCTGGAAGTTTAAATTATGCTTGACATTAGAAAGCATGGCACTGCGTATGGTCGATTATGGCAGAGGATTAACTCAGAGCTGATGCTAAGAATTGTAAAGAGTTTTGAGTTTGTAAACATTCTCTAACGTAAAAAATTTGGCTGGTAATAATTTTATTAATCAATCACTCAAATTGGTTGAAAAATATTAGAAAAACTTTGAAATGTTAAGTCTGCAAACTTGCACTAGGCTTTAAAGGCGATTCCATGTCAACTCGTGTCCAATAACAGTACAATTTTTTTGCGACAGATTTGTCAATTTCTGTAAATGAAGTGAAAAAAAATACAAAAGTAAAAGGAACAACTTACATAGTAGTCAACGTGGTGTTCCTCGCCGTGGTGTTGCTGCTGACCTTGGTGAGCTTCGGCATGGTGCACTAGCGCAGGGGCTTCATGCACCGCGATAACGGGAGCCTGATGTTGCACGATGGGGGTGTAGTGGATGGGCTGCTGGTAGATGGCCTGCTGGTGGATGGGCTGCTGGTGGATGATCTGTTCCCCACCATGATGGCCAAGGGAGATCTCATGGTGACCTTGAGAAATGTCATTTTGTCCGAGGGAGCTTTCATGATGTCCGTACTGGTTTTCTTGGTGGCCATGGGAGACTTCGTGGCGGACGATGGACTGAGAGGAGTAGGCTTGGCCATGACCATGACCGTGGTGGTCCTGGGTGTACACCGCTGCCACAGTTAAGGCAAAGATAATCTGAAAGAAAGTAGAAAATCATTTAATATGACGAAATAGTTAATACTGTATGTAATCACTTGTGTATTATTTTATCCTTGTTTTGTCTGATGAAAGCGCTAACAGGATGTTAGGGAGAAAGTCTGGGGAGTTAGTAATTCAAGTTATAGTATACCTATAGTAAAACACATTGAGCCGGCCACCTAACATATTGGTAACTAGCCAGGATTATTAGGTCCTGTCAGTAAGAGATGCCCCAATTTTGGTCGCTTAAATACTTTTTGAAATTTTTATTTTTATTTTTTCATTTTTATTATGTAAGTATATAATAAAAATGAAAAAATAAAAAAAATTAACAATAGTGAAGCACTGGGGTCATTATATATATACTGTTTACTATTCTGTTTTTGTAACACTTTTTAAATTAAATATTTAATTTAATATTATTCCACAAAATATAATACTTACTTTGGAGAACATCTTTTGCGTATAAGTTCTGATGCACTTATTAACTGAATGATATAATTGCAGAGGCCTACTGGCTTTTTATACTCAAAATCAAGTACGCAAAATCTTTCGTTAACTTACGTGTTCAAGCTGAAAACAGGTTCCATTTTACAACCTTTTTTGTAACTAGTGAATGCACTTGCACTTTTACAAAAACACGTGGAAATAGTATGAGAGTGTATCGTAATGAACTAAAATAAAAACCGGCCTAAAACTTGATAGATTGACCTATCATGGCTAATCTAGAAAAATGTAACAAAGATAAGTGATTGGTTAGGATTCCTATTTTAAAATTTGGATTCGATTTAGATGTGGCTAATGTACTTAAAGTTATTTTTTTGCAAACTAGGAAGAATAGCTTGTAGCTATGTAGGATAAACTTAATTAGGAGTTAAGTTGTTTTAATATGATCTAAATGTTTTACTTAAGCCGGAACTGTACTGGTCTTTAAATTACCACCTATTAAATCCTTATTTCCCTACGACTATTTTGGAAATTATATGGAACTCTACTGAACTTTTCATAAAGACAAATGTTCTATTAGTGTTTGAGTGTTAGTTTGATAGATTCTCTTAAAGTAACACCGCTTGGTAGGCGTTAGTGCTGCTGAGTTTTATCCAATCCGGTGTTCTTCTCGGGTCGTAATTTGAACAATAATAAAATAACTGAATAGTATGATATAATATTATATTTAATTTACATTATTATCAGTCACAAAAACGTGAGTTTCTGCACAGCACCCCGCAAGCAGTCGTCTAACGTTTCACAAAATGTATGAAGTTTGAATATAATAACATGAAAATACTTACACACTATAAGAAAATATAATACAAAAGTACTAATGCTTGAATGAAATGTATAGTTCTAAACTAATTTGGGCCTGTGTCCCTACATATTATGAAACAGTTAGGCTGAAAGTATACAAGTCTGGAAGCTTTTCGTTGTACGATGCTCTTCGTTGTCGCATTCCGTCCGCGCTTAGGCTACATAATAAATAGGTGTCGTCGGTGTGGTTAAGACCTAGGGCTGGTTTGGTGGTCTAGCCGTGGAGGAGAGCTCCATGTCCGTAGGCGGGGGCGGCGACCACAGCATGCCCCGCGGGGTGCGCCGCGTGACCTGTCCTGCTTACTACCGCGTTGAATCTGGAATAATAATGTACAATTGTACATACATGATACTAACTGCCTCTTTAGCCTAGTGGTCGTTATGACTGCCACGACTGCCACGTTCGAGTTTCTGGGTTCGATTCCCAGGTGGAGCAAAGTGCCTTTGGGTTTTTCTATGAACATCACAATTGCAGTTTGGGGTGTGGGTGTACATTAGTACACTGTTGCCAAACCTTTTGAGAAATACAGGCTTGATGGTATGTTATTCAGGCAGATACAGATATTTCTTATCATAATTATAATTATTTTATTATCTTTTTCACAGCAGCTTATATTACCGGGTCAATTATAACGATTTACATATCGTTACACTTTATAAGTAAAGGTGTTATATAATCCTATTATGAAGATTGCATCTTACTGTATCAAGGACTTTCATAATAATGTTAATTTTATTAATTAGACGTGATTTTACAAAGTAAATCACACTGTGCTAAAATAATAGTTACTTTCAATTAAGAAATATTGCATTATGTTAATTAAAATTAAAAATCAAATGACATTGAAGTCATTTAGACGACTGGACTACCAAGTCATAGGTGTCCAGTTCAATTCCAAAGGCAATGCCTATTAATCACTCGCTATAGCGGTTCAGGAAAACATCGTGGAGAAACCTACATGCATGAGAAATTTTCTCGATTGCGTGTGAAGTCTGCCGAACTTCAGTAGGATAGCATAGTAGACTGAACCCTCTCATTCTGATAAGACCTGCGACTAGCCGTGAGACGGTAAATAGGTTGATAACGAAGGCTGATCTCATTCGTACCCGTTATGGTCATCAGCGGAGTAGTTGACAGTGCGCACGGTGCCATCGGGCTCCACGAGCGAGTACTGGCCCTTCACTACGTCACCGTCGCGAGCTTCCCATTGGCTCTTCTGGTCACCGGTGTGGCCGTCAGTGACACCGTAGTTAAATTGGTAGCGGGGGTGGGCCTGAAATGTACAATATTTGTAAGTACAGTCAACAAAAATGATAAGTATGCAGGTATTACATCTGTGTTTTGACAAAGGTTGTGTATAATCTATTACAAAAAATGTGTCAAATCGTTGTTATTGCCTACATACCAAACCCTTTGGTAGATAAAATTTACCGGAACAAAGATTGCCTGTCGGTACTTTTTTTGACTGTACAGTGTACATACTTAAGTTAAAATGGTAGGATGATAATTCAAAACAGCCTTTCCGTCTGCTATTTATTGTATTTTGTTGTGTCAAAACTGTCATTAAAAAAATCCTTAATTTTAGAATTTTATCCTATACGTCAAACCGTACTTCATTGGACGTCTGAAAATGCAGATTTATCTACGTTGTTTATCTTTTAGTTTGTATTATCTACTAGTTTGAGTATCCTCGCAGTAGAAAATGAAACAGTTTTATAATGACTCATGATGGCCGTTTGTTTGTTGTTGCATAAAAAATTAAAAAATTTTATGAAATTCACAGCGAGTGAAAGTAAATTTATTAGCTTTGATATTTCTTATGCTAGATTTCAGGTGAGGTGCACACAGTAGCTGAACGGACATTAAAAAAAAACTATAAAACATTAATCCCTTCTAACTAAAGTGTATCTTACAGTTTTTTCTTCAGCAAATTTACAGGAAACTTCAGTCATTATATCAAGCATTTTTTACAAAATAATGTTGGCGTGTTAGGCGTAATTCAAAGAAAATATATAGCACAGCAAATCCATCATGCGTAGTTTGTTATTAATGAATACTTGGGCTTCACTTTTCATTACTACAGAAATAAATTATTACCTAACGTAACATTATTAGTTATAGATAAAGTTCCTGTCCGAAAAATGAATATAAGTAAATTAATATTTTACTACGAAGTTATCTTTTTATATTTTTTATTTTTTTAAGCATTTTCCATGCTAAGATTACAAGTTATTTTTAATGAAGGAAAAAATCGGCTGGCGGGCAGGATTCGAACCTGCGTCTTCTTGTTCGGTATATACCAGATGCTTTGACCACTAATCTACCGCGACCCCGATTCGCGGTGTCGATTTTTTCCTTAATTAAAAATAACTTACTACGAAGTATTTTTAATTGCCTTTTTGAATTTTAAAAGTAGTTTTAGACTTACATATATTTCAACAGGGGCAGCGGCGTGCGCGATGGGTGCGCGGAACACCGGCGCATGTGCAACCACCGCACCGTGACCTGCAACCGACCAAACGTCATCACACATACATAGTGCCTAGGGGTGCAGGCAGAATCTTAGCTAACCTAACTATGAAGACAATGAAAATTACAGCTTTAAAATGTTTAATATAAAGCTGTAGTACAACGAAAGGGTGAAAATATCTTTAAAAACCGATTGAGAGGATGCTTTACATTGCCACCTCATGCCCATTGGGCCCTCCCTCATGTTGTCCCTCCCTCAGTTTTGATAGTAGTAGTTTTATCAAAACTGGACATCTGGTATAATTTTGATAAAAATATCTCAAAATATAAATTATTGAACTGAGTGCGAAAAAAGCAGTAATCGCATATGCCTCAAAAAGAAAAAGATAGAAGACTAACACAAAGGAAATACTCAAATTCTAGATGATAATGTAAACAAAACGGGCATTCGATTTATCATAACTACAAACAGCAGTCGCAAGCGCAGAGATTACAACATGATACTCCTTGTATTTTAAGTAAGTCTTTGTAACATTTTTGAAACAGGTATAACTTATAAAACTGTCTCTTATTAGAATTTTCTCCTACTCTGTAGTTGGTTTCTAGAGGTTTCATAGTGCCCCATTTCGTATTTATTGACCCAAATATACCACAAACTTACCAACAATACTAATATTTATTCCATCCAAAAATCGAACCCGTGGGGAAGAAGCCTGGTTGCTTAGCAACTGTGACAGCCTCATATCAGTCCAGAACTGATTATTTTTAGAGGAAATATCTACATAGGATAGAGAGTACCTTATTATCGCCTTTTAATTTGTTTAAAATATATCTGAGCCATACCTAGTCCATATCCATAAGCGGGTGCGGCAATGGCCGGCGCCGCCGCAGCGTAACCGGCATAGCCATGGGCAAGGGCAGGGGCACCAAGCACGATGCTCTGTGTGGAGAGCGCGGCTCCGTGCGGCGACGCAAGAAGACCTGCGCGCGCGACGCCCACTAGCGCGCATGCGAACAACACCTGAAAGGTGAGGGATAGAAATGAGACGGGTTACACTAGTTGTGTTTCAAATTTTGAAGTAAAAACAACTTGGAATAAAATATAGATATGGTTACTTTTCGCTTTTGAAACGAACCGATCACCGATGATCGATTTGATTCCCGGTGTTCTTTTTGTGATCTATACTTTTTAAATGTATCATCTAGCGAAATATTATTATTCTAGCTATTTTGAAAATACTTTTTACTTGTATAATTTGACCATCCCAATCGCATAGACATCATATCACTATCGTCTCTTCTGCACAGAAAATACAAAATACCTATGTTACATCTTCTTTCGTAAAAATATATCAATCTAGGATATTTTTTTTAGTTCTCTGACAGTAATTTTATAAAATATACTTAGAACATAACAATTTTGACAGCCGATACCGCACGGAATCACATAAAATGAACACTTGACACCAAGCACTCAATACTCAAAATCACTTTACCTTAGCGAACATTGTGTTTAATTTGTGTCTAAGTTCAAACGGTACGTCACTCTAAGCACTAGGGCTTGTTGTGTGCCGAATTGTGAGATACCAGGCGTTTATATAGAGGCTGTATGTCCTATAGATACGGGCTAGGGTCCCGCTGGGGCGTGTCGCAGGAAACTGTATGTAGCTACACGTATGTGGTGCTAGGCGCTGCCGCAAACTAGATCGGTGGAATATGGTGGACATGCCACCTTATATAGAGATAAGGTACGGAAAAATATGAGGAGGACGTTTTTGATAAAGCTGATATAAAAAAAGGTGCTGCAAAGGCTAATAGGGGAAGCAATTAATAGCAGACGATGAACAAAGAGACAAAGACTTTCAACAAAGACTCCAAATGTAAGGGTTTAAACTAACTTTAAGACGTGATGATAAATTCTTTGATATTGTTACACCTTCCTCGTGCTTCGTGATCGGGAGGATAGCAAAAGGAAGTAAGGCAGTAATTAATTTTGGTAAAAAATGTCATTTCGCAATTATACTTCGATCAATTCCTACAGGAAAACTTGCTCTGCAACTATCTATCCCTTAGGAAATCCCTTAACAGTCCCTTAATGAGTGTAATATTTACTGGGAAACTCTCATAACAAAAGGTTATGAATACCCAAGTATTATCAGAAGAGTAAAGTTAAGCGTATCCTTACAAATCTTACATACATAGTTCAAAGCGGTCTGGGCTAAGAATTGGTATCAAAGTAGTAAATAAATACATTTATAGTTATTCACATAGTTATTCTGTACATTCTATACAAAATAAATTAAACTGAAACGCGCTATGTACCATATTGAATTATGAATGTCCTTTTAGACAATCAATACACGGCTACCTATTGCGGGCATTGTTTCTTAGTGTGATTGGTTTGGCTAAGTCACGGATTTAGAATAATTTAGATGAAATTCGTTGAGTTGTAAATTTAAGTTATGGGTTTCAATTAACAATACATTTTTGATTGCCCTTAGCCCTTTAAACAAAATAACAACACTTACTTTCACGACTGTATTCCCCAAACAGTAGGCAGGGTTCTTCATAGGAGAGGTGATCACTTGTATGTCTTAGACCCATGTAACAGGACGCCCCCTATTACAGAAATTCACAGAAAAATATTATAACACTGCTGGACTTGGGAATCGAACCTTGAAGGGGTGACTTTAAGCGTACCAATCGTGCTTACGACCACTAGGCTGATGAGACAGTTCATATGGAATAAACTGGATCCCAGTGCCAAAATAATGAGATACCATTATCTGGCATACTGGTGCCATTATCTGGTTGTGCGGCGGACTCCTCAGGTCAGCCGCCCGCACGCCTCATAGGTACAATAAAATTCATGAACATTACGAAGGCGAGAGACGCAACCCTGCCTGAAATAGATATTTCTTTCGGTAAAATTTATACACGGTGACGGGTTGAAGAAGGGGCATATTCTAGGACATAAGTCAAAGTCAAATGTTTTATTTCAATTAAACCATATCAATAGGTACTTTCGAAAAGTCAAACTAGTTGCACGGTTCCAAAAAGTGGATCTTATGGAGAAGAGCCGGCAAGAAACTCCATAGATTTTATTTACAATCTTGTTTTGGATAGCTACTGAGAATAGTGCAGTTTGCATAATATTTACCTATTAAATATTGTTTAAAGAAAATAGTAAAATATTGCAATAGCAAGTACGAGTTGACCAGCCCCGACAGACAGCACCCGTTCTACTCAACCATGTTGCAGGGAATAAAACGACCCGACACACAATGCCACCATCAGCAGGACATTTAAGCGAGCATGGCAAACTCATAGTTCCTGTGATACCAACTAACAACATTAGTTACTGTTCTATATGTTAGAAAAATTCATAAAAAAATTCAGATTACCTACAAAACTGATCTCATTCAGTCGATGTAACGTCGAAAACAAAAGACGACTTTATGAAATTCGAACAGAAGTTGTTGGATTTGATTATAGGAATCATACCCTAGGATATGTTCCTTCTTTAACCTGCCACTCTATATTATCTGTACCTACTAACGTTAAACTAATCTATGATGTATATTAATAAGACCTTATGCTACTTACATTTGTTGTTATTAGATAATATAAAAAATTCATAACTACAAAAACGAAGGCGCCTAAAATGGGTGACTGCTAAATGTTACCTGCCCATAATAGACGCATGAACTCATTGTAACCACAAACACAGCATGAGAAAATTACTGTGATTGACAATTTTGGTTACACACAGTTATGCATTGTCCCACAAGAAGTGTGCCGAATTAGGCGACGTAAGGACGCGACTGTGTGAAACTGTTACCTACATTATGAGTAATTACCTACTTCAACTGACTACGACTGTGATCTAATGGTTCGAGTACTGGGCCTGGAGACAAGTTGCAATTTGACATTCGAATCGACAAATATATAGAAACACAATTTATGGAAATGACACAAACTTTTGACAAATCGGGCTGTCACTAATGTCATTTCCAAACATTTTCTTTCTATTCGAATGTCAAATTGCAACTTGTCTAGCCCCCCTTGACTGCTGACCATGAGTTTGTGGGTTCGATTCCCACAGGACACAAATATTTATGTGATGATGTAAAATTTTTGTCTTGTTGTTTCTTATATACTATAAGTATGTACCTATTTACAATATATATATATATATAAGTAATACTTATACATATATGCACTGTCTAGTACCTAGTACAAGCTCTGCTTAATTTGGGACTAGATGGTGCTGTGTAAATTAATGTCCCAGGATATTTATTATTATTATTATTCGAATAAATTCAGGGTAAGTTTTGAACCTTACCTATAGTTATTACTATTATTATAAAGAGGAACAAACAACACGACAACGAACAAACAAACAATCAAATCTTGATTGTTTCTTTGTTTGCATTTAAATAGGGTCCGAAACTACTATCGATTTGAAAAATTCACCGTTGGGAAGCTACACTATCCCCGAGTGACATAGGGTATATCTAATTTATAAGAAACTAGCTTCCCGCCAGCGGCTTCGCCCGCGTGGTCTTATAATTTTTTCCCCCGTTTTTGCATCATTTTTCATTACTACTCCGCTCCTATTAGTCGTAGCGTGATGATATCCTAGCCTATGTTACTCGGGGATAATGTAGCTTTCCAAAGGTGAAAGAATTTTTGAAATCGGTCCAGTAGTTTCGGAGCCTATTCATTACAAACAAACAAACAAACAAACAAATCTTTCCTCTTTATAATATTAGTATAGATACCCAGATTACTCGGACGAAGCTGCTGGCGAAAATCTTTTTTAAAATATAAAGCAAAGTATTAAGCAAAACATAAAACATGACAACGAAACTCGTCTACTCAATATGCGTGCAACAGGCATCTCACGCATTGTAAGACATGTTAAAAGCCTTGATAGCGAGATAATACATTGTAATGACAATACTGCGCATGCGCTTGTCCAGATAAAGGCATTCCGTCCGCCCCCGCTGTCTTGTAATGGGACATGTTATAGTGTTCTTTATTTGATAATGTATATCGAATTAATGTAACATAGGATTAAGATTCTATACCTTTATATAGTTGCATTTAAACTTATTTTATGGCCCACTTCGGGGTGAAAGATTCCCATAAGTAAGTCCAATATTTTTTATCCTTATCCTTAGTACCATCTAGGAGAAAAGCGGCCTGCCTGCTAAATTCACAATCAACCTTTTTTAATATTTTTTTTTGTCAGTATACATCAACAGATACTAATAAAGAATGACTAGGTTAATTTATCTGCAGACTGGCATAAAAAGTGATAAAATAGAGTAATTCGGATAATTATAGTCAATGAATCACTACAAAGGCATTTGTAGGTAATTGCTTAGACCAAAAATAGCACTCCAAACTAGTTAGCACTGAATTAAAATTAGATCTACTAGCGAACCACATTGCATTCATTAAAGGTGTGGTTTCTTTGTCACGGATATTCGGAACAATTTTAAATGTGTTGAAGTTTATATGATACACCTGTATTTTAATGTGTTCTTATTTAGCGTACCCTGCAAACATTAAGAATACAGAAAACTGATAAAACTGCTAAATTAAAAAAATGCCATGAGTATATACTACAGGGAAAATCTAGATAGTTTAATGTCTCCAATAAGTTTTATTTTCTACTACCAGTAGGTACTCGAATCCCTTTTTATTATTTTGCTGTTGAAACGTTAAGAAATCTTAAAGGGGTAAAAAGGAATAGTCTTAATTATGAAGATAGAAAAGAGTTATTTTAACAGGATTTTATGAAAAAAACATTTTATTGTTATCGGTATTATTGTTTAATGTCATGCAAAAATTTACAGAGAAACCACACCTTAAATCAATGTGAGCGTCTACCGCATAGTCTCCGATGTCAAGTGGCTGTGACTCATCTATCCGAGATCATTGACCTCGTCGCGGTTATCTTAAGCCTCATTGGGCAACTCGGCCAACTATAGCCCGGTTTTATACCAAATGCACCACATTTTGCATACGATGTTGCAAGTATAGGGTTGCTAACCACTAGGTTTTAGTAATGGGCGCTATCCATGTAAAGAGACCCTATGGAGGAGTATACTACCCATACCAGCTCCTAAAGAATTTTCTTATCAGGATCCGTCGAAAGTGGCTGTTTTAACCCTGTAATCCCCGACGTTGCTCGAGAGAGCTTTTTAAAGAGTCGTGAACTCGAAATAGCAATAAAAGTAAGGTGACTCAATGCTCAACTTGCGATTGGTGTGAACGATAATCGCGCTTAATTATAAGCGCTCACAAATTTTAGACAGTTTTTTTGCTAACCGTGGCGAGTTCATCCATAGTTCTAGTTGACACTTTTTACAGCGATTACCGCTCAGCGATCGCCATTTTGCTAAGAATCTATAAGCGCTTTTATAGGCCAAACACACCCAATCTATTCCTTCAGCAGATAAATATGCAGGAGATTCAAGTGTAAAAATCCAGGGTTTTCATGCAGTCGACAACCCTGTGCAAATTAATCGTTGTTTTTCCTTATTTGCATGCGTGATGAATTTAAAACTTGTGAAATAGTTTTGCATATATGTAGGTGTGATCATGCGTTTGATGGTATAAAGATTAGAGTAAGACAAGTACGGGCTAAAAGTTGATAAATTAAGATAAAGTTTATTACATTTATTTACATGTCACCCAGCTAGTAACTTTACTAGTCGTAATGATTATACATAAATAGGTTTCTATTGGGTACTTGATAAGTGGTAAGGGCCTTAAACTGTGTGCCTAAGGCTTCATACAAAATCATAGATAAAAATAAGTATTAAAGTATATAAAATGTGTAAATATCTTAAATTGTACATAAGTTTACAAATGTAATGTTTTTAACAAGCAGTGATAGCCTGGGCCCTAGGTCTCGAGTTCGAATCCAAGGTACGCACCTCTGACCTTTTCTTAGTCATGTGCGTAATTTTATTATCACTCGCTTTAACGGTGAAGGAAAACATCGTGAGGAAACCTGCATGCCAGAGAGATTTTCTCGACGGCATGTGAAGTCTGTCAACCCGCTTTAGGCTAGCGTGGTGGACTATAGCTTAACCCCTCTTATACGGAGAGGAGACCCGTGCCCAGCAGTAGGACAGTATATGGGTTGATGCAGTAATGTTTCTAAATTTAAAAATTTCGCTGTTTGTTGTTCGTGTCATATTATGTTTAAAGCGTTTATAAAAATGCTATGTGCTACTCCTAAATATCAAGCAACGTGTTACACTTTATTGCATTAATACTATCAATAAATCATATTTTGATATACATACGTGTTTTCTATCGATCTATAAACGTATGGGACTGCTCAATATATCAAATTGATTGTGCAATTCGTCTCACATGACGCGAAACTAACAGGTTACAATATTAAAAGTGGCGCCAAGAGTTATGTGCATGACAGATACATTGATTTGTTATAATGTGCCAATTAAGTATGTACATTTATGTTTTGTAAATATATACTACTTTCAATGTAAGGTTTTTTTTTGTCTTCAATACCATCAATTATTTGTTAAAGAGGGTTGTTTTAAATTATTGAAAAAATGTGGGTGGATTTATATACTACTCTAATGATGATAAATACTCTAGTGAAGAGACGATTGCTTCGCCACGCTGTTTTACTGTAGGTGTAACCGAGGTCGAAAAGTTTAAACAAAACCTAGTCTAACAGAGGTGGTGTTTATTATATTTAGAACACAATATACCTACATACCATCACGATAAATCCTATATTACTAAAACTCAATCTAGGAATCAAACGCAAAACTTATTGCTCAGTAGCAGGACTGCAGGTGCAGTATCTATTACCATCAGGGGGGCTTTATGCTTGTTTGCCCACCTTAGTGGTATAAAAAAATACTATATAGACGAATCAGGCAGACATACACATTTTAGAACATTAGGTACATTCATAAGTAGTTTAGACTAATTAGAGATTAAAGAGCTGACTCGTGTCCAGAAGTAGTTAGTAATTGTTGAATTATTTATGTAAATGTAATATATATCACTCGCATTTCATCGAATGTTCTATTTTATGTTTACTGATATACAAAGTATGGATATTTGATTAAGCTTAATATTCTCAGTAACTTGTAATTTGCATCTAATGTTACATTAAGCTCTACATTCGATGTAGTGTTAAGTTGTGTAAGCCATTCATCACACAAGCCCACGCCACGCTCATATGTAACCAGATTCCAATGAGGATAATATTGAATTACCTGTGAAATATTGTTTATATATAAATCAATAGGCTTTGTGAAATCAACTGTCAAGGAATTTATATAGGCAATTATGAGCTTTCAGTCAGGCATTGAATTGTGATAGGCAGAATAGGCAATTATCGTTTACTAGCTTTTGTCTGCAAATTTGCGGATTAAAAGTTGAATAATAGAGAAAAACAAAGTTATTTTCACACTTTCGTTTATTGATTAAATTTTCCACAGCGACGCTGCTGCTGCAGAACCTGAATATTACTAAGTCAGTATGACCAGTAATATTATTATTCAGAGTCTTCAGAGCGACATCTGCGCCATATGTCTCTCAGAAGACATCATCGTCATAACACCCAAAGAGTTCCACTGCTGAACAAATACCTTCCCTATAAACTTCCACAAGGACCTGTCATAAGCTTACATCCAACGGCTTCCAGTAAAATTATTTTTAGCTTTAAAAACTATATATTTGATAGAAACAATGTTTTATATATTATGTGTATAACAAATTTAAAATGTTTCGTTGTACAAGTTACCATTAAAGTACAAATGAGACCTCGCTTCTCTTGTCCTTAACACACATGCATAATACATTTTAATTAATACCGCCATCACGTATCGATCCATCACTATTAATTAACATAAACACAGAACGAACGATTAATAGTAAATGCAATAACATTTTACAGGTTTACACCTGTACGTTTGAAATATTAGTGTATTAATAGTTCCATTAGGAACATGCATGAACTTAAATGTCATTAGTAAGGGTATAATTATGTGCGTAGTGGTTGTTTCATGTTATATTTTAGAACAAATTAACTACCATTTAACTACCATAGTATCATAACAACAAATTCTTTGTATGCTATGGTAGGTAAAATGAAGTTGGTAATAATTATATAATTCTACGAATAAATATAAGTAATTAAAATTACCATGGCAGTCAAATCAAAGGCGTGTAAAACAAAATTTTCAAAATGTTATGTGATTACTTACTTTCGTTTAAGCGGTAAAGAAAACAAATGTAAAGTAACTTGCGATACTGTGAGATTTTCTCGTCGATATTTGAAGTCTATCAACCCGTACTACGCAAGCAGGCTGAACTAATGCCGTTCTAAATTTTGTGAGAAATTTTGTTATTGAATTAATTTTAAAGATATATTTGTAAAATTAAGTAAACGGTAGTAATAATTAGCTCCTATTTGTCAGATTTTTTTTTATCTCTCCAATTCACTTGAGGATATCTAAGCGTTCGCTATTATTGTGATCAGTTTAAAGGGCAAATACATGCTCTAAATACATTTTACATACATGACAATTCAAAATCAGATTCAATGCACAGCAAAGTTCAGTCTAGTTTATAACCGATTATAATCAGCAACAATGTACGCGTGTCAATCTCATTAAAGATTTTGTAATTCAAAGCTGTCAACTTGTCACTTAGGCACGGCTTTATTATACTGCATAGGTTTGCACGTATTATTTAAAGAAAATAGTTACAAAATAATAATGTCATAATAATAATTATCCTTAGGAAAGATTTGTTGATGTCAATAGAAAGGTAACTTTGATAGTGATATTACTGATCTGTAGAATCTATTAAGAAGCATATGAAAATTAGGTAATTTTCTGTATATAAAAGTTGCCTGACTGCCTAACAGACTGAGATGAAATTGGCTAAGAAAGGATTTTAGGAAATTCCCATGGAATCGGGACAAAATAAATGAACGCGTGTCACACCGGGGAGAACCGAGTCCCAAAATCCCGGGACCTATCGCCCAAAAGCCATTTACTCAGTCACTGCGTCATGTCATAAGATTCGATGGTGCATGTGTTTTATAACGCTGTCTCCAAAAAAATGTTAAATAGAAAAAAGAACAAAAAGCAAAAGCATTCAAAAATATCGTCAAAAGCATTAAAATCAATGATCATAAAATGGTATAGAAAACGATGATTGCCATACAATGTTGCGGTTTAACCTAGTAACTGTATCCTAAAGTTTAGTTCACCGATATATCAAGTTTCCGCGGGAACAAGATTAAGTCTTGCAACACCGGATAACACTTACTGACAGTGACTAGCGGATAGCGGATAAAAGATAGTGACGGCGGATTTATGTAATTATAGAAATAGACACAGGTTCATTAAGCTACCTAACCTAGTTGTTAAACAGTTGCCCGATATACTTACAGTAAGTTGAGGTTCAAATTCAATGCTGCGTAGAAAAATCTTTGACGTATCATTCATAAACACATGCAGTTTCTTTTACATATCACATGATTTTCAATAAAGGAATAAATGTTTTGACATTGATAACGAAGAATACTTACTGTCCCACTTTAGCACATGGGCTCCCTTTAAGGCTTATATTCAGAGAGGATACTAAGCGTAAAGTAACGCTTCCGTATGTCGAATTAGTGTCAAAAAGTATTACAATTCGACATACGGAAGCGTATTATTTATTATAGCTTCCCGCCAGCGGCTTCGCCCGCGTGATCTTATAATTTTTACCCCGTTTTTGCTACATTTTTCATTACTACTCCGCTCCTATTAGTCGTAGCGTGATGATATATAGCCTATGTTACTCGGGGATAATGTAGCTTTCCAAAGGTGAAAGAATTTTTGAAATCGGTCCAGTAGTTTCGGAGCCTATTCATTACAAACAAACAAACAAACAAACAAACAAACAAACAAATCTTTCCTCTTTATAATATTAGTATAGATATAGATTTACGCTTAACATCGTCTCTGAATATTTGCCTTAGAGTAAGGAACTGAGGAGTCAGGATGCCTATCTAGTGTAAGTTGGCATCAATCATGGATCGTTTTCCTTACCATGTTTTCTTTCGCGACGAGAAAATATAGGATCCTGGATAAGGACTCGAGATCTATGCCTAGTCCAATTAATAGTCAATTCATCAGTTTATCACTGCTGTTAAATAAAATAATTAAAATAAAATATAGCCGATTCTTTCTCACACTCTCAAAATAAGTAGGTACCTACTTGAGTAAAGTTTAATTACATAATTAAGTAGATACATACGTGAAGTAACAGGAAGTCTTTAAGCTATAGTCTCAACACTGTAGAGTAAGTATATGTATCTAAACGGTGTAATTTATTTAACTGTAGAAGTGTACATGATCAGTTGACAGCATTTAACATTCTTGCGATATTTCAAATGCTGCAGTGAAGCTAAAAAAGTCTGCAATTAAATATATCGTCGCTAATTACTAGATACCTAAGAGAACCTACATATTATAAGAGAACTTTTATAAGAAACTAATTTAGTGATTATTGTAAAAATTAGGTGTAAAAAAAATTAATTTTGGTTTTTAATTTCGGAATAAAAATTCTTGCTGTTCAATGTCAAAAGTTAGTAAAATTATAGCGATGATTAGTAAATTCATCTGTCACTGGACAGAAGGTAGCCAGCCGAATCAGAAGTTTTATATACACTCGTAACAACGGATTTTACTCATTATAATCAGTAATAGTTATTATTTATACATCTATGACTTTTTTCATGAAAGTTTGCTTTAAGAGGAAAAGAAAACGTTTAGTATGATTGATAGAATACAATAAATAAAGTACCGAATATTATCTATTCCAATAAAGATAATGTATTTTGCTAAACATTCAATAAGAACTGTTTAATTATTTTTTTACAATAAAATAAAAAGGTTTCCTTCTTTATATAAAAATAATGTGCTAATAATATCTATGTCAAGTTGTACCTTTTTCGAGGCAGGCGATAAGGCAAGCAATTATGTGATAATATTTCAACTCTATTGGCCGGTTTAGTTCATGTATTGCAATTAATGTCTACATTCCTCCAGAAATTATAGTGTTGGTCTGAAATTAATCAAAAATGATTTATGTATTCAGTCTAAGCCACACATGATAACTACTAAGTTTCAACAAACAGGATACCTACTAGCTACTCACGAAATTTAACAATCTCTGGATAAAATAGTTGATTCGAATTGCCAGTTAAATATAATATTATTTTAATGGTATAAAAAAGTAGTTTTTTTAATGTACAAAATAGTTTATATACCGTATGGTAAAGCTATTAGGAGATATTTACTAGAATTCAAATAATTGAATTGAAATAATTTTAGATAAATTGCATATGTAATGAAACATTTAATTTATTATCGTTTCATATGAAATTAAAATAAACTGTTAAGAACTTCAGAACATTCAAACTTCACCGTGAAAAGGTGGGCAGTATAGGAACCAAAATATGGAATATTAAAATCTTCAATAAAAAGGCGAGCATTTAAAATATTAATATAATTAATGTCAATTTGTTGTCTATACTAATATTATAAAGAGGAAAGATTTGTTTGTTTGTTTGTTTGTTTGTAATGAATAGGCTCCGAAACTACTGGACCGATTTCAAAAATTCTTTCACCTTTGGAAAGCTACATTATCCCCGAGTAACATAGGCTATATATCATCACGCTACGACTAATAGGAGCGGAGTAGTAATGAAAAATGTAGCAAAAACGGGGAAAAAATTATAAGACCACGCGGGCGAAGCCGCTAGCGGGAAGCTAGTCTACTATACATTTAATTTAAGATACCGGTTTTTATTCCTAAAAGATCTTTAGAACAAATGCAATGATAAATTAACAACTGTTTGTGCTGTTCAAAGTTTTTGCCGACCTTATACGCTTAGTTTGTCTACAACCCAATCTAAGATCAACAGATTTAGCCACGAATACTATTTTCTCACGATTTATAATCGATTTATGAAGTAGACCAGATTATTTTCAATATTTGGTCGCCATTTTAGATATAAAGGCAGTATAATAAGAGTTTAATAGATCGGTTATTTACCAACTACGATTGGTCGTAATTTTACTTAATGATTTCAAAGTTTGCTTGTCAGTTTTTATTGCGCCTTTATTAGGCAACTGGGTTCCGACTTTATTGCTTTAAGTTCATAATTTTATCAGTAGGTAGAGCTATTTAGACACTTGTAATGTATGCAATGTAAGTGCATACTTGTGATTCTTTTTACGTAATAGTTTGTAAAAGTAGTCATTGACATTACTTTCACAAGTTCCTTATTGGTTAATATTATTTTTATTCCAGTCGAGCGAATTTAAATGTTGAATTTTTCACGTTGTTACGTATGATGTTCGTGTCCCATTCCCTATAATGTTTTAGTTTTCATTTGACCGCTGTTTTGCCAGATTTTGTTAAACATAATTATGAGTAAAAAAAAACTAAATATTTTTAAGCCTTGGCATCGTTTAGGCGCGATTGGTCCAATTCGCGATTGGCCAAATCGTCCAATTCGCAATTGGTCCAATTCGCAATTGGGCCAATTCGCGATTGGTCCAATTCGTGATCGGTCCAATTCGCGATTCGTCCAATTCGCGATTAGTCCAATTCGCGATTGGACAAATTCGCGATTGGTCCAATTCGCGATTGGGCCAATATATGGTTGGTCTAGCATAAAGTATTAAAAGAATAAAAAATAACACGTTTAATGTATAATTATAATAATGTATTATATTTATTCATAATCATATTAAAAACAATATCTTGGTATTGATTTCTGACACTTACGCGAATACTAGACATTGAAATAAAACTACTTTTTACGGATTTTATCGCGTTATATTGATATTATTTTAATCCCGACGTTTCGGACCCTTTACAGCGTCCATGGTCACGGGTGACTAAGGTGGTAGGCGTCTTGAAGTTTTGATTACTAACAGCTACCCTACATTTCTGTTAATCATTGGCAATCCGATTCACGCAGAACGAGCTCACCGTATCCTTCGGTCTTGCAGTTTTAGGCTTGGATTTAGATTTAATTGAATCTATAATCGGGTTCCAAGCAGGTGGTAAGACCCAGCCATCTTCTCTATTGAAATTTGGATGTTTTTGAATTTCAATGGCCTCACGAATCATCCTGGGTAGGAATCGGTTTTCTTTTGCGAGGACTTGTGGTTGGTCAAATCTGATGTAATGCCGGGCCTTGTCAAGGGTGTGCTCACAAATTGCAGACTTTCCGGAACGGCGGTGTTTGACATCAGCGATGTGTTCTTTTACGCGGGTCCCTATGCTTCGTTTAGTTTGGCCTATGTAAGAGAGACCACAGTCACAATCAAGCTTGTATACTCCCGCATCTTGTAGAGGTATATGACACTTTACAGGTGGTAAAAACTGACTGATCTTCTTCAGCGGCTTGAAGTAAGTTTTAATTGAAGCACGCTTCAAGATGTAGCCAATCTTGTCAGTGACTCCTCTCACATATGGTAGTACTGCAGGTAAGCGCTCGACTGTGGCACGTTTCACGCGGTTTCTGTGACGCAGGCGCGGTATTCGGAGCTTGTTGTCGTGCAGTACTTGCTTGACATGTTGAAGCTCTGCAGCCAGGTGTTGCTCGTCACAGATCCCACGTGCTCTCTGAAACAATGATTTACCGACAGTAGATAACTGTGTTGGGTGGTGGTGTGATTCACCATTTAGGTATTTATCCGTATGGGTTTTCTTTCGATACACAGTGTGACTCAAGGTGTTATTATGATTACGACTAACCAAAACATCTAAGAAAGCTAGAGAGTTGTTTGCCTCCGACTCCATAGTAAATTGAATTTTAGAATGTAAGGAGTTGAGATGGTCTAGGAATGCTGTCACTTTGTTAGATGGTAGTATAGTGAAAGTATCATCTACGTACCGCTTGTAGAACCTTGGTGTTACAGGAGCAGATTGAAGGGCCATCTCCTCAAAATCTTCCATGAAGATGTCAGCTATTATGGGAGATACAGGAGAGCCCATTGCTACTCCATCTACTTGCGTGTAGAATTGATTGTTCCACAACAGATAGCCGGATGTTAGGCAATGTTTTAGTAATTCAGCATACTCAATAGGCATGTTGTTCTCTAATAATTTCTTAGGCACAATTCTGATGCAGTCTTCCACCGGTAAGCATGTAAATAATGACTGAACATCAAAACTGACCATAGTTTCATCATCAGTGAGTTGTAGGTGTTTTATTTCACTGACAAAATGGTATGAGTCCTTCACATATGCTGCTGTGTTTCCTCTTAGTGGTGAGAGTACTTTACCTAGACATTGTGCCAATCTGTAGGTTGGGGAGTCGATTTGGCTAACTATTGGTCGCAGCGGAGCATTAGATTTGACCAACCACAAGTCCTCGCAAAAGAAAACCGATTCCTACCCAGGATGATTCGTGAGGCCATTGAAATTCAAAAACATCCAAATTTCAATAGAGAAGATGGCTGGGTCTTACCACCTGCTTGGAACCCGATTATAGATTCAATTAAATCTAAATCCAAGCCTAAAACTGCAAGACCGAAGGATACGGTGAGCTCGTTCTGCGTGAATCGGATTGCCAATGATTAACAGAAATGTAGGGTAGCTGTTAGTAATCAAAACTTCAAGACGCCTACCACCTTAGTCACCCGTGACCATGGACGCTGTAAAGGGTCCGAAACGTCGGGATTAAAATAATATCAATATAACGCGATAAAATCCGTAAAAAGTAGTTTTATTTCAATGTCTAGTATTCGCGTAAGTGTCAGAAATCAATATGTTAGCCAGTACGGACTGCTTATTGCTAATAAAATACGCCGGTTGGAGGATCTCAAGACTAAGCGTGCAAGATTTACAACATCCTTAAATTTCTTGAAGAGATGCAGAGACACCAGCATCATTCCTACGTGTGCAAAAATATCTCCAAGAAATGACATACGAGGAAGCGCTAAGATCTTCTACCAGGCAAGCAAAAAGTTATTACAACAGCTAATTCAAAACACGCGATCCGATTTACATTATATTAACTTAGATATCGAGAATTCATCCAGGGAATTAAAAATAGATTTAACTACATTTGATTTTAATAATTGCATGAAAATATTAGATGAGCGTGAGTCATCAAAGTACAATGAATGCAAACATAGACAAATAAATAAATTCCATAAACTAACATCAAAATCAAATGTCAATGTCACTAAAGAAAACGGAACGCATCCGTCATCTGAGAACCAATCACGCGCAGTTGTCAATCTATCAAAACATAACCTGGATGAAAACACGGTTCAAGTTTTAGAAAAAGGCCTAAATTTCGCAATAACACCTCGAAAAATACCGGTGGAAAACATAATTTGCAATGTGGAAGAGTGCCTGCGTAATAATAATGTAAATAAACAAGATTCGGAGGCGATACGTCAGGACATATCGTCGGTGTTACGTCGTAGCAAACCGCCCAAACTAAATCTTACTAAAAATCAATTACATTCGCTAAAAAACCTTCGCGACAGGCCGGAATTAACTATTCTACGTGCAGATAAAGGCAATGCCACGGTGGTAATGGATACGTCAGATTACAATGACAAAATACAAGAGCTTTTATCGGATGTAAGTACATACAAACTAGTGAAGACCGATCCGACAACAAAAACACTAAAATTAACTAGTGATTTGATTAAAAAGCACTCCGACACATTGAAACTCGACGTAAAATACCTAATTCCTAGTTGTGCAAAACCACCAAAACTGTATGGATTACCTAAGATACACAAACCTAATGCTCCGCTGCGACCAATAGTTAGCCAAATCGACTCCCCAACCTACAGATTGGCACAATGTCTAGGTAAAGTACTCTCACCACTAAGAGGAAACACAGCAGCATATGTGAAGGACTCATACCATTTTGTCAGTGAAATAAAACACCTACAACTCACTGATGATGAAACTATGGTCAGTTTTGATGTTCAGTCATTATTTACATGCTTACCGGTGGAAGACTGCATCAGAATTGTGTCTAAGAAATTATTAGAGAACAACATGCCTATTGAGTATGCTGAATTACTAAAACATTGCCTAACATCCGGCTATCTGTTGTGGAACAATCAATTCTACACGCAAGTAGATGGAGTAGCAATGGGCTCTCCTGTATCTCCCATAATAGCTGACATCTTCATGGAAGATTTTGAGGAGATGGCCCTTCAATCTGCTCCTGTAACACCAAGGTTCTACAAGCGGTACGTAGATGATACTTTCACTATACTACCATCTAACAAAGTGACAGCATTCCTAGACCATCTCAACTCCTTACATTCTAAAATTCAATTTACTATGGAGTCGGAGGCAAACAACTCTCTAGCTTTCTTAGATGTTTTGGTTAGTCGTAATCATAATAACACCTTGAGTCACACTGTGTATCGAAAGAAAACCCATACGGATAAATACCTAAATGGTGAATCACACCACCACCCAACACAGTTATCTACCGTCGGTAAATCATTGTTTCAGAGAGCACGTGGGATCTGTGACGAGCAACACCTGGCTGCAGAGCTTCAACATGTCAAGCAAGTACTGCACGACAACAAGCTCCGAATACCGCGCCTGCGTCACAGAAACCGCGTGAAACGTGCCACAGTCGAGCGCTTACCTGCAGTACTACCATATGTGAGAGGAGTCACTGACAAGATTGGCTACATCTTGAAGCGTGCTTCAATTAAAACTTACTTCAAGCCGCTGAAGAAGATCAGTCAGTTTTTACCACCTGTAAAGTGTCATATACCTCTACAAGATGCGGGAGTATACAAGCTTGATTGTGACTGTGGTCTCTCTTACATAGGCCAAACTAAACGAAGCATAGGGACCCGCGTAAAAGAACACATCGCTGATGTCAAACACCGCCGTTCCGGAAAGTCTGCAATTTGTGAGCACACCCTTGACAAGGCCCGGCATTACATCAGATTTGACCAACCACAAGTCCTCGCAAAAGAAAACCGATTCCTACCCAGGATGATTCGTGAGGCCATTGAAATTCAAAAACATCCAAATTTCAATAGAGAAGATGGCTGGGTCTTACCACCTGCTTGGAACCCGATTATAGATTCAATTAAATCTAAATCCAAGCCTAAAACTGCAAGACCGAAGGATACGGTGAGCTCGTTCTGCGTGAATCGGATTGCCAATGATTAACAGAAATGTAGGGTAGCTGTTAGTAATCAAAACTTCAAGACGCCTACCACCTTAGTCACCCGTGACCATGGACGCTGTAAAGGGTCCGAAACGTCGGGATTAAAACAATATCTTGGGTTACGTGCTCCTATCAATAATTAGTAAATACCTAATTTTGTACTTTCGTAAAAAATCAAACAAATGAAATAAAAATGAATGTAAGTAGTATAATCATACCTACTTGACATTGTGATTATTCAAGTATATATCAGATCTTACATCAAATACAGTACGATAAAAATATGTTTTTTTTTCTTTATTTATCTCAATAAAATAAGAGAGAAAGAACTATGACAATTACATATTTAAAAAAAGTAAAAACTATAATCACACCTACTTGACATCAGATCTTTCATCAAATACATAATGAATACAACATGTTTTTCTCCTACTTATCCCAATAGGATAAGGGAGAAAGAACTATGACCATTAAGTATTTTTATCATTAATACAAAAATATTGTTCATATATAACAATAATATTGATAAAATCTTAACGATGTCTGCGGTCTAGTGGTTAGAGTGTCGTACTGCTGCTCACGACGTCGTGGGTTCGCTTCCCACAAAACGAAAATATTTATGTGGCGAGCATAAGTATTTGTGTTTGTCTGGGTGATAAATATGTATTTGAATCCATTGTTTAGTATCCATAGTACAAGCCATGCCTAGTTTGGGACTAGATGGTGTTGTATCAATGTCCCAGATAATCTTTTATCTCAAATAATATATTAATAAATTTCGGAAACATTGTCAAATCAATGTCCCAGATAATCTTTTATAACAAATAAGATATTAATAAATTTCGGAAACATTGTCCATTTTGGACCAACTGCGAATTGGACCAACTGTGAATTGGACCAACTGCGAATTGGACCAACTGCGAATATGACCAATCGCGAATTGGACCAATCGCGAATTGGACCAACTGCGAATTGGACCAACTGCGAATTGGACCAATCGCGCATTGGACCTTTTTTTGAACATTTGACCAATCGCGAATTGGACCAATCGCGCCTAAACGCCATTAACATGGCGGAAATCTTTCTCTGGGCCCTGATTAGGGACATGTATTGCGCCTGCGCGTGGCGCTAGTGGCGCGTGGCACGGCACGGGCGCATTGCGACAATACCGACGCGACGGTGTCATGGCCGCGCCCACCGGTGAATGTGCGGCATGTGCGACTAAAATAAAACATAACAGTACGCGTAAATCGTGGGACATAAATGTCGCAGACTGATCATATTCGGAGAACCTTTATTAAGTAACTACTTTTAGGGACTGGACCAGCTCAATGGTTGACAAATACTTCGAACTAAGAGAATTGATTGGTATTTAAAGTTATTTTATATTTATGTGTGATTTTTTCCGAGCGACGGAACTACTCACTCCAGTTTTAATTGAATTAAAAACCGCTAGCCAAATTGAGTCATTTTATATGCAAAATATTATGCATACCTAAGATATGCAGATACCTAATTTGAGAATTCTGATACTATATTCTATTTAACATTTTTAATTCATATTTATTTAAGAACTGTAGACGGTAAATTATATTTGAGAACTGAAAGTAAAAGCACATTTTGTAATTATCATAATCACCTCACTGATTAGAACAATAATTGTTGAAGATTTCCTTGAGGAAATCTATCTTAAGATAGCGCAGTCACTACCATCTGCCTAACGGCCATCTCAAGTATTTATAGGCGTTTTACTTACTACGAAAATCGGATTGTGAAGTTTTGGCTGACGGATCAAACATTATTGCGATTTGTCGCACCACGAAAACGATTCTGATCCGACTATATTTTTTTGTTTCGCGATTTGACTTCTTGTATTGCGTCAACGCTTGAAACTACAAAATATGTTATTTGATTCGTTAGTACCGTTTTGTTGTTTGACAATACATGTCATTTCGATCTGAAGCTTCGACGCTCGATTTTCGTAGTTACGTTCTATTTTTATGGACATTATTATGTATAGGAAAGCCTTATTTACCCACAGCTAAGAAGGTTTGCTTAGGCCGCTTTTCGGATACCTAAGCTAATCGTCGTATCAATTCATTCAACTTGCACGGCCATTAATAAAGAATCTAAAATTAGCAAGCCTGCTAGGTCATGTTTGGTAAGTCAAGTTTAATTGAGGTTTTATATAAGAGTCTAATGTTTCTCATACCCCACAGATTAGATAATCATGTGAAGCTTACAATGAACATCCTAATAAAGAAATCCTAAAAATCTAAAATCAAGATCAGGAGTACACCATTAATGGCAAAAATGTATAACTGTATTGGGGAAAAGAAAGTTAATATTATTTTTTTATGGGAGAAGTCAAAGCGTTGTTCTACTAAAGTTGCTTTTGAAGATGAAAATTGATTTGAATGATGAACAAACTGATTTTAATCCTAATGTATTTTAGGTTTGATTAATATTTATCTTCTTCGCTCTTATTACACTTGCATAAAGTGCCCGACTCATATCTACACTTAATTAAAGGCCCTAATTAAAAATGAAAGTAAAATGTCTTTGACAACCACACTAAAGCCATGGCCGTTTAGTCTGGTATACACAGTGACCTGATTAATTGTACTTAGTATAGGAATATCGTGTGTTGCCACTTATAAAAATATCTCCGAACGTCCTTGTGAGGTAATACTATACCGATACTCCCACTCGCTCCAGTTTCCGAGGCTTTGGACTTTCACTATCATTGTGAGACCGTTTTGCGCAACATGTATACGGCATGCGTAATGTGCGGTGTCTTATAAAATTTTAAACCGTTTATTCTGTTATTCTTGGTGATTCCTAGAATTTATTTCGTAATAATAATAAGTATTATATATATTTATTGATTTTTCAACAACAACAACCATCAATGAATTCCAACAACACCAAGTTTCGATTATTTTAGATTTTATGGTTAACTTACCCAATTATTTTTATTACATGCATGTCATTCTAAAAGTTGTAGAGTATGTTCTAGTATTATTTCAATGCGGTTCTGAAAATAAGGTTAAATAAATTGAAAGTACTTAAAATGTGTTTTATTTTACAGAATCGGAGCAGTTTAGCGAACTTTGATACCAAATTTTGTCCCCTCTAACTTAAAACCGGAAAAATCACTAGTTACAAAATAACAATAAATAATTTGGTTAATTCAATTCAGTCTATTTTTAATTTATCCTATCAATACATTAATCTAACGATCTATCACGGCTTTGGCCTGAATAGTTACACAAGTATAAATAATCTAATTTGTATTCATAACAAATAAAAATAACTTAAATATCGAACATATCTAACAGGTTTATGACAGGCTTTCGTTTCTTAACAATCTTTCGTACTACCTCCTTCGGTGCTGTTCCTCGAGTGGAACCGGGGTACCTGTCGTCCTGCGACGTGTCGTCGTAATTACTTAAGAACTGAGGACGTTCATATTCATCCTCGGTCCCTCTGTAATCGTAGGTGTCGGTGATAGGAGGTACCGGTTTTTTTAGTTTCTTTTTAGGAACTAAAACGTATTCACTTAAATCATCACTAGGGTAACGATGCTCTGGTTCTCTGGGTTTGTAAGGTCTCTTCTTTTTAGGTCTAGACGGAACCTCATCTGGGAAGTACTTTTCAGGTGGTGGCACGTCTGGTATTACTGGAAAAGTGTATTTCACTGGCGAAGACGGCTTAGGCATACCAATATCGTCGTATTTATGCCCTTTAAAGTTTCCGTTGCCATAATGCTTGGTTACGTATCTGTCGAAGTCGTAACTCGGTTCGGCGTATTTATCGTAAGTATCTCTAAAGGAGTCGGTGGGAAATGGTGGATATTTCTTGTTCAATTCTAAATCAACGATGTTTGAATACAAATTTTCTCTGTTATCGTGACTTTCTTTCCTAGTTTTAGTTTTGCAATTCGGGTCGAAACTATATCCGACGTGACTGTGCGGCTCGAATTCTGAGGAATCATCGCGTGGATGCTTAATTGAAATACTGTGAGTGTACTCGCTCGGTTCCGAGTCTAGCGGCTGATCCGAGTATGACGGATACTTGTTTCTCTTCTTATTAGAATATTCCTTTCTCACTGGTTCAACTGGCCTTTTTGGTCTTTTCCTTTCGTAGTAATCATCGTCTGCATCTTCGGAAAAATCATAATACCTTTCATAGTCTCTCATAGCTTTTTCTTCCATAATACTCCGACCTATATCTTCAGTCTCGAATTCCTCGTTTTCTGTGTTGACAACAGCTTGGAACCCTGTATTCGGGCCTGCAGAATATTCTACGGTTCTTGTGGAGCCACCTGGTTCGACTACACTGTAGTGACCTGTAAAATTAAATAATGCTTGTTGTAAATTCCATAGATTTTTTTCTTGCAGTAGAATAGTAGGGTATAAGAGTACGCTCTTAGAGATAAAACCGCTTCTACTACTACTCTGTACCTATTATAGTTATCTTTAATTTCCAATAATGGTGGTTAGATGTTTCAATTGCAATAAACGGAATGCAATACATATTTTCAGTAATTCATAAAAAGCATTTTTTTTAAACAAACAACGGGTTTCCAGGTGTAATAATTATACATATAATCGTTAGATATTCATATACTACCTTTAACAGTGTCACCATCTCTTGACTCCCATACAGTCTTAACATCTCCAGTTTTGCCATCAGCCACTCCATAGCTGAACGAGTAGGTCGATTTTCCCTGGCAATAAAAAAATCAATACATTCACTCATTCAGCGATTAATTTTTTACTCACACCACAATTACATCGTGATATTTCTATGGATAAAAAAACTCTAGGGAATGTGTGAAGCGATAGCTTGCGTGCATTAATTCGGTATTTTACTCATTATGACAATTGATTGCATGTTCAGCGATTTTAGTTTAATATTCTGAATAACTAATGAGGGTTTTAATCGTTTCCATAACGCAGGTATGCGGGTAATTGCAATCGGGTAGAATGAGTGAGTGTATTAATGTCAGGCTGTCCGTCAAATCGTGAGGCGTAACGCGTGCGGCATTTATCACTCTCGCTCACGACTCACTGTTGCTCAACACTGAGGTTGGATTGTTCTGAATGATTCTAGATAAATGGTTTTGAAAATACATTGTGTTATAGGTGACACATATTGGTCGAATTCATTAATCACGCTTTATTCATTAACGTCCACCTTCTCTAGATCTCCTCCCTCTTCCAGATTTAACCGTCTCTCCGTAGCATAAGTTTTATATTAATTTGAAATTTTAATCCATTAATCATTACGTAATAAGTACAATTGATATGTTTTTATAATTAATTGCATCTTGTTGATCATAATAATTATGTCAATAAATATAAAATTACCAAAGTATGAATGCAAATCAAAATGATCGATAACTCTAGACAAGTTTTGCGATGTTTGTAAACATTGACGGTATAAATGTCACTTGTTGGCGGCCATCTTCTCGTCAAGTTCAAGATGAGCCAGACGAGTGCGCGTGCGCATCGCGCGCCGTTACTCAATGTCAATGACGGATCGTTCACTTTCATTTGTTTCCGCTTCGATTCGCTCAACAAGATTCACTCTTGTTCTTTTTTTTTTACACGTCTTGTGTCTTTATAAATAATTATGAGACGTATATTTAGTGTGAAATAAATTGTTTTATTACTTAATATTTTTTTGAAACTAGTAAACTAATCTGATTACTTACTTAAATGACAGTATGAAACCAAAAAGTCTCGGACAAAAAAACTGTCATCGATAATATGTTATTAGCGAACTAATTGAAGCGAATAATTACATTAAAATCGAAAGTATCGAAACTTTTACCGAGTAAAAAATGCGGCGACAACGTACTAATTACGTAGCGTTCACGTTCCTCGCTCCTGCAATTATGATTTGCATAATATTTATTAAAAAGGTGCCAATTGGAGCAGTGTTACAACCCAACTAGTCGTGTTGCTTTGAGAAAAGTGGGTGAACGAGACGACTGGTGGCCCGCACTCATTTCAACATCCAGTGACCACTTTCAATAGGCAGCATTTGTGTGTATCGACATGTCGCAACCCTCGTCAGTGATAAGCGAACGTCGACTTGCCAGCTCTATTTCTAGTGCAAAAAATCTAGAGCTAGAATTTCATTGATACGGTTTAAGTCCAATTAGTGCAGGTGGGCTATATGTGGAAGGCCGTGCATTGGAATTACTGGTGCACAATTGTACAAGCGCAGTATTTAATTATAATGGAACTCTTATTTAAAACTTCCAACGACGCTCATCTATCTTTAAATACGATTTCATGAATATTGATATTAATTTAACTAAATTCAAAAATGGAATTATGACTTATTAGGAGGTGGTGAAACAGGCCCTAGAACTGATAATAAAAATAATATACTTTTTAATTGTATTTTATGAAACGAAGGTCTTGAAGACCGTTAATACAGTTGTCGCCAAACTTATTATCTGGGTTGAAGTTGGCATGTGCTAACTTTAACCCAGCCGTAAAAATCGGAAAAAGAAAAATATTAGATTTTAATAAATATAGACGAAAGCTCAAGTCGTAGGCTGTCTTTTTATGTCATACTAATCCAATATTTTTCTTTCTCCGGTTTTTACGGCCGGGTTAAAGTTAGCTCGTACCAACTTTAACCCGGACAATAAGTTTGGTGACAACTGTACTCGGAATCAACAATAAACCATAACTTATAAACTACCTGCTATCATTATAATTTCTATAATTAACACGATCATTAGCTATTGTCTACTTAATTATTACTTGACATCTTTTACTATAATATTGTGACAAAAACTACAAAAATCGTGTACAAAAATGAAATCCTCAGTTAGGTTATAGGAGGCTTTTCATTTTTAATGCCAAAGCTAGCATAAATAATTTGTAATAACCTAAATTAAAAATGTAGAAAACCCCCGACACGAAATGTATTTTACCATTTGTGGTGGCGGCCATCTTGGATTTGAAATTTATCATAGTGTATAGTATTCTCCTACTTAAGCCCTTTCATATGATACCCATAGAGGAAGTTGAGAAAAAATATATAATTCGCTATTTTGTGGCGGCGGCCATCTTGGTCCGATTTTCATTAAACATAGCTAAGAACACTCCCGACTAATTCACCTTTCAAACAAAAAAAAACATAATCAAAATGGGTCCATCCGTTCGGGAGCTACACACACACACACACACACACACACACAGACACGTCAAACTTATAACACCCCGTCGTTTTTGCGTCGGGGGTTAAAAATACCATTATGAATATCTAATAAAACCAACGGAGAAAGACTTTTCACTAAAAGCTGAAAAGCTTTGTAATGTATACCCTGTGGTGTGTGATCAATTTGATATGTTACTACTCAGCAGGTTATCAAATGCCTGATGCAATTATAAACAGCTGATCCTATTATATAATAGGAAAAGAATGCAAGGTAGATACAGACGAGCTGATAAATAAATGTTTAATATAATAACTGATCCGTATCGTAATAGTGGAATATTTTATTTAATAGAAAGTATAAAGCACTGTAATTTAAAAGGTGGTAAACTGTCACTCATTTTGATGAACGAATAGTTTCTCGAATGTATTGAAAGACTTCATTGTCAATGCTAATCACACCTACCTAACCAATCTTTTTTAATATTTTTAAGTACGTCTCGTAGGTAAGGCCTCTTAATGGTAAGTGGTCATCGCCGCCTACGGATACCTACAAACCGAAGGAGTCGCGGAAACCTAATAATAATAATAACTATGCTAAGCAATAACCTTTATGCTGGACATTTTTGTGAAAATCAATTAGCCTTATAGATAAAATTATATACGAAATTATGATACTTTTAAAGTTATGCACAACTTTGATTAAAACATTTAAATAAAATCATTATTCCCGTTTGAGAACCTATTTAAGAGCACCAATGCAATGAGCACTTATTACAGGGTGGCGACTTATTTCACTGCTGCTGTAGTATAGTATTGGTAACATATCACAATATGTTAAACATAATAACAATAATAATAACAATAATACTAACATAATAACAATAATAAGTCTATTGTAATGTGTCATACTATGGGTTCGATGCTTGAAAATAAAAATATATTATTATTATATTATTATAATTTATAATTTGTATCCTTATGCTATCCTAAATAGTAAAATTTCCACAAAATAGTGCATCACCGTCGTACATTGACTTTCTTAATGATTAAAAATTATGTTATTTATTTATATATCGTTATTTCATTCACCTACAAGGGAATATACCAACTTGTATATTCCTATTTGAGAATATATTATTTACAACACAATGCATTTGTGCGCTAAAAACAGGTGCTAAAACGGGAATACTCCAAAAAAATTGAGATCGTCTTTCTTTTTCAATTTAGTTACATTGGTACAACCAGTTTGTGACAGTATAATATACCGGTAATATGTGACTATATACATAACAATGTATAATGATAATGAAGAGGAAATAAATCCACATATACCTAATGATTTATTACATGCACAATAACTGCTAATCATCCATTTAATTTCACAGACTAACATAAATTGCATCAAATTAATTTTTAATTAACATTAATCAACATTTGTATCAAATTAATTATCTATGAAAATTAGATCATAATTTTAGAAATTAAACATGTAATTGCGATTCCGACCTCTGAGACGGAGTACTAGTGCGCATGCGCGTGTGTTGTTCGACTATCTGTCTAGTGAAATTCGCGTGATTTCATGTCTATATTCATCGCTATAAATATTTTTTTCTGTTTGACGTATCAATAACGGTTTATTATTTATTATTGCATGTAAAATACTTATACATTGAACATTTGATATCGTTTTTTATCGTTCTAAACTATGGCCGTTGGAAAAGTTACCCCTTTTCTATTTATATAGCTTTTTGAAAACTCAGTCTGAAGAATTTTTTTTACTCTAAACAGGAAACAAGTCAAATAGTGAGCATAATTCTATACCTAATATTATATAAACGTAATTTATTATTATTAACTTGTTAATTTTATAATAAATAATGATTTAAATTATTTTTCTCCTGTACCGCTCTATAATTGTCACCACATTTATTCATTTCCAGTAAGTATTTAATATAATAATTAAATATTTCCACTCACTTTATCCGACGTCTCTTCTATTTTATCTTCCACAAATTCCTCTTCTTGACAATAATTGGCTGCTAACAAATTTGCCAAGAGGATCTATAAATTATGAAAATATTTTTAATAATAAGAATATCGTATTTGGTTATATTAACTATCTTTGTTACATAAATAAAATTGACTAACAATAATTATAACACAAAATTAAATCATTGCATTGTGTTACTCAAACGTATTACTTAAATGAGTAAATTATTGGATCAGCTATAAATTAATAATTATAATTTAATTAATAATAAATACACACCGATATCACAAGCGCTTTATCCATGATCACCTACCACCACATAAAGTCACGTCACAATATTCCCAAAACTAAATCACAAAAAAACTTATAAAAAATCTATGAGCTTGTCCATTTCAAGGTTGAGGCTAAATGAAGACGAGTTGCGTCGACCACCACTTTACCTATTTATAAACGCACACAGGAACACACCCCCCTGCGTGCGTACGCTACCACACACACATATAGACGCGACAATTACTCAACTAGGATGCTATACATTTAATTGTAGATCAGCTACCGGTAGCGATCAGATAATTGTACCTTACACTTACACTTTGAAGTCATAAAGTTGTCGTAGATTTGCAATAAATATTTGAACTGAAAAATTTCATTGTTACCCTTTTCATGGATCTTATTGCCGGACTAATGTAATGAATTTTGAATGTTAGAATAATGAAATTCTTAGAAATAGAACACTGTCTATTCATGTCAAAAAATTCGCTGACCACATTTTATAAAAGTATTTTGTTAGTCCTTTACGCAGTTTCTTTCAAAAAGTCCCATGGATTTTTAAAGACGAATGTTAGCTACGTCCTTCCTCAAGTTGCAATCCATCCCCTTGAAAATTTTTATTGGAATCTGTTCAGTGGTTTAGACGTGAAGAGGTAAAAGAGACACAGACAGTTTTACTTACTTTTGCATTTATAATTAGTATGGATATGGAACCATCTCAAAAGTATTTAATATAGAATTAGTAGTCCTTGATTATCCTGTTTCAGTATCGTAACCATATTGATAACTTTCATTTCACCGATTGCGATGTGACAAGATTATTTTCCATGAAAAACTGTAGAAGGCTCGTCTCAACTGAGTATGCAAATCAATGAAAGCGAATACTTTCAGATTATGACAGCACGCAGCCGGTATCGCTACGCTTACGCGTGGCAATTTGCAATGATAATTGTTATCTGTCGTATGTTTTGTAATCATTACGATATTCAGATCCAGTTTGAATTACAGCCTTGACTTGAAGTCGGCTAATGACAGCATTTTTAGCAAAATTTCATTTGTACCTAAAAGCTCTGAGCAGTATGGTTAAGTAACCCTTAAGTGTAGTAAGTTTGAGATGTAAAAAAGGCAATTGACGTAAGATTCCAAAATTTGAGGTTCGTGTTGAAGTTACATATATACCATCACGCGATCACGCCTATGTTCGTTGTCATAAAAGGCTAGGACAGGTGGTCTAATGAACACCCACAGTTTGTTGATACGTTTAAGTCTCATGTAATAGAGAGCGAGCTGTTAATTAATGGGGCACAAATAAAAACTCCAAGATGCCACTGAGAATTCCATATAAAAACCCAATAACACTTTGCCCGATCTGGGAATCAAACCTAGTTCCTCGAGCATAAATAGTCACGATTAGAACCACTAGGCTAATGAGTAAAGTAGATTACATAAACTCAGGCAGATTGAAGTTGTTACTTCTTCTTCTTCTTCCTAGTCGCCGCCTCATGACCGAGGGGCGTGATTCTAGACTGCTCAGTCTTGTGCCAAGTGTATGGCCTTTTGTAAGGTCGTTCCAACAGCTTCCTTCACTGTGTCGATCCATCGCAGAGGTGCGCATCCTCTACACCTGGTGCCCTCCACACGGCCGGTAATTAGCTGATTTTCTAGGGCATCTGGGCCGCGCCTAACCGTGCCCTTTCTACCTGGGACCTAAAATACATCGGCAAACAGTGGTTGTACGTTAGTACAACCTCCTCTTTTCTAACTCTTCTGGGAATACAGTGGTGATCCCCATAAATACCTTCACACCTATATTCCAGGAGTTTAAAGGTATATACTAAGTATAAACAGGAAATGTAACTTCCACATTAATAATAATTCCTCAACATTTTTCCGGTTCGTACCCGGAATGGCTGAAAAGATGAACAGTACCGATAATGTACTTTACAAAGAAACAAGCGATGCTACAGCAAGATTAATAACATTGTTAACTCACAACAGGCTCGCCGTACGTTGAAAAAGCGGCGTTTATCGTGCACATCTATCATTGTAATCAAAACAATGGTCAAATGAAAGTAATTTATCGGCGGATGGTTGAGGTAGAGTTATTTCTTTTGCTGGGCTAATATCCTTATATAAAGTATTAAGTCCGTTGAAGCGTGTCTGTGATGCCGCGACACTAGGCAGCGTCATCTATCGATATCTAAAAGCACCTTCACATTAGACTCTTAGAAATCGCACTGGATTAATCGAGACTTCATTAATGTCTTCTAAATTGTTTTTTTTTTTGTAATATTTCTTCTTGGTCTACTTCTTCGGTGGATGGTAGAGGAGGAACTCTGAACTGTTTTATTTATTTCCATTTCGAGTGTGTTTAGTTATTGAATCTTTCTTTGAACTGCTGCTAGCAGTAGGTAAAAGTTTGGACCTCAACGCCTGTTCCCCATAGAGCTAGGCAGAGACTATAGATTCCCACTTAATACGATCCTGGCTCACCACTTTCGCTTCATCTAGATGCTCATCAACCAATGTCTAAAACTTCGGGGAATACAGTAGTGATAGTATGAGTATTAGATAGATATAGATGCATCATAGGAATCCGATGAAAATGCAGCAACAATATTATACTCAAATCTCTCACAAATTGGTTTTGAAGTCAATGTGTAATATTTCAATTAAATGTCTCATCAATTTAAAATTGTTTGTAAGAAATTAGTGAGATGAGTGTAAAACTGAAGCGATGAAATTTAGGATTTACTAATATCGCTGCGATTCACGACGTTTACGTGTGAACGTCCTTGTTACATTTATTAATGGCCGCTCAGCAATGTTTCATGCATGGACTCCTTCTGTAACGATGATGAATTTGAGCAGGAAAAGCGACTTGATTCAGCACTTTCCTTTGCGAATGGACAAAAAAAGTAAATAAGAAATATTTTCTTTATTTTCATCCCGCAGTATCAAAACAATCAACGAATCATCGCTACAATACACATCTTACAAACTATTACAATAATAATTATCTTCGCGATAACTATTTTAATAAGTACATAGAAGTTATATAAATAATATAGATCGAAGTTAATATCACAGTCTGGCACTGGCTCCAAAATATTTTTAGCAAAACTTAAAACAGTGCCATCTATTCGGCATCGTGGTAACTACGTAGAATGATACAGTAGCGCCATCTAGTAGTGTGAGTAGTAACCAGCTGAGCTGTGTGGATTGTAGTAGGTTTGCGGGTGCTTGGCGTGGCCGATGCGCTTGACTACGGCGTTGAAGCCGTTGATTTTGTCAGCGGTGTACTCCACGATACGGGTGGTGCCGTCGGGCTCGGCGAGGGAGTACGCACCTGGGGAATCAAATTGTGTCAGTATGACAGTATTCGGTGCTTATGATTGATAAACTTTTAGGTCCCTAGTGGTGATTACCTTCCCTTATAGTGTAGAGACGCGAAATGTTCAAGCTCAGAGAAACTTGGCGACATTACATACCGATTGTATTTTGTATGTAGCGCGTGATGACATACTTGGTGTCTACATTAGGATTGAAATCTAATAAATGAAGCTTTTGAAAAATTTAAAGGCAACAACAAAAAAGTTGGAACATTAAACATTTTTTCTTAGTATATTACAATGCAGTTTCCAATGAACCTTACTACGATCCAAAAATATTATTCTTTAGATAAAGTCGTACCTTTGACAACATCACCATCTCGGCTCTCCCACTGCGTCTTGTGGTCTCCTGTGTGGGGGTCTGCTACTGCATAGTCAAAGGAGTATTTCGGGTACGACTGAAAAAATATTTGTAATAATTGTAGTTATTTTTATTTAAATCTAATATCTTGTATTTACCCATTGGTTTATTTCAATAAGTTTATAAAATTCATTAACTTTAAATGAATACTATTATGTACTTGTTTAATAGCAATAATACATTTTATAAACTCATTAAGAAAGTTTATTCAGGCCAATGCCTCAATAATTATTCTAGAAGCGTCATTTCCGCAGTACAAAAGACATCAACGCGCTAACACATTTTTAACAGATCTTTATCTTAGTATAGATATCGTATGTAATACGTTATAATGATATTCCTAGATTATGAAGCATTTTAAATTTACATAAATGCAAATAAAGTTAAAATGCTTCATAATCTAGGAGCGTCAATTCTGCAACACAAAAGACATAAACGCACAAATGCATCAAACAAACCGTTACTAAAGTAAATATTTATACTTATTATTAATTTTAAATGGTTCAGTATAATCAAATTTTCTAACTAGTTGTTCATTAAGATCTGAAAATGTAAAAAGTTGCGTTCGACTATAAGAAAAGATAAAATACTAAATAAAATAATCAAGTAAGAATAATGTAACATACTTAGTTAAGTAGACACATTTCACTGTAATAGTACTTTTTCATTTCGTAAATTTAAATTTGAATTTTCCGGCATCAAGTAGTGTAATGAGGCACCTCATATCCGAATTACCTCAAACGTACACTCACAATACAAATGACAACTGTGACGCAAGCAGTATGGGACGTCATGGTGTCTAAACATCACAACCGTGACGGTATATACTTAGAAATTTAAGGAAATTTTGATCTTATGCCGTTTAGAATAAAGATAACATTTGTATGCAGTGACATAAGGTTTGAATACAATTCGTTTAACTTTGATGATGTATTTATTATTTATATTTTACATCAGTACTTATGTTAATCAGAGCATATAAATGTAAACAAAGTATTTGTTTCATCACTGATGACATTTTTAACTTCGATATTACTATAAGGTTTCATTATTTATCTTTGCGATACCATTTAAGTATAATTAGTATCATTATTATCATGGCCATAAGGTTGAAAAAAGATCAACCGTCAAGATTCCTGCTAATACCTAATTAAGTTTTGCCAATTTCAATTGAATCAATTACCGCCAAGTCTACGGATTTATTAAACAATTATTATTATTATTAAACAATGTTTTTAATTGCTATTATTTAGCATTATTGCTAAATAATAGCAATTAAAAAAATTGTTTGACTATTAAAAATTAATTGTCCATTTAATGGATTCGATTAAAATAATGGTAGGATATCAATAAATAAGACTAAATTACGAGCAAAATTAGTATCGGAAGCCTTCAAATTAGACTACAATAGAAATTAAAAACACTGTATAATATTTAAATAAAATTATTTTTAATCCCGATATATTTATCCAAGTAACTATATATGTATATTAGTAAAATATCGTCTAAGGAAATCCAAATCCAAGGTTCCCCCCCTCGCCTTAAGGCAAATAAACTTACGTCAAAAAAAACACTAACTTAATGATTTATTGGTAATATTTTACCTATGCACCCTTAATACCTATAACCTACAACCCGTTATAAGTAAATAAGGCTATCAAATTGGTCACACAAACTCACATTATAGTCTTTGCTGTGTCCGTAGTCTGCCTGTGCGGGGTAGGAGCCACTGTAGCCACTGTAGTCACTGTAGCCACTGTAGCCACTGTGGCCACTGTAGCCTGATAGGCCACCTCCATAGCCTGCACCAATGTACCCGGCATTAGCAGCAGCGCACGCCGCAACGAACAAAACAACCTGGAAAGTAAAACGAAAATTATGCTTAGAAGTTTTGTTTGTTTGTCTGTCAGTAAGTTTGCTAGCTCATCGTGCAAAAATTACTGCATGAAATTGGATGCTTAATTATAGGCATCGCTATCTTAACTTTAAATCTGGTGTATGGTAAGACAACTTACCCACAGCTAACGTACATAATATAATTATATACTCCTAATATACTATAGTAATATATGAACAATTACAAATTTTCACTAAGAATATATTCTACCTTTATATTATTTATATATTACTTTTGACTCAAAAAGTAATTTGGAGTGTGAATAATCCCGCTAATGATTTCTTTAGCTAGTTTTACAAATCCAAATAGTATTTATTACCTTCACAGAGCATTGATTTTAAATATAACTATGTTTTTCGTCAATACCACGATGGTTGTCTTTGCTCGCAATTAAAATAATTGATACTATATCCTAACTTTACAAAAAAAAAACGTTGCGAAAATCGCTAATAATTTGACAACCGCAAAATTTTGAGAGAGTGCCTTAATAGCGAAATGGTGCAACTTTTCCTCGATATACAAATAATTGTGATACTGGAATGCAGTTTTTGTTATGCAGTACCTATTATATAAACTGCAGTCTAGCTTTTAGTACTTGTTGATAATTTATATAACAGATAAATCCTCACCCGCTTCCTTAAATTGGGAAATAGCTTGTCTATTATAAAGTAGGGCAATGTAACGTTTATCGAAAGGTGTTTGCGACGATTTATTCTACTTTTAAGGCGAAATGTATCATTGCTCGTCTAGATGTATTAGTAACAAGAATGACCGTTAATCTTATACATAATTATATAAAAAATTATATTTGTTTGTTTGTTGGGGCGCACAACCTACCTGAACTGCCTGATTGACCTGCTGCGTGATGATATGTTCGGTTGTATTTTGTATATTGATGATGATAATAAATATGTTGCGTTTCTATAGCATTTGTCCGATTAGGATTAAACTTTGCTTAGTGGTTTTAACCACGAAGGTTTCTAACAAAAATATAAAGAGGTTTGCAACAATATCCTGCAGGGCACTGCCACTTAAACATATATAAACAAAGACTTGACCTTAACAATTATTAAGCACCAATCAAAATTAGTTGAATAACAATAGAGGTTGGAAGTCAAGAAAATTCGCACCAATTATGATAGTGACATTTAAGGTCAGTGTTCCACGGGTCATGTTTGATTCATTTCATTCATAACAGAGGGCAACAATGCTGTTACGTTACACACGATCGTGTACGGATACTAGTACATTATGTGTATTATCTAGAACAATAGGACAAGCAAAAACAAACGCAGGAAGTGTGGAACTAATAAATAGTACAGTACAGGTGTTATGTCGTCGTGTGATAAAGTTTCGGAGAATCGCGGTAAACATTCTGTAATGTGGGAAGAAACATTATTATCTAGTTATACATCACACGTATAATCACGACTTAATTCCTAAAAGGTTAGGCAGACATGTACTGAGCAGCACCCATAGTTCACTGGGCTGTTTCAGGTCATATGTAATAGGGAGCGCGCCTATTGCATATAGCTTTAACTTTACTAAACAAAGCTACTGATAATTTCAAAGAAATTCTCTTCGTTAACCTTGGGTATACCTGCCGGGCTAACATGCACACCGCGAGAACATTTTGTCTACGCTTATGTCGTGCTTTTGTTTCGTTTTCGCACAAGAAAAAGCGAGACAAAAGAGTAGACAAAATTTTGTCGTGGCGCGCATGCTGGGCATCAAAGTAAGGATCAATGCTTGTGACTACTACACCAAAGGTTCAGTGTAGTTATAAAATGTATTAAATGGTCGAAACGTGATATTTACAACTCTGTTATCAAGATGCAGTGTTAGCTTACTAATATGATAATGGTCTGCTTCGTCGTAGGTCTCGAGTTCGAATACAGAACACCGTTTCCTAAATACAAAGTATTATATTATGCAAAATAAAAACTATCAAAAGAAATGCGCCTTTTGGGTACGAAATAGCAATTGCGTATTCGCGCATTAGAGTACCGTGCGGTAATGATTTCAAAACTTGAAAATATCTTTTTAATATTATGCAAAGCTTATAAATTATTTTTAATTAATTATAAATTATTTTTAATTAATTATAAATTTATATGCATTGATAATAACGAAATTCAAATCCTGAATCAAAACTGAAACAGGTTTCATTCACAAATTCTATATTTTTAGAAGCTGTTAAACCGGTGGGATCTTCTCCCCCAAAGTCCCCAACTAGTCCCCCAACTGGTCCTTAACACCGAACCAAATCTACCCAAAAAGGTAGAAAAGGACAAGAAAAAAGATACGATTCAATTAAAAACTAATATTTAAACTTTATTTACTTTGGTAACAGTAAACATGCAAAAAATTATTAGCATCTTATAAACTTTCAAGGAGGTTTAACACATACGAGTTTTTACTTAAAGTTATGCGAAGTCCAGCCAATGATCATTGAAGAACAATAGAACAACATGCCTACAAAAATAAATTACAACTACTTACCCGTATTGTAGAAATCATTATGGACTATCAAAGGCATAGTTTTGTGCTCCTATGGACTTATGATATATGATTCCTGGATATGAAAAGGGGTCACCAATATCTCCAAGGCAATAACACCCTGACAGCTACGTCACAGTTACGTAGAACAAAAATGAAACTTTTAAGAAAAAACTTTTCCAACACCACGCAACGCATTACGTGCTTGTCATTTGTAACATCGATATTTCCCATAACTATACTAGTTACGCTTACATACCTTTATAGTTTGTTAAACATTCCGTAACGATGATGAATACGTGCTTTTTGTACGATAAGTGTCGTAAGCTAGTGACGTGACACGACTTGTCACACAAATAAACAATATCGATATTTGAAAACAAAAATTTAATAAAATGTTATTTTTCAGTTTAATTTACAGTTGCTGAAATGATTACGTTATTTTAATTTGTTAACGATAATCGTTTTATTTTTAAATAAATGTATTTTATAAGATCAGATAGATAGTTTTGTAACTATTTAGTAAACATGAGAAATAAAAGAAAAACGTTACTGTAAAATTATTGAGTGTTCCTAAAAGCTTCCGAGGTGTTGTTATGAAATTGATAATTTTTCGTAATATCGCACTAACTGATCTATGTTTTTTTATATAGCAACACAGATTTATAGAATAAAAAATAGTTATTGCGATCTGAGACTAGTTTGAAACTCACATCTAAGTACAAGTCCCCAACAGTGAGCTTATAAGTAGGTACTATGAATGATGGTAATGGAAAGGAATAGTAATTCCTAGTGAAATATTACAATCAATCTTATAGCAAGAACTACAATTTATACAAATTCCCTTAATAATAATATTTATTTATTTGCATAAAACATGGTATACCATCTCCTTTCTTTCTTCCTTAGCATCTCCTTTCGTTTCAAAAATTGTTATGTAACATTTATGATTTAACTACTGTTCCTAAAATTAACAATAAGTATGTTTTATATCTGCTAAATCATTTGATTAAAAATAGATTAGTCAAAATTATTAAAATTATCTTCACAAAAAATCAACCCTTGAACGCGTATCATTTTCAAATTTTAACGGTACGTAAAATGGACGGTACTTACTTGGAAGGTACGCATTTTCAATGATTCACTGTTAGGTCACTTTCGTCCTCTTCAGCGGAGCCGACAGGAGCTGAACTGACACTGGTACGGGTCTCACCAGCCCACTGTATTTATAACAAGCACCACTGTTGCACCATTGCGGTGCGTGCGGCAGGCGTAGCTTCGCCGGCGTATGGCGTCCGAAACGGTCTCCTAGACCAACATGTGAAAACAAGGGTTTGATTTACAATTTTTTTATTTTTGTTGACTGGTTTTATTCAGATTTATAATGAAAAAGCTTGTGTTTAGTGCGTCAACTACTGCGTGTTAATAATAATTTATTCATTGTTCTTAAGAGTAATGTAACAGTGTCTGTCATCGCAACTTTTAAACGAACCATAAGAAGATATCCAAACAAGTATAGGTATAGATAGGTCAATCAGAACAGTCCGAAGTCCGTATGGTCCCCTAGGCCCACAAAACAATAGATTTGGATTATGTCTGTAATTTATTACTAGAAGGGAAGACATTTTCAATCAATCTAATTTTAAAAAGCCATAAGTTTAATTCAATTTTCTGTTTCATATTTCAACTTTACGAGGAGTACTCAATCAACAGAAATCAGTTTTCAAATAAAATTTGATGTGTTGAACCAGATATTTGTGATTGGAACTGTTATATAATATTAATTAAAATCAATTATTCTAGTGTAATAAATAACAGGATCACAGATTTAGACTCACAACTGAGTTTTTTGTTTTAAATATTAGTAACATTCCAAGCATTATTTAAAAAAAGACAGGATCACCGCCTTCTAAATAAGTTCCCGTTGAAATTACCTGACAGATAATTTCATACAAGTTTTGATCTATTTTTGAATTTATCCGGAGGTTAGTGGCTATCCAGAAGGTTGGCTCTTTATTAAATTAATCATTCCCTATCTGAAGACAAACAATATACCTACTCAAATATTGGTCAGGGTCATACAGTACGTTAATTAAAATTCTATGAAAACTCCGCTTTCAAAATATAGCACCTGTAATGCGCAAAAAATCAACGTGCAAATTAGTGTTTACGAATCATGCCTAAACACCGTAATATTACCACGGGCACATAATTATGGTGTTGTCTTTATATGTATATTGGTGTTGGCTTTCAGTCTAACCAGATACTATTTTACACAAAACGACTGCCATCCGGACTTCCGCAACCCAATTTCTGGGCAATAATGATTAATAGGATAAAGGTTATCAGAATTTCCGGGCTTCCAATTACCACTAAAGATTGACATAGGTGTATGCATAAAGACCGATCGGTTTTACATGCTCTCCAAGCCACGGAGAGGACTCTATGTGTTTAAAGTGGTTACCCATAGACTCACTTTGGCATCCACAGCTCAACCTTGTAGACTAATTGGTCAGCGTAGCTATTACTTAGCCACAAAGTCCACATGTCACTGGTAAATTGCAGAATTTACCTATAGCAGATCAGCTGTACATCTCTGTCTGACCCCTCGGAAAATACCATGACTGGTATTTAAGATTTAGCTTGTTGACCTGAATGATCTGCATTTTCTATAGAAAGTATTATCATATGATGTCACTTTGTTAAACGGATTGATGTAATGTTGTAATAACACGGAAAGAAACCACCTCTTTTTCCTCTCTTCACTCTCTTTTTCCTCTTGAAATATTACCGTAGTCATCAAAAGTGTCATACTATCGACTAAAAGTGAGGTCTTGTTTATCTATATACTAATATTATAAAGAGGAAAGATTTGTTTGTTTGTTTGTTTGTATTGAATAGGCTCCGAAACTACTGGGCCGATTTGAAAAAATCTTTCAGTGTTAGATAGCCCATTTATCGAGGAAGGCTATAGGCTATATATTATCACGCTACGACTAATAGGAGCGGGGTAGCAATGAAATATGTTGCAAAAACGGGGGAAAAAAGTTATCAAGAAAACGCGGGCGAAGCCGCTGGCGGGAAGCTAGTACGTAGATATAAAGAAAGCTTGTAATAATGTCGATAATTCTTCGGTAGGTAGTAGTTACTAGTTACATTTGATATCGCTTGAAAAGACCTTAAAGATAAAATGCATGCCATAAGCGATATATCTTTACTATAAAAGATAAACAGCAACATAACTTCAAATATATTTATGCAAATCACACTTTTGAATGTTAGATATTCTGTTTTGTATGGCTTTTTGTATTAATAGATCCTTGCACTAAGAATTCTATTGTAGATGTTTTTTCCCAGCGCGGTGCAGCGACGAAATTATGTAGTCTGAGCCGTCCTTCGATGGGCAAAACTACACTTTAATGTACACTCGCCAAAAAAGTTAGATGTACACCTAACTCGCCTACCTAAATGTCATGAAGCAAATATCGTTCGCTGGTTGTATCCGTTAAAGGCTTTGGTATAGTTTAGATATTATGAGACAATCTTTATCAAAACACATATCGTTAGCTGCATGTATAACTAGATCATTTCTCGACTGAACATTATAGCTTCGAGTAGGTATGTATTTTTGTCCATGACATTTATAAGGTTGCAATTATTAGTCGTTTTTGAGGATATGACTAAGAAAAACGGGATATTACTTAGAGCGAGGAATTAGTCACATCCTTCTATTCGAAAAGTTATTATGTTATAATACCTAAATCATTTTAGACACAGATCTGGAGTTTGTTAGCTGCCCAAACTTAAGATCTCGGCTAATAAGACTAAACTTAAGATTGGCCAAGGCCAACTATCTACGGAGTGTCGTATTACTGCTGAGCCCCAAAACCACAATTACCGATACCATAAATAGGCAGACATGAATACATGGAGACATCCGAAGAATTAGTAGAATAATCCTAACATTTTGGTATATATATTATAATTTCATTTTTTTTTAAATACGTTGGTGACAGTACGTTTGCAAGCTCGTCAATTATTTATTGTAGGTCACTGATTACTGATTAAGCAACAATTTTAATAATCATGTGCTGTAAGTATAGTGCATTGTTGACGATGTATTTACACTTGTAACCTCATTGAATATTAATACGAGCAATTCTATCTCGATACAAAGCGCATACGCAACTCAGCTTAATAATTATTTACTGCAATAAATGGCGCACCAAATAAACTATGTATGTAGATCAATTGGTACGATAGTTGAGGCATGTAACAATGTAGGTAATATTGTGATCGGCGCTTGCGGCTTCGGGATTTCGAAAAATATTAGTTGTAATAAGCCGGTGGCGTAGGCGTGAAATATGTACATACTTAGTTCCGAATAAGTACCTACCTACATAGAATAAGTACCTACATATACCGTTAGTCGGAAAACAAACCTGCAAATTTTTTCTAATGCCTCGCCTAAAATTTTCAGGTAGCTATCTAATGTGAGTAATTACCATACAAAAATGTCGGTTGTCCTTTTGTATTTTTTATGCAAAGATAATACCAGTTATTTTAATACCAGAAGACGCAGGTTCGAATCCTGCCCGCCAGTTGACTTTTTCCTTCGTTAAAATAACAACACTATTATTATTCGACAAACATAGACCCGCCCTCTATAACATGAAACCTAAACATACCTGCGAACTGTGTACAGTGTACACACCTCTGCCTATCCCTTCGGGTAAGACGGACGTAATAGGTAGGTAGAGTTTTACCATAGCATTAAGCTCCCGAAAAGCGATATCGAGTTCCAATTAGTTATTTTTTTTTGACACCATAAGACTGGAAGATGGACTCTGAAACGGGCATAGTGGATGTGGGCAAAAAGGCAGCGAAGCTTAAGTGGGATTGGGCTGGTCACGTCAGCCGCATACACAGCGACCGCTGGGCAAGAGTCTCCATACAATGGGTGCCTGTAGATAGTAAGCGCCGCCGATGCCGGCACAGAAAGAGGTGGCGGGATGATCTAGACGCATACCACGAGGACTGGTTCGAGGCGGCACGAGATAAGAGTACATGGAAAGACCTGGGGGAGGCCTTTGCCCAGCAGTGGGACGATCACGGCTGAAACAATAATAGACACCATACTAACAAATAAGCTAGGGCATTGGGGGTTTATGGGCTACAACGATAACGAAATACAATGCCTTCGAGGTCAAGGGAAGGCAAGGGACGGCTGTGTACTCCGCTACACAAGATCTCTTCTTAGAAGACTGTAAAAAATAGTTATTTGTTATACAAGAGTGCAAAGTTGCTTTTTAACCGCGTGCTCAATTTTGATGACCGAGCAAGCGAAGGATTCTAAAATTGAATCACGAGCGGAGCGAGTGATTCAAAAATTAGAATCCTGAGCGTCAGCGAGGGAATTAAAAGAGCACAAGGTGAAAAATCTTTGCACTCGAGTGCAACACGTAACTTTTCATCCCACCTCAGCGAGGAAATGACAAAAAAAAACATTTACAACCACAAGATACTTTTATTTCATTTTAGGTATTAAATACTATATGATAGGTGTTTTACAGAATAGAACTCAATACTCAATATTCAATACTCAATACTCAATACTCAATACTCAATACTCAATACTCAATACTCAATACTCAATACTCAATACTCAATACTCAATACTCAATACTCAATACTCAATACTCAATACTCAATACTCAATACTCAATACTCAATACTCAATACTCAATACTCAATACTCAATACTCAATACTCAATACTCAATACTCAATACTCAATACTCAATACTCAATACTAATACTCAATACTCAATACTCAATACTCAATACTCAATACTCAATACTCAATACTCAATACTCAATACTCAATACTCAATACTCAATACTCAATACTCAATACGCAATACTCAATACTCAATACTCAATACTCAATACTCAATACTCAATACTCAATACTCAATACTTTATTGCATTCCATAATGTGTACATTAGTTGGTAGGTATGTAATACTAGAGAAATTGAAAGTAACGTTGCTACGATTACTTAAGTGTAATATTTTTGTTAGGTATTGTAATGTTGGTGTTAGTGACTTAAAAAAGTACACCAAGAAAGTTCCGGTAGGCTTGTTGAAAAAATATCGATACATCGATATATCGATATTATTTTTTTAATGTATCGTTATTTTTGAGCGATATTTAATATTTCGATATAAAATTCAAATTATCGAAAAGGTATAAAAATCTATATTTTTTACACACCAATAAACATTTATAAGTTTTAAGATTATAAAATCCCAAAAAGGAATACTTTTTTTATACTAACATCTTTTTAACAAAATTATATTTAATGTATTTTTTGTTTTTGGTCGACTTGATTTGTTGTTTTATAATTTGGTTTTTAAGATATATCGCCCATATATCGATATTTTTAAATAAAAATATCAGTATCGATACTGATATTTTCAAAAAATATCGATTCGACATATATCGATACTTTGTTGCGTTTAGACTCGGAACCTAGGGAAGGTTCCAAGTCTAAGTTTTTAACAAATTAAAAAAAAGTTGTATGATAATTCGGCGCCAGGGGGGTAAAAGCACGATGTTCTAAATTCAATTTACTTTGTCTCTCTAGAGGATAAAAACGACTTTTGCACTCAGATATCGAAGAGTAAAAATACACTTTCCGAGATGGTGGGATGAAATAGTTATTTGTTATACAAGAGTGCAAAGTTGCTTTTTAACCGCGTGCTCAATTTTGATGACCGAGCAAGCGAAGGATTCTAAAATTGAATCACGAGCGGAGCGAGTGATTCAAAAATTAGAATCCTGAGCGTCAGCGAGGGAATTAAAAGAGCACAAGGTGAAAAATCTTTGCACTCGAGTGCAACACGTAACTTTTCATCCCACCTCAGCGAGGAAATGACTAAAAAAAACATTTACAACCACAAGATACTTCAGTTTAGGTATTAAATACTATATGATTATTTCAGTTTAGGTATTAAATACTATATGATGGGTAAGTTTTACAGAATACCTATTCTTTAAATTATAACAAATAATACTAGGTATAATTAAGAGAAATTGAAAGTAACGTTGCTACAATTACTTGAGTGTAATATTTTTGTTAGGTATTGTAATGTTGGTGTTAGTGACTTAAAAAAGTACACCAAGAAAATTCCGATAGGCTTGTTGAAAAAATATCGATACATCGATATATCGATATTATTTTTTTAATGTATCGATATTTTTGAGCGATATTTAATATTTCGATATATCGATGCATCGATATAAAATTCAAAGTATCGAAAAGGTATAAAAATCTATATTTTTTACAGACCAATAAACATTTATAAGTTTTAAGATTATAAAATCCAAAAAAGGAATACTTTTTATTATACTAACATCTTTTTAACAAATTATATTTAATGTATTTTTCGTTTTTGGTCGACTTGATTTGTTCTTTTATAATTTGGTTTTTAAGATATATCGCCCATATATCGATATTTTTAAATAAAAATATCAGTATCGATACTGATATTTTCAAAAAATATCGATTCGACATATATCGATACTTTGTTGCGTTTAGACTCGGAACCTAGTGAAGGTTCCAAGTCTGAGTCTTTAACAAATTAAAAAAAAGTTGTATGATAAATTCGGCGCCAGGGGGGTAAAAGCACGATGTTCTAAATTCAATTTACTTTGTCTCTCTAGAGGATAAAAACGACTTTTGCACTCAGATATCGAAGAGTAAAAATACTCTTTCCGAGATGGTGGGATGAAAAATATATTACGTAGCTAAACACAATGCATAGGTTTATACGGTGTGTAACGAGTTCAGTACGGTGTGTCACGTTTTTAGTTGTAACTGTTATTAATAGCTGATCAAAAATTTTTGTTTTACTGTTTATGTTCCAACATTTTTAAATTAATATAGCTCAGTGGGTGGGCGCCCCAATCACTTTCAGTGTCCTAATTGGACAATTTGCCGCTGAAAATACAGTAAAAAGGAACATTAGAACTAATGGATTCAATCAACAACAACAGTATGGTACAGCTAGTGTCCAAAATGAAATAAGTAAATGAACCACGAATCTTCTAAATTTTTTCTCCGCACGCTGAGACGAAATAAGTTGTAAGAGTCAACAATATGTAGCACCTTCATGTAAAACCGACGCAAACTAGTTTCGTTTTATTTAGTTGTATACTAAAACATGTGTGAGATATACAACTACAGAAAATTGATTCAGATTAGCATGGTTATAAATCAAAATAAAGAACGGATGTATAAAATTTTATTCCTACGTTACCAAATCGGGCATTTTATTTATTATGGTGGTAACAGTGGCCTTTTGAACGTACGTATTATTTTTATTACGCTTGTTATTTGTCACTCACGATTTTATCCCTTACTGCTAGGTATTGCCATAGACCCGTTACGGATAAACCACCTACACAGTGCATGACTTCTTAACCTTCTATCTATAATGTTTGGGTTGGTTTCCAATATAATAATTATCGGCTATATATAAGTAGGTATTAGGTCAATTTTATTGTCTTTAATTCAATGTTGATGAAGTGGTGTGTACGGATCGTAGCAAGAAGTCTATCATCCATCCCTGCTAAGAAATGGCATGAAAAATGTGTGTACCTATGTAGGTATAGATTCTTATATACAATCGGGACAGATTACTTAAGTAGGTTAAATTTTATTTATTTATTTATTCAATCAATCAGAGCAGTCACGAGAAAGATCAGGTAATTCATAATCCTTCACAGAGAACATTTAATACATTTTGATTTGTCCACGGTTGTCAATTTCTTGAAGCTTTTGGTCGTTTTTGGTCACGAACCATTTAACATTGCAGCATTTTCACCGAGTAAGTATTAAATAATATAATATCACAAAAAATATACCTACCTACCTAATAATGTTTTGGTTGATAATCGTAAAAAACTAATGCAATAGGCCAATGAAACTATTCAATAATAAATGTAGCTTAATCTCTATACACACTAACCAACAATCTTACATTTGCGTTCAGTCAAGCCCCAAATTCAAACAGTAAACTCAATTTTGTGTGAGTTCTATATTTCAGCGGCTGCAAATTAAAGTTGGTAACACGAAGATAATTAATGAAATAGTATGCCGTTGTTTGCATTAGCTGGTTGCGTTATGCATATTAGTGTTGTGTGACTTTGTATTATTACACACAATTGACGATAATCATATTGGTTTCGTATATTTAAGACTTGTAATTTTAGGTAAATAATAGTCCAAGAGTAACCATGACTTAAAACTGTATAAAGTAATACCCCAATGTTCTCAATTCGGCCGTTTTTTGTGTCTGTTTGTTACCCGATATCTTCGCCGATCATGAAACGATTTCGTTGTTTCTATTTTTTATCACTTCCTAGTTGGTTCCTTATTTTGGTTGGTCTCTTGTCTGCAGACGGACAGATGGCCGATGGAGCAGATGAGTCTATGAGCGGAGACCGGCTTTGGGCAAGCGTAGTGTGCGCGTAAGCGTAATGCTATCGATTTTGAATATACACCATAAATATAATGCTTGAAGTCGGTCTTCAAAAGCGTCAGTCAACAACATCTTAATTCTGCCTATCAAAATTAAGCCTTCATAACGTTACAGTTATGAAGGCTTACAAGTTTCCCCATCATTTACCTATTGGAGGCTTATGACAAAACATATTCTCCTGTACCTGGCGCGCTGTCTGCATTCAACTCTCTCCTAGAAGCCAAACGTGTGAGTTTGCTAGCGGATGAATGGAAGATGCTTTTGCCGGTTGGGTTTGGAGTATTTTGAGAGCAGTGTATGAATACTATCAATTTTATTAATTTATTATGACACCGTTTTAGTTAAAGTAAAATAAAATAAATGACATTGAGATCGGAACTATAAGTATTTTAAACGCTTTTTATATTTTTTATTTTTATATTATAAACATTTTATTGCAATATAATGCAGATATAATGTGGAACACAATAATTTCTAGACATTGTAGTATCGATTTTTATTAAACATAAAGTAAGAATTGATTTTCAATTACTTCTTTACGTCCAATTTGAAATTAGGTAACGTTGCACATGAGCAGATTATAATAAGAACTATAATCCCAGTTATCATATTTATGGGTTCATATTAATTAAAGTTATAAGCTTTACCTATATATATAATAAGAGCTAGTTACTTGAAACCATCTTCATGGTCTGACTCAGACGTTTCATAACTTACCTACCATACGTATTAGATCTGCTAAACGATCTCTATCTATAACTGGGTTGATATCTACCACAATAATTATTACAAAACTTCATACTAACGTATTTCCCGTGCATTTGATGATTGAAAATGTTAAAACTATGAATGAACAGACTCAAAATTTTAGATTTATTTTGTTAACAATTTAGTTTTTGCAAACGGAAACGACCAAGACGGGAAACCACTATTATATGCATACTTAATGATACGTAATTGTGTATTAAACCAATCAGCTATTATAGGACATAATAATTAATCATTAGTGCTTAAAAATAATCGTAATAGACACGTTTCTGATCCGTTTCTAGTTAATCCAACGTTAATAGACCAATTACAAAAGAATAGATTAACAGCCACTTAGTGGCTTCTTCAATTAGCAATCGAAGATTCGATAAAAATCGCTGATATTCCGGTTGCGGAATTAGAACAAGGCAATGAACCAGCGATTGCAGCACCACGCTGCTTCAAACCCAAACCCTCCATTAGAGCAGCCGATGATAAGAACAAAGCTGCCATAATTACTAATCGGTGCATCAAATCAATCGGCAATCGCATAGGTTTGATTTAAAATCGAATTTTGTTTGGTGTTCACAGTGTTTATTGGATATCTAGCAGCCTATTTTAATGACATATTTTTTCAATTCCACTTATTATACAATAGTTAAATGAAATCACTTCTACATTCTTTCATGGCTAAGGCAAAGTCATTATTCTGCCGTACACCTACCTTCAGTTCTTCAGAATTTTTAGGTCCTATATCATAGAGGCCCGCGTCATAAGCAGTTCACTATAAGCTTTACTACATACTTCATACATATACAAAGTGTTCGAAAGGTTTAGATATCCTTTGATATATATTATACAAACAATGAGTAAATCTTCAACTTTTCATCAGCTCTCAGGTCGTTTCCTTCACTGTACAGACTTCTTTTCTTACCGCAAGTGGTCTGTATACCTAGAACTGCAATCATTAGGGCTGATCAACATTGAACTAGAAAAACAATCCACCTACAGCTCATTAAGCACGGTACAATCACAACAAAGATTGCAAAATTCAAGATTCCACTGAAAAAATGTACCACATTGGTACGTGCTAGTCGGCCAAGGAAAAACGGTGAAATAATCAACACACGTACTTGGCCGCCAAGGTTGGCCTAATAGGAATTGGCGTGACAAACTGTCCGAGCGTGTTTACACCTGAATTATGGCAAAAAAGGTATTTCATTGATATTTGATAGGCGCTTTTGTAACATGTAATGGAGTTCGCCAACTACGGTGTAACTGACGTGCTGTTACTTTCGTTCTTCAAAGAACTACAGTTGATAATGTTAGGGAGCAATTTTATTGTGCCCAGATTGTAAGGCAAGGCTAAGGGTTCTAAAATCATATATTACTAGCACTTACAGAACTACTACAATTACGAACTTTACTGTAAACTACTGTTTTATTTGCACCTCGGTCCTTTAGAAAATAAGATCGTATCAATTTAATGCCTCGATATTAATAATCACGGTGAAAGAAAACCTTATAAATGAGACCTACATGGAGTGCAATAAATGTGTTAAGTGGGTACAAGACTACGAGGGACCCGAGAGCTGCAGAGGAAGTGTGAAATCTACTGACCATATTAAAACTGACTACGGGCCTAAGTCAGGGAGTAAATAGTTAATAATAATAATAATTACTGAGTCAAAATTAATTGATAAATAATCATAGTGAAGAAAATTATTGTTCCTGTTTCATTCATGATACGATATACTGTGCGGAGTGCTTTAGGGTTACGTTATGACAAAATTCCATAGAATTGTATACAAATGTACAATTGCAGACTATTATGCGGGTGTTTCTTATATAAGTACATACAATTTTATTGTGTTATTGGCAATGATTTTACATGAATTGATTGTATGTTACGCTCACGGTTTTTTAGAAACAGTAATTTGTTAATTGTACGTTATGTCTAGAAAAAAGGGCGTTTGAATCGTGCAGACAGAGATGAACGGACCTAAAAGAAAATTTGACTTAAGAAATATTTCGAAATTCCATACACGATATTGATAAGTAAGATACATCTTTCTAGGAAATTTAAGTTACGATTTATAATAGGAAATTCATGTCCAAATATTTCATGTAAAACTTTACAAACATGATACCTACTTGTTGCATGGTTCCAAGAAGTTAATTCTAGGGAGAGGAGAAGGAGACTCATTATTTAAATTTATAATTATTTTTTTCCACTCTGAGAATTGTGAAACAGCCATAAGTAAGTAAGAAAGAAAATTAATCCATCTCACTTTCAGCCTAACCGAAATTAATTTCGGAGTTCAAATTAATATTTAGTTCAAATGATCTTTAAGTAGTACTTTTGACCGATGTTACGTACTATGTGCTATTAGCACTACGAAATTGAAAGTAGGGCGCGTGAGTAGTTATGTTCTCACGGAGAGACCAACAACAGCCTTGTGTGAAGATATGACGATGGAAAACTGGTGCTGAGTCATGGAAATCTTGCGAACAATACGGAACAGATGGCACGTTTGGCGTAGTGATCGAGTGATCGGTTTGATGGTTTCCATCCCTGCACGCTACATAAACCAGAATCACTGTTTGTAAATGCTATGATATCAAAGACATTCTAATTACATAGCGTTTTAGAAAAAAATACAAACATTATCTTAGAATGTTTATGGCAAAAAAATAATGCCAAATGGTTAGGCAGGAATGTAAGAAAGAAAGAAAGAAAGAAGAAAGAATGTAATGTACCCTCACAGATTGCCGGTATGTTTAGGTCTCATGTAATGAATATATTTGGCCCAAAATTCAGCAGACAACATTGCGAATCGTGTTTGCTCACTCACATCTACACACTGACGCAGGGGGTCTACTCCCGTCTCACTCTATCTCCGTCAACGAAGGAAGGGCCCGTCCGAAAGAAGTCCAGACATCCGTTAAAACAAGTATCAGGTGCAATTTTTCGGATGGCTAAAAATAACACATCGGGAATAGGTACAAGGCACGGACTTCGTGCTTAGGGTGTCATGAAGTTTGTATTACTATTGCAATCGTGGTGATACACACATCATTGGGTTAAAATGGTAACCCATCCACGGACTGTGGTCTGTAGCAGACGAACAATAAAAGCTATATTCAAAGATCGATCTACAACTAGACGTAAAGTTCTCTAGTTTCAAACAAATGCCATAAATAGCGCCATCTAGATGTGCTCTTTGTAACTCGAATCAGTACTGCGCAGCTGCGGTAGGTAAAGGCTCAACTTCACGAACACTTCGAGGTATTGAACTTTCATTATACAACGGCACATGCTGCTTAGTCTGCCAACTGACACAAATCATTCTAGCTTTTCTAATAGATGGCGCTGAAATCTAGACCGTGAGAGGCTATCTTCACACATAGCTTTACGCCTGTTTTCCGTCGGGGTAGACAGAGACTATAGATTTCCACTTACTACGATCGCACAACACTTTCGCTTCATCTATGCTCATCAATCTCCCCATGCATGCTCGTCGTTTCAGTAAATAATATCAGCAGCCACGAGAACATGAGGGGGATTAAAATAAATGTTTTTTCAGTCGACCAATCTGCTAAGGGTGTCTAGATCCCAGCCTCGTATAACTGTAAATCAAGTCAATCTTATTTAAGTTTATAGGCTAATATTCAGAGACGAGCGATGCTAAGCGTAAAGTAACTCTTCCTGGTGTCAAATTTGTATTACAATTTGATATAAAGAAGAAGTTTACGCTTAGTTTCGTCTCTGAATAAAAGCCTAAGATCGCTAGCAGCAAGTCAGGGATACATCCTTTTAAAGACTCCGAAGATAGGTGTCATAATTTCATATTGTTAGTGGATACAAACATGGAAGACAAGTTTGTAATGCAGATGAGCAGCCATAAGACAATTGATGGTAATAATTATTAGAATTCAATGAAATCTAAATACTAGCTGTTGCTTGCAGTTTCATTCGCACCCTAAAATTATTTTGCCTTCTTCTTTCCTTCTTCAGGTTACAATCTATCTTCCCAAATTGTATCAAAACCTATTCAACAGTTTAAGCAAACAGATAAACACAAAATCGATTTCTTGAGCATTTATAGTATTATACCTAATCGTGGATAAGTGGATATACAATCTATAACACAGCACTTTAGATGGAAATCTAAGACCTAAGTGGCAGATGTCGACTAATTTACAATGTGCAGTTGATTTGCCATATCTGTAAATGACTAGTATGTAAATGTTTAGTAGAAAGAACGGGCGCACGATGTGAATTGTAAATAAGGAGTTGTATATTAATCGTCTTTAATCTCAAGGATAATTATGATCTACGATCACCGATAGGAAAATGGTTTTCGAGTCAGATAAGGAAGGAAACTTGTTTTATATAAGGCTAATTTAATTATAAATACTTTAAATCTGACTTATGTTCACATAAGGCTAGTTTCATTTTGTTTTTAATACAACCAACAAATTCATTCACTTAAATGGTGGAAGAAAATGTCGTAACCTGGTGGGCTAGACAAGTTGCAATTTGACATTCGAATCGACGAACGAATAGAAACAAAATGTATGGAAATTACATTAGTGACAGCCCGATTTGTCATTGTTGTCCAAGCTTGTGTCATTTCCATACATTTTCTTTCTATCGTTTGTTGATTCGAATGTCAAATTGCAACTTGTCTAGCCCCCCTGTATGTCTGAGGGATTTTCTCCACGGCATGTGAAATCTGACAATTCTCACTAGGCCAGCGCGGTAGATTAGTCTAACCCCTTCTATTCTGATAGGAGACAATATGACTGTCGGTGAGATTGTCAATAGTTTTATGATGAGAATTTATTTCGCACTAAAACAAACGAAAACAACGTCATTATGGAACAGATATGTAAATATACCTATTATATTCATTCACTTTATTTAATAAATTCGCGATTAGAATGTTTTGCACTGAAAGTAGGTTAAATGTTGATGAGTGCGATTTCACACTTACCTTGGAATTGAGAAAACCTTCGTCGTTATAGCCATTAGCCATGTTCAACTGTTTATGTCGCTCCATGATTTATGTGTAGCTATTAAATTTTAAAAACATCAATTCGTATTTTTGGAAGTCAACTTTAAAAACATCAATTCGTATTTTTAGAAGTAATTAACATTATTTTACCATAGAAGAGGCTCATCCTATGCCTTTTTGTTTATTTGTAAAATTCAACGTTTTCAGTGGATTAAACGTAGTTACAAACAATCGTATAAAGATTTAATTGTTTTTAATAAGTCGGCCATGTTCCAAAGGTCGTTGACCTCGGACCAGCTATAGTATTCATCAAATTATAATTAATTCATAATATCTGCAGATCATTCATAGCATTGGTCAACCACCCCTCATCAAATGGTTGACACTTAGAACTTCGTTTTAAGTTTTAAATAATAAAACGTATGTATTAGAAGTCTTCTATAGCCATCACAAGCGACGAGTTCTATAAAATCAATACAGATTGGTTAATTTTAATTCTAAAAGATAAAGTTCAAATTGGCTAATGTTAGGCTTTGATTGCTGTTGAATTTTATCTTTAATACATGGCAGAGAAACGACTATAAATATACTACCCTCATCTACCCATCGTAATCGGAAAAAAGAAAGTTGTACTAAATTTTCAAGTACTTTATTAGCTGATTCACTGTAATGTGAATCGTGCGGGATTTCCATGCGGATTTGGATAACAAAATGAAACATAAAGTGCGGTTACCAGCCGCTTGGTATTCAAGACGAGCTGTAAGAGTCATACTGCGGATTTTCCTGTAGAATTTAGGTAGGTACTTATATTATTTCCCAATGAGCTTTTATCACTCTAAAGTGTTATATTTAAAGGCAAATACAGAAGGTTTTACTCTGCCAATTTGGTCTAGTGGTCCGAAGCGCAACAACTACGCTAGAGGTCGCAGACGCAGACAAACGCCAAAGACCCGGGAATCGCTGGGTTCGATTCCCGGGTCGAGCAAAGTGTTGTTAGATTTTTCTATGAAGTTCCCAGTAATAATCGGAGTATGGACTCGTGCCCGGTTAGTGGCAATAAGCTCGCCCCCTATTACATGGTACCTAAACGTACCGGCAAACTGTGGTCGTATTGTAAATAAGTACACAGACCAGCGACACCTCTGCGTAATCCTTCGAGGAATATAGGCGTGATGGTTACTCTGCCAATGCAGGTACGTTTTTTTTTCTTTCGAGGTTGGAAATCCTCATGGAAATCGTCTGGGTCTGTCAGACTCCTACTTACTAAAACCAACCCCGGTGTTCCCACTCGCACTTGCGTCGGGGGCTACGGGAACAAGGCATTCTTCCGCGGGCCAATGCAAGTACTGAATCAACACCAGTCAGGATCGCCAACACATCCTGAAGTCCTGAGCATGCTTCTATAAATGAGTTTTATATTAAGTTTCTATAAACCTAATTCTGGCTACCCTAAGCTGTAAGTACCTTGTAGCCCACAACACAAATGAATAGTCAATGAACTGATTTGACTAATCTTAATTACTATGTAATAATAATGTTACAGACAATTTATGCGTACACATTTGCACAGATATTACTATTAATATTTTATTTGCGAATAGTTTCAAGTGCCCTTTACTTTGGCGTCGTTCTTATCTCAATTAGCATCATGTGTTATATATAACTTGTATTAAATTCAATAATAACAAGAATTTATTTACAATCCATACCTAAGAGACTTTGTACATAATACAGCTGTGCCCCGCGGTTTTACTGCTCGGCTTCTAAATGTTGAAGGAGCGTGGTGTTAAATCGTCTATGGCCTTCCTAGAACATTGGGCTATTCAATACTAAAAATTTTCTAATCCAACTGGTAGTCGATAATTTTGTTTTTCTAGCTCAGGGAAGGGAAGGCCTTTGCCCAAGAGACAAAGGCCTCGCTTCCCTCTTTCCAAGCCACTGTCTGTTGACTCGCTCGTCAGAGTCCAGCTCGTCGCGGCGACCATGCTGTCCCTTCATTCCGTATGGAAAATATATAGTACCTAGATAGATACCACAAGGCAAAGACACTGATGCCTAAACTAGGACATTCTTACCTCACTAACTTCCCCTCACCGTAGGCTGCACTGGGTGTTTAAGTATACCTATAATATATGTAAGAAACTATCTGTAGGTTATACAAAATATGTTCCGTGTGTGGACGGAGCCCGCGCCAACTATTGTAGATAATTTATGTACCACCGCCTATGTGATTATATATTTATTTTTTAATATATTCTTACAAGCGTAGGTATGCTAGCAGTTTTATTTAGCAAGTAGGCATTATAAAGTTTTATCAGATGATATATATTTTGTAAATTATGCATACTTCATATATTATTATTCCTTATAAGTAAAGAACGACTAAGTGATGCAATTTTTAAGCTTATTACCTCATTGTTATTGTCAATTGTCCACTCTCAATGTCACCACCATTTACATTTAAAAGGAAACGAAATAGGCGTTTTCAGAAGGCGGAACGCAGGATGACATTTGGCAACAACAACTATAAAGTTTCCCTGTCACCCTGTTCATAATCTATGTAAATGATATTTGTATATTAAATTCATATAGATGATCGCGACACGAGGATCAAAGATACAAACCAATAAATTCTCATGTGTTGAATGTAAAATGATGACAGTCTTATTCAATATAAATCAGGTATAGAGACTATGTTGAATATCATCAGCATTAATTATTAGGGAGCAGTATATTTCAAACCTGAAATTGCGTTATTAAGTAAACTTTAATTTTTCCTGTCAAAGTTTTGTACAACAAAATTTTATTTTTAGAGGTCTTCATAACAGAATCGCAACTAATAGGCATACCTATATGAGGCAATCAATTAACTAAGTCTGATATTTAAATTGCTACTACTACAATAATTTATCTACAAAATAATAATTAGAAGAAAAAAAAAGATAATTTATTTTGAAATAAAATTGATACTGAGCAGTTGAGCACGCTGCTGAGTTGTCTTGTTTTAAAATTTTAGTTCAATAGGTACCGTAAATTAGTTGCTTAATTGAAGCGAATATCATAATACTATTATTATCTATTCATCTCGTAAACGTTTGCTCCATTCTGCCAAAAGCTAGGAATTTGTTGGATTACAAAACATTTTGCAGGCGAGACTGCTCCCTAAATGAAATCTCGAATTACTAGATAATGATATTATTTATGGCTTACCGATGTGGAAACTTGAGTTAAGTATTTATAAAATGAATTAGATGAGACTGGATGTATAATGAAGGGGCTTGTGGCTAATAAATTATTATAACTATGCTGAATAATCGTTCAGCCGAGGGATAGGTGATCATATAACACATCGAGACCTGTTCTGTTGATCGGTCCCGGTAGTTATACGAACAATATTCGTTAGCAGCATTTAGTGACTTAAAAAACCTGACAACCAGTTTGATTGCTACAAATTCAATGTGTTTTTTCAACAGTATGGAAATTACTGGAAGTGGGACCAAATGGGTCTATGATTTATAAATACGAATTAAATAGATACTTATAAGTTATATACAAATACATTTGCTTTTTATTTTATCTCCCATAATGTTAGTTCTACAAATTAATTATCTAGTAAACAGCGACAACTATCTAGAATGGAATCTGTTCACCAAACAAGGCCTACTGTTTTATATTCAACAATGCAGGTCAGCAGGTGCTTCTAAATGCGATACATCTATGGTGCTCGTCCCGACTCGGAATAAAGCCTGGTACATACTAGTGACTATATAACTATCAAGAGTGTTGAGGGTTGAGTGTTGAGGTTTGAGTGTTGAGGGTTGAGTGTTGAGAGGGTTGAGTGCTGAGAGTAGAGTGTTGATGTTTAAGTGTTGAGTGGTGAAGGTTGAGTATTGAAGTTTGAGGGTTGAGTGTTGAGGTTTAAGTCTTGAGTATTGATTGTTAAATGTTGAGTGTCGAATTTTCAGTGTTGAGATTATAGGGTTGAGTGTTGAAGTTGAGTGTTGAGGGTTGAGTGAGTATATTAAAGTATTGAAAAAGAGTACTTTCTTTCATCCTCAGTTTCTGTTTATGATTTTTCTCGGGCAAAACGAAGGCTAAAAAGTACAGTTAATATTATTATGTAATGGAAATTTCCATCACGGCGTCTCCCCTCGGTTCATACAGACATGTAGCAATCAACTAGTTGGTGATTTAATAAATTTCAATTGAATAATAACCAATTTCCTTTATTTAACACTCCTTGAGAGATAACAAGCAATTGACTGAGATACGTAGGTACTGAATGGTTTTGTTTTATTGAAGGGCTTGGCTGGGAATGTTCATTTCATAAACATTTTATTCACGTCTGTATTCTATGAAGGGATAAACATTAGACATTAGACAGAGGTGTATGTATGTACTAATGTAAATGTACACCTACATTTTTCCGGTATGTTCATGTCCCGTGTAATAGGGGGCGAGCCTATTTCAATATCCAGATTTCAATTTTACAAAAAAAACATTAACACATTGTTTGATACCACAAGACCAACGAGGCAATCGTTGTATATATATATTAGTATTAAAATATTATTTTTATCTATCTTTGGAGCCTCTTTTAGCCTTATTGTATCTAAAATGTTGAGGTCAACTTCAAGTATTATCTGCAGATTATTTGAATATTGCCTATTCATGCATAAAATATAACATCGTCCTTAATTTTATTAGATATAGTATATTAATAGATACGATTTGTTTATTCATAAAACGACACCTTCATTGGTCTTATAATCTAATGCCAGGGGTTTGATTCCCAGGTCCAGAATATTATGGGCCTATCTACGAAATTCTCCGGTGAATTTTAATACTGTACATATGTACCCCTGCCGTCTATCAAGAATAAGGGCGTCATGTTTGGTTTATATTAAACAAATGTTAGATATCACAGTGGCTTTCGGTTTAACGTCAAGTTAATTAATCAAGCAATTAGCAATCAATTCACCTTTGTAGTATGTCACTCATTAATCATTTCCTATTACGTTCCTAAACCAATCCGTCACTAAGAATATTTTCTGCTTGAAGCGTGAAAGACCGTAAACGGTGCCTTGAGCTCAAGAAATTTGAAATTCCGATGTTCGACATCGGAATCTATCGATTTGGATTGATGCAGATATGGAATGTGATTGCATCGCCAGTGAATGATTCGATCGTTATCCATTTTATTATACCCCGTTCTGGTAGCTACTATACCTAACTGCTATGTTTTGTAGGAGGATACATGTATGAGAAATATTTTTGATGATGAATGACAGTAGGTATATTACTATTCTCTATGATGAATAATTTTGACGTCCTTCAAAATAACATTGATGTCATTCTATGACATGCTCCATACGTCATAAACCTGATATTTACATAATTTTACCTAGATTTTGCACTGAATTGTAATGTTGGACCACTAATCTAGGTATTAACCTTACTAATAATACCTAACGTATTGCATTATCAAATATTTCTAAAAAAAAATCGCATTCAAATTTATAATAGAAAAAATAACAAATATGTATCTTCTCATGATGACGAATAAATGAGCGCATAAACTACGATAACAGTTCCTTTAGAAAAAAAGAATGACAGATAATATATTTTATATCGTATATATGTGTCATTCTTGTCTATATATACGTCACTCTTTTTAAAAACTGAAGTGTCAAGCGGCCGCTTACAGTATTCGCAAAAAAGATTAATATTTGTGAAAAACAATTGCTATTCTATTATAAAAGTGTTTTACATAGTGGAGTGCAAACCCTTGTGTTGTGTGAGTGTAAATGTGTACCTGAACTATGATATTATTTTCTTATACCCGTGTAATACCTGACGTATTGTATTAGCAAATATTTCCACGATTTCTTTTGCATTCAAATTTAGAATAGAAAAAAAATTGGTAGAAACCAAAAACAAATATGGATCTTCTCACGATTACGAATAAATGACCGCATAAGCTACGGTGACAGTTCGTTTTTAAAAAAAAGAAAGCCAGATATATTATACGTCACTCTTTTTAAAAACCGAAGTGTCAAGCGGCCAATTGCAATATTCGCAAAAAAGATTAATGTTTGTGAAAAACAATTGCTATTCTATTATAAAAGTGTTGTAGTGGAGTGCATACCCTTGTGTTGTGGAAATGTGTACCTACCTGAACTATAATATTATTTTCTTATTTCCGTTTATCCGCCTTCAAATAAGTACATTTTAATTATTTTAAATACAAGTGTTAGTGTCTATTTGTCATTATTTTCAAAAATCTGAGCGGCGGCTAACTTGAGAAACGTGATATTCTGTGGAAAACAATTAAAACTTGACCAATAAAAACGTGATGTGGTGAAATGCAAACCTCCGAAGGTAAGTTAACTTAATTCGTTATTATTTTAATCTTTGTATACTTGCCATGTTTAATTTAACATGTTGAGTTATCAGATTCATTAGACGAAATCGTCTTGATCGAGAATGTCTAATTTTCGACACCGTCCCGTCCCGCGTGCCGAACAATTCTTGAGACATGTCTACGCGAACAATTTAATATCACAAAGTGGGTTTTGACAATTCTTGGTCTTAGTGTGACATCCAACAAAACTATAAAATTAACTAATATTGGAAATGCGACGGCAACCTTTGGGACGGAAATGAAACCGCGGGTAAGAGCTCGAAGAATATTTTTCAAGGATATGAAAAAATGTTGCTTTGACTTCCACCAACTGCAGTAAATAAAGAATTTGTCTGCTGGCTATGACAACCACCATCCGTAATGGAATCTCAATACGCGTTCGTTCGATATGTCTCTCGCGTTCACTTCACGATGATTGATTTACAGATGTCAGCTTTTAAATTGAGATTTATTAATGCAGATTGTTGTTTTAACATTTTGGTGTGTCAGTCTTTACTTGCCCAATAAATCTCAGAATTTATATTTCTGCCGCTACAGTACGTTCGCTTTGTTATAATAGGTATATATGTTAAAAGTTCATGAAGTAGATTGTGTACTTAACCGGTCCTGGATTCGGCCTAGAAAAAACTTTCAAGATGCAAGTTTTTTATTAGTTACGATTGCCTGTGACTGTCATGTTACTAAGGGTCCCCCGAAGGGTTAGGCAATATAGGCATAGGCGTATTAATTTCCACCGATAGTTCGCCGGTATTTTTAATTGTTTAGGTCCTATGTAATAGGGGGCGACACTATGCTAGTAACTGGCTATTGCCAGCTTATTATTACTGAGAATTTCATAGAAACCTCCCAATAACAATTTGCTCGATCCGGAAATCGACGGGACTTCAATCGTGGAAGTCATAAGATATATTAATAATAGTTTAGTAGATTTGTGTAACACGTACCTCCTATGTATATTTGTAAGATGCTATGAATTCTTAAGCATTATAATTTAACGGTGAGTCCGGGTAACCCGCTTATTACGATGCAATACTTTAACTATTGCCTAGCCCTTTAGGCGATGTAGTTACTAAACAAGATTATATTGTACATTCAGTAATTTATAATGCAATTAGCAATAAATACGGTGCATCAGTGAATGTTGTGTAAGCAGATACAAATAAGCTGCTGTGACTTAGTTTATGCGATGTTGCCTTTCTATTATAGATATAAATTCTGCCCTCTAATTTTATAGCTTATCGGTACATAGGTCATAGAGTTTGTATCTAATATAATTATTATATTAATCTAGCGTAAAAATGTATGTCAACTATGTATGTATGTCATCTACGGGTATGGAAACATTTAAATAGGTCTCTATATAATTAGCGTGGACAGATTTAATTCCACAATTTTGCTAGTATTACAAATTATTCCAAATTAGACACAGTAGGTATCAATTTTATACCTATTTGTAATTCATAATAGGTAATTGCATGCCTAAAATCATAGTATATTGCAGATCTTCATAGGGGCGAGCGAGTGCGACCAGAGAAGTATATACATAATATGATAGACACAGATAACTGAAAGCAGGTTCAGCGTTTCTTTCATGAAACTGCACAATATTATGCCTTAAAAACGGTACCTATTATCTGATATAAATCAGGTTTTTATTCTTAAACAAAAAAATATACAACAAGCATTTATTTTTAACAAGTTAATCGCTCGTCGCATTCACACGCACTGTAATTTCCATCTCAAATGAGTTCCTACATAATCAAGTAGTTAACTAATCGTTTGTTGACATTACAAAAACGACTTTGAGTGAGATTGATTCATTGGAAGCGGCTCCGAGATACCAATTATAGTAATTAAACTGTTGAGTTTTAGTTGTTACTTGTTACCTCTTTGCGAAATGCTTAAAAATGTTAAGGTCCTTGGCTCTAGATTAATTTAACGTGGATCTGATTGGTTTTGCAATAAACGATTTTAATTGGGATGGATAATGTGAAAGACAACGAAGTTAACGATAAGATGTTATAAGAAAGATAATCTATAAGGAAGACGTCTTGGCTTTAGTATTCTAAACTGTACTCTTGCCTACTCCCAATTTCGTTTCGTTCGTTTCTTTTAAGTCTTAAAATAAAGGGGTAATAAAAGGGTCAAGTAAAAGGGGGCGTTGTAGGTATAATAAATAAATAAAATATAATAAAAAGTCTTCAAGCTTAGTGTTTACAACAAATCTTAAACTAAGAGTTATTAATTTTTCTTCAAAATTTTTAAGTTCTCATTTTTTTAAGTTATTCAACAAGAATCTCTCGACAGGTGAAGGATAGTTGTAGGTCCACATGCAAATTTATTACTGTCATATTTTATTCATCTCTTCCAAGAAGAAAAAATATTACCAGGATTACTATCTTTGTATCATTGTTGAAGTAAAACTTTAGTATTACTTTTATCTATACTAATATTATAAAGAAGAAAGATTTGATTGTTTGTTTGTATTGAATAGGATCCGAAACTACTTGACCGATTTGAAAAAATATTTCAATGTTAGCCCATTTATCGGGGAAGGCTATATATAGGCTATAATCATCACGCTACGACTAATAGGAGCGGAGCAGTAATGAAAAATGTTGCAAATATGGGGGAAAAAATTAGGGGAAAGACCACGCGGGCGAAGCCGCTGTCGGGAAGCTAGTTTAGAATATTGTTAATGTGTGTAACTCTTATAGTCATAATAATTCACAGCGATTAGTATTTTTTAGCTGGAAAAATACATTAGTACTTCTTGCTGCTCTAAAAATATTTTACAGTGTGCAATAATAGAACAAAAAATTTGTGTTAGCCCATCTTCACATTGTTGAGGCTGTGAGCGTAGCATCAGGCTTGCTTCACATTGATGCAACGCTCTTAGGAAACATGTAAATGTACCCCCGAGCTGTGTCTTACGTGCAGGGATGCTATTTATTTGTGCTCGCACTGTAATTATAGGTATACGTTCTTTTTTGTTCATCTTTTAAATGGGATTTCCCACGAACGTGTAATTTAAAATACTAGTCTTTAGACTCCACAAAAAAATAAAGTTTCATAATCAAAAACACAATAAAAACTAAATTATTTAAATGTGTTCTTGAATTAATTTAGCTGTAAGCTAATAAAATAGAAATTAATAATAATATTACACTTTACACGGTTCATGAACGTGTATTTATCGTTCCGTAACATGCGTAGGTAATATATAATTTTTAATAGTAACTATTGCATTTCCATAAATCCAGCATTAGTCATAATTCCGCTTGCAATTTGTGTACATCGCTGGCCAATAATATTAGGACTTTACTAAAGAATATTCACGCCCACAATTTACAACAGTACTTTACCGTTTATTACTAGGTGTCTTTTAGTTTATCAAGATAATTGATTGCGATTAAGTCAATTATCGTTGTAAATGCTTGCCGATATATCCACGTCCTGTGAATAGGTCATGATAAACACGACAGGTAGAAAGGAGCGCCACTGAAATAGGTTTCTTTACGCCCATATTAGGTTTCATTATATCGAGCACCCGTAGAAATGGCAAGTTGCATAGCTATAGTGATGGAAACTGTAGGGTTGGCATTTAAGATAACTATATCTACATTATAACAAAGTATTCGATTCGAGGTGGCGCGCTTACAAACCAATATAATATGATTATAAAAATTTATACTTTAAAATATATAATAATAATTTATTATAATAACAGAAATATTAATGTATTAACTTTATTTAGTTTATAGTAAATTATAGTTACAATTAAAATATCTAAATCTAAAGGCTTCATTGTACTACCACATTCTATCGTATACAAACAAATATGATCCATTAAAAAGGAAGTGAAATAATTCTCCATAGTTATATAGGTAGGTTCTCCTCAAGTCGGTGTTATTAATCAATGCATATTGCATTGGTTTATTTAAACGATTTGTTCCTGTTTTGCCCCAGGTTTTCGTCTCACATTCCTAAAATTTTCCACATTATTTTTTATTCCTGTTTCGGGTCACTTTTTAAAATGCTACTTTAGTAGAGTCAGAAAAAAAAGTAAATTACAGCAATCTTATAAATACATAACGATAGCTTAGCCGAGGTTAAAAAATGGAATGAAAGGAGTTCATAAACCTTGAAATTGCGGTACAACTATCTCAGGTTGTCTCAAAAATAGAACGATAAAACTGTCCTTGGGAAACATACCATAAACGGACTACTTAGTAAAATTACCTTGAATCTATGTTCATACATCTAGCTAAAGGTGGAGAAAGCGGCAGGTAAATATTGGAATTGGATGTATAAATAAAATTGTATAACCATTAGATAATAAAGAGTCTTAATTGCTAAATCTTAATCAGAATCAAATATCAGTTACATTAATTATAATGGTTAAAATATAAAACCAGGCCCACTTTCTGTAAAGATCTTTTATTAATATATTTTTTTGTGTATTTATATCCATCGTCTAAGATAATAGGTTCGTCTCTTTTGGACCCTATAAAATTTTAATAAATTTTAGTAATGGATGGTAAGCAAATGTTATCTGATTCTTCCATAGTATAAAGAACGCGCTACCCTGAAAGTAATAAATAATGCTCTATTAGGAGAGAAATTTTAAAATTAATGTTTGTAACTAACAAAATGGTAATAACATTTTACTTTAGTAATATATATATATATATATAACGTCAACGTAAGACGTCATACTTCCACAAACACTTATTTTATGTGGTAATTGCTCGTCACCATATTATTACTGTAAATGATAATGCAATGACATGATTGGTCAGCTTGTTGAGTTTGAGCTAAAAGCGTTGCGGTTCGCAAATCCTATTCTTTTATTTCAGGTTTATGACTTTACCTGCTTGTCTATCAGGCACACACTTTGATGTTTTTTTTTTAAGATAATATTGAGTTGAGTTTTAAAACCAATAATATTACAAGTTGTGTAGTCATATTTAGTTTTATAAATGTATGTGATTCTAAATTAAACCAAATAAATATGACCAAAGCTATAGATAGGTGTTGGTATACTGGGTATAAATAGTAAGTCTAACAACAATAGTATGCAAAAATAATATAAACGTTATGCTAAAGTAGTAGGGTAAAAATAGGCTCCCGTTGCCTTTAATTAAGTATCTAGTATTACAAAACATGTTGAGTTCATAAAACATTGATAAAAATAAGATTAGTTAAAATATGTGTAATGATTTCTATGCTGTCTGTACAAAACATGTTATAAAATACATGAATTACTACTCGAGGCAAATCAAGAACAAAAAGTGGGACAAAACGAGCATAAAATAATATTTTATTCAAAAATATTATATTCAAAAATATTATTTTCGAGACGAAACAGTAATAAAATCTAGGTCAAAATAGGAATTTTTGAGTGGGACGAAAGTCTGTGGGGCAAAACAGGAACAAATCATTTAAACTTAATTTTAATCATTCACCTTCCACTCATAAATGACACAAAGACAATATAGATGAGCTATTAAAAGTTAATAAAGTCACATAAAAGATCGTAAAAGTTCGCACTGAGCTATAAATAAAGTTGCCGTGTAACCGAACCGGTTAAGCGCGGGCGCATCGGATCATGTGCATCGCTCGGTGACCAACATTTATCGAAAAGTGGGACAGCACTCGTTTATTTATGTACGGACACCTACGGAATTGTATAGGTGTTTAAAGCAGCCGAGGAAATTTATTGTATGCTTTTATTTATTATTTGTAAGACTTTTCAGAAAGAAATCTTTTGGTTTTTTGCTTACAAAGTGTAACGAGTTTAAAAATTCAAATTAAGTTTGTCTAGTAATATACTTGTTGTTAAACTTATTCCAAAATACGTCTACATATTTCAAAATTTCATGAACTTATACAAATTACTAGGTATATAATTGCGATTAGTCGTGGATTGATGGTACCTGATTTGGGTACATTATAACAACAATAATTAAAGTTGCTATTTAAAAAAAATCTGGCAATGATATAATTACTATCATAAACAAAAAGTACTCTTTTTCATTCAATTTCTCCACTGACCATTACGAACTAGTTTCACCGGTCATACATTACCAAATTGTGTCCATTGTTCTCTCAAAACCTGGTGACCCTCGACCTAGAGCATTACTGCCCATCACTACAACGTTTATGACGTCGCTTTGTTATGCAAGAGTCGCCACAAGCGAACCTTGGGCCATTTTCTATTGTACTTTAGAACTTGTCGCGTGATGATCAGCAGATTAACTGGATATTAACGTGGGTTTATATTCAGCAGTGATTTATAGGTGTTGTATTGTTATTAAATTGGTTTTTGTTGGCGAGAATTGTTTATTCAATTTATACTTAGTGCATTTGTGATGGAGGTATTTTAGTTAGGCTTAATAATAACAAAGATTAATTTTAGCATAATCATTAGCAAATTTTCTCAATTATCATAGTTAACTTAATTAAATTAAAAATATGAAAAAAATACCATTCGTAGAATAAAATTCAATATAAATATAGTCCACGAATGGCAATCGACCAAAATATTGAAAATTGCCCTTCGTGGAATACGTCAATTGCCATTCAGATAATTGCCATTCAGATAATTGCCATTCAAATAATTGCCCTTCCTGGAATACATCGATGTTTCTACCTACTATTTATTCAGAATATATGTTTTAGAATTAACACACCATTTTTAGCCATAAAATAAAGTACGAATTACATTAGTATTATTATATTATGTACCTAGATTATCAACAATCGTAATTAATAACAAATGTAACCTACATATAAACATGTAATTTGCCCAGTGCCAAACCTATTAATCTTTGCAACCGATTAAATACAGATAATTATATACGAAGGCATATTCAAGCAAAACATGTAATTTTATCTCTATTCACGCACATGTACGTATCTACATACAGTTCTCGCTAAACTTATTGTCCAGGTTGAAGTTGACACGAGCTAACTTTAACCCGGCCGTGAAAATCGGAGAAACAAAATTATAGCATTGTAATAAATAAAAACGAAAGGTCAAGACGTATGCTGGCGTTTTAAATAATTTTAACCCAATATTTTTCTTTCTCCGATTTTTACGACCGGGTTAAAGTTAGCTCGTGCCAACGTCAACCCGGACAATAAGTTTGGCGAGAACTGTACTAAGTACCCTTAAGTAACGCATACTGTGCTAGAGACTGTTGAACTGTACTAGTGTTCGCCCGGTACTCGAAATTCGACTATATTATCTAAGAAAAAAAATCATTTAGTTACATTTTGATTTGGTTTCCATTACATACCATTCCATTACTCTATACTGCATCATCATCATCATCATCAACCCATTAATTTTCCCACTGCTGGACATCGGTCTTCTGTCAGTATGAGAGGGATAAGGCCATATCTACCACGCTGGCCTAATGCGGGTTCACAGACTTCACATGCCGTCGAAAAAAATCTGTCTCTCTCAGACATGCAGGTTTCCTCACGATGTTTTCCTTCACCGTTAAAGTGAGTGAAAATTACGCACATGATTTCGAAAAGTCAACTCTATACTTCAACCTTTATATTTTAACCATAAATAAAATTGCAACTTACATCGAAATCATCAGTTTCTGAGAACAAACAAATATTGCTTATATATTAGTGTGTATAGGAAATTATTGTCATACATGTTTTCGACCTCAGGCAGGATTCAAATTGCGTTCTGATTAGGTATGCTGGCCTTTTTATTTACCTAGCTAACCACCGATTTTCTCACACAAATAATAGTTTTTGTATTATTTATTTATTATTCTTTGTACAATAATACATTATATTATATTAGTTAAGACAGCTAGACAGATATTTTTGACGTTAAATGTATCAGCAGTAATTTATAAAGCCACGTGGCGTTGCCATTTTTTCGATAAGATCCCGAAATAGACTTCTTACGGGCAATAAGAGAGAAAAAAACGTACCTCCCTATATTTATTTAAATGCCCACATCCGCACACATTAAAATCTACAAAGTACTATTTCTTATCTTAACACCACTAAAATAAATTTTGCTAAAATAATTCCTAATAGTTACATAATATATTACCAAAGCTTGGCAAAAATAAACGAAATAACCATTAAGTTTTATCAATTAATGCTTTATTTAAAAAATAAAACTTTAAATATTAAGTATATAAAACCTGTTAAGAATATCCCTGGTTGTTAACTGAATGTCATGTTGCTGGGTCAAGGATGTGTATTACATAATGATGAGTCGGTGAGGATGAAACCTGTTTATTGTAATTAAAATTACTGGTTATCACGACATTGAGGTTTCACGTAACTAAAGTGTTAAAATAAACTTGATAATGTTTTTGCAGCTGCAGTAGATACCTATTAAAGATAATTGGTTGTATAAAGAATATAATTATCACTACACATTATAAACTAAACTTCCCCGTCACTAATTATCTAACCATTAGGTACTGAAATTATTAGATGTTAGGAGAGTTTGCAAAAAGGAGAAGATTTTGTTTTTTATGCATGTAAAGTTCTTTTCTAAATTAGGGGGCTAGACAAGTTGCATTTTGATATTCGAATCGATAAACAAACTGTATGTAAATGACATTAGTGACAGCCCGATTTGTCGAAAGCTTGTGTCATTTCCATACATTTTGTTTGTCGATTCGAATGTCAAAATGCAACTTGTCTAGCCCCCCTAAGCGTCACTCCCTACTATAGTAGATAAGGCTGTACTGGATCAACCTAAGGTTTTCTGGTATGTTTATTACTTAGAGAAAAAGCACTAAACAACCTTATTATTATTAACACAATTAATAAGGCGTCTTAAACAGAATGAAGATTACAATACGACAATTATTAAAACTACAAACAAATACAACTACAAATTGTCATCTCCACCCTACATTACAAAAGGGTTGCTTAGAGAAAAAACTTGACATAAAATATATTAGTAGACGGCACTGGTACTGTGACGTCAAAGTATCGAACAACCAACAGTGCCAAATTACAAACAATGAAAGTAACAGTTTCCACGCGATGAAAGTATGCCACTAGGTTATAATGTTTCGATTTACTGTTACTCTCAGTCTGTGACGTGACGCGAAAGTATCTACGTATTTATACGTCATCCGCGTCATCGCGAAGTTGCCGCAGGTCAAGATCACTTGCACTCTCAACGAAAGTGAATGGGCGAAAGTGAATCTAATATTTCGGCGGTTTGATCCGACGTTCCGAGGCGACGCAATGACGCGACGTGACGTCACAAGCGCGTCACGTTGCATGACTTTCTAACGTTCGGTATCGAGAAATGCAATACGATTATTTATCGTGGTTTGACAGGAGTGGAGCTTTTATGATATTAATAGATAACAAAGCAGCATATGGTTATACGATATTTGTAGCATAAATATTTGAGGCAGAATATTTAATATATCCAGCACTGCAGTGATAGCCTAATATTATGACCGTGGACTACGAAGATGTAGGTTTTGAATTTTAATTAAAAGCACTGAAATCAAAGTTTTTAAAATGATGTCATTCTGAGTGAATATTGCTTATAATTGTCACGGAAAACATTGGAGAAACACCCCTCACTTTATCACTTATATAAAAAAAGCTTAAATATTATGGTAATAATTAAGTGTATTTCTGTTAAAACATGTAAGTTTGGAAATTAATATGTTTAAAAGTATCAAAACAGTTCATGTTTTCATAAACCAAAATCAATTCTCAAGTTCTCACGAATGTTGTCATCATCTTAAACATCAGGAAACCTCTTGCCCTGCTGACGTAATATTTAGTCATCGTTCACGCCTATTCTATGCCGGAACCCACAAATACAAAGAGTGAGCTGTCTTAAATACAATACCAATTATAATTATTATTGTAGGTACAGTATAACCGCCTGAGTGGTTACAAGCGCAACTGTTGAGCGTGAGGTGCTGATATCGAATCCTAGGTCGAGCAATCGTTAGCGCAATTATTATAGGGCTTATCTATGGACATTCTTGTAAGAAGTGGTTGATAGTTTTAATCTCACCCCCATATCACATTGGAACTAAAACGTCACGGTAAAATGTAGAGTACATATCTTTAATACATTATGATCTATTTCAATGTCGTCTGCAGTTTGTTGTTTCAACTTATGTCTGAAATATTCTGTAGTCTGTCAGGCCAAACGTCCTCATGTATAAAAAATATATCATTCAAGGTGAAGCACATCTCCAGTTTATTCGAAATTAAATGTTTAAATGATTTTCCGACGAGCCCCCCAAAATGCTAGAGGTCTCCTTTGATTTGACTTTCCTGATAAAGTAAGCCCTGACCTACACTCAAACACTTAGTTCACTCGCAAGTATCTACAACAAAATACAAATAAAGAAACATTGATTAAATCATGTCATATTTCTGCCGACTAATTAACACTTTATATGGCTATAATTGAACAAAACACATTCTTGACATGTCAATAGCATACTTGGGATAATAATACCACTCAATGCCTAGTGATTATGATATACAGACGCGTCGCCTACTTCGATACAGGTCGCATCGAATTTATCCGACCGTCGTTCATACTACAAAATAAATTATACTTTAGCACAGTGTAATAAAATTTATGTCAGAATGACAGTTGCCGTGTACCGTCTGCATTCTGAAACATTCTTTATGTCATTAGAATTCAGAATTTGAGATACTTTAATTTTCACAATTGTCATGGTTTTGGACAATTTGTACGCCCAATATAAATTGTCTGATGCTGACTGTACATGTCAGGTTTCTCACACAACTCACGTGTTAAGATATGGGATAATCGCTGATTATCTTGAAAATGTAGGCCAATTAAGCATTTGACCGTATGACTTTAATGAGACGTAATAATATAAAATAAGCTGAATCGCTCCGCTAGTAATTCTAAGAAGTCCGCTAATAAATCGTGAATTCCAAAACAGAGGGCTAAGGCTAGAACATGATTCGGTTATAGTTGCGGTCCCACTGCGTTTTATAAGCGACGTACGGGAGCTTTGTCGAGCCAGTACCATAGTAGTCAGCCAACACCTATTTTTAACCCCTGACGCAAAAACGACGGGGTGTTATATTAATAATAATCTAGGAACTATTTAAAAAACTGTGTTTAAAAACGTCGTAAAGTTAACGTTTCGCTCATTTTGCATAAATTTAAATAGGTACAATTCATTAGTAGATACTTTAAATTTTAAAACTTCATTATTACCGTTTATGTGATATCGTTTACGTATGCAGAGACGAAAAATTCGTTCCGCTTGCATTAGAACCGGAGCCTTATCTTAAACCGCAACGACTGAAGCATTTAAGTTATAATAACCAATAGCCAGCTACCAATTAAAAGACTTTGCCTCACATTTCGTGGGTAATCATTGTTGCCGTAGCTAATTCAGTAGGGTTTAGAAACAAGAAATGCTTATAGAGCCACGCAATTATAGGTCATTTCTAATTGCAAAGTAAAATGTTATAATGGTCTTGCAAGACTTTGCCGAGTTCTTGCAATTCTTTACTTAATAGCTGCGTAGTTAGGTACTATATTACTATTATATACCTAGGTTTAAATTTATGTACCTATATACTATCTACTTGATAATTTAATTATTATTCGATTGATCATTTTAACAGAGTGGTCATGCAATTTCTTGTCGAATTTAAACTACACAACTTTAAGAAAAGCTTCTTATATACGTGTTAAAGCTTATTAGTTGAAATATATAAGTAAAAATATATATATATAAGTGTAGTGTAGTATAAGATTTGAACTTGTACTTGCATGTATACTTTACCTATTGATATACAGGAAATAAAATGTAGCTAAACTTATTAAAATATAGATATTTCTGAATAAGTATATGTCAGTTTTAAGTACACATATTTCTCTTACATTCGTCTATCTACTATAGGAGAACAGAGTCCATAATTTTATTCACATTTTTACTTGCAGCGCGGACATGACACGAATCCAACGTCGTCGTGTCCAATACCGTAGTGTTTGAAAATTTAAAATATTTTCTGTCTTACTTGTTGCTAAGTATGGTTTCCCTAAACTACTTCCTACTGTAGGAATATGCCGTAATCTTTTTAAATCTAAATCACAAATTAGATAAATACGTAATCAGAATGTATGGGTGGAGACTGAACCATTTGCTTTCTATTGCAGTGGAGCAGTGTTCCTGTTTCTTGTCATGTTATCTAATCTTTATCATCACACATTTACTATGCATACAGTTAAATGAAATTGACTTGTATTCATTTAACTGTCTTAGAGGAAGATAAAGCGAAGTCGTAAAAGGTCGTAAAAGCTATATATATATATATATATATATATATATATATATATATATATATATAAAGGTAGCTATCTATACTGTTCAGTTGTGATGTGTGTTAGATGACAGTATGACCAACTGATATCTTCATGATATTCCACATTACCAGGCTACAAAGATCTTGCTTTCTGGAGCTTTAAGTTTTTTTTTAACGAATTGAGAAAAAACTAAACGAGAAATAAAAACATTACTTAATTAATTAGGAGCCTGTTTCACAACCTCCAAATAGTTCCCGTTAAATTAGTTGGTAGATAATTTTATACAAAGTTTAATTTTTAATTTATCTAACGGTTAGCACCTATCCAGAGGGTTTACAATAAGCCCTAAGTCTATGAAGTCTATGTCTAGCCACGAGATTGTGGTAAATTTATTAAATGTAACAGCATACACACAACATTCAAAAGAAATATTTAAAAAAACATTGAAAGGACTTCAAGAACCTTTTTTAATACAGCCACTTTGATATGAAGGATGTTTACATATCAACAATTACCATTGCTACATATAAACTCAGGAAGATAAACGTAAATATCAACGACATATATTATTATATTGTCGATTACCGTTTTTATCGTTTTTAATTGTTAATAACCTTACTTGAATAAATGAGGAACAAATACATACCTTTTGTTATTAACGTGTCGACCGTTACAAGGTTGATAAATATGGACTTACTCGTTCATAAACATTGTTTCTCTTAGAACTTTCAAAAGATTCATGCTATAGTTTGAAACTTATATGTATAGGATCTAAAAAACAATATTGTATACTCAATACTTACCTACTATCTAAATTGCCCGTTGTTTCTCTCACATCCCCAAGTAGTTTTTGGGGCAAACGATAGCTCATGTCCTTTTCTCAATCTAACTGGAGATAGATTGCCACATTGTATCGGAACTTATTCCACGATTAAGGACCTGCCCCTCAACCATGAGTTCTATCGAATGACTTTCGATAGGTTTTTTACGCATCGAAACGCTGTAATCTCATAGCAGATTTTAGTTCCTTACGTAACCGCTAGAGGCGCTGCAAGGGTTTTCCATACAAATATTTTACGGCGTCGCTAGCGAGTCTAGTGAGAAAAACTCATGGTCGAGGTACTGTTTCAGCACTTTCTAGTACGTTGCCGTGAAATTTCTTGGCAGATTTTCATATAAATTATGTTTCATTTTTTTATTTATCTGACAGTTAGCGCCTATCCAGAGGTGAAAAGGTAACAGACGGACATATAGTTGTTTTCGCATTTATAATAGATATTACTGTTGAAATATGTGGAGTATGTGTGGATTAATATGGATTTTACCAACTTTTTTTATTGAAGATAATCTTGATATGCCCGGAAAGACTGGCAGTGTTTTGAATATTTGTTACCCAAATACCTCACTGCCTTTTAATACTTGAATAAAACCTCTTTTAAGACTCGTAAGGGAATACTATTAGTGTCTTGCAGGTGCACATATACTATAGTAAAATAGTATACAGTCAAACAAGCCAAGAAATCTCTCTTCATTCAATCAAAACGTAGCTCGTAGGTACTAAAATTTCTCAGCGTTGACGCTTCAATCAGTCGGATGAAACTTATGGAGTACTTAAGTAGGTACTAAAACGTTCACGTTCTGTTTCGAAATAGTTAAACATATTAACCCAAGGAGAGTCTAAGTAGTAAAGATAATAACTGCAGACCAAGACAAGTTATTACAGTTATTTAGTGAAAATAATAGGTATTAAAGTTGCCCTGGGAGACAGGGCTTGGCGCGAATCTCAAAGGTTATTAGGTTCAAACTTGTTACTGAACTACTAGACTGCTAATAGGTTTATTTTGAATTCATTGAGTTGTGTCTTTCTTGATCTTGTTAATCAGTTATCTTATTAACGTAACTTTGTACGAAAGCATAGCTAGTATCTTCATTTCACATTTTTCAACAATTTATAATTAAAATTACTAGATATTACAGTCATTTTTACGAATGTAATAAATCAAATTAATCGCCTATAGGTCCAGCCACATGCTCGATAATGAATGCAACCTTTTATGAGAAACCCGCTTAATAAATACGGTTATGTATGCACTTTAATGCGTTTTCCGCTTACGGGATAAAGTGTGATTTATATTGATATCGCAATGGTCCATTGCATAAACAGATTTGTTCCTGTTTTGCCCCAGGTTTTCGTCTCACATTCCTAAAAATTCCTGTTTTGCCTCACGTTATTTTTTATTCCTGTTTCGGGTCACTTTTTAAAATGCTACTTTAGTAGAGTCAGAAAAAAAAAGAAAATTACAGCAATCTTATAAATAAATAACGATAGCTTAGCCGAGGTTAAAAAATGGAATGAAAGGAGTTCATAAACCTTGAAATTGCGGTACAACTATCTCAGGCTGTCTCAAAAATAGAACGATAAAACTGTCCTTAGGAAACATACCATAAACGGACTACTTAGTAAAATTATCTTGAATCTATGTTCATACATCAAACTAAAGGTGGAGGAAGTGGAGGAAGGTAAATATTGGAATTGGATGTATAAATAAAATTGTATAACCATTAGATAATAAAGAGTCTTAATTGCTAAATCTTAATCAGAATTACAGATCAGTTACATTAATTATAATGGTTAAAATATAAAACCAGGCCCACTTTCTGTAAAGATCTTTTATTAATATTTTTTTTTTGTATATTCATATCCATCGTATAAGATAATAGGTTCGTTACTTTTGGACCATATAAAATTTTAATTAATTTTAGAAGTGGATGGTAAGCAAATGTTATCTGATTCTTCCATAGTATAAAGAACGCGCTACCCTGAAAGTAATAAATAATGCTCTATTAGGAGATAAATTTTAAAATTAATGTTTGTAACTAACAAAATGGTAATAACATTTTACTTTAGTTAAAATCTCTCCAAAAATCGTATAATGTATATATATATATATATATATATATATATATTTATATATATAATTTGCTTACCATCCTTACTTATCCTACACTTAAAAAACATCAAAGTGTGCCTGCTAGACAAGCAGGTAAAGTCATAAACCTGAAATAAAAGAATAGGATTTGCGAACCGCAACCCTTTTAGCTCAAACCCAACAAGATGACCATCATGTCATTGCATTATCATTTACAGTAGTAATATGGTGACGAGCAATTACCACATAAAATAAATGCTTGTGGAAGTATGACGTCTTAAGTAAGAGATCGGAAAGTGTTTTATTATAATTTAGATTGTATATTTATATACATGTATGTATTGATAATTGTATATTTATAAACATATATATGTATATTTTATGACAATACAATGTTTTATGACTTTACCTGCTTGTCTAGCAGGCACACACTTTGATGTTTTTTTAAGATAATATTGAGTTGAGTTTTAAAACCAATAATATTACAAGTTGTGTAGTCATATTTAGTTTTTATAAATGTATGTGATTCTAAATTAAACCAAATAAATATGACCAAAGTTATAGATAGTTGGTGTTGGTATACTGGGTGTAACTAGTAAGTCTAACAACAATAGTATGCAAAAATAATATAAACTTTATGCTAAAGTAGTAGGGTAAAAATAGGCTCCCGTTGCCTTTAATTAAGTTTCTAGTATTACAAAACATGTTGAGTTCATAAAACATTGATAAAAATAAGATTAGTTAAAATATGTGTAATGATTTCTATGCTGTCTGTACAAAACATGTTATAAAATACATGAATAACTACTCGAGGCAAAACAAGAACATAAAGTGGGACAAAACGAGCATAAAATAATATTTTATTCAAAAATATTATTTTCGAGACGAAACAGGAATAAAATCTAGGTCAAAATAGGAATTTTTGAGTGGGACGAAAGTTTGTGGGGCGAAACAGGAACAAATCCATAAACATCCACACTAACGAATAAAAATAAATTAATCAATATTAAAATAACTTTTATAGTTTTGACATTATCATACACAGCATCATACATCATTTCTGCCCCTTGTGGCATTGGTATTTTGTGGTTTTCATCCAGGTCTTTCCTACAACCACTACTACTTTTACTTTCTGTTAAATAAAACCGGCAAGACCGGGTAGAGTGGGGTTGCAACACATGGAGGGGTGCACCGTATTCTCTGCAACCCCGTCCAGAAAGTCTGTACAACTTCTATCAGTCCACATCAATTGGAAGGTCGTAAACACTGCCTTTTTAGAGATCTCAAATGATCCTAAATGACTTTCTTGTAAATTATTTTCTTAGTGGTGAGACTGGGTATGATTTACTACTTTTTTAGACACTTAGTCCAATCAGACACTATGATATCTGCTTACATCCTAGCAGTGACATAACATTTTGAATTTATCATAATTTTTTTACTAGTGCTTATTGATAATTTAATCGCCTTTCCATTTAAATTACCATCAGTTGAAGCCACAGATAAATGCAAAGATAGTTGTAATTGCAAAAAGTTAATTGAATAAAATGTCGAGTAATAAGTTACTTAACTTAAAGCACTATCGCTTGTCCTTACTGCAGATCATCAAAGGTAACCAGGAAGCGTCATTTGTGCAACTATCGTCACGAAACACGATTTCAACGAAATTGACGTTCTTCACGTGTCATGAAGTCACGAAGATGGATGGGTCTTCAATTGTCGACGCCGTATAATTGCAGTCGAAAGTTCGGTTTCAGCATTTTTGATGGCTTTAGGCTATTTTATAATACTTTGGGTTACTTAATACTCATCAGGTCGTTAGTCTGGTGATGAATTACGCTTGCGGTTATGTTTAATTTTGTAAATTTAAGTGGGACTAGCTAAACTTATATGGGAAGGATTGACCTCAAGCGGCTATAAAGCCAGAAGAGTGGAAGTGGAGTAGATGATGGCTGAATAAAAATTGATATATTGTTAGTTCGATATCCAGTAAAATTATGATTTGAAATCTAACCTAAGTTGATAATTTTTATGACTTTATCAAAAATACAGCACTAGCTCTCACGAAGATTTCCTCAAATTTTTATGACGTCAAAGAAATTAGATGGAATCTTGGATCAAGATATTGAACGATTGATGCACACCGTTTTATTCTTTTAACATCTTTATAAATATAAATTAGAAAAATAAATCAAAAACAGATACCAATGGCTATGGAAAAAACAATTATACTTACTTAAATTTCCTGTTACTCAAATTGGCATAAATTAAGAGTAAAAAAATCCATATTATGACAGTGGCATTGTTATCTATAATGTTGAGTGCGACTTTTTTTGCGCCATATTTCACACCTTGTAGTTACAACACTTAAGTTATGAGTTACTAATTTAACTTTTTTCTTTAAGCACTATTGTTTCGTAACTCTAATGCACTTCATTGTTAAGTAAGTCTTCCTACCTGACAAAATTCAGAGCGAATATTATTTTATTATTTTGAGCTGTGTCACAACACTACTTTGACCGATATGAAGCCTGTCATTCAAGCAGGGTGGATGTCCCCAACCCGGTGTACTGATAATATCTATACAAGATATTTTTTGCGGGTACTGAAGTCCGAGCTAAATGGATCGTCTTGAGAAAGGCCTGAGCCTGGCTTGCAAGCTGATGATGATACTTTTCCAGTATTTTCGTACGAGAACGTATAAACAGTAATAAAAGTCGCGTAAATTTTTATATATTTCTTTATTTTACATATTTACAAGCATAATTACAGCTAAATTGATACATATAGAACAATAAAGTATCTTAAATGATTAAAAGGAAATAACAAAACGAAACGAAAGCTACTTTCATTTTACTTAAAAAAGGTTTAAATGAATAACAATAAACACTTTGAAAGATATCCATTAAATCATTAGATAAACAATATTTAGAATTTGAACTTAATGCATTGAAAGTTCGAGATGGAAAACTGAACAATTACATCTCTATATGGCAATAGAGATTAATTAACTGAACAAAGAACTGCCGTCACACTCTCTGGAGTAAATGGTCACGCTGGTATTTTTAAAAACTAATTTTGTATTTATTTTCTATGCTATGACAAAATTCTTTCTCGGATCTTAATGACCGAGTAAAATGTGTCAGAGCGTAACAAAACAAATGACATAATGGCATAATTCTTTCATATGATGTATGCATATGTATGTCACTTAACTTATTTATAAGTATGACCTTAGTTGGCAGCATACAATGTAAAAAAACATAATATTTGTTTTACAGGAACTATAGGTAAGTATATAAGTGTTTCTTGATGAGTTATGGCGGTAAAGTGGCAATGCGTGAAGGGCAAGACGATGTTTAGAATTCGAATTCGTTCCATATTTAAATATTTATAACGGCCATTATTTCATTCAGATAAAACTTTCCGACTATTTTGTACAAAAGGAGTAATTAATGGAGCAGATATTATTTATGAATCATCAAAGTAAGGTCAACATAAAAAATAGTAATTTATTGGTACTTATGTATTTTGTCTAATTTCTTGTCGAATAATAGTAAGGATGTTAACTGTAAATTTTTGTTAAAAAATAATTTTTTAGTCCAAAATTTTGGGATGCAAATCTTAAAATATTAGACTTCAAAAACATTCCTTACAAACTTCCGTACAAAATTTACAGTAAGTAACTTCACTATATAAGGTACTCTACCTTCAAGACCCGTCCGATCTTCCGATCTTGGAACAGAAAAATAGTAGGTACGCTACATAAAAGATTCCGTCTTCATAAATATTAATACTCCAGACTTACTTGAGAAGTCTGGAGTCTGGAGTCTGTTAACAAAATAGGCCGTATAGCCACCAAACTTTTTAGTATTGTATAAACATAGAGACATCTGGCACTTTTGTCTTAAATTAAAACTAACTAATAACATCACAGTTACTACAGCGATCATTTGGCGACATGATGAACATGTCGCAAAGAACTAAGTAACTTTAGTGATGCCGCGGGGGCACGTACACTGGCCATTGGTAGACATGCGTTCTTGCTGTGCCCTGGAAACAAAAAATAATTTAATTTCCTACTAATATTATAAATGTGGAAGTTTGGATGTATGGGTGTTTGTTACTCTTCCACGCAAAAACTACTGAACGGGTCTGCATAAAATTTAGCACAGAGAGAGATTATAATCTGTAATAGCACATAGGCTACTTTTTATCCCGGTAAAATGTATGGTTGCTGTGGATTTAGTAGATTTGTTTTAAGATGAGTATAGACAATTGCGTCGTCAACATAACATAACATAATAAACTAGCTTTTTGCCCGCGACTTTGTCTGCGTTGAATAGTTACTTTGTTCCATATGAACTTTAACCCCTTAGGGGTGGAATTTATTAAAGTCCTTCCTTAGGGGATACCTACGTCATAGTAGCTATATGCATGCAAAGTCTCAGCCCGAGACATTAAAATTGTCAAAGTTTCATACAAACTTCTTTCATCCCTTATTTTATCCCCTTGGGGGTAGAATTAATCAAAATCCTTTTTTAACGGATGCCTAAGTCATAACATCTACCTGCATGCCAAATTTCAGCCCGATACCTCCAGTGGTTTGGGCTGTACGTTGATAGATCACTATGTCAGTCAGTAAGTCACCTTTGAGTTAGTATAGAGTATATATTTAGATTGTTACCTAGACCACGCGAGCGAAGCCGCTAGCGGAATGCTAGTGGGTAATAAAATAAGAAGCATAGAGCAGTTCAAATCTACGCTGCTAATGTATCAGCCAGCCGCTGATAATGTGTTCAATCTTCAGTAGAAGTCACCAAATGGCGGACCGTAGCAAAAAAATAGCTAATAAAATACATTTATACAGCGCTATTTACCAGTCGTTGCTAAAATAAATTTATTTTTAAGGTCTCGACGTCGTGTGAGTTAATTATATAATAAAACATTATAATGTCAGCTAAGATTTAGAAGCTAGCATAATGACTAATTACTGTCAAAAAATTAAATAATTGCATAACAATGTAAATCTGTATGTTTTGTTCTTTAATAATACTGAATATTTTAGGGGCCTCAGTTCTTCTGCCTCGCACATCCACGCGGGCAACATTTGTGTTAAATTATATTACATTTTTACAACAAATTAAACTGTTAGTTGGATTTTTAGCTTTAGGAAGGTACTGCCTTAACTTTAAAATCCTCCCTTCCTCTATGCTACGTTGCTCTATTATTATAATATAGCCATTATTAGGTATACAGATCTCTTTGTATCCCATTTTTGTTGGCTTCAAACTACACCTTTAATAATAAAAAGAGCTACTCACTTCCTGAGAATTCCTAATGTTCCGTCTCGTGGCATCCTTCTCATATTTCCACTGGAAGTCACTGGCGGAATCCAAACTGGCTCCCAAGACATTACCCTCGATTTGATTGAGCTTAGCATCTTCTTGTCTCGCTGGCTTCGGTGCATTCGTGTATGTAGGGAAGAAGTACCGGAGGCCAATGCCAGGCAAGCTTTGAGAGCCAAGGATAGCCGGTTGACCACTCGGGACTGGTTGAATAGATTGGACTGGTATGTAGGAGTTCACGAAGCGCTGCGCGTTGTTAAGTGGCGGTGGGGTCGATGGAGAGCCGTAGATGACGTTGGTGTATCTCGGGTGGGGCACGAACAAGGGAGGTCGCCTGGGGAAGAAATGTAGCGTTTAGTTTGACTGCAATAGTGTGTCATAGGTAGGTTGTCTGACAAAAGTGTATCGGCGTAGAACGTCCTTGGTTACTCACGCGGCAGGTATATATATTCTAGTGACATATTTCCGTATAAGCCCCGCAATTCGAAAAAATAGGTATTTTAATAATTTGTAGAATAATAAATAAAGTAATCTATATCTATAAAAAATCGTTATAATTAGACAGTGTATCATTTAAGCGAAGTCTGTAAATACTAGTTTTGAGTGAAAAACATGTACCTACCTATTAAAATCAATTAGGTGAGGCGAGTGATATTCTGTATCTGTCTATGTATGTAAAAAGAAACCGTGACTGACTAATACATTGTAAATGTTAATTTTCCATTATTTTGTATTAATTTGTATTTTTTTCTTTATTTTTGATTACTTTATGATTTGTTGTGATGATAATAATATTATTATAGACTAAATTTATGCATGCTTTTTGAGTGAGTGTTTTTAAGTGTTGATTGTTACTCTAATAACAGGTGCTTAAACGGTAATATAGGCTGAATGTGGTGAAACAACTTCTATTATGCAAAATCTTTTAAAAAACCCATGTCAGAATTTCAGTCATAAAAAAATTAATCCAGATTCACCAGTAGATAGAACAAATTAAGATATCTAATAGAATTCAGTGTCAATGTCTAAATGTCGTAGACTTCAACAAAAAATGTATGCACATATTATAATTTTTATTTTTAACCCCCGACGAAAAAACGACGGGGTGTTATAAGTTTGACGTGTCTGTGTGTGTGTGTGTGTGTGTGTGTGTGTCTGTCTGTGGCATCGTAGCTCCCGAACGGATGAACCGATTTTGATTTTGTATTTTTTATTTGAAAGGTGAATTAGTCGGGAGTGTTCTTAGCTATGTTTGATGAAAATCGGTCCAAGATGGCCGTCGCCACAAAATGGTGAATTACATATTTTTTCACAACTCCCTCAATATGGGTATCAAATGAAAGGGCTTGACTAGGAGAATACTATACACTATGATAAATTTCAAATCCAAGACGGCCGCCACCACGAAATGGAAAATTACATTTCGTGTCGGGGGTTTTCTAAATTTTTAATTTATTGTTTATGTGTAGTTAATTAGTTTGGTAGCTCCAGTTAGTAGTATGTAATTTTTAATGAGACTGCAGTGATTGCTGTTTTGTTATACGTATAATTGTAATATTATAGTATCGTTATCAAATTTGTGAAATAATTAATATAATTGACTGCTGTGTTAGGTTTGTTAGATATGATAATAATGATACCAAGATTATTTAATTAAAGTTTATTCGTTAAAAAATGTTATGTTTACAAATTATAAATTAGTTTCAAGGAACTCAAAAAATGTTTGAAGTACATGTATTGTGTACATACATGAATATTTTATATATTTTATAATTTTCAAAGTTTATACAAAAGGTAACTAAACAAAAGAGTAAATATTTATATTAAAGTATAACAATAAAGTGAGTAATTATGTATAAAACTATGCAACAAGTAGGTTCTTATAAAAGACATTGTATATAGTCATTATTTGTAAATAATATTCGACAACAAATTTTATTGCAATTAGTGATACATTTTCTATTTTTTTATTAAAAACATACATGCTATAAATAAATTATAATATATGATATTTTATCGCAATCACAATATTTACAATGCACTCAATATTTCAATGAAATTAGACAAAGCACTTAATAAGTATTTCAGTGATATTGGACAAATCTTAATAGATTTCATGTTTTAAGATCAGTTTTACGTGAACTTTGACCCCTGATACTTTTTTGTGTTTACGTCAATGGAACGCGCAAAATATTGTTCTTACAATATTAATCAATGATAACATTGAATATGATTGTACCTTATCGCCCTAATTTCGTCTAATATCACTGATTCACACTGAACAAATTGACTTAGAAACAAGAATTAGCCAAAAAAAGCCTTATTAAAGAAATCTTCAAGAATACACCGGCCAGTCGTCGCCAAAATAGTCATTGAATGCATCTTCATCGACTTTCCTATGTTAATGAAAAAATATTAGCCCAAAATCCAGTGTTAGTTACTAAATACAAGGTGGAAGGGACATCGACGCACATCCGAATACCATGAGTTCAGTACATGATTCTGGAGCCTTAACATTTTCCGTAACTTTTTTCATCATTTTTTTTATTTTTTCTGATTTATTTTTACTTGAACTTGTAAATAAACAATATTTCTATCTACCCAAATTAGATTTATAATTAAAAATCATTATTTCATTTATTTCGGACCGCGCGCGTAATATTATCATCACCGCGGAGCGTTATAATCGCGTTTTTAGCAATACACTGCGTGCTAATGACAATTTCTGTAATAACCGATCATTTCCTACATTAATGACCTATGTCATTTTATTTTTGACCTTGAGTGAAACCTTATCACAACGTTTGTGCGTCGATGTCCCTTCCTGTCCACCTTGTATTAAGACTTTATTTAGTCTATTAGTGCTTCCTAAAAATACCAACTTTTACCATGCTTATCAATTATACAATTCGAGCATTTTCATGCATTTTCGCATAACTACCAATCAAGGCCTTGTAATCACGTGAGCAAGAGATAAAATGTAATATTTGATAGTTGCTGCTGGAATAATACTGCTGCTTGCTCACTATTTCGATATTAGGGCGGTTTAATGTTAAAGTCACCATTCTTAACATATTGAGACTTTTTCATACCTCGGAGAGTACTATTAGTCAGTCTCGGTTGTTATACGAATACAAACACCTATTAGTGGACCATTATTAGTGGTAGTCAGAAACCCAAAAGCCAACATCAACCAGTTTATTTTAAAGATATCTATTTGTATTGCCCAGCAATTGGGTTGCGGATGCATCTGGTTAGGGCTGTTTCGGAATCATCCGATGACGTTTCATCCTACACTGTTTTTTCCTAATTCATCACATGTTCGTTTCTTACTCAACTGACGGCAATTATTTCATTTTCAATTCTTTATTCATGCTATAAGTATTCCTAGCTCAAACGATTTCGAAATCATCTTAGATCGGGAGGTGAGCACGATCTAAACAATTTTTTTTGTTGTTGATGACAATTTACTTTTGTTGTAATTTTTCTTCTAAAAAGACAACATATAACACTCTTATATTGCCAAATTAAGGCGGTTTTTATGCAACGCCACATAATGTACGTAACTATCACGGTCGTGATGCATTTTGTATAACACGAGATGCACTTATCACGTCAATTAGAGACATTTTGAAATATCGTTAAGACAATAAAAACAAATCGTACATATATTTTATTTATACGAATAGGAAAATAACTATTCGCTATATAATTTTCTGATTAAATAAGTATTAAAGATTGTTTTGCTATCCATACTTGTTTCGGTAATATTTGCCACAGGTAGAGTAAGGAACGCATTTCGGTTGAATAAAGATTTTTTTTATTAAAATATATTAATTGGATAAGTTAGGAATTCTAGTTTAGGATGAGTAAAGAAATATGATGAGACGTCATAGGATGAATACGGAACAACCCTGTGAACGACTAGAAGCCCACCTCAAATTAGGAATTATATAAAAAGTTAACCTGCCATGCACCTTGGTCAGAAACAAATAAAAAGTGTAAATTTACCATTGAGCGTTAGGGTCGGGCGTATCATTTGACCGTTCCTCCCATACAGGCGCGGGGTTCCGGAAGGGTTGCGGTGGGGGCGATGGCTCAGGCGTGGGCGGTTCGATAGGACCCTCTTTAGTGCCGAACTTCACCATGATTGCGTGTGCGCTTGACACGTACAGCATCAGGCATGTCAGCAACTGTGGAGAGAAAAAAGAATAAGGTTGAATGCTTGTGTATATACAGGGTGAGCGATGGTGGCACAATCATCCTTTAAATAATCATATCAATCTTACAGAGATTCGTAAATATGATCTTTAATATTTACGTAGATTTACGAAACTCTGTTTGAAAGGTAAAAAGATTAAATAATATCTTTATATCACACTGTAATATATCTTATAATAATAACAAATAAGCAACCAATAAATTATAGATATTTCAACCGTTTTCAGATACGCACTATGGTCAAAGCAGCTTGTGGTCATAAAGTAAGCTTACGTCAATATGGTCGATGCGCGCGCGCCGCACGCTATGTAGGCGGTATTGAATGTGCTAAAACGTCTTGGCTAACTTATTAGTTTTATTAATATTAATATTTAGCATTCACTTAAAGGTAGTTATTGCTTATTTAAGATTCTCTTGTGAGAAAAATAACAGTGTGTTTAAAATTATAGGAAACGTTCAAGCATGTAGTGTAAACAATTTGTAAAAATATTTAATTAAATAATGATGATATAATTCACATATTATGGATCATTAGTATGCGTACAACCTTGCAGCTGTGTATGGAAAAACCACTACAGTAAGTATTATCCCATAGTCTAAGCCACAAAAAAAACATCAACATGTAAATTAATCACGTCTCATCTTGATAAGCGAAGATGTTGTTAAAATACTTCCTGTTACACCATAGCGTCATAAACTGTAGTTTTTGGTACAAACGTCATAATTATTGTTGACAATCTAATCTACGATAACTTTATTCCAAAAAAATAAAATAACAGTCATAATTAAAAACAATCACTAACAATAAATAATTATGATCTGGTTCGTATGTTCTCGCTGCGCACCGATCAGTTAATGTTTGGTTATCTAGTGTTTCTCAAGTGTAAGTGAATTGTTGTAATTCTGTATAGTATAGCTAGGAATTGAACACAATACCTGCCTATGTAACCGAAATTTATAGGCATAGAAATTAATATACTCGTTTTACCTTTACACAGTTTACTTAACATAATCACGATTCAATTAATCAACTGCAGCATTTAAATAAATAAAATAAATAAACATTTTAGGGACATAAATATTTAAAATCATCAATAAGATTTAAAATCTATCTACCATTGACATAATGATTTTTGACCCTACACACAGATTTTATTGCATAACGCAATAACGAAATTGAAAATAACAACATAACGTGATAAATATCGTAAAAAGTAGTTTTATTTCAAACTCCCATTAACTTAACGTTGCCAATTTTGGCATTGCATCTGCCTTAACGTACTACTTAATAGCCCACGATAAATTTAAACGTCTTAAACGAAACGTCATTAAACTCAGAGACATACATTCTCGATTCAACCCAAGATGGGCTAACTGCTGAGCTTGTATTCAACATTACTTGGCATAATTACGGCCGAGCTTTCAGTACTTAATGACATGTTTTCTTGTCAATGACATTGAATAATGTTGCTTGGAAGTCAAAGGTACAAACCTGTTCTTGCTATGCAGCATCGATTACCGTATTTATCGATTGACAAGTAAGAACAGATATTTATCGTTAATTTGCAACACTGCGAAGGTATGACACCTTGGTGACACCTTTATAATGATATACGATTGAAGGAAAATCGTTAGTGTGCAAATGAAGTTACTAAACTCTGTTATCAAGCTTCTGCACCTAGCCCAATTTACCCATACAAACTTTCACAAATCTCTATTGAAAGAGATGTTTTAAACGTCATCCTATGAGTTACTTCCTTTGTAGCCTTATTTATTAGCTTCAAGACAATCCATTTCTTGCTTAAAAGCTTCTTGCTAAAGCTCATACACAATGAAATATTATCATTTATGTATAAACAACAACAAGCGTTTAACAAAAACGCATTTATACTGTTACAATTTCGTGTCATTAAGATCTAATAAAAAGAATGACAAAACATTATCTTAAAAGAGACTTATTTGTATGTATGAAATTTATATGGAATGTTTGATCTATGTTGTAATTTCTCCGATTCCGACACTTCATTGTAGGAAAACATCCCGAAGATATGCACGAGAAAATAGAGCATTAATGAGTACAATTAAATAATAACTGGTTGATCTTGTTATTATAATACCAATTTCTGTATATTATTGTGTATACCTAATAGCGAGATAAGATAGAGACACATGACAAGTTAATCAAACTGCTGTTTATTGTAACAGTTATAGGTATTAACACTCGCACTACAGAGTAAAAGCATTAGATTCATACGCGTTGAAAACCTCGTTCCCATATAAATGTACCTACCTAGTTTCCGACAACTGACTTCATTTTAATTAAGGCGACTTCATTCAATCAGCGTCATACATCTCCATCTCATGGCCTTGACGCTCTCAGACGCTTATCATTCCCACGTGAACATCTTTTACTACACGCTTACAAATAAAAGCTAGTTTTTTCACGAAATTTTATCTATCAAATGCTTTGTTAATTGCGCACTCTTTTGTACCGGTCACCATTGTTTATGTAAAGTTAGCACATTGAATGTAGCAACCTCTTTTAATTTTCAAAGTACGAATATAAATACGACTGTTATCTAAACATCTGGATGGTTTCATTAGAGTTGAGGATCAAATAGATTGAACTATAAATGTTGGTTAACCAGTAAATTGGTTCGCAGTATTCAGGGGCAAACTATGTTAATTAAGATTAGATGTTTATCAAAATGTGTAACCGTTTTACATACCTGTAACCTCGCTGAGAATCTCATGTTTGTTTGTTTGTATGTTGTCTACCTTGACATTCGGCACTGCTCCCTGTAACAACAATAAAATAAATTAGTATAATTTGTCAGCAAAAAGTTTGATGACAATCATTATTACACACGCGGTTTTTATTAAAATTGAGAACAGCGCATGACACTATAATAATAAGTGTCACAATAATTATACCTCATCAAGTTATCATACTTGTCAAGAAAATTATTGCTATCAACGACCTGTACTCGCGAAAAAAAGATTATGAAAACGAATTTACATACTACGCAGATGAGGCAAGTTGCAATTCTTAAATTTCGAAAGATATTACCGCAGGTTATGTTTCGGTACATAATCACTAACAATGACTTGGTATTTAAGATGCCCGAAAAAAACAACTGGACTATTTTACAGCTCCGCTAATTTGATCATTAAAAAATACGATCTTGTTCCGTAATAAAAAGATTTAATTCATAATAAAACTCCTTATTCACCAAAAAGTTCTTAAGTGCACAAGAGTTTTAACAATATAAACCTGCCAGTAACAAAGAGCTAGAATAATATAAAAACAATTGAATTCGGATTAATGTGACTTACTGAGATGCAACTAAGAACTAGTTCACATTAGAATCAAAAAGGTTCCATTGAACAGGTCCCAGTACAAAGTTGTTACAAAATATTGAAGGAAGAAAGGTGAACGGGTTGCCGTATCTCGCACGCATCACAATGCTACCAACAAATAGAGCTTGGCATTTGTTGCAGCTAGTAACACAGCTTGCTCACTGGAACATGTTGCAACTGTTACAATAACACTTAGCGATGACACGGTTAACAAGGTTGTATCTGATAACGTTAGGTAGCAGCGGTAATGGGGTACTGGAATGGGCGTATAGTAATTTGAATAGTCGATACGTAAGAAGTCACCTCAGTAAATAAATACTTCATGTGATCTAAGGCCTTTAGACTAAAATAGAAATAAAAATATTGTGTCCTTTACTTAGCGCCTTAAAAAATACATAGAAACTAAAAAGCAACAAGTGCTAAACAAACAAAGTCGAAAGTCATATTTAGATTAAATTAGTAGTTTGGCACCGCCTACAAATTAATTGTACCTGTAATTTTTTGCTTTTTTTTAGTTCATATGTGTTTTTTGAAAGTGGTTTGTTTTTTGTTTAAAAATAAAATATAAGAAAGGGAGGGAAGACAGTAGGCTTGTAGATTAGCTAGAGAGAGATCACCAGTTGGTGTATAAACATTAGGTGGTGCTGATTATAAAAAAAAAACAGCAACGAACTCCTAGACATCATTCAATTTCACCATTACGACGCAATGGAGTAACTAGAGTACCTAATTGATGCTCTTTTTTGTCCTGTATGAGTAAGGTCATTAAATACATACAAAAAAACTAACGTAAGGTTTTAAGCAATTATTGTTAGTGACATAAACAAATTACTAGATGTAGATACAGAGAAGTTAACAAGTATGATCTATGGCGATAGTAAAGCCGTGCAATACAATACACAGATTATGATCTGGATCAGAATCGAAACACTGCTCTGCTGTTTTATCTGATTGTTAATAAATAATGCCTATGATCAATTGAGACAAATACACAAATAATGGTAATATTTATTTTATATAAGGGGAAAATGTAAGAAGAACTTGCATAATATTGAAAAGTCGATTACGGTCTGATAAAATACTTTTCAGGGTTTTATGAGCTAATGATTCTAACATAACTGGAACAAATATATATCAGAAATATGTATTAGAAATTTAGATAGATGCATTACATAAATCAATATTACAAATATTATTACGGAATGAAAAACACAAAAGTTATCCACAATTCATACTAAAAATAAACGAAAGTAGGTTTCTCTGTCTGTCACCTTTTCACGCCTAAACCGCTGAACAGATTTTGATAACATTTGGCAGGGATAGCGGAAGGATGTATGTAGGTCATCTTTTATCTCAAAAAAATACGTTGGAATGCTATGCTACACAACCAATAAAACAATTTTTAGAAGAACCAAACGGTTTGAACTATACTTTAGTTCTAACGACAATGTGTATTGACATAAATTCTGATGCGGTAACATGATGGTAATTTATTAGTATTTGCGCACGTTGCACCGAAATGTTAAAATATTGAGTGCCAATGTCCGTATTTCGGCACAGCTCGGCACCAATTCGTGCCAAGAATACACATGGACGTACTGAATTTTTAATACGAATTCAATGATTACCACAATTCTGTTTCAAGCAACCGCAATCGTACTTTATAAAAGGCCTACATTTAACATTGATTAAACATGTTTTTTAAATACATTACGACTACATATTTTAAACTCAAAATGGAGAATCGGGGGTCATAAATTTACACTTCTCAAAATGACAGTCCCATTTCGTTGAAGTATTAAACCAATTATACACGAGTATAATGTCTTGTTATTTCTTTTAATGTGTTTAATCAATGTTATTGTATGTAGTAAATGTTTAAAAAAAGATATGTTTTACGTTACAAAACCGTATGTGGTCACACTTGCTTGCACAGTAAATAATGATGTTGGTATAATACAATTTTGAGTATGCATTTATTTACATTTTTATTTTTGACGGTTATGAATGAGAACCTAGTGACAGTCTAATTCGTTACTGTTAATATTCGTTCGTTACTGAATACGTCGTTTACAGAATAAAAATAATTAATTCATTAAGCTACACATGGTCAAATAATGTCTTCTTCTTCTTTTTTTTCTTTATGGCAATTGGTGCCGAATCAGATAAATACATTGTCCGGCAACGTTAATTTTGACATTCGGCAGGGTAGAGTTAAAAAAATATAATATTCAATGGAGTATGACTTAGCACTGTTTAACATAATTAATGATTGTTTTATAGCTACCGGAATGCGAAATTACGTGTATACACTTTTTTAATTAAATACAGATAACGGGCTTACGCTTTACCAATTTCTCACCTGATGCTAACCAATAAAGTCAGTCAATGACTGATTACCATTCCGCACCAATAAATTGCTACAATTTGCTCAAGAGCAGTAGCTATTTCAATATAACGCAGTTAAGGCGAGGCATTGACAAACTATGAATCTGAAATCGGACCCCCGCACCGCGCCATCCGCTTACACCCCGCAAATACTTCGTGGTTTGCGATCGTAGGCTCGCGCTATGGAACAGAGACGTCATAGAGTCGCGCTTACTATCTTTATTTTTGTTGCAAGAATATTAATTTGAACAATTATTTTGTGTAATGTTAAATGGATATTTTAAGGGGTTGTTCCCAGAGGTCAACGATTATATAATAATAATAATTAGCTCCAGGACCAGATGGACAGAACATTTTTTGGTTAAAATGGGTACGTACTTCACATGCTCGCTTGGCGTATAGAATCTGGGACGCTACCACCTTCCTATTCTTAACTATTGAAGTTACCCATCCGCTCCATAAGTATGGTAGTACTGCGGAACTAATATGAATGGAGTGCGTCTAATGTAAGGCTGGTTTATTACTAACTCAAACATAGCCGCGATAAAGAAAGCGCTCGGCGGCGGCGCGGCGTCGCGTAGGTATTCATCAGGAACCCAAGAATCACGCACCCATCACTTGTTTACCGACGGTATAGGCTTCTTACATATATTTTGAGAACAAAAAATATTGATAAAAATTCAATTAAGTATGTCTGCGTTTTAAAAATGGATGTAGGAACGTGGTACTAAGGAGCTACTATAGTACGGTAGTAGTTGTATGCTAGTCCCGGTAATGTCTACCCGTGTGACGTCGGGACGGACCGCTAGAAATTAAAAATTACATAATTAAATTATTATGTACCTAATGTTAAATGTATATTTTAAGATTTCTAATTAAAGGTAACATGTCAAAATAGCATGCTAATAAATTTATAAGTCGATAATATAAAATGGTTTACAATTTTCATGGTTGTCATACTGCTGCTATCTACAAAAGATTCTTAAACAAAAATTATAAAAATTTAAATATGGCAACACATACAGTCGTTTCTGGAGCTCATAACTGAGTTATTAGCCGTTTTGTGTGATGATGTGCGTGTATAATTATACTGGTGACCATTTTTAACATACCGAGACCCCTCCGTGCCTCGGTGAGCACGTTGTAAAGCGCTCTTTCCCTGTTGTCAAGGGCTAGATTCCTACAAGACACAAATATGTGTGATGAAAATAATGGTTTGTGTTGGTCTGGGTATTTCTTAAGTATTTATAAATATATATAATAAAACTATTTAAGTATTATTTCTATTGTCTAGTGCTCTACTAATTTTGGGACTGATGGTGCTGTATAAAATGAATGATAACGAACGAACGAATACAGACAACTATGTCAATCGTTAGTGGTAGTCAAAAGCCCAAGAAAGCCTGACAACTTCGAATATCCTTCGAATATTGGTACTGCCCAGAAATTTAGAAGCATATAATTATGTCTGACTGCAGTCACTTCGTGTTCGTGTAAAATATTGGTATTCTGCGGCATTGGTTACATTGGAAGCCTATCCCTACATAATTGAGAAAAAGCTAAGACGATGATCATTCAGTCGTTTTATCTAATCAGTCACAACGCCAAGCTTAGGATGTACTAGGTACATCCTAAGGTTGACTTTGTAGGTAGGTAATAATTTGATGGCAAATGGTTCACCACCTCTTACATGGGGCCTACACATACCAGCAAACTTTTAGTTATCTCAGTTTATCGCCATAACCCTTGACGAATACAGGCGCCGACGTGATATTATGTTAAGTAATATATGAAAATTGGTGTCGGTAGTCGGTATTTTTTTCTTCCTATGTAAACCAGAATAAGACAAAATGGTCTACCGTTCCTATTAGGATCACACATTGTTATTAGAAATTTATATTACTTAATAGGCTTAGTTGTAGTGTGTAAAAGTGTATAGAAATAGTTTTTATCAGAGTCTGGGAAGATGCCGTTTTATTTATGTAAATTTAATAAATGCGTGGAATTCGGGCTAACGTTTGGTCCGGTCTTAACCAACTTTCGTCCAGGCAGAGCTCGCAAGCCCAGGTACTTACTTGTACCTTCTAGTTTATATTATTATTTATTAGCGAGTAACGACTTGCCCAGCTTTGCACAGACAGCAGAGCATATAGGTATGCATTAATTTTCTTAACCGACGAAGAACCGGAGCAGGTTTTATATTCGTCTGTATATTCATAATTGTATATGTTTTTACTACCCTTGAAATGAACCCTTTCAAATTTTTACTTGAGAACCGATTGTGATGAAACTTAGCACAGTTATGTAGTCCTAATGACCTTACAACATAATGGACATCTAAAGGTGACCTGATGATGGAGACGGAAGACAGTCGAAGAAAGCCCTTAATGGTTTACAGCAGCTACCTCGTGTTTGAGCTTATTTAATTCCATGTTACAACATAATAAACACCTAACGTTAACCTGATGATGGAGATGGAAGACTGTCAAAGAAAACCCTCAATGGTTTAAAGATAGACCACATTAAATAATGTAACCATTTTTTTAAACATTAGAATGGGTATAGTAAGCTATCTTTAAAAGATACACTTATGGTATCGGGAACTTTTTTATAGGCCTATCAAAAAGGAACAATTCTACTATACATTATTTTTTATATCTCAAAGGGATAAGGCAGCATTTTCCATGAAAGTTCCCAGTCGGTAAATTTTATAGATTTAATTTTGATTTTTTTTTACGTTATTGTATGTTGATTTATAGACCTGGTTACCTGAAATACATTGAAAATATATTAAATGTGATAATATTTTTTTATATTCGCATAAATCCAAAGACGACTCCATTTAGCTTTGTTCTATTTTACCGATTGTCAATTTATAAAGTCCAGTCTAATAAGCATTTACATTGTATAGGCTTTCCGTACACTGAAAGGTCAGCTTATACTGGTCGTGGGAGCTCATCTGACACAGACCCGGCGCTGATAACAGTCCGTGGCGGACTGACAGGAGACATTCTCCATACAAAAACAAGTGCAAACTAGCTTATAGTGGAAAGTCGTATGCGCCAAAACGGTTTTTCTCGTTTAAAATCTAATCTAAAATGTATTTTAAAAAATCCAATTACCATTTCAAAGAGTCTGTTGAAACTTATCTATAGTGAAAATTTGAAGATTTAAATCCGTTCCGTTTCTTCATAAAATGCGAATCCATGTTTTTGAAGAGCTGTCTTCAAAATTTTTTTCTCTGCAGTAATGTTTAACCGATCGTGTTTCTGTACTACAAATTTATAGCTAAAGACATGAATAATGACATATGTAAAAATCAGATCCGTATGTTTTGTAATGGCTGAGAAATATTAAGATCCATGACCCCCAAATCTTCAATGCGTCGTCTTAATTCAGTATTAGTTCTGCGATCCGCAATCGAGTCACGAGTTTGTTTTATAATCGGTAAGTAATAGTTACCTTGTATTTTTTCAATGCATTCGAAAGATCATTCATATACGATCTCATTTGACTTTCGAAGAGATAACATTGTGCTTATGTATTGACTTGTAACATTGTCATGTACTAGCTTTCCGCCACAGCGGCTTCGGCTACGTGGCCTGGGTATTTTCTTTAAATTATAGCCTTAATTACTCGGTAAAGATGTAGCTTTTTATTAGTGAAAGAATTTTCAAATCGGTAGTCTCGCAGCCTATATTACAATTCAAACAAACAAACAATATTATAATATTAGTATAAGAAGGTAGACAAATAGAAAAATAAAATCAATTATTAAAAGAAACAAAAAACCCGACTGCGTAAAAAGTACTAACAAAAAATCTAAAAACAAGCTCTGTGATGTTGGAAAATGTATTGCAGGCGGGACAAGCTTAATAATTGATTTTATTTCCTTCTTTTTAGTTTATAAATTATCATAGAACACTAGGTTCAATCCTAAATGATGATTTAAAATATAAATTAATACAACTAAAGATCATTTTCAAAATCAGTTCGCACATTAAAGCGTATTAAATCTGCCATATTGTTTTTTTTTAAATTTCATGTCACCAGTGACAGTCGTGCTATCAAGACGAATCTAATGAGGTGTCATTTATCTAAATCAGTTGAGCCGTTGAGTAGTTACGACCGGACATAGGAACGGACATACATACATACATACATACATACATACATACATACATACGCGTCAAACACATAACCCTCCTCCTTCGGCAGTCGGGTAAAAAATCTTGTAGGGATGTAATTTGCTTTATTTTAGTTATGACTGCGTTAATGACTAAGTTGGTAATGACTGCGCTATAATAATTATTTTATAATCTCAGTCTGATGAAAGTTAAAAAACGGTTGAGTTGCGTTACAAAATAACGGAACGCTTATTTAAATAACACATTAACGATTTTCCTATAACTAAGGTTTAGGTAGGACTTCAAATTTTTTACACTTTACCCCAAGCACATATTGGTTCCTGTGTTATTTTATATTTTTATATCCATTAAGTTCTTATATTTTATTTACGAAACACATTATATCTGACTATTATTGAAACGACTACAAATTTTATGACACCCTACAAAAGTAATTACGTTATACTTATGTGAGGTTTATAGTGATTTCATGATGCAACCTTCGACCAACTTATGCGTAAAGATAGGCAATAAATTACTGTTGTGTCTATCTTTAATAATTAGCCACGATATGGTAATAATGGTCACGCTCTTGTTCCCTTGGAGGCTATCTAAATCAATGGCAAACACAATTCGAAGCCTATTAAATGTAATAATGTACCATCGCGCCTTTATCTACGAACACGAAAAGGGTATAAATATATTACATCCACATTTCTTCAGAGGTAGGTAAGTTGTAGGTTCCATATGTGTAAACCCAGGACACATAGGACAAAATAACAGTCAGAGAAAGTCTTAGCCATGTGAAGAAATAAGTCAACACAAACAGTGATCTCGTTAACTCAGTCGGCTAAAGAATCCAATGCCTACATACCATAATAAATATTAAATAAATAATAAACTTAACCAAAAAATTATGATTGATTACTTTGCAAAAGTCGGCAATCCAAGTCACAGCATGGTCTTACGTTCATTCATTAAAATTAAGTTTACGCTTTACTCAATATGGCATCAGATTTCAATCGCTCTGTCAGTGGGATTTTGTTGACCCCATCACCTGGGCGATAGGCGTAACAATAACCCGTTTCCCACATTAAAAACAACGCCTTCTGTGGGATGACAGACAGCTGTTACATCAAGTTTTTCTCCAATTCCCACAGCATAGCAAAATACGTTCGTCAATTTGTTAAATTAGCCAGTCTATCCATTCCGAGCGAATATTAAACATTTATATTCGCGACGCCTATCTTAAGAATGCAGCGACATGAAATAAGTATCATTATCGATTGGATTACAGTTTACGCGTTAGTTGGCGATTCGATGTCAAACGTCGATCGGCCGGCGAGATGTGATAAATTAAATTAACTTTATTAGCCAACACCATGCTAAATTACCATTAAAGGTGTATATTTCCCTAAATGTGTAATGGAATTTGTCATAAATTGGCGGGTCTACACATAGGCGCTTGTAAGCGGCGTCTTTTCCACTATAAATTAGGAACGCCCGATGCCTTGTACGTACATTATTGTGAAACGGTTGGAGCTGCCAACTCGCGGTAATTTACAATTGGTTGTATTAATTCGATATTCGACGCGTGCCATTTACATTGCGGTGTGGAGAAACTGTCTGTGGTTATCGAGGAATTTTCTAAAATACCCAGTAACCGCAAACGTAATTGATATTGTTTTACATCTTGTGGTAGTATTGAATAATAGCTAGTTATTGTGATGAACTTTCATGTTCTTCCTTGTAACTTGTTTATGATATTTGCAATTGCGATCCTAACTAACTTATAAATACTTCGTAACTAATGTTATAAATTGAAAATTGTTTAAATGTTTGTGACTCCTTCACCTAGCAACTGACGAATTTGGCAGAAAGTTGACATAGAATTAGTTTATACCCAATAAACATATAGAACGATACCTCTACCTGTTTTTTCCCGAACGTGGGGAAAATCACTTAAGTTAAGTAATTTACCCTGGCTGGAAACATTCGGTGCCTCGCCACCAAGAAGACACCCTCGAGTCAAAACTATAATATCTACATCCAATAAGAAGCATAGGTCCTTACTAAAAAACTAAAATGTTTGTTCATGTTCAAATCAAAATCAAACTTACGAACAATAGCAAGTAGTATTATTTATTTAGTTAAAATGACTACCCAATGTTTTAAAATGACATCTCTTTTACTGAAAATTGTATGTTCATAATTATATAAATCTAAAAATATAATGAATGCTTATATAAGTTAAGCTGACTAAACAAACTCATCCGTAGCTACTCAGTTAACGGGCGACACAACAATGGTTAATAAATTCTTTTAAACGCTATGCTAATTCAATGAAAACTAGGCACGCAATTACTAAACTATGTCAATGAAGTACAGTGACATTTAATTTGAATCAATTAATTGATTGAATGAATCAATATGCATAGTGATTCAATTGTTTTCTTCGCGACATTCCTCTAAGAATTGCACGCACATACATACATAACATTAAATCATAGGGTGGAATTGCTAATTAGGTTATTAGTTAAAATATAACTTTATATTGAGATGGTTAAGGTTGACTCTGCATTGAGCATGATCTATATGGGTGCGCATTATAAAGCTCATAACATATTATTGGACAGTTATTGGACCATTAAAACCTCTCCAAATATATCATCATGTCTCATTATCATTAATTTGATATTAATTTAAAGGTTAAGTTCACTTTTATACAGGGAATGTTTAACTAAATTCATTACAAATTAATCTTAATTATGTCATTTATGTATTTAATTTTTTTTAAAGTCATATATATTTTTGTAACGTTGACGTTGATCCAGTGGTCTCAAGCGCAACTACTACGCTAGAGGTCCTAGGTTCGTTCGACGATTTTCGATGAAATTCCCAGTAGCATAGGTTTGCGCTGTTATTTTATTTTAAAAGATCTTAAGCAATAACAATGTATTATATAAAAAATAACAATATCGGAGAACCTAAAATTACAAAACAACAAAACAAATTACAAAATTTTGATAATTTTATTGTAGAATTTATCTCTAGTATACACTAAGCCCAGCTCCAAGGAAGCATTATAATAATAATTGGCCCGTTTCCTTGGCCATGCCTTGACAGTGCGTCAAATAACAAAGAGCTAACATTAGTCAGGACAGGTAATGTAAATGTTCCACCCACTCTTGCGCACAGGCGTTACTCAATGGTTCGAAATTCGAATAGAAGTGCAACTGTCGCCCGCTAACCAGTTTCGTACCGTATCGAATTAATTTGATAGGAATATCTCTGTCAATCATATTATAGTAGTCAATTTATGGGGAGTATTATTTGATTACGGGGAGTATTAGATGACGGGGAGCAGTAGATGTGTTGAGGAGGCAGTCAGAGGAGGTTAAAAGGAATACATGGAAGAAAATGATATACTGCGTCGATCCCAAATAAACTGGGACAAGGGCAGGAAAATGTGATGACATTATAATTATGAATGTATCTTAGGAATATAAACTTTCTAAAGTGATCTTATTCCCACGTGGTGTACATATTATATCTATTAAATAACTGCTTCTTGATACTATATAAACTTTAAAGATCCGTCGATAATTTGAAGATTTATAATGAGTTATCACAACCACCTATTTGTCATGGCTCGATACCGTGAAAAAATTTGGAGCTCCAAATTTTACGCAACTTTTCTTTTTACGTATACTTGAGGTTTGCTCTATAATTCGAAGGTATTTTTATATTCGTAACCCATGAAGTCGGTAACAGTCGGTAAGTAACCCTCGAATCGACTCAAAAGACCTACAAATCTACATAATTCTTTAACTATGGGGATATTGTCTGTAATAGGCCTCTGCCTTACACTTCAAGGAACAGTCATGATATTTACTCGCGCCTATAATATATTTTCTGCTCGTTCACAATATTGCTACAACTTCGGAGGTGTTAAAAGCAATAAATAACTTGAAACGCATTTGGAGTTTGTAATATTTAACAGCTAATGTCGGAAACTCGTTAACATTATTAATAGGTAGTACGAATGTGAACAATAAATATTAGAATACGTACGAATGTATTCCAAGACATGTTTGTTATTTAGATAGCCATTGTCTGTATAGTATATTCTAATGGGGTAACATGGGCCTGCATATAAGTTAGTATAATTCCTTTCTCTATTAGAAATTTGCCCCAAAACAAGTCCCAGTTTGTGTTGATGGATGTCAAATGTCCCGTAATAAAATCAATAATCGGTTTCATAATATTTTGACTGTTAGACTGTATACTGTTTTGTTAGTCTTAGGGCCTTTTTCACTACCTCTGAATAAATAATAATAAATTTCCTGGGACATTTTACACAGCACCATCTAGTCTCAAACTAAGCAGAGCTTGTACTATGGGTACTAGACAATGGATATAATACTTATATACTTTTTTTTTTGTAAATACATACTTATAATATATAAAAACTGGGTGTTTCAAACACAAACACTTAAGTTCATCACATAAATATTTGTGTCTTGTGGGAATCGAAACCACGACCTCGTGATCAGCAGTCCGGTACTCAAACCACTAGACCACAGACGTCGTCAAATGAATAAAATGAATAGCTGCTAACCGCCAGATAAATTTAAAAATGGAATAAAACTTGTATGAAATTATCTGCCAAGTGGTGGTGATGAAACGATCTTAAGACTATAATTACATTTTTTATATTTATCACTTCAAGTTATTATGTTACGTTACTATTACGTTAGGCAGATTTGTACTACCCCTCAACCATGAGTTCTGTCGAATGACTTTCGATAGGTTTTTTACGCATCGAAACGCTGTAATCTCATAGCAAATTTTAGTTCGTTACGTAACCACTAGGGGCGCTGCGAGGGTTTTCCACACAACTATTTTACGGCGTCGCTAGCGAGTCTAGTTAGAAAAACTCATGGTCGAGGCACTGATGTCCTCCCACAGTTCGTCTCTGTTTTATAGAAAAACCCAAGAACACTTTCCTGGTAATCGAATCCAGGGCCTTAAGCTAGTGTGGTTCTTTGAACCACAAGGCTAATAAGAAAATAAGTAATCCGAGTAGGCAGTTAATTAATCAGAAATAATGAATTAAGCTAGCTAGCTAGTGACACCTCTATGACATGTAACACGGCACACGAGATGTAATATAACGTAACCAACCAGTTGTACAAGGAAGGGTAAGTATATACGTGCCCTTTCTCTGTTCGCATTTCATATCTGTTGTACCATGACGTTTAGTCATATGATATTAAGAGTGCGTTTTTTTTTTGTATATAGATTTACCAAGGCTGCCAAAGTATCGTATTATTGAGAAACGTACAATTTCTCATAGTAAGTTCATTGACAAGTTTGTAACATAAGAATTTATACTACAGACTACGAGATTTTTACCAATTTTATTATTGTCATTTTACATGGTTTAACCCGATCCAGACTTGCTTTGTTCCAAAGTTTTAGTTTTACGTTTACTTTGCAAACAGTAATAACAAAAAAAAACAACTGTCAAAAAAGTTTTTCTCTTATAAGTGTGAGAGTAATGAGTTACACATCTTTTCACGCTATATCAATCAATGTCCGCAACGTAAAAGCCACGAAAAACGAACCACAACGTAAACAGACAAAAATTGCCTTTAAAAGCTAACGACCTCCCACACCTGCGCTCGCGTCAGCTTAGTACAAAACTTAACACATTAATATGTGCATTTATGTGTTCAAGCGCACTAATGGATGAAAATAGTCCGTCAATTTGTCAGATGACGTCACCGATCGGGACAAGGTTAGCTCGTCAATTCTATGCCGCAGGTTTGTTTCACTTGCGACTGTTTGTTAAATGCTGTGTGATTTCGTGGAGTATAAATGAGACGAGCTATGACCCGTCACGTGTGTCAATTCACGTTCGATGGAACATGTAGCACTATTACTAATTACTGAAATGAAAATAAGCAATAAGAAGCATGGATATGAAAAAACCATAAAAGAGTCATCCGCGCCGTCTTTATCTATACTAATATTATAAAGAGGAAAGATTTGATTGTTTGTTTGTTTGTATTGAATAGGCTCCAAAAGTACTTGACCGATTTGAAAAATTATTTAAATGTTAGTTACCCCATTTATCGGGGAAAGCTATAGGCTATATACCATCACGCTACGACTAATAGTAGCGGAGTAGCAATGAAAAAGGTTGCAAAAACAGGAGAAAACATTTATAAGACCACACGGGCCAAGCCGCTAGCGGAAAGCAAATTATGTGAAATCCAATTCGGCTAGGGTACACATCGGGATAATTGGGTAATTAAGCCTAGCTCAAAAGGAAGCCTGCTGTTTATTAATGCAAAAATAAATGGGTTGTTAATGATGATATACTTAAGTTATCACAGTTTAAGATTTCAATTAAATAATACGAATGTTGTCTTATTCATACACTAGCGTTGCCACATTTTTTCCGACAATGTTTAATGTGCGTAGCGTGTGCGTGACTGATGAGCTACTCGACGCCTAGGTCACGCACAACGCCTAAAACCTAATTGTGACTAAGTATACTGCATTGAAATTGTCGTGGCTCGTCTCTTTACCGTTTCTAATGACAGTAATTACTAGGCTAAAAACTTTAGGCGTATTTGTGTTGCAGTTGATTTATAAGACTGTAAGATGGAAAATAAATGAATAGGTAAATTAATTGCCTCATATACCTGCCTATTACATAATGGTACATACTATACGTATGTATAATGTCACATAATTGTTTACTCAAAATTATCAATCCGTTGCGGTACGATCAGCACATAACATGATGAACATAGCCAAATTTTAAAACACCACAGTATCAACATAGATTCTAATAAGGTCAGTCAAGCACATGTTTTCTATGTGCATAACACTTACTACCTTCTCAGGTCAGTAATTTTGGATAATAAAGATGTTAATGTATTTTGAAAATCGTGCTTAGCAACTTTCGTTGCTGACTGTCCCAAAATAAAACAACTTGTTTAGACGCTGGTGAGTCACACGACACTAAAGTAACCTCTACTAAATACCAATTCTCCTTAAATATAAACAGATATAAAAATAATAATGGCTTATTTTACTACTTAACAGATATAACAACATAAGAGACTCATCTTTAACCTACAGAGCAACTGATCATGTCTGTCATTAATTAGTTTTATAGCAATTACAAACGTTCTTGACATCAGTCTTTAGCTACATTTTTCAGATTGTCTACTAAGCGGTATGTCTCGACGTGCATCGTTAACTTAATGTGGTACATAAACAAGGTATAGGTGAGGTTTACCGAAGGATAAATAGATATTTAAATGAGAATGTCATCGCAGCAAATGCTTGGTATTCAATGTATCAACGTTACACCTTAAGTTAATGCTAAGTGATGTAATGTAAGCTTAGAAGTTACGAGATGCAGTCTCGACTGATTTAATTCGCTTTCATTACTTTCTGTCTTAAAGGACACATAATTTAATTAGACAGTGATACAAGATAACACAAAAGCAAGATGAATATCTTCGAAACAAGATACATTTATTTAAATTAATAAAATTTGTATCCTCCGAGGGTTAGACAGAGATGTCCTAATGTTGGTAGATCTAGATACACTCATATTTGAATCGGTACCTATATTTTTAAAGTCTATAGGGATGTAGCCTATTGCCACTAACCAGGTACAAAACTAAACTCCGAGTATATAGTCCAACAAAATAACATACTAAACCTGGGACTCGAACCCAAGGGCCTCGCCCCCGACTCAGCAGTCACAGTAGCAACCATTAGACCAACGAGTCAGTAGTTATTAGGCATTATGTACGAGCTTACGTCAACACAATGCGTCTAGACTTTTAAGCTGAATAACTGTCATTCTATGTACCTTTAACTTGTTATTTTGGATATGGAAGTCCACACCAAAATAAACTTTTGTTATATGATGGTATAGTCGCAATAAATCACATCTAACGAATAGTAACAAGTGACCACAAAAGTTATAGGAAGCTGGGAAATGAAATAACTTCTTATACGGGCAGACTGTCCGCCCGTGACGCCTGTGACGCAAGTATTGTGTATTTCACGATGGTCATCAACATCATCATGAAATACACATATTTGCGTAAGTGGCAGAAACCAGTAGGGAGTGGTAATGCTTCATTTTGCTCCACAAAAGTACTTTGGGGTAGCTGGTGGATGCACCATTATGGTGATAAAGAGACAAAATCTTTTTCTAATAAATAAAACAAGCATGCTAACTATGAACTGATAAAAAAATAATGAATAAGATAAAATAATGACTTTATTACTGGCCATCTAGCCATATCTATACTACCACAAGGTTCTTCGTATGAGTGCAACATTGTAGCCTCGTCCACATAAATATTTATCATCACTAATATATGTAAAATTGTTGATTTTATCGTTTTTCATGCGAATCTAGTTTATCGCGTCGCTTGTTAAGGGTAGTTAACTTAATCGTTTTAATAATTTATTATTTATATGACCCCAGCGTGTATGGATCATGGTGATTGATTAAATGCATAATCTTGTTATTCAATCTTAGTGCGCGTACGCTTAGAGTGTCAGTTTTTCATAATTTAATTAACTTGTCTTTATTGTACAAGGCTTTTGCCATATACGCCTTAATATGTAGGTATCTATACATATTTTAATAACACCGTTCCTTTTTTAAATTGACTGAGAAGATAAACTAGTTTTTTTTAAATAGTTTGCTCGTAAAAAGTACTAACATGTCTTCTATAAAATAAAACCGGACATAAATAATAAAAAGAACCTATTATGTTTACAACACGACAACATACATCACTTTGATAAAACCTTTGTAAACACACAGTGAACTTAAATACCTGCCATTAAAGATGCAGTTAATCTTATTGTTTTATAACAAGCCATTGTTTTAACTCAACTGTATAACTGAAACAACGCGGAAATAATTATATTCTTTATTTTTTTATACTTTATTATGAACTATAATTTAGATCTGCGACTTTACTTGGTTATTACGTATAAAGTAACATAAGACAAGTATATTAGGTAATATATTTATGCAGCATTGACAGCCCAGTAGCAGGTACTGTAGTCAGTCAGTCTATATATCGAGATCATATCCAAGATATTTAGACGTCAGCTTCATAATCATAATAAAATTAAATTGCTAGCATCTAATATGTAAAACAAAGTCGGGCTTGTTACAACACTTATAACTCGAGAACTGCTGAAGCGATTTTCATGATCTTTGATTTGTTGGATTTGTCTCCGCCCCGAATAACAGAATAACAAAACAAACGGGGATCAAACTTAGCGCGAGCGAAACTGCGGCAAAGAAATAGTATCATAATAAAATTAATTAATTTGCTAGCATAATTATCATTATAAAATTAAATTATAGTAAAATAAACTGCTCCGTTAGCCTAGTAGTCCTAAGCACGACTCTCAAGGTCCTAGGTGCATTCCCCAGTAGCAGCTCAGTGTTAGGATATTAACCCAGGTAACGGCAAAAGGATATCGCCTCTATGAAACATACCGGTGAACTTAGGATGCATATTAGTACCTACCATTGCCTAATCCTTCGGGGAATATAGGCATGATGGTATGACGTTATTTTATAGCTCGCTTAAACAAAGAAAGAAATCATGATCTACATAGCTGAGAGATTTTTTCGACAGCTGTTGAAGTCTAGCCTGCATAGCGTGGTCGACTTTAGCTTAACCCGTCTGAGTCGTGCCTGTATCCATGCCCAGTCAGCTCATAGCCAACTTTTTTTGGAGTGCGGAAAATCCTCATTTTTTTAAATAACATTGCTCAAAAGTCCTTACAATTTTATTTTTATATTTGTATTTAAAAATTTCATTTATTCAAATTCTACGAAAAGTATTTTGGTAATTAAAAAATATGTAGGTATATTTAACTCTTATGTTAATTATTTGTTTGGCCTGCTTGGTAGATAAAAAGATAATTATATTCTTAGTTAATGCGTCATACTTTACATTATTTACATACGTTACGCGAATATAATGAAAGAAATCGAGTTCGACAGACTTAATATACTCTAAAATGTAATAATACACAAAAGTATTTTAATTTAAATGAAAATTAGAATTTCTATTTCTTTAAAATGTTAAAGTGGAATATGCAAGTATGAACAGAATGATATACTATGTGACATATATTACAAGGTCTGTATTGCTCAAAGGCCCTTCGGGGAATATAAGCCTTAACTTTGATTTGCGACGTATAGAGGCCAGAAGAAATCTGAAGTATATAGAAGCTTTGTCTTGCAAAACAAGGCAGATTAGCAAGAAGCGAGTGTTAATATGCCACTAGTATCGGCGAACCAACAATCTATAACTATTTACGCTCTATTTCTGATCTTATACCAACATTGCCGTCTTACAAAATTGCAAATAATACTCATGCATTTGTAATACTTCCGCGTGAGTTAACTAACTGATGCTGCGCCCTCTACACGTCATGTCAGCAACTATGTAGGCCCTTAAAAAGAGGTTGGTTTCATTAAAGGAACATTCCCTGTCTGTTTGTCTCTGCTCTGTCACACTTGACGGAGGTCAATGAAAGGAGTTAGAGGAGGCCTTTGCCAATAAGCACTGAGTTAAGAAAAATCTGCATGCCTGAGAGATTTTCTCGACGGCATGTGAAGTCTGCCAACCCGCATTGGGCTAGCGTGGTGGACTATAGCCTAATCCCTCTCATACTGAGAGGAGACCCGTGCCCAGCAGTGGGACAGTATATGGGTTGATTATTATTTTTTTAAGAAAAATCTTATAAAGTTCTAGGTCTTATTTCGTGATCTCTCTCGGTATTATAACCTATTTTATTTTATTTATTTTTTATTTTAGTACACCTATTACTATTAGGTAGTTGAAAAACAATAGTAACAAAAACCTTGAAGGTCCAACGACCCTTTTTTTTTGAAAATATCCAAAAACAAACCAAAATACTAATGCTCACCACAGATTACCTATGTTAGTACTCATGTGTTTTTTAAGGTTCTATGTGATTAATTTGATTAAGGTTTAAGATCCAAGCTACTTAAGAATTTCATAGAAAATCTTACTAAAATATGCACAACTGCTGCCATTAACTACACCATTGCTACAGTTTACACATAAAATTGTAAAATTAACATATTTAAAAGCACTTATTCTCTTTACGTCTTATAGAATTAATAAACAACACGTGTGCAATTTACCCATTATTTTTAAAATGATTTCTATTTCCAAAATATTTAATTATACACATGTTTTCCTTAAAAAGTAATTTATTTGCTGGCAATGGTAGTCAGCAAGCAAGGTTAGAATTATTATGAAGTACAATTAATTAGTTTTATTATTGTAAAAAACACAGGGGGAAATCCCAGCACAAAAAACAAAAACAATAGACATATTGTGAAACTGAAACGCCCTCTATTGGTTTTCTTTATAAAAATGATAATTTTGTGGGAAAGAATTAGAAAAGTTTCAATACATGTTCATTTGTTCTAATACTCGTTCTGAGAACTAATGGAACCGGTTGCTAACTGGCGCGTGCGGCACTGCCAAGGAAAATGGTAGATCATAACATTAGATAAAAACTATTATCATTGATAAATGAATATTTTTATTGTTAAGATATATTTAATTAAAAATACATAGGCAGTATTTTGTTCCCTTGGTTATCGCTTTATTGGATTTATAAGGTATTTCGGTTACTGTAAATAGACATTCTTTATTTCCAGGTTATGCACAGTAAAAAATATAATTATAGTAAGATAATCGTGTACGAGTATATCTTTATTTTATAACTAATGGTTTTTATATAACGAACAACGAAAGGAAATTCATAAATAATAAATTTCTGTTAGGTCACTCCTTGTTATGACAGTAATCATATCTATTATTTTATTGTTATCGATATGGGAATAAACATTATGAGTAGTTAAAGATTACATTTATATTAATGTTATAACCACGTATGGGTATATTATACAAGCTTGTAGTAATATACCTATTTCTATCAAGCTTAATTTAAAGCTTGGATTTTATTGTAATTGAGCTTCTGCCGCAAATATTATCTATAGGTAATAAATAAAATAGGTAAAATTTGTGAGTTTGTGAGGGGATAATCTCCAGATTTTCTTTCACTATTATTAAGGTACATTATCCCGGAGTGCTTATACATAAAATTATAATCATAGTACCCGAAGCGAAGCGAAGGCGGATCCCTATATTATAATTTCGGATCGCTATAAATTTCGGCTGCTAGATAGAAGCCGGAATTTATACTCTGTACCGTAACCAAGAGATCTTAAGCCCTGTAAGTGATTTCATCAGGCAACAAAAAAGACCCCCGCACAAAAACCGAATGAGTATATTCCTATTCCAAATAGCAGAAATTACACACAGTACGACGCGATGTTTAATTGTAAAAAACTTTAACATTATATATACAAGTATGTTACAGCACGTTGTTCAATTCGCATACAATAGCGGGAAGGCAGTAATTAAAGAGGTACACATTATTAGGCCGCGAACACACGCGACGCAAGAGTTCATGGTCAAGCCAGTCTTGCATAACGCCCAGTGCAGTAGAAAACAAATAAACCCGATACCAATCTTGTCTTGATACACCATAAATCTTTTTAAGGTTAGATTTTGCAAGTACTTGGGAATTTATTCGTAAATATATATGGTTCTAGAGTGGGAACTATTTAGAAACGACCCATGTAATCGAGCGATGTATAAAAAAATAATCTTTCAAAATAGGAATAGTGTGTGAATTCTTAAGATTCTTAATTAGCGTGGATTAATTACGCCATATTTTGTGAACTTGCCATTTAGGCATGGTATTTGAATTTATCATAAATTGCTTCGTTACTACGATTATGTATTTAAATAACATTACCTCTGATATAGCAATAAAATAATGATTATTGTAATAAAAATATAATAATATAACACAGTGGTCTTGTACGTGTAAATTTATATTAAATAACTTATTGGACTGCCTCATTAGCCTAGTGATCCTAAGCGAGACTGCTACGCTATAGGTCCTGGTTTCGATTCTCGGGTTTTACTAGGAAATTCCCATAAACAACAATAGATGACAATAGATGTCGCTACGTCACCTTTAAGACGTAAATTAGAATGTGAAGGAAGATTTCGACTGGCGAGCGGGGCTCGCGGTAGCTTAGTGGTCAGAGCGTCTGGTGTACCGAACCAGTCGATTTTTCCGTTCATTAAAAATAACTTGTAATCTTAGCATGGTTAAAAAACTTAAATGGCAGATGCTTAAAAAAATACAATAAGATAATTCCCATAAAACCTAGGCTCTGCTGCAACGACAGTTACATGAATGGCGAAATACGAGCGTGATGGTATCTTCATAATTATTATGTAGGTAACTAATTGAAAAAAGAGTTTTTTTAAATAAATTTTGTTTAAATTGGTATGTTTTCCTCAATAAACAATGTAATATTTCTAAACAAGCTTGATTAACTATCTCCTTACGCAGCATATAGGAAAGTAAGGCAAGATACGCATCGTGTATTACATAAGAGTACAAGTAAATAGGTGAGCCGTTGACATGGGAACTTCATCGTTATATCACTTGCACAACGATTGGCGATGGTGTATGGAGGTCAGAGAGTCACGTTACGTGTGCCGCATGGCGCCCCACGAATGTTTATTATTTCACTTGAGATTGGGCCACGAAATCCGCGGTCTGTCTATAACTTTGTCAACAATTTTTTTTTAATCATGCGGATAATTGTAAGCTTTTTATACTTAAATACTTACCTATTTATTTTTTATATACTTAGCATATAACATAGTTAAATCTTGACAATATGTACAAAAAGTAAATCGAGAGAACATATTTGTACCTATCTCTGTGAAATTCGTGTTTTAGTCTAGCAAAGTCAATTTAATATTTTATTTTTTTGTTTGTGGGTTCCTCCCCTATGTATTCGTAAACTAATAATGTAATTACGATGAAACTTTGGCTGTTAAGTGCGTGACTGAAAATGTTTCTTCTGGCATTGCAACGCAACAGCTTATGTAGTATAACATACAAGATTTAAAATGACTAATGTTTTTAAACAATTTAAAGCTTTGTTAATATTTTTACAAGCAAAAACTAGTGTCTAAGCATTTATCAAGCATAACATTTCTAGAGCTAAAATTGAAAGCTCGGGTTAAACCGCTTACGACGTGGCCTCATACCAAGGGGTCACCACTACCGCACACAATAGTTAATTACGAAGTGTCAATTCTACTCATCATCTACCCAACATTAGAATAAAATTCAATAGTTGTGATGGCATGTGACATACGCTCACGAGTTTATGAAGAGTTCTTGTCAGCTTGTCAAAACTTTTAAAAAGGTTAAATAGCCGATAGAGGTGCAATTAATATTAAGTAAGAAATCACTCACGCATTGAGCCCAGCCCACAAGGACAGATCGAAAATAAAAACCGCCAATTACATATAACGGTTCTCATGGTTCTTTTGTTTCTTTGACATTATACGATTAGGCGACAGTCGATAAAGAACAGAAAGTTCGTTTATTTTTCTTAATTGTAGTTTTGTTCTGCAAATAAGATTAATTTGAGTTATTGTTATACAAATTTAGGCCTTTTTCCCACTGGGGTAGGCAGAAACTATAGACCAACACTTGTTACGATTCTTGCCATAACATCTATTTCTTTTGGGTTCTTATAATAATCTTATCTACACGTGCCGGTCGTCTTCTTCTTCTTAACCGTCTTTCAACAATAGTGGAGTCAGATTCCAGTCTAACCAGATGTGGCTGAATATCAATATTTTACACGAAGCGACTGCCATCATACCTCCACAACCCAATGTGTGGGCAATACCGATATTCGAAGCTTATACTGATTTTCAGATTTTTTGGGCTTCTGACTACCACTAACGGTTGCCATAGATGGGACGCGACGGTTTTGAAGTGCTCTCCGAGGCTCGAAGGAGTCTCGATGTGTTAAGCATTGTCACCTATCCATAGACAGACTGTGGCAAGCTAGTTTAACCGTGTAGATCGATTGATCAGCGTAGTTATACCCCAACTACGAGCCCCTTAAACTTAGGTCATAAGTACCTACTGAAATTAATTAATTATTGTTAAATTTAATGTTCGCAATGTCAATGGAGTCGAATAGCTACTAACCTTTTACTCCTTGTTACGCACATGAAGACGCTACCGTTTCAAGGCTGTATATTTTATAATTTTACGAAACAATTGTATCAAAATTCTTAACACCGACATGACCGCACGCAATGAATCTTGGAGAATAATTTTCATTTTAAACGGAGTTGCGTTAACCGGTACTGCACGAGACCGCATAATTGAAATATTGCGAACATCAAACTTTCACCTCGACGTCAAATATAATTAGATATCGCTCTTAACTTAATGCAAATAGGTACGATTTATGATGACAATCGTTCGACTGCCAACACTAGGCCAGCGTGGTGGACGCAATGCCTGTAATTCTAAAAGCTACCCATCATTTTTCTATGAAGAAAATCTTCACAGATTTCTCGTTGTGGAGATCAGAATCCTTTTATTGCAGCACGGGGACCGTTATTAGTTTACAGATGATTAAACTCATTTTAGGGGCACGGGCCATATCACTAACAAAGATCAAAATTAAAATAAATATGTCGGTTTGATTCTCAGTTCAAATAATATGATTCTTCAGCTTTTCTATTTTTACAGTACTTAATGATGAAATTGGATTTGTACTTTTTGCACTATCGAACTATGGGTTTATAAGTACTTCTGCTTAACCTATAGAAAAAAAATGTCTTTATTGCCGAGTTCAATATGCTTCGCATTCAAATCAGGTCCATCCCTCATCTGACCGCAACATTTACGTAACCTTTGACTTTTGCAACGATCTCTTTCGTCCAAAATCGTTCTACTTGGTTTCCGAACGATGGTTACACGCTTTTTGCCGTAAGGCACCTATTTGCACGCAAAAGGTTAAGTAAAGTTGTATTGACGTTTGTTAATCTTAAGATAAACATCTTCCAGATGAGTCACAATTGTTTAGTAGTCAAAGATACTGCATATAAGACATTTTTCATTGAAAAACTGATCCCGATTCGGTTTATTTTTTGTGTGGTAATTAAATTAAGAACATTAATACTTTGGTTATAAGGATCATCTGACTATTTTTAATTCTATCAAAAATCGAACTCGGTTTGTAGAAATTTTGCGTGTCTCTTTACCATTAACATATAATGGGTGGACTCACCGCTGTGTGCAATGAGTGAATTAAATAAACTGTTACATTACAACGATTAAGTAATCCGGTGTTACACACGATGCACGAACAATGTCATGATTATTTACGTGTAAATCATACTAAGAACGATACCTTATATCTGATCTCGGGGAAAAAACATACAAATAAATAAGTATTATAAATGCGAAAGTACAGTTCTCGCCGATCTTTTTGTCCGGCCTGAAGTTGGCGCGAGCCACTATAATGAGGAACGACATAAGCTGCCATTTATCTCAAAAAGTCCTTTGGGCAACAGCTAGTTAGATTATAGAAGACATTTCAGAAATTAAAGGCTTTGTATTTTAACATAAGACTGACAAATTAATCTGGTCAATGAAATTGGTACTAATTGTAACTGAACTATAAGATAAATATGTAGAATATAATATTCTCCTTTATTGTACTAACTGTTGCTCGCGGGTTCAACTCATAAGGACTATTTGTTTTTTTTAGACAGAAACCGATGTCCTTCCTAAAATTAGTATGGAAGTATGGATTGACCGTTATACACTATCATAAAATAATCGTCTAATACAAATTGCGACCTAATTATAAATTAACATGCTCACGTTATTATCGTCGAAGGCTCTAATAAGTCAATAAGATCATTTATATGCAAACAGCTATTAGCAGAAGCCATTAATCGAATGCCTTCAAATTAAATTAAAATATACTTACAATATCTTTTTCGTTCGTACAATATCGTGTTGTTATTTTTCTAAGTAAAATTTATGATTACAAGTAATCAACTAATGATATTATTTTGACAGCTGTGTATCTTTTTAATTGCGTACTTGTTCCGGAATTGCCTCAAGAGTTTCCGACGTTACCAGAAAACCTGATAATTAATATATAAAATATAGTTCCGATCCAATCTGTGGTGTGTCGAAAAATTGACATTTAATGGTATGTCTCGAACTACATTTTTTATATTTTAATTACCGAGATCGCCCTTCGAATCTTACTTTATTTTTCACAACTTTATTTATTTATTTACTTAAGTAAATATTATTTGAATTAAACATTCAGAACACTTAGGACCTGTTCCACCACCTCCTAGAAAGTTCCCAGTAAATTAACTGACGGATAATTTCATGCAAATCTTGTTCCATTTTTAATTTATCTGGCGGTTAGCGGGTACCTGTAGGTTATAAAACATGTTCCCGAAAATTTCAGGCAAAGTATATTAACGTAAACTCAAAATTTCCTGCCGATAGTTATGCTACTTAACCAAATTTTACTGCCATTGAGTTTCATAATAGAAAAAATCAATGACACATTGTCCAACCCGGGAATTAAAAAATACGATCTACAATTGAACGAACTTTAACCCCAATACTAATCTAAAGCAAAACAAGATAAATCCTACTTGAATAGGGTCAATGGCAGTACAACAGCTAACCGTGAAATTGAATTACGATCGCGGGCCACTATTACAATATCGGTGTTTATGTAACAACAGATTATTATAGATTCATTCATAGATCGACCGAAACAATGCGATTAGTCTGAGACTTACGTGCATTTCCCAAGAATTTTACGCGACAAAAAATCAATTTTTTTTTGAAATATTAAAGAGGTAGATATATAAAGTTATTTATTGTTGGTTTTTATTGATCTTTTCATTTGTTTTGTTTGTTATCGTTAATCAACTATGAAGTCGAACTATTGATAGTAAGATTTATACATATATAACAAAGAGGTGAATACATTTACAGGCACATATTTAATGTTTTACCAAGAACAATGCTAACACCAATGTCAGTATTTTGTTGGTGCAAATATTTCCTTCGTGGTCCAAAAGCCAACCATTCAACTTGAATTGTAATACAAAATAACAATAAATGATGTTAGGCTACAAATAAAATTTGCCTATCATCCACAAATGGGAATTGTTCATATTCATGCACAAGTCCCTTGGACTTGATGACATTATCCGGTGTCAAAGAACACGAGGTTGTAAGGTCAAGAAGATTCAATCATATTACATCAAGGAACGAAGGAATGCCAACATCATTACATACAAGTTACGACCCGTGGATCGCAAGCGTAATGTCTGTCATTAACAGAAAATTATACCTAATTTGACAAGAATATTGAATTCATAGAAGGTACAATACTGCATACATTTGTAATGGAAAAATATAAGCAGGAAATGAGATACATCCAATAAATTCGTTTTAGTAGACTGTTTTAAGAGTTCATTATTTAAACTTAGGCAATTATAATCGTTAATAACATGTACCTACCTAGGACTACAATTACTAATTCAATATTTAATTCGACTACTTTGTAATGATCATACGGAAGTTGATCTTATACGACAAGATGTAATAAATCAAATAGTTTAACGCTTAGACTATCATTATAGCGCACAGCAGAAAATTAATTCCTAAACATGTAATCAGAGTCAACATCCATTATTTTATGGTCCTCCATTATGAGCCTTACGGATTTGAAGTTTAAATTAAGCAAATTGTAGCTATAATCGATTAAAAATTCGATTGATACAATTTTTTGCGATGTTACAACTTATTTACCGATATTAATATCTGTATTGTAATAGATATCCAGCAATTTAACGGTAATTTTAATTGTAAATTCCGTAATAAGATATTTGTTTTGAAACATTTAAGGCTATCGTCTTGTAAAAAAATTAAGTCATTCAACTTTAAATACACCCTAATATTTTATCAGTTTTATTAGAAAACAAGTTATTTTTATTGAGCGTCATTGCTTGTTACAGAAGTACAGCAATTAGAATATTAAATATCAGAGCAACCTTAAGATGCAATTAGAATTACATCACTTGATACTACACTAAGCAGACAAAGTATCAAATTATGAAATAAAGAATGTACCAAGGTCATTGCTGTTTGCATTTAACCAATATCCGATGACAGAGATAAAGATAATGCTAACATAAGTAATTGTATCAAATAGATGATTATGAAATCGAAAAGACATTTTGTTCGCACGGGAAGAGACTGTGACGAAACCGAATTGGATGTAAGAGCTCGAGCCGCGTAAGTAATGTTAGAATTAGATGAAGCAACGCGTGCGGCCACGAGCGCAAGATTGAAGTGCGTTACCTTCATTATGCTGGACGCATCTAATAACAAAGTGAGCGAACACCACTATAAATTGTGCTGTCAACAATAATATAGAATTTCTACAGACTGTAATTGATTTAGATGTTGGCGTTCGTGACTTTATTGATTTGGTCTTGAAGAGAACAGTGTAGGAGGTAACTGTTCAATTTAGCATAATGTGATAGCATATGCTGCAGCACAACTAGTAATAATTTAACTAAATTATGCCAACCAATTATATTTTGGTACTAAAGAATAATAAGGAAATACTAAAACAAAACGGGTAAAAGCTAAACAAATTCTAAATTGACGACAAATATAATCAACGATAATATTTACGGAACAGACACAGAAAATAATCATGTCATGGCTTTTCCTTACACTTCCTGAATCTAGTCACACACACACTAAGTAAGCATCATTTGATTCTTTTAATTCTCCTCTCTTTGCTAGGGAATATTTCCAACTTCTTTGTTAGAAAACTAACAAATGGTACAAACGTCAAACGATATAATATTACAACCGATTATTACGACACCTCCTTAAATGTTGCGCCTCAGATTTCTACCGTTAATTTAATAGGCGTAAACGGTCAAGTTACATTGAATAACAAAGATCTAATTTTAATATACTTGCATTTCAGTTTTAAAGAACTGCGTTGTAATAGCGGGTACTGCTGCCTGCCTATTACAGTATCAGAACCTTACCCAATTGTAGTTTTATTCCTTTTTCTCATGGCTACTATTATTTAGTTTCTTAATTACTTATTATTAGGTACTTTATAAGTATACGTTTTGGCTCAATTTGTACACTTGCAAAGGTAAATCACCGGTTCTTAGAATCAACTTAAGGTAACATTTTGATGCTTCAACAAAACCTTCAAGAACGTTCAGTTTCCTTAAAGTAGCCCAGTATTTTATGTAAAGAAATAAATGCTACCCAACTTCTATATTATATGTAGTCTCAATATCTTCCTTTTTTCTTTTTATTATCTCTGTACTCCAAAGTTTCTCAACTGATTTGCAGGTTTTTGTTGCTTGAAAGTGAGGTTTAATAAATGTAGCAAAGATTGGAAAAATTACATTTTCGTATGATTTTTTCATACAAATATCTATTTGCAACAGAAAACTCTTAAGGCACACGAAAATGTATATCCACCTTTATCATTTTGATGTCAAGAAAGTGTGGCAACACTAGGAGATAATTACAGCTTTAATGCTACAGTTAGTCACGAACCAGATAGATATATCTAACACGGATACTAAATCATCATTACCCACAAATCCGTGTAACACGTGACATTTAACCAAATGGAAAATCCTATTTGTGACTAACAAGCAAGTCACAGTAACATAACACATGGAGAAATGCTTTCCGACTGCATCCATACATGGTTTAAGGAAGTTACTCAACGGCTTAGTAGATGACAGATATGAGATACAGGGGACAAAGGGCCGCTTGCCGTATTTGTAAGGATATATCAAGCTTTAGACGCTAGACGAAGTCTGTTGAAAGTGTTAGCTGAATAATAGCAGATAGATGATTAATGGTAAACGTGCAGTGCTAGAATGATGTTAATGCATTTTGACGTTCTGTCAATTTGAATGACTTGAGAGTTATTTCATGTACAGTTACATCTTCGTTTGTAACTAATAGGTACCTATATAAATAGCTCTTTTAGAAAAAAATAAAGTAAATTCTGAACCACACTGCAGATTGTCACTGCAAGCTGAAGTTTGTTCGGGGTCGGATTTTAAATAACTAGGTACAAATATTATAATAACCTCTTTAGTACGATTATTGGTGCATCTTTTTATAGTCAAAATGCAGTGATTAACCACAAAGCAATGCGTGAATATAAAACACAAAGAATCAGCGGTATTGATAAGTTAAGCAACCTCCTTCTTTTTTTAAATGAGTTGATTAAATGTTGCAAAAGCGTAAATCCTGACTTGGCAAAAAAGCTAAGCTACTAATATTAAATGATATTGATAGAATACATACTTGTATTTTCCAATTCATAAACTACACTAAACTAAAGCAACTAAGTATGTAGAATTCTAAATAATACCTTAATATTAGAGTACGATTGATATTGCCTTCAAAATGGTAAATTAACGAAACAGTAGATGTAATTTAAACCGACGGGAAAACGGTAGTTTTAAAATAATTATTTCACTATTTTTAAACGTTGCCCTACACTATTTTGTGTTCTTTTCTGAATCCCGGGTGTATTTGTAAACACGAATCTTTGATAGATTACAATTGTTTTTGATAATTGTAATGTTTTTAATAAAGCGTGTCATCATTAGTAAGTTTATGCGAGACTACTTTATTTACCTAACATATTTTCTTTTTTTTTACAGTTGACGTCATCAACCGAGCAGAAGAGCCCGCTAATGGTAAGTAGCTAACGCCGCCCAAGTAATGTTATGTAAATGCACATTTAATTTAAGTTTCAGTCCTTCAATCTTCTTCTAAATTCTTCAAAATTCGTCTTCAATATTGTTCAATTACTTACAAATACATAAATAAATACTAACTATTAAAGTAAACGTACATAATAAGAGAACAGTATATTTTCCGGAAGCGTTTTAAAAAAAACTATTCCTTTTGTTGATAAACGATTAAGAACCTGTTCAATTTCCTAAATTCAGACATCATGATAGAGTTCTTTGTAGAACAAAATCTAAGCTGAAACAATGTAGAGATGCTACCATTTTATCAGCCACTAAGCCTGTTAATAATACTTTCTTGACTACGGAAAGGTTATCTAACTTCGCTTGACCCATTTGTGCAACATTCTGAAATAATCGATTTAATTTACATTGCACTTTTAATTGCATTTTTAGTGCAGTTAATTTAAATATAAATTGCTCAAATATTTTATTACAACGCATGTCGTATTGACTATTTCCTTTATTAATTGAGTTGAAGGAAAACTAGAGCTGGGGGATGTTGACATTTAATTTTAATTAATAAATTAAGGACAAATATTAAATTAAAACTATTGGTAGTAATAATTTATGTAATTATCATACAATTAATTGCTAATTATTTTGGTGGCAATTCAATTACCTGCATCCTGCTAGCAGGTGAATCAAACCACGATATATTACCCATATCGATAAAACAGACATACCTTTAATTTCGTATGCAAAGACATAGCGCGGTCGTTGAACTTATTATAGCTATACTTTGTATTTATCTATCCAGAGATAGCTAGTGCATAAAAACCGCAAGTCTGCTACCGCGTAAGTCAATGTACGGCGGCGATGCATAGCATTTTGTGAACATTTTTATAAGCATGCTTAACTTAAAATGCTCTCCATGCTCAATTTCTCATCTTTCAAAATTAGCATAAAGGAGGTTATTTAAAGCCCATACAACTCAGCCCAAATTTGTACCTCCGTACATGTCAGCTGTCAAGTTGATAGTTTTTACCAAGGAATCAATATGAAACTGATAATAATCTGTTGTAATGGCGTGCGTTTGACATTCCGAAACTGACACTGACAGTTTTTACTATATAATCATTACGACACAAATAATAGTGTTCCAAAATAGCGTGAATTTTCTCAATTTTTTGATTCTCATCGCCCAGTCAACATTTAAAAAAAGTATGACTAGAATTTTAACCAGCGTAATACAGGGAATTTTTTCAATAAGAGTTTCTTTCAATACATCCTTTGAGCCGATTTCGATGACCTCCTTTGAGGTCAATTTTAATTAATTATTTTTTTATGATGTTTATTTAAAAAAATTATGTGGAAAAAAATTAACAACCTATAACTATATGTTTGTATTTTTTAAAGCATTTACCATGCTAAGATTAACAGCTATTTTAATGAAGGAAAAAACGACTTGCGGGCTGGATTCGAATAGCGTCTGGTGTATTGAACCAGAAGACACAGGTTCGAAGATAATAATAAATTTAAATAATTAAATCAATTAATTAAATAAATTTAAATATTTAAATAATATTAAATAATAAATAATCGTTTAACTAAAATAATATACTAGCTTCATATTCTTATGAATATGAAGCTAGTATATTATTTTACTGAACTTAAATGACACCTTTTTATTGTAAGCCATGAGACAATGCCCATTTTCTAGTCATCTGATGACGCACATCATTCATTTGTTTCTTTCGCGACAAACAATGTGGATGACATGCAGGTACCTACATGCAATGCATTTAATATTAACTTCTATTGTTCTACTAAGATAATATTTTAAACGATAGTATAGAAACTAGTGCAATCTACTACAACCGTAGCTGCCGAGTATGAGGTCACAGGTTCGATTCCCTCGACCTGAGAACTACCACATCTTGGTTAACCACACTTTGAGGCCAACATGAGGAGACTGGAGATAGTTCCAGTCGAATTCCAACTTTCAAACCTGGTAGTAGGGAACATAATATATATTTTAATACACATTTTTTGGTTGTATATGTTGTATTAAAAAAATCAAGCCAACTATCTCGGTACGAGGTACGAACACTTGCTTGTGTTACTAGATTTGTCTCAAAAGTATATATTACAAAAAATCCGACTACTTACAAAACTAAAATAAGATGAAAAAAAATCAAGAATCTTAACAATGTTAATTAATTTCACGGTAAGTATATGTAGAATGCTTCTATGTTGATGATTAAATTCACTAATTACTAAACACGTAAACTAAAACTTAGTTTTGTTATTTAAATAAACTAGCACTTATTAAATTATGTTTAGAAATATCTAAAAGAGTTTATTTGAATAACTCGTTTGTTGTATAGTGACGTAGAACAATGCCACATACTTATATCTCAGAGACATAGGTTGACTTGCCAAGAAAACTCGCACTTCTACATGTGCATTATTCAATAAATACACCAAATATTAGTACTAAGTATTTTTCTAAAGCAAATATGGAAATACGTACAACTTTATTCATAGTGGAATTCTTTTCCGCCTAAAGTTAATTTAAAACGGATAAATTGCATTAGTGAAATGTTTGAATCTGTCAAAGGTATAAGTATATCATAAGGATTTCTCATGGTCCAGTATTTTGCATTGAATATTTATGACATACATCTAAAAACGTACGTAATGATAGAAACACATTGAGGTAGAATGTAATTACGTACTAAAGATCCTATACGATTTATATGTGTTTAATAACAGAGATCATTGCTGACACTTAACGTTTATATTCTTTCATGACAAAATGTGTAAGATATGGAAATATCTAAATGTGTATGTAAAGACTAAGTTACTTGATGATCTGATTGCTGTAAAAGAAAAAAACTGGACCCTTTCACTGATTAATTAAAATGATTTTGCTCGCAAAATGGTATTTGATATCGCTGCTCTAGTACGATAGTACTTAATACAGCAATGTGTAAACCTAACTTTTATGGATTATGTAAATAATTAGCTTTCTATTTATATTCTGTATATGGCGTGCTGAGCAGTAACGTGCTCATTAGGAATATCTAATGGCGGTGATTGCACATCGGCAGCAAGAAGTATAGCTCATTTTTAAACTCTTTGCTGGTTTATATCTTGATAAATAAATAATGATTAAGTAAGGAAATTAAGATTTTAAGTGCTCAACTTTTTGTGTGATAAATGGGTTGGTCATTTTATGTAGGTAAGTGTTTTAAATAACTACAAGGAGAAATGAAATGGCCTGTTTCACAATAACTAAGTCTGTAGATATAGTTCCTATCTTGGTTTATTCAATTTTCTCTCAAAAAAGGAATATCATTTATTCGTGTAACTTAATCAAAATTAAAAGATATTTAAAAAGTATCTTATCGTAACAGCTTAACAGCTGCTTATCAATTATATTTTGGGTAAACACGTTTTTCCGGTTTCGGTCGACCTCATTCAAGCTAGAACATTGCAATGGTAATTAGCTGAAATTTCTAACGGTTTTCTGAAATTGCGGAAAATAAAATCGATTGACTCATACATTTTGTCGAGTTGAGTGAACCTAATTTCAGGGTTCATCCCGTAGTAAAACTTGTTAATAATATTGAGTAAAACGACCCCTTAACTTTTATACGGTAATCTATACTTAATAATAGGTCTTTACCTATGAAATTGCCGCTCTGCAGTACTGGCCATTTCAAATCAAAATAATTTTTGTTTGGCTAAGAATTCTAATTTCAAATTAATTTTATTATAAAAACATGGATTTCTTTTTCCAAAAGTAGTCATTTGTTTATTGATTAGTGTTACATTTTCATCGCATTTCAATCTTTTTCGTCAACATGGATTTCGTTAAAAATTCGAGTAATTATGGAATATGAGTACCGTCGTGGCAGCAATGCAGTACGCAACATCATTTTAACAAACATAACGTTTACGGAGGTAACACTACAAACCAACGCACCACCTGTTATTGGTTTGCTCGCTTCCGTTCTGGGAATTTCGACCTGAAAAATGAACCTCACGGTCGTCCGAAGACTTTAGTCGACAATGACGAATTAAAGGCGATTGTGGAAGCTGATGATACACAATCGACGGCTGAATTAGCAGCAGCTTTCGGCGTTAGCGTCAAAACAATATTGGTCCATTTGCGTCAAATTGGCAAGGTAAAAAAGCTTGACAAATGGGTACCCCACGAACTCAATGATCGCCAGCGCGAAGTACGCGTCGAAACGTGCCTTGCACTGCTCAACAGACACACAAATGAAGGAATTTTGAACCGCATTGTTACCTGCGATAAAAAATGCATTGTGTTTGATAACCGCAAGCGCTCAGCAAGTTGGTTGAATCCTGGTTCAGCACCTAAACAATGCCCTAAACGAAAACTTACCCCTAGAAAAGTAATGGTCACTGTTTGGTGGTCTACCGCCGGTGTGATTCATCACAGCTTCTTACCAAACGGGGTGAGCATTACTGCAGATGTGTACTGTGAAGAACTGAACACAATGATGGAGAAGCTGGCACATCTCCAACCAGCATTGGTCAATCGCTCGTCTCCGCTGCTCCTGCACGATAACCCGCGACCTCATACTGCACAGCAGACGGTCTCCAAGTTGCAAGAACTGGGATTGGAAGTTCTCCGTCATCCGCCCTACTCACCAGACCTTGCGACTACTACTTTTTCCAGAATTTGGATGACTTCTTGGCGGGAAAAAAATTCAATACCCGAGAGGCAGTACAAAATGCCTTTGAAGAATTTGTTGCCTCCCGTCCAGCTGATTTCTTTAAGAAGGGCATCAATAAACTGCCACTGCGTTGGCAAAGATGCATTGATTGCATGGGTGATTACTTCGATTAATACAAATAAAAATTACATGAAAAAAATTCGTTTAAATTTTTTCATACAAAACGGCAATTTCATAGGTAAAGACCTTATATTTTCTATACTATAAAGCTGAACAGTTCATTTGTTAGTTTAGTTGAACGCACTAATTTCAGAAACTACTGGTCCAATTTAAAAAAATATTTCAGTGTTAGATAGCCTGCTCATCGAGGAAGGCAGGCAGGCAAATATTATCACGCTACGATCAATGGAAGCGGAGAATCAATTAAAAATGTTGCAAAAACGGGGGAAAAAATTCAACTTCTACGGGACGATGTCGCGGGCAAATGTTAGTTCAAAAATAATGTATTTCGTACCTTTGGGTAAGATTTTGTACAAATAAATTAATTAGGAAAATTTCCGTATATAACCAAACTGAAGCATTGCTTAGTATTTATATTTAGACTTGAGTGTGGCAAGTGTCAGTATTTTTATTGGAATTATAAATTAAACAACGAACTAGAGCGATGCAAACATTACGAATAACAAAAAACTCAACTCAATAACGCACCGTATGCTTTAATCGAATAAAGGTTCCGTAGTAATTTATTATTCTTTTGTTTAAACATAAAATGCGGGTTTTTATGGCTTATGTCGGCAAACGAGTTACCTGATGTTAAGTAGTCATCACCGCCTTTGGACAACTGCAAAATCTGAGGCAATACAGGCGTCAAACCCCCAATAGATTGTACCACGAAGCACTTAAATCTTACGAGATGCCGATCTGAATGGCAATGAGGAATTGCATTCTAACCCGCCCGCATACGGGGTAAATTTGGTTGCGAGGCCTATTCTGGTGCAGAAAAATAATTGTTGTTGTTCTAAGTCTACGGATGTCCAAAATCTAGTACGGAAACGGTACGCTTTTGAACACGATTCACTATTATGCAAATTGTTATTTAATTTGCATGTTTTATATACCCACTGAATGAGAAGAATAGGTGGGGCTAATTAAGCCTCCGTACTTGTCTAACCCGACATACTGACTTCTAATATCGTTTCAATCAGAGATGACTCCAACCACCAATGGCGAATGAGACCAATAAAATAACCAATCCAACTCGGGACCTGTGACTTTGTAACGGTCACTAGGATAGATTACTGCTTAACTTTTGCTAAATGTATTAAATAAATAAATCTTATTCTGATCTAATCTGAGTTAATTATAAAAACTAAAAATAAAAGTCCAAATGTGATGCGACGCGGAAAAAAATATTATAGCTATGTTAATGTTCTCGGTCACGAATAAACTAATAAAGGTTACCCGGTAGTGAACTTGTGACCGCAACCTATGTAGGTGAGAATATACAAACAATAGACACGAAATACATCAAGTTAATTACCTTAATTTAGATAAAGAATATACATTTATTTACCTTACACACAAAGGCGTAGTGTAAGTTTGGTTAACAACAGTAATGAAACTAGGTAACGCTTCGTTAAAGCCAGAAATTATCCGAATTTGCTAAGTATGTTTTTTTTTGTTTTTGGGCTTAAATACTGAGAGATTGAGCTGATTTAAAAAAGATGGAGTAATTTAAGCAAATGCTCTTTTAAGCTCTGGCTTTGACACCACACGACGGATAATTAAAAACTGATTGGTGCCGGGATGTTTTTATTGTGGATTTTGCTGTTTTAGTAACAACTGTAGCAGTAGTTGGTCAATTTTGATTGCCACTAAATTTACCGCTAAACGTTTTATAAACTGTTAGATTTACTTAGGGGCCGACCTTACATATGAGGATGGTAGTTAGCCAAGCGCATCGTTAGACCTTACCACCAAGCTTGTTGGGTTTTCTACATATTCTATAGTTAATATTTAGTATAATATTTATACTTATTATAAAAGTTTAACTTTTGTTTCTGAACCGTAATAAAATACGTACAAAAAAGATTTCTGGATTCGACGAATAGCGGTGAACTAATTTTTTTTATATTACCACGGTTTAATCCGTGAATATAAAACTAATTCATAAATCTGCATAATATTCACATGGCTAGAATGTCAAATTTCAAGTTTTCCTGGTTCTAGGAATTTGTTTAATAATCTCGCCCTCTATTACATGGGACCTAAACATACCGGCGAACCGTAAGGGTACATTAGTACACGTCTGCTTAACCTTTCGGCGATTCATTGCGTGAATATTTTGTTTATGGCATGAGTATTTTAAAATTTCAAAGCCGAAAAAGGAAAAACCAAATTAGATTATAAAAAATCCATTGTCCTGTACCCATAGAACCAAAGTACAAGCTCTGCTTAGTTTGGGACCAGGTAAAATGTCCCAAATAAAAACTGAACTACTACTGAACCCCAAACTGCCCAAACACCGAAATCGCGAGTGTGTATTTTAAACGATAACATCACGACTGTCCGCCGGGCGGCGCTACGCGTCGTTGACTTCAACTCCGTCGACTAGTTCGTCTTCACTACCGATAGGCGTTTCAAAACTGATTGAACTAACTACCTTTTTTGTTCGCAACGATTTATGTTTGTCATGCTCAATTTATCTGATCGTCCTTCTCTGCTAATGTTACGTGTCAAGATATTTATGTACGTGCGGTTGATAAGTGACGCTGACTAGCCAGGGTGAGACAGATGATCATATTTTATTATATCGGCTGTCAGGGTAAGATACAGAGGGCCCAAGGCTAATATTCAGCGACAACGCTCAGCACTGAGTAACGCTTCCGTATGTCAAATCTGTATTTCAATTTGACAAACGGAAGCGTAAGTTCACGCTTAGCGTCATCTTTAAATATTAATTAGCCTAAGAGTTGAATATTATGCTACCGTGACAAATTTCAGATTATATGGTAGCATGAAATTAAGTTATCTTAGAATCGTAGGAGTGAAACCTGCCTCCCAAACGGTGATGGAATGTTTGGGGGGTAGGTTTACTACAGTATTATCATTCTCATCAGTATATAATCAGTAGATTCTAATAAGCGGAATATTTTGAATACATAACAAACCATTACGTCTGTATTATTCGAAGAGATAAATATAATTTTCCGATATGTATTTGGTTTTAGAGCACATATACACGTACACCGGGCTACGGTTACAGAAAATTTCCTAATAAAAAAAATCTAATAAAACTTCGACTAGAGCCTCGAGTCAGTTAAATTTAAAATGAGTGTATTTTTTACAAACATACGGAAGTGTATTTGTATAAATAAATATAGGTATAAAGATTTGACAATGTTATATTCTATAAATCCTTACCCCTTACTAATATTATAAATATGCGAAAGTAACGCTGTCTGTCTGTCTTTCTGTCTGTCGCGCTTTCATGCCAAAACTACTGAACCGATTTAAATGAAATTGTACACAGATAGTCTTAAAGCCTGAGAGAAGAAGGAGGAAGAGAGAGAAAAAGGGCTGTAAGGGATTGAAAAAGGGGATGGAAGTTATAAGAAATAACCAAACCACGCGGGCGAAGCTGCTGGCGGAAAGCTAGTCATTTATAATACTGAAATTAAAAAGCCTGCTGAAAGATCGATGATGCTTGAACACTTAAAAAAACATATTATGAAACAATTCGTATTATTGTTCGTTTTGTAATTAAAACGTGGAAAGTAAAAATACGTTCCGTTTGAATACAAATGATCATTTAAAATCAATTCAAATAGCAATTAAGTACGGAACATTAACGTCTGCACGATAATTTTAGTATCAATCACACTAATAATGTAATGAAGCGGAATGTTCGCAAAAGTGTTATTGAATTAAGATCATTCAGCACATACATATCGCCTGTATTTCCATACAGGTAAGGTTCTTTTTATTTATTGTGCGGAAAATCCTTATGCATCATAATACCGCCAGGGGAAGTGGCAGGGTACTTTGGAATGGTACCGACTAAAACCCGCACTTTTCCAGGGCCTTCCAGACACTTTTAGGTCTCTTTAAGAGGCGATAGTTCTTGCCTCGTAAGCTAAACGAAGACGCGCGTGTGGGAAACATGCGCACAGCCTTTTGTAACAAGGGGCACGAATATTGCTATTATCCGGGTAAGGTAAACTCTTACTAAGAACTTCATATACCTATCTAAGCTAAGCCTCACGCTCAGCAGCCTTATCCATCACCATCGAGGCATAAATATGCACCAGGCATAAAATAATATAATACAATATAAAATTTATAAATTCGTTTACATTGATATTGGTCGTTAAGTCCAATAGGAACAAAAGTAAAGACAAACAAGTTCTCAAAGTGTATATGCGAAGGTAAAAAATGTAAAAATAACATCCAATGCACGCAATTAAAACGTCTCAAAAGAAATGAGGAAATCGAGAAAACAACACACGATGTTGATAAGCAAGAAGTCGAGTTATCGAATACAGTTTTATCGATACGGTTTTGTAGTTATTTTTTATGATAAGGCACTTCACTAGTATTTTGTTCGAAAAGTGAATGAACGGTGCCATAAGAGCTTGAGAGTGCGTCTGTATTTATGCGTTTAGAACACATTACATTTAACACAAAAGTTCAAATACCTACCAGGTAGGAAGGCATTCAATCAATGTTGTCCTTTTAATTTAGACAGGCATAACTTTTTGCGTGAAATTTGCATAAAAAATGTACCTATGTTGTATTGTCAATACTTGTATAAGACTCAGTTTTTATTCAAAGGATTAAAATTGTATGCAAATTAATTCTTTGTTATTATTACAGACAGATAAATCTCGTTTCATTATACATAATTTAACATGAATTAAATAGAGCGACATAGGAATTTGCCGAACTGAATTGTAATTAGTTTCATGCAATGTCACTGTCAACGCGCTAACGTCGGATTCATATTAAACTTCACGTACAGCTGTGGCGCGATCTGATGCATCAGTAGGTATAGTCAGTATTAATTATATCTGGACATACTACACGGTTCAAAGCGATCAAGAAAATTAAATATTGTCAGGTAATGTTTCAGAATGAGCTCTGTATAAAACAACGTCATTCTAACATGACTTTTATCAAGCTGAGATAAAGGTTGTCTTTGCTATTTTAGATTTATGTACAGTAAGCACGGAAGCACAGTAAGTTGGAGAGCACGTAAGTCGTAAAGCCGTAGGTCCCGGTTGTCATACGAATACCCTATGACTATCGTTAGTGGTAGTCAGAAGCTCAAAAGCCTGAAAACCAGTCTATCCTCTGAATATCAGTATTACCCAGAAATTGGGTTGCGGAGGTCTGATGGCAATCGCTTACTGTAAAAGGCATATTCAAGCTGATGAGGCTGAAGCTGATAATAGCCGACCCCAACATGCTTGGGAAAAAGGCTAGGAAGAAGAAGATGAAGTACAGTATGTTCGTCATGATAAGTTTTTGATACAGACTGTACATTAGAGGTCCAGATCGCTCGTAATATATAAAAGCTAGCACTCTGTTCCGACGTTTTGTCAGCGTGCATCGTTAGAATACTGTCGTGGAAATAGCATCACTGGAGGACACCGTAACATGACACGTCTACTGTGAATCATCCGAGGCTGAAGCGCTCGCTTGACTAAACAAATTCACGTTGTTTCGATAATTTTGATACTTTTTTGCAAATTGAACATCAATATACTATTAATTGGTTGTTGACAGTTTTACGTAACATTTTGTTTGAACATATTGTGTATTTGAACAACAGCATTGTTGCCTTGCATACTCAGCATAACTATGGCTCGAACCCTATTATGTACATGGAACCTAAAAACATACCGGTAATCGCGGGGTGCAGTACCTCTGTTTATTTTTAACAGAAACATATGGACACTAGGACTTTTGCTCAGCAGCTGCACTCACGAGTAGGTACGTAGGCAAATCTTTAGTTTTGATAATTACTGTATGAATGAAATAGTCGTGTTTGTGAAACATCTTAAAGAGCAGTAAATTTTAGCTAGCATCTTCGTGATCTGTCGGGGAAGCAGATGGCAATGTTTCGTTGAGGTCATGACCTTAGAATGTCTATGAACAACCAAAAGATCACCAATAAATTATGCAAAAATTGGTTCTGAATCAATAAATAACATTGTAACTTGAGCAAGATTTTGTGATTATCAATTATTCGGATCTATTTTGTTTAATTACTTATTAGATTTTTAAGTTACACCCTATCTTATATCGTTTCTTTACTTAGGTATTACTTCGTACTCATAATAAACAACGTTTACTATGGGATCAAATCTGAAATCGCAAAAAAACTGCTTTCCATTACATTTACCTACGTTCATTGAACAATACAATTTTTAACAAACAATCTCACGAATAACCCAATAGGTACAAAACAAAATTAGCTAAGGTATACAAACCTAGAATATCTGTATCCTCATAAAAATCTGTTTTTGAAATACCTATTTGCTTAACTAAATTTTTTTCAATACAGTAGTTTAAAACTATGAGTTTTCTTTTCATAATGTCGTTTTAGGTCTTATGAACAAACTGGAGGATTAGGATATTATTATAATTATAAGCCCGATTGGCTCCACTCCAGGGTTAAATCCTCTCTACCCTTCCACAGAATTTAAAAATACTTAATTTCCTCATCAATGAAACTGATAATTTTGAATTCACGCTTTTCACCCATAAAGACTCGGAAGTTTTATGTTGAGGTGCTACAGAATCCTTGAAATTACCACAATAAGATACCTAGTTAAGTGTGAAGGTAACGACATAGAATTTCCATGAAGGTCATTTAACCATCACTGACAAATTCCATACCATTCAACACGAAATATGATGCGATTCATAAAAATTACAAATACCTATATTTGGTTACATACATTTTACTTTGTGTATTTAATTACAAAGAAGGCGCCGAATAAGTTATTAAATATGTATGAGTTTTGAATGGTTACTTCATCCGACGTGTCTATAATCTGAAGGTATATTACATTGTCCAGTGCCGGTTAATAGCATTACCGCGTATGTAGATAGAGTTACAGTATTGTGATGTCTCGCATAAAATATTCGTCACGGCCTACAATTTTGCATTCGTTTTTATGTCTTTATACTACAGAGAAAGCTTATTACACCTCATAATTTGACTTACATAATTTTCAAAACATTTTTTTTTCTTTATTAAAAGGGTTTTGTCGCTGAGCGGATATACCATCCCGTAATTGTATAAAAGCGTTTATCATTTTTAGTTTTAGTTGTTTTAATTTCAGGAAAATTTACGCGGCAATGAAAAAGTGCGGTGCAAAAAGCTTTATTGCTAAAACGGGTTAACACACCTAAATAGAGCTTAAAATATGCTAATTGTGTTCATATCGATTACGGCTATTGGACAGTAATACGTATCATTTCACATGTGCGTATTTATGCATCAGACTCGGCTCTTACTAAATATAGTAATGCACGCTGCAGATGTTCGAGGTACAGCTTAAAAACGGCATGCTTTAAAACTAAGTATACATACTCCAAGGACGTCTATATAAGACATGATAATACCACCATAAAATCGTATGCAAATATAACAAAACACACGCACCCTTTCAAATAAATTCACCGGCTTTCACGTAAGAGTTAGATCAGTATCACCACGCGATATAATATCGATCACAAACACACGGGGGCGCTAGGCGGCTAGCGGATGTGTCTTCCTTTCGACGCGCGAACATCAACTGTTGGTTTGCGCGCGCGCGCGTCCGAGCTTCGCCTGATAACGGATAGCTACCTCGGATAAACTCGGTATATGTACGACAAAAAATTGCCGCTAAATAGCTTTTTGCAGTTGCTAGTTTACATCATTTTCAATAATATACGCATTGTTTTTCGAAACAATAATTGATTCATCCCTATTTATTTGAATGCATATAAAATTTATCACGCATATCGTGAAATTTCGCTAACAATCAATAGCCGTGCAGTTTTATTGAATTTAAAGTGACGAAAGTTGAATTTAGCAATAAATTTATTTTACGACTTTTTGTGCTCTTACGCTTGTGTTGCAAGGGCTTAGAAATATAGGTTCATAAAATTTTAGCATTGTTATCTCTCTTATTTAATTTAGGAAAAGGTAATATTGTCAGAATATGTGACTACAGAAATTACTTCGCCTTCGTACCAACTGTGCATAAGGTATATAAATAAATAAACATAACACCAAAAAACCATAACATTGCAGTCCTAAATAATTAACGGGACGATACGGCTCCAGTTTGGAGTATTCCCATCTTCCCCCGAGGGTCTTCCCCCGAATGGGGGAAGATGGAAATGTTCGTGTCATCTTCCCCCGAATTCATAATCGGGGGAAGATAGGAAGTTTCAAATATGCATCAGGTGATCCCGGGGGACTAATTAAAGTGGGACCAATTTATTAGTAAACTGGCCAACCTAAATAATCACATACGCGTATAAACAAAAATATAACTAGTACATAATAATACAACCGATCATTTAATCTCATCCTAAAATTAAGTATAAAGCCATTAAAGTATTTTAAGGCTAGATTAATGAAGTTAGTATTATACCCTAACTACTTGTAATTAATCTGTGTAGGTATCTGATTCGCGAAACTGATTTCATAATGTTTTACTAAAACGGTTTTATAGTTGATTGGTTCATACGTACACTGCATTAGTAATTTCTTTAATTCGTATGTAATTTATTCTTGAGATCTTGGGATGCTCAAGTGTTCAGAACAAAGTAAATCTGAAGACTGATGATGCCGTCTTGATCGATTTCAGAGTTCCTCTCACTTGGATAAACAGGTTAAGTAGTCAGTTACCTGCAAGACATAATTTTGTCGTCACATTATCTCGTATCCAGCCAGAGTTTCAGCAAGAGATAAGCGACGACAATATTTTGTCGCGACATGCATGCTAAGCGTGCATAACGAACAGTTTGCAATGATAGCTGTGTTTTATTTTTATTGTTGACTTGAATACTTTTGAAGTCTTACCATAGAACCTCTGTATGGGCAAGGCAGGATGCTAAGTCCGACCTTATTACCAATAACCTGACACTAATCCAACACTCCAAGTTGCTACTGAAAATTCATAGGAAAACCCAATATCACTTTAATCGACCTGGGAATCAAACCCAGGACGAAACGTAGCAGTCGTCAATTAAAAACTAGGTATATAAATAAAAATATATTGCCTTGTATGTATGAAAAATCTCTCTCGAATGATTTGTATTTTTATTGTTGTTATGTTCGTAATTGTCAGGACAAGATTTGTGTGAAAGTTATTTTTATTTCAATAAGGTTAATTTAAAACCGCAGGTTAATTTTAAAATTAAAAAAGAAATAAAGATAATAAAAATCACCATAACTTTAACACGGCTTGCAACATCTACGAGATCTCAGAATATTATCATCTACATAATTATTAAACTTAATTAATATTAGTTCATAATTCTTGTGTGTGTGGTCCGTTTTAACGCAGCATCGTGTTGTAATCTGAATCTATTTGAACACGGAATTAGCGATGCTACCTTTCACTACTTTTGCCCTATAGCGGCCTTTAACCCGCCACTGTATGTAGAGCCTATGTGGTAACACTCCTTATTGGTGGATCTTTCCCATCACTATTCTAAGAACGCACCTTAAAGGATGTCGCCACAGGTCGAAGTCATCCAAATAATTTACTTTAGAAATGTTATGCGCTCTGTGCAATGTTTGTAAACCCTGGTTTCAGGTACGAAGCGACAGGATTTTTTTAATGAAAGGAAATGGTAAACATTTTTGTCACCTGAAGTTAGGTTACATATAGGTGAACCTTCATCCATATGTTAACGACACGTCATGTCCTATAACCGTATATTTCTTATGAAACTGTGTTTTTTTTAAACTAGGCAGTTCCCGCTCCTAGACTAATGCGGTATACTTATGCGTAAATAAAATATCTAATAAATTACATTCCAAAATGTTTTACAATAAATTTTAGAGTATTTTGGAAAATTTATTATCCTTAGCAAAAAGGCCTAACGAAATAAGTTGTATAATTATCTTTTTTATTGGGCTTTCAATGTTTTATAGGGGCAACTTTCTTGTTTTTCATCAAGTTTCTTTTTTTCAAACTGGATCCTTGTTTACGGAAATAACGTGCTTCTTACATAAAAAAAGAAAACGTAATCTTTGTAGGTATAAAAACACTATACAATATTTATAACATTTATAAGTCTAAAAACAAACTATAATATTCAATACAGAAACGATATTATGTTTTTCTTCAGCCTTTTTAAATTATTTAACTAATAATTATTATTCTAGGTACTTATATTGAAATGCTAGATATAAATGAAGTAATCACTAAGCGATGCATCCTTTCTAGCATCATTTAAAATTGATATTACCGATTAATTTATCCTCGCAATTATCTCCCAAAAATCTTGTTAATGGAAGAAAACTTGGTGTCGACATATCAAGTGAAGTCCAGTTCCGCGGCCATTTAGAGGGTAAGGCTAAGTTAACCTCGAAGAAGCTTGGCGTGCTCAATAGATCGAGACGGTATTTTACTCCGGCCCACCGTCTACTTCTATATAAGGCGCAGGTCCAGCCTCATATGGAATACTGTACTCATCTCTGGGCAGGGGTACCCCAGTACCAACTACTCCCTCTGGGCCGCATCCAACAGAGAGCTATTCGAATCGTCGACTGCCAAGATACTTCAAAACGAGTAGGCCCCTTGGCGCTGCGTAGAGATATAGCCTCGCTTTGCATCTTGTATCGCATATACTATGGGGAGAGCTCCGAGGAAGGAATTATTGAATTGCCCAATTTCATCCCCAAACTCTAGAAGGTTGGCAGTCCACAACTGTGCGTTACTCTAAAAACTTTCTGTCTCGCACACCAAAACTAGGGAATGAGCTATCGCTTGCAGTATTTCCGGACCAATACGACCTTCAAACCTTCAAGAAAAGAGCGAACTCCCTTTAAAGGGCCGGCTACGCACTTGTGACTCCTACGGTGTTGCTGTCGCTTGCCATCAGGCGATCCGTATGCTCGTTTGCCCGTAAAATCGTATCGCATAAAAAATACTGTCAGTAAGTAGACAAGTTAGTATAATTTAGGCCATTAGCTATTATCCCGCCGCAAGCATATTTATCAAAATAAGGAAGATTGAACAGATCAATCGCTAGCTCGTACATCAAGCCTATTATGTTCATGATGTTCAGATTACATTATCAATAATAATTATAAGTAATTTACATAAGAACGGACAGGGCTGGCACACACCGGTTATATACCGGTAAGGTTACACATAATCATTATTTAATCTATGGCAATTGAGTTATAATTTCTTCTGTAAACTGTTATTAAACGCGATTGAGCACTCACGCGCAGGTCTTAGCACGAATTAGTTTTTTTTTACTTGGTTAATTACCTATCGATTATAATGAGGTAACTAAGCGAATTGAATCACGATTTTAACAGGATTTTGGCTGAAAGCTTAAATGTATTATTTCAAATGGAACCTTACGATTTTTTATCAGTGTGACTTAAATAGGATTTTATAGTTACTATGTAGAATGATAACAAATTTGGATGATACAAATAAAAACATGTTTTTTTTTTTAATACGTAAATTATTATTAAGTTCAAGCATCTGCCTGCTTTTATTTTTCATAGCATCATACATTAATTCCTCTAACGTTTACCTACTGATGTATACCTTAATTTACCGGTATGCTTTAGGTCCCATGTAGGGAGGAACCTTATTACCCTTAACCGGGCACAGATGCACCGGGGGGCACAAAAGAAAAAATGTGTAATTGGTTGCTTGAAGGGTTGAATTATTTTAATAGTTGAACGAATATAATATTATAAGATTGAAAGATCTACGTACTATTGGAATTTCGTTGATGCCATCTATTGTTCTTTAATAATGCTCTTCAAATATTTTTATGAGTCACTATTGTTTTTTGGCAGATATTCAAAATAAATTGAGATCACTGTTGTTGTGTCATAGTTTGAGAATGAACGATTGAAATAATAAATATTAATATTCACTGCTTTTAATTACGATCGTGATTGTGTCTAGCAAACTCATTCAACTTTGACACTGTATCGATGATTGAGGGCTTAACCAATGATTAACGATACTGTTTGTTTAGTGCATACTAAGAGTACAGATTAATTTTTGTTGTCAATCTCAAATTCTGTCTCATTGGTGTAGTGGTCGTCAGCGCGACAGATGAACGTGAGATCTTGGGTTAGATAACCCGGTCAAATTGTTATTCCAATTCATTGCTGATTGTATTATGTAATAGTGTAAATATTCCTAATAAGAGTAGATTTTATCGATTTAAAAAAGCAAATCCATTTTTCGAACTTAGTCATGCGATTACTGTATCTTAAAGTAACACACCAAATATTTCTTTACTTCTAACAAGACTGAATAAAAAACCATTTCTTCGTTAAACAAAACATATTGTAGAAGAAAGTGCTACTAATGTAATATAAGTGTATGTAACGTTTGTTATGCGATTCAACCGCCCCCTAATGTTAAATATATGGAACTAAACTTATGGAGCATTAAATTACTTCCACATTACATTTTCTTTCCGTTGTACATCAGCTGTAGATTCTGAAAGTTCACGTTCCGTTTCATGTAAAAAATGTTCAGGCATAGTAAAGAAATATGAGAGAAGTACAAGTGAATTTAGTTAAAATACATTCTTGAATTTGGAATACAGAAGATAACAGAAGGTTTCAATGGAAATAGTGGTGGACATAACCCTTATGGCGGAATAATCCAAGGTATTATTATTATATTTTTCTTTACCGTTAAAGATAGCAGTGAGCAGTGCATACCTTAGATTTGAACTAGAGACCTACGCCAGTCCAGTCTTGGCAGTCTAGTGGTCGTATCCCTAGGCTATCACGGCTTTCCCGGCTACCGGTTATCAACCGTAACACAAAAATGTCACACCCGGCACTTGGTGTTTGGCAATGCGATAGTATATAAAGTAGGTACCTACCTACTTAGGCTAACTCCTGCATAATTACTTTTTTATTACAGTAAGTTGTTTGAAAATGTTTTAATTAATTATTTGAGGTGTCTTACATTATATCATATTATGTTTTACACAAAGTCTGCATTAAGGCTAGTTTACACCGAACGCGTGAGCAGAACGTGTGCGAAACCGCAACAGTGCATCAACGTCAGTACGAGAGCTTGTATGAAATGGTATAAATTAAAACTGCCGCTATTCCGCACCGGTCCCGCACAAGTTGCACACGGTACAATTTCCAGATTGAGCAGAGTATTATTGGGCATTTTATAGAGGAGGTCATCAAAATCCGCCCAAATAATGCACCAAAGTAGATTTATTGGGAAAAATACCCTGTATTATGTTGGTTGAAACTCTATTAGTACTTTTTTATGCATACTAGGGGATAAGATTTTTTTTAATTTAAAAAACGATCGCCATTTTGCCACATTAGTAACAGTTTCATAGTGATTCCAAATTTACAAATGTACCTGAGGTACATACCTCAGGTACATTAGGGCTAGTTGTATGGGATTTGATGACTTCCTTTCCAGTGTAAAAAAAATCCAGTTAAAAATTTCAAGGCTCGTCCGCTATTGGATGGGACCTAAAAGGTCTACTGGACCTTAGTTTATATTTAAAGTGACCCGCAAATCTATGCAGCCAAATCTTTACTCCATAACTCGGTATATATTATGACATAGCTATAATTCTTTGTTAATTGGGATAACGTATCGTAGATTGATTAAGAACAGGCTAATAGATAACACACTTATACACATTAATGGCCTTACTCTTTATACGCAATACCTTAGTATCCATAAGTCATTAGAGCATTAATATTTATGAATTGAGTGCAAAATAATGAAAACATGTTTTGAAATCAAGTAGGTAGTAAAATTTTATGGCTGTATGTAATCAAGGTTAGTTTTTTATGAAAAAAATACCAATATAATAAAATGTTCTTAACATGTTTTTTTTTTGAAGCAACATACATAGCAAAACATTAGTATTTAATATTAACTTAAGACTTATTTATAAGATAAGAGAAAGTAATTTGCAATAAACCTTTTGTTTGACAGGCAACCTGAAAGGTTTAGCAAAATAAATAATTGAGACTTTCTCGCTCATAAATCATTGTTCTGATAAACTTTCATATTTCCTTATTTCAGAAATACCGAAAAATATTAAATAATCTTAATATGCCTCCACCTGTCATAACAATAGTTTCCCTATTGTTGCGACCTAGGGTCATATAAGCCTATTGCCGTCCACGGCTGAACGTAGGACTAAAAAAAGGTTATTATTTAAGTTTTCACTTTTTACTCCTATTACTATATTTTTTAATAAAGTATGTACACACTGATACAGCAAGACAAGTTATAGGACAATTCTAAAAGACAACATTCAAGGAAAGCGAGATAGGGAAAGACTTAGACGCAAGCTTATAGAATAATTAAGGAAAAAGTGAAAATCGATTCGTGTCAAGAGATCAAACCGAAGTCAGAGGGTAAAAAACTCTGACGTCACTCCAATAGGTCTTAAATGAGAGTTTTGATTTTATGAAGTAAATTAACTCTACTTGGAGCATTCGACTGTAATGTAACGTTACAGAGTCAAGCATTACGTTGCCGCGTTGGTGAGGGAGGAGAACTAAGCATCACAGTGCGGAATATCTGTAATATTTTGATACATGTTGTAACATCATGCTCAGAATGATGTTACATTACAGGCGAATGTTCGTCATGTCAGGGAGGCAATACTGTAACATGCTCAACATCGAATCTGAAACTTTACATTACAGGCGAATGCGCCAAGTGAGGGTTCACCTTTATATGATCTTGGACGATTGACATCGTAATATATAACTAACAAATATTTTTATTATTGCGGAAACAAACATCATTCACGTCAACAATACAATATTTCGTTGTATTGAGACCGAAGCATGACCAATTGTGTTCAGAAATAACCACGGTAACGCACATCTCATGTTATCATTACACCTAATAACTAACATAACAAATTGATTGAATACATATTGCTCTATTGAAATCTTTGTTACCTAACACAGGGGAAATTTTACCAATTTACTTGTTTCCTTTCACAAATAATTGAAGGTTATAAATATTTATATTGATCGTTAATAAACGCGTTAGTTCCAAATCTTGCATGATTTGAATGTGTCTTCATGATACTCAATATTTAATTGATTACTTGTTGATTATAATGGCGATTTAAGAATAAAAAACTTGACTTGAAACTTCAGAATAGACTCCGCATTACTGGAAGAGATTATAATTAAGTATGTTAGTAAAGTTGTTGTTAGGACCATAACCTATTTTTAGAAAAAAAAACTCAAGGGTTCTTTGTATACTGCGATATATGTTATTATAGGTCTTATAAATTCATAGAGGTGTACGCATTTTGCTAGACTCATGTCAGTTGGTCTAGACTTGCATTTTGACATTCGAATCGACAAACGAATAGAAAGCAAATGTATGGAAATGACATTTGTGACAGCCCGACTTGTCGAAAGCTTATGTCATATCCATCCATTTTGTATCTATTCATTTGTCGATTCGAATGTCAACTTGTCTACAGGCCCAGTGATCATCTTCAACTTTCTCGTTTTTCTTCAATGTTGGCTTCTAGTATTGTTTTAAAAAAAGTCCTATCTAATTTGAATATACTTTATTAAAAACAAAAAAGTGGTGAAAATTGATGTCTTTATAATATGATTCCTTCGTGATTTCTCATCATAAATTTAATGGTATCTAGTAATTGCGGGTCTGTTTCCTATACCGACCACAGTGATTATAGGGTTTTTCTACAAATTCAGCGTCCCATTAGCAGTTCGGACTTTTAATTTGCGTTAGGCTCGCCCTCTATTACATTATGACGTATGACGTATTGGGATGAAAATTGTGTAAATCGGTGCACCGGTCATCAGCGCCATCTTCAGACTTTACACGGTTTATTGAGTCGAATTAAACGAAATTATAGTCCGCGCGAAACTAGTTGGCCACGCCTTAGGTAGGGACGGGGGTGACGGGGGGTTACTGTAAACAAAAGCAAGCACCGCTACCCCTCCGTCCCACGGCGCGCAGGCGAACCCGCCCTGCCGTTCCACCGCTCACATACCTACGGCGCGGCCAACTAGTTCCGCGCAGACTATAGGTATTGTTATCTTCAAATGCCAAAACTGTTCTAAAGAAGTGATTTCAACCACTACGGAACTGACAGTTTGACACGACTCGTGCCAGACACTTTGAAGTAGTACGTTTTTCTTAAATGTCAAATACAATTAACGGAACTGTTCCACCGTCTATTTGCCATATTACATGGTCATTTGTGACTATGCTGATACAGTGTGCACTGTGTATAGCAGGATTTTCACCTATGAAGGAGAAGAAATCCAAAAACATTTATTTCGACTATCTGAAGGCTCACTGTTTCTTTAATGATTTAAGATATTTACATTCTATATTTGATATGTCCACTTACTACTTCTCCTGTTTATTCTGTTACATAGGGTTGCTTTCGCGGCTCTTTAGTAAACTGGTCTTATTTAAATTAGTTCCGTGGGTCCAGGCGACCTAATGCATGTTTGAATCGGGCAGCTGGTTCCCTACATGGGACTTAAATTGTAGCGGTGAACTATGAGTTGAAATTATGTTATGGTTATGATGTTTGTTAATTTTAATTTTGCATTGAAATTAACTAACAAAACTGAACTAAACTAAAAACTGCCTCGTTGGTCTTATAGTGGTCCCAGGGGCGACTGCTACGCTAGAAGTCCTGGGTCCGATTCCCAGATCGAGCAAACTGTTGTTGGGTATTTCTGTGAAATTGCTAATAGCAGCTCGGAGGATGAATTTGTGCTCGGTTGATGGCAATAGGCTCGCTCTATTACATGGGGCCTAAACATACTGGCCAACTGTGGGTGTACATTAGTACACCTCTGCTTAACCCTTCGGGGAATACAGGCGTGATGGTATGTTTATTTTGCGTTGAAATAAACTAGCAAAGTCCTTTTGAAAACCCACCCTGTACCTACAATATCTATACAAGTTTTTATTCATTTTTGTAACAAGAGCGTTCCAAAGAAAATGTCGTCGTTCTTACGTTCTTAACTCAATATATTTCAAACCAGTTTGTTCGTGCTTAAAGTGCGGCCGCATGACTTCCTCGTTTATCTTTGTTAACTACTCGTCGCACATATATTATGTAGCTATGGCGACTACCATAAGTGTAGATAGTAGGCTGCGTTTACAAAGGTAACCACGGTAACTTTTGAAGTCTAGACATCGTAGTATCAATGAATATAGAAAGAACTATAATCTATTAATTATTATAGAAGTTAATTCTATTATTTATTCTAATATGATCACAGTAAAGCGTAATATCTGAACTGACTTTACTATACTTAAACAAAATTTAACATAGAATGTAGAATTTAAATTCAATTTATCTCTAAAACCGTATTGCACAGAAATTGGGTTGTTTGCTTTTGGCAGTTGGGTCGTGTATTCAGACGCATCTGGTTAGACCGGAAGCCAACATACCACTAACAGATTGCTCGATCTGAGAATCGACCGACCTCTTGCTCAGCATTCGCACTTATGACCAGCAAATTAACAAGGCAGTTTTTGTTGTGGTTTCAGTTACATACCATCACGCCGGTAATCCCCGAAGGGTTAGGCGGAGGTGTACTAATGTACACCTACAGTTCACCGGTTTGTTTAGGTCCCATTTTATAAAGGGCGAGCCTATTGTCATTCACTGGGAAACTCCAAACCCCCGAGCTAAATGTTTAGATTTCATAGAAAAACTTTATAACACTTTTTTCCTCTATAAATATCTTATACTAGCTTGCCGCCAGCGGCTTCGCCCGCGTGGTCTTATAATTTTTTCCCCCGTTTTTGCAACATATTTCATTACTACTCCGCTCCTATTAGTCGTAGCGTGATGATATATAGCCTATAGCCTTCCCCTATAAATGGGCTATCTAACATGGAAAGAATTTTTCAAATCGGTCCAGTACTTTTTGAGTTTATTCGTTACATACAAAAATACAAATCTTTCCTCTTTATAATATTAGTGTAGATATATTTTGTTCTACCTGGGAATTGAACTCAGCACCTCGAGCGTAGCAGTCACACTTGGGATCACTAGACTAACGAGGCAGTTTCAATTACATGCAATTGAAATGAAAAGTAAACTGTACTTAAATACTTACCTATAATTATAATTAATTGTAATTAGTTCATTAAAGGTTCATTTCATCGATTATTTCAATTATAGCACTATTTCCGCAAATTATCTCTGTATTGATTTATAGTTTCGTCGATAAGTTTAAATTAAATAAATGTTTAAATTTGCCATAGGTCAATCGAATGATGACGTGCAGCTTGCGTTTTTTACAAACATAGATAGCTTCATGCCTGTTTCCCATAGGGGTAGGCACAGACTATAGATTTCCACATGCTACGACCCTGGCAAACCACTTTCGCTTCATCTATGTATCAACCTCCCCATGCATGCTCGTCGGTTTAGGGTGCTCTTAACCTCTCTTGATTACGAACACAACCAAACGCAATAGAAGACCATTTGACTAGAAAGTCCAGGGTTCGATTCCCAGGTCGAACAGTGTTGTTGGGTGCCTTTGTGAAATTCCCAATAGCAGTTCGGAGTTTGATTTTGTACCCGGCTTGATGGCAATAAGAAAATACATTTATGATAACCCTGTGTACGCTGTGTACGAGGGGCTCGTGGCCAAGTTGTAACTACGCTCATCATCCGATCTGCAAGATTAAGCCACACTTGCCGCGGTCAGTCTGTAGATGGGTGACCATTCTTAACATATTGAGACCCCTCCGTGCCTCGGAGATTAAATAAAGCCATCGGTTCCGGTTGTCATACGTGAACCTATGACAATCGTAAGTTGTAGTCGGAAACCTAAAAAGCCTGACAACCAGTCTTCTCTTCAAATATCGGTATTGCCCAGAAATTGGGTTGCGAAGGTCTGATGGCAGTCGCTTCGTGTAAAATACTGATATTCAACCGCATCCTGGTTAGACTGGAAGCCGACCCCAACATGGTTGGGAAAGGCTAGGAAAAAGAACAAAAGATAACGCTGTGTACGTATACATTCTCCGCACGCTAATTGTTCGTTTCAGCCGTTCCTTCTTCGTTCGTTCAATCGTTAACTCTGTAGCTTAACATCTCTCTCTACACACGCCCTTACATTCAATAAACCAGTTATATCATTACATCGATGAACTAAATTCGAGCAAGAAGAACGGCGAGTTAATTCAAGGTGAATGTCAAACAATAAATTAAGTTTAGAAGCGAATCATTTCCTCGTTCACAGTACATTGTTGATTAGCGGAGAGGATGAAAGTCGTTAGTCTGCAACTCCTGTAGCGAAAGGGTTAATGACCGTGTATTTCCTTTGTTCTTGAAATCGAGTAAATACAAAGTTGTAGAACAACTTGTCTTATTTTGTACTTCGGAGAGTACGATGGCTGTGGGTACGTTTTTTTTTAAATATTGGTGTTCCCTAAACTTCGCCACGTCTACAGCATCGTCAGTGACAGAGTAGAGTTTGCTTTGACTGCAGATTGTGGGTCTCAACCCTCACTAATTTAGATAATGTTGACTGGCATAGAATGCCATATTAAGTCCGCCTTATGTGCTCGTGTACATAAAAGTATAAATAAATAAGGATGTCAGTTATATTTATTTAACGCCGACTGCGTTAAATCAATATTATTTCTTAATTTAAAATTAAATTGTTTCGACTAAATTGACATTTTAATTAGAAAAAAAGTAAAATGTGTTGCTTGAGAATTGGTTGAGCCTGGTTCTTCTTTCTAGTTGAAAGAATAAAGTTGTAGGGGGTTGAAAATGGCCTGAATTGCTTCAAAAAAAGTATGGTACGGCCGTGCCGCTTTTTGCTCGCCTTGGCGGGGGCACTACCGTGCCCCCAGATAATCGCTTGAATACCGGTGATTCTAGACAGCATTTTAAAATTTACGTTCGAAATTAAACTCTTAAACGTCTACACGTAACGCAGAGCTACATACGTAACGTAGGAATTTAAGGAATACAAAATATAAAATTCAAAGTTCAATAAAAAAGAACACTTGAGTGGAACACTTGCTACTGAAAATTTCATAGGAAGTTCCAATAATAATTTGACTCACATGGAGTTCATGTTACTGCAATTCTTTTGATTCTTTGATACGCCTAGAAATGTGTATCATTTACCACACGCCTACTTAGTGACAGCATTATTCTTCCTCACAATTGTCACAAAGCATTGCCATCAAATAGCCTTTGAAAAGTTTGTGGCGCCCTCCCACTGAGCCGTCAATCACGTTGACACCTACCGGATTTGTATGGCGACCGTTCAAATATGACTTATTCTGCCGTCTACACATTAACTAACAATAAAGAGAAGTGACGATGGTTCTACAAAAATGGGTGATGTGATTACTTTAAATACATTATTTTTCCTTCCTTCTATAATTTGTCCTTTTGACTTAACTTCAGGTATGTTTTAGGAATGGTGTTACTATGTCCGCTTAATAATTCCACAATAAAGAGGCTACTAAATATGTATGACTTAAATCTGATTAAAGATCCTACTTAAATGAACGGAACGAATGAAACCGGGCAAAATAATATTTGGCATATAACCTCATAGCTATAAACCTACTTTCCGCGTTGTATCGGACTTCTACCAAAAAATAGGCGTACAGCCGTATCTCTAGTCTGCTGGGAACCAGCCACAGGCCACAGCTACAATAATTTAATGTCTGCAATATGATATAATGTCTCAACATCATCAAAATCAACCCACCTAGCAAATTTAAATAAAAAATCTTACGATAAAGATTTGAGACTGTAAAGACAATTGGATACAGGATTAGGCTTCTAAACTGAGTATTAGTAAAGTACGATCTTAAGTAAAATTTGAAGGCCTTAATTGATGTGTGCGCACGTGTAAAAATAATTATATTTATTAGGCTTGTTGACCTGCAGTCGAATAGAGTACCTTTGATTTATGGTTTTCATACGCGAAAGAGGCCGTAGCATGATAATTTAATTATGGGTATTGGTAATGCATTATGCTAATTATATTATGGGTTGGTTTTTACGGCTCTAATATATTATGTTTTTATACATATATCTGATATGTCAATTAATTCAGTTTATAAAAGACTGACAATAGCAATTACGCTGAACGATAACCTACTGTTTCGTTATAAAATTACATACTTAGCACATAAAATACAATAATAACTGTATTTCTCCAAAAGACGACGATTCTTCTGTATGACTGTGCAGTAGGGGGTTTTAAAGGGCCTATTTAAACTCCGAGCTGAGATTCTCATAGAAAATAAAAACAATAAGTAGATACCTTGAAATAAAACACTTTTTTACGGATTTTATCGCGTTATATTGATATTGATAGATGGTCACGGGTCACCACCTTACTAGGAGGTGATGAAACAGGCCCTACAAAAAAAATTCAGATGATGACAAAATCACAGGCCTTACATCATTTTAAACCAATTAGACTTCCGTAAATAAAGCAATTAGCACAAAATACAAGTATAGCGAATATATACGCATGAATAATTCACAGCGTGCTTAAATTTACATTAAAAGAAAAAATATATAGTTAGTTAATAATAGTTTAATATTTAAATTATATAGTTTTTTTTATTATATAGTTTAATAGTTATAAATAATAGTTTCAAAATTGCTAATTACTTCGAAAAAGGTTATAACACTCGTAAATCTCGCTCTTCGTTCGTAGTCAATATCATCTCGTTCAATTATTTTTCTAGGAAAAAAACGACTTTATGGGCCTATTTTACCATGACTGGATAACCGCTAGCCGCTATAATTTAAAAAAATGGGACAATTTCTCCCGAGCAATTTAACGCGAGTTTACTAGGACGTGGTAAAAAAAGACCCTTAAATACTTCTAAATCTATCTTCAAAACGATTGTATTGTAGAACCAACTAGGTAGCGTAATATGCGCTCAGTACGTCAACCATGAGTTCTATCGAATGGCTTTCGATAGGTTTTTTTACGAATCGAAACGCTGTAATCTCATAGCAGATTTTAGTTCCTTACGTAACCGCTAGAGGCGCTGCGAGGGTTTTCCATACAAATATTTTACGGCGTCGCTAGCGAGTCTAGTGAGAAAAACTCGACCATGAGTCGAGGCACTGATAAAAAATAAAAATGTAAAACGGTTCACGGCTGGCAAAGATATCGCGTAACACACAAAAAATACTAATTCAAATGTAGAACGTCTTTTATTTAATAATCCAAAGACGTTTTGGAAAAATCCAAAACGTCTAGTTACAGGTGATCTAGACGAAATTGTCGTTATATAGTCAAGGGTGACTATTTCACCACCTCCCAGTAGTTCCGGTTAAAGTAGTTAGCAAATAACTTTTCACAAATTTTGTTCTATTTTTTAATTTATCCGGCAGTTAGCGGTTGAAACAGGGCCTGTTTTTTTTTTGTTTTTGTATAAATCTCTGACTTCGATCAACCAAAAATTGAGATTAATGTTGAAGGAATGTAGGTAGCGCTACCCAAGAATCAGACAATGTTAAAAAAAATGCAATATAACTAGGTGCCTACACTAGAGTTTTCCTGTTGCTCATATACCTACCTAGTAGTGTACCCGAGGTGCTTTTGCAAACACAAATCTGACGGATATACCGTTGTTAGTAATCAAGTGGTAGTAGGATCTTCTAAAATTACCACACTATGATTAAAGATTTAGATTATTTATGATTAGGTGTAAAGATTTTCAATCGCTTCTTAGGACACCTATTGGTAAATAACCTAAATTAATTTTTTTTAAAACCCCCGACATGAAATGTAATTTGGCATTTTGTGGTGGCGGCCATCTTGGATTAAAATTTATCGTAGTGTATTGTATGCTCCTAGTTAATCCCTTTCATTTGATACCCATATTGAGGGAGTTGTGAAAAAATATGTAATTCGCTATTTTGTGGCGGCGGCCATCTTGGACCGATTTTCATCAAACATAGCTAAGAACACTCCCGACTATTTCACCTTTCAAATAAAAAAATCAAAATCAAAATCGATTCATCCGTTCGGGAGCTACGATGCCACAGACAGACACACACACACACAGACACGTCAAACTTTTAACACCCCGTCGTTTTTTCGTCGGGGGTTAAAAAGACAGATAATTATTTAGTTACTATGATGACAGTTAGTTACTATTCATCTCAATATAAGAAATGATTTCAGCATTTAAAATACACACCCAGTAGATTACCTTCGATATTTATCACATAGGACAATTGAATTCTGCGTGATGTCACATCCGCCTGTCGCATAGGATTACCCATATTAGCCGGAAATCACCCACACATACCTAGTCTGTGACTGTGTAATTGTCTACTGTATTTCATAATAGCGCCATCCTGTTTCAACACTATGATAAACAGTCGATGTAATAAATGAGCCTACATTGAACAATTTAATTGTTGTAAACGTAGCTTATACATTGGATTCCCAGGTCAAGCAAAGTATTTTTCTATGGGATTTTCTATGATGGGAATATCATAGAAAATCCCATTGAAAAACAATAGCAACTAGGAGTTTTGATTTGTGCTCGACGCAATGCAGTTTAATATTTAAAAGAATAAAATCTTACCCTTTTTAAACAAATATGTTATGAATGTGGCATGATTTAAATATCAGAAGCAGGGATAGATTATAAATATAATTTACAAAAAAATTACAAAAAAAAGTATACAAGTATTATATCCACTGTCTAGTACCCATAGCACAAGCCCTGCTTAGTTTGGGACTAGATGGTGCTGTGTAAAAATGTCCCAGATTATTATTTATTTATTTGCTAAGAAGTTTATATTTAAAGCCTTTTACTAATGGCAACAACTGTAAGAAATAAATCAAATGACAATACACATATTTTATTAACAACCGGCTCATATTTCATAATTCTTGCCCAATGTCGAACGTAAAGCATACAAATGGTACACTCTGATTAGTCGACCAAATTACTCAAATTTTTGCCGGAGCATTTAAGTTCCATTAACATGTAATAAATAATACTCATACATCTGATCTCTGCGATGTCGTAACCAAACTCCAAACACAGAAAAGCCATGGCCGAATGCCATCAAGATTGCTTTCAATACTATTTATCGAAGACACAAAACTTTTTAATCGAATTGTTACGTGTGACGGATCACGAGATGTCGTTACAACCTTCGAGCTAACAATGTAGGCTAAGAGCCATTATCAAAATAGTAGGGACCTATTTCATTTAGTAAAATCAAGTTGTTTTATAATACAAAGACCGCGACAGTGTCGCACTTCTGATATTTGCTATTACAATCCACGTTTACCTCTGCGAAAAGATAGATGCCAATTATTTCACTGTGTAAGTATAGACTACACGCCTTTTCAGTAATGGTGAAAATTATAAACGTACTTTTTTTTTCTTAGATTGAATACAGAGAAAATATATTTTGAACGATACGGCGATAGAAAGATACATACTGCTATTTATTTGGCCAATATGTAAATCTACTGTAAATTTAAAGAAACAAGCAAATTTTTCTGTTAACGCTCTATATGCCTTGTGTAGTTGTGTTAGCAGCATCTGTCAATATGTATGTAACCAACAATGCCAAAATAGTACCTGCTGGTAATAGAATAGGTTACTAGCTGACCTGGCAAACGTTATTCTACCATAGATGATTTCGGGATAAGGCCACCCTTATGGGGTACCCATGTAGGGGTATAGAAATAACCTACAAGTTACCAAATATACACAAAAAAATAAAAATATACATAAAAATCGGCCAAGCCATTTCAGAAGAGTTCTACAACAAACATTGTGACACAATATTTTTATATATACGAGATATAGACAACCAATCAAATACTCATAATCATTTTTATTATGTTAACCGTTACAGGAGCTTGTCTCCCGGCCTAGCCCATGTATGTACAATACCTCAACACGGAGGCTCATTGTATGATAATAATAACTTGTAATGACAGACAAATTTGAGCCTCCCATTTAATGCTTGGCAGTTAACATGGCACTTAGCTCCGGCAATGTCACGCCCACCTCCCAACTAACAATGTTATATAAATAGGTAGTTTAGTGATATTAAATTAAACAGTACTATATCCACATTTGGTCAAATTATTCAGCATGGTAATGTGAATTCAGAATAATAAAATTCTGAAAAATCGTTATAAGTATGCCCCGCATATAGATAATGTGCCTGGCGGCCATCTTAGAAACGTAATAATGACGTAACCGCTCTCAGTACTCGTTAGCACCACTAGCCGGCATGTACGGCGGATGACGTCACTTTGAAGTTAATTAGACAAGTTTCCAGCCCATTACCAAGTTGCAGGACTTATACACTACTTTTGGTGTAGTCGTCGAAAGCATGGTAGCTGAGTGACGTCCTAGTTAATGGCAAAAAGAAAAAAAGAAAGACAATCTTATTTTTAGTTGGCCAACACCAAAATAATAACTAAATTTAGGTTGTTAACACTGCAGTGCAAAAAAAACATGATATATTTAAGAGAAAGATGAAGCATACTGATGATTTGTAGGATGTCCGTACTCCATTCTAGAGTACTGGCGTGATAAGTGATAACAGAATTGTGCAACTAGTTCTTGACTTTTCAAAAGTAGCTACTATTCAAATGATCTACACTCTAGTTGATTGCATTTTGACTTTGACTATAATTTGTTTCGTCAAGTCATACGAAAGCTCATTATTTTTCTTGTATGTATAAGTTACAAGTGGCTTGTGACTTGCTTCTGATCGTTCTCTAAACAATTAATTACTTATTTTAACGACCTTAAAATGTTAACCCTGCCCTTTAAAGTAGATGTGTTCGTTTTTTATGCACGCAGCTCCTCTAATTTGTGAAGGGCAGTAAACGAAATAATAATGTCTGCATGACTAAGTAACGTGACATACCATCATGCTTGTATTCTCTGAAGGGATAGGCAGAATATACTAATGTACTAATGTACATCCACAGTTTGCTGGTATGTTTAGCTCCTAATAAGGGGCAAGCTTATTACCATTACAAACCCCGAGCTGCTACTGAGAATTTCATAGAAAAACCCAATAATTCTTTGCCCGACCTGGGAATCGAACCCAGGACCTTAAAGCGCTTAATATCACTAGGCAAATGAAGCATGACTCACTAAGTGTATTAGTTTAATTCTAAGCTATCTCAATCTTGACAGTTTACTCAGAACAGGCATTGGCAGTGACAATGGCATAGCCGCCCACTACTACCTTTTGTTAACAATGCTAGAAGTAGGTACGAATAGAGATGTTATTATTACGTTTATAGGCCCTTTTAAAGCAAATCAGTTATTTTGATAGAGCGGGTCTAAATTTAGATTTATGGCTACCTTTAATAGAGCCATCTATATAACAAATTATTCGATTATTCGATAATTTAATTTTTCAAATTAGTTTTACGAAACTTGTCGGCTCTAACAGTAATTTATTTATTACAAGTGATTTATATTGAAACCGTACAATTTCTGTTTACTTGCATACTGAACTTGGACAAGTAAGTGCTCCTAATTCATACTTAAATATCAACGGTGTTTTCTTGAGTAAATATTTTTACACAAACATAAGAAAAATAAATGTATACACCACAGATTATGCTTATCTCACAGCTTGAACAAAATAAGCCACTGAAATGGCCTCATTCATTTAGAGGCTAAATTGCAAAATGTCATTACTTCACACCTTACTACATCTTAACAATGCAAGGTAGCCCCAAAACAAATGTTATAGCAGCTCTTATAAGGAATAAAGATATATTTTGGTCAAAAAACGTGTGATAGACTGATTACAAACGTCTTTATTAAGTCGAGACACGCGTTATCTCGAATATGGATCGAATACGAATTGATTGTGTCACTAGAGTGTTTTATGTGTACAATATTTTGTTTACCAAAAGTGATTGTTGGAATGTAGCTAGTAAAGTGTAGTAGCAAAGTATCTTCCAAGAATTAGAATTTATTTATTTGCATATAGACAGAACATAGCTGTGTTGTCATCGTTAGGTTTATGTATACCTACATAAAAAAATTCTAACTGAACTTTAATATATGGGTTCATAAAAAATCATAAAAGTTCAGTTTCCTTATTTTTGTGTCAGTAAAATTCGAAAAGTAGTAAGGGATGGACTTGGATTTTTACACGACATAGCATTTCTATAAATAACAATGTTTTTTATCAAAGAAAATTAGCCATAGCAAAGCTTGGCAGGGGTTTGATAATTTTCTGATTACATTACTCCTGCCTCCTACGAATTGGATTTTTTGGTTTGAGTAGCACACATGAGATTTCTGCCCATTTACCACAGTGGTTAGTTATTTTCAATATATAAGAATATTTGAACAAAACCTAAAATCATTCTTACTGATGATTGACTCTACCAACGGTCTCCATAAATTTATTAACCCAGATACCTGACTGAATTGACTGACCAATTCATTCACAATCTTACGAGCTAACAGGTCCTTGACGCAGTTGTTCAAAGTAGGAGAAATGTTGACATTTGGAATCAAGTTATTAATTATCATCTTGGCCCGTTACAGTCACCCAAACCAAAAAGCTTTTCTAAAAGCCGAATATTATTTTTTTAAACTTTAATATAATTAACAAGGTATACCTATATGGGGAGGCCTTTGTCAGTACCTACTCAGGAGTGGACATCCTCAGGCTGATAATTATAATAACCCTACTAATATTATTAATGTAAAAATTTGTAATGGATGGCTTGATGAATGGATGGATGTTTGTTTCTCTTTCACGCAAAAACTACCAAAAGGATCTAGATGAAATTTGGTACAGAGATAGATTATAGTCAGAAATAGCACATAGGCTAATTTTTATCCCGGTAAAATGTATGGTTCCCGTGGAATATATTTGTATTAAAAAGATATTGCTATGGACAATTACATCGTCAACATAGATTAATTTATAAGAAAGCCGCTGGCGGAAAGCTAGTGATGATGATATTCGAGAAATCTGTAGGTATTACCAACTTAATCTCTACTTGTGTACTAAATTTTGTCCAATAAACTATTAAGCATTTGATTACAACACCTCCAGGTATGCCTCAAGCATAGCGTTACTTTGCGGGTTGGTTTCCTAACTTCAAATTCTGAAACTGTACTACATATTTATGTCTTGAACAACATCTGATCACGCCTCGTTCAGGCAAAGGTACATTTATCTACCTATTATAAAGCTATTTCGTTAGGACCACCGATCGATCTGTGTCTATCATTATTCAATCTGGAGAACGTCAAATTCCAGATGTCTTGGGTCGATAAATCGCTGATTATTACAATCGCGTTACTTGGTGTGACTAACGATAGCTGGGAGCTATTGTGCGCAACACTAATAAACATACTTTCGGGAATCAATTAAAATTTACATTGTGTAACTGACAGATTATAATTTTGTTAACGCAGAATGAATGGCAATTCAGACTATACGATTTATTAGGTATAAAGTAAAGGTATAGGTAAAAAAGCGTTTTTTGAGACCCAGGTCTTTAGGTTGATAACCGTTAAACTCGAATCTTTGAGTAGAATATACTGCTAGTTCATAATTGAGGTTTCTATTCAGCTTATGCGCGGGCGCAACACGTTTCCTTGCGTCATGTTGGTAATAGCAAAGAATGTTCTTATTTCACTTCCTACGGGGTTTATCGAGAATAGAGTCAAAACTAGTTCAGACAATTCAAATATCATACCATCAGGGCTGTATTCCCTAATGGGTTAGGCAGTGGTGTATATATGTAACCCACAGTTTACTGTTTTACGTTTTTAAGTTCTTTGTGGAATGTTCCATAGTGTCATTATGGGGTCACAAATTCAAACTCCTATCAACACCTGAAAATTTCATAAAAAATCTCATTATCTCGACCTTAAAAACGAATCCAAGGACCTCTCGCTCAGAAGCCGCATTATTACGACAGTTGGACAATTTAATCCCCTTATACTGAAGCTTTAATTAATACAAAAGTCATGACAAAAAAATTATATATTTAAAACACTGACGCAAATGCCAAGCAAAAGAAAAAAGAAAAGCTATACCTAAGTGCCAATTGACTACCTAGTTTTATTTTTTTTTATGATCAACACAACATTCCGCGGCGCATATCCTTTTAAAAATGCTAAATGCCAAAGTTGTTTTTTCCTCTAGTAGTGTTTTGCCTTCACGTGCATAAAACTAATTGGGTTTGATACCCTAATTATTTTTTACTGAAGTAATCGTGACTTGTGTTAAAAGTGTTATCCTATAGTTAGTTTTTACTTTTTTTACAGACGCACTGTTTTTACAGCTGCTTCTGTTTATTTAAGGCTTTGTCAACAAAAACAAAACAGGTAAATTACAAAAAAGGTCTGCACAGTTAGTTTTAGCAATTATCAAACATTTCACGTTGTTTTTAGGGTACCGTAACCGAAGCGTACCAACGTCCGTCTGTCTGGGCTTTATCTCATAAATCGTATTAGTTATTGAGTTGAAATTTGTACAGAGCTTCTATTTCTAATGCCACGACCTATAACGATAAATACTAATTTTATTGATACCGATTAAAAATTGTATGGAGCCCTTTATGCGCGGGTCCGACTCGCACTTGACCGGTTATTTAATACAGTCACCGTAAAAACACACAGTAACAATAACCATTTGATATTACGGATCTGAGGCTTGAAAAATAAAATATACTAGATTTTTATTACCCTTCTGATCTCAGCAATAATGCACACACCTATTACAGTAACCTACTCTAATGACTCAAATGGCATGCGCGAAGGGAAAGGAAGGAAAATATGTAAGTAAAGCTAGGAAGTAATTGTTTCACTGCTGTGAATGTTCTGCGATTTCCAGGTGAATGCAGAACTGACATAACTTGAAGTGCAGGTAACAGTGAACGAGTTTACACATAGGTAATGGAATTTTAAAGTAGCTAGAAGTAGGTATATACTTCAAAGCTGTAGTCGTAATCCATGCATTTGTCTGATATAGATTTTTTGAAATCATAGTATGACAGTATGGTGGCGTACAGTCACGAGCAAAAACATGTATACATAAACAAAAGTGCTAAAGCGATTTTTTCATGAATGAACGATTGCAACTTTGAGATAACACCAATGTCACTATGGTATTGGTTCGTAAATACTGTGTTCGTAATATCACAAAAGTTCTATTAGTACTTTAGGAAAAATTGCTTTAGCACTTTTGTTAGTGTACATGTTTTTGCTCGTGACGTACAAGCTGATCGCTCGGCCACTGCGACAAAGGTATCGTCTTATACAATTATGCAGGGCGCGATAGAGCATCAATAAATGAAATTATCGTTAGTACAGCAAAGGGTCATAGGATTCGTTTCACAACCAATGCAACCAAGGTAGCGTTTCGCCATCAGTCAGGGTGGCTTCATTCGCCAACTGTTCGGATGCGCCCGCGCTGCCGCCGCCGTGTTGAAACTTGTGAGCAAAATCGTGACTTATTACACAAATACTGCTTCTACGATGTACATTTACGATTTAATTCCAGGACCAGGATGATTCGTGAGGCCATTGAAATTAAAAAACATCCAAATTTCAATAGAGAAGATGGCTGGGTCTTACCACCTGCTTGGAACCCTATTATAGATTTAATTAAATCTAAATCCAAGCCTAAAACTGCAAGACCGAAGGATACGGTGAGCTCGTTCTGCGTGAATCGGATTGCCAACAATTAACAAAAATGTAGGGTAGCTGTTAGTAATTGAAACGTCAAGACGCCTACCACCTTAGTCACCCGTGACCATGGACGCTGTAAAGGGTCCGAAACGTCGGGATTAAAATAATATCAATATAACGCGATAAAATCCGTATAAAGTAGTTTTATTTCATTGTCTAGTATTCGCGTAAGTGTCAGAAATCAGTAAATAAATAAATAATAAATAAATATCTTGGGACATTTTTACACAGCACCATCTAGTCCCAAACTAAGCAAAGCTTGTACTATGGGTAATAAACAATGGATATAATACTTATAAACTTTTTTTTTGTAAATACATAGGTACTTTTAATATATAAGAAACACCCAGACAAACACAAACACCTAAGTTCATCACATAAATATTTGTGTCTTGTGGGAATCGAACCCACAACCTCGTGATCAGCAGTCCGGTACTCGAACCACTAAACCATAGACGTCGTCGAGTTGTTTATTATTCAGCTATTTGCGATAAAAATAAACTTCGATATAAGTATTATATCCATTGTAGACAATGGTAACTAACCAGAGCTACAAGCTCTGCTTAGTTTGAGACTAGTTGGTGCTGTGTAAAATGTCCCAGGATATTTATTTATTTATATGGGCATACCCTCTTATGTGTCTTAAGGGACAGTTTAATACATTACAGGTGGGCAGACTCCACAATGCCATCGAATACCTATATATCTCTCCAAAACATAATAGCGTAGAGTGAGTGTCCATTAAGGGTTTTAGCAGATATGTTACTTTTAGCATCGGCGATCGGTGACATTGCCACTGCAGCGATGTTGTGTAATAGAATATGGGTCGCCACGTTTGGCGTATTTAAGTGTGGGTGTGGAATTTTGCTCGCTGATTTTTCCTTCTATATAGCGACTAAATCGCCGATCGCCGATGCTAAAAGTAACATGTCTGCCATAGCCCTAATACTCGTACATCTCTGGCTAACCCTTCGGGGTAGTAATAATTATAATTATTATGTTTGTGTTTTTTTTTTATATTTTTATGCAGTTGTTTTGTCAGCTGTGTTACATTCTGCGATTGTGTATGTATGGACTTCATCGGAGAATCTTTTTTATTAGCTAATTTGTTTTTCTCGTTAGAATCTTTTTGTGGCTCTGGGATGTAGGTTTTTACATTGCGATTTCATCTAGTGTTATTAGTGTCTGTGATGTTGGTAGTTTTTTCAATCACAACTAATCACTTTTTTGTAACTGATTATTATAGATTCTTCATTACAGCACTTTAAGTAGTAGGTAGGCACTAATATTATACAATCACTTGTTAGTTTTTCTGGATACTTTTTTTTTATTTATAAGTAGATAGGTACACCTAGAATTATCCCAATGAAAAATAGATGTGGATATTTTTTCCAGACTGTTCTACGTCTAGAGATTTTATTGTTGTATTTCAATCACCTGTAGCTTCGAGGAAGATTCTTGAGGTCCTTGAAGAGGACTTGATAATGAATGTTATATAAATAATTACATTATTAATTCAAAAAGCAAAGAGCCAAATAAAAAGTACCCTAAATTGACAATCCCCTAAATTGTCAGGTTATTCGTAAGGTCGTGTTTCGAACCTTATGAAACAATTAATATTCGCAAGTTATTCATACTAGGAATGAATTGATCAAATCATTAGATCATTATGAGCAAACAAAATCATGCATCGTCATCTATTCATAAGTAAATGCCAAGCGAACATCCAATCAAATCATAAAAGGTGCATTATGTTTAGAAAATAATGTACAACTTCATCAATATGATTGAGAGCTTTAGCAATTAAAACATACACGTTTTGCAATACCGATATCTTATATCTAATGTACGAGTATCTTTATGAAGTTTAATACATAGTATTTTTTTTGTGAAAGAATACTTAATTCGACCTTGAGCAGAATTCGAACTTATGGCCCCTGATCAGAACAACGAAGGAACTGGCCGCAAAATCATGGGTAGACATTTCAATATTTTTTGGGTAAAGTGTTCAATGTACAGAACCAGAAAAATTAAGTTCAAATCCTAGTAAAGATCTTTTCTTTAGAATTATTATTCAAAGTAAAAATCTATTCCTAAATACAACTTAAATAAAATAATAATAAAATAACTATTTACAATAAGGCATCGAAAAACTCCTCCGCATCGCCATCAGCTGGAAGGGTACCCAGAAGGCTGGCTGCATTGCCACGTTGTATGGCAATGCTGATTCTCTGACCAAAATAAAGGCCAGCCTTTGGGTCTTATTCAAAGCATAAGATTATAAATGAAATGCAATGCAATGCAATAAATATGCGTAAAAATACCCATAGAAAGACTCAAGTTCTTCAACAGCCTTATTTGCTGTTGGAGGATTTCTACGATATTGATAAGTAATGGCAAAGATGAGCAAGTTGCGGTCACTAGGTTCTGCCTACCCCTATGGGAAAAAGGCGTGAGTACGTGTAGGTATGTACATTGTACAGTTTTTCCTGTATAAATTAAATAAGTGTATGCATAGTTCTTGTAACTAAAATTTGTAAATAATACACTTACTTTACTTTCTACCCGTCTGTTATATTGTCTGTAAGGACCTGAATTTAAGAGTTGTGGGTGTAACATCTGGCAACACTTCATGAATGCGGGCAATAAGGTTTTGTATGACTACATTACGATTGAATTGCAACTACAAATTGCTAGTAACTAGGTACAACCTTTCTTTAATTAGAATATAATTCTATAATTTCTTTAATTATAATTAGTATCAACAAAGAAGTGGGTAAAGTATATAAGCGTTGTTCCAAACAAATCAAATTATACCTTACTATTGATAACATCCAATTAGATCGGCTTCCGTACATTATACTAAAACAAAACGAGTTTGCTTAACAATGGGAGAATTTACGTAGTTAATATCGACTACATAATTATTGGTACAGTATCTTTTGTTATACTTTGTAAACTTTTTGAACGATTTAGCTGAGTATGAGCTCCGGGGTTTGATTCCCAAGTCGAGAAATCTCACCACCTCGTCACGTTATCTTCTTATCTTCCCGTTAGCAAACAGGTTTAATTCGATTTAATAACATTCACACCTAATTAATTATAAATACACTTACGTCGAATCTTTAGGTTTCTGTAGTATTCCAAGACATTTTTGTCCATTTACGCAGTAAAACTTCCTCTACATAGTTTTAATCCTTATATAAACCACGCTAATAAGGCGACACATACTTTACCTCCCTCAGTCTTTACTCTGCAATAAACATCTTGTAACATACTCGTATTCATTAATTAAGCTAGCGTCTCGTCTGCAACTTTTTCCGCGTCTACAACTTACGTGCGTGGTACTTATATATCAGTAATATCATTCTCTTGATATTACAAACACTGGTAACTGAGGGTATTAATTACCTTTGGCCAGTAGTTATTATAAGCTACTCCTCGTTGGAAATGATTCAGTTTCGACGATTTGTGAATGACGATTTGCCACGGTCAGTCTGTGGATGGGTAACCATTCTTAACACATTGGGGTCTCAATGTGCTAAGAATGGTTCGTGCCTTAGTCGGTTGTCATACGAACACCTATGACAATCGTTAGTGGTAGTCAGAAGCCTTAAAATCCTGACAAGCAGTCTATCCTTCGAATATCGGTATTGCCCAGAAATTAGGATGCGGAGGTCTTATGGCAGTTGCTTCGTGAAATAATGATATTCCGCCGCATCTGGTTAAACTGGGAGCCGACCATGGTTGGGAAAAAGGCTAGAAGGATGATGATAGCGTTCTGCAGTTTCAGTAGTTTCTTTTTCTATAAAGGAAAACCTCGATCTCAGGCAGGATTAGAATCTGTGTCCTCCAGTTATTTTAAACCTGACATTATTATGCTACCGATGTCTCTACCTGTGGTATCAAATTTCTCCTCCACATTGTCGATCTAAGTAACGACATTTTGACTAGCTTCATAGCATGCGCTTCAATGCCTTTTCGTTAGGAACCTTCTTCGGCGCGTACACAACAACTTACCTTGGATCGAGCCATCTTCAAATTTTTGCGAGACTAATGCACGGCAATTGTTTCTCATTTATATGACATGAAGATGCATTACTTCAAACATTTTCTTGGTTATTAACTGTAAAATTGAAGATTTCATCCACAGACGAACAATCTTCATCTTTCGTGAGCCTATCTAAGGTGTAAACGTGTTTTACACTAGAAACATCGCACCGATTCGTGAGGAAGCAATCTAGAGGAGCACGTCCCATCTTCTCACGACACGACGGTAAAAACATCAAGTACCTACTTAGAAATAAATTGAAAATCAGACCGATGCGTTCCCATCTCGTATTGCGTCAATTCACACAGTCCGAGTCCACAAGAAATACTTTATTAACTTCAGAATATTTTATGGATGAAGCAAGCTGCAGCAATTTTAAGTTATTGAATTGGATTCAATAACTTAAAATTGCTGCCTGAATAACTTAAATAGCCATTCGTACTGCTAGTACTTATATACGAAACTAACTCTGCTTTTCAACTTTTACGTCGAAACCTTAGGACCGATTTCGATAAAATTTGGCAAGGAGATTGATTGCATTCTGAGAAAGGATAAAGGCTAACTTTTTTCTCAAAAAGTGCTTTGGGATGCGAGAGAATACGCGGGAAAAGGCTAGTATTACATATCAAAGTATAGAACAGGCAGTTCTCAGTTTATGGCATTTCAATTTAAGGCAACATTTTACACTAATGACATTTCTCATATTTACGCTTATTGTACTGATTTGTGTCCGTTAAATTTGTGACGGTTTGATAGCATTCTTTGAGTCTATGCATAGTTTAAGCTCAAGTTGGACATTGGACAGGGACAACGCCCAGGGCAAAGAAAATAATTATCAGCATTTGTGTTCTCAATGCTTACCTTTTACATAATTTCAAAACCTTACTTTTAGTTTTGTCGGTCCAACAGTTTGGTATAAAATTGTTGAAACTTATACTCCCTTATTTATAAAATATTAGGTAAGATCCAATTATACTTTACATGTAATTCAATGTAAAACTTTGTTATGTATGGATGTTCCTTAGGTATTTTTAATAAGATAAAATTATGCGAGACAGTCCAGGCTTAATTTCTATAGATAAAAGTAATAATTATTAATTTTTACAGTTCCGAGAAGTTCGTATAGGTTATAAATATGAATTCCTTCCAGTGGGACAAAATATTGCCTTTTAGCCCCCAATACTATTATTTACATTTGTTGATAATTTACCCATAATTTTTATAAACATTTACATACTATAGTCTAAGCAAAAGTATATAAGAACTCCTTACTATTACGTATTACTGCTCCACTATGTTTTGGGCAAATAAAATAACAAGATTTAATTCACTGTTATAAACTTGAAGCTTGAAGCTTGTCACATATCAAACGTAATGTGATCCAAAATAGGTGCGGTCATAACTTACTGCGAGCTTCAATTCTATGTTAGAATTTATGTATAAGGCCTTGGAAGTACTCGAACAATCTTCACCGTCCGTCTAAAGGCTTATTTACACGTCTGAAGTGGTGTCTAGTCAATCATTACTTTCGTATGAGCATTTTGTTATTAAGATTTATCGACTTTTCTATTCGTATCAATGATAAATGGTGACTATTTTATTTATAGAATTTGAGCCCAATAGTTCACCACTTTAATTGTGATATCAGTTGCGGTGTATGGACATTTTGGGCACTCCAGTAAGTGAAACATGTCCCGGTCTGGAGCCCCACACTCAAATTTATTGACTAAGAAGAATTCATTAGTAAAAGTTGATATATTTCTAAAATATTTTCTTTTTACTAGAAATTTAAGTAGGTATAGTTTGTTTGTTTATCAATTTTTGGGGTCAAACTTTGCCCTGTAATAAAAAAGACGCTCGACAGGCTCAAAAGGCTTATTTATGTAAATATATAAAGAAATATCTTTAAAATCTCTAGTAGGTACGCAATATTTAGATGGTATACAAATGACAGATTTAATCCTTAATCTACAATCTAGAAAAAATATGCATTGAGATATATCCCTAGAAATCAATATAAACATATATATATATATATATATATTATATTATATATATACATATAAATATTATAATTATTTAGAATTCGTAGATTTTTTTATGTGAATTGTGAAAATCATATAATTATATTGAAAGCGATAAGATAGATAAGTAACGAAAAACTGCTGTCTACTTAGGATGTGTAAATAGGCCTTTATGTCTTACACAACTTGGCTTTTATATACAGGGTGTTTGGTAGAACGTTGAACATACGAAAATGGTGGTTAGTTGGGGTCATCTGCTACCCACTGGGCCCAATTTATTTAACCTTGGCCGCACTTTTTTTTACTTTTTTTTAATTTCACAGAAAATTATCAGTTTTTTATCAATTTAAATTCGAATATCTTTACTTGTGATGGGTAAAACAGGCAGGATGTTGTTTTGTATTAATGTCTAATTATATTCGAATTTTAAGTAAAAAAAACTGGTAATTTTCTGTGAAATTAAAAAAAGTAAAAATGAAAACGGTGCGGCCAAGGTCAAATAATTTGGGCCAAGTGGGTAGCAGATGACCCCAACTAACCACCATTTTCGTATGTTCAACGTTCTACCAAACACCCTGTATAGCTTATTGATTAGCTATACTGAATGTAATAATTATCGACAAGTCTACGCCCAAAATGCAGCAGGATATTATTATAAAATGAAGTTAATGCAACCTAGCCTTAATGTCATGATCCGAGAAAATACTGCACTTAGTAGCAATTAAGCTAGTAATCAATCAAGAACATTGTATTTGATCTATGTGTGTCGACAGATTTTAAATTTACTCTTTTGCAATTTTATATTAGGACTTTATTTTGATGAATCAAATATTTTTACTGGTTGGTTTGCAAGTATATTGTTTATAATGTTTGTATTTTTAGTTACTTTCCTCATACTTTTTTATTTTAGGGATAATTTTTAAAAGTCAACTCCCGTTTCTAGTTTTACAAATACCACAGACAATAATAATATAGTCATTTTATCCCTCATGCATAATTTTAAATATTAGATACGCATATTTTCCCTACGTTGCACGTTGTACGGAAGTTTGATGTAAATAGATATATATATATATATGTATATATGTTACTTAACGTTAATCATTTAGGTATTCAATTTCATTTAAAAGCAAGTAGTTGTTTTTGTTTAGTCATAAATTAATATTACACTTTTAGCTACCTATTACATTTTTAGGTAGCAAAATTTATTTTAAATGCAAGTAGTTATTTAGAGTAGTACCTAACATCGATCATTATTTTAACATTCATTGTAATTTATATGTAACAAGCTACAATAATTTATTAATACAATTCGTGATAGATTAGTATACTACTGTACATTTAATCATCTGTCTGCCAGGACTTTTTGTATTCTATTATTATTCATATTGAAATATATAAAAACTAACTGAATAAATCAAAGTGACAATATTATTATTTGGAACACTAGCTCATATATTTTAAGCACATTAGTTCTATTGACAGTTCAGGCGTGTAATTTTATTAATAATTCGTATATTATGCATATTGAGAACCGTGAAAAATTACAATAATTTTTGTCAATTAAATTTATTTCATTTTTCCATTATGATTTCTAACTGTAAGCGGTACTTTTTGGAATAACAGGAACTCATACTACTTTTGTTTATACCTACACGCCAAGTGCATGCCAATGACGATTTGAATGTGTGAAAAGACGTGTATGTATCAATGGATGTTTGCGAAAGTTTCTCAATAGGTGTTGCTTTTATTTACATTTTAAATAACTAAATAATTCTATTTCTGTAAGAAAAGGCGGATCTAGGCTTATTTCACTTTATAAGACAGGCAGTATAGTTCTGTATTTTTTACAAAATAACTAACTTTAACACTAAGCGCACTTTACTTAAAAATGACAACAATATATGTTTTCACACAACAAAGGCCAATAATTTGATTTTCATATTTAATTATTAATTGTTACCCTATTTTGAATATTTTTCATATCACAGTCTCAGTCAGTGTATGTATGTGTAGTGAGTTTGACCTTAAATAACCTTTTGTTTTTGTAAGTCAAACAGGCAATAACAAGAAATTGCCAACGAAAAAATTGTTGTTTGGTTAAGATTTTTTGTGACACTGATCACTATCAAATTTAACTAGCTAGCTAATACTATGTTATGTGGCGTTTTTTATATGTATTTTATCTTTTTTTAAAATACAAGTCATACTTTTTATTTGGATCATTCTGAATTTATCTCTAATTAAAAAAAAGGATAACTTGTCTTCAAAAATAATACAATCCGCCCCAGGGGAAAACCTGTCTCCGATTACACACATACAATTAAAGGCTACAAAGTACAGACTCCTTAAAATATATCTTTGGATCCCAGAAATATTTTTAATTGGTGGCAATCGAACTCGCTACACCAAAACTACCTTCAGTTCGTCGTAGCTGCCAAATATGAGGTTCAAGATTAAACAGAAAATTTATGAACAAACAAACATGTCAAACGCTATATTTGTATGACAATCATCTACCCATAGCAAGTATTTATTTGAAAACTCGTACGTTAGAAGGTCGCCCGGCACAATTATGCCGTCGTTATGTGACTACGGCTTCATCAGCGTGCCGTAATGAGTTAATGTCACGGGCCCGTCATTATAAACTCTATTGTGTTACATACTAAGTACCTGTATTCCATATATTTACATAACAGACGTCATGCTACCACATGTTGCAATGTTCTGCTTTTTTTATCGTGTAATAAATATGTAGAATTTCAATTTGTATTGGAAGTATGATACAACTTTACACAGTTACCAGAATTCCATAATTCCAGAGTTCCATAATTACCAGATATACGTACCTAAACATACCGGCGAATTATGGGTGTACTACATTAGTACACTTCTGCATAACCCTTCGGGAAATACAGGCGTTGTTGTATAGATAATCTTTACTAATATTATAAATGCGAAAGGAACTCTGTCTGTGTATCTGTCACGCTTTCACGCCCGACTACGAGACTACTGAGAAAGGACATAGGCTACTTTTTAATGCGATAGATAGATAGGGCTGTAAGGGGTTGAAATAGCGGATGAAAGTTATAAGAAATACCCAAAATACGTTGGCGAAGCCGCTGGCGGAAAGTTAGTTTTATATAAATGAATAAATTATTAATTACATATTTGTATCCCCTTACAGAATTAAGATATCTTCTGGGATGGGGCGCTATCTCAGGTTAGTTATTATTAGTAGTGCATATAGTTTTGCTCAATAGTGCAGATAAATCTACAACATTCATATGAACAATTTGGGAATACACGAATAGTTTTCAATTGCAAATAATAGGTGCGGCTCATTGAGGTGCAAGTAGTGAAGACCTCATGACCTGTAATACCTATTACGTCCAATTGCAGTGTCATGAATTTCAATTGAGTTCCTTGTCTCTTAAGTAAAATAAAAAGAGGTGTATATAGGTACAGTTGACAAAATAGTTAGCTATCCAGGGGCCCAGACAAGTTGCATTTAACATTCGAATCAACAAACGAATAGAAACAAAATGTATGGAAATGACACAATCTTTCGACAAATCGGGCTGTCACTAATGTCATTTCCATACATTTTGTTTCTATTCGTTTGTCGATTCGCAAGTCAAAATGCAACTTGTCTACAGGCCCAGTATACACGCTGCTATCGACATCTGTGTTGTGATAAAGATTGTGTATTCATATTTTTATTTTATTTATTTATTGGCTCAACAACTAAATACACATTTCTAAATACACAAATTGTATTGTGAACCGGAGCAATTAGATTTCAGTTTTTATCACACAATATTTTGTAAATTATGATTTGAATGAATTAATGAAATTTATTATGGAAACATTATTTACAATTAATATTTACAACATTTGAACGGTAACCGCTGCAGTAGTATAAACTGTGTTGCAGCTAGTTAACGCCCACATCCGGGTACTACGATTGTGTTGTTAACTGGTGCTTATCAACCCTTTGGCGAATAAACATTTAAAACGCAAATGACAAGACGCAGATATCATTGCATGTATAATTATTTTGTCATCTGACCACTTACAGTCACCAAGTATGTATGTTTTAAGACTTTTTTAGGGGGTAAGCTCATTGCCAATACCGGGCAAAAATTCAAACTAAGTGCTGATGTCGAGAATTTTCAAAATCCCAATAACGTTTTGCTTGAACTGGAAGTCAAACTCAGGATATACTTAACACTCAGCAAACCGACTTATAAACCTAGAGGTATGATCAACTTTTCCGAATTTTTGAGTATATTTTTCGATTGAGGTCAAAATAATTTAAGTTTATACGTAATAATATCGATGAAAATTATGAACATAATTGTAAAAATATTACAGTTATGATGGTTACTTAACATTTATTCTTTTATATACGGCAGCCATCGTTAAACTTTATATTTATATACCAATTACCTTATATATTTTAAATGTCACGGCAGCTTTTCAGTTGTATAATTTCTGATATTACGTATCTCATTTAGATGAACTTTTTTATCGTTAACATTTCATAACACTGTAATTTTATTGAATACAAATTTAACTGGAATATAGCAATCTTAGCTAAGTTTTTATTATAATTTGCGGAAATACGAATAAAAAATCTTCCTAGAAAAGTAATACCTATCACGGTAATGAACAAACATACTATCACGCCTGTATTCTCCAAAGGGTTAAGCAGAGGTATACTAACGTATACCCACAGTTCATCGATATTTTTGGGTTCCATGTAAATTAACCGGGCACAAGTTTAAACTCCGAGCTGCTGCTGAGAATTTCATAAAAACACCCAATAACACGCCTCGACCTGGGAATCGAACAAAGGACCTCTAGTGTAGCAGTCCCGCTTAGAGCTAGACTAACGAGACAGTAAATAAACTAAGTTCAATAATAAAATAATAATATTCCATGATGTTCAAAAGATGCGCAAGCGCAACCAATGAACTTTTGTTGGAGATGAACATTTTCGATAAAATCACGGGGTCGCATTCCAACTTCATCATTCGCTACGCTTGGTTGTCGAACATTACCTCAATCCGAAACCTTTACAATACTACTAGATACTGTCTATGACTTTGCCTGCGTGAATCTTCTCTTTCAAAAATTATTTTTACATTATCTTCATTAAAAAACCCTTCCTTCGGCTTTTTGCCGTATCGTCGGGTAAAAAAAGTTGCCCCACACTAGGATTTTTTTCTTTAGTTAATTATGGTAGACGCGTTTATAAATACAAATTTTCACATACACAACCAGAAAGCTGCCGGTCGTACAAATATTTGTCCAGTCAGGTAATCAAAGCCACAATCCGCGTGGAAAAACCGATCGCTCACACTACACCAAACGTGCCTTCATGCACTATTTAGATATCAGATTTTTTATGGAATTCATAATAGGGAATTAAGCGTTTGGATTCATACTTAGATTAACGGCAATATAAGTATAATCCCATATTACATGGCTACAAAACGTATATACCTACCGGTAAAATGTGGGTATACATCACTACATTGCCTCCCATAATAGCCTGATGTTAAATAAATCCAAGTCTGACTGTACAACTACTATGACTACTACTGACTCATCAATTGAACTGTGTACAAATCTTTATTATTTACTCTATTATAAAAGTACCATAATATGCATAAAGCCTTCACGGCATCACATAAATGCAATTATTGAATGATTTATGTTCGGTAGCCCTGCTCACGCGCCGGCGCAGGATAATAATCTAATTGAAGACTCGTCTGCCGTCGATCACGGCTCACGGCCAATCTGTACACGACTGAAAGACTCGAATGATCTAGTTCTTGAATGCTAAAATGTTGCTATCCGATAAATAATGTATTTCCTTAAAACTACTTATCAGGTCAAGATAGCTGGAAGGTTTTTGTGCTTAACGGCAAAGGGACTTTCATTTAAATGTTTTATCTAAATTATGAATGAAATAAGTAAGTACTTAGTACAAAATACATTTTTCAACCAAGATCCAAGTGAGAACTTATTTTATACCACATGGGTAACAAACAAGCATGCGGCCACTTGAAGGTAGGCAGGCGGCTACCACAATCCACCGAAGCATCACTCACGCGTTGTCGACCCTACAAAAACCTCTCGACTCCTTTTTTGAAGAACAAGGCAAAAACTCGGCAGGAAGTTCATGCCACAACCTAAGCGAAGGAAAATGCCTCTCAGACCGTTTGGTACGCAACCACAACGGTGTTTAAATTGCACATACTCGTAGTTAACATATATTATGTTTCTGTCGCCTTGCCTGTTTTACCTGTTCACGCCAAGCACTGAATAGAACGCTTAAATGTGTCTACCTTTATGATGCGAGTGAAACCACGAGCTGGCAAATAATATTTAAGAATAATGTTATATCACGCCTCCTGCATGCAACATTTTAGCAGCCATCCGTTTTAAAATTCTCTGCGTATTTGCGGTCGTGATAGGATTTTTATTGATGCACACCTGCACTCTTAAGCAACTAGCATGCTTATTGGAACCTACTTGACACATTTGTCTAGACAAATTTGGCCTTTTAGTACCACTTACATGCAAAATCAGCCCGAATGTATATTATTGAAATGTACATACAGTATTTCATCATTGAGATATTAAGAGTTTATAGACTAGACCAACCGCATCAAATAAAACCAGTTTCTCCGAAAATATTTTATGAAATACATTAGCCTATATACTATACATATTTTGTTATTCTAAGACTCCAACGCAACGTTTCAGTGTATAATAATAATATAATAAAATTATGCGTGTCTGTCTGTTTACTGCTACTGTTAATGTTGCTGCAACTGCTAATGTTAAGTTTAGATGCGTTTGTACATTGGAAGAAAAATAAAAACACGTACAGTTTCCGGCAAAATAAGGGAATTTCATAAAATAATTCAGAATTGAAAAACATCACCACATCCTTAGTCTTGGATTTTCTGCGTGCTGCGATAAGCGTTCTTTTTATCCTGGAAAAAATATGGAAGTTGCTTGGTAATCCCATGATTCAGTTTTGGCATAAACTACTTACCGGATTTGTATAAAATTCAATTAGACATAACAGTGTTTGACACATAATAATCCCTTTCTAGGGTCCCGTACCTCAAAAGTAAAAAGCACTCTTGTAATTTACATTTACTATTTTTTAGATGAGCAGTGCCTTGCTCGTCAAAAAATACAGTAAGTATGTCTCGTTAATCTCGTGTACAATTGAGTTAAGCATTATAAACTGCGACGTCAAAGATTACCCTTCGAGTAAAGTTACAGACTGTGGCAAAATCTCGCTACCGATAACAGTGTGCATAATAACTCAATGCATTTGTGCATTTCGTAATAATAATCAACAGTTGCTTTGCAACGGAATCACTTTAAAGGTTGTAATCAAGTACAAGTTCCAGAGCAACTTTGCTAATCAAATCATAACTGAAGTATAACAGTAATGTTTTTTAAAATATTGGGTCGAAGAACAGACAGCTCATAAAGTATAGAAACAAGTGGCTTATTAAAAACCTACGTAGTTTATGAAATTTAATCTGTAATCCTTTCTGTAATCCTTTTAAAAAATTTCTGTTTTTGGGAGGCTAGATCTAGCTTGCAAAATATTTCAAAAGCGCCCGCCCAACAACCCGGATGTTCCTATTTTATAATTCAACAATAGGCATCTACTATTGTATAGGTATTGATGATAAAAGTACTGATTAAACTTTAAATGGCAACTACTCATACATACAAGAGATCCTTATCCACATCCTATTATTGTATTTAAAACCCTATTCATGTACAAACGTCATTAATAAATACTTAGGTACAAGTAATACTAAGAATATATTAAGCTTTTTTCTTTTTTGAACCTTTATATTCGATACGGGGTAAATCCGTAATACTACGTAATTAGGTGTACGCTAACCATATCTATACCTACATAATCTATACTAATAATATAAAGCCGGATCTCAGGATCTACTGTTCCTATTTGAAAAATTCTTTCAGTAAGGCTATATATCATCACGTTACAACCAAAAGGAGCTGAGTATAAATTAAAAATGTTGCAAAAACGGGGGAAAAAAGGCAATACTTAGCCTTTGCCCGCGACATCACTACATATTATAAAACAAAGTCCTCCGTCGCGTCTGTCTGTCCCTATGTATGCTTAGATCTTTAAAACTACGCAACGGATTTTGATGCGGTTTTTTTTAATAGATAGAGTGATTCTTAAGGAAGGTTTATATGTATAATAACATACCACGCGGGCGAAGCCGCTGGCGGGAATAATACATAAAAAGCAATTACCGTATGTTAGTCTCCCAAAAAATTTTTTTTTGTATTCTGAGACATTTTATACAGCACTCTACTCCACATCTACTCCCAAATAAAGCAGAACTCGTATGTACTATGGATACAAGACAATGGATATAATAATGACAATAAATTTATTGATCCATTGTTACAGTTTTAGTCTTAAAAATAGTTTTACACGGAATTTCTGTTTGTAACTAATAAACATTTACAATGATTGAGACGTAGACGAGAGACGAGACGAGACGAGAGAGATAGTATACTTTTTTTTTGTAAATGATTCGACCATAGCATCATTCATTCATGATGAATGAAACTTATAGGTAGGTTAGTTTATGTTACATTATTTTCCTCAAAAGCCGCAATAACCATATTTACTAATATTATAAATGAAAACGTAACTGTCCGTCTGTCTATCTTTTATCTTTCCCTGTCTGTTTGATACCTTTTTCGCATCCCAAAAAGGAGTATTATTCGGGTCCTATGGTGGACTATCGCAGATTTTAAGCATCGAACACTTACAAAATTACTAGATGCACGCAATTTCATCACTGTTTTCCTCCACATTATTCTAATTAAGTATAAATTCATAATTTGTCAAGGTGTTATGGTAAATCTCTGATACACGTGTCAAATCATACTGATGGAATATTTATGTAAATAAATAAATAAAATAAATAAATAAATAAATCATTTATTCGGAGCACAACCCTAATTACAATTTTTTAAACCCGCCAAACTACATAGCAGTTTGTCGGCGGGGATAAGCGCTTGTTATACAATTATTATGTTAGTTCCATAATATAAGTACTTACTCAAGTTAAATAAAAAACAAAGTTGCGTGAACACATTTGGTGCAACATAGAAATTGAACTTAATCATATAGGTAAACTAAACCTTTTGAGGAACTCGGTAAGTAGCACATGCTTAATTTTATTTTTTATCGTAGGTTTACATAATTTTACACAATATTTTTGTTTGAGCAAGGTGTATTTATTAAATAATGTGGGGGTCAAATACTTGTTGGTTCTTTTACCATAATAGTTTTTTATTTGTGGTCGGACTAATTTACGTTCCCTGACGCTTCTGGTATTGTAAGTGTTATGCACACGTACTTTGTATTGATCACTGTAGAACTGCTCCAACAATACCAAGTAGTTGACCTTTTCATGCACGGGAAGTACCTTACATATGGCAAAAAGTTTTTCATAGTTCTCCTTACATTCAAGTTTTGTTTTCGCATCAACAAGGTATTTCATAAAACGAATTTGAAGAGATTTAATACTGTCTAGGTAGGTTTTGAACGTTCTGCCATATGTACCCAATCCATAGCTCAGCAATGACTCAGCGAGGGCAAAATACATCACACGCAGCGTTTTCCTACTTAACGGCCCCTTCAGAGTATAGAACTTGTTGAGTACCGCCCTAAGTTTTGAACACACCCCGTCAACCTGCGACCTCCAGTTCATATTACAGTCCACCCACAGACCGAGGTACCTGAACTTATTAACATATTCCACACTTTGAATGAAATGTATGGGTAATCAAAACTTAAGTAATTTTAGAATAGCTTACTTTTACTTGGTGTTTTATTTTGATAAGATATTATTTTTTTACATAAAAACCAAGGTATTATTGAAAAAAATATAACGACAAAATATAAAGTAACAAAAAATATTGATATAATATTATACAAAATGAGACCTAAAATAGGTAGGTCCTCTGATTTGTTAAGATTATAATACTTTTTTTGTAACGTACATTGTAATTATCTAACGTAACTTATGATAATTTAACAGTTAGATATACAATTATCTGATATTATTATTCTTTATTTATCGTTAGCCCAACTGATACGCGAGCTTAATTCCCGGGTTTTTTTATGAAATTCTGGCAATGGCAGCCCAAAGTTTGGATTTGAGCCGGGTTAATGGCAATAGGCTCACCCCCATACCACTATTTTTTAGAAACTAAATATACCGACGAACGTAGTGATTACCTATACTGTTACCTCGCTGTCTAACCTTTCGGAGGAATATACGCGCGATGGTATTTATACAGAAAAAAGTAAAAATAGCAATATCCCAAAAAGACGCAAGTATATCTAAACAAAATTGCTCCAAATAGTTTCGAAACGCAAAACCCGTATTTCCTAACAGCTTATTTGAGCCGAGTTATTAATTCGGAACGACCAACCGGACCGTCGTATGTCATAAGTCTATTATTGTCGTTCGTCGGAAGCGTTGGGAGGCAATCTCTAAAAGTCAAGGCCAGCCCAGCTTATACTGGACCAATGTTAACTTGTGTTATTTAAATATCAGCACTGCAATACATATGAACGACGAATCTGTCAGTCCCCTTTCGAAACTTCATATTTTTTCCGTGAAGGACATGTTTCGTAAATAGGGAAGTTTATGAGTTCACTCGCGCCTAAACCTCGAATTTTATAGTTCCGATACCAAAATAAACCTTGTGTTATTGATTCTAGAACTGGTATTTTATTGTCCTTATATGATTCCTAAGGAAACCCTTACATGAAATTTCAGGCAAAGCTACACATATCACTCAACAGCAGATTTATAAAAGCCCGCTAATGATAGACTTGATAATAATCGACCAACTAAAAATTACCGACGTATTTACGACACAAATCCAAAATTCAAGCTGCTACTGAAAACTGAAATGATATTTACCTCGATCTGATAATCGAACGTTCAGAAGCTGCGCTCAATACCGTTAAGTTCACCAACGAGGCAGAAATTAAGTCGAATATTCCTGTCGTTCGCAGAATGCCTAGAAATCAAGTCAAAGAATAAATCTGGGAATCAATTATTCCAAAGAAGTAGGCGGAACAGATGATATTACTCTACTCGGATGTTCATTTCAGACCTCCTCTGGCTTTGGACAAGGTGCTTGTAATGCATCAACAATATTTTTATGAGAGAAAGAGATGGCGCAAATTTATTCTGTAAAGTGGCATCCCTATCTCACAACATAACCTAAAAGATGATCGTTAACATGTAGTTTGGACCCCGGTCTTCTTTATACAATGAATCATTTAACGACACAATCAGAATGAGTACCTACAAGCTTAAGATTGCGGATGCTATAAGATCGCATCCGTATTTTTTTATGTATTTTCTTTAAATCTAAGATAGTATCTTATCTTCGGTCCTATATTCCGGAAAAGCTGTCTTTTCAGGACAGCGACGATCAGGTTTTCTCATCACACTATAAATGCCGAAACGAAACTTTCTTTCCTTCTTATAGCGTCAAAGATTAGACTATTTCGAGTAGTATATAATTTACCAATCTCGGTACTTATATCGAGCCACCTCAAAGTTGCTGCGTTCTTTAAAAGAAACACCAAAAAGTATTGATATAAATTACTTTCGATGGTCGCAGTCACTTTGGAGAAGATTAGGATGTAGGCATGAAATCAGTAATAACAGGTTTTTTGATGGCTTAAATATCTATATACTAATATATTCCTTATCTACATAAATGTCATGGTAAATCTCTGTTACACGTGTAAGTAATTAATCGTATTTATGTATTTCTCAAATGTATTTTAATATACTTTATATAATTTCTATGTAAATTTAATAGATAGCTAAACTTAGCGTTCGATTTTATTTACTTTATTTTACAGAAAGCTTACAGACTAATGATAAATTTAAATAGTTTACAATACCTATAAAAGAGGAAAAAATTGCTAATTAACAACACAATTGTTAATTTAACGACGTATCTTTTCAAAAGCAAAGTAAGATTACTAGTAGTCATACAGACTGCAAAAGATCCGTACATATCGATGTACTGTGCTCATTTCTCGGTATCTATTTCCAGACATTTCCGTTGACATTCAGTCACATAATTAATGAGTCTAGAAACTTTTACGTGGATCAATAAATCTAATGAATTATTATAAGCTTGACAAGTGTAACGACATTTTGAAATTACTAACAAAAATCGAAACAATTAATGATTGCTCTCTTATATTTCTTATTATAATATCTTTAGTAGCAAACAACTAAATGATTACCTATGAACATTGTGTGCCAGTTATGATGAAATTAATTTTGAAATTTAAAAATATCATTGAAATGCGTCAAAAGTTCACTTTTAGACGGGACCAGTATGAAAGCAAGGATTATAAGTAGTTTATAGATATAATAATATGCAATCGACTCATGATCTACAGCAGTTTGTTGCAACTTTTTACACTTTTGATTACTGCACTTCCAGTAATTGACATGATTTTATGAATACATCACAAAACAAACCAAAACAACCGGGGCCATTAATTTTATTGGATTTTGACTAAAAGTAGATTGACATTGAGCCCGCATCTGAGTCGGACGCTCTACATCTGCTAAACTTAATGCACTTAAATAAATTATTAATTTATGAACTAGCTGTGTCCAGATATGATATTTTTTTTCCTAATTTTCCCAAGATGCCGTCTTAGTGGACATATGCCTTATAAGAAACTCTTGTTTCAGGCTAGAAACCGTCATATAATGTAATAATGTATAGGTATGTATTCAATGTTTATTTATTTATTCGATAAATATATTAAAAGTTCAAAGTGTATCTTACTTAAATCAACTCAGGAATGTAAATACCTAGATGACATTTGTAAAATTTTGTTTTTTATGCAAAATATTGGCCGTACCTACATTTCACATACGTGCAAGGTCAAAATTTTTTTATTCATTATTTTATCATCATTCATATTCATCTATTTATCGATAATATCGTTTTTTCAAGTGATTGTGAAATATTAAAAACAAACTGAGAGAAATAGAGCCTACCTTAACTGGATATAAGGCTCTTTCTAATTGTGTCATTTGCCACAATCCTGTCTAACGTATGATGGATTTTCGATTTTCCGTCGACTCATTTAGCCTCACTGAACATTTGCGCAGCATTTGAAATAGTATTCTTCATATACTTACTGCGCAAATGTTTTTTGCCGCTTTTTTTGGGTGCGGAAAATCCTCACGGATCCCCGGCGGAAGGTGAGGAGCGGAATGCCCTAAAAGGCCGCAGATTATGTCGAACTCACACCGACTAAAATCCGCACTTACTCTCACTTGGCCATGGGATATTAACTAACATAACCTAACCTATTCTACCACAAAGCCTAGTGGCTACTATTCCAAAAAAAAAACGAATTCACCTTTTGATCCCACACATACAAAAGATAGAGCAATGTATTGTAAATTCGCAATAATTACACTATTAGGCAATTACAGTAAATCTAACTCTTAACCGACACTGAAATTGGGACATCACATTAATACCAACATCCGTCTCAAAACAATGAATCATTTCTTAAAACAAGGGCCTTTATACCTTCACCGGGAAATAATGCCCCTTTAGATCTCCAACAAAGAGTAATCGGTAGAAGGAACGTTATATCGATCGATATCGTCGTAATTGGCTCGGTAAACTTGGGCTGTACAATAATTACTATCTAGATTATCTTAGGACATTCACACACTAGATGCGGTACGATAAACAAAATAAAACAACATTGTATTACTTCAACTTAGGCAGTATTTTATTGGTCGTAAGCGCGACTGCTATGCTAGAGGTCCTGGTTTCGATTCAGCAAAGTATTGTTGGTGTTTTCATGTGAAATTCCCAGTAGCAGCTTGGAATTTTTATTTGTGCCCGGTTGATGACACCTGGCTCACACATGACTACGTAAAGCTATACTTTTCCAGAATAAGCTGATCTCCAATTGTATAAGCTTTACAGTGAAATGCTAGCTTTATACTGAAAATGTATAGCTTGATGCATACATAGATATTAAAAAGTGCCAACGGATTCTTGGTTGCAGAGCAAAGTTTCTTGAACTGTGCCAGGTGATGAGTAGTACGGTACGGATACTATTGTTATGACAGACGAAGGAGTATTGATATTTTATAAAATAAAAGCCTACGTTTTTACAGAGGCATAAATTAAAAGTTCAAAATTAGGTGTTTGTTCCAGTTTTACCAAGTAAAATAATCTTAATTATTAAGCTTTTTATTATGTATTTTACTTGAAAGAAGGCTTGGTAGTTTTTGGTAGGTATATAGCGAGATAGACAGTCGATTCTACCTTTTTTTATGATTGCCTATAAACTATGAGAGGGGTCTCATAGTTTATAGGCAATCATAGCATCGACTGTACAAAGCACCTTAAAGGAATGTCCGATAAGGAAGTGAGAGAGAGGAACAGTCTCAAAGTTACGTGTGTCTGATTACCTTATAATGTTACCTTTAGGAGACATACAGATACAAGCGACCGTGCAGACAAAATAACAGGTAATCATTTTAACAAGTATCATTGTTATATTGGAAAGTAAGTTATATGATGATCTGTAGATAATAAACGGCTACACTTAATGTTATTTGTTTTGTTTGAATGTACTTTTGAAAAAGTTTTATATGTACCTAGATTTTCTTTGTACTGAAACCTATGTTATATTTTTTCGATTTATTAACACCTAGCCATCGTATCCTGATGCCTAGTAAGCCTGTGTGTTAATAGCTACTATGTCATCATTCGCTATTTATTCCAAAACAAGCTTAGGTAAGATTAGTTTCTTAGATCTGAGATTGGTTTATATTTTACCTAAAGTCAGAGAGCTATTCACCACAAAAGTGTAGACAGAATGAAACCTTAGTGGTTGCAAAACAAAATGACCGGTCGTAATTGGTGCAATCTAAAGGAAAGGTTAATATTAATTAGAAGCTCAATATACATTATATAGAATCGGTTACGAAAGTGTTGTTTTTTTGTTATTCAGATGCGCAACGAATCAATTAATTATACCTACCTAATAAAGAATTCTTGCCAATTCACACTCATAAGTTACCTACATGTTAATCTAAACAAAAATCTTGATTATTTTGCAATTGAAAGAGATTAAGAACTTTCGTAACATTCGGTAGCGGTTCAACGATGGAATTCAATCGAAACGCAATCAAACAATCAAGTTGCATCGATATAGATAATTGTTATGACTAATCGATTGCCACGAGTATTGCACTCAAATCAATGGATGTCATAGCAATACTACTTGTAAAAGGTCTTACTGTTCTCATAATGTTTAATATGACTCACAAATAAAGCCAGAGGCTTCGACTCTTACCGAATGTAATGCGTATCACAACATGATGTAATTATTTGACCGACACTTTGTACGAGAATGTACATAATACCTCAATTACTCTGCGGGAAATCTACAAGTTATGTTTAAGTTATTATTTATAACCTTTTATTACTACTAATGTTAGTGAATTTTAGTTAAAAAAAGTGAAATGTTAAACTTTGACCTCTTGTGTTCGTTTTTTTTCGAAAAATGGTACTTTATGGCGGATCCCCAGAAGGGTTAGATAGATGGGTGTATTAAGCATTAAGGTCACATAAAAATACTGTTGTCTGCGCGCCTACTATATTCACGAGAGCAATTTGTTGAAGTCATATGTAAAGATGTTCTCAAGTTTTCGATTTCGTTTTTTAATAACTGTCAGTTTTTTACTTCCACCCGCACATATTTTTTGTTAAAACACATATCTCTGTACGCGAGCACGTTAACATCGAAATTACTCAAAATTCTATTGTACTGCTGAAAATTATATAATTGTATTCAAGAAGAACGAGGTTTTATTATTTAAAACTTCCATTTTGTCCATTACGAGACAACTGTGCTTTATAAGTTACATTGTATTTAACTTATAAAGATCAGGGTGTTGTATCTCGTTTGGCCACTAGTTACTTGATTCATTTAACAACTTTAGATTATAACCATCATAATTTAAACAGTTTTGTAGGTAACATGATATTACAGACAATAAGATAATACATAGAACGTTGGATCTAATAATTGTGATTCAATGAGCATGAGATGTTTATCGCAGCTTATTCTCGCATCATTGAACCGAGTCGTGAACTCGTGAGCTATTGATTCGACTTAATTTACACTTACTTGCACTTTTATTTGGTCACACAAAGTTTTTGATACCTCGCTCCTTAAAACTATAACTTTGAAAACAAGAATAATTTTATTATATTTGATATGCTTTAGTTTATCTACTTATTTGTTAATTAAGAGATGCATTAACATACTTACTTAAAAATTTGTGAAATACATTCTTGGTAATATCCTGCAACTAACATAATTATCAAAGGATATGGAGGTTGCATTTAATATAAGATTTATGAACCTAACAATATTTTTCAAAAATATAAGGTGACATTAGTGAAATTAAAATAATTTATTTTGTTCAATACTATCGAAATTCAATTCTGGTTATAATAATTTAATATACTTTCTTCCCGCCAGCGGCTTCGCCCGCGTGGTCATATAATTTTTTCACCTGTTTTTGCAACATTTTTCAATACTACTCCGCTCCTATTAGTCGTAGCGTGATGGTATATAGCCTATAGCCTTCCCTGGTAAATGGGCTAACTAACTGAAATAATTTGTCAAATCGGTCCAGTAGCTTTGGAGCCTATTCAATACAAACAAACAAACAATCAAATCTTTCCTCTTTATGATATTAGTATAGATAAAATATAAATTATTCCATCAATCTTGTTTTTATGGATAGTGGGATGCACCGGCCTTTTGTTGGCTATAATTAAAAAAGGACAGATAGCTTTGATTTTTTCTTTGAGACTCCCAGTAACAGCTCGGAGTCTGGATTTGTGCCCGGTTGATGGCAATCAGCTCGCATCCTATTATATGAGACCTGCACATATCGGCGAAATTAGTAGTTACACCTCTGCCAAACCCTTTGGGGAATTCAGGCGTGACCATTGTACACCTAGTTTGAAAGTAACTTCCAGTCAAACTACCCTACCAAACTAGGTGATGTTAGTAAGTAGGACATTACTATATCCTAACACTGCTAAGCATAGAACTAATACTTTACTATCGAATGGGCTATCGTTGCACAAGCCTAGTGCGTGTCGGACGACTTTCAAAAACTTAAAAGAGTACTAAATTAATGCACTGCAGTGTAAGACTATAAAAATGAAGACGAGTTTGTGGTCGCATACCGGATCTAGTACTAACAGTCACGATTTGTTCTTGAGCGATAAATTCTTTGCATTGAACTGAATCTAAATGTTTCTGACTCTTCCTATTTGATTGTTACCACAATTATAACCAAAGGACTAATCTTATATAACGCATAAAATTTTATGAATTAAACTAAAGGAAGCTTTATTTCTACAAGCAATAAGGGTGATGTTATCATGAAGCTGCATGTAGCAGAGCTGGACCGCAGATGGCCACCGATCGGACAAAACCTTCAGGACGCCGTTCGTGCTGCTTCATAAGCAACTTATTCCACCAAAGGCGGATCCAGGGGTTCCTGGAAATCAACCCAACCCGAGCTGGGATTAGATAAATAAATATTTTTGCGTCATTTTACACAGCACCATCTAGTCCGAAACTAAGCATTTTAATAACTTGTAATATGGGTACTAGATCGACATAAGTTTTGTTAGGTATTCAATTTTATTTAAGTACCTATTTTTGGAGCCTGTACTGGCAGCCCCTAGACTGTAAATATAATGAAAATCTAAACATTAGGCTTCCTCTATGAAACTATGAAAAACAAAACAGAACGCCTATTCATTTTCATATAGCAAGACTTACATTGTGTTATTAGTCCGAACATTTCTAAAAGGCGTACGCTGCTACTTAATAAACGACGCCTGGTAATATCTAAATACTTAACAGTCAATTGTCTTATTTACTAGTCGATTTATAGATTATGCTTTTTAATATATAAACGTAGGTATTATGGAAGTGGCTGCAATATACTATTGCCATCCATAAATTTGATAAAATAACAAGTATTTGCAATAAATATATCTAGGTACCAACATACATAGTTCGCCAGTGTGTTTTTAGATCTCATATCTTCGAGCATGCATAGGAGATTAATGAACAAAGACGAAGCGAAAGTGGTGTGCCAGGATCGTAGCAAGTGGAAATCTATAGTCTCTGCCTACCCCTATGGGAAACAGGCGTGAAGCTATGCATGTATGTATCTTTAAAATCAACTGAAATCCAAACTGCGAGCTTTAGTAATGTAGTATTGCAGTAATGTAAGGCGTTGCTCCAACGTGGACAAGCTACCAATGAATATTTGATTTCCATACCTATATCCAAATCAGCCACTAGCCGCAACCATTATAAAAAAGTAAAGTGATAAAAAAAACCATAACTATATCCTAAAAGTTTATTCTTTCACACACAGAGCATCTCGTATTTACACGATTATAATTATTATACTAACCTAATATGTTTTGCAACCTTTTTGTTAACCTGTTTGTTAACCTAATTTGCAATAATACAAACTAATACTAAAGTCACTTTTACAATCTCAATACCGCACTGTCCTCAACCATGTCAACAAATACTGGCCGTATATTAAGGGTCTGTTTTACCACCTCCCAGTAAGTTCCCGATAAATAAATTATTTGGCAGATAATTTCATATAAATTTTGTTCCATTTTTAATTTATCCGGCGGTTAACGGCTATCCACAGGTCGTGAAACAGGCCCTATGTATCCTAATTATCTAAGTTCACAAATAAATCTGTGGCACTTATCTTAAATCTATATATTTTTGAGTAAACAGTTTCTACTTAATAACTATGAAAACAGCATATTATGCTGATATTGGGGCTCAAAATCTATTCTACCGTAGTCGGGAAACTGGGGTCCACCGAACTTGGAGAATACTGAAACAAAAAACAAAAATATATTATAAAAAATACAAAAATCTTCCCAGTTAACTTTATGCATTGATGTTAATCTTTGCGCAGTCATCCTTGGAACTCCAATAATCATAGCATTATATTAGATAATGTGATCCCACAGACTTATGTTATCAATCTTATTTACCATGGATGCTCGTGGATCCAAAACGTTGGGATTAGGAGTTAATATCAATACAACCTATAAAATCTATAAAAAGTGTTCTTATTTTAGACTTTTGTTCAGGTTGGTTGAATATGTACCTAGTGCATAAAAAAACGTAAAGTTGATTATGCCAGACAATAGACTACCGCACATTCGCACAATGCCATCACTAATCGTACACTGACATTAATTAGACATAATAGTGTTGCGCGCGTTTTTACGCATCCGGTACCTGCGTACCATCCAATGCAATATTGATATTTTTTAAATTCAATATGTTAATGTTATATAGTTATGCCATCGCGACAAACAGAGAATAAAATCGAGGTGATCTGCGATCGTTATCAATGACAATGACCCATTGAAATACCATTATATTGATTACATTTGAATATCTAATGATTTCTTGTTAATTAGGAACGTGCGAAGGTTGATGTAGTATATTGCAGTTGATCAACAACTGGATATAATTGACACAGTCATCATTAGGCATGTAAACATGTAGGTTTACGATCCATGAAGTGCATAAAAGTATGGACGGTTGGTGGAAATTAGTGTGAGCATATGGTTTTGAACTTCATGTAACGCCAGTGACATAGACACGACTACATTGTAACAATTAAAAAATATATTTGGTCCCCAAATCTAGCAGTTTGGGCTCTGCTTTGGTAAAATCAGTTTCTTTTTACATGTATAAGAGCACCATTTTTTGTGAGTAAAATAAGATCCTGACAAGAGACCCGTAAATAATCTAATATTTATGAGTTTACTTACAAAACGGTGCAGCCGATGGGTATATCGGCTGTGGGTAGTATTCTGGTACTTCCACTGGTACGCCTACACTTTTGGGGTAGTATACTGGCTCGATGGGTTGAGGCGGCGGCGCCGGCGCAGGCGCAGCGTGCACGTTTGGAGCAGACTTGGACACCACTGCATTGAACCCGTGGATGGGATCCGCAGTGTAGTCCACTGTTCTGATCGAGCCGTCTGGCTCTACTAGCGAGTATTGTCCTGAAAGCAATAGAAACGTGTTTATTATACATAATTTATCTTTATGCCATTTAAAATCTTTAAGCATGTTAATAAAAACGTCATAATGGCGTTTTGCTTTTCTGCTCACAGGTCAAATTGAATCCAAATCATCATAATCATCTTCCTGCCTTTGTCCTAATTTATTTGGGGTTTGTGCAGCCCTATCCTTTTCGTCGTTTCATTTATTTATTTTTATTTTATTCCTCAATCGAATGGCTACGAAGAAAAGTTGATTACCTTATACCTATGGTTTAAGAGATCTGTAAGAAAATTATCTTCTAAATTGTTTTTACCGAAAAGGTTGGCCTCATATTGTGTAAAATTTAACTCGTATAGACCGATCAATTGATTCGTAATGCAATTGTTTTGTATGTTTCATTAAGTGTTAACAAGTCTAACAAGAAACCTCACCCATTGTAACTTAACAAATTGTATAATGACAATGCATTCAGCGAAATGTTTGTAGGTACTTAAGTCCCACGGTGGACCAAATTGTTCTGTATCCACCATAGTAGGTACCTAGTACAATAAAACCTCATTATCTTTAAAAATTTCGTAAGATAATTTGACTATTACCTTATTGTTGGTGGTCACAATCCCGAATACCATAAACTGACTGTTTGACTGCACTTAAATAGCATAATGATAACTCAAGGTGGAAATACCATCTATGTAAAGTTTTACTCTGATTCACTTAGTACCGATTGTATAAAACTTGATTTCTTTTGGCTGGCCTTTTCATCATATATTATTATCATCAGCCAAAGAACGTACCAGCACTCTTTAACAGGCATTTATCCATCTCGTTGGAAGCCATCCTGCACTACGTCTTCCAGTGCGTTTCCCCACTCCAGAACCATATTGCCCCATTAGCCATGAGATCTACCAGCTATGTAAATAACCTGGGCTTATCATTGGTTAATATTAGTGTCTATTATTGCCAATATCAAGTCAATGTAAGTATGTTTTCCTCATGCTTAACCGGATAGCACCAAAATCGACGCTTCGTTACTGGTAAGCAGAAAAGGTTTGACTAGATATGGCTCAGCTGTATTACCCCCAGAAAACGCTTACACTAGGAGGTTTAATAAATGTTTTGGAGTTACTATTTCAAAAATCCGGAGCAGGATCAGGGTTCAAGAATGTTGAACAATAAACTTCTTACCGTATAAACCAAGATGATTATTTGTCAAAGTTCCATCTTGAGGAAATGCTCGAAAGTAATTGGCACCTGAATTCAACAGTTTAAATGTTTTATTAAGTAAGTATCACGCTATACGGTGTTTCCAATGAAACTTTTATCAAAATTAATGTTATTTACGAGATATCTAATCCAAACTACTTATTCCAAAATATGTTTTTAAGAAATATTAAAAATAATGAATTGTTCACCGTCATCGGGAATCAAAACTACCGGTAGCGGAATTTAGATACAGAAATTTCCTGACAATACGTGCCTTCTGTATCAATTACTAGATCCAGCCATCAATGACTAAATCCAGACATCTGATGAGAGACTCATTAAACAAATCTAAAGCTGCTTATTCAAATTCAATACATTGCTCTTAGAATGGAAGTAATATTCCCATACCGATAATCACTACTTATCCATTATGTCTTTAATGAAATTGTAATACACACCACAATAATATCAATAACAATGTACTGTAATGAATCGACTCATATCAACTTTAGGTCAACGACCTCAAACAAAGATGCGAATTTGGAAATCGCTTGAGAAACGCCATTTTTTCTCCTGTTTTTAGATACTTCACAGGCGTTTGAATGTGCTAACGTATCGTTAATAGCGGCATAGATTTGAGAACAATGCATCATGGAGATATATCGGCTGTTACTTTTAGCTGCATTGTAAGCGTATATATGGTCATGATCTATGTACTACGATACACCACCTAAACAGTATTCATACAATGGACAATAATAGGGATAATGTATGATGAATATCAAATTGTGTTCGCAATAACTCTCATGGTGATAACGGTCCCAATTATGTTAGGTTTATGTCTTCCGTGATGACGGCACTATTGTGATAATATTGATCAGTAATTGTTTATTTATATTAGCGAACAATGAATGCATATTTGGAAGTTATAATATTGACAATCAGTATCAAGGTGGCTTTGATGATATTATGGAATTGGAGGGTCAAAGGAAATCAATTGTTATAATCACGTCCAATTCCCATGTCAACTCCTAATGTGGACCGAACCTAGCATAGTGACGGTTTAAGGGGACACATCGGCCTTCCTTAGAGATTTACCCTACAAGCGTAGCACAATACTCTATAGGAATATCTTTGTACTGGAGATAACCGATGGAGTTGTTTTAGTGCAATAAACATCGCACACACCTCGGGAGGCCCCTTTTTGAAGATTCTATCCCTCGGAAGGTTCAAACGTAGCTAGGGTACAAGAAAACATACATAGAGATCACTAATGACAATGTGGTCAATAAACTGTATAAACGATTCTTTGAAAAATTTGACGGCACAAATGCTTACAGGTCTTGGCCTCTTGGGAACGGAACAAATCGGGAAAGGAGAAAGGCGAATAGTTTTAGTAATAGTAGAATTTTTTTTGTAGACGATCTAACAATACTAGTAATATCTAATTTAAGGAATCAATTTTTTATGAAACCAGTTCCCGAAAAACCAATTTGTCATTCATATTGTTCCATAGTTTGGGCATCCCATAGAATTAGGAAGGTATTTGATGAACATAGGGTACTTCTTACCTTTTACTACATCCCCATCTCTGGTTTCATGTTGTGATTTGACGTCACCCGTTGTGTGGTCCGCCACACCGTAGTTGAATGCGTACTTAGGTACGTCCTGAAAAACAAGACTGATACATGAGCTTTTATTTTTGTACTCTGGATTGTTATGGTATACTCGTGGTGTACTTTACTACGTAGTTTACTTTTCCTATGTAGATATCATAGGAAAAGTGGCATTATCGTCATCTAATATTGAGATTTGTTATTATTTTATACTAATTTGATACTAAGTTATAATAATAATAATATATTTATTTCTCCACAAATAAAGATATTTTGCCACTTTTCCTACAATATCTACAAATCTTATCTCAAAGCTAAAAGTTATACACCACTAAAAACTCTATAGGAATATATTATAATTTCGTATCACCATTTTATTATTATATTTTCGAGAAAATTGCCAAAAGCGGATTAAATAAGTTCACTTGTTTTAGCGACTATAAGTACATTTATCCAAAGTTACTATTTATCTAAATATTTTTTTTTTGTATCAGCTCTACAATACAATTTATAGCATCAAAATTAACATTTCAAATTTTTTAAGCTATGGTTTTGTAAAAAATGTCATACAGAATTTCTTGGGACCATTAACCAAATATTTGGACATTTCCATTATGAATAATTTAAAGATGTAAATTAAAAAATCTTACAAAGTAATCGTATCCAGGCATACCAAACACGCGATTTGACATTTGAGCTCTAGGTGCTGCAAGCGACACTCCAAAACATACAGCGAAAATGAAGCACAGACAACGACACATAATGCCTAACACTAGTACACACTGGGATGAATACAACCGTCTTGGTCAACGAATACTCCTTGAATAGTACAATGGTGGGTTCACAGGCATTTATATGTGGCCTTATTTGAGTGCCAACCTTGTGTTGCGTTCCTCTGTATCTACCGAAAGCCTTCCGAAAATGAAGTTTCCTTTAGCGGTTCGTTGTGGCTAATTGAGAAAATTTTCGCACGCCACAATAGGTCGCATGTACGAGTAGTTTAGATTGCTGCACTGATCCAGATGACGACTTATTAGGTTTTGTTTGTTAGAGATATTTTTGTAAAACATACGGTTATTGTATAAGAAACTAGACGTAGAAACTTAGCTGGCTGTGTCGAACGTGTGGATAACGAGTAGTATATTAATTTCCATCATGAAACATGATAATATAAGGGCTATAACCCCTTCGGTAGTCTGGTAAAAATTGCCTACACAACATGGTTACTGCTTAATTTTTCAAATGCGAAATTCTTGAATGCCTATAAATACACAGTACGGCCGGAACGATTGCTCAAGTATGTAAGCTACAAAATGTTTATTAGTTTTCTTAGATTGAAATATTTTATATCCAATTTGGTTTAACAGCTGTGTTTTTTTTACGCATGTAAGTTCTTATATTTTGTTTTAGAAGATTTTCAATACTTTAAATAATTAAAACAATACTGAGAACCTAATCACTGATTGATTTAAACCATTTAGCGATATTACAAATGATTTGACTAACTTTTTCCTGAAAATAGGACAACAGAGATGTTTGATACAGTGTTTCAATTTTGCCCTTAAGGTTTAAACTCAGGTTTTGTTTTATTACAAATTCAGTACTATTCTTAACTATGCTTCTCCTTGAACAGCGTACTTCCGAGATAAAGCAAACACTTTAGTCACTTTAAAACTAAGGCTAATAAGGCTGCAAAACTAAAATGGAAGTTCACTGAACAATATGCGAGGCTCTTAAAAACTATAAGCATTATAAACAAATACTTCATAAGGTAAAAGTAAAATTCCATTCAGTATTCACAATATATTGACCCTGCCTTGCTCAGTAAATGCTCCTATTTACCAATTTCAAAGATATTTAGAAGAAATGAAGACTGATCTTATGTCATATTTTAATATATGCTTATACACGCGTACGTACGTGTATCGCATACAATTACATTGAGTCAATTTTTTAAATAGCATAAAAAATCCTTGTGTTTTAGCCCCGCTTCTATTATTATTAAATTATTAATTACTCTATGTGTGTCGACGAGTGTGATTGTTAGCCGCGTTTAGGTACTGCGTTTTTTGCATCCATATAGGTCCTTAACCGTACTGTACCTACATAATATATACTCCATTTCGGAAAATTAAGAAGCTCTTAAGCACATTTTATTGTACTAAACTCACCGTTAGTTTCATTGTTAGACCTCCTGATTAGTGTGGGAATAGTCACTATGTCCTAACTTTTAGCAACTACCGGTTATAAGGTACACGTTGTAATAGATAAGAATCTAATACACACACCTTGTATAAACAAGCCTTTATTGGCTTTACTATCTGTCACTTAATTTCAAACGAACAGCAATGTCATGTAAAGTAAAGCCAAGCTTAGTGCTTGGTACAATTAAATGTCTTTAATAGTTATTTGTTATACAAGAGTGCAAAGTTGCTTTTTAACCGCGTGCTCAATTTTGATGACCGAGCAAGCGAAGGATTCTAAAATTGAATCACGAGCGGAGCGAGTGATTTAAATATTAGAATCCTGAGCGTCAGCGAGGGAATTAAAAGAGCACAAGGTGAAAAATCTTTGCACTCGAGTGCAACACGTAACTTTTCATCCCACCTCAGCGAGGAAATGACTAAAAAAAACATTTACAACCACAAGATACTTTTATTTCAGTTTAGGTATTAAATACTATATGATAGGTAAGTTTTACAGAATACCTATTCTTTAAATTATAACAAATAATACTAGGTATAATTATGAGAAATTGAAAGTAACGTTGCTACAATTACTTGAGTGTAATATTTTTGTTAGGTATTATAATGTTGGTGATAGTGACTTGAAAAAGTACACCAAGAAAGTTCCGATAGGCTTGTTGAAAAAATATCGATACATCGATATATAGATTTTTTTTTTTATGTATCGATATTTTTGAGCGATATTTAATATTTAGATATATCGATGCATCGATATAAAATTCAAAGTGTCGAAAAGGTATAAAAATCTATATTTTTTACAGACCAATAAACATTTATAAGTTTTAAGATTATAAAATCCCAAAAAGGAATACTTTTTTTATAAGTACTAACATCTTTTTAATAAATTATATTTAATGTATTTTTTGTTTTTGGTCGACTTGATTTGTTGTTTTATAATCTTAAAACTTGTTTTTAAGATATATCGCCCATTTATCGATATTTTTAAATAAAAATATCAGTATCGATACTAAAACTAACTACAAAAAATATCGATTCGACATATATCGATACTTTGTTGCGTTTAGACTCGGGACCTAGGGAAGGTTCCAAGTCTGAGTTTTTAACAAATTAAAAAAAAGTTGTATGATAAATTCGGCGCCAGGGGGGTTAAAGCACGATGTTCTAAATTCAATTTACTTTGTCTCTCTAGAGGATAAAAACGACTTTTGCACTCAGATATCGAAAAGTAAAAATACTCTTTCCGAGATGGTGGGATGAAAAACGTATTTATTGCCTTCTTAATTCTATCTACCGTGAATTTTTGAGTCACACGTTTTTTTTATTCTGGTGTTGCTAGCCGCTTTGCCGCAGTTACTGCTTACCATCAGGCACATGCTTGTTTGTCCTATTATTATACGAAAAAAATTAAAAGTAATAAACATTTTCCTACTAAAGTAAACACTCCTTGTGTATTGTACACAAAACACCGCAACTAATTGTTGACACCCAAACAAAGAATGCCAGACTATGACTAATCTCTGTCGTTGTCTGTACTCGAACGATTCCGACTCTCCAAAGGTTGGCGCTTCCTCATCGGAACAATGGGAGAGTCCTCTCATCGCATTCAAACCTTCGCATTTGATTCGCTGTTTGATCAATGCAACAACCAAGAAGGTTGGCCCCCCCAAGTATCTTTCACGCTTTTCTCTTTACGCTTTTATTTATTAAGAGCATGTTTAACCACCTCCTGATAAGTTCCCGTTAAATTACTTGGCAGATAATTGCATACAAATTTTGTTCCATTTTTTTATTTATCTACCGATTAGCGGCTGTCCTCAAATGGTGTAACAGGACCTAAGTATGGCAAAAGTTTTTTTATCATAGATTCAATTGAGAATACGATTTCAGGGAAATAACACGATTTTTATATTAATACATCGATATGGCTCAGCTGGCTTGACCCCTTCTTTTTAGGGGCGATCGGATTCTTACTGGGGCCATTGTTTGGTCAGGCAGCGGACTCTCAGATTCAGCCACCCGTGTATCACATGCTAGACTAGGAGACGAGCCCACGCCCACAAACAGTATTGGCCTTATAATTATACAAATAATAAATAAAAGTAAATATTGTGTTCTTTTAATTGATTCTTAATACAAAAACTATTTGTACTAGTTGATGAGCCATTGAATGCTTGATTATCTTCACGATAACAAAATAGCGAATTAGCATAATGTTCATTTGTTTCGTGTTCTCAAGTGGCTAACAAAGGGCTAATGAAGTAATTACACACACCTGATTTCGACAAAGATTTAAGTACAAACGTGATAAAAATTAACCTCCTTATTAGCCTAGTGGCCACAAACGCGGCTACTGTGCGTAAGGGTTCGATTCCCAGGTCAAGCACTGTATTATTTGGTATATCTATAAAATTCCCAGCAGTAGCTCGGAAATCGGATTTGTGCCTTACTCTGTTCGCCCTTTATTGCGTCACTACTATGCACTTGTCTTATTTCGAAATACTCCGGCTGGCAGTCGAAAAACTCGCCGACAAGAATTAAGTTTTCCTTACGACGTTTTCCTTCAGTATTTATTTTAATTATTTATTTTCAGAAAGCGTACAATTACATTAGTAAAATATTAGGATATTGGTAGTTTTGCACGAATTTGCTTATAACTTACCCAAATGTTTTAGGGTATGTTTCATCACCTCTGGATAGCCGATACCCGCCGGAAAATTAAATAAAAAATGAAACAGTATTTTTATAAAATTATCTGTCAAGTCATTTAACGAAAACTTTTCAGGATATGGTGAAACAGGGCCTTAATTTTATTAATATGAATATGATCTATACTATCCATCCAAAGGTTGCCTGGAAAAGATCCTAAATCTCGATAAGTCCACCTATTGTATATTTTAACTGTAATTATATATCTTACCTGTGTATTTCTTTTTGGTGTACAATAAAGCATATATAAATAAATATATGCATATTTATTTTATATTCGTACCATGAATGTACGGTTCACAGAAAAAAAAATGTATAGGCGAACAAAGCCATGGGGCACCATTGTATCTCAATAACCAACGACTTGATTATGCCATTGTTCCTACTCACATAAAACTTGTTACAAACAATATATCCTTACATACCTTACATATGTATCAAAGCATTGTGAAAAAGTCCTTCAGTTTTTTCTCATACGATTGATTTAAATTTTAAATGAAATTATGTATGTAATTAGACGAAGGCATTACAGTTGTGTATTCATTAATTGCTTTTAAGATTTGATTTAGGTATTCGTACTATTATTAGATAATTTCATAACTTTATTAAAAACTCATTTCGGATTTATACAGGGCGTTGATTACGTACGCTTCGTCAGCGTATTGTATTATTGGTAACATATTCGATATGGGTAGTATAATGTGGTCTGATTTAACCTACAGAAGGATACAGTTAATTAAATCGCCAACCAGTATAACCACTAAATAAATTTCCTACCTAATCTAGGTCTTCGTGGCTATTCCATCTGCAAAGTTAAGCTGCGTTCACGGCATTCAGTCTATAAATGGGACAACACCACCATTCTCAACACACCAAGACACCTCCTTGCCTCGAACTGCACATAAATGAATGAATGAACGTTAGAAATGGCTAGACAGCTAGTATTACCTACCCAGAATTGGACCGCGGAGATATTAGGGCAGTCATTTCGTTCTTTGTGTATGATACTGCAATATTCAGCCACACAAAAATTTGTAACTCTCCAAGAATGAAGAAATTAGAAGAGAAAATCGTTGATAACTTAGAGAAAATATAGAAGAGAAAATGTCAATTAATATAAAATATTTGTCGATTTATTGACATAACAATAAAATTATAAAGATAACAGATATAACTTAACTCAAAGAAAACCTACGCGATAACAATACAACACCTATAATAATAAATTCAGGTACTTGTAGTAAAAACATTAATTTAACAATAAATAAATGAAAGGTTTAACAATCAAATTACGTGGAGATCAAGAACTCTGAATTGTCCCTTTCATAAAACAACGATTTTTACAAATATATTGCACACTACAAATAGTTTAATTAAATAAGCATTTCAACAATATAATGCTGTATAATAATAATTACATCGAAAATTGGCCTTCACTCCCATTAATTTTTTTAATAAAAAATAGAGAAAGTTATCCAACTAGAATTCCAAAATCGCCGCTTTTTAACCAAAACATCTAGATATCCAGATGTAACTTGTTAAAACCTATGATATTTCAACAATTGAATGGATTTTAAAAGACGTCAATTCTAAGAAAAGTCTTAACAACTTGATTAGGCGAAGTAACAAGGACAAGGAAAAGTGTTAATCAGAGGGCTAACCACTATCCAAAGTGTTTAAGATTACGAGCCCATACTATGTTCCACTTGCTTTCTTGTCCATCTTACTCTACCAGCTGTTCCAAAAAGGGGCTAAATATGGGGCCTCTGACAAGGGTGCCCAAGCTCAAATGTCACTGTCTTCTAGAGTTTCTGGGAATTCCGTTGGTTTTACTGCATCACTGGAGGATTAATGGTGGTGAAAGTGAGCGGCCTCATGCGCTGAGATCGGGGCAGTCTTGTGAACGACAGCGTTGAACCCGTTGTGCTTGTCTGCAGTGTAGTCCACTGTACGGATGGAGCCGTCGGGTTCAACCACGCTGTACTGACCTGGAAATGAGAAAGTTCGTGGTTATCATTTGTTATTGTAAACTCTCCTTGCGAGTGCAATGATCGTGCGTAAAAGTATTGTAGTTGTGGTAAATGTAACCGTAAGGTTATATTATTAGCATGATCTTTTTATTATGTGAATACTGTTAGGAACAAGTTGAGAATATAATCTTCGATCTATTTTGCCAGCATTTTAATCCAATTAAATTGTGCTATAAAATATGTGACAGGAAATAATTATCTGTGTTTGTGTGTTTTCTTTTTCCACTCTACAAGTCAACATACATTGTTTTGTGTATCTAAATTACAAAAAAAAACAGAATTACCTTTAACAACGTCACCGTCCCGACTTTCATGGTGTGTCTTAATGTCTCCACTATGGAAGTCATTCACACCATACTTGAACACGTACTTCGGATACGCCTGAAAAATTAATGGACATGATTCAAGTACCGATTACTATTGTGAGTCCCTGCTAGGTAAACCTCTCTTTGAGTCTTTATCTATTTGATCTTATGTGAATTAAACCTAAAAGTTAGGCCGGTGAGGACTTTAGGTTGTCACGCTACACACTTTCTCATCTTATTACAAACTTAGAAATTTATTTAAATCAGATTAAGAAAATTACATCCGTTAACTAATACTAGCAAAACAGCGTGATAGAGGTCAAATCAAATCAAAAAGCGGGTTAACAAAACTTATTACGTAAGTCCAATGTCAAATGTCACTCGCATGCAAATATTGAACTCGGAAGTATCATGTAAACTAGTTGCATACGGTGAAACCGCTCGCACGATCCACGTGCGCTTGCGCCACCCATGTTTATACCATAACATTGCGTTAAGTTATAGGCGTGTAGCGAGGTGCGTCTTAAAAAAATTAAATTTTCTGTAATTTTGCGTAATGATTTGTAGAAAGATTATTAAAATTATAATTCTAATAGCTTTCGTCCAGCGGCTTCGCCTGCGTGGTCTATATATTTCTTATAAATTATTATAACAAATCTATCTCACGCAAACCATACATTTTACCGGGATAAAATCTAGCCTATGTTCTTCTGTTCTAGACTATATCTCTGTACCTACCAAATTGCATTCAGATCCGTTCAGCCATTTTAGCGTGATTGAGTAACAAACATCCATCCATCCAATGTAGGATTTGATGATGTCATATCTGAAGTTGTAACTATGTCAAAGAGTGTCAACTAAAATTATTTGGAACCCTAGTTTGAGCCAGATCTGCTAGTTTTCTTCTTTTTGGGAGTATCAACGTTCGGTCCTACAAATCGTTCCTTTTTGTGACTTGGACCACTCAGGCGTGACTTGCGCACGCGCAAGCTGCTCATCAGCTAGCGGAACGTCACACAGGAAACACTATCTTGTCATACACAGATGGATGTAGACGTACGTAGAAGTAATTATGTGACTTTTTTACGTATACATAATAAGAATTAGCTTTCGAACGACCTATTGTTATGTGAGGAAAACTAGTTGTTAGGAAGTAACGAATTATGAAGTTTACGGTCTGTTTTATGATTGGTTTTTAGTATGCATATTTAATAATCTATTTGATGGTGTAATAACAAAATAGTAAACGTTCTAACTTGAGTATAAAGTTCTTAGAAGAAAGTTCAGAAATAGTTGTAATAAGCTAATATAATAAGCTTTTAATCGTCTTGATCATTAGCAGTTAATGACATATCAATATAATTTATTTCACAGCAAACACTAGTGATTCAGTTGATACATCTCATATTTTATTATACAACGAAATAACGGTTATGTTAAACTTTATGTTATGTGACAGTTACTGCATAAATCACAAAGTTATATTATGCGGATTTTTATTTATAATTTGCAAATTATGCTGTCGAAGCTGATAAAATTTATGAGCATAATACTAATTAATAATTAATTTATCTTTGATTACGAAATATAAAGAAAATGTCTTTTCTAATAAATAGCAATGTTGAAAATATTATAGCAAAAGTTTTCATCAATATATTTTCATGTTTTAAATACCTACGTAGTATATTAGTTGAATTTCTTTGTATTTTTATTGATAGATTTTATGAAACATTTTGATTGAATTAGCAGCAGCTAAGTATTATGCCACAGAAAAGAATACACATAGGTATATTTAGTATGAATTAATCACAAATGAATCGAAATCAAGGCTATGTTGCAGAAAGCGTAGAAAGTAGCGTAACATTATCCGTTGGTTTGATATCCTATTACGTTACAGAACATTAAAGAGCAACACGCAGTATATGCAAAGTTCTCAGATGCTAAGTAATTCAATCTCCAATCGATGACGATCAGATAATGACGTTAGTATAACATTTTTTAATTCGTTTTTAACTTGGCACACAAAATGATTTAGCCAAAAAATAAAGACAACGTTTGACATTTGTCTCAATTGTCATAAACTCGTACATACCTACCCAATATTATTATTATCGCTGAACGATGCTCCTCGCAAATTCATTATAACCTAGTAGGTATCGTGAAAGCATCACAAACACAATCATTATTACACAAACATTATATCCAAGCCCGAAACAACTACTTCTATACCATACAAGTATTGTTCTGTGCGACTGTCTCCAAAGCTCCTTACGAGAATACTGCCCGCAGTGCAGAAGCCGATCGCTGAGCCACTGCGCATACGCACTGGTGCAATAAAATGCTAAAATATTGTTTGTTTGTCACTCACTCACTTCTAGGTGCTCCAAAAGTCTAACTTAATTATTGGCGTAGGTCTACATTTAAAGTAATGAAATAAAATCGATTACGATTGCAGCCATAAATCGATTGCTTTACACAACACCAGTAGATAATTATGTTTTGTAACAAACGTTATTTAACGTTACCTTTTTTATTTACTTTTACTCATGTTTGAAGTTGCGCGCTAACAATTAAATGGTTATTATACTTAGACGTAACGTGTATTGCATATTCAGTTGTAACTCTTTTTGTAATACAGCAACATCAGCAATATTTTTTAATTACAAAAGATATACAGAAATTTAGTTTAATATGTCTAGATTCTATACGTACTACCAAAGTATTAATTAATTATTCATTGTCAGAAAGGAAAGCTCTGTTTTAATGAACTAATTTCTTTGTAGTTATAAATATTATTTTGTAAGTATATGTGTATACCTATACACACATACTTACAAAATATATTTTTTAAGCATCAGATTTTACTGAAATACAAAATCTACAGATACCTCCACTTTTCTTTTTTCCTTTGATGAAGGTGTTATTAATTCTGTATCAGTATTATAGAAACCATAGAAAATGTATTCTTAAACTTACGTAATAATCAACGTGTTCATCTTCGGAGATATGATGGTGATCGTAATGCTGAGGCTCTGAGTGAACGATCGTCGCAGCTGGTTGCAGGTCTGAGACAACCCTGATTGGTCGCACGTTGTAGAACACGCGCCCATGTGCGCACGCAGCCAGCGTCAGGGTTACCATCACCAACTGAAATTACGGAGAGATAAAATATAAGGAGTGTTTAAAAAAATCTATTCACAAAAATCTATAAAGCTTTCTACCCCTAAAAATATATAAACATGTTTTGGAATTGTAAGCCAGTCATACATAATAATGGTAGGGATATTTTTTATAAAAAAAGATAAAAATTCTAAATCCGTAACCAAATTACCAATTATTTATTGCCATAATTCATGTAGGTAGGTCACGAACGGTCAAATTCAAGTTCGTAATGTTCTTATCCAATAAGTTCCTCTATGATAAAAATCCAAAATAGAACCACGCAACATCTTTACATCATCTCATCTTTATACATATTACCTTAATTACAACATAGCACAAGAACAATTTCAAAACATATTGATATTGTTAACTCATAAAAAAGAAAACCATTTTCAAAATCAATATTATGTCTAATGTCGATCTTCTACATTAGAATCACGATTAAATGAGAACAAACTAAAAACAACAACAGAGCAAGCCAGTTTCAGTTTTTCAGTCGAGTATTTTTCTGAATCTCAAAGACAATGTATCTATAACAGATGTGTCGACGTTCCTACCATCGAACAATGGAGTCTTTTTGCCAATATTCACACACGCTTTCAAGATTACATTGATGATTACGTAGAATTACTTTTTACGTAATGTTTGCTGCCTTTGTAATGTAAACTACCACTGTTGTTTTCACTTGAAACTGTGGTTACAACGACCTCATAATACTATCATGCCTGGGGCGCTAAAGTGGCCATTTTTGGTAAAACTCAATAAGAGTCGCGTACACGAGCATGCACATTGTGCCAAAAAGTAGGCTTTTTAAAAAAACACACCTCTTGTCTAAATTTACATACCTCTATAGTTCGTCTAGTGCCTAATTTTGAAGCATGGTTGCTCAGTGGCAGGATTTAAAATGCTGCAATCCTCACATGCAAAACTGGCAACTAGAAGTTTTGCTACTGAACCCAAAAGGTTGCTTGACTTCTGTACTATGTATATCTTAGATGTTGTTCATATTTTCCATCAGAGACGAGGGGTCAATCGTCGCAATTCTTAGCTGATTGTCAGAAAATGGACAGTTATATTTCTGAGCTAGTATTTTTTGTACATCGATTCTTGATTGTGTTACATAAAAAATTACACCTAATATCATTTTGATACTGTATCACTACAAAGCACTTGTAGATCCTTATCAGAGTAGATTTTGTATGTTTTTTTTTTCACGATTAAAACTAGCAAACGGTGCAAATTGAGGTAACATCTCTCATATGATATTCACAAGTTTCATAAGGCTTTTTGTGTTTACAAACTTCTAAGCTAGAAGCTTCAAAATTCAATAATATTGTCTATTTCAAAATATTTTAGTATTATTCATACAATCTTACCTTATAGGCCATTTTCGATTTACTCGTAACTAACACCACTTTTTGAAACTAAGGCACCAGCACAACAATCACTCGATTCCTAATCGATTTAAATAAAAAAAATCAAATGATACACTCGTTTCGAAGGCTGCGTTTCGAATGTGGCGGGTGAAACTACACGGTAGTTTTATATGTGGATACCTAGGGTGGTGGCTAGACCCCACGCCGGGGAAATTATATTGAATCTGCGGCTATGGTAATTTAATATTTATTTATTTTATGCAAATATAATTTTTACTATACATTTTTAAAACGAGACGAGTGGAAGCTTTTGGCCTGCAGAGGGACGATACCGGCTCAATAAAAAAATACGAAAAGCGAATATTTTCTCGTTTAAATTCTTTATTACACTATCTTTTTGTATTTTTTAAGCATTTTCCATGCTAAGATTACTAGTTATTTTAATTTACTCGCGGGCAGGACTCGAACCTGCGTCTTCTGGTTCAATACACCAACACACCACCACGCTATGACCGCTTCTACATTACAATTAAAGGACTCCTAAAAACAAAAACGACGGTAAGCAGTCTATAGGGTAAATTTTTATTAGTATCCTTGTATTCCCGAAGGCTTAGGCAGAGGTGTACTAATATACAGCCACAGTTCGTTAGCAAATTTTCAGTTCAATGTAATAAGGGGTGACACTAAGAAATTCCGTACATAAAAATATCATCTTTGTGGGGAGCCACGTACTACAACTAATACTCTCGTATTTGAGTAGTTTCAGTTAATTACCAAGAAAACTTGATTCGAAGAAGCTAAGAACTACTTAACTTCCTATCGTGCAAATTATAACGAACGATCGATGACTGATATAAAAACCTAATAAGGCACTATCGCATTAAATAACAAGTTATATCATAACCGCACGCCTATCAGTATATTAACTTTACATTCAACGTCCAGCGGTTATCAACACGCAATAAATAGGCGCTGCAGAATCAACTCAGCCATAAAAATATTAATTACATTTCCAAGCAAAAAAGATGTCGACAGAAGGATTTAGTTCTTGTTCATTCGTAATATAATATGAATGGAACAACAATATAAATGTCGATGTAGTTTGATAGTAATGAAGTGCTTACGTCAGCTTGCGAACAAAAATTATATCCCCAGATATATACCCTTGAAGAAATCTTCCTAATGTGTACAAATTGTTTTCTAAGTATCTAGATATTACAAGAATAATTTCAAATAATAAATCAATTAATTACATACTTGTCAGCCCCGAAGGGATAATGCGAGGCATAGCATTGGACCACCAAGCTACCACCAAGCAGATTTATCAAGATAAGTTAATATTGACAAGGAGTAAGTAAACATATAGAGATACAGTTCTTAACTAGTACGAGTGGATAGGGCGACTTAGTCTAATGACAACCAATGCTCACTACGCTGTCATAAACAAAGGATCGATATATGGCTAAAATTGTATCTTCTTTACTTTAATACCTTGTAATTGTTAATGTAGAGAGAAATAAACGATTTTATTATTAAAAAAAAAAAAGAAAAAAAAATACATGCTACTGCTATTTTGTAATCAGTAAACACCCATTTACATGATGCATGTTTCTTGCCTGTTGCATACAATAAAATTGAAGCAATAAATATTTTATATCGCACAAACGGTTTTCAGATGATACAATTCTAATTGTTGCTGTAACTTATTGCAGTCAACAAGCAATCATCCTTTACAATATTAAAAAGTACTAAGTTAAAAAACTCAACCTAATTTTAGGTTGAGTTTTTTAACTTAAGCGGGATAGAATAACCATTTGGTTATTCTATCCCGCTTGGTTGCTCAAGAAAATTGTAAGTTTTACATGTTTTCGATAACAATATGTCACTTACACACGAGTAAGCTGACGTAACTCGCGGTACAAGTAGGTAACTACGCAGCTAGCCTACTTTCCTGTAACACCTAATTATGTGACAATGGAAGTAATGTACTGGCTGCGCTCGTTATGTGTCCAGAAAATAAGATTATGTATGACGTAAATCAATGAAGTTGATATTGTGTAGGAGATTGTATGTTGTATGCACCAATTTGCTATGCTGGATTGAATCTCGCGATAGGCAACTGGGTTGTAAAGAAAGTTGTTATTGAGAACGGTTAGGCCATTGAATGTATTCCTAGGGATCGGCCTGTGCAGTAACCTGACAGATTTTGGTGAATTGCTCTCTGCTAGCCTTTTCCCAATTATGCTGGAGTCGGCTTTCAATATAACTAGATGGGGCTGAATATCAGTATTTTACATGCAACGATTGTTATTAAACCTTAGAAACCTAATTTCTAGGAAATACCAAGAATATTATAGATTGACTGTTAGATTTTTTTGTCTTCTGACTTCGTCATGGTGTTCCTGACGAACAGGTTCGACGGTTTTCCGGTTACGGATTTCAATATTTTAAGAATAGTCACCCATCCAAAAACTAACCGCAGCAAGCACAGCTCATGAAATCCCAAATGTAATATGAACAGTTGCATACATACGTGTAAGCTCGTCATCAACAATGATTACGAAAACTTTATCTTCGTTATACAAAAGAACAGTCGACACAAAAGCTTTATTACAAAATCACAATCAAATAATAAAAACATTGCGTATAGATTGGCCTTACCTAAAAAGTACCCTAGCTACCTAATGACTAAATGTAATACATTACGATATCTATTGGTTATGCGGCCCAGTTATACAACTCAAAGCATTTTGTTCCTAGCACATTTAGTTGACTACAGTTTGTTTTGTTAAAATACTCTATTTTTCGATACTGTCATTCTAGTCTTATTTTTACAACTTTACAACTTACAAACAGTGCACTTTTTAAGCTTTTTACATGATATTTTTCTTTCGGCGTTCGGCACAGTTCCAGAAATCTTCTTGAACGTCTGAATTCCTAGTTTTAGCTAGTTTGGTGGACTAATCAATTGGGATGTTGTGATTGTATTGTTTCTCTATTATGTATTTGGAAAACTTTACAAATTCAAAAGGGGCTACCTACGTTGTAGTATTTTTTTTAAACCATATTAGCGTAGATATTGTCACGGTTTTATGCGAAGATTAAATGTTGACTAAAAGTTAATGGCTAGTACAGACAGAACCATAAAGCCAATTTATAGTGCGATAAGCTTGTTTGGCCTAATTGGAACTAAATGCCGTTATTTTGATTTGTTACTTTATTTCAATTCGTGCAATTCGTCATTATTTTGGCATTCTCTAGTATTCAGTATTTTGAGTTTGGATTTCCTTCAATTTAAAGACTTTATTTTGAATAAAAAAAATTACCATCGGAATTGGGTCTTCAGATATCGATAGTTATAGCAGTTTTAGCCAAGTTTTGTTTACAGTCTCAAAAAAAACGTTTACATTAAACCTTTTTCATAAATTTAATAGAGGCAGTCAACAAAGAATCTGACATTCGAGTTCTTTACTGCCAATCGTGCCATTCTAGCTTTACTTTTACTGTCAACTTTGTCATTATTTTTAATATTTTGTAGCAATTTATTTGTATAATTCTATGAACTATTAACAATGTTAAAGAAGGTAACGTAATCTTCCTTAATCGCTACAAGACTAATCAGATCGCCACATTCTAGTTAGTATTCGTTTTGCATTATGCTATTTCGTCATAGCGTAGTCCGGATGCAAAAGCAGTGGCTACACGGCAGTACTATTAAGAGGAATAGTCCACTTTCGCTACGTATCAATAAATTCCAATGTTCAAAACATAAACAGCGGTGACGTGAAGAGTCGTATTAGCATAAGTAACACGTGGAATAACAAGCCACTTTGCTAGGCGAACACTACTTTGTAGAGTAACTAGGTGACTATAACTTAAGAGGCAGAACCTTAGAACGTAGAATTTTTATTTATTCCGAAGGTTTAAAAATTATAGATTTTTTATTATGGGATTTTAAACTTAACAAACTTGTAACCGGTGGCACCCCAAAGGTATGTTTCTCAGAGTTATATTTTTTCCCCATGACCACAATGGTTGTTTTATAACTCTGCTTCTAACTTTAGTAGGTACCTATCTATATAATAATAAATATTTTATTTGCTTAACTTGGTCAGCCCATTTTTAACAACACCTCATTATAGATCATTGCCTTAACTATTAAACATTTAAACGTTTTGCTGGGCGGTCACCTCATCTGCAGTTGAGGTGCGTCACATCTGGATCGAGTAGGCTTCAATGACTGTTCTATTGCATAAAAACTTATATAACTTAAATAGAGCATTGGTTTTATTACTTTAAATAAGTTTATACTTAAATAACTTATGAACTATATTTTTATAGATTCATATACCAAGTCCTTCGGACACATCGTGTACGGAGAAGAATCAAGCACAATGCATAGTATGTAAAATACCAACAAAATCAGCTCTATACGTTTGCGAGTCGGGTCATGTTATATGCAAGACCTGTCAAAAAGTTGGTAAGTAAAGCAAAGCAGACTCCTTAATTTCTGTTATTCGAAGAAATGAACGAAAAAATTAAATTATAACTACAACTAGTTACAGAAATATTTTCAATTTTTTTCATAGGTACTGCCGTAAAAGATAGTAATGAAGGTGGAGATTACATACCTGAAAAAGAATTCAGTCCTAATAATGACAAAAAAGAATTAGAAAATAAAAGTTCAGACACAAATACGCAAGATTTAGCAAGCGGGGATCATGATGGTGCACTCACTCTAAGTCAATCAGAAACAAATAGCGAAAAAATGAAAGACTGCAAGATTGACGATACAATTGTTGTATTAAACAAGGTTATCTTTTAAATTTTCTTAATAAAATATGACTAATTCTGATGAAATAATATTAAAATGTAATATTTATAGGAACGTCCACAGAGTAACATTGAAACCACTATCGAATTCAAAAATGCTAATTACCAAGAGAGCCACGCAAGCCTAACTTCAGATACTGATACTTCAAAAAATACAGGAACCAGAGAAGAGGAAATGAAAAACTGCAAAATAGTACCAAGGTAAAATAAAATAAGAAATATTAATCAGGAGTGTGAAACATTGAATCTACTCCTAATACCTACTATTTATTCTAGGCCTGTGGTGTGTCCAGTAACAAATTGTTCCAAAATGGTGACCATTGACTCGATTATGCTACATTTTCATTTTGATCATTCCAAAGTGCCGAAAATTATCTTAGATGATATATTACCTAAAGAGGTTTCTTTAAAATCTTCGAATTTGAGTACAGAAATACAATGCATTGCTACATTTATCATAGAAAGCCAAAAGAGGTACGCAAACGAAAATTTATTTAACTTTCCTTACTATATATATCCTTATCCCTAGAATCCCCACAGTATCAACTATAACGTATGTGGCATTGTCATTCTAATTTCAGCCCAAGTAAGATAATTAAGAAAAGAACGGAATCAATTTCGACTGTACGGAATTCGATCAAGGACAACAAATTGTTACTATTAATGGCTGTAAGATTGCCGACGTCACCAGTAAAGTTGCCGAATTTGAAATGTGATACTTCACGTATTTTTACTCGGAGTATTTATACACAAACCGAAAAATACTGTGGAAATGATGTTGGGGTAACAATATTTTCTTTAGACCACGTGCATTAAACACTTTAGTATTAGATAAGTTATTCAAGTTATTCAGATAGTATTAACCTTTTGAACGCCAATCACTTGTATACAAGTTCGAGATTTTCGTGCCCTCAGCGCCACTACTTGATTAGAAGTAATAATAGTATAAAATAAATTTACAACTTTTACAAGACCTTTTATTTTGTTTTTATGGAAAACTGCCGTGTATTAAGTCATATTTTTAACTTTTTCACACATAATAAGTTCTTGTTTGTTTTATATTCAATGAAAACTAAAACGCCAGAAAATATTTTAATGCCCCCAACGCCAAGTACTTGATATAAAGTAAGCCAGTGATGGGACACGATGAAGACCTCGCTATATTTCATCTCGTCGAAACGATCATAAATACTATTATTGCAAGAAAATTACGTGAATAAATAATATTTTATAAATATTGTAAACTATAAACTACGTTTTATTAACCATAAACAAGAATAAATAGGTTTTCTATTCATTGTCGATAGTGAAACACCGTTTGAAAAACCCATCCTTACAAAGTGGCTAGTTGTCAGTGCGCACAACGCCACGAACTTGTATAGAAGTAAATCTGTGACGTCATAAGCGGACGGGTTTCAATGTCATAGTGACTTAATGCATTTTAGTGTAGTGCAATGCATCCATGCACATCCACGACAGTGGGTACTGGATCCTTTTTCATTTCTACTGCTTCTGTGCATGTACCACTTTCCTTGAATTTTGTTTCTTTTTGAGTAGTCATCATAAGAAAAAGATTGTGAATAATCAGAATTTTGAAATAGTTCGTCGTCTTGACATTCCGTTAAGTCGTCAACTTCCGTTTCAAGAATGTACTACCGTTTTCTATTAGTTTCTAAAAACAAGAAAAATCATTGCTAGTATTTTGCGACACCTATAACCAATAAGAAAAAAAACTGTATCATCTGCGTAAAACAGTCACTTACCCTCCAGTTAATTTAAAAAAAAAACACGAAAACCACGTTTCTAGCTTCTATTGATTGTATTTGGTTCTATTTGTTGTAAGTAAACGAAATAAATTATGCATGAATCGGTTGAATTTATGCACGTGTAAACTCGACCACAGTGAATAGAAAAATAAAAATCACCAGACATCGACATCTAGACACAGGATTTTGTCGTGCCTCGAGCGCCAACGACTTGATATGAAGTAGAAGGATTACATTTGGAGACAAATAGGGATGTGCCTTCTAGAACACACGTCTAATAAATTTACAATTCTTTTCTTTTATTATGGTAAATATATCCAGGTTTTCATATTGTTTTTTTTATGAAATAAAACAAAATATGCAAATACGGTATCAGTTTTTATTTAGCTTCGTAAATTGGTGAATAAACATTAATTTCAACTTATAATATTATTTGTCGATAGGACATTAACCCCATCCCTACGTTTTTGTATACATTTGTAGCGTGGCGCTGGAGGACACATCTCGTATTATATAGATGGGCGTCGAAAAGGTTAATGACGATTGAAGATGTAGCTTGCTTGCAGGATAAAATTTCAATAAACTGATATTGAATTAATAAGACATATAAATAGTGTAAATAATATTATTCGTATTCCGAGACAAATCTAAAATAAACAATAATGCCATTATATGTAGGTACGCAAATCAATTATTTTTTGCTTCTTTCAGATGAGTACAGAAAGTTTAAGCAAAAGTAGTAATGACTACAAATCATGTATATGTACATCTGACTACGATGAAGATGAAGTTCTATTATTGTGGCTCTGCAAATTTGATAGTGAAGAAAGAGTGTATAGTGTAAGTCCCGACCCAATTTGATAATGTTTTGTGGAATATAGAAAAGACATTGAACGAAAGATATCCACGTGCCTAAGCTATAACTACGCTAACCAAGACATGCTGTACAAGCAACCGTAAGTGATAGGTCCCGGTCGGTTTTCCCAGAAATTAATTACCTATATATGCATTAGTATCTACACCTCTGATTAACTCTTCGAAGAATACAGGCGTGATAGGATATTGCGTTAGTATGATGACCTATGATTAAAATATTTAATTAATTTCTCCAGATAACATTATTAGGAGAAGACAAAAGGCGAGGCTACTGCTACATTGGTGATGCCGTCCATGTAAGAGATAAACAGGATCCCTCTTTACTGTACGACAAATCAGAATGCCTTATTGTCAAAGGATCTGCTGTCAGTAGCCTTTATGACCTTCAGAGTCAAATTACTGCTATAGTTAGTATCATAGGGTGATTATTAAAAATAAAATACATATAAACCACAAACATCTTTTATTGCTAATAATATAATTACATTAATTTAATCAGAATTGTTCACAGAACTTGTCAGCTTCGAGGTTATCATTAATTGCATTCCGAATTTTTCTATTTTCTTTATCGAAATACACACGAACTTTCTCTTTAGTACATTTTTTGGGTCCCTTCAGTTCATTTTGATAATATATCTCGTAATCGGGACTAGACTTCTCAACTTTATAACGGCTCAGTTTACCGACTTCTTTATTTAAAAACTCATAAGGATCGTTTTTATATTTTAAGCTCATGGTTGGGAAATGGTTGCTTGTTATTTCTGATGGCAACTTCATATCAGAATCTGTACTCTTTATGGCATTAAAGTCATATTTAGTTGGAATACTTTGAACAAACTGAGAATTCTGAGAATTTTCATACTGTGCAGCTGATGGCAGTGGTTCACCAGTTGAATCTACCACTTTAATGCTTTTTAATTCAACTCTGAAATTAATATAAACAATTAACATTGCGTCTATTTTGCTTTAACGGCACTGTTCGCTTACTAGGAGAAAATTATAACCTAATCTAAATTAAAAATTCAGATAACCCCCGCCACGAAATTTAATTTGCCATTTTGCAGTGGCGGCCATCTTAGATTTGAAATTTATCATAGTGTCTATTATTCTCCTAGTTAAGCCCTTTCATTTGATACCCATATTGAGGGAGTTGTGAAAAAATATGTAATTCGTGGCGGCCGTCTTGGACCGATTTTCATCAAACATAGCTAAGAACACTTCCGACTAATAATAATAATAATAATATAAATTTATTTTCAGATTAAAATCCATACAATTAACAATAATCATAATTATTATATTCTGATGTGTGTTAGTAATTTTAGTACAATAATAATAATAATAATAATTTATGTTAGTACTGTTAGTAATTTATTCTATCTTATACCTATCGCTGTCCTTATCCAGTGGTTCTGGAAAGGACAGTCTAATCTTATAGCAATGGCGTTCAGGATGCTGTTGCTGCTACTTCTGAGCCGATGTAGCAAAGAATACGCTTTCTTGCGCATGATAGCGTGAAAGCCATCGGTACGTGCCTCCGCAAACATGCCAGATGCGCTGCAGCGCCATGGCAAGCGCGACAACATCCTGAACGCATTGTTATACTGAGTGCGCAAGGATCTGTAGGCTCGTTGCGTGTATCCTACCCACAGACCGCTCGAGTAGAAGGACTGGCAATATGCTTTAAAAACCTTAACATCTTTGGTACATCGAGCGAACCTGCGGGCGAGCATATTCGCCCTCACTGCCAGAGCCCTGCGCTCCCTCTCAATATCCTTGTCGTCCCTGAGATCACTTGTCACTATGTGACCTAAGTACTTAAACGCCTCAACCTGCTGTAATGCCACACCGTTAATTCACCTTTCAAATAAAAAAAACAAAATCAAAATTGGTTTATCCGTTCGGGAGCTACGATGCCACTGACAGACAGACAGACAGAGACACACACACACACAGACACGTCAAACTTATAACACCCTGTCGTTTTTGTGTCAGGGGTTAGAAACCTAAACAACTGATCTATCTATTTCTCTCCTACTTTTGAACATCATGCCAGCCTATAAATATTTGGATCCTATTAAATAAAGGAGGATTTGATAATTACCCATAGCTCGCATCGTCAGCGTAATACTTCACTTGGATAGGATTCCCGTCATTGTCCATGTAGGTATATTTTCCTACTACTGTTCCATTAGGAAAGTGTTTTTCATCCCTTATTTCAGGTTGTGCCTCTAAATCTGGTTTAGGAGTAGGATAACCTGTACATTTTATAGGTGGTTATAATTATTGTGTGAAAATCTAAGGGCATTTTTATTGAAGGAAAAAATCGACTGGTGGGCAGGATTGGAACCTGCGTCTTTTGGTTAAATACACCAGACGCTATGACCACTGAAACTATTTTCAATAACTGGTAATCTTAGCATGAAAAATGTTTACAAAATACAAAAAATCATAAATTACTTGACAGATAATATCAAGGAAACTTTGCTCCATTTCTGAATTTATCCAGAGAGTAGCAGCTTGTGGTGAAACACGGCCAGTAATTTAACGAAAACTTATGAAGAGGTGGTGAAACAGGCCATTATGATTATAATGTCTTCGATATGCGCGTTCCACAGTTTACCACCTTTGAGATAATCTTTATTTTATCATGTTTCGCCCTTTGTTTTGCCATACAATTAAAAATTCCCCAAGAAAGGGTGGATGAGGTTAATTCCTCTACCGCAAGCAAATTGTTGTTTTATCGAAACTAATACATAGAAAAGAATTTGAACTAATCTATTTTGAAACTTACATGTCACAACTGCAAATACAAGAGGAAACACATAGAAATTCCACAAATGCCATTTATTCACCTTTGTACGCTTCATTTCGGTAAAATATCTCATGAAAATCTACCGAGAATCATTTACACATTTCAGTTTGTCAAAATCACTTTATCGTTTTACTTTTTTTATAATGACACTGTAGCCTGCCTGATGAAGAAAACGCTTCGAATTTATAAAATCAGTAACAGCCTTTTCTCTGGACACAATGATTCAATACACCTCTTTTTCTCTCGGCCAAAGAAATGTGTGTATGATTTAATAAAAATATTGTACATTTCACAAAATTTTATTAGCAGATATATTAATAAATGGTTGAATCAATTAAAACATAAATACTTTAAAATTTTACGAAATGTTATAATTTTGGCGAAATAAATCTTTTTAAACACTTTATACTATAAATGGTAAAATTAAAAATAATTAAAACCTACGACATACTACATAATTATATTTAATATATAATAAATGCTTCTTAATTTTACGAATTGTTGAGATTATGGCAAAATATTTATTTTGCATTTATTTCTAAACACTATACAATAAATAAATGCTCGAATTAATTAAAACCTACTACAATTTACGACGAATTAACATTTAAGTGTTTATTATATTAAATTCGTTTGAGTAAATAATGTTCCGAGTTTTGACGCCAAATCAATGACTTTCTTCTTGTGTGGTCTTGGTGGTCTTGTCCACGTAATTGATGATTCTGTGGTCACACTTCCAAGTAACGGATTTACAAAAGGTCGTGCAGTTGTGATGTCTGAATATACCCTAAAATCAATAAAACAGTTCATCAGTCAGCTACGGCCTGGAAAGTGAGATAATTCCTGGATATAGGAAGGGGACCACTTTCGTTATCCAGAGAATGAAATATGAATTTGGAAATAATGTAACCTAAAGTATACTTGCTGCCTCATTAATCTAGTGATCGCAAGGACGGCTGCAACAGGTGACGTTCTGGGTTCGATTCACAAGTCGAGTTTTATGACAATCGCTTGGAGTTAGGATATTTTGTATTCGGTTAAAAACAATAAGCCCGCCCTCTATTATGTGAGACCATTAAACTGGCAAATTGCAGGTGTAACAAGTATACCTTATATCGGCGTTACACTTCAGGTATAAAGGCGACATGACAGAGGCAGATCCCCGGAGCTAAGCCTAGGTCGACTATTGGTAAGTTTTTTGCTTAATAATTCTATTAAGCTAATTTTGGAGCCTGTATAAAATGGACCTAGAATTTGTGACAACCCAAGAAAATCTGCTGTTTCATAACTACATATTGTCGAGTTGAGTGAACCTAAACAACATATTTTTTCGTGATTTCAGGGTTGCCCCCTTACCATATGCCCCTTACCATATATCACTGATTGCGATAAGGCCACCCTTAATGATGAGTACGAACCCCTTAATTTTTATATTAAAATTACGGGTGTAAAGATGGACGTGTCGCTTACTTATTGTATGATTCTTACAACCGAGCCTTGCAAAATGGAATAGCAATAATGCCGTTCGTTGCATTTAGTTTTTTACTGAGCAGGCCTGCGATCAATAATAGGCAGTGTTTTTAACCTTAATTAATAATGTAACTACACCCATAATTCGTCGGTTTGTTTAGGTCCCCTAGAATATAATAATAATAAATGTTTAAATATATATAATGTATATGCTCGTTATCTTGTCCAGTGCTCATATCACTTTGGTTGCCTGGAAGAAATCGCTTTAAGCGATAAGGCCGCCCATTGTACATGTGAATAGTTAGTAAGTTTATTGTATATTTCTATTTCTGGTGTACAATAAAGTATAAATAAATAAATAAATATAGGCACAAATCCATACTTTGAACAGCTACTGAGAATCTCATAGAAAAACCCAACAACACTGCTCGACTAGGAATTGAACCCAAGACCTTGAGCAGCCTAGCAGTCGCACTTAGGACGACTAGGCTAACGAGGTAGAATAAATATAGTCAAAGTAAAAATATTTAATTAAAATATTATCTGTGTCTACTCATATACAATGTATAAATATTACCTGTAGCCGAAGCTATCAGCGATGTATCGGTACTTCTGCGGCATACCGTAAGGGTCTATGTACCCGTAGCTCCCCGTGACGGTCCCGTTGGGATGCCGCTGTTCGGACCGGTACTGAGTGTTGCCAGTCACAGGATCCGATACGTCATACCCGAATGAATACATCTGTGGACTTTCTGTAAAACGAAAGCATTCAAAATATATTTTTTCTCTATCAATAGGTAGGCGACTGACTTTAGCAACTACATCTTCCTCATTCGAAATTATTTCGGACGAATCGATTTTTGAAAATTCCAATGGGATTGGGGATAAATTTGATGAACGCGGGTAACACGGTTAGTTTTGAATAACAGAGTCTGAGAAATTAGTTCTAACGTCTAGAAGTGTGTGATGTTCTTACCATCAATATTGTTGTTGAAGTAGTAATTGGGAACGTATTCTGCTAAGCTAAGCCTAGGATGCCTAGGAGCTGCATGCACTGGTGTCAGCGCTGAAATCGCCAGGAACGCCTAAAAATAGGTCAAGATACAGGCACAAGTGAAAATCCAAAATTATATCTAAACTGGCCTTACGGTTTGAACTGACGTTTATTCATTATCACCAGTCTCAGTTTTGAATACTAGCTCGTTTGTTCAAAGTAGGAATAAAAGGACACAGGTTTTATTGTATAAGTTATTGTAATTTACTTCCTTTACTAAGAAACGAGTCAGAAACACCGTGTTAGACATACAAACATAAGTAAAGAGGAATTAATTCTTAAAATTATCATTCAGACTGTAGATTATGAACATTTTGCGGTGCGCGTGCGGCTTGAAATTTATCTTTCGAGGCGCAGACCTTATTGCGGACTCATTTGTACGTATAAGTCGGTTTGAATAATGTTACCTATTAGTTAAGTGTCGGTTAATACGATACGCATGAACGCAAAAACTTCATGTTTTTTAATTATTGTTTTTAAGTGTAATTAATCTTGTTAAATTGTTTTTAAACAGTCATTAAAAAAATAACTTAGTTTTGTTATTTCCTGATAAATTTTGTTTTTTTTTCTATAATAATAGTATATATGTATGTCTATGCTGGGCGTTTTCCGCACTTAGCCTCATGATGGCCCAATCATGAGGCCCAGCTAAACTAAACTACTAAACTATGTATGTCTATGGTAAAATATTGATGACTAATCCAACACATTTGAATTGAATTTAATTCTGCAGTCCAGATTTCAGAGGATGTCAGCGTATCTTTATATCCAACACTACCTAGTATTTATTCCGACATATTTTGATTTATAACACTATCAGTTTTAACTTTATAAGTTAATACAATATTTGTAAGAAAAATGCAACGCATTATTTTGATAAAACTTGTGCGAAAATATTTACTAAACTAGGATATATTTTCAGTGGTGTTACGTTAAGCTACATCTGTTTATAGTTAGTTCACTATTATAATGAATAACGAAGGAACTTCATAACAAACAAGGTATTAAACAACCTAAGTAATAATGCGAACTAACAACATGATTATGCGATGGCAAGAGAAACATCTCAAGAAATTGATTTAAATAATATTGTCATATAGTAAAAACACTAAAATAAAATATAAATTACACCTAACTCAAGTGAAAATGCCTATGTATCTATCAAACATACTTGATTTGCATACTATTATACTCTTACCTTAACAAAAAGGTCCATATTCCTCAAAATTAATTCACAATCACACATTAACTTGACCAGTGTGCACAGTGTTGCGAGCTTCCTCCACATGAATGAACATATTTATTCACCTCTCCTTTTAGTAGTTTTTTCTTCGTAAAAACACCAGCCACGCACGGTGTTACTCTGTGGGTGAAGGTAATTTCGCCCGTATTCGCTTCAGTGATGTCATTCTAGGCACGACAGGATAAGCCCGTTGCCTTTTACGCGATAAAAGTTAATACCCAGAGCCAGTGATGGGAAAAGTCTATTATTTAAAAATAATAGCTACTATTGAAATTTAATTTTAATAAGCAATGCTCGTGGTTTCGCAACGGTTGATCTTTCTTTTTGTGACAATTTTTAGTATGGTGATGATTATCAATATGATGTCTTTGACAGTAACTTTTTTTCTAAGAAAACTTAATCAAAAAACTTAATTTAATTGATGAGATTAATAGCAATTTAATTTTAATTCATACTGATAATGGCGGTGCAAATTAACAACATCTCTCATCTTAGCACCAATACATTTTATCACAGCTAGTAAAGATTTTTACTACTTTAAATACCAGTTATCTCACTTTGGCGGCGCTTTAACTGCTTTTGGTAAAGAATTATCTCTAACGATCTCCGAGACAAAACCATTTTGATTTAAAAGGAATGATACCGTAAAATGACTCTTTTGGAATGATCCTTCAAAGGAAATCGCCCACTCAGAATGACACTAAAATACTTGGGTGACTGTTTTTCTAAAATAACATGTAAGTAATGTTTTTAGGCCATCTAAAATATTACTCGAATTGGTTTTATTACTGAACAGTAAACATGTGAAGTAAATACGATTGCGATAAAAGAACAAGCGTTCAATATTTATGTTCTGAACAAAAGTATTGAATTCTTTTCGAAAAATTGTGCGTACACGTGGTCATGAAACATTACTCTTTTACCCTTTGCCTTATTTACATAGTGTCCCATCACTTAGTATTGCGATAGCCTTATATCGAAAGCCTTTTCTGTGTGAAGATACCTACATACCAGAACAATCAAGTTTATATTAGATTTTTAATTAATAAATCGGTGCGAATTTATGTCAAAACTTTAATGTCATTTAACAATAAAGTTTTGGTTTAATAAGTATCTTAAAGTTGTATTTGCACAGTTTCCTGTACAATTATTAAAGAAAAACGTTCCATCTCTATCGGTATAGAACATAAGTACTGATAAATACATGACATTAGCACTTGTGGTATTTATAAAGTGAGCCATTACGGAAACGGTGGTCCAATGAAGGTTTATATCAAAATTAACTCAATTATTGAAATAAAACTACTTTTTACGGATTTTTTTTAGTTGTTAGTACCTAATTGAAACGTTAGCTGTTAGTAATTGAAACGTCAAGACGCCTACCACCTTAGTCACCCGTGACCATGGACGCTGTAAAGGGTCCGAAACGTCGGGATTAAAATAATATCAATATAACGCGATAAAATCCGTAAAAAGTAGTTTTATTCCATGTCTAGTATTCGCGTAAGTGTTAGAAATCAGTATGTTAACTCAATTAATTATTGCACAGACAATTTTTGCAAAATTAACTAGTTAATAACGGAAAGATTATTATATCTCTTAAATGTTTACATTGATTAACTATACCATCCAAATAAGGGTATCAAGGAAGCAGACAAAGTTGTTAAAATAACAGTGTTTCTATCTATAACTGGTTTTGTGGTAAACGACCATATAAATTAAGAAGTGGCTTACTAAATTAACTGATATCTAAATAAAGTCAACAGAGGTTGTTGAACTGCAATCTTGTTAAAACGTTATTTCCATAAAGAAATACTTAATATTTTTTATTATTTAATAACCAGCTTTTACCAAGACTTCTTGCGTGGATATTGATTGATATTGATATTTCTACCGTAATGTTCGCTTTACCACCCGTACATTGATTGACATGATGGTGTATTAAACATGCCATCATACAATACAACCTGAAAGTGGTACCAGATGACAGAAAAGCTGAAAAGGAATAATTTGTCATGCACGTGATAAAAAGGGATGAAACGCAGGTAACTGCGACGCAGGAGTTACATATGCGGTTTTCACAGTTGTATTGCTGGAAGTTTAACTTAAAATCTGTTGCATTTTTCATATTGATAAGCCTACAACATCATTATCATCATCAGCCCGCAATGATGCGCGTAGGTCTCTTCCAGTGAACGCCACAGACCCCGAACTTCTGTTTTTTCATCCAGTCACTGCCAGTTTGTGTCGTCCACCATGTCGTCAGTCCACCTACCACACCTACAACCCGAGTAATCCTTAATTCCTTACTTAATATTATAAATGCGAAAGTAACTCTGTCTGTCTGTCTGTCGCGCTTTCACGCCAACTACTGAACCGATTTAAATTAAATTTGGTACAGAGATGGTCTAGTTATTAATATAACTGTTTGCAGCCTTTTGTCTCAAAAGTCCTTTGTGGTGTATATGAAATCTCGAGCAACCAGTAACAGATAAAACATATAATATGGTGTGATGTCATCGATGTGTCATATAGGGATCCCTAAAACCTTTTTAATGATCTATCTATGCCAATATATTGTGTAGGTAAAAGATAATAGGCGTGCGGTGAACTTAAATAGACGATTCATTAACTGGGATATTAGGCCGTATGATATATTATGTAGTTACGCTTGACTGATGAGTCAGAAGTATTTACTCTTTTTTCATTTGAATAAAAATGTAGCTTTACGTACTTACTACGTGTACGAGATTTCATTAATATTCATTTGAATTATAACTTATTGCAAAATTTATAAAATCTAACCCTTGTTTTTTTGTGATTGAAATTTATAAAATCTAACCCTTGTGATTTTTCTTTTATAGCTATAACATCCTTCATACCGACTACCTTCCCCGTCCTATGGTCTTGTAAGTAATCACATTCGCCGTCCCCAAATATGCGCAAACTAATAATAGTACCTACCTACATTCATGAAGGCACCATAATATAGAGGTCTTGCCCTTACAGAAATCATGAAAAATATGTGTAGATAAAGGAAAATAAACACAGCAATTAAACTTATACAGCGATTTTAATTTTAATAATTACATAATTACTTACATCATTCATTAGTTTGAAAACACGATTTACAGGACTTTTAGTAATGACAACAATATACAATGTCAAAATATTGAGATCATGGCAAATGAAACTGAACAGTTTTAGAAAACGCGGTCTACGTCTAATAAAAAACTAACACACAATAGTATTGAATGGTACAATAGACTCATTTATTTATTTAATAATAAATTATAAGTGATCTCTTAATATAATAACGTAAGCATTTAAAGCGATTTAAATATATAAATATTAATAAATTGTACTTCAGATGCTTCTCAATGGCAAGTTATTCACGTCATGTGAATAAATATCCACAAACTCTTATTATTCAAAAGCTTAATCCTTTCACACAGATTTTTTTTTTTAAATCATACTCATTTTAATTATTCGTTTAATGATAGCTTCCGAATGCGCGTGTACTTAAATTCTTGGATTATGTTGCTTGTTACATCAAGTTTTCACTGTAGAATCAATTAATTAAGTTCAAAACAGCAACATACAATTTAACAAAATTGTATTTTACAATGTAATTTACAACAGTAAATAAAATAGAAAATATCGGAATTCTAAACAATTAAACGCTCTCACCCAACCCTGTGCACATAATAACATGAACCCATTCTTAACATTAATACGTAGTTTTAACATAACATCTATGGAGTATTTGTTCGGTTAATATTAAATAGAAGTACGATAGGTTCAGTGGAGGCCATAGCCGCCGCCGTAGGACGCCACTGCGATGGGCGCAGCCGCGTAGTGCACTGGAGCCGCATGCGCAACCGCCACTTGTTGCTGGTAACAGAAATATAAGTATTCAATAAATCGAACTTATAAGAACTTAGTTTTTGCTGTTATCACTGTTGTTGGGAAAAGGATAGGATAAATTTTATCCATTCATCCATCCAAATTCATTTTCAATAATAGAAAGGACAAAGCCCAAGCTGTTATCGGAGCCCTAACAGGGCACTATGCCACAAACAACATGCTCCATAAAATGAAGCTGGCTTTGACAATGACTGCAGAGCATGAAGTGAATTTAAGGAAACAGTGCAGAAGATTTTATGTGATTTTGACGTCCTGGCGACGAAACGGATGAGTCTGCTCGGCAACGGGTACCGGAAGCCAGAAGACTTTAGATTCCTTCCTCTAAGTGGGTTAGCCGCCTTCACGAACCACGTCTTCAAAGAGTAAGAAATATACGGTAATGGGGACAACACAAAAGATCCCACTGAGTCGAAGTGTTGCTGGCTATACCAGCTCCCCTAGAAGATAATAATAATGATAATAGCTTCTATCGGTGCTTTTTTTTAAATATACAACAGAACTCAAAGCAACTATTCGACCTTTTCGTTCTGAGCACGAGCCTTTAACCCATTACGACAATTAGTTAATTACTAAGAATGAGAACGAAAATCTATCTCAATGTTTAATTAAAAGGTCAAGTTTCACAAAATTTCATAAACATTTTGCACAACAAACAAAAAACAGTGATTTATTTTGAAATTAAATTCCAAAGCTGTAGCGGTGCAAACAAATAATTTCTCTGCGCATGAGTCGTGCCGTGGTTCAAGGTGGCGCCTACTCAACCAATGCATTTCACTGGTAATAATCGATTATTCATCACTTTTTAGCTGTTTTAGTATTTTTGACATGTTATTTACACTATTTAAATCAATCAGAAATGCTTTTAGCACATCATTGTCGTAGAGATATTGATCATCCGGGCCGAAATGAAAAAAGCACACTATTCTTATTAAGATTTTTCTATAAAAAAAACCACAATAGATTTGCTGTGGGTGTCTTTACAAACATCAACGCGTATATGCACAAAAAATAGACCTACTAATAGAGGGATTACTTGCACGTCATTTAAGATATTTGCTCAGAGTGAGAATGGAACCGTAGCGAATCCAATCGCTTGTCCACTTCACTTTCTATGAAACCGGACATACTTACGCTTACAAAACTCACGGTACCTACTCCTAAAAAATCTCTACATTTCCCTTAAAGGGTGTAAGTTGTAACCAATTACTTACTAAACAAAAACCGTTTTACTCAAACGTGGTGTCTAATAGAATCGGAATCGCATCTAAGTAAAAAACTTGTCCGGCGCTGAGATGACCGTACACAGCAATAGTAATAAGGCATTCCATACTTGAAGTGCGTTTTATCAATGAGCAAAACACTTAAATATTTATCAGGCATTTTTCTAGGAAAACCCAACGGCTGTTACCTGGGAAATTCGGAATAGTTTGACCAAGATCCACAAGTTGTAACGTTTCCTTATAAGCGCACGCGCCATTAGTGTTTGCGCAAGAGTCGCTGGCGGCTCGCAATCGTAGAGAAATCGCGTTTGTGTAATGTTGGCCCATGGCAAGTTATGAGTGAAAAATTATACCTACTTCTTTGATTCTATTCTAAAACATATAAGGCCCTACAAGTGTACGGTTGATGCCCGATAGGTTGCGGTTCATTATTTGAATATCAAGAATCACGGTGAATGCCTCGCCTTAAAATTCACATCATACTCAATAGTTCATAGCTCATGGACAAGATGGCGATACTAGTCATGCGAAGTTTTTATCATTGGATTGACTTGTCAGTATTTTTTTTTAGTTTCGGACCTAAGTAATGCCTAACAAATTACTGTCTTACATACTCCATAGTTATGTAGTAGGTCTATATAACTATGTATTTTATATTGGCTTGTTTTCCGAAACTTTACGAATCCCACTACATAGCTAGATAGAAAAACTAATGCCTATTCTCACCACCCAAAGAAGGCCCAAAAGGCCAGAAAGCTCCTGTTGTTGCTGACGTTCTCTCGAAAAAAACTTAGGCTAATATTCAGAGGCCACGCTAAGCGTAAAGTAACGCTTCCGTATGTGAAATTTGCATTACAATTTGATATACGGAAGCGTAAGTTTACGCTTAGCGTCATTTCCGAATATTAAGCCTTGGTCTTTAACTATGGTATTTATTGCTAGAATCATACTGGATGGACGGCGTGTCCAGATTTGTGCACGACGGCGTTGAACCCGTTGTGGTCATCTGCGGAGTACGCCACTGTCCTAGTAGAACCGTCCGGCTCTACCAGCGAGTAGCTTCCTGAGGAAATAGAACGAATAACTTATAAGAGTTGCCATCATAGAAAACAATAATTTGTCTGAATCGGAGCCAAGTCTATTCCTCGACTTGATTCTGATTAAAAAGCATGGTAATTGGCATTTAAAGGGATTTTGAAAGCGGTTAACAAGACTATCGATATATTACATTATATGAATATGTTTTTACCGCCCTCCGATTTTAGTGGGCTTCAGACGAAACAATTAATAATACTACAGGATAATTGTTTCCATTCATCTTTGATTCTTTTTTGTAAAGTATTGGTATTATAATGGTATTATTGAGGCTAGACTATTTTAAGATTTTTTTTAAAGTCAAACTAAAGAGACTAGGTGGCTTTACATAAAATAACCACAATGCAGAATTTCCAAAAAATGTACAGACGAACCTTTAACGACATCTCCGTCGCGTTCCTCTTGCTGCGACTTTATGTCGCCAGTGTGTGGGTCCTTCACACCGTAGTTGAACGCGTACTTTGGGTACGACTGCGAAAGGAAATATTGACATTACGAGCGATTTGAGGACACTGCCATTGGGCTTAATAATAACATTGCTTATTCAACTATAAAGAATTCCAATACTAAAATTTACACAGATGACGAATTTTTGTCTGTTTTGAATCGTAAGATTTTAAATATCAGATTATTTTAGAATAATCACAAAAAGTAGCATGTTTTTAACAATTTTTTTGACGACAATTTGACGACGTCTGTGGTCTAGTGGTTCGAGTGGGTTCGATTCCCACAGGACACAAACATTTATTGTGATGAACTTAAGTGTTTGTGTTTGTCTGGGTGTTTTCTATGTATCATAAGTATGTATTTACAAAAAAAATATATATATAAGTATTATATCCATTGTCTAGTACCCATAGTACAAGCTCTGCTTAGTTTGGGACTAGATGGTGCTGTGTAAAAATGTCCCAGGATATTTATTTATTTATTAATTATTACTTGCTGATTAAAAGAAATTACACTATTTACAATACAAAATACAGAAATTGCAAAATCACTATCTGGTAAACATTACCAGATGTATGATAAGGTCAACATTTCGATCAATAGCCTACAGTTTACAAGCGTATTTAACAATTGGTTCATTAATGGGATACCTAGGCAAAATCGTAGAGCACAGAGCATGAACGATACAGATTTTTTAACAAATTAGACGTAATATGATGGAATCTAATCTAATCTGTTTAGAAATACCTAAGCATTACCTAAACATTCAATCGAATTATTATTTTGTAGGTATTGTTTTATAACAATTCGCGAAATGTTTTACACAGTGTACTCACAATTGGTTCAGCTTGCACTGCATGTACAACTGGGGCCGCATGAACCACAGGGGCCGCATGAACCACAGGAGCTGCATGGATCACAGGCGCCGCGTGAACCGCAACAGGCGCATGCGCGAAGTACCCTCCGTATTCCACTGGCACTGCTACCGCCACCGCCGCGCTCACGCAAGCCAACACTAATAGCATCTGCACAAAATATAAAGGCAAAAAAAATGTTTGACTCGCATGCCGGAGCTTTTGCAGATAAAAGGTCCTTCCTTACATTTCAATCTCTTTGGTAAATTTTATCGAAATCCTAACGATAAGCCTTGAAAAGTTAATACAAAAAGACAGACAAAGTTCCTTTCGCATTTAAAATACTAGTATGGATAAATCACAAGTGAAAACATTTCAACAGGAATAAGAGTCAAAGTAATTACGTATCTACCCTTTGCTGAATGCAAAGGCACCTTATATAGACGTGGATATATGTAATAAAAAGTTGCCAGACTGAAATTGATATAATGATTTCAAAAGAGGTTTTATGTTGAGATAGCAACCTGTTTGTTGCCTACGGACATGATTTATATCTTCAAGCGGTTTCCGTGTTTACTTGGAGAGGATTTAAGCCCTGCATTATTTAAAAGATCTTATTGTAAAGGGCACGAAACTAAACTTTCCTGATAAACATTATGTCTTAATATAATTGTATAAGTAGTTGAAATATAATCTTTATTTTATTATTACATTTATATCTACTTAAATAACATAAATAAAACATTTACATAAAAGAAAAATAATAAACACCTACAGAGGAAAAAAAAAAAAACCATTACACTAAGCGTCGAAGAATTCCTCCGCATCACTGTCGTCTGGCAACGTGCCCAGAAGACTGGCAGCATTGCCACGTTGAATGGCAATGCTTATACGTTCCCCTAGAAACAAGCCAGCCCTCTGGTCACGTGAAGAGTCGACCAGTCTCCTTGAAATTTCTTTAAAAAGGAGACGAGCACTCGGACCCCACGAACCGAGCGTTTCGACTCCAAACGGCTCAAATACATAACTACCAGATAAGTTAGTATACTTGCGCCGTTTGAGAGTCTCCGCAGCAGCAGCAGCAGCGCCAGCGCAGCCAGCTGAGCTTGAAAGATGGGATGGAGCAAGGGTGTCAACACAAGTTGCATCCCACACCAAAGGCCTACCCATTTTCCATGGCAAAAGCGTCATACCATCTGGTCTCTTACCATCGTCACGTACCAAGCCATTAGGTTCTAAAACAGCTGGTACGCCGGCGGTGGCAAGAGCGCGACGAAGAATGTCGTTAATGCTGGCATGTCGCGCTATGCGGCCTGCACTCCTGCAACACGACAGACCGTGATGTCCGAGGCTGCCGACAGCTTCACCACAGTGACACCGATGCGGAGCAACACAAGGAGCGCCTAGACGAAGACACGTAGCGAGCCGAAAAGTTGTGTCATCCAACATAGTCCCTATGTTGGACGACGGAAGTGCCCGAAGCCAGAGACCCGATTCCCATTCACCCACAGCCATCAGACGAGCACGCTCGGCAGTATTGACTGACGTATGTAGAAGTTCTTTCCGCGTCAAACTGCAAAGCGGCTCGTCCCACAGCCTCTGGGAAGATGGGATCAAAGGTAAAACCGTACTCGGACAAGCCATTTTCCATACGTTCATAGCATCAGACATGAACGGTACTTCAAAGTCAACCCGAGATGGTCCTAAGATATCTCTGGTCAACTTATCAGTACCGTGGACTGAGGATATAAACGCAGGTAAACTAATACTTGAAATTTTGCGGATTTTACATCTTTATTTAGATTAGAAAATGTTTGATATTAATTAATTGCTCTATGACATTAATACGGAAAATTACTTAATACAAATACGTGTTTATACAGAACAGAACAGGTACGTATACGAAACAGATATATGAAATGAAGTTCAAAAAATAAATAAGCACATAATAATGCAATTAAAACGCATATCACATAATTTTTAAAAGTCCTGAAATCTCCTAAATGTTATCAGAATTACGCAACTCACCCGCATGTTCGTATCTGAGGTGCACAACGACACAACACACTCCCGGCAGCCTGCGCCGGCGCAACCGTCTTATAAATATAGGACCCCACTCTATGCACCTGACTTAGATGCACCTACAGGCGACACATTCATAGCTGATATGCTTGATACTATTACATTGTTTTAATGTGAGTAATTATAATAAAAACAAACTATTATATGCGGAATTATACCACAGTACCCTTCTGCAATGATAGTCGTACTATTATAGACTGAAAGATGATGCCATTGAGGATCATTTTTTAATAGGATCCAGCTCATCTCGCCATCTTTATCTTACTAATCAAAGGTGATCAGACATACTGCAAATGTCTTCAGTCCAGGTTCATTCCAGGAAAACGCGCGAGAAAATGCAATTGTAACCTGACTCATACTATCCCATCAAAGTCTAAAGTTCATCCAAAAATAACATTATCATTGGATAACGTTTAATTTATTGATGTGCAGTGATGCATTTTCACTTAAACCTGCAATGAATATCTGAATGAATAGGCCTGATTCCAACCATACAAATAAATATCACTTGAAATTCCTGAAGCAAATTATGAATACTTGATATATCTTTATTGAAATATTCTAAGTATAAGCTACAGCATGCAGCAAGTCTTTAACCTACAAGTCATCATCAACTCGGCCAAAAGAGATCCACTACAGAAACTAAGGCCTACACTTAAAACTTCGTTAATCCAATTATGATAAGCCAACCTTACTCCGTTCTTTTTGTTTCTTTCACTTCAACAATGCCGTTGACTCCTCATTGCTCTACGTACTTACAAATTTTATTTTTTATTTATAAAGCTTAGGTATCGCTTCAGTCAGAGTAGTTACGGTGTAAAAGAAGATAATAAAGTTAAAAATAAATCTCTGAATTTACTGCAATAAAATGTGGTCGCATTTATTTATATTACAATATCTACATTTATTTATTACCAATTATTATGTATTTCATTTATGGAATCTTCGGATTTCTGAATGGCGAACACAAACATTGCCTAGAAAAACGTTAAATTGAAAAATGTTCATATGACAAAGATATTTCCACAAATACAGAGGATATTGCAGAATGCTGTCCAGCAGTTGTTCCACATTTTGAACGATATAAATCAGTCATAGTTAAGTGTAAATATTTTATTGCGAAACTAGATATAGTCCCACGCGCACTGCACTGATTTTATATACTTTAAAGCCTTAGAAAGTGTGTTTCAGCTAATTGCTACATACTAAGCCTTATATAATGAATAGTATATATATGTCTAACACATTTGCGCTTAAGTTACTGATAACATGGAGTAATTATCGATTTGTAAACCGACCAACCTAGATTTTGAAACCAATCATCCATCAAGGGAACCTAGATTTCAAAATAGTACCAAAATGTGTACGATATCATATTTTCCCTACAGGAATTGAAGATTGCAGTTATAGATCGTCAACCAATAAATTAAGCTTTGCTAACTTAAAATGGCACATATTATGGCATAGATTATTTTTAAGAAGCTCATGCCAATAGAAGAGTTTTACTGACAATAATTAATTAAGTGACAATTTCTCAAATTAAATTCAATAATAAACACGATAACGGTACTTTTATTGCAGATTATTTATTGCGGTTATTTATTGCAGAAGTTGTCTTAGAGCATGAAAGCCAACACCCGATACAGCCTTTGCGAAGACTTCATAAAACATTATGTGACATAATGGATTCACTATTCAAGACTCGCCTATTTATTACTATACCGCTTTTAACTTGACAAGAACTCGCGATTGCTTAAAATGTCACTTTAGTAATGCTTTGAGTTTCGAGTTGTGTCGGTTTTGCGGACCGGTCTTTCGACTGTTTTCTAAATTCAGGTTCTCTTTTCTATTTCTTTGTTATTAAAACAATAAAATATAATACTTACCAAAATAAAAAGCCTTTTAAAACTGAAAGAATTTTCAAAATCGAATATATTGTACCCAGTTTTATTTTTTTGATTACCCAGAACATTTAAACTCACAAATCTTACCTCTTTATAATATTGTATATGTACTTTAATTTTTGTCAATACATACTCTATAATAAAATAAAAGTCATCAAACATGAAGCCACAGTGTAAAATTTTACGTCAACCAATCTCTGAACGTATTCCAGTCAGAAGCAGCATCTTAGTTCTCATCACCGGAGCTGCATCGTCTAGTACCACTTCATATGCAAACTGTATCTTTGTCTGTTAGTAAAACTGTTTTACGTCACTTCTGTTCTGCATAGAATTTCTTAAAAGGAAGCTGTTTGTTACATTTCTTGAAAACATTAAAAGCCTTAAGAGACGGTGTTTTACGCTACGGAGGCATTTGAATATAATAACAGTTTTTTTGCGAACCCGGTAGGAATTCCTTTCTTAGTGCATACCTACGTCACCTAAGAAACTTTGTGCAAAATTTCATGCTTCTAGACCCAGAGGTTTTAGTTCTGCGTTGATTGATCGCAGTCAGTGAATCAGTCTATTAGTTTCTTCTTTTATAGAAATCGATTCTTCTTTTATTCAGGTCGAAATAAAAAAAACAGGTTTTTTTTTTCAGGAACGTTGTCGAGCCTCTTGGAGTCTGTGCACGGTTAAAGGCAATAGACTCACCCCTTTCATATGGGTCCTCTCCTCGGGAATCGGGCGTGATGGTATAGTCCTGTACCTGATGATAAAATCTGAAAATCTATAAAAAAAATATGAGTTTATTACTACTAGCATTCCAAGCTTCCAAACACCTACAAAAATCTGTATCGTTAGATATAAAGCAAATACTACTTATCTAAAATGAGACCTATATTCCTAAATAGATTTAAAGTAATAAAACAAACTATTCCGACATAGAATTTCATGTTGAAATTCGCTCTAGATTACGGCTAAGTACGTTGGTACTCGAGATGCGTGTAGCAAGTTAAATTTGTGGCGCACGCGCATTAGACAGGGTGTGGGGATTCAGTTTTAATGACTAGATCTATGCCTGTTCAAAAGTACGATATTATGTGATTTTTTTTCGACTAAACCTAAAATAAGAATACAGTTAATTTTTTTGTCATATTTAGCGTAGCCTTATGGAAATATATGGGGAAAGCCTATGTTCAGCAATGGATGTACTTTGGCTGATAATTATGACGATGATGATCATCTTTTTCATGTATCTTTGTCTACATAAAAAACATTAAATATTTAAAAAATTTTGTTGTCAGAAATATTTAAACGTCAAATCTGTTTGCAAAACAACTCTTCCTTGCTTTTCTGAATTATTTTTTTATAACAGAGGGGGAAAACGAACGTGCGGCTCACCTGATGTTAAGTGACTACCGCCGCCTATGGACATCAGCGGTTAATTAATTTTCAATTAACATCAATTAGCAGTTAAAATAATAGCGTTTAAGATACCATCATGCCTGTAATCCCCGAAGGGTTAGGAAGAGGTGTACTAGTTGTATACCCACAGTTCGGCGGCATGTTTTAGTGCCCATGTAATAGTAGGCGGAGGCAGTGAAGAGATTTAGGCTAATATTCAGCGACGACGCTAAACCTAAACTTACGGTTCCATAGGTCAAATCGTAATACAAATTTGACATAATGAAGCGTCACTTTACACTTAGCGTCGTCTCTGAATTTAAGCCTATGATATCTTTTTTTTTTACTTTGTGCTTCTTACATTCTTGGAGATCCATATACGTAAGACTTACTCCGTTCCTGGATTGTTCGGACCCTTTCTATTATTATACAATAACAATCGAAGTTCTATTACGTAATGGTAGTAACAAATAATATCAGGTTACGTCATACACTCATTTGGTACTTACCGACTTTAGTACCAAGTCTTGATACTTATCTAACTTTAATATTGATACCTACGGATGTGTGGAAATATCTTGAAGTAACATTCAATGTATCGGTGTGTTGGAAGGAGGCCTACATGTACAATATCATATTTGGTAACAAAATAGGTATTATTACATTTCGTAATTATTAAATTAAAGTTACGTTTGTAAACGCTCCCCAGAAAATCCTAGTGTATAATAAAGTAAATTTTAAAGAAGAATAGAAATATTCAAATAACTATATTCGTGAAATACATACAAAATAGAAACCTAGTTTTTTATGTTATAAGTCAATCGTTCATACAATGCGACAATAGAAAAGTTAAAGACATGTTGATTATTTTATAACAAAAATACCGGTAAATTATCTGAGTCATAAAGCTACCGCCAACATACCTGTACATAGAAAATTGAAAGATTGCAATAGTAAATAACTGGTGCAAGCCTTTCCCATGTAAAGCAATGCTCGTATCGTTCACATATATTTATTTAGAAAATTCAATCCAACATTGTTTGCAATATCGTTTTTAAAACCCTGATGTAAAAGTATATACAACTCATATTGATGAAGTGACAACAATACAAACACTTATTCGGTTATAATAAAGTCGGATTTAATTTCATACATAACTTTTTAACTACCTCTCAGTCAAGGTGTGAAATTAGGCCACTTATAGAAACCTTTAAAGGGCTATAATATTCGTTACTACACATAACTAACTTTAGCAACATGCCTTCGCAACAAACTCTAAACGGCAAAAAAATATCATTCAATATATTGCGAGAATGTTATATTTATCTAAATGCCACTTGTAAAACCTAAATATCTCACATTTCAATAGAAAAAAATCCTATTAGTTATTTTCCAATGAAATTGATTGTTTCGATTTAGGTAATTAAATAGTTTTATAAGAAATGGTTCATATAGCACCTTATATCATTCGCTAATAATAAACTGTGGTCATTTATTCTTTATATGGTACTAGCTTTTTGCCCGCGACTTCGTCCGCGTGGAATAGTTACTTTGTTCCATATGAACTTTCATCTCCTATTTCACACCTACAAAGTTTGAAATTTATTAATTATTTTGCCCGCGGCTTCCCTCGCGTTAAGAAGTATTATTATTAATTAGGTATATTTTTTGCGGCTTTAGTTTTGTTTAGCGTGTGTAAAAAACTCAAACAAACTAATACATTTACATCCTCCATCATCCCTTATTTTGTCCCCATGGGGGTTGAATTTATCAAAATCCTATTTAAGCGGACGTCTTCATCATAGCAGCTCCAATCTTTAATTTCAGTTCAATCAGTCGAAAATCTAAGAAGATTTATACAAACTTTTATCCCCTATTTTATCCTCTTAGGGGTGGAATTTATCAAAATCCTTTCTTAGGGGATGCCTACGTCATAGTAGCTATATGTATGCAAAATCTCAGCCCGATGCGTTTAAAATTGACAAAGTTTCATACAAAGTTTCATCCCCTATTTTATCCCCTTGGGGGTAGAATTTATCAAAATCCTTTCTTAGGGTATGTCTACGTCATAGTAGCTATATGCATGCAAAGTCTCAGCCCGATCGGTTTAAAATTGACGAAGTTTCATACAAACTTTCATCCCCTATTTTATCCCCTTGGGGGTAGAATTTATCAAAATCCTTTCTTAGCGGATGCCTACGTCATAACATCTACCTGCATGCCAAATTTCAGCCCGATACCTCCAGTGGTTTGGGCTGTGCGTTGATAGATCACTATGTCAGTCAGTCAGTCAGTCAGTCAGTCACCTTTGAGTTTTATATATTTAGAATGATCAATTATGTTAAGTAGGCTATGTAATATCTTTAACGAAAGTGGCTTAATTATACCAGGTATGTGTAACTTTAACATCAGAAGCTAAATAGAAAGGAAAATATATAATTATTAATAGATTAAAAAGCCAAAGGATCTATCGAAAGCAAAACGGGTGATCAAATTAATGTAAGCTTTTGAAACCTAAGCAAAAATATTAACTAGAATACATACTTTAAATAAAACTACACACACACCACTTCTTGATGGTTATAATGGTGTTACGCAAGCATACAGAAAAAGCTATGACAAAATAAAAGCATAAGATAAATATCAGTCAGCGGTAAATGTTAAATAATTTACTGTAAAACTAAATTTGCTTGCTAAATTATATAGCATTTTCTTTTCGCTTTGTAGTAATCAAGTAACAAATAGACCGTAGAACACAAAACATTTGTTGAATCTTTTATTGGAATAACGTTTAACGTAATAAAATACATTGTGGGTGTGACGTAAGCGTCGAAGTAAATTAGGACGTTACAGCTTGGCAGGCTGAAATCTGAGTAAATTTGAATCAAAAGCAGTTGAATTATGCATGGGCTGGGGTATGAATCAACTTTATTACTGCCAATGAATGGAGGGAATTCAGACAGATATTGAATCACACCGATCACTTGTTACGAGTATATTTTTGGAGCAATCGGAGGAGTATATTTTATTACTTAATAACGTCCATATGGCGACAGCAGATCTAAAGAACTTTAAACTATTTATTCTGGTCACATTTGAAGGGAACTAGAAAAAATATCGAGTAATTCTCTAGAAGCAATACAACGAGGTCGCAGTGAGTGACTGGCGACTAAATATCAAAGCATATCCTGTAACACATCTGGTAAACTCGTTACGCATCCTCAATCATAATGTGGTTACAAAGCAATGAGTTACAGAAGTTCTACAGTTAAAGCTCAAACATTTTGGTGGTTTGTCTAAAGAGTCTCTACATAGATTCAAAATGTTTATATTTCTATATCTGTACTATCCAATAGGAAAAGCAAAGGCAAAGGTCTTCCCAATATCCCCCTATATCTCATACTGCTTTCTTTGGTTATTCCCATAGGTACAAGCTAGCATTTCTTCGGCCTGCCCCGACGCCAACTTCTTTGTGTACCCACTGAAAATCTTGACTTACCATACCGTATGCATTCTACATACTGCTTAAAAATATTATCTGTAATATTATCCATTCCCACTTTAGACTTTAAAATATAATATTAGAATATTATATTCTTCTTCTTTTCGTGTCGTACGCCACGCTACCCATTCGGTTCGAAGTAGAAATATATATAATTATATGTCGTTTCCTCCGAAAGAGGCATAAACGAGTATTAAACTTACTTCTAACTTCGTCACTGATTCATCTTTCATACTCGCAGCACTGATTCGTGCATGTGTTGGTTTTTTTCTGTCTGGTTACTTTGGCATATCATAACATAAATGGAGGAGATCTACTTTAAAAACGTATCTAATTTACTTAAACGGTATGCAAGTCTTGTGTACGGAAAACAGTTTAGAAATCTCAAACCTATGTATGAAGTGCTTATCAACATGCATTGCAACCAGGCGAGTGACAGAAATGGGTTACTGTACTACCTACTCGTGTGTGATGGAATGGCTGCGTGTCACCAATTATGCAAAACTGACTCTAAAATGTAAAATGTTGTATCCAGGTATCTGATTAGGTTTCAAAGTATGTAGGGTCTATTTTTCTGATTTCGCAGTGGGACAACTCAATGATTATAATTAATGAATTTACAATATACCATCACGCCTATTCTCAGAGATACTTGTGCCCGGTTAATGGCAAGCCTATTGGCATTAACCGGGCACAAGTCTAAACTCCGAGGTGCTACAGAGAAAATCTCAAGACCATAAGGTAGGATGAACAAACGATGACGTAAATCTAAATGGGCTTTTTCCACAAAACCTAACATAGGGCGAACTTTGACCGATAACATTAACCCTACGTGAATCGATGCATAATTTAACTCGATGACATAAGTTTTTTGTTACCAGACAAATTGGTAATAATAGACATTCTTTAGTCCAAAAAAAAAGGTGTCTTTGTTATAAGATATTTCACTTGTTCGATTACAATAGATGCGAAAATTCAACAATGGCCGATTGATCTCCGCGATTCTCGTTTCTACCGTCAGTAGTTGTGCAACGAGATACCTGTATGTCGATAGACGTATTCTTGTATCTATGTATGCGTGTATGTATAAAGCTAATACATGCTGATAACGAATACAGATGGAAGGGAAAACTCTTCAGTTTATACTCTTGTATAGGAGTTGTAATATAAATTTGCATTATTCCTCCTTCTGCTGCTTTGTAGTCAGTACTTTTAAGGGCCGGCTAAGTATCAGCAACGCCTCTGGGGCTGCAAGTGTCGATGGGCGGTAATAAGTACTTATCATCAAAGATTATCCTATCCAAAGCGTTTGACAACACGTGCATTCGATTCCCGTGGTGAACAAATATTTGTATCGACTGCAGTTATTCCTGGTCTTATAATTGTGTTTGTAAACGCACCGATGTTATAGAAAAAAATCTTATTTTGGGGAGGGCTTTTTGGTTTTAAAAAGATATAATCCGAAGATACTATGTACAGTATCGTTGGGCTAAAACTATATAGTCCTTTATGACTATTCGTTTAACTTAAATTAAAGGTAAGAGTTTGTTCAAACAAACGAGGTCCAATCAACCAACGAGTGTTATTTGGCATGGTGCCATACTACAATGCGGTAGTTGACTTGCATCGTACGCGCGTCAGTAAACAATTGGATCACCGCTGATTTTCTTATATTTATTTGCAATTTATATTGTAAAATGTTATTGTAGTGTTTCATTTTACTTTCTTTTGACTGGATCATTGGTCCCAAGCGCGACTGCTACGCTAGAGGTCCTGGGTTCGATCCCCGGGTCGAGCAGTGTTGTTGGGTTTTCTGTGAAATTCCCAGTAACAGCTTGGAGTCTAGATTTGTGCCCGGTTGATGGCAATAGGCTCGCCCCTATTACATGGGACCTAAACATACCGGCGAAATGTGGGTGTACATTAGTCTCTCCCTACCCCTCAGGGAATATAGGCGTGATGGTATGTTATGTATGTTATGTTACTTTACTTTCCTCTGAATAACTGCCTCCATAGACTATAGTAGTCAAAAGCACGTCTGCTGAGCATAAGGCACTTGGTTTGGTTCCACTTCTAGGTCGTTCGATGGGATCAGGCAAAAAAAATGTTAATCAATCCAGGGTTTAGGTATCCCTACTCTAAATATCAGCCAAATTCGTGTAGCGCTTCTAGTGTGAAGGTGTACCAAACAAATATCCAAACAAACATTCAGATTATAGCATATATATGTAGAAGCAGGATGTACACTTTATCCACAAGTTTAGTGATGCCACTAACCGATGTATGTTCCCCATCCCATTTACGAAAAACCGCGATAATGTTAAACAAAAATAGCCATAGCGTATAAACCGTGAGACATCAGGCAGAGATCAAAGATGACGTCGTCTTGCGAGTCGACATCAACCGACTTTGATAGAGCTGTGACCTACATCGGAATTTACAACAAAAAATTAACTTTTCTACGTGTATGTTGGTCGCAGCCGGCTTGTGTATACTGTTCCCAAAATATGTATTATAATAATCGCGAGCGTGTGCGCACTGTAGTCGGTGGAAAATTATTAAACTCATTTTATGCATGGTGTTCCTACGAAAATAATTTTACAACAAAACCCACTTCTAAAATTAACCATAGGTATATTATATATATTAATACTCGAAATTTTACGGATATTCTGGCTGCTTTATGTACTATATTTGCCCAAATCAAAACTTTGCAATGACTGGATATTTTTTCTAACGCGAGGTTAAATAATAATAGCTGGTTAGGCTCGATAGTTGTATAATTATTCTCTAAATAGATTAATAAAATTTATAATCTACTTAAAAACTAGAACCAAGCGCCCCAAACAAAATATTAAAATATTTGGACAACGATTTGATTTGTGATGTAAATATTTTATGTTTTATACCGGCAACACCATAATATGATTAAAACAGCTGTTGAGAACAAAACGAGCGTTGTGCGGATGATGAATACTGAAAATAGACATTCAACATCATTTTTATATTAGAAACATTTATCAGTTGGTACTTGTCTTAATGACTAGTCTTTTGATCCGCCGCTTGCGCATTATCGTAAAACAATTTGATATTCGCGAAGTTATTATCCAAACATCCTCTTATAATTTATATAGTGCAGCAGCGCATGGCACGCCCCGATATACCTAATTCTCGCAATTTGGAGCACCGCGGTCCGGTGTGCGCCCGCGCCGCCCATCGTTATGGCTCAAAGTGCGTTATTTATTTATTTTTATCAACAACCTGATCTTCTACGCGTCTCACCTTAGTATCAATATAGACAGCGGTTTGAAGACACGACCACTTTACCGCGATTGACAACACGGTCAATGCGTTTAACATTTCGCGATCTCTCATACCACATGGATTTCGGTTGCCACGACAAGGATTCGGGGGAAGTGGAGTGCTACCTCGAAATACGTAAATACATTTTGACTAAACGCTATCAACGGTGATTTATAGCTTTCTTATTGTTGTGGAACATCGCATTGTAATTGATATTTTTAGTTGGAATCAGTGTAGTTTTTGGGTCGTGTAAACAGCTGGAGTCTTCTGACAGTAAGTTAGGCCGTATGTCAGCGCAGTCCGTGATTGTTAGTCGAGTCAAACGCTGTTATTGCGAATTTATTGCTCCTCCCTCCGATATAACAATAACATAATAACACAGTAAGGTACGGCGGGCTCTCAAAATGCGCACGGAGCTAAGAACGATAAGCACTAGGCGTGACAACGTGCCCAGTCGTGAGTAAAATGTGAACTTAGTGCGCTTGGCGTCTCAACACAAATTAAATAAGCTCTAATTTTGAAAATTTGAATATTTTAGATTGCGATACGGGTACTTCTTGCGCTATCACGATACAAATGCGTAAGTACCTTGACAGTAAGAGTGGAGCTTGCAAGGAGGCTTAACAAAATAATTCGCGCTTTATACGCGTCTATTAACCGTTTGTTCGGATTGATGTATCTTTGAAATTGCGTGTGTATTTTGTGACAAACTGCGTGATATTGACAGTGGAAAGTGTTCTAGGTTTGAATTTCGCGGGTATTTATTATTGATGTGGAAAATATTTTTGTGTGTGGCAGCGAATCCGGAAGCGGTGGGGTGTATAGAGCGGTTTGCTACGTTTCTGTCGTTCCTGCTTGTGATCATCACCTTCCCGTTCTCACTGTTCGAATGTTTCAAGGTACTGCGCTAGTTAAATAAATAACAACACTCCTACTTTTGATGCACAGCTTCGATCATCACCTAATAAACTGATGGATTGAGATCAATCAATCTTAAGAGCAGCATTAAAGAATTTATTTCGAGATTCTTATAGTGGAAATATTAGATCATTTGGTGCACACATTAATAATAATAATTAATGTATCAGTGAATGTTCAGTGTATAGTGAGTTATCAAAATTACCTGTATAGAAATATTTTAGTGCAAATTTTTTTCTTAGTATCTTCCGCAACATACTTCTTTTTTTCAAAACCTGTAAGATTTCTAATTTTCAACCGAATTCAAAAAAGGAGGAAGTTCTCCATTCGACTGTATTTTTTTAATGACACAAATTTTGAAATACTTTTACCTGTTAATACCTTTTACTATTCTCTTACAAGATCTATTATTTCCTTTGTAATGTTCTCATATTATCTCATAAATTTCCTCTTATTTTTTTCTTTTATACCACTAAGGTGGTAAACAGCATACAGCCCGCCTGATGGTAAGCGGTCACCGTAGCCTATGGTATCTAATTTTCTATTCAAATTTTTACCCGACGACACGGTAAAAAGCCGAAGGATGAGTTTTATACTAGGCAGTCTATGTATCTTCCTATTTACGTATGTTCCCCTACAGCGCCTAAAGTACTCATCTGATTTTGATGAATGAGGCGTCAATCGATTCGGTATCTAATGTAAAGGTTTTAATAATTATAATTAATAATTATTTTAAGTGATATAATTATGTTTACCAGGTGGTTCAAGAGTTCGAACGAGCTGTCATATTCAGGCTGGGCCGGCTAAGAAAAGGCGGCGCAAGAGGACCTGGCCTGTTCTTCGTGCTGCCTTGCATTGACACTTATAGGAAAGTGGATTTGCGAACTGTCTCCTTTGACGTGCCTCCACAGGAAGTAAGTGCCCTTTTACTTTACTTTCTCCATGTGTGAAGGACCTACAGCCAGTGAGTTTTGATGAGGATAGTCCACATTATCAGATTTTACTGTTATTGTTATGTACCCTGTGTGGTTACGAGTAAGAATACAATTCCTACTGCTAGCCAGTTAACTTTATCGTTAGAGGCTACAAAATAATTGAATTGATCTATAGTAAAACCTCTTTTGCTCTCAACTAGCTGGCCACGCTTGGTGACCTATTGGAGCTTATCATAAAGCACTTTTGTGTATGCCTCGGAATTTTGCTGGCTTTAAGAAGAAGAATTAGTTTATAAATGTTTTAGTGCATAACTGGATACCCCCATTATGTATAATAATTAATTTATTGAGGGTTTTACTCTACTTATTTTTCGTGTTATCAGAACACATAAAATATTAAAGATTTATTATAACCAGTGATTTGCAAATAAGATTCAGTTCTCCCTCCAAGTTGCTGCAGATCTAGGAATCCGCAAGGATTGCCGAGTACCGGCAAGGCATCAGCAAATCTCCTGATATTGCAAATGTACATGTGGTGAAGACCACTAGGTGGCCCGTCTGCTTATCTGCCGCCATAAGACATGTCATACTCGTATATCCACTGTAACCTGTACCATAGTCTCAGTCAGTGCGTGTATGGTGATTCCACTTCAGTAACCAAAGATTTCTACCAATTTGTGTATCTACAATATATTACATGACATTATCTATTCACTGCTTGGTTTACGATCAAGGACTTTCAAAAGGCCTTTAGTAGCAGTAATTTATCAATTGCTCTATTACTCTGGGCCGAGGCAAAGCAAATTTATGTAACAGCACTTAAATCATTGCTGCTTTTACCTTCATTTTACCTATTACTTCTATAATGGAGATTTTATTTTATGATTTCCGTATGTCCAAATGTCATGTACAATAAATTATACTTGGGTACTTTCTTGAAAATCATTAATTGTCTTTTCAGACTTCTGTTTTTTGCAAGCAAACACATATCTAATGATCGATCACTAACTAGTATTATTATATCATAAGTTAACTTATAATCTAATATATAACATTCTCGTGTCGCGAATCGGCTGGCCCGAATTGTATGAAATTTTTTGTGCATGTCGAGTAGGTCTGAAAAACGGCCAACATCTATTTTTCATACCCCTAAATGATAAGGGTGACCCACCAAAACAACGTTTGCCGGGTCTGCTAGTATGTATATAATTTTAACTTTATCACTCTCCTGCAACAAGGTACAAATTCTAATACACCTACTTTCTTTTTTTACAACTATAGCTAGCTAACAGACTGATGTTAAACGTTAATTTTTAAAAATGTGTAGCTCGTACATCTGGTTTCATGTTTTGATGTCGTCCATTACGGATCTGGCAATTGCACGTAAAAATCATACCACGACGGACGGATACCGGTCAGTGGCTTTAAGAATACAAATAAACAAACTGATAGTTTAAATAAATACGCCCACGCATTTATTGAGTGCGTTACTTACATCTTTCAGTAATATTTATGTAATTCCTTACTTTCGAAGATAAAAATGTCTTTTAACTTTGATAAATGCTTTAAATTTTCAGTCTTCTTAGCTTGATAGTTTTTGATTGGTTCATTTCCGAATTTTTACATGAATTACTTACATGCTAGTGGGCCAAGCGGGCCATTTTTGATGAATCATTATGATGATCTATATTACAATGGCCTAGGAATTCTACGGTTACAAAAATTCCAATGCAATTTTGTCATTCGTGGAAATGGCAATTTTAGCTTCTCTTGAACCTCCAGAATCAGATTTTAGTTGTCTACCCCAAAAACCATCACATTATTCGCCCTTGTCTACAAATAGAGTTGACTTACTACTATATAGGTCGATTCCCAGACAATTGGTTTACAAGAAACGATTGTTTTACATGTCGTAAAACTTTGATTGATAGTTTACAGCCACATCAATTAATCGTTAGCCAACTGATGGCGGGTGGAACAACTGGGTTAACTGTTTTCAATACCAATGCCATACCAGAGCTGGTTTTGTGGTAGCCACGTGGTACAATTATTTACGTTATTATTAAGCGAAATGATAAACATGCGCTAAAAATATGCGCGAAGTGTACCTGCATTATTAATGAGTTTTATGTCTTGCATCCGATGCCAATGAAACGATCAACGTTTTTGATGATAATAAAATTACGTTTATGATGAAAAATCATTACAAAGATTGATGTATACCTACTAAAATAAAATCCTTCTTTTTCTTATCATCATCAGCTCATATTCGTCCACTGCTGGACGTAAGCCTCTTTTTCTTCCTATAAAGTAAACAAATTGCTGGTAAACAGGATCCCGCGTACGACATCCCTGCTTGTCTTTTTTTTTCTAGATTAGACATTATATGTATATGATCCATTCGTTCGCAAAAATAAACATTTCATACTCACATGATAACGTTTAAGTAGATCGAACAAAATGAAATAAAGAACAACATGGGACATTACAGATGGGAACAATCATAAACTCATGATATATCAACATTTTCAAACAGAAACATATGCAATCAATTGCACATCGAGTCCGTAATAAATCTCAGATCCTTAACATTTGTCGGTCTGGTTTATTTCAGTCGCGATCATAATTCTCCCGTGTTATGAAATTCTGCAATCAACAATGTTAGTTTGCACTTAATATATCGAGTAAACTGTCTTCCATATGTAAGTTCTCATTATCAACGCTTATTTATAGCGGCACAGAACCATCACTTATCGTTCTACAAAAAATTATACTCTCGCCGCTCATATGTAAATATATGGTCAATATCATGAAGCCAAGGCAGTTTATTTTAGCTTGTCCATTGTTCTGTTGAGAACAGACGGCTAATTTGACCTGAATACGTTTCATGTGCCAGATAAATTAACGGGGATTAAAACGTATAAATGATAAAATTAGGGCATTGGGTAATGTACCCCGTATGTACCCTGTAAAAACTAAGTTTTAAATTTATTTTTTGTTTAATTATGTTTATTAGGTTAAATTCTGCGACCGGACCAGCCTAGTCCGGATAGCCAATATCACACCTTCAAGAACTTAATAGAGTTCTTTCCGTTTCGTTCTTTCAGATTATGAAGGCAGGTTTCATCACGATGTTTCGTTTCATCTATAAGCCATTACTATTTATCCCACACAATCATTTTCACCTAATTCATTCCCGATCGTCATGTAAAATTTAAAATGTCTGAAGTGTATTTCTTACTCGAGTAATAAAATTGTGCACAGCAAGCCAGTGCTGATCACTAGGCTATAAAATATTGGGTCGATGGAAATTAAATATTTTGTAACCTAAATAAGTTTTTGTTATCAGTTGAAACATTTTAAGCATTATTTAGTTTTTGTAACCTTACGTTACGTTACCATTGCATAATCTATACTTTACACACTGAGTCTAAATAGCAGCACTAAATAGACTTGAATGCACTATTTCATGCACCGTTCGGTAACTTGCTTACACAAATTGCATAAGATTTATCGTTGGCCTTGCCCCGGAGATTGCACCGTGTATTGTGAATCATCTTCAATTAACCATTTTTGATCTGTGTTTACGTTTATTTGGGTTATGGTGTCGGGTAATTATATCTAGTGTGAAGATTAGCATGCTTAAATAAATCCAAAGCCTGCTTTCATAAGGAGACTGATATTGTACATGAAGTTGAAACGTAACAAAAAATCGGCAAAATCATATTAACTACTAAAAAAATATATATTCATCTACCCGTTTACTATGCAACTGGTGCATAGAATCCGTGGTCTCTTCTGTATGATAGGCTTATCTTCTTTTTCTTCTTAGCGGGTCGATGGCAAATAAAACTATGGATGTTATGGGCTCACATTTGTCCGGCCCAAAACTTAACAACGTGGACTACGATAGATGGATGGATAGGTCTAAGTCCACACTGACCTAGAGTGGGTTAAATACGCGGACATAAAAAAAATTGAAAAGTCTTCGCCATTAAAATAATTGAAAATTCAGAGGTACAAAACTCTGATTCAAACTCGATTTGTATGCAGTGGCATAACTACCGTACTGCAAAACGATGTCATTACTAAGAATGTTACTTAATTAAAGAACCACATATTAAATTACATTACCTAGTAAACCTGTTATCTAGGAGTAGGATTAATTAAAAAAGATTCTAATACCTACATGTCAAGCTTCTCCGGAAGCATTCGTTTAGGAATGTGCTTTGAAAGCTTTGTGTTCTTATTTTTCTGGTCCGGAACGCTAATGGATATGGCAATCGAGGCGAATTAACAATGTTACTCAAACAAACTGTTAATAAATGATAACTAAACTCATTTACGTCAGCTATATATCTTTCATTCTGTTTACATTATTCAGATTGGGAATTACCTATACTAATCTGAAAAAAATCCTCCCACACAATGACAACTAGTCTATCGTTAATTTTGTATATTATTGTTGTTTCACAAAACTGCTAAACAAAATCTGTCATAGTTACTATAATCCACTTTCTCATCTCTTAGATAGTTAATATTATCTCAAACCCATCATTTTTATTGATATCCGTCATTTAAATATATCACCAAATTAATTAAAACAATAATGAAATACCCTAGGTTATTATTGCATTAATTTCTATAGCTTTCCTATTAGTTTCTTATAAACAGTGATGTAACCATAACCATCCTTACATTAACAAGCAGCATTATTTTTCCAGTTATAAGGTTTCCATAAAATTAATCAGCGTCGCGTCGCGTCGTGATGTCGCCGGGAGAGCGGCTTCTTCCCACGACATTTGAACTTGGCAAATGTCATCTTACAAGTAGCTGCCTCACAGTTACAATTACATCCTCTCAGTAAAACCGTCTTAAATACCTTCATTTTAATTTACCAAGACACCAGAAAAGTGTATATTAAAAGATTAAAATGTTTTTTTTTATTATAAACCGACGTCCAAACGGTAAAAATCTTCTTACTTTGATTCGGTCCTGTATAAAACCATTATTAACACATGATCAATGACCAAATTAGTTATTGGTCGAGCTAACCAATAACGCTCATTTCATCAAATTGATCATTGATTTGATCAGCACAATATAGGAGAAGCCTGGTTCACTTGGTTCAGTAGTGAGATGCTTGAGTGTTTCAAATGGGACCACTGATGATGTTTTCAGGTTTTAACACGAGACTCAGTCACAGTAGCGGTCGATGCAGTGGTGTACTACCGGATAAAGGAACCCCTCAATGCAGTAGTTCGCGTTGCTGATTATAGGTATGATTCAATAATTTGTTTAAATTTTTTAACATAGCTACCAACTAAGATATTGGTTTTCGTTCGCATCAGAAAAATATTTTGTTATCAAATATTTGATTCACTTCAGAAGAAGTACTTATGTAGTTCTAAATACTGTGCTTCTTCTAAAAGTTCTTGTAATATGAAACAAAACAGGGTTTCTGGAGCCAAAGATGCTAGCAAGTTGTATTGTTTGTGATTTTAGTTCCTCAGGTAAACAGCTAGAAGGCGTCTATCGTTTACTAAAACCCCTAATGATGAGATTTACTATATGGAGAAACTCCTATAATCTTCCATTCCTAATCACATTCAACAACTAAACTTGTTAGTCCGCATGACTACCGATAGGGCCGACTTTATATAATTTCGATTTCCTTTACTTCCAGCGCATCAACCCGTCTTCTGGCGGCCACAACGCTTCGAAATGTCCTCGGCATGCGAGACTTGGCACAGCTGCTCTCTGACAGGGAAGCTATAAGTCATATGATGCAAGCCAGCCTTGATGAAGCGACCGATCCTTGGGGAGTTGAAGTGGAGAGGGTCGAAATGTAAGCCAGTATTTGAATACCTTATACGAGTCATCTAAAAGTCATATGTATTTCTCCTTAACAAGAGAATTTGGTTATCCTGGTTTGGGTCTTAAAAATCAAAAATCTTTCCCTATCGACAATTTCACACAATCACGCCCCATTAAAGTAGTGCGAATAGGAATCTTAAGGTCATTGGGTCCACGTGCAGGTTAGCCATTCTTTTTTCAAGAAGAAATACATATGTCTCAAATACTGACTTCCATTTTCACTCTCTTCATTTCACCTCCCCAAAGAGCTATTCTCATTAATAGCTCGAAGGGTAAAATTTCTCACACGCCCGTACAATTTCTAGCACATTCAAATAATTATAAGATAGTAGGTAGGTATACCGCTGTAATTCCAAGAACAATAGCACACTGGTAACGTATATTAATTAAACCTAATACGATGAATCAACCTTCGCTGTAACTAAAACATAGGTATTTGGCGTATAAACTGTTTGAATGATTTCAGAAAAGACGTGAGACTGCCAGTGCAGTTGCAAAGAGCTATGGCTGCAGAAGCCGAGGCAGACCGGGAAGCTCGAGCCAAGATTATAGCAGCAGAAGGAGAAATAAAGGCATCTAAAGCCTTGAAAGAAGCTTCACTTGTCATGATTGATAACCCTATGGCACTTCAGGTACATACAACATTTTCGACCGTTGTGTTTAAAAATAAATATGATCGAGGAGACTTTGAACTAGTATGGAGACTTTTAAGGGGGGAACATAGGTAGAATACCGAAAACATCATGGTGTTTAAAGCATTTTATTGACAAATCCACTCATTACTTTGCAATGAAAATTACACCCAATATACTTAAGATTCTTGTGATTAATCCGTATTGTTTAGAATATTTTTTAGATGTCTCAAATTTTGTAGAAAAATGCTTGAAAATGCACAATTTTCAATCTAAATTGTATTTTTCCTCCATTACCACGCATTACTTGCAGATGAAATTTACACCAAAAAACCGTCTTGGTCTGTTTAACAATCCGTATTGTTTTAATTTTTAATTTTGACCTTATTTTTCTAAATAAATAAGAAAAACATGTTAATCACAATCCCCCCACTACAAGCACCCCCTCGTGCACCCGTCGCATGACACAAATCATGTCACTTCAGTGCCTTGACGGCACCTGAGACGGGAGGACTGCACGTCAAATATTTTTAGGGAAAAATTACAAAATGAAGACCATTCTAACTATTTCTGAATTAAATAATATAGTAAATAGTATGGTTATAATATTAAGCTAAATAAAAACAGAAAATCATTTTGTAAATAAGTATAAAGAACATTTTTAGTAAATGTCAGGTTCTTGAGTGGAACATAGAGTAAACCGCAGACATGACAATAGATAAAAATATCTGTCATAGTGTCAACCGAGTGACTGACCGATCTTCTTATACATATATAAGTGGATACCTAATTACGTATTAAAAGATGCCCTTTTAATAGTTTCAAATCACTCATGTGTTACTGCTACGCACAACCATCATGCTAAGTCACATATTTTAAAAAGGCACACCGATACCGACATGATCTTACGTACCATATTCATACCTGTAGGCTGTAGGGTTAGCTCCAAAGAGGTACACATAGGTATTGCATTGTTATTCTTCTTTGTTGCAACCGCGAGACACAATTTTATGTTAAGTATTTTGAGGCTTGTAAACTAATTATGTAACTGTGCAAACTGCGTCAAATAAATTGCACATTGTACATCACCCACATTCGATGGTTTGCTGATATGTTTATGACGCATGTGTAGGGGCGACAGAATTTACTTACAATACATCTACAGAAGTCGCTGCAAAAAGTAGTCAATAATTAGGTAAGTAAAGTAAAGTAACACATAATACAAATAACCTGCTCACTCGGAGCAGAGAAGAATCGGGATCTTAGATGTTTCACAGTTGTGTCTATTTTCCTAACGGCTTTCGCAATATTTTTTTATACAACTGCACTTTCGTGGCATTTACCTGCATAATGATGAATGAAAGCAGTACTCGGTTACTACTCAAAACCACCATGGGGTGAGATTTAGAAACGGACCGCACGAATTGGCGTTCTGAGAAAGCAAGGGGAAGGGGTTGGAGATAGCTTTCCAATGGTACATTTCCTTTATTGCAGAGATTTTTTATGATAATTATTATAAACCATATAATTGTGAGACTCAGGAAACTAGAAAGTATTACCATAATTAAACCCAACACTACTTCTGCTGGTACAGTTAAACAACTTCTTTACAAAATTAATATAAATGCGTAACTGCGTAGCTACACAAGAGGGAGGGAGTAGGTTGGAACAAATAGAGACTAAATTAAGATGACTGCAGAAGCAATTGAAGAGTAAATTTTGGGTTACGGATAAATTAGGCTTTTGGCATATTGACAGAACCAACATCAGGTATTACCAGGTCTAAATAATGATAATTATGATGAAATCATTAATTCATAAAAAATATTTGAAACCCCCACTGGGTTTCAAATTGGACTAAGAAATTTGACTAGTAGCATAGGTATCACCCTAGTTTAATACCTCTGTATCAATAATGAAAAAATATTATCAAGTAAAAGAACAACAATGTTACTTTATTTTAATTATTTTTTGTTATCCCCGACACGCTAAATTTCTATAGTTTGCTGGTAAAGATATACTTAATACCTTTTATAAGGGAGGTTCTTTAACAGTATTATAATGTGAAATTTCAAGCACAAAGCTACACAAATGGCTTCAAAAACTATTTCACAATTTAAAACTGATAAAGAATTTGTACCTAACCTGAACTACTGTACTGAATGTTCAAAAATATAATGTGCGTTGATAGATCACTATGTCAGTCAGTCAGTCAGTTACCTTTGAGTTTTATATATTTAGAAGTACTCAGACTATGAAACGTACATTACGATACAATTAGTATATACTTGATAATTTCTTTTCCCAAAATCTTGCGTATTATTGCTAGTAAGTAGCAGCTCTTATGAAGTAGGACGTAGGTACCTATACTCTTATTTAGCAAGCACCGCTAAGATTAATTCATCATACATACACATGTTTAATTGTCTTAAATATACTCTTGAACTGGGTTTATTTCAACTATTATCTAAACACTATTCGAGCACTTATTGTCTATATTTTCGCACGAAATTAAAAAAATATAGTATTTTGCGATGCACTGAGTTAGCCACAGTAGAGTGCAACTCATGATCCATTTTCTTACATTGTATAGCGCGATGCATAGGTATTTATTTTCTATCAATTATTAATTGCAGGTTTTACAGAAACATTAATACATGTATTATGGCACCATACACATTTTTAACAAAATCGAACTTAAATTGATTACTCTCATAGACTGAACAAAATAGGCAAAATAGGAAAGTTACGACACATCTGTATTTTTGCATAATCATATTCTAGTTCAACTTTTCTGTATGTAGGGGGCGTTTGGGTTCCAAATACACGTACAGAGGTCAAACGCTCAAAGTCATTGACGTGGGTAATAGCCTTAACATTAAACTTTACTTTTAAATTTCATGCAGTGAGAATGCTGAGTATGTAGCAGCAGCCAAAAAAACAGTTTTAGACAACTACGGCTAGTTTTTTTTAATTGTAATTGCTATCAAGATCTAAAATGTATGTTATTTATAAGCAATTGTCTTCACTCTAATTTCTTTGATTTCAGTTGCGGTATCTCCAATCTCTAAGTTCAATATCTGCGGAAAAGAACTCCACCATAATTTTCCCATTTCCGATGGATTTCCTGAAGACATTTTTGGGAGGACCTGGGCCCAGCTCCCAACCCCAAATCAATTTATAAATGACGCATCACTCCTTGATAAATTAATTAATTCTAGTCAAATTATATTTTTTTGCAAAATCATCTATCTTGTTTTATTTCTGTTAGATATTCTATATATACAATTGAATGCAGTTATTTTTTAAAAATGTTAAAATTTTCTATAGATCAAAGAGAATTATAATATAGGCTGTGGATAAAGTTATGATCTACTTTATTGACATACTTGTCAAACTCTGTATTTATTAACATTGTTCAATATTTTCAGTGTTCATATTTAAGTTCTTTCTCATAATTTTGGGTTCACAACATTCGTAATGGCGGAGGATATGCAGCAACCGGATCTATTAAGTATGAATTTTGTTATACGTTTACTAGAAACAAATATTTCGTATAAATGTTAGTACCGTCGATATCAAACTACCTACACGTAATTGTGTAAATGTTTGGTTTGAATCTCGCATCTCGTTCTTCATAAGGAAATTTACAGTAGATGAGACTTTAATAGATCGTTATAATTTAATTTAAACTGCCACTGAGTTGGATATCTTGCCACAACATTAATTTATTAATGCATCATGGTTTTGAGATGCTTTGAAAGTTCCTTATTTTTTTATGTAGCCGTATCCCGCAGTCAAACATTTTCTTCCCTGAACGTCTTCAGCCGTAAAATATAATTGATTACGAACCCCTCAATATTTCCTCGTACCCTCTTAAAATTTTAATAATCTAATTATCCATTTAATATTTCAGAATTTGAAAAACCATCTTTAAAAGAAAAAATATTTGGGATACTAGCTATTTTAGCGATATGTTTATTCCCACTAATTCTTGTTGTTTGTTTTCGAGTAAGTAACATTCGTTTTACTAGCTTTTGCCTACAACTTCTTTTTTATGGTCCCCGATTGTTCACATACCACAAACTCTATATACATTTGGCTACTGCAAAATAATTATAAAACAGCAGTGCAATAAATTAGCAACCGCCTTTTCCCACTGCACAAGAAAAAATACCATACCGAATAAATTGATAAGCACTGTAAATGTTGGTTTACCACTAATTAGAATACTACCAATTGTAAAATTACATTTTATATATTTTGTTACCTCACGTTATCGTCATCATCAACGTCCTATTCCCAAATAAACGTTGTTTGTTTTTTCAAAACTGATCCTGTGTAGGTGGTCAAGCAGTACAAACGTGCTATTATACTGCGCTTCGGTAAAGTTCGAGGAGATTCTCCAGCTGGTCCAGGAATAATATGGGTGATACCCTGCACCGATGATGTCCAGTTGATCGACCTGAGAACTCAATCCTTTAACCTGCCACCACAAGAAGTAACGTTCTTCCCAAATTAAATTTTATATACCAATACTAGTAGATACGAACAATTAAAGATTAGTTTAACTGCAGTGGTTTTTTTTTGCACCATAGTTGTAATATTTTTAATATCGATTGTCTGTAATCAATAGTTTCCCTAATGTTACGACCTCTAAAATCTTGATCACCCGGGACCCTAAACAAAGTGTATGAAAATGATAATTATGAATTCGGAATTCGATTTTTATTTCCATACTAAAATTCCTATCCGTTCGTCGATTGCAATTTATCTAGGCCTCTTGCTAACCTTAAAATCTATCAACAAGAATGACTAAACATCTTTTTTTGTTTCAGATTATAACGAAAGATTCAGTGACTATTACAGTTGATGCAGTCGTTTACTTCCACGTATTGCAACCACTTCATAGCCTGCTAAACGTCCAATCTTACCGGTAACCTACAAAATTGCTTTAGAACCGTTATGAAATTGTTAATTCATTCTACTCAGATAATATAACTACTTTTTGTAATTGCAGATATGCTACTGAGTTATTAACAATTGCTACCTTGAGGAACATTCTTGGTCAGCATACGTTATACAAAGTACTCACGAGCCGGGAATCCATCAGTTATTACAGCAGGACGGAGGCCGACAAGACCTCAGCTTTTTGGGGCGTTGTCATTGAACGATTAGAAATGTAACCAGCATAGATTTCATATTCAAATACATTTTCCAAATAAAATATACGATAAAAATAAAAACTATTGCATTTAGGCTATTTATCTCTGGACCTGTTTTTTCTACTTCACGTCATAATTTCAGAAAAGATGTATTTTTACCCTTCGAGCTTCAAAAAGCAATGGCTGCTGAAGCTGAGGGCACGCGTATAGCTAAAGCAAAGGTGATTGAAGCAGAAGGTGAAATAAAAGCAGCTGAAAACCTCAAAGAAGCCTCTCAAATTATGATGGAGAATCCACAAATTATGCTGGTAAATAAAACTAATTTAAATGAGACGAAAAATACGAACAATCCTTTCATGATGCAAAATAAATTATTTACCTACCTGGATAAAATTGGACCCCATTTTTCTTATGGAAAACATTTTCCTATTTAACTGATCATAAATATAAAAAAAGTCTTGTATTTAAAGTCAAAGTCAAAGTATTTGTTGCTTCCATGTGTACATTTCGGTGTTTGTATCCGAACATGAACAACACAAATCATAAAATATTAAACAAAATCACATGCAAACTATTTAGTTAATGTTACTAACAATGTTTTAACAGTTTTGATATTATTAAATGGTACTACACAGACGTCGTCATTTGCTTAGGCTCTTGCTTTTTTCATATGGGCTTAAAATATGTTTCCATAGATGATCCTATTCTAATTTGTGTACCTGTAGGGCAGATTCTTACAGACATTTTTGTAATCTGACATCACTTTTCAGCTTAGATATCTCCAGACGTTAAATTATATTGCAGCGAATCAACAAACGACGGTATTGTTTCCATTTCCAATTGACCTTCCCGGAACAAACACTGGTGTAAGTTTAAGTTTCCAACTAATATTAAAATTTGTGAAAGTTTGCTTGGAAGTTTGAATGATTGGATGTTAGCAGGACAACTCGTTGAGGACAATCGTTTCATTTTATAAAAATCCATACGAAGATTTACCTACAAGTAAAACCGCGACTTGACCAATAGACGGTCCTTTTTTGCAGTAACATGATTTTAAAACTAAATAACCATGAATAAAATGGAATAACAATTTTTAATAGGTAGATGTAGGTATCTACAAACTATATATTTTTTGAGTTTGCAGTTTCAGAAATTAATATTTTACTTCCCATTTTATAAGGATAACATAAACATAAAGTTCCTTGCCGAGGTTCTACCTTCTATTTTTAATGTCTATAAAATTTTCTGTATTATTTCTGCTAGTATCTGTGTTTTCTGTCACCGGTCTTGTCATAAACACCAGTGGAAAAATTACAAACTTTCCACCATCAGTTTCCATCCAATTCAGATTTAATTATTTAAATGATTTCCGAATAATTATGGGCACACCAGAGCAAACTCAATCTCAGAAGTTCAACAAGTTAACACCAGAGGACGAAAATGCCTCTACAAAAAGTCTTTATAATGGAATGGAAAAAGGATTCATAAATAGAGAAGATAGACTTTCAACAAAGGAAGCTTTTCTGGGCTTCAATTTAAATAGAATTGCAGCTGAAAAAACGGGTATGTATTCATTAAATCATAACATTCGAGTAACACATAGATAATAAATATCTAACGGGTATGTTTATGACCTATTGTGATAGGGGCAAGCTGAAATTTCATATCATAGAACAACCCAATAACACTTTGCTCAACGAACTATGCGTAGCAGTCGCGCTTAGGACTAAAATTATTTATTATTAGTTAATTATTTGAGATGCAAAGAGTTCATTGAACTGAATCAAATTGAATTTTTTACATTTATAGTTTTTACATATAACGAGATAAAATCCATAAAAAGTAGTTTTATTTCAATGTCTAGTATACGCGTAAGTGTCAGAAATCAGTATATTCAAAATATTTTATTTTGATCTACAATCGATGATTATAATCATCACCAAGTGAAAATGGTGTACCCAGTGAATATAGTGGGTACATACCTATAATTATAGGTAATATTTTCACTTTTATTCTTAGCTATTTACAGAGGAAATATAGAGAACTATTTTAAGTCAGAAAAAGCATTATTTTTCATATAAATCAGATCATCTTTCCATTACAGAACAAGATAAATGCATCGAAAAATGTCTCGTATTTTTGTCGTTCCTTTTGGTTGTGATAACGTTTCCGTTTTCATTGTTTACCGTATTCGTGGTAAGTGTGTTTTGTATACTTGTTTATTATAATGTTAATGTATATTTTATTCAGGATCGAAACAAAATCAGCGCAATGCAAATTTGGAAAGCAGAAAACTGCGACGCGAATTGTAGCGATGCGATTTCCACGGTTTGAGAGATATTTATAGGAAAAAACGGTGGTCATCTCAGCATCTTATCACTACCGTTGCGCCCGATTTCGTGGGTTCGATTCCCACCCGAATCCAAATAATTGTGTGTACTGATAATGGTTTCTAGGCTGGGTGGACTTTTGGTCCGTTAATTGTATATTTGTGTAGTCCCTCTGAAAAACCGCAGTCTTGTAATAAATTGAAATTTGGAACAGCAGCATGATGGGAAACCCCAATAGCAGAATTTCCCCGCGGGTTTAGTAGGTAATTAATCATTAAGACGTAAGTAGTAATATAAATCAACCCATTAATTAAATGTTTTTATTCACTACTACTGCGACTATACCCAGCCTACATTCAGCTTGTATTCCTTAGTCTCAATACCAATACATTCTGAGACAAAGTTTAAGAGAGGACAATAAAAAAAATAGGAAAGAAAATGTTGATAATGCAATCAGATTGGGGACCAAACTTCTCTTCCCCTTATTGTACGAGTTACCCATCTCTACTTTATCAGATTTAAGGCCTGTTTCACAACCTCCTGATAAGTTTCCTTTAAATTACTTGGCAGATAAATTCAAATGTTGTTGCTTTTTTTAAATTTATCCGGCGGTTATCGGATCCAGAGGAGGTGAAACATGACCATATTTAATATGTTATTTAAATATCAATTCCGTGTGCAAAATAGGTAGTGAGGCAGTTCGAACGCGCTGTAATTTTGAGAAATGGAAAATTGCGCAAAAACAAATCTTATGGGCCTGGACTCACGTACTACCTGCCTTGTGTTGATACCATCAAGTTCACCGACATGAGGATCGTTTGTTATGCAGTACCGCCTCAAGAGGTATTTTCCAATTTGTCACTTCCTTATACTTCTTTAAAAACAATAACGTTTTCCATATTCCTCAAAACTTTAGCCAAACCGCATCCGCAAACTCATTTGTTCCACGACACAGAGATCTATAGGTAACACCACCTTCAATTACTTGACAGATAATTTCATAAAAATTTTGTTTCGGTTGTGGTGTAACAGGTCCTTAATAACATTCTACTGGAGCGAGCCTATTGCCTGCCATCAACTAGGCACAAATCCAGACTCCGAGATGCTATTGAGAATTTCACAGGAAATCAAACCCTTTTTAAACCCAGGAACTCTAGCGTAGGAACCACTTGACCAACGAGGCAACGATAATATTTTAACACCTACTTACCATTAACTTAAAAGTAATCTCTTAAACAGGCTTTAACTAAAGATGCTTTGACTGTCACTGTGGACGCTGTCGTGTACTACAAAATCTTCAATCCCGTTTGGGCTGTTGTCAATGTTGCTGATTATAAGTACGTAAGACGTTTTTATTCCTTTTATCGGTGCAAACTTTTTCCCGCCATGATCGTGATGAATGTTACTGACCCCATGGCCATGACATATAGAGCTAGAAAAGGAAAATGAGGTTTTTAGTCGGTACGAGTACGACAAACCTTGCTACCTCCCCGATTGGCAAGGAACCATGGGGGTTTTCCGCATAAAAAAATCCGTTTGTTCTGCATGCAATAACAAAATGGAGATTTACTTTAAAATCTCAACACTTCAGAAGTGGTGGATTCGAGCAATAAACGCTTTGTGTAAGTGTTAAACCTCACCATATTTTTTTGGTACGGAAAATCCTCTTGTGACTTCACCCACCCGTCCCTTGCCCTATAGTCACGGCCATGGCATTCGTAACATTCACCACGGCGGTGACAAATCCTACCCATTTTCTCACAAACGTAGACCAACTGTCCTCATGGTAGTAATTGTCTGTGTACAGAAGTGCAACTCAATATTTAGCAGCTACAATACTCCGCAATGCTCTTGGCAGCCGAAAATTAAATGAAATCCTCGTTGACCGACCTGCCGTGAGCTATCAGATGTTTGACAATATGAAGAATCTGACGCGCGACTGGGGAGTCAACATTGTGAGGGTCGAAGTGTAAGTGGTGTTTACAAGGACTTTCGTTTTAGACGTAAATATGTATAGGTACTCGTACCTTTATAAATAATAAATATACCATCGCTATAATAGAACCAAAAGACTTTATGTGAATTATACCTACGTGCAATGTAAGCTGCATTTTTTTAAATAACAGTAAGGATATAAGCCTGCCCCTACAACTGCAAAGAGCAATGGCTACAGAAGCTGAATCGTCTCGTTTAGCGAACGCAAAAATTATTGTAGCCAGGGCCGAAATCGAAGCCACCAAAAATCTTCAGATTGCTACTAAAATGCTTATGGATAATCCATATTGTATGCAGGTTAGGAAAAAATGTACTTGTGTTTTATTAATAATACTTAATGTAAAATTTTTTACATTTTGTATATTATAGCCATTATGTTTTTCTTTTTTTAGACTGTAAGTTTTTTAATTTATTAAAATAAATGTTGTAATCAAATATCTTTATTTTCAGCTGAGATATTTGCAATCGGTACAAATGATCGCTGGAGACAAGACGCATACCGTTGTAATACCATTTTCAGCAGAATCTTTGAAGAAATTATTAAAATAGTATTAGTACCTACTTACTATGGGCATTATAAGTTGTTGGTGTGAAGTGTTAATCCCAAGTGTGTTTTGGTTCAATAAATTTGTAACGAGTAGAGATATTAACTCCTTTTTATTGAACAAAAAGAACTAATAAATAATCAACAAAGTATAAAAAACTAAACTAAAACAATATCAGGACTAGTATTCTCTGGATTCATCTTGCTTTACATGGCCATAGTGAACGGGATTCTGTGCTTGACCACCTGCTTTCTTGTGCACTGTTGCCTAAAATAATTAAAAACCATCATATTAAAATGCTGACCATGTTTAAAGGTGCAATGACACGTTCATTTTATAAAGAAACACCACTTGATTCTACACTATAGGTACAGGAAATAAAATTACCTGGAAACCGTTCTTCGGATCAGCGGTATATCGCACAAGGCGGATGGAACCATCGGGTTCCACAAGCGAGTATTCACCCTGAACGACGTCACCATCGCGATGCTCCTTGTGGTTCTGAAGATTGCCGGTGTGAGGGTCTTCTACGCCATACGCGTAGTGGTAGTCGGGTTTCGCCTAGAATTGCAGAATACAGTTATTTTTTTATTTTCCAAGCCTTTAGGCTTTAGGCTAATCTAAGTCCAAGCATTCCAATTTTAAATATACTCGTAGTTCGTTCGTATAACTTACTACATAATCTACAGTTTTCAAGTGCGCGTATTTGGCGGTGTCCGGATGAATTTGTCCAGTTTTGTGATCGTAGCCGTAGTCTGCGTGCTGTTGCGCTGGTATTCCCTCAGCAGCTGGTACCTGCACTTCTACGATCTGACCGCTAACAGGCCCACTGAAGCGGCTATACGAGTAGCCTCCTGGAGCTTTGCCTGAGAGCACCACTGTTGCTAACGCCATCGGTGTAAGGAACTGAAACGCAGAGCGTAAGGTCATTATTTGAGTGACAAACTATGCTGCTTTTTAGTAAATGAAATCTAGTTTCTCATGTTTAACGACTTGGGATAATGGAATTGGTATTATCTAGTTAGTCCCTATTTCTATATTATCTAGTTAAAAGCCCAACCCGCCTGTATGTATTGGTTAATTTAATACTGTCGTATCCTGTCGTGGGATTGTGGTAGAAATGTAACCCTCAAATCATAAACTTATATGTCGAGTTTGATCGTGGGAGCCAATTTCCTTTTATTTTCTTGATCAAAGGTACTCTCAGTCCGATTGTGACAAAAAAGCGACGGCCTTCACGGTCAAGAGATAATAACTCGTTACTCAATAATATGACAATGAAAAATAATTGCCCACGAAGAAAGTGAGACGCGAAGTTTTTAACGAGGCTAATTTAATTGATGTAGGTTGTTATTTTATAAAATAAGGTCAAAAGGTTATTCAGCTTGATGATTCATCTCAATTGATAGATATTTAAGTTTATACATATCTAAGAGTAAATTGTAGTCATTTAGTAGTAGTTTGTAACAATTATTAGTAATTTGTAACAATTTATTGTTTGTTGCTTTCATTTTCATCAAAGCATAACTGCCTTCATTTTCTAAAATGCAGTCAACCGACTACAACCAACGATAGTCTTGATAAAGTTATGGAGTTATGTTAACAATAAAAAACCATAATTTGCATTTCTTGTTGTAAGCCTAGACTATTCATAGCCATTATCTACCTGTGTAGATAATGGCTATGAATAGTCTAGGCTTTATTAGACTTTATTTTCAGCCTTCTTATCTGTATAAGAAGGCTGAAAATAAAGTTCAAATATTTATTATGAATAACTTACGCACTTAAGAGGCCATTTACTAGAAGTACAAATTAGAATCACTATGTTGATAGTAGGGGTTTGTTTTTTACACAGGGCTGCAATTTTGTTGAGATTTATATCTGCCAAGCTTAGCAGATGAGTGTCGATCAATATGTAGGTACTTACTAATTAAAATTAAGTTCCCAAGCATGTATTTACAACAAGGAAATTCACATTTCATTACGTTTTAGCCGAAATTAGTTTTCTGCATTATTTATAAATTAAGTATTTTATGGAAGTACCTACTTATGACAGTAAATTTTTCTCAAGTGGTAAATTATAGGTGCATTAAATAATGCAGAAAATGTATTAATAAAAAATGTCAACTGTACCTTGAGTAGGGAAGCCATTTTCGGTTTCGTAGTGGTGGTCTCCCAATGATCCCTGCGGAACTGATGCCTGTACCACAAGTGTTGTGGTTTTATAGCTGCGGTCACCTCGGCAAGAATAAAGTGCAATCGTGAACTTGTACACTACGGTTGCGGCAAACTATGAATCAATAATTTTCAATATTCGGCACCGGGTACGCAGCCAAACGTTACAATGAAATTGCGTAGGTTTCAAATATCTATAGTTTTGTTTATATAGACGACCTTGATTACTTTCTTTAATAATGTAGATTAAACAAACGTTGCTTAGTGCACAACTAGCTTTAAAAAGGTAGGTAACCCTATAATAGTTAGTAGGTAAAGCTAACTACAATGCCTGCCCGTAACTAACGGAAGTTAGATGTCAACTGCTGGCTGTCTGATGTTCAAGGTTATTCAACCGCATCTAGATTTCAAGCAATCCTAACCTTGATATGAAAAAGGCTTGCATAAACTAATGTAGGTAGGTATATACATAATGTATATAGGTACAAGGGTTTCACGAGACCCGACGGGGTCGTAAACGAAATCCATGACGCGCAATTACTGACAGAACAACTTCACCGGACTTAGATGTTAAATAAGCATGCATAGGTGACAACATAATATTGTATAATTTGTGCCAATGAGCCTGACGTGATCACTTTTTGAAATTTCTATGATAAAAGAATATATATAAATAAAAATGAATAAGTAACTAGCTAAGCACAAAACTCGAGAACGGCTGCACCGATTTAATAAATATATAGTTACATTTTTACTGTCCTATTTATAGGATACTTAATCCTATAAATAGGTCGTCTTATCCATACCTAAGTACCTATCATTCTACTTTATAACATTTATAAAATTTAAGCTTGTTTCTCTTAACCTTGGCCATATACTTAACCGTGTACGACTCTTACTAATTAAAACGTGCAAAGGCATTAGTTACAATGATTAATTATTTTATTTACGTATCTAGGCATAAATTAAAATAATAAATATTTTGGGGACATTTTACACAGCACCATCTAGTCCCAAACTAAGCAGAGCTTCGTACTATGGAGTACTATACAATGGAAACAAACACAAACACTTAAATTCATCACATAAATATTTGTGTCCTGTGGGAATCGAACCCTCGACCTCGATCAGCAGTTCGGATCTCGATCCACTAGACCACAGACGTCGTCCACATACAAACGATAGTATCGTTATCCTACATAATATATTCGTGTCCAACGAACGATACTATCGAAAGTATTGCTGTTGATAGATAGTATTATTCTTACCATCTCCACTATCGATAAGCTATCATTTTTATCGATTGAGCGGCAAAATTAGTTTATGACTCGCTCAGATCGTTTACGAGTTCCCCTGAAGACTAAGGCTAACATTCAGAGACGATGCTCAGCGTAAAGTAAGGCTTCCGTATGTCAAATTTGTATTACAATTTGACATACGGAAGCGTAAGTTCATGCTGAGTCTCTTCTCTGAATCTCAGCCTCAGGCTAATATTCAGAGACGATGCTAAGCATAGACTTAGGCTTCCGTATGTCAAATTGTCATATTTTGACATACGGAGCGTTACTTTATGCTTAACATCGTCTCTGAATATAAGCCTTAACTACCCACCGGATAAATTAAAAAATGGAACAATATTTTTAATAAATTATCTGCCAAACAATATAATGGAAACATAGGAGTTGGTAAAACCCAACCTTTCTACTTGTGCTTTCTAAAAAAAACTCGATTAACTCTACATAGGTAGGTATCAATCAAAAAATCCTGAATGTAAAAAAAATAGGTTTTGTATTTTTGACTGAAGCAGGTAAGTGTATCTACTTGAGTCGATATTTTTCAATTTCACTATATTCACTCGAACTTGACGCTCGACGCGACTTTGGTTGGTCGCATGATCGAATCGCATCTCATATCACATCACTATCACTACAAGCATTGAATGAAGCAGGGTTGGATTTCGCACTATAATATAGTATTTATTTGTACTATAGTTTCATGCTTCGTACTATCTAATAACCTTATCTAAGGATAGTACGAAAAATACTATAATTTCATTACTTTGCATTAATGACTAATAAAAACTACTAATGACTAATTAAATGCCAATCCAACAATAAAAATCCACAAAATTAAAAAATAAAACAAATCTCATAACTTCTGATCTTTACTCGGTCAGTCCTCAAGTTCCATAATAATAGGCATGATGATAGTAATTAAGAATTACATAAACAATATGTTTAACTGGTTAAATATGTTCAATAGATTTAGAAAAATGTATTTATTTTTACATTTAGGGCGAGATTGATAATTTATTAAGTAAATTAAAACTACAAAATACAGCAGTCCGCCATGTTAAGTTAAACAGTACACCCATCAGAGTGAATGACGTCACGACTATGTAAGCATTGTAGACGTCAGTTTATTTCGTATGAACTTGGATGATATCTGCACTTTTAATTGTTTTTACCTGCGTTTTTACGCGTATTTCGTGATTTCCATCGATCAGTTGCCTAGTTTTGTGTTCTCAAAACATGGTGGACCAAGCTATACAAAGGCAGCTCTTATTTATCTAGAGTGAATTTGTTGTTGTTGGGGGAGTTTCGGCGGCAAAAAAGACATGTTCAGCAAAATTTAGAAATGTCAAAACAACATTGTAAATATACAACAATCTAAAATCTTTATAATCAATAACTCAAAAGTACTAAACTCGTAAAATCAGTTTTAATAAAAATAACTTCTTGACATATTAGTATTAATTAATATTAGAGGTTAGGTATGTTCTTAAAATAAAATATTGTTGTAACCTAAAGCGGCTTCCAGACGTTCAGACTGAACAGTTCTAACTGATCAGTTAAATCGTACGTGTGTAGGCAAAACTGAGAACTGTTCAGTTGAACTGATCAATTAAATCGTACTCAGTATCATACGATTTTACTTATCAGTTCAACTGATCAGTTAGAACTATTCAGTTAAAACTGAACGTCTGGAAGCCGCTTTAGGTTGTAACAGATACATAGGTAGTGACTTATTGATATCATTGTTTTAGATCAACAAAGTTATGTTCATTTACAATTTATGATAAGTAATTCGTTATACAAAGTGGATTTTAAAGTAAAAACTTACGTCAAAATGATCTTCACAGAAATAAATAGGAGAATTTGGACATAATATAGCTGTTGGATCTCGCCGTGCAAGATTTAGCCACTCAATTCAATTTTTTTTTGTAGTAAACGTAAACAAATAGTTTGTTAGGAGTTTTTATTGACGTATGAACGCACACGGGGCTGCACACCACTTATAATCTTTGTTAATCATATTTAACACACAAAATAACTTAAAAAACTGATTTGCTGCTTCCGCTACCTAGGTAGTGTTTACGACTTACTGTCTATTTACATTGAGGTGATTTCTATCTTTGTTTGTTTACAAATTTTTTGATTTTTGATTGTCTATTTACAAACAAACGACGCCATGACACCGGCGGCCGTTTTGGAGCAACTATTAAATTTTAAATTTTAATTGCATTTTTCGTGTTAATACTTTATTTTCCTGTCAAAAAAATATGTTTTTTCTTAAATATTAGATAATTTGGAATATCATAGAACAGTTTTTGAAAATCAGTCATCATGCCTATTCAAGATCAATAATAGTACTATTATTGATCGAAGCCTACTTAGGATCAAACAAATATTGAAGAACTGATAAACTTGGAAGAGGTAAATACACAAACTGGTATTGATTTTAATTACTTTTATTTCAAAGTAATAAAGTGAACCTACTATAATTTTTGTACAAATACTATCCTTTTAAATTTTTTGTACTATCGTTTTGAACGTGCCGAAATCCAACCCTGGAATGAAGTGTCATGTCAAGTCATCAAGTGTGTCATTGTGGCTTGTGTCAAGTGTCAATCAGAATCAGTCAAGAAGTTGTATGTACAAAACTATATGAGGTTACTGTACAAAACTACAAATAAATAAAAAGTTTATCAAACAGAAATAGAAACTGATAGAAAGAGAATAATCATTGGCATTGGCTTACAATAAAATATTAAATACATTCTAGTGTCTACTGTCTAATAAGATACGTCTGTGCTAATAAGTTTCCGTTCCGATTAAGATATAGGTTATAAGTTAACAAAACTCCGAATGATGATGAGTCCACTAAAGAAGAAGCCGAAATTGTCTCCACAGAAGGTAAACAACTTGAAGCGGGAAAGCGATACTGAGGAGTTGTCTCCTAAACGCACAAAGGTTGTTAGAAGCGCAGAAGATGAACTTATAACTAGGAAAAAGAAGAACTTCATCGAAGCCTGCAAGCAAGTCTCATGTAGAAGCTATTTTGATCACCATGCGAGACTACTGTTGTTATATTTACCATCGTGTCTAAAAACTAGTGTTTGTAAACATCACAACAATGTAAGTAAAAGAATATGATACACAAGATAATTATTTTAAACTTATCATCATGCAAAACCTAATTAATTTATGGGATTATAATAACTAAGAGTTTAAGGGTCAGAAAAGTAGCCTTAGAGGCAATGTTTCATCGTCATTGTTTTATGGTTTTTAACCAAAGCAACACAGCGATTTAATTCCCGAAGAACTGTCAGTCAGTTTTAGTTTTGGAATTTAAGTAATAAAACTAAACAAATACTATTGATGGTTTGGTAGTCACACTAGGGCAGACACAATAAATCTGAAACCTCTATTAAGCCAAGAATGGCTGAAAAATAAAGAACTAGTTTTATACTTAATGTAGTAAACTAAATGTAAATAACTAATACATAATGTACATTTTATATTTTCAGACTAATATTAATGAAATGCCGCCATATGCAGTAGACTCTTTTATCATAGAGATGAAAAATAATATGTGGTATGAAGCTTTAGAAGTTTGCCAAATATGTATTACTCCTGTGCAGTATTTATCTGCCGATGTGCTCAAAGATATTGTGGAGATTATGTTGGTAAATATAAAAACTCTCATTTGTATTAGCTACACCCTAAAAACAGATAAACAACATTTTCTGCATACTGTGCAGGTAGCATTGGTGGTCCTTTTAAGTTACCAGTGCCACTTCCATCCTTCCTCCATTGTTGGATATTATTTTCATGTGTGGAGTTTATTTTGTTGTGAATATGTTTCATAACATAATAAAGAATACCAACATTTATTTAGTACTAAGTGCAGTCGCCTGATACTTACTAGTACTAATGGACTGAAAATCCATTTAACCATGGTGAGGCTAAGGTCCCAAGCATATTATAAAACTTAGATTTTAATGATATTATGAAAGAATAACTGGTAATTGTCACATTCCAGAATGCCCATGAAGATGAATTTTCTGAATATCCCATAAGCCACATCATAGACAAGTGCCAACAAATATTGTCACAAAACTTTAGTACACACCCTCCATGCCTTGTGAAAAGTTTAAGGACCTGCTATAATACCTTTCTAACATCACCCATGAGTCTTAAAGAGAAGACCTTCACAAACAGATCACAGTTTGAATGCAGTAAGGGCATTGTAAAGTATTGCATGAACAGACTTGATTATGAGATCAGTGCTGACAGTGCAGATGGCCCTTTAATAGACAAGTATGAGAATATTCCTGAAGAAATGAGACAGACTGTGCGAGGCCTACATTGGCAGAAGGAGAAACTTGAGATCTTTGAACTCCTCAACAGAACAAATAGGATAGAAAGACTTATGGCTGTATTAGAAAGTGTGATAGAATTATTACAATTTGACTTGGCTATTTGGCATTCAAGGTAAAACCTTTAAAAAAGAGTTTAATTCAAACTAGATTTTAGTCTCGACTTTGACCCTTTGTTAATAGTACCTATTACTTTGTAGTTTAAACGCGCATGTACTCAGATAAGAGCAAAACCACATATCACCCACAATTATTTTTGCTCTTATCTAAGCAAGTGGGACAAGTGTGATTACAAAAAGTAGATGTGAATTAGGTATTTTACTATTCATAACTTAATTTGCCAAAAGAAATAAACAACAAGACAGTCATCTTTACATACTTTACCTCGATAATATTTCCATACATATACATAGAACAAAATTCAGTTTAGATAATCACCTCTCAAAAGAATAAAATAATGTGAAAATATAAATATAATGCAATCTATTAACATAATGATAAAGGCTCTATGTATGATATAGATTTATTAATAATTATACATACCACAATGTGAATCTCCAATGCATAGACAAGTTCGCGTTATATTTTCTGAACATTTTGGCTCATGTCTCACAAGCCTATTGCCCAAGCCAAAGAGTAGCTACAATAATTATGTATTTATTTATTTATTTATTTGTACCAGAAACTGTCTATTGTTGTGGCAATAGGAGTAATCCAACCAATCAGTATTTGATGGCATAAATAGTACCTACAATGGCTCAGCAATCAGCTTCTGCAGTATGGGTCGCGGGTTCCACCTATGGAACAAAAATGTGTATGGTCAATGGATCATAGTTCCGATTCTGAGTATTTGCGTTTGCGAACACACATTTCATGAAACCTTTGTAATGTTTCAGGTTCACCAACAACCTCGGGCGTCACATTATGAGGTCACATAAACCGCTAATGGCATATATCTTATGGTCAGACAACGTCTTATACACTGGCGCCGTAACCAGCGATTGCAGACAAATACTAAGGCTATTTGCATATTTAGTACATCTTCAGTATCCAGACTCAATGTTAAGAATAATAACGGTATGTGAATGAACTCTATTTTGTTAACTCCTAATGTGGGGTATCAACCAAATTGGATAAATAATTGATGTAGGTACTTAAATCCTTACTTCCTCACTAATATTATAGATGCGAAAGTAACTCTGTCTGTCTGTCTGTCGCGCTTTCACGCCAAAACTACTGAACCGATTCAAATGAAATTTGGTACACAGATAGAGCCTGAGGAAGAACATAGGCTACTTTTAATGCGTAAAAAGGGCTGTAAGGGGTTGAAATAGGGGATGAAAGTTATAATAAATACCCAGACTACGCAGGCGAAGCCGCTGGCGGAAAGCTAGTATTACATAATCTGTTTATTTTATTTACAGACTTGGCTCAACACTATCATCCAAACATTTTATGCATGTGAAACCAACTCAAACGGTGATTATCCAAATACTGGAAAATATTGCATGGTTTTTGCAAAAGAATTCTATAAAATAATCTCAGGTAATCTTTAGTAATAATATTAATTATAATTCATATAAATAATCCAAGGTTCAAATCCAAATGATACAGCCACACTCGTCATTTTCAACAAGAATAATGTAGCTAAATGGGTAAATGGTGAATAATTTAATTTTCAGAGATGCCACATGACTCAATTATCAGGATATTAGAAAAGATTGAACCAGTGTTCATGCGACATCTAATGGGAATATTACACCTCAAAACATTACTGCAAATAGATGATAACTGCATATTAAGGATATTAATCAACTTTATTAAAGTAGAACAATGGAAGTCATACCCACCAGATAATACGGAAATAATCCCCTCTAAAAAGTTGTTTTGTAAGCCTAGGAAAATCAAGAAAATACTTAAATACGTATTAAAAAAGTGTATGGACTGGACTCCCGAAACTGAAGAGAAAACACAATATGCTAAAATTGATCATGAGGCATTAGATGATGTGTCCTTTGTAACTCTTAAGCATATTGTTCACACTCTATATATCACATTAGAAGCTTATCTAGATACTTATGGTATGCAAAATGTGCAAGACACATGGAACAAATTGAATGAACAAATGTTAAATGATAATGAAACACAGGGTCAAAGTTTACCACTTGAACATGCTTCATATGTTGTAACAGAAGAATTTATTAAAAAGTACAGATACATTATCCAGACGTTCAGAGAATTAGAGATTGTATTTCATAATTTGAAGAGTAGTGGAGAGATGCCAGAGATCATGAATATTTTTACAAAAATAGCCTTTTTAGACTTGTAAGTTAAAATTATGATGCTGAAACTTTATTCAGTGAAAGGGACCAAAAAATATTAATTTTAGATAGCTTTAAGTCTTTTTTGTTTTTTTCAAATGTTATTGTAGGACAAACAGGGATTTATATACCTTGTGTTCCTTGAGTGAATAGTTTTTATACCTTGTTTTTACACTAAAGTGTGCTGTGGCACTATGGTGGCCTATATAAATACTTTTCTATTATTTTATACGTTTTTAGTGATGAATAATGTGTCTGAAACTGTTGGGTCGGAGTACATATTTTTCCTTCATACGCGCTCTGGTTGCAATGCAAATACTATGCAATGGTAATTTTTTAAAGACCTCACCAATAAAGTTGTGGCTAGAGCAATTTCTCCCAGTGCTTCCCGAGATCTTCTGCCATTCTTATTTCTTGATTGGATAGCCACCGACTGTGCATTTAAGACGTACTGGTTAGTCACAATCAAAGAATTCTGTAATAACTATAATAAGTATTCTGAATAACGATTCACTGAGTCAATGGCGAAGCAACATTACTGGTGAAGTGGTGATATTAAGTTCTAATTGTACGTAGTTTTTGTGTTATTTACGGGTATTAATTATCGTCGAACGTACCATGTTGTATCTAGATGTAAAATTTAGAATTTTAGAGTATTACCTATCAACCTATCATTTTAATTCGCGTTATTTCTTAGCTTTGATGGCTTGACCCAATTGACCCATGATATAAGAAGCAAGCTTGAGCTACCAAGCGCGTTGTCATAGCGACAGGCGGCCGCTGGGGTCGCGCCTGCCGCCATGAGTACCATGTGAAGGATTAGATTACATAAGGAATTCGTCTTTATAATTATTGGCAATTTTATGTTTTTTTAAATTAAACATTTTACGATCAGTGGTCAAAATACTCTTGTAGATTATGCTGAGAATAATATGGTATACTGTAGGCACCTACAAAATTCAAAATTGACTGCAACCTTAATCTAATTAATTTTAAGTAGGTCATATATATAACCATTATACATTATATAACCATACAGACATCCTTAAAAACTGATTATCAAAGATTTTTTTAACAATATGCAAAAGCTTTAATAATACTTATTCGGGTATAAATTTAATCACACAAGTGAAAATATTTTAGTGTTAGCATTACTTTACAAAAATTTGTAAAACAGTTTAAAGATCAATTAACATTATTAATAAGTACAAACAATTATTATAAGTTTTCATAGTCTTGCTCTTACGGTTCTACTAGTTCACTTGCATGATTCCTGCAGATGCCCATCACTATCAGTGAACAACCCTCCTACTCACTTCACACACACATTTGTGTGTAGAAACTGAACTTGCTAATGTAGTTGTCATCATCATTGGATATTCACTTGATTTTCTGCATTTCCTCTCATTCCCACATCAACCTTGCTATCTCTTAAACATTTATTATTTATCAATTATCTCCTAAACAAAGAATCTCATGACACTCACTTTTTGTTATTATTTAGATATTAATTAAACTCATGGCTTTTACAAGCAAAGTCGTTGATAAAAATACCATATTGTGCCATTTATTGAGAGTTAAATTTTTGTAATATTCCATCTACCGTCGGTAGCGTGTCAAGGGTGGATTCATGACACATAATAGCTTTTTGCATACATAATAAAAAATGGACAATTATGAAGAATAATTGCAATATACAAGTGAAACATCATGTCTGTCTTAGGAGACCTGAAGTATCTGGCCCCGTGTGCCCCCCAGAAAACTTGGATCTACCCTTGACCATAAAAAATTCTTTTATATGTTCTGAATTATGTCAAATAACTGCAATTAGTGATTTAATTACTTTATTGCAACTACAATGTAAGTACTAATAAAAGTATAAATAAAACTCCAAAGTTACTACACTATTATTATTTACTTAATATTTTGGGAAAAAATGACCTCTAGCTTTCTTGGATCGTTTAGCTTTTTCAATATCTACATTGGGATAGTCTGCCTTCAATTGTTCCATATCCATATCAGGGAAGCGTTTGAGTAATTGTTGCACATGGTTGAAATCCCTGTTGCGAGCCTTCCTTTCAACATTATATTCCTTCTCTTTATGTAATCTGTAGAACTTCTTGACAGCCATACTATTTATATACCCATGTTCAAGATATGGTCTTACCCAGCGTGAATTCATAAATTTGGGAATATAGTACTCCGATTTTTGATAATTTTCTGGTAACCCAAAGAGGCTGACAACTTCCTCTACAGGCCGTTCACCTGTCTCCCCTGTCTCTAGTTTATAATAAGCTACATTTCGTTCTCTAATTACAATTTCTATATTATTCATGGACTCTTGCACTTTGTCGATTCTTTCAGGATTAGGAAATAATTTCATTTTGTCATTGCACTCGTGTTCCATTGTGTACAGCATATTACGTTCTTTCAATAATACATACCACAATTTGTGTAGATCTGTATTTGATTTAATTCTCAACTCGTCCAGTTTCCATGCTCTCCCAACTCTTATATTAGTTTCTCCCCAGTTTTTCTTATCGTCAAAGAATTCCATTAGGTCTTTATTGGGATTTGTGGTGTGGACATCACGTCGGAAGATCGGAGCTACTGTAACTTTTATAACATTTTGAGACCGCAAACATCGAGTTATAGTACGTCTAAGAAAATGACCTAACATTGAGGTATTCATAATGAAAAATGACGAATTAATCCGAAACTAAATAGAATAATTTAGGTATGTTATTAGGATAATAGGTTATTTTATTTGTCTGTCTACTCTTGCTTGTCTCTTCCTTCTTTTCCTTACCTTTCCTTCAACTGTCAGTAGGGATGAGTAAAAAATATCGATATATCATCGATTAATCGTGTTATCAATATTCGATATTTATTTTGTAGTATCAAATTCGTATCAATTTGCTAATGCTACTCGGATTTTAAATTTAAAACATTTGGATACTTCTGCCACGAGGAGCTTGTGGCTAAGTTATATAACTACGCTGATCAACCGATCTGCGACAGGTGACCATTCTTATCACATCGAGACCCCCGTGTCTTGGAGAGCACGTAAAGCTGTGGGTCCCAGTTGTCATACTAACGCCTATGATAATCGTTAGTGATAACCAAATAAAGTGGGTCTTATGAAGAAGAGCCGGCAAGAAACCCCAAGGATACTCTTTTAAAAAAATAGATGCAGAGATTAAACGAGTAGGTAGAATAAAAAAAGGTACTCCTTTGTCACTTTGAATGCAATTTACAGGAAATAAATCCCGATTGAGCTCTAGATTTTTTTATGAATTTTTATCTTCAAGATACGTGGCAGTTTTTAAAAATACTCTGAAGCCCTTGGCACTATGCAAACAAAAAAAAAGTGTCGAACTTTTGTGACTAAAATCCTTGAGCAGAAATTTTGTACTTTAAACTCAATTTTTGTCATGTTCGGTGGTTGACATTATAGGTATCCGTTACCATAAAAAAAACATTTGCAATCATAAAACAGTAAGAGAAAAACATAGAAATCCCATGTCAGGTAAATTTTTAAACAAACATTGAATTCATTGTATCTTCTAACAACTGAAAATCGCGGAAGGTACATGGGGGTGTTTCGGATGCCCCTTGATTAGAGGTATCTAAATTTTGGACGTCACTTCTCCGGCCACTCTGTCTGTATATCTCAATTTAAAAGTTCGCAGGTAAAAAATTAATGTCACAATAAGAGATATAATTAATTGGTATAATTATTGCAATGTCAAGTAATACATTATTGCAATGTCAACTATAATAATAAAATAAAAAAATTATGTCAGCCTAAAAAAGTCTATCCTTCGAATAGCGGTATTGCCCAGAAGTTGGATTGCGGAGGTCTGATGGCAGTCGCTTCGTGTAAAATACTGATATTCAGCCGCATCTGGTTAGACTCGAAGCCGACCCCGACATGGTTGGGAAAAAGGCTAGGAGAATGTTGATGGAAATTCCGCCACAATCTTCATCAATTGCAATAAATTGGTGTAAGTATCAGTAATACCATACATAAAACAAAAGCGTTCTTTTGTTTTTGTTTTGTCTATGTTAAAGAAGAAGAATTATTATCATTATTATCATGCGAAAATGACGATTTAGCGATATTTTTGACTCGATACATATCGTTAGTTATATAAATATCGATAATTATTTTTCGTTTGCCCAGGCCTAACTGTCGGTGTCACTCAATTTAGTTTTCTTTCTTTGACACTGTCATTTGTGGTACAATGACATTAATGACAATATCGGTTCCGTTTAGAAATACCTTAATATTACTATGCACATTACCATCTTCTGAAATATTTCCTGTATGAAACTAATTATAAATAAAATAAAGGGGTAGATAGTTTTTTTTGGTTTAAGCTGACAAACAGCAGACCAGGAGCCATCTGTTGGTAAGTAATCATCGCCGCTTCTCTAGTTGGACACCTGCAACGTATATTATACAGGGTGGCAGGACCGGATGCTAAAAACTTGGATCACACAAAATTCAACAAGAACAACTGCAGGGTCTTTATTTATAATGAAGATAGGGCTGCACCACACTGCCGCTCGACGCCAATCGACAGCAACTCGACAAGGACAACGCGTAACTCGGGGTCGCGGACGCGCAAGTTCGTAAGTTCAGGGCCTCAAGTCTGCTATTTTACTAACACTTCAATAGTGTCTCAATGGTGTGTCGATAGAATAGTTTCACACATTTGGTAGTCTGCCCTTTATTTAAGACCAGTGCTGTTCCAGTGACTTTCCATTGAACTACCATTCAACTGTCATCATAGACGTACAGACACAGCTTTTGTTAGCCTGGTTGCCAATAATTTACGTCTGTAGTGAATTAATATAAATCAAAATACTAAATAAATGATATAAAAATACAGAAGGCATTTTATCGGCACTACCGAATACTTGGTAGGATATTGAATATTTTGCAAAATACCCAATCTGTCAAAATCTCAAAAGAATTTCAGAAGTGTGTCAGTGGAATGGTAATCTTATCTAAAATAGCAGAATTAACTTATGCGGATCAAGTTAACAGCAATCCGTTAACTACGGTTGACTAAGTACTAATTACAATATTAAAATTGAATGAATTGTTCATAGCTACAATTACGTTACACAGTTACGTTACAATATTGTAGTGTAACTGTTGGCACCAAACCACAGACTTAACATAACTCTGTGGTCTCTATGGCTGACCTGTAGCTATTCTATGTAAGTAATTTATGTGGTGTTGTTTTCGGACGAAAATTAAAACATTATAAGACGCGTGACAAATGTGACATGACAAATGTGACAGCTAGCTAGCTAGCTGAGACGTTTTGTTATTCTGTGGAGCTACGTACGATGTTTGGCTTAAGTATTGTAACCATAGACGTAAATTTTAATAAACACTAAAATTTTACAAAGATTTTATGCACAAATTTAATTTATTCTAGTCTAGGGTTTGGTATACAATTTAGGGTGTTATAATTCATTTATAAAATTGACAAGTGAAAAAAATATTGACAAACAACGTCCTGTAAATGGAGTCACTAAACGTAAGCATTGAATAATGTCGTTCTTCGTTCGTTGTTAGAGCTTTGGAGTGAGTAGTGGAAAGGACGCAATGGATGTATTTTACTCATAATATCGTGAATTCGTGATGGAAATATTTTAAAATAATCGATGTATTTACGTGCATTTTGAAGTGCTCCCGTTGTTCATCTAACCTAATGCCGCTCAATTTGTGTAGTGTATGTTATTTTTGAAGATTCCGTCATCTCGTAGGAAGCTTGAAAGGTACAAACATCATTCACCTCTTTTATTTTTATCAAACTTTTGTTTAGAAGGTATACAATGTTTTTTGAGTGTCTGGTTTATGCTTGCTGTTTTTATGTTATTGTGTAATCGGTTTTGCAAGTCAAGTTACTTGTGTGTTTTTTTACAATCATTTCAATTTATCCATGCTTCCATACTTCGGCTTTTCATTCCTTCAGTTCTGTTATTGGGTTCTGTTTGACCCGAATTTAACCAGACCAATAAATAGCTTATTAAGATACTATTATACACTCATCTATATGGTCTTTTATCTTTCTGAACTTAGTTTACACACCAGACCAATAGGTAGTAAATACCTGGCTGGGCTCAACTGTATTCACTTTTTTATCTATATTTCCTTGGTAACTTTCTGACCAATTAAATCTGTCCTTTCCACCTTTTCTTAGGGAAAATTTTAAATGTATTTTTTTACCTGTACTAACTAGTAAAAGAATATGTCAAATTCAAAGTATTAGAAGCTGAGCTGGGTCCTAAAGAGACCCAAGGACACAAGAATGCTTTTTTTTAATGCTTTTTTGTTTCATTTTTTATTGTTTTTCATAACTTTCTTGCAGCAATCTGTAGTGTCAACTAGCAACAGGCCATGAAAATATTTGTTCTTTGTGGGTTTGCTTAGAGCAGACAATTGCTTCATCATCCACTGCTAGATGTAGGACTCTTTTAGTAAACGCCACAGACCCTGATCTTAGGTGGTGGAACTAAGATTAATGTCAAATAACTATTAAATACTATATATTTGTCATATAACCGGTCCTTGTGGAAGTCTATGGGGAGGCCCTTGTTCAGCATTGGACCTCTGTAGGCAGATATGATGACTATAATTATGTCAAATTGTAATACACATTTGACATGATATGGAAGCATTACTTTACGCTTAGTGTTGTCTGAATCTTAGCCATAGAGCTTTGTCTCAAGACCTACTGAATTTGCTACTACATACATACATACATACCTTTCTGCCTGTTCCCCATTGGGGAACTAGATTACCATTTCCATTTTTCATCTGCTACTGTACTGTAATAGTTGATATTGGACCTCTGAACAAAGCTATAACTAAATTTGGATATTGGAAAATTTCTTTTTTTGTCTAATATTTTAAGTGTCACCATTATATAAAATGTGTGCATCAGAGCTGAAAATAAAATAAAGTACTTAACTTATTAGTTAAGTGCTAATAAGTGAAGTACTTTATTTTATTTTGATTTTGTGATGACTAAATTGTTATTTTAGTTTTAATAACCTTTACTTGTCATTTTGCTGTGTTATTATAATATGGTCTATATTACTACAAACTTACTGCAAAGTTATAACTATGCTGATAAACTGATCTCAAAGTTTGCGCTTGCTGTGGTCTATCTTTGTCTGACCATTTTGAACAGAAATCTCCAGATTTCTGTATATAACTTCTTCTCCTGATAACTTAAAGCCTGGATGGCTTAGTTATCAGAAGTCCCGGAAGTCATATGGAACACTTATAACAGTCATTGTTAGTGCTAGTTAGATGCCCATAAAGCCTGACAATGACAAGCTCTATCCTTCGCCTATCAGTAATGTTGCAGAGGTTCTCTTGGCAGACACTTTTCGTAAGATACCTAACAATCTTCAGCCGCATTGGCTTAGATTGGAAGCAAACCCCAAAGCCAAATTAGTAAGGAAAGGCTAGGCCGTTCGGATGATGAATAATTGATGATGCATACTGTATTGGTGGTTTGGGAATAGAGGATCTAATATTTTTGTCATCAATAAGATTTTGATAAGTACAATACCTACCTATGCATACACATTCTTTTCTTTTTTTGGCATAGTTATTTCCATTAAATAGTTCTCACCTACCTTCCTATAAACAACTTCTTCCTTGCCTTCGTTATTCGTATGAGGGAACTCGTATGTTTTAACTAGGTAGTATATAGATGTGAGACGCAATTCTGTTTTACTCACAACTTATATGGTGACAAAATACGATAATTAAGAAGAGAAGGGACACATCTCGTGTGTGCCTGGTGGTAATTTGTCGCGTGCATTAACCAAGTTGTGCGCGCTCATTACGGCCTCACAGAACCGCACTCTAAACAACGTAATATCTCAATTGCGCGCCTCTCCGCCTTTCGACTACGCCATAAACATTTGATATGATGGCACGCCCGATTATGACGCCAACTGACGTTGCGACGCCAGTTAAAAGATATCACCCAACTTCCACCCCATAAGCATAAGACTCGCAGTGTCTTTCAGTATCCTTACTGAAACCATTTCAATAAATATTAAAATAAACTTAGTCGTCGTCTTACAAAATAGTATAACTATAATCTGAATCATCAGTTTATAAAACGTAAGCAGCAGTCCTTTAATTTGTACCTTTACTGCATAACTTTTACGATCTTCTTTACCATAAAAATGTAAAATAGAATGTCGGATCAAATTAGGATTCGACACTCAAGCCATTTTCGATTTATTGCTCGTATACATAATTTATTACGTCTGAATCATATTATGAATTACCGTCACGTGCCAGTTACTAAGTATATCTGTCATCGGCCGTATAGGTGCTTACATAGGATCTTCGTATAGAATCGTTGATTAAATCAGGCGCCGTCGCTTTGTTTAGGCAGTGATCGCATTATCTCGAATGCTTGTCAGTCACACTCGACCCGCTTGTGACGTCGGACATTTCGCAGCTCTAGACCACGAGCCCGGAACGGACAGGGATGATTGTATTGCATAACACAATAGGACATCGAAATTAATGCATCATTCGCAAAGATGTCGCATACATCCGGCGGGCGTCAATGAATATTGTATTGCAACTTGCAGCTGATGAATGTCATTGTATCCCTTCAAACTACGAAGATCTGAGAAAAAGGATAAAATTGGAGGTATTGCCATTGGTTATTATAGCCTTGCCGCGCTCTAACGGTCCCCCATCAAATTAGGCGATACTAGGGCCTGTTTCTCCACCTCCTAGTAAGGTCCCGTTAAATTACTTACCAAATAATTTCAGACCCTTAGCTTTCCTACAATAGCACGTTTCACATGCCGCCTATTGATTGGCTATCGTAAACATTTACCTTTACTTGAATTGTAACTCTTCTAATAAGTTTTTACGCTACGTCTTGACGTTTTACAATCTTTTATTAGAAATCGATTTATATACTTGAACCTATTAGCAATAGAAAAAATGTTTATTGTATATACCCTCTGTAGGGTACGGGTCTTTAATGAAGAAATAAATTTACCCTACTATCTACTACTAGATATCTTTCCACCAATTCGTTACTAACCCGTTTATTCAATAATTATCAAATTGCTTCCACGGCAAGATCATATTATCGAGAGATCATTTTACAAATTTGATTACTGGGGAATTATATGCGATTGGAAATGAGTATGCAATGGGTTTCATTTATTGTTGAACTGCTTTTTTGATACGTATTCGAACAGTAAACCGAGAAATGATTTGGTGGAAATGAATACCTTTGTACCTAATTTACTGGCTGATATTGTGTGTTCAGTGTCAGCGTGTAACTGGAATATTTGTAACCAAACAATTAAAATGTTTAGTTACAAATATCCCAGTTTGGGCTACCATACAATTAGGATCCTAACCTTATAAGAAATTTTATATGTCGGGTAATTTAACGGGAACTTATCAGTAAGATGTAAAACGGGCCCAAGATCTTTTAAAAATTTGGTCTTTTGATGTCCAAACCTTAAATTTTCTTTGAATATTTTAGATAGCTTCTTTAAAGTAACTTAGACCGTCTTTACTATTTATCTATTTTGTGCCTAACCCTCAACAATGGTGGCACTGCACAAATAATGGAGCCCATCATACTAGCTTACCGCAGTATTCCGCAGCTGGTCAGTAGCACAAGACAAAACAGCCATTTCCTTTCTTCGCATTGTATCAAAAGTACTCTGATAAGATGACGATACAACTCCAGATATCGCTGGTCTAATTAACTTTTATATTATTATAAACCTAACTTAAAATTCTTGTTTATAGTTGTTCCTCGAAACTATTTTTCTTTAACGATTATTGTATCGCGGTTCATTTGGATACGCTTCCGCTTCAAAAACATTGACTCTTTTTGTAATTCTTTAATAATCAGTTTATCCACTCATCGGCTTTTAAACAAGATAATCATAAATGTGAGCGTTTATTTAAACTTCACCCCCATATACAATGCGGTATAGGTACTTACTCAAATGCAAAACCTTTTTTAACTAGTCAATATTTTGTGAATCTGAAAAGGCTTTCAAAGGACCGAAGATCAAAGGTATTCATGCGAATAAATAAAAGGAGATAGGTACCTTTTCTCTTAATATTCGTTAAGGGCCACATTCCATTTTGTTTGCTCTCAAACCGATGATATCGTCTTTTGGGAACCAGTTGAAAATGCAATAGATAAGTGAACTCTTCTACCAGGTGTGCCGTTGCTTAAGTCATCAGTATCTCATCATCTGTGTATAATAATACAATACGGGCCGCTCTCCCTTAATGTGAGCCATTTCCAACGCTTTCAGCCGATCGACCGATTCTCAGATGGAGATCTGAGAATACTTCCATTTGCATACTTATATGAAGGGAATTCACTTGCCATATCCGTGTATAAGCTGTAGGTGTTTACAGTAAAGTACCTTACCCATTTCGGTAAATTAAAAAAAAAATATATGTCAATAAGTCATGGTTAGGAAACAAATTATTCAGCGGCCTCAATTACTTCTTATATTGCAACAATAAAGAACAGTCCCTCAACCATGAGTTCTATCGAATGACTTTCGATAGGTTTTTTACGCAGCGAAACGCTGTAATCTCATAGCAGATTTTAGTTCCTTACGTAACCGCTAGAGGCGCTGCGAGGGTTTTCCGTACAAATATTTTACGGCGTCGCTAGCGAGTCTAGTGAGAAAAACTCATGGTCGAGGCACTGAAGAAAGACTAAAATCATACTCGTGTCATGTTGACAACTAAGTTGGTAATTATATTTTGGAAATAGTGTCTTATCTCAGATTTTCTTGGTTGTGAACCACTTTTTACTCACAAATGAATCGTTTTAGCCATTTCAATGGATACTTTTTACTCTGATAATGTACTCACAAACTCAAAAAACAGACCACATTTACACTTTGACAAAAATTCTACAATGACACTGACCGTCCTGGTTATGTCTGTTGCCAATAAAATAAATTATATTTCAGCAATTGTGAGGTGAATATTTTTATTTTTACGGTCGAGCTATCCTATATTCAATTACATATTCGGTATTTATGTTTAAAATACATAGAATATGAAGGAATAACATGAAATGACGCACCAAACCCCAGTCAGTCCAGTGCATGTTACAACCCCATAAAAATTGGACACTAAACACGAAACAGAAACCTAAAAATGCATTATCAATCTGATTAAAATTTCCAATGAGTCACCTAATCTCTCCCTTTTCTACCAATGTTGATTATAATAAAGGATTTAGCTTCACCCAGGCTTGAACAATAGCTATGACTTTACAATTTCATCGTGAAAAGACCGGGCTATTTTAAATGCAAAGTTTTTCTTGAGACCTTCATTTCGAATAAGGAAGACACCCTTATTCATAATTCGTCTAAATTCTAAAACGAATCTTCTTGTTTAAAAAGGTAGGGTTTAAATAATATAAACATGTAGCAATAATCGCGACGTTTTTCTTGTAAATCGTTGTTTACATATTCGATGCGTGGACGACATCATTGTCGGTGTAATCGTTCGTGAAACGCTTTATTCTAGAGAACGTTATCTAAAACAGCTGTCGGACGCACACGGCCTACAATGGACTCGTTTGTATCCGTGCCGTGTAATATTGTTTGTAATTTAAAATATCGGATGTGTTGGCACGGGTGGCGGACGGTTTATTTTCCAGCTCAATTGTGGAGTTATCCGAGGTGTATTGTTGCGTTGATTAGATCAGGGGAGCTTTGTTCAGAGGAGAATGGCTGGCTTCACGCCGCTATCGTCTGTCGCCCGCACGCGACCTGTTCATGAGTTTGCGGCTACACAGGTATACCTGTTCCAGCTTTCTGACCGACCGCAGCATACATTAGCGTTGGTACACAAATTCAGAAGCTTATCTTGCCTTACAATCCCTAGATGCTAACTGAGAATTGTAAGCATCACACATATTATGAGGCACGTTTTTCTTGGAAAAATAAAAGTAAAAGGAATAATATTTTGATGGTTTACTTTTCAATATCGCGTTTCCGTTGTTACAAAATGTGATTTATTTTGATATAGATACTCAAAGATACTCAACAAAACCCCGAAAATGGAGGGTACAGTTGAAAAGACGCTAACAATACGCTAATGGCTTATGTTTGCGATGACTGTCCCTCCCAGCCAACAGGCTCTATTATCACGGTCGGTCCCTGTGCGCTGAATTGGCTAAATGTTTTGTGCCTCTGAAAAGATTCAAGATGACGGTGAAATTGTTGAGAAAATTGATCACTTCCACTCGAGCAACCCGTCCTTGTTACTGCAGAACTCGTTATCAGCTTTGTTTGTTTCCCGTTATATTATTTTTTGCATTTTGTGTAATTAACTTTACTTAACGTAATAAGATTTGCTTCCTTCAAAAACTCTGTTTAGCTCAGAGAAAACTTGTATTTGCAGTAGTTGCAATCAAAATAACAAAGACTGATATTTTGTGTAACAATGATGTATCTTCCGAAACGGTTTGCTAAGCCCTTTAGCATTCATAGTTATTAATAATACGAAGAAAGTTTATTTCGCGTCTTAATTCTTTTTCGACGTTTTCCGTCACCGTTTAAAATCATTTTTATTTTAAAACTTCTTTTTGGTCCCCGTTTCCTACAACTTGGAGCATCAATATTTTCTCCGGAATTATTGAACTTTTTCAATATATTTTCTGTTTTAATATGCGGAGGCGTATTTAACGATAATGTTTTAATTCATTTGTCATGTGTATAGCGTCTGCATACGCACTGTGCTTGACTTTTGTATTCGCTTTTATCGCACAAATTTGGTATTTGTGATGGATTACGCGCGATATCGTGGAGGCGATGTAAGCGATGTGTGTGCACACGTCACGGGGTGTGTCGATCAATCACGGGCGCGGATGGACGAGCGACAGGCCATTAGGGGCGCTTCGTCGCCGGCCGGAGTCAGGTGCCGTTGGTCCGTCCGTCACCTCACCGCTGCCCGAACCGCTCGACAACAGCCCAGCCCTAGACCTCTTCAATCACACCAGCAACCGACCGCATGATTCATATTACTCCACACCTACGGACGACTTTATTATTTGCTGCCTTTCCCCTTTGAGTTCCGAGTTCGAGAGACAAATTTTAAACTATAACCGATCGAGATTCCCTTAAATGCAATATGATTACAAAGATGAACCCTACCATCAGGATCTTTAGTTCCAAATGTAGATTCAAATTCTGTCTTCAGTATAAGATGAATGCATATAGTATTAAAATGAGTTTGGCTGTGCCGAGCCAGGGTTGTATGTATGCGACACATGCCATCTTTAACCAAGCGCTAGATGGCTCAGCTAGACAGCATGCAGAATGAACTGCAGTTCTTGCGTCTTATAACGTAATACCAACTGTGTTTTATGTCCCTCACGCTTACTTGTGAGAAATACAATATCTTGGTCTCCAATCCAATAGAACTAGATTTTCATTTTGTACACACTAAATGGAATGTGTGGCGTGAGATTCATATTAAACCTATTTATTGTTTTAATAATAGGATAGTGAAACTTCCAAGCATGGAATCAAATGTGTTTTGTGTATTGATTATGTTTCTAACTCCATAGAATCTCAGATATCATACACCTCAATTGTATCGAGATACATACAGGGTGTTTGGTAGAACGTTGAACATACGAAAATGGTGGTTAGTTGGGGTCATCTGCTACCCACTGGGACCAAATTATTTAACCTTGGCCGCACTGTTTTTTTTTTACTTTTTTTTAATTTCACAGAAAATTATCAGTTTTTTATCAATTTAAATTCGAATATCTTTACTTGTGATGGGTAAAACAGGCAGGATGTTGTTTTGTATTAATGTCTAATTATATTCGAATTTTAAGTAAAAAAAACTGGTAATTTTCTGTGAAATTAAAAAAAGTAAAAATGAAAACGGTGCGGCCAAGGTCAAATAATTTGGGCCAAGTGGGTAGCAGATGACCCCAACTAACCACCATTTTCGTATGTTCAACGTTCTACCAAACACCCTGTATATAAAATAGAGAAAAATACTTTTGATTATGAAAAATAACGCTACATTATAAACAAGCAAGGCACGTGGTTTCCGCCCAATAATAGACTACGTCCATTAATTAGACCAACATGTTTCATCGTAAATGGACATCAGTGACGCGTACGGTACGGCATCGCGCGTCCGTTATATCATGAAAGTAATTGATGATCGCACCTCTAATGCTTTTTGCTTTGCTTAAACATTACCCGACCCGTTTTTGTTTGGCTATCGGTTTTATCTAGTTTCAGCTTTTTACGTTGACGTTGATATTAATCCGTATACTACACTACACCAAATGATGTTCTTTTAATGTAGGTGGATACGTTCACTACACCTTTAATGCTTGTGTTTAGTGAACGCACTTCGCACGGTATCATAAAGATTAGATAACTTAATAAATCGTCATCTATCCTCGTCTGCTAGTAGCTTATCCCCCGTTTCGCGTTAGGATAGAGCTATTCACCTTTCACATGTAGGCCATTAGTAGAAAGATAGGCTCGATATTGTAGCACGTGCCTCTTCCCGCGCCCGCGCGCCTTGCCTCGTTTGAGATAAGCCGCGAGCGTTAAATATGTGCCTCTCGTGGCTTGTGGTCGGCGATAGCGTCTTCTAAACGTGGATACACCCATTTGTTTATAATATTTTTATGTTTTGATTATAATTCTTGGAAATGCTACTTTTATGATACCGCTAAATTCATGGTTTCTCTTTTCAGGTACGCCGCAGAACGAACTTTTGTAAATATAAGACTACCGAAGAAGCTTTATCGTGACTTCGTGAGTAATTAATTACCATAATTTTCGGAACGTACCGTCTATGAATATTTTCTGTGACTTGTCTTTTAGTTTTACATTCTCGCAAATTATCTGTACAGAAGCTATCGATTTTGGACAAATCTTACTTATATTAACATTGAAAGAAAGAAATAAATTCAACACAGCTTGCACAAGACATTGAAGTTTTATACACAGACATACATCTTTTCATTTTCTTCATATTATTGACTTTAATGTCATCGCGAGCCAAGCTAGCCATCGTAACAATAGTATACCCAGTTATTATTTGAATCCCAAGACCCATTTCTAAGTGAGCTCCGAATGTCAACCGGCTTGACACTGGGAATACCGCGATACACCAAGTTTGTCGGCACGGAATGTCGTGACAAGCCTGCGGAACCGAATATGTTTGGACCAAATACCTCTAAGTCAGAGACAATACAGAATTGATTTTAGTTAATTAAATAGAAGGCTGTGTTTAATGATATAGTTGTGACCTACCTACTTTACGTATAGTTACAGTCGTAGGTACCTACAGTCATCGATGGAGTAAATTTTTTAATACCCTTTTCACGCTTGGGATTCCACAGCACTAATCGAGTCATGCGATATGGAAACATTGGAAACTAATCAATAATGCCAAAAATTTCTGTTTGATTTTAATAATTAAAGTAAGTAAGTAGGTTGTTAGGAAATGAAGTCATGGTGGAAAGCAGAATAGGAATAACTTTAATTGTTTGTCGTCATACCAATTGATTTTATTCTACATAAATCGAGTCTTTATTTGAATGTTTCAATCTCTCCTATTGATTTGGTAATGAACTGTAATTAGGGATTCGGCAGAAATTCTTATTGTCAATTTGTATTGTTGGTATAAAGTGAGAGCTCTAATTTATATCCATATTTATTAAGGTCGGGGGTCTCGTTGAACTGGAGCGACATGCCAAAGTAGCCGTTATTCGTGCAGCGATTGAGACTAAATTTGAAGTTGAATGTTCTGCTAATATTTTATTCGAATGCTTAAAACGTACACGTCATCTAAATAAATATTTGAAATGAATCTCCTGAGAGTTTGAATTCCAGTTTAAGGTAAAAAGGGGCTTAGGTATACTTAAAGATAAAGTTAACTAAATTCGTCATCTTATCTTCGGGTTTCAATATTTTAAGTACTTAACTACTGATCAACTGCTTCATTGCTGTCGAGCGTAAAGATATGGATGCGTTACTGTAAGGCCAGGTACGGTATTTTTTTTTAGAATTCTCGTTATATGATCATAATTGTATTTCGTCGCGGTTAAGAATTGTAGGATTTTCGCCTATAATGTTATCTTCATTATGTACTTAACCTAAAAAACATCACCGGTAATCTGTGTGTATCCAGCAGTAAGCACCTTTACCTCTTTCGGGGAATAAAAACGTATTGGGTTGATGTAATCTGTACTTTGTTCTATTATTACTACTACTGTTGTTCTATTACTACTAATCTGTTCCGTGTCTCTAGTATCATTAGTTTTAATCTCGTACACACCACAACAAACGTAGGTAAACAATAAAGTCACCTATTATTTGTACTAGACCATTGTTTAACTGTTACTCTTGTTATATTATCCTAACACAATTACTTACCTAGGTAGATAATGTTGCCGAGTCGGTAAGACACTTTGTTTACTATAGCTTATATCAGATAAAAATGTGAAGGGCTTGTTATATGAACCGTTAACATGGCGCGATTTCGGGTGCTTGAACGTCAGGGATCATATTCAGCAATTCATTTAATGGGACAGCTGCTGCTGAGTGATAGAAGGAACACTTGAATTATGCAGATTGCTACATTTACCTATTGCTGCAATAATTCCACCAACTTCCTCGCAGTGTGACACCTCATGTTAATTTTAAAAAACAAAGAGCTGAATACTTTTGTTCATGCATCCAGGATTAAACGTCTTTCCCCTGCATTGTGTAGCGGTGTTCCTATAACAGTTACATACATAGTTCAACAGGTTAGAGTGTGTAAGGACAGTGCGGTGAACGTGTAGCAGGTATTGTTCGCGGGACGACGTCGGAACACCTTTGTTCTTGCGGGGCACGGACGCGCGTTACTTTATCTAATTAAACACGTGTCGCAGCCGGTCTAACGAAGCTGCCCGCCACAATTGTGCCACCTTCTAAATTAATACGTATCACCTTATCATAACCGCAAAGTACTAACCTTACTGTACACTATTTATGAGGCAATAGTCCCCTAATATGTCGTCTATTCAATTTACACTCCCGGCCACATAATTTTACCCCTATACTAGCTTAATTAACTGGAATTCATCTTTCAAAGCGTCCTAATCAGAAAACGGCTCACATTATCGCAATCTTAATACCTTAATGAACCTTTGCTGTGATTGGAGGTAAAAGCAAGAGATCGTAAACCAAGGAACGTTCTAATTGGACACGAAAATACAATATTCAGCACCCAATTCTTAAGAAAATACAGGGATAATGTCTTGCCGTATCTATTTATCACTGACACAAGTAACTAGATAACTTATTAGGGCGACAACACGTGCGTAAAAAAGAATATTTGTCTTATTTAAGATAGCGGCGACATGTTACGTCATCATAGTGGTCGTGTCTTGACGCCTCTACTTGATTTATATGTATATTCTTGTTTTGATTATTTAGTAGCCAGAGTGATATTCACCCTAGGGAGCAAGTTTGAAGCAGTGTCCATTATCCCTTTTATTATTATTACTGAGTAAATGAATTTAAACTGCGGTACCTACGCCATGACCCCTTTCTCATTTAGCGGTATGAGATGAGATGAAATATTTGGTGCCAATGTCGTTTGTTTTATAAAAAATGCAATGAACAAAAAAAAAACATTTAGATTTTCTTTTGTTGAAGGCTGCTTGAGTGGAAAACGACTTATATAATGTAGGACATGTAGGTATAACAAATAAACAGTGTATATATATAATATATGAACGGGACCAGCCAGGCTTACTGTCGTTTTTCATATAATACGCCCCATAAAAGCAATACAGTGGTGGTAGCCGCCCACAAATGGCAGATGGTAAATTACCTTACGTTAAGACCTGGATTGCGACAGTTAGCTGCGCAGCGCTGCGACTATGGCGCGTTAATGAGTTCATGCCATATGTGGCCATAACACAATGTCCTCGCAATTGTTGCCGCGAATATTATCCATATTTTGTCCTTTATTTTTGTGTTTTCATTTCACATTTATACGTTGCTCGTATTAAATAATAAACAACAAAATGCGTACTTGGTTGGTCCTCTCTACTGAATATTTACATGAAGTTTAATGAAAAACCAAATGAAAATGCTGATGTATTTTACCCATGCATATATTTTTTTTATCCACGGTTTTAATACAACATCAAAAATGATTGCCCAGGCGATAAAAAGTCGAATAGCCGAATAAAAAAATAGTTTGAGCCGATGTTATATTTATTATGAGACGCTAGATGTGCCTACGCTAGACCGTATTACTATCGTTCATCTTGTATTTTCCATCTTGTCAACCCCGTGGTAATTTCCTTAAACCTTTTCTTAGCGGATGTTTTCACCTTAGTAAGGAACTTGAAGTCAATATCAAGCTTACGTTTATGATACTTACTATGGTATATATACTTTTGTATTGCCCTGGCTCCTTAAGCACTTTTTGAAACAAAGAAATCCCTACATCTTTTCTCAGGGTGCATATCTCCTTGTCAAATTTATTGAATTTGGTTCAGCGGTTTAGGCGTGAAAAGATACCAGACAGACATACTTTTGCATTTTTAATATTATTTATTATAATAGTATGAATGGAATAGGGTAAATATCTGATATGAATTATGATTACTTTAGTGAATGGTCCAACAGTCTATAAATACTGTTAAATGTATCATGTTTTTGTAAAAAATTAAGATGTGTATCTTAATGGCGTCCACCTGTTAATAATGTCGTTAAAACTTTAAGCACGCCGACAAATCACTTTAATTCGTTGCTATAATCTCACACATCGAATCCCCAAACATCAAATAAAAGTTAAATTTAACTTTAGATAGATTAGATAGTTTACCATCTAATAAAAATATAAAATTACTTAACCAACTATAAGTACCTTGAAAATTTTATAGTCGTTGCTTACAGGTTTAATATAAAGTGTTCTAAGTCTAAAGTGTTCTGTGAGGCAACTAGCCTCGCCTCTCAATAAGAAATTACCCTGAAATCCTTAAAACCTTATAAGCCTTGATACCTTAAAATTAGGAAAACCAGAAGTACCTCTGGATTTCCTAGTTTTAAAGTAGAGTTTCCTTTGCTTAAACTAAGGTGTAACTACAGTGCTTACTTAACTATGCAGGTCAAGACGGATGGTTACATGGTCTAGCTAATAGCAATGGCCTGTAACTAATATCACCAGCGCGCAGTAGACGCAACATCATAAATGGAAAATATGTTGGTCAAGTGGCCAACCATCCCAATAGAAAAAAAATAACTACCTTCGTACCCCAATTAAAAGAAAAAACAGAAACAAAAAGAACGTAACTTTAAAAAATACATGGAGAAATATGTCACTGCACAGAGACCGATATCTGATCGATATCGATAAATACCTGCCTTAATAAGTAGTTAAAGAGTTATTGCGAATAATAATTAAGTCACTTTGGCTGCACCTTGCGTTAGTAATATTTCCAGTCTTTCGTAGGATAATTATTAATACCTCCCTCACGTCTTCTACGTAGAGTTCATTAACATCATCACGTCACGATAAAGGTTCTTAATTATTTACTCGAAAAGTTTGGTGTAATACCTACAAAGACAAGTTGCAATCTACCACGAACTAATCGAAATAAAATGTTTTGAAACAGCATACTTAATTATGAACGCCAGATTTGTGAAAAATTTATAATTTCATATCCATGCATACAGATTCGAACGTTAAATTGAAACCTGTCATAGCATTATATAAATTAATCGCTGTCGATTAATTAATTTTAAATATATTTACGCTAGATTGTCGAAGAATTACTCTCAGAATCAGTAATGTAAACCAAAACCATTACCAGTAATACCAAAGTTATTTATTTATTTATTTATTTATTTATCTACATACACAAATTAGTTTTACATTATAATTATGTACATACAGTGTAATCATAAACCAAGTTAGGTTTTTCTGTACACTGCTTGGGTCCGTCGACAACTTGACATTCATACAATAATTACTGCAGGTAGGTGAACACGACGTATCGCGCTCGCATGCATCCTGCATTATCGGTTTACCCTCTAAAGTTCAGTATTTAGTGCCTTGTGAATGATATACAGCATGTGTTATTTTATGTGATTATTGAGATTATATATTTTTATTAAGCTTCAATTTCCCTAAATAGTATTCTTTAAGTTTATATTTTATATTTTTACGCGTTAGATCATTTTTTAGCTGTTGTGGTAGATTGTTTATTATGTCCGGTATAATATAAGCTAAGCGCAGTTTTCCATAAAAATTAGTGAAACTAGGTGTTATGAGTTTTTTGTATGTGCTGCGTAGTGTCATGTTCGGCTTTGTATTATAATTTTGCAATTTTTCGTTAAAGAATTGTTCAATTAATAATGTGTATTTCACTTTATCATGAATAGGAATCAGTTTACAATATGGGAACATATCACTGTAATCCTTTTGATATTGCATTTTTATCTTGTGGGGTACAATGGTTTTTAAAATTCGTACTTGTAGCTGGTAAATTAAGTCTAAATGTGTTCTATAGGTGCGACCATAACTGCTTAGTCCGTAAGATATGACGGATTCGCCTAGTGCTTTATAAAGTGTAAGTAAGGTAGTATAAGGTACTTTATTTTTAATAAGAACAAATTTTGCAAGTATGGCTCTTAGCTTGTCACAAACATATTTGATGTGATCGATCCACTTGACACGATCGTCTATAACTAAGCCTAAATACATGTGCTTAGACACTATTTCTATTGAATCACATCTACATTGAGCTATATTTGAGTGCAGGCAACTGTGGCTATGAGCAATAAGTTTAATATTATGTGACTTTCTATTTTGGCTGGAACTTATGTACATCAATTTAGTTTTATTTGCGTTAATGACCAAGCCCGCATCATGAGACCATTTATTTAAAATAGTAAAGTCAGATTGCAGTCTCTGAAGGGCTACTGATAAGTCCTTATCTGCTGCTATGAGACATGTATCGTCTGCAAATTGAAAAATTTCACACTGTTTCAGTGCATTCACTAGGTCATTGACGTATGTGATATAGTGTAATGGACCTAACACGGATCCTTGGGCTGTTCCGTTTGTGACTTGCACCTCTTCACTGAATGTATCTCCCACCTTAACATAAAAGGATCTATTCATAAAGTAGTCCTGGCACCATTTAAGTAACGAACCTCGTATCCCACAATCTTCTAGTGATGTATGTAATACTTGTATATGTTTGCTGTAGAAAGGCTTTGTTGCTGAATTACCTACTTGAATCTTCATTCATTCATAAAGAAGCAAGTCATGATGTAGATGAAGACCATGCTGTAACCTCTAAAAATTCTTCTTGTAGAGAATATAATAATATAAATACGACACTGGTATTAATGTTGAACTTTTTGGGATTAAGATCCCATAAAGTTCAACATCAGACTATTCATGTTAGATATTCTGTTATTTTTCTGACGTTTATGTCCTATGAAGTAAGTTTGGCATCAAATTGTATTATATCTTTATTTATTTTAAAAAAGTAGCTCTTGGAACAGTTTTCTTTTCACGTATTGTCTTTCTTGTTTTGCTGTATATTACTATACATTCTTGATATCTTCGTGCATGTGTAAACGAACATCCTCTACCGGAAATACGACGTCTATAACAAAGGAAGTTAATTACTGACTCTCAATCGGACCATGGATTACCGAAGCTTTCCTTATTTATATTAAGTGTTACTTTGTAAAGCACTTCAATGTACGAGAAAATGTATTAGTAAAAAGGTTTTGTGTTCGTAACACATGTTTAATAAAAGGACATGAATGACTTACAGTCGTATTTTGTTAATAACAAAAAATTGTCTATTACAGGACTCTAAGAGTAAATCCTTTGTTCTCTGCTAAAAAGCTACATCAAAAACAGTAAAAATAATGTTAACTTATATAGAGACAGCATTTTGCAGCGTTCTATTGTTTGTTTTCTGTTATAATTACGGAAGTAACTAACAACATGGCTACAACCTGTTGGCAGCGCTGCCTACAATACAAATAGAAAAGTTCAAATCTCCTAAAGTTTTACGGGCAAATATAAAAGGTATAAAATAGCCGTTGGCGAGAAAAATCTAAATGTCTTTAACATTTTTATTAGAACCTTATCCTTATAAAAAGCTACGTTAGCTTTGTAAAAAAATCATTAGTACCGGGAAGCAATCAAATGAAAACCTTCAAGTTTAGTCAGTTTATTTTGTGGAACGTTTTCACGGATAACGCTGAGGGAAATGCCCCAGGAAAAATTAATCTAGTGTCTGGGACCAACAAATATTGTTGTTTGGTCGACTCCGGGGGCTATAAGTAATCTCGGCACGTTATGCACTCACCGGGGTGTTTTATTGGGAAAGTGGGTGATTCGCCACTACGCCAACCAATGCTCCACAAATGTTTATTGAAAAAACGCCCCTGTAATTGAACGCAGCTCTTGTACTAGTGGTAGTTTTCTTGACTATTTTAGTTTTTGTAATGCATATTTTTATTTGGCTTTTTTATTTTCTTTACGCCACTGTGCTGTTATCTTTTCAGTATTTCACTCCTTTGTTCATTGTTGTTGGTTTAAAAATGTTAATACCAACTAAAATAATGCAACGTATGTAACACTGGGTGGTATTACGTATACGTAAAATACATGTCAAATATTTGGACGTAGGGCTTTAGTAAATAGGATATAGTATTCCCAGTAGAAACCACATTTTGATATAGCTAGTTAGTTGGTTCAATATTCGAGCAGTTATGTTCGTTTTGGTTCAATTAATTTATTTAATAAATTTGCAAAGGCCCCAGCGTACCTTCTGTCCCCGGTTCGTTTTGAACTTATGAATTTATATAGCCGGACGTGTTCAGAATTTATGTGCAGATGTGTTTTCTTAGTTTGCGTCTCTGCAACTGTAAGAAATTCATCGTCGGTGCCATCACCAGATGTCTCTTTGCCAGATCTCCTCTAGACTTTTTGCACTAATTAGTTTTTAATTAGTAGTATAATAAGGAAATTTTTGTCCCATCTAATGTTGTCCCGTGAATGAGTCAGGTATCCGATAGCCTTATTATAACATAGCATGTTACATGATGAAACCGTTGGTTCCATTAACTCTCAAGTGATGATGTCAAATGAGATATCCGCTATACAAACAGTGGCGCCTAAGATAGTCGCTAGATGTAATCAGCAAATATTTATTTATGTGCTCAGTTTACTAAAGGGTGAGACGGAAGATATTTCACTCTCAATTGATATACCACAGTGTGTTAGTTCGATTTTGAAACCACCCTCAGTTCTCTGGTCTGCTAGTACTTAACTCGTTGAGAAGTAATCTAAGATTGTACTTAGTGGTTGAAGCTGACAGCAGTTATGACAATTCCCATCGCTTTGTTGTCTCGCACATCCATTGTCCCCTGAGGCTTGCGGTTAGTTTTAATTAAGTTCGCTTTGACTGTTCATTTCCGATGGTACGATCCCAGCGAATGCACATAAAAGTTTTATTCTTTTCTCCTTACTGTAACTAGGTCTCCAGCTCATTATGAGCGAGTCATATTACTGTGGTTCCCAAAGGAAATCCTTGGAAATCGGTGGTCCCGTAGCTAACTATATGTTCGCACTGTCCATTTCCGTTTTACTACATTTAACAAGTGTTTATTCAAGAAAGCACTGAATGATGACAATTTTCTTTTCAGTTAATAAGCATTGCTCCTCGGTACATTATGCAATCTGGTCTAGTAGAAACTAAACGCGCAACAACTAAAACCAGATAAATGTTGAATGCGTAAATTAATTTTGAAATATTGACCTGGTAGGTGGTAGAGACATTTAACTCGGGCTTTGAAGGAACCGAGATGTAATTAAAATAAATATTTGGCACGAAATCCGGGTCGCGGCGGTTAAGCGGAGACATTTCCACCCTTTGAACAAGTTCTTGTTTATGTTTGCTCATTAAACAAATAAAAGTGGAAATTCTGTCTTAATCTGGGAAAACTTTTGCGTTACCTACCGTGCCGAGTGGAAGGTATTTTGCTTAAATAATTCACAATTTCTAAAGTTGGTATTCGTTATGTATTTATTTAAATGATAACTTTATCTAATTGGCATTTAGGCTAGTGAAATAATAATAATGATAAAGGTATTCATTTCTCTTATTCACAAAGGTAATTACAAATTATATATCATAATACATATAGGGCAATTAGAAATAATCATTGGATTTAGACACTAAAACTACATGAGCGTCGGAGCAAAGTCTAATCTTAACATAGTACCTTGCACATTGTAGTTATTTTATAGATACGCAAAACAAGACATTGTTGTAGTAATTATACGGTCGATTTGAATTCATAGAGCGTACGCATAATTAAGTGGCAGTCAGCGGAGCTATTTGATTGCACATTAGCAAGCTAACTCGATGCCAAGTCACGACTAATGGTACAACAACACTCTCATCTAATGGACTCGACTGCTCTACTCAGAGCACTACCATCTAAAGGAAATAACAGCCTTGCAAATGTACTCGTAGATTAAAATAGATGGTGCAACTAAATCACCGCATTTGGTATCTATTTTAAAAGTTCCCAACGTTTAAAAAGTTAATTGCATTGTTGGCGACATTCCATTTTACTCGATAATGTGGAAATGCACAAGCGCCGTTATCTAACGCTTTTTATTCGATTCCCTCTGTCTGCACTCTGCACCTGCATTCGCCGTTTCTGTAACAAGTTTGTTTTTCATAAGCATATACCTTTTATATTTGTACAAATATCTCTTACTCTCAGGTGGCGAGTTGTAGAAATCGAGATGTACTACTATTTTACTACTTGCCAGCCACATGTAGCAATAACTCATTCATTTTATAGGTTGGAGTGAACTGCTCATATAAAAGGTGTGTGCTTTGTGGATTCTGTAAACCGTATCTCGTTCTCTGTTTTGACTTAAAAATGTTTGAGGTAGAAAGTTGGCTAATTTAAATAAAAAACCTAACATAAGCATTAATTATCTAATATTTTTGAATACTTAGACGAAATTGTTAATAATAGGTACTAAGTCCTTTTCGTAATGTAACCTAAACCTTATTTCAAAAACAACCATTTTATTTCCTATTTTGGTGTCCCAACACCGTAAAAGCTACCTCAGAAGGTAAAACTTGTCGTTATATTGTCACGTGGGCTTATCTATAATACGAAAACATGTCTTTGATAAACATACCCCATCAAAATATGATTCTGTCTGCTTGTATTACCTCGGCACTTTTCCTTCAAATATATTTATACTAAGCTACGAAATGTATTTCGCGAATTCAAGCTTTACATGTCTATCTACGTGGATAGTTAATGGGCAAAAAAGATGTAAGTAGAATACTTAAATTCGTAGTTTTATAAAATTTGCCTTTTATGAATCGCTGCGCCAAAGAACAAATTTGCGAGGTTTCCACGTATGTGCGGTTTCAGTACTATTATGTGTAGTGAGTATTTCATTGGCTTACAGAGTTTTAAAATGTTGTAGTTAAGTTATAAAACTGCTACGTAGAACGGAATACGTATAAACAGCAAACAAAGACCGGAAAAACAAATAATGGCACTAACTGAAAGTGTTACATTTTAGAACTCAATCGGAATAAGAAATGTCTGAAGTCGTTTCCGTGATTGGATTTTATTTCCTTCTTATTTTGATCGTCAGTCTCCTCAAAGGTCGTACTGTCATTAATCGCTTTATAAGAGAGGAAGTGCAAAGTGGAGCGTACGAGCACGCTCTAACACCCCTTCCCCTCGCACCTCCGCGCCACCTCGAGCCTGAATTCATTATTGTCCTCCAAGTGAGGATGCGCTTCAAAGAAACTGCTGACTTCCACTCTATGTCGACCCGAGAGAGGGGTTCAACGGTTTATTACGCTTTCGGGAACTTCGTTTATTGATATCGTGGTTACTTTAGTCTTTATTCTATTCCTATCATATCGATTTTCTACGTTTAATTAAGGCACCGTGAAGGATTACCATCTATTGGAATTTTGAAGCCACTGACATGTGTGCCGAAGAAAATATTAAAATTTGTTCGATCTGTACATATTCTGCCTTTAAGCTCTATTGAACGTTGTGTAAAGCTGTGTATTTTCGCTGCTTTGGGCTCGTTTTGTTCAATAGTAAATTTTAGTCGAATGAAAGTGACAAATAATGTGTAACAACTACCCATACGAAAGGTATACATTGTTTTTAATAGACAATGCAAAAGCGAGATAAGTGTCATTAGGTACACGAAATACTTATTATTTCAAGCTTAGCCACATGATTTTCTGCAAAACCACGCTACATTAGTTTCAAGAATCTGATATTTTATTGATAAGGAGAGGCTGACTCCGTCGAGACTTTAATTAAAATTCGTCTATCTTATAGTATATGCGACTCGGAAATTATGAGAGAGTAACACTTGACTGTACTTGAGATGATTTAGTAAAATTATACTAAAAGCCAGCTGTTTATACAATGTATGTTAGTTGAAAGTACACAGAAGTTTAACTGTGGTCTTTCTTTATGCAAATAAAGAGAGTTGACTGCGTACCATGTTACGTTTATAGTTTAAAAGATCGTGGTGTAGTGTAAAAATGATGCGTAGAGATTACGGTGACGGGGTGCACGAAGCTCACAAAGTCGGGTGCATCCTGGCGCCTGACGGTTGCCCGTCTTGGCACCAGCGGGACACTTGAGACGCTGGCTGCCGCCCAACGCTTTATCTTAATGCAGTCGCCTGTCCCCTCCCTTCACAGTGTCCATAACTCGCTTTTCCACTTCACAATTGTTTCAACCATACGACGTATCGTTAGCGCGAAATTTGATACGACTGCTCTCCTTTACAATAAACTATGTCGAGGCTGGTCAGGCTAGTCTAGGAGCCACAGAAGCTAAATAAAGTTAGTACCTAATTTTATAAATCTCCCTACAGTTTTGTTAAACTTTGGTGAAATTTGTAGCAACAGCCGCGCGTTGGCGCCGAGAACAGGAATTTAATTCGGGTGTTTCTTCTCTCAGAGTGACATCTTGTGACATGGTGCGACGTGCACCCAACGATTTTAGCCACATTTTATGTAACTGAGAATGAATTTTATTGTATTCTACAAATTCCCAACACAAACTATGTATAACGGTGGTGCTTATATGTATCTAAAGAAGCAGCGTTTTATGTTTCCAAAAATCAACCTCAGATATTTGCCACAAAACCAACTTTTGCTGTACAAATTTTATTAAGCGTTTGTCAGTTCGTTTGGATATCACATCTGTGATAAAGTTAACGCCACAACAGACACGAATATTGATTGCGAATCCGCGACAAAAAGATGAACACGTACACAGCCAATGCCATAGGACAAATTGAATATTTAATTCTTAAAAACACGCTATGTGAAATCTGTTTTAAAGTATTCAAAATCGCGTAATCTATCTTTTTTGTATTTTTTAAGCATTTTCAATTTCAAGAAGAAATCTACTCGCGGGCAGTACTCGAACCTGCGTCTTCTGGTTCAATACACCAGACGCTATGACCGCTAAGCTACCGCGAGATCTGGTGTATTGAACCAGAAGACGCAGGTTCGAGTCCTGCCCGCGAGTCGATTTTTTTCCTTCATTAAATCTCTATTTCTTGTTATGTTTTTCCCACGGGGATTATATCCCCTTGAATCGTGTTATTTTTCAGCATAGAGACAGCAGAATAAATATTATTTCCAAAGTAGCCATGACATATTAAACCTACTTACCAAATGCCGAACAATTTTCCATAAAAATGTGAACAAAGATCGATCACGTCGCTGCTCCCGAAGAATTCTTTTAGCTGAAAACTTTAACTAAAGTTTCTCGAGAGGAAACATCTGTCGTCTTTTCAACTCGGATTCATTGAACACAACGCTTGAAATCGTTAACAATTACCTTCATTTAATGAAATCCCTTTGCTGGCATAAAAATAAATACCTCGTTCAAAGAGTATTCGTGTTGCTATTTGAAATAAACTTTCTGTTACTAGTCTAAAATTGCCCATAGCAACTTAGTTGTGTTTATTTTTGCATCGTTGATTTTTATATCTAGCTTTAAGTACCTGTTATCATTGCCTTAAATAATAATAAATTCAAATAAATCCAGTTTGCTAAGGTAATAACTATTCAGATGACAGAAATAGTACTTACATGGTAAATTTTACTTGCATGGTTGGTGGTGGTGGTTTGGTTTACAGTTGTCCTTTAAGCAATTCTCCTTCGCCATACTAAATGGAATATTTTTTTAAATATTCATAATTAGCACAATCATTATCGCTAGAATAGGTGCGTTACTGTTCTATCCATGGGGTGATATCCATAAACTATGTCGGTATTAACCGTTAATAATATCATAACTTGCATCTGTTCTAGGTCACAGCCTTAGTACTAAACATGAACTCTAACAGCGATTAGCGCGTGATGTCAGCTGTTTACCCATTACACATGTACCTACTTATGTGCTACACCATTGCTCATACTATCTACCACCGATTATATAACGACATTAATGCGTTTACACGCGTGTAAACGTATTCCAGGCAAATCAGGATACTTTCATAAATCATAGACAACCATTAATCTTTTAAAGTGCATTACCATATCATTGCTCTTAAAAACATTGAACAATATATATTTTATCTTGTATTCATATTTATTATTAAATTTTCCTAAATGTATCTAGGATAAATCAAATTGTCTATTTATACCACACCCTTTGAATCTTTGTTTAGAAAGCCCGCGAAGGTGGATCCAATAAATCATAAACTTAGTTTCGCGCGATCTCATATCTTGGCTATCGATTTTACTTGAAAAGACCTATCCACATTATAATAGCTATGAAATATTTTAATCTCATCTGATTTATTACGATAGTCGGGCTATAAGTATATGGATAATTGTACTGTAATTGTAGACATTTATAGACCTGCCTACTGATGTAGGTCTTAGTAATAAACTGTGTGCTGGAACACTGATTTCTTGTTATCTTATTTCACTATATAGGTACTATTCGATCAAGGCGAGACAATACACTGCTTCTATAATGTTTCTTGGGTTAGTAATATTTTTATTTTTTCAAGATATTGCGATTAGTGTATAGGGCTGGCTGCAGCCTATATTGGAAGTGGAATCACGTTCCATTTCGCGGCGGATATAGGGCCCCGCGCTACGAACCAATCCGACGACACGATGATGGTTCGTCGACGACTACGATTTCCGGCTCGCACACTCCTATATACCACTTTATTTCGTATTTACGCTGAAAGTAAACGCAGTTTAGCTTCAAATGAGATATCAAAACAAGCGTCTGACATACGATCTTTGCGCCTGTCGCGATCCAAAATTATTAAAAAAGTTTCGTTTACATTGTGACATGCTGTTTGGGCCGAGCTAAGTGGCAGTTAGAACAGAATTTACATTTCCAAAATATCACGGTCGTAGACTGCTCCGGGTACGAACTTACGACAGGGGTTAAAATGAAGCAAATTATTGAGTTTATGTCGGCCACGCAGGAAATAGTTTGCTGGAATACTTAACACCTTAGTAAAGATGCATAACGACATAACTATGAGTGAGACCGCTTAGAACCGTGAACGAAAACTCGTTTGGAGTGGATAGATAAATGCAAAGAACCCAACAGGTTAGAGAAGCGACTGGACCGACAAAGGTTGGACAAACACAAAGTAACGCTGAGCAAACATGGTTACTAGACGTTAGACGTTTCAAGGGACCTCATATATAAATAAGCTTTTATGTATTCAGCATTCCCACTTGAAAATAAAGAAACGAAGATTTTGTTTTGATCAATAAAGTTCTTAAAACTTATTCTAAATTAAAGAAATAAAATACATAAACCCGGAAAACACTTTAAAAATATTATGCTCTAAAACAATCCAGAGAATAGGTCATGCGATCAATTTCGCAGACTTATCTAGATGCAAATGGTATTCACCCAAATGCCGTGAATATTCAGCCGTTCACAACAATGAACTGATTTACTACTTTGTGATTCAGTGTGCGTCCGCGCTTTTCGGATAAGTCGTTCCTTCCCGACCACGTGCTAGCGAACCCTGTCTACGATTGAGTCCACCATAAAATGGCGTCCAGAATACCTACATATTTATATTCAACTTTCAAACCCTAATATGATCCTGGTATAGTTCGACAATGAAGAAAACATAAAAGAAAATCAAAACTAAATAAGATTTACCTTTAGATAAGTATATTCAACTACTAAATGTTTAAATGATCATGCTAACCTTTTCCCGTCTATGCTGGGATTGACTTCAAGTCTTATTACATGCGAATGATTATCAGTATAACTTGACGCGACTGCCATCATCACTCCACAACCCAATTTCGGAGCCGAAATATCGATTCTACATGAAGGATAAAGTGGTTGTAAGGATTTCAACCTTCTGACTACTACAAAAATCGGGTTGCCAGACTTGTCAGGTGATCGTATGACAAACGGGACCGATGACTTAATAATCCCCTCGCGAGGCATGAAGGGGTTTTGATGTGCTAAGTATGGTCACCCATCCATGACTTTGAGGAACGCAGCTCATTCATCTGCGTAGTTATTATTTAGCCAATAATACCTCGATATATTAATAAATTCTATCAACACCATGACCAATCTTTCCTTAAAAGCTTATGATTTTAGCTTTCCATATGATCATTAAGTCAATGTAGTTATATGGACTCTTTTTTTTAGCTTTAACCAGTTCTATTTCCAAAATATAAAAAATCTAATTCTGTTGAGTAGGTAAACATCATAAAGGTCGCTCAAGACGAGACCGTGAAATTTGCATGCAGAATGAGATTTGTCATCCCGAGTTTTGTTGTGGGCGGGTAAGACGGGCCAGCTTACTAGAACGTATTTTATTTACCGAGAGCACGTAACGGACTCGTCTGAAGACGCAGCCGGTGCTCAACCCGCTCGTTTGTCACTCAAAATTACCTAGAACCCGGGACGTTTACTCATTTGAAATATTTAATAAAATAGAACCTGGCGACACTCCATCTCCAGAAGTAATTAGACGCCTCAATATAAATACAGTTTAATGGAAATTGACAACTGTTCATTTCATTTCCATTTATAAATCCGCCAAAGAAGCTTGGCGTTGGAATTATTTTATTTTACAGTAGCACTTGCTAAATATATCTGATGATGAACTCGTATTTAACAATCTTCGCCCTTTCCACCCTATCAAGATTTTTTCTCTCCATTGATTCGTTCCAGAACAACTTCCACGTTTAATTTCCGAGCTTAATTAAACTGGCGCGGTAATCAGCTTTTTTTTAATGAGCTTCATCCAAACGATGCGTTATGTATACCAAATCCAATTCAAGTTCAGATTATGAGTCTTGCATAAAAATATGCGTTAGCTTGTTACACTCAATGTAGTTATTTCCCTTTTAACAGGATATTCAATTATTAACTCGCGTCTCCATCAATGTCAAGTTAAAATTATTAGTTCCAATTTTTTGTTTTCTCAATAAGTACATATTTAAAGATCAAGTCTGGTTGTCTTTTGTTTGTTAGAGGCTAATACCGTATTATGAGGCAGTTGAAATGTGTAAATAGCCTTTTTAGAACGAGACCAAAATCCCATTACAAGAGACGTCGCGTCCGGAGCCGCAAATTGGATTCACGAGGGATGGACGGTCCGAAATAATGCGGCTTCGACGCTACAACCTTTTTAATTTGTGTGAAAATTTTGTAGGTCCATACTCGAATCCCTGCTGCGCTCAAAAATCCTGAAAATGAACGAACTTCCAGCACCTGGATTCATTGTTTGGATTACAATGTTGTATTTCTAATAATTATTTGACCTCTTAAAATACGAATAATACGATACAGTGTAACAAAACAGGTTTAATGTATGTACGTTGGTACGCAAAATGCGTACCTTTATAAAAAGTTTATTCGTTACATACAAAAAAACAAATCTTTCCTCTTTATAATATTAGTGTAGAAGTGCTCCCATTGTTTTAATAAATTCCCGATTTAAAAAGTTGAAAAATATCTGTCACCAATTGTTTTTCAATCCAGTAAAATACAATACCGCAGCATATCGTGTACAATTTGCCTGCATAAAACATCGACTTTATGCCTTCGGGCTTTGCAATATTAGAACAAAACAAATTGGAGTATCGAATTTATCGTGAAAACGTGACACATTCAACGAAAGGTAAATGTCACGCAACTCATCGTGCGGGTGGGTATTGTACGTTGCAACGAATCTTGGTATTTATGTAGATGGGTAGATATTACTCGTTCGTTAGTGGTTAGTACATTGAATTAATTGATCAGTTTCTATTGCATTCTTCACGAATCATTAGTTACGTGAAACGATACAATAAATATAATTATAGCATTTTGGGGAGCTACTACAGAGATATTGAATGAAACAACATATTAGCACATATGTGTAAATGTAAGGATTTCAAGGAAAATCTGGAAAGTTCAGGTGAAACAAGCGTTAAAATCCTTACGAAAACAAAGCATTAATCATGACTTGTCTCCTTGGTTGTAGACAAACATTTCTCCCATAACGAATAAAGTTTTTTCCAATTTTTCAAGTTTTTTCAAATTTTCCTTTAATAAATTAAAATTATGGCATGGATTGAAAGTTACAGTGAGCGCATTAAATAGCTGAAGAGCGTACAAGTCCAAAGCACCAAAAGCAAAACGTATTGCTACGAGTCAATTGGCTGTTCAAACAGGCAGACGTAGGCGGAATAGCAAATATGTGAGCGCCTATTTGCTACCATTATATTGAGGAAAAGTCGCGGGAGACGTTTAGCTGTATCCAATAGATTTTGTTTATGTTGATAAATCTTGGTATTTTTGTATGAGTCTTACTTCAGAATTCAGTACAGTTTACACAAAGATTTGGCAAAAACCTACGGAGCATTTTTACACTAAGTGTGAAAATGTGTATTAATTCTATTCTGACCGGCCGAGGTGGAATGCTGTTGCGCTCAATTTCGGTAACATTGAGTGTATTTAATCAATCAGAAATACGTTTAGATGAGCTTACCCAAAGCTCACCCAACTGTGTTAAAGCTTAAATCGATATTGATTTCATTTCGATTTTGGGTTTTATCGTAATTCAATGAAATGGCTACCAGTATCCATATGGACTAAATATTTAAATAACAATTATTAATTTGTAAAGTTCAATTTCTTATCTACAATTTACCGTTGCTATTACCATTACCTTAACCAGTCATTTGAAGTGTTCAATATACGACTACATATTAAGTTGAAAGTAGCGTACAATACGCTTAATGCAAATAAATAAAATTGTTGCATTGTGTCAATACTTTGTGAAAGCATGTTCACAGCCAACACACTATGAGTCTTTAACAATATCAAAGTCTGATCCTGCATCATAACAATTTTGTTTGTCATCTCGGCAAAGCGGCGTCGTTAACTCCAAAACGGTTTCACTTGTTGGAACAGTTGCCCGTTTGAATGTTAATTTTCATAGTCCGTTAAATAGAGTATACCACTTGAGTCCACCAAACTAATATTCTGGAAAGGACTAAAGGACTCTTGCCATTTTACTAAAGTCTCGGTTCGTTCAAATATTCATTGAGGATAGAAAGAAACAATACTTTAAAACTGCTAACATATTTTTTTATTGCTGGTTTTAATAGTCTGTCCAGTATTAAAAATCGGTAATTTCATAGGTTGAAAACCTAATAGAAAGAAATTTGTTAAAGTAATACTCTATAGAGGCTATTCCTGAACTACAGCAATTACAGTAAATGCATTGTGGATGTAAATAAAATCCATTAAAATAGATCAATAACTGCAGTGCTTTAAGAACCCGTATGTATTGTCCTCATAAACCATTGTTTATGTGTCATGTCTAGAGGCTCATAACCTGAGGCCCTTAGACGTTTCAATGTCATTAACTAAGGGTAATATTAAAGAATCTCTTGCAAAATGAATTTAATAATCGAAGCAATTTTGAAGATAATCCGCCGTCAAAGGCTTCGCAAGTAAATAGATTAAGTTTTTTAATTAGAACTACTAACACAATTTGCTTGCGCTAAAGTTATGAAGTCTCCAGTAATAGTTAATAAATTTTACCTACAATTAAACTTTGCAAAATAGAAAAAGCAATCAAAATTACCTTATATTAGAATTTGATAATCTTTAACAGTCGAACATTTAATTAAAATATTAATTGTTGTTGTAAATAATATGTCTGCCTTTGTTACTATTGTGTGTTGTGTTAATTGTTCACGCTTCAAGTTGTTTTTTAATCATCACCGTGATTGTTGACGTGTGTGCTGTGAGTTGTGACAACGGATGCTTCATAATCACGAGACTCTACAAAAGGTTTTGATATAGGTCATGATAATCTGTTTGCAAACGTGTCAGTTGAATGGGCAGCTCAATTTCGTCCTGTAATTAAGGAGTCACCTGCGTGAACAACTCAGTCCACGTAATTAAAGCTTTCAACTTGGGCCGAGTTATGTCGACCCACTACCACTAGGGAGACGGCGGTTTGTGAGTCAAATTTCATGCAGATAATAGGCCCTCTATAACTGCGCAACTTGTGAGCTTAGCCAGGATTTAATTGAAGCCGAGAATAAACTCGGCAAGTTAACAATATAAATAGGCATCCTCTTAGCGGATTAATTTCATAATTTAATTGTATAACGAAGGATGGCATGGAGTCGCTTTTATTGCGGTTTGGGATTATCCTTTCACTTTTAATTTAAGTTTTCAGATGCTTGTTGTCAAGTATTTAATGTATATTAGCGTACGCTGAGGCTCAAATATTGGTCTATAATAAGTTCGTTTATAACTTGTGTTTGTATTAAAACTTAGCACAATTTCAGGTGCTTTTCAATACTATTAATATTTTTTTTTGTAGATTCCGACAATTTTGGAAGTCAAATTATTTTAATTAATTCATTTTCTTTAATATCTACTATTCGATAGAGCAATGGTATCTGTGTTATCTGAAACGGGACGCAGTGCTATCGGTAGCGCCGGCGCCCAGCCCAGTTGGAGAGTGGCCAACATCTACTGTTTGTTTATAACATTAAAACGTTTAATGTCGTCGAGCCCCTTCCAACGTGGCCGCCGTGAATTTTTATAAGCGTTCCGAAGATTTAGGTCTCTTTCAAGACCTGAAAATCTACAAGAAGTTAAGTTAACGATATCCGAATTACAAATTCCAAGATTACCTTAACTCAATTGTTAGTATCTATGTAATTGCCGATTGGAAAGAATAGATATTTATTGACATCACTTGTACTGACTGACACAATAAGACAAATTAAAATAGGCGGGTCTTTTTCACGTGCGGTAAATAAAAAGTTAAATAGACGCATAACGCAAGCTAGTTCTAGTTCTAGAATGTCCACAAATTCAATTAAATCTCTTTGTCGCATCAAAGAATACATTACTCAGAATACCCTTCGCCATTCTAATACAATACTATTCGCCCCGAAATGTGAAATGTCGATATTTACAGAAACAATGACAGAGGTTAGGTAATGTCGATACTATAATCTGGTTATTTAATATGTATGATATGGTTTCGTAAACACATAATAGGACGGCGTTTAATCATACGTGCCGCGTAAATGTCCGTGTTTACATAGGACTCTGAAACATCTGGTTTTGATGAACTGAATACTTCGCATTCAGGTTGGCGGCACTTGAAATCGTGCCAGCTTATTTTAAGTGGCGACGTCTGTTCAAGATTTCTGTCTAATGCCCCTAGCTATAATATTTTACGACCCGTATTGAAGTCATCATTTGTATTGTGTTTTCCATAATATTCCTGAAAAGTGAAAGTAATTTTCTCTTCAAGGATCCTTTGAAGTCAGTTTTTGTTTAGCGAGTGTAACGGTTGAGTGACATGAAAATATGACATTTAATGATTTCACTTTCCCGATGTTCACTCTCTCCATCAACGTAGGTGCCCCGATGTGCATGGGTGACCACGTTACGAACATGTATTATTCATTTGTGCAGCTCATTTTTGCAACATAATGAATTCGGACACATGTCGCTATGACAATGTAGCTGACATTTCATTACACATTTTGAATTTTAATTGTTCTATTTCATCAAAGTTCTTATTGACTTGAACGTGTTTTTGTGTCTTAGTTTGTCGATTGATACCCAATGTAATTTAAGTGAACGTTAAACTTTTAACGAGCTATGAACTATTCATACCTTGTCTCTTGCGCAATTTAAGCTCTTCCCGCAGATCCGTCTGTTGGTAGCAGTAGTATGATAATGAACTGAAATGGGTTATAGTTTGTTCCCAATATCCCCCGTAACGACGGCAGCTCGACGGCGACTCCCGACGGAAGCAAAGTTTGATTTAGTTTCGACACGACAATCCGTTTGTTGTAATGGTAACGAATCCAATTATTATAGGTAGTTAGGTACCTACACTTAAAGTTGAATGTTACTGGTGATCTGTTTGATGAAAGATTTATTGAACAGCTTGCAAATCTCTAGCCCTTGTAATGTAAGGTTAATGAACACAAATAAGGGTTTGAACGAACTAAACGTTCAATGAAGCTTTAATAAATAACCTAAATAGTTTCGTGTAAATTATTTCGTGGCATCATAAACAGTCTGCAAGAACCAACAAATGTAAATTGAAGAAAAACCAATGGAACTGCAAACAAGCAAGAACCTATTTATGGAAAGTTGAAGCGGTACAATTTTTTCGTCTGTACCGTCAACCCTTTTATAACGTAAGCAGTATCCCCAAAGGTACCACCACAAAGGTTGCGGGCATCGTACTTTTTATTTCATTAAGTTACACGTGTTACTATTTTTCTGTTGACATCACACACGGAATGATAAGCAACCAACCGATAAACTTGCTTTGTGTGTATTCATGTATGTTAACTACTTTTAAACATTAGTTTGCTTCTTGCAACATAAGTTTTTGTTCTTGTTCTTAATCTTTATACGGCGTAGGTTGTTCGTTATCAATGTATTATTTCTTATTTCTTAAACCAGTTCATCGATTCTAATAGCACCGTGTTTTTGAGTTTATTGTATCTATAGCTTAAAATATTGTTCCTAAAATGTAGACAATAAAATACATGAAGATCTTACTTTCATAAAATCGTTTCCGACTTCCGCGTGGAGCATTTAACAGTTTTTTCCGTAATACGTATCGCTTCGGGCTAAGGATAGAATTCTCAAGATACTTTCTCGTTTTAACACATTTGCCAGAAAGTCGGCTACAGCGAGACAGCGCCCGGAGCCAGTCGTCAGCTGTTCGCCCCTTGCACATTTATGAAAAAACTTTCCTCTACAATCTTGGCATTGTCTCTGCTATTTCTTGGTTAAATTCATTCTCCATTTATATACTGACAACTCGTTTTACAATCTAATCGAATGTAATCTCAGATTTACGAAATTCAATAACACAATTTTGATGTAATGTTATACGAATCGCTAACTTAAATTATATTATCCTGAAGATTAAATTACGTTTCAGCATCAATTTATCAAATCATGTTTTTGCTCTGCGATTTCACTCCAATGACTTTATCGGGTACGTTGTAAGTATTGGGAATAAAATAATAATGCATATAATTTAAAAAGTTGAACTTATAAAAGTTAATAAGTAACCTCTACAACTGTTCACTTGCTCGCTCTTTCTTAGCAGCCCACTGCCTCGTTGTACTTTTATGAAAAAAGTTTTACCCGTTGCACTCTACTTCGACTTTTGCCTTGGGAAAATTCTTGTTCGCTACAAATCTTTTACGTTTATTCACGCATTAGTAAACCGATTTGTTCGTTGTCAAATAACTAAATATGTTCCTTGGGAACCATTTCGCAGATTTGAAATATTTAATGAAAGGGAAAAAAATCCCCAAAATCGAGTAGAAACAGAAATCGAACGACGGGTCCGAGTCCGAGTACTTTGGCGGCCTATTTACCTCGGCTATTCAAAACATAAACATAATTATAAAAATATTAAGGACACCCAGAAATAAGTAAATATAAACAAATGTTACCTACATAAACAACACAAAATAATTAAACCAAGAAATATATCAGTATTTAAATATTTCGTATTGGTACTCTGTAAGTCTGTACCCAAATATATTAACAATGCGATAAAATTAGTTTTGTATTAAAATCACTTACATTACGACCAACTGTGACATTTAATTTCGTTCGCAGTCAGTGTAACTCAGACCAAAATAACTACAGTAAAAACAATTTTACTCTATAATGAAACCCAGCTTACAAAAGATAGAGCAACTAGGGCAAGTACATTATATACTTATGAATGTAGTCTTATTTTTTTTATTGTTATAGATATGTACTGGCAGCAACAGTGATGGTAAATTAGTAAATTTTTGAATCGAGTAAAGAGTGTAGCACCATAGTACCAGTTTTACTTTTCTTGTTAATCCCATTCTATGGTAAAAGGTTTCTTGCATTTTATGTGCCGGATAATCTGAATAGCATTTCGACTGGGCTACTAATTACATCACCCGTAGCTCAGGACACCTGTTTAAATGGAAAATATTTAGAATGGGTTTCTTTCTACGGGTAAAAGTTCTGTAGAAATGTTTTAGTACCTTATTTCAAAACCCTGAGTAATCTTTATTTATTAATGTCAGTTTAATATACTATAATATCTTTTTTCAATTTGATTCGAGGGAGTTGGTATTGTATCTAGTAGATACAATAAGTACCAACTTTAGCAATCTCTTAGTTTTTATTAACAATACACTTACATAGTTCAGCAAACCTCTTTCGTATTATTTACTTTTTCTTACTTAGGGTTAAAGCTATTTCATTGTAGCTCCTGAAGATAGCATACCTCGTAGCACTTCGACTGAGCCGCTTACCTCCGTCACGGCCGCGCCCCGAAGCTTATGCACCGCTGTGGCCGGACCATCCTATCTATTTGCGCAGGCGTCCAATCAACCGTGTCAATTCAAACAATATTTTCACTTGGAACTCCACTTTAAAGTTGAATTATTATAAGGGAATTGAACTGAGTGAGATCAGTTTCAACAAACATATGGGCGGAAGAAAGTTAGTAAACTTCACGTAGCTAGGTGAATCAATATATTTTATATAGGTAGTTATCGTGTGAAAATCCTTGCTTAGTATTTTTCCGTGGTACAACAACCTCTTATTTCGCATACGCTCGAATTCTGAAAAAAAAAACATCAATCAAATCTATGAATTCAAAGGTTTGGGATTTTGTTCAGATTTGTTTTATTTGCCAACTAATTAATCAAAATCCGAGAGCTACCAATAAAATATTATAATCATAAATTGTTACTGAGTTTTCGAGAACTGATACATACACGAAACTACTTTTATATGATTGATGTACTTATAGATATCGAGAATTTATTTCACTATGTCGCAAGTATGCTCCATCAGATAACAAACAAACAAACGACATATATAGTGTCTCCGTAAAAATAACAAAGAATTGAGACTTATTTTTTAAAGTTAGTTAAAAACTACAACTGGCTACAGAGGAGCAAATCTTCAGGAGAGAAAATAGTTTATTCAATACTTGATTTATGTAAAGGCTTGTCGAAAGGAAAGGCGATTTGAATAGAACTTGCCGTAACCGTCTCGAACCTGAAAGCTTTTCATAAATGAACCTACTACAGTGGGTGCTTAGTGCAAGGTGGCTAAAAGCCTCCTTTGTTATATGTATATGAAACTTTATACTTGGGTGCGATGAGGCAGACGTATCCATTGAGCGACACATTAAAAGCATGACACGTTCAACGTCAGCCCGCCCGCGTCACCCGCCTGTCATCACATTTTGTGTACTTATATGCTGCCAATGTTTACTGTACTCAAAAATACAGTAAAGATCTATGTATTATATTAATAGACACCTTGAGCAAACATTGGAACAATCTAATTTTCCCGGAAAGTGCTAAAGCCCGTACATACGCGTACGCTTCTCATTTTATTACTAGTAGTTCGGAAGTACTTAAGGATGTTTGGAGTGTCTCGAACGTACCATGTAGGTACGTTTAACTATCAGTCGCTGCATCATTAATGCATGTTGTTTACAAGTTCTCACGATGTTATTGGAAAACTCCACTTTATCTTGACGACATTCTGTGGAATCTTATCTACTAACGTTTATACTTACCCTCTATATCTATCTAGGTTATATTGAAATTTATTGAAGATTTTCCGTCTTATATTCTGTAATGAGGCCGTATGTGTACTCATTTTATCAAAATTACAAGAAAAATACTTTGATTCTCTTTCGAAATCAGTACTTAAGTGAATTTACCTGTGTTATTTCATGGGCTTTACTATTCCATGCTGACCTTTATCCACACACTGACAGAATTTCATTTCAAAATTCAATTTTATTCCTTCCAAGGAGTGACAGTCGTGCTTACACATTATCAAATGTTGTAAATGTCACAAGAAAATGATATGTAATTTTGATAAGTTTACCTACTCACGTAGTCATAATTTTACCCAAATATATAAATTACTATACGTAAGATTGTAATTTACCTATTTGACTGTTATAAATTATACTCCATTTATTCTGTTGAAACGAAGAAGGCACAAGAAGGCTTCTAAGGAATAATTAAGGAAATAATTCATGCCTATCGGCATTGCCGTGTTATCTACGTGCAATAACAGTAAAAAGTAAATTTTTACGAGTCTGCGTTTATAAATGGGAAAAAGAGGGTAGATTGTTACGACTGCGCACTGTACCGACGGTACATCGCGTGAGGATGGCCCGTGCCGCCCCCTGGAGGTGATAGCGTGAATGTAGCTGTACATGCAATCATCATGCGCACTGATACCTAGCCTGCTTGGCACAAACGTGGCCGCCGTTACATTTATCACTTTCTTCAACATGCGTGTAGTTCCGCGCGGGTAATCTGCAGTTTTTGTCACTTAATTGGTGTCGTGCATGCTGTCTTGTATATTGGACTTCAAACAGAATGCTGTTACATCTTTATTCGTTGCGGATTGTTAACCTCAATCGAAAGTTGCTCTTCCAATTCATTATTAAAGTTAGCTTAGTATTTCTTTATACCTGTGTGTACCTACGTAAAAACTAAATAGATGCGTGAATAAAAAGGACTTTTTGTTAATGCATGTGAAACTGGGTACTTATTTACACAATTAGACTCAATAGACGCTAATAAAACTTTCAAAAGATGAAGACGTCAATTCCTTAGGTATCGAACTGGTTCCTTGCTAGCGAATCTCAAGCGATTACAATTCCAAAATCTCGATCGCAAGTAATCGATACTTGCCAATTTGATTACCTATTTTATTACAGCAACATAGTCATCACGTAGATAAATGGATGATTTATTGTTTCCTTGAAGGAATTGTTGAATTTAATGACCAATAAAAAGATAAAGCCTCCGGGCCTCCTCATCATAATAGTGCTTGTCATTGAATCGGTATTATCAAGACCAAACGTAATAAGGACGCATTTGGTCGTGCTTTTCCTCGCCTTTTGCTCAAGCGTGAACTGTAATTAGTGTTGCCAACTCCAATAAAGCAGAATTCGGTAGTTAGCTGGCTTTATTAAAGGTGTAGCACGAGTTCTATAATCAGAACTCGAATGAGGATCTACAGAGTAATTGTTAAACAGAAAATTGCGATTTTTTATTATCAACGTTATCCGCACTCGTTTGACACAATTAACCGCCATATTGAGATGTTACGTGCGCCAGTGGGGCAATGAGGGCAAAATTATTTAATACCTCCTTGAAAAAACTTAAAAGATACACATTTTGAAAATTCTTGTCGGGTTTTCCACGTGAGTTATAGCGGCATTATATATCAGGACGTCCTAGAAGAGCGGTGACATCTGGCAACAGTTTAGCTTATAATGTTCAGGACGCCTGCTCCCTCGCAAGCGGCACTCGTGCCGGTCGCAGTCGCCATGATGAACGCGTGCCCGTTACGTGACACGAGTCTTAGCAGAGGTGTTTAAAATATCCTGGACACAAGAAAAGAAAATCCTGGACCATTTTCCTCAGTCTTTTCCTTTATAATAAAATACAGCAGATGTAGATTGGAGCGTACCTCAAAAGAGCTGAACCAATTTTCTTCAAATTTGGTTTGCTTAAAACTATGATTAAACATAGTACTGATTCAAGAATCTGCTGATCTATCTAAACTTTGTTACCCAATGAATTACCTAGACGACTGTTTTCGTTTATAACTTTGTTCCCAAACCAATTCGAGATCCAGATTTCGGGAAACGGTTTTAAGAAGAAAGAAGAAGGGAAAAATGTTTTATTTTAAAGATTTGAATCTAATTTTTTAGACTAATTCGTGGGTAAAATCTACTAAACTATAAATACTCCACAGTATTATTACCGCTATGGTAACCCTTACAATTGTACTGACCTCTGTTGAAATCTGCTAGTCCCGAGAACTACGTATTAAGCGAACTAGGTAAGTCTATCTATAGATAAGATATTCTTTATTACACACCTAGAACGAATGCAAAGAACAATAATTTTATAAATCATCCGACAGTACTAAGAAATAGAAGCTAAACAAATACCTTCGTGAATATTAAACATTTTAACTATAATCTCTAAATAACTTATCTCCATAGAAATTACATATTACAAATTGAATATTATCTCTTCAGTAAATATATTGCAATTAACTAGTTCGACGAATCTATAAAGGTATTTTAGAGTTAGATACTTCGAAATCAATAGGTCGGTCATAATGACAACTGAAGGTTTTATAATGTCAGACGACGGACGCGTATTAATAATATTCTTCAACTATTAAGTCATTTATAAAAGTTATCTAAGGTATCTTAAAAACTGATTATCCCATGGCATCAGCAGCTGTTGTTATTATAAAGCCAGCTTTTCACATGAATTTTATTCACTGATCCTTTATCCTCGATGGTCAGTTAGCGTCAATTTTATCTATCTCTATAGTGCCTAATAAGTAAAGATACTGTAGACAAGTCTCAAATACTGCTTTTCTCCTTATAACAAAAGAATACAGACGTTAAAAAACATCAAAGCTTAGCTTAACGTATTTATAATGTGAATATATCGACACATAGCAACGCCAAGAGCTAAATAATGTGAAATCCAAAACGTATCTGAGGTACGCGATTTGTCAGGCAAACGTGAGTGTCCCATTAATAAAAGGGAACGAATCTTCCGTGCAAGACAAAGAAGCCAGTATCAATATTTATTGGCGTGCTTAGTATTAATCGGGGCGGATCGTGCCTTTGTATCGCGGAGGCGCGAGCGTACGTTGTCGGCTCTGAATAGATGAACTGTCGCGGTTGGAGCTCTCGTAATTTTTCTAAAGTGAATAATTTTTCCAAGTTCCGTGCTCACGCTAATGCCTTTAACTGACGAAAAATGGGCTTACTGTCCTAATTTGCCGGTTCGGTTACCTGCCTTTTTAAAGTCTATTTATTTTGTTAATATGAAATACCTCAATTCCTTAATAAGATTGTTTCGTTTAAACTCACCGTGTATGATACAATCTTCCTGTCTATTTTATTTAACATTTATTTAGCATCCGCTTCGTAGCGCGTAGCGTAGAGCTCTCGTAGCCGCGCCCGCCCTACAAGCCGCCCGCTCTGATATCGCCGGTTGCCTCCGGTATCACCAATAAAATTCAGACTCGAGTCAGTTGAGTCAGTATGCCCCCAGACACAACCGAGGTCGGACGTGTGGCGCACGCCGCGATCCCACTCACTATTCGCGTACGAAATGTGTGACAATAAGTGTTGCTTCCTCTTTGTTATCTAAATTTTGTAGTGTTTATAGAAAGATACTGTTAATATACTTAGAATATTAAATATAAAGTGTGTAAATTGCTTCATCCTATCTGCAAATGTAACCAACCGTAAAGGGTAAGATAATTTCTTAATTGTTTTGTTATGGTTCCTTATTTTATTTTTGGCTTGACTAATTTTACACAAACAGTATAATATAATTGAACCATTTACGAACTCGGTGTTGTCCTTGAATTCTATGGCGGGCGGGTAGTGAACAATGTAACACGCACGCGACCGTTTTATGATTTCATCGCACATTAGTTTGTGATTTTCCATTTCACCTACATCGTAGAGTCACTCGACAGGTATTTTTCAATAATTATGATACAATATTATATATTTCATAAATCGTTATAATTAATGTAACCATAACCAAATTATATCGTTATCGTTGTTTTACTTTAGGAGTTCAAAGGTTTTAATTTGTATTTATCTCAGCCCTGTTAGGATTTCACACGCTTATGAGTCCCTAACGATGTTGTTTAGAGATAAAATACTGGTCAAACTATCCTCATTAAACTCGTGTTCATGACACAAAAGCGTGCGTATTTCGAAACATGAAATAGAGTTTGTATGTTTATTTATTTTAGAAGAGTGTGTGTCCATTAGACGATGTTCCAGACCAATCTATATGTAGATTCCCTCCACATAATAATTATGATGTCAGCATTTCCTTGGCCTTTATGCTGTTACTTACAGGCATATCTTTGGCCGGCCGCAAATATTGCCGTCGTAAAACTTGGCGGCAAAAAACGGATCTCTGTATGACATGTATCCCTTACGCGTACAAAGTTTTCGTGCTTTGGAAATTGTGATAGAACTTATTCAAGTCCGACGTGTTTGATTATTTTATGATATAAGCGTCTATTTGGTTTGCAATTTGTACGGCATCGATATCATTCAGCAGATTAGATTTGAGCGGGTCGCATTTTGGTCCGTCTTTCTCTAAGAAGGATTTATGAAAAAAGGATGTATAAGATCTAGCTCCAGCGTTGCTCTTACCATTTAAGATGAGAAATGGGCAGCGTTGCAGTGGAGACAGCGACGCCGGCGAGCTCTAAGATTGCGGCTGTATTATGCTTATGCACTGAATATTCATTGTCGCCACGCGCACTCGGTTCGTACTCTTTAATCAACTCCTTTCGCGACTTACAATCCTTTGAACCAGAAATATGACCACAAAAGATTCAGAAATTAATTGAAACTTGGTTCACAGTTGTTCGCTCTAGCGACATGTTGAATGTATATTAATTTGACACGTCTTTGCCAGGTTAATGGCTGTTTTAATTGTTAATTGGGAGAAAGATAAGTATAAATCCGCTTCTTACTTAAATACTTACTATTACTTACGTCATTATTGTAGTTGAAGTTTATAATTTACCAGTTTTGTATGCTTGTACTGAGAAGCCTATGTTCCCCGGGAGTAAACAACAGAAGGTTGATAAGTTTAATTGTCTTGATGTTTTCATATAGATACCGAACGAGCATGTAGATAACGGATAATTTTGGGCTCGAACTCAATTGCGGGCAATCGGAATTTCCTAACCTATGGGTTAACATATAATATTTATTGCAAAATCTTGGAATTACAGAGGAGTTCCAATTACAAATTACTGTTATCAACAAATCCCCACATGATTAAATATTTATGCCATACAAATATAATATTTGTTGCGGGAATTACCTCATTGTTGTTTGTTGTTCCATTTTTTTCTTGAACATGTAAATATGCAAATATTAAAAATTTTCATTTACCGCAAACCGGTAGCGGCCGTAGTTACATCCATAAAAAATCCCGATTGTCCCCAGCGGGGAAAGGGGTACGAATAAACATTAAAACCTGTACTTTTAACAGCACTGATTATTATCGTTATTAATAAATAAATAAATTAATTAATTATTACGTTCTCCAGTCATACATTATTAACTTATAAGATATGGCGCGAATATCTATAGTATTCATGTACGTTACTATTCAAATATGCTGCTAAGGGTAGTTCTAAAAACGGACGCGCTTCGTGTGATACTGAATCGGTAATCTAAACGCACTTAAGTGATTAAGATCCAGAGGAAGCACTTTCATCACTAAATTATTTCATTGGACGAAAGAAACAAGTGAACAGCTAAAGCCAATGGACACTGGATCTAGGAGCAAAATTACTCGAAAAATCGGTTCGCAAAGGATCCCTGTGGTAGCGTTATTGAAAAAAGGTCGGCTTGATTGATATTCGAACTTTACACGTTGAAAATGGCGAAATGCGAACCGTTTCGGTTTTTCGTCTCTGGCAAAAAAGATTGACTCAATTTGTTCTTGTCTGTTACGAAATAAACTCGACGAAGGCTGTTTTAACTACGGATTTATCTTTTAGTAGCGTTTGTAATCTGCATTATTTCTTTTATGCGAAATTAGTAGGTATTTCAAATGTTTTAGATTAATTAGTAGGTATTTAAAATGTAAATCAGTGACGTGAATAAATAGTTAATTATCACTTATCTAAGTAAACAAAAACGCTCTGATACTACCGCCAAACGATTAGCGTTTCTATGTGTAATTACTAAACTCACGATAAAATCACGTAGGTCCATAAAAATTACAAACTTAAAATAGCAGCAAGATATGGTGTGCATCTTTTAATTGGGGATTTGGGCAATGCCTAAGAAATAAAAAAAAAATACTACAAGACTAGTCACTAGCACTACATAAAAATTAAATTGTCATTTGTCTAATTATACCGCCCTCCTTTTCACCTACATAAAACACAATACTCCACGCGAATGTTTCCGCCTTCTACAGAAATACTGAGCGTGTTTTTCGGTATCATTATTTTAACAAAAATTTAATTACCTCTGCTGCGGTGCCTAGGGGCCTATTGTGACTCGAATAAAACGTCGTACGCACTGCCGACGACGGTCACGAGAGAGCTCAACGTAATAGATGATATTCGAGAACAATTAATCTTGGGCAAAATATGCGGACGATTTGCGAGCGAGTGGTCGGGCCTAATGGTCGGGAGATTATCACGCGTCCACGTCCCGCGCTACCCCACCCGTCGTCATTAACGGGAATAACGTCGCTTTAACTATACCAACGAATTAATTGATTGTATAACAAAACACAGCTGATAAAAAAATTGTGATGTTTGCATACAAAAGATGTCTGACGTAATAACGTGTCGACCCACACCCATATATCATAGTGAGGGTTTTCATAAAGGAGGCGACGCCGTCGGAGAGCCGTGCGCTCGGACACTGAAGGCGTTGTTATGCGACGCCGCTGTCCTCGGATAATGTCTTGCATAAATTTACTGTAATCGTGTAAAGCCAGTGCCACTTGCATAATTTAATGCAAGCAATGCTGTTTACATTAAAATGTCACAAGCAGATATTTTAAAACTGCTGCTCTGCGAGCATAATGATTCTGGATCTGTTAGTGAATACAGTAATTATGCATGACAATACTCGAGAATTACAAGAATTTAATGGCACCAATGTTCCGTTAATTGCAGATATCTGTTTGCAACTTGCATTAGGTACCTTGCAAACTAGAATGGGTTATTGTAGTTATACCTATACAGGGATCAATATCAAATCGGTTGCAGTGATTGCCTTTGATCAATTAATAGCACTCGAGTTATTGATGTTTAGTGCTCTGTCCAGTGCAATTATTACCGTTTACGCCAATTCGTTTCTTTAAGATAGTTCGTGTTATTAATTGAAAAATGTGCTTATCTAGTACTTATAGATACATCTAGGTACTTTCAAAAACCACAAGCAAGTTACAAACAAGTAACTCTCAAAGAATTGATTAATCAAAAGATTTTAAACTAAAATATGCTCAGTAAATACAGAGAACTTAACAAACCTTTAAAGTTAAAGTCTGCGGTAGACTATTATTATGTGGATAATTAAAACGCAGTTATATTAAAAAGAAAAGACCTAATGAAGGTCTAAACCGTTAATTATGGAAGTAATTTTAATCAGATTTAGTAGGTCGTAGTGGCCAATGCGTTGTGAGGGATTTTGCTATAGAGAAGTCGGGCGGGCGCGGCAGGAAAGCACGGGTAAGTCGCCGCGCCAATGCAAATTAGTGGAATCACAATTAGAGCTCAATTGTTGTTCGCCCTGCAACTTGCATTTAGCAAATGAAACAACCAGGTAAGAGATTCTACGAATAAATTATGGAACACGGCACACTCCCTTTTCCTTCACCCGTGCACTCTGCTAAATACTTGCAAACACAAGTTCAATACCATCTGCAGTAATGGCAGCACAATCGGCAATATTCTACCTAAGTAATGGCTGTCCTGCTGTTTTCACGGTGTATTATATTTTTCTTCGTAACATTTTTATTACGAAAGCAAGGCACCTGATTTTAACACCCACCAATGAGTAGGTAGGTACATCATGATTTGTTATAATGTAGATGTAAGGATATTAAAAGCCAGACACAGTGCAATTAATAACGTGCTACAAGACGAATATGTTGAGCTATTTGTACGGCAAACAAAATGTCCGCGGAATGTCCCTCGGGTTGACAGATGATGTTAAGGGCAATTAATCTTGACCAAATATGCGGGCGAATTGTGGGTTTTGCCTCTGTGGTCTAATGGCGACGTTACTGCGATGTTTCAACGCCTTGCATGCCTCTTCTTACCGTCTTTTATCTACAAAAAGTCAGGTTTATTTGACTGGTCTGGTCGACTAAACAAGAGCAGAATTTCATTGTTAACGCCTAATAAAGGAATTTTTATGTCAGTCCGGTTAAGATGCACCTACAAAGTATATCATCTGAATACATGAAGTTGATTTGAGTTATTTGTAATCTAAAACATATTCTAGTTTCAAATCCGTTAAAACGTTTTCCTGTCTATATTTTCGTATAAAGTGAAATTTTATCAGGTAAATATTTCGTAGCATAACACGATACTTTCTATATAATAGCCTTGTCATTTCACTACGATCACAAAGGCGAAAGTAATACCCCGATGTCCACTTCGAGAAAACATTTAATGGTAGCCGACAGACCCCTGTCATTTTCAGCATATCGTCTGATTCACACAGTTCAATATTTTGGAAGTTTGATCTTCGCGTTATACGAGTTCCATGCTAGCTTTATTATGCGGGTTTTCCGACGGGCACTGTGACGACGAGGTGTGGTGAACGAGCAAAGTTATAATAAGTTCGTCCCTTCATCTCTGGAGGGAGGCCATTGTCTTTTGATCCGATATTTTATAAGGGTGCTAACACTATATACCTTTATTCTAACTTTGAAACTATGTATCACCTCCTTTCGTATTCATAATTATTTTGATATGAATCTACAACAAGTTCTTGGTATAATATTAAATAAAGAACAAATATATTAACCCGATATTGGTATGGTCTTTAAAGACACCTGGCCCTCATTTTTCTTTTCACAAATTAGCTTACATCTTGCCTTACAAAAAGCCACATTAAGCCAGTCATCTCACACATGACATAAGGTCCGGTTAACCCTAATCATTAATAGGTAATTCGGCCCGCTATCTTTCGTGAAAGGGCCAAGGGTTAACTAATAATTGTTTTCGCCCGTTACCCGTACTACTGTAACCCATCCAGATCGTTTACGGTCATTCCCTTAATGAGATTAATGCATCACTGTTACTTTGTTTTTATCTAGTGATATACGTATGTGGTCCACTTTAGATAACACCAGTTTATTTATATTGTGCCCGATATTCGTGAGCCTTAAATATGGTGCTGTTGTTTTTATACGCAGCCTCGTAAATCTGAGCGCTTCATACACATACATTTATTGTAAGCTTGTTTTTAGCATACATACGAGTATATGTATTTGTTTGTTATAGTACGAAAGTTTTGACGCCATTTAATAAATTTTCCGCTCGTGGATATTGTTATTAGATGTCGAAACTTTGAAGACTTTTCTCGAGAGTTTTAATATGTATATCATGTGTGTACTGATATATAGATTGGGATATTAAAAAAATTCGACCTGTAATTTAACTTGATATTTCTTGTACTTATCGTTACCCAAGTTCATCGTCTGAGCAATTGCTACGCTCCAGATGGACGTTCTCTTTAATTAACTACTGTACTTTTTCTTCGCCCTCCACTCATTTCATTGCAATAAGTCTCCTTCTAAATAATTTTGTTTTAAATGAGTATCTCGTTTTCTAAAAATAACATTTGACAAGTATTGGATGCTTTGCGAATAAGAAAGTCACGAATTAAGTTTCTCGCTACTTACCCTGAAACTTTAATCTTACCATTTACTTTATTTTGGGACATTTGTACATTTTTATCTTATGTCTGTGTTTTGTGGCCTATCCAAAATCCTGCGGCAGAATAGGTATTTCTTTTCAATTTACATCAGTCCCTACGATTTTACCGGGGCGAAGAAATAAAGCACGTTCCGACAGTGAGCAGTTTGAATTAACCTTTCGAGTAGCCTTGTAGATTCGTGGCCCGGTTACGAGCGGGTCATCTGCTAGTTAATATTCAAAGGGTCGCACAATCACGGATTCCGTACGCGTCTCTGCTCCACCGACGTTCACTGCGACCGCCCGAAAACCACCCTTTTACTTATCAAATAAACTACATACAGACCTACACTGTTTGTCTGTGAAATTACCTAGACAATTTAGTTAGACGAAACAAAAATTTCGTGAGCTCCGGAACAAGCGCGTACATTTAATTTCATTACAGTTGAAGCATGGGTTCGGACAATTGGTAGGTATAGAAGAATATTCTCATAGGCATGCGACCCTCCATTACGGTTCGTTCGTTTACTGAACACAAAGGCTATCCTATAAAAAATATTTTTCTTATCATCAGTCGCAAAAGTAAAATATGAAAGTATTACTTTTTGTAATCATGTCAGCTGAACCTCTATAAACTGGCTTTTCCTGAATCATTTCTTTACACTGAACTGTCTATAAATAAACTGGATACATCTAGTTGCGTGCCGGCCCCTTGAGATATCCTTGTTCGACCGGATAACTGAAACTTCTTAGATAGTGAATGGCTCCATTGATAAGCTTTTCTTTACAACTATCATGTTGATAAGAGAAAATATGCATACTATGCGTTTAAGTTTACGACATATATTCCAATACAGAACTGAAGTTGCTGGTAAAATTGTTTTTTAACATACTTAATTATTTAACAGAATATGATAGGAATTTTAACAATCTCGTCGATCGTTTCATGATTGTACGAATCTGATTTCACGTTCGTTACTTAACTTTTTGATCAAATTTAATTCAGAATTTTGAGGATTGTTCGTCCAATTTCACGGCTGAATGGATTTGTTTCGGGACTGCAAAGAAATGTTTCAATGTGAGTCTACATTCAAATAATGCGAAGAGGGATTTATAGGAGCGACCGGTCGAAGTAAAGTATTCACGACTGAATAAACACAAAGGTTCAAAGATAAACCAAAAAAATATGATTAAATTGATAAAATGTTTATTTTTGCATAACTTTATCAGCGAATTTTGAGATTTGGTCCTTTGGTCCAGGCTGAGAAAATATATATTTTTTAAATGAATAAACCATGGGTCGTGTACTAACTATTACATAAACTAAACAACAAAATGTGTATGATATATTGCTCTATAGAAAACCTAAAAATATGGTAGATGCAAATTTGTGTTAATGTTTTTAGCAGCACGGAATAACTTACTGCGTAAGGAAAGTTATAATCAAGCACTTGTTCCATTATAATTAAAATTTACGACTAGTCCGTTTGCAATTAATGGCAGTTTCCTATGGATAAATGATGGCGCCGATTATAGTGAAACTATTTTATATTCTTGTCTCGCCATTTTGATATTTAATGAGCTTTGGGTTGCGGAAACTTATAAAATGGGTTTAGATTGTATTCGTATGATACTATTATTCAAGTAAGTAAGAGACTTATTATCAACAGCAGGAATTATATAAAACACCCTTTCTTGCCATACTACCATTAATTTTAGTTTCTTATGTGGTCGCGTATTAATGTGCGTTTATGTCTTTATTACACCCAAGGCTTTAAAGAAAAAGAGTGTTTAATCCATTAGATGTCAGAAAATTCTCTGGAACTCGCTAGATTTAGGGATGGATAGCCGTTAACCGTCGGTTAAATTGAAAAATGAAACAATATTATAATACTATCTGCCAAGTTATTTAACGGGAACTTACCAGGGGTGTTGAAACAGGCTCTTAGAAAAATAAAATCTACATAATCAAACCAAAATCGAAGGCATTTGGAAAAGATTTGTTAATTAAACAATTGATGTTTTTTTTGTTTGTTGCAGATATCACTGATGTGCCGAGGAGCAAAAGACCTTAATCTGTCTTGGAGACGGATGCCGTGAGCTCTATCCCAAGGAGCGCACGACGTCGGCGTGATGAGCACAACCCGCCATAATGCGTCGGCGGCCATTTTAAACCGGGAACGGACGCGTTTGTCGGCTCGAGATGGCCGTCAATCGCGACGTACGCGCCTTCAGCCTCCCCGCGCACGCGCCATCCCCTACTCCACCGCGGCACTATGAAATGTGGAAACACGGCAAGTGGCGACAAAAAACGTCACCACCAAGGACAAACGCAGCCGTTAGGGTTCCCAGATAGAAACATTGTATAGTGAAATCCTTAGAGGCCTAAGTGTTACTTTTGTGTGTAAATATAGTGGTGTGTAGGTGTTAAGAATGGCGGGCGAGAGTTGGAGTGCGCGCGCGCCATTATTGGAGTGCGGTGGGACTGAGTTTGCTCATCCGCACAAAACGTCAGCGCCGAGATGTTGCTTCTGGCTAGCAAGCCACGTCAATGTGAGGAAGTGTGTTGCCGGTGTCATGCTGCTATCCGTCCTCACCATATTCTTCTATACATATTACGTCACAGTGCCTCTCACTAGGTAAGTCCAGTCAATGAACTATTTACTCGTTTTACATTCATCTTCGTCTTTACTGAAGTGAAACAAAATATACATTTATTAATGAACAACGTAACAAGAAAGTAAAAGTGGTTGGTCTGCAGTATTGTATCACGCTACGATTCCTACTCAACATATGATTTATTGCTTCCACGATTCTTTGTAACATGTTTGTTTGCCTTTCAATATTCAAGTAATCGTTTGTTAAGCTCAATTCGCACGATCAACTATCCAACTTTTCTCATTAAAACATACACATTAAAATTTAGTGAAAGTTGCTAGAGCTTAATTAATTAATTTAGTTGAAAATATGCGTCATACGCGTAAAATCCAATTTGCTTCATATCGGGAGCAAACACGTAGCTGATACGAATTAATAATATAAAATTATCGCATTTGGTCAGTTCGCGTCGTTACGTCACACTGTTATTTATTGGGATTAGCGACTAAATAGATATTTATGTCATCTCTGTATTGTTTAAACAGTTACATTTTGATTACACAGTAATAGGTAATAATATGTATTTTCAGGCTTGGATAGTACCTACATATATGCATTTAATCTCAAAGTAGATGTAGGTATATTATGATGGAACTGCTTTTATAAAATCCTTTGATATGTACAAGACATTTTCGTTTTATATCTCAGAATTTTACGGAAACGTATTTGCATAAACTTGCTCCTATTCTTATCTCATGATGTGAAAGTACACGTAAAGAAAACTCCCATTTTCTACGTCTTTTCCTGTCGGGTGAGAACACTGAAAACAAATTTAACTGACACAAACATGTGACTAGAAGCAACCAACTCGTTCAATTTACAATGTGTATCTTTTATTTCAATGCCAAAGGATTCATTTTGCATGAAATTGGCATTGAATACCTGCAGGAAATTGCTTCGCGGAAGTATTACAGACGTTTAACTTTGTGCCGAGCGTCCTTGTCGCCCTTTGTTTGGCAGCTTTTCGCAGCAAAATTAGGACGAGAAGGCGAATATTTCAGAGTAATTTATAACGTGATTTTATGTAATTAGGGCAGATGGCGTGTAGCTAGGACCCATAATATTTTATTTTATCGGCTTAAAATTACACCGCCCCGAGATGAGCGGCAGGGGCGGCAAGTTTCGCAGACTCAGTTGGATTTATAGCAAAACTTGTGTTCTGGCTAATTAATGGAAGCTGCTTCGCTAACGCGCTGCGAACTCGATGATTTAAACGCATATTGTTTGATAAACGTTTATTAACTCTTTATTAACACTAATTGAGTTATCTACATTTTTACCTTCTTAATTTACATAAAAAGCTGAGTTCATTATCATGCTAATCGTGCTAATTGCGTTGTTTATTGCGAGTTAATGCGGCATTTTCATAGTAGAGGCGATATTTGTGCCTAATACGTAGGTCGGTATGTCTTTTCAGCGTCGGTCGTCGTTAAAGTTTCCTCTCGGTTAATTCAGGCGTAGCTTTCATTAAAGCAAAGAGGCCACAAGACTCCCGCGGCTCACAAGACCACTGCCGCCTACGGATAAAATATTTCCGCAAATTCCGGCCTTTATTTATTTTACGCTATTGAGATAAACCTTAATGGCGCTTTGATGTGGCTCCTACTCGGAACGCAGCTTTAAGTTTGGCAGTCTTTGATTGATTTTCTTGTAAAATTTGTTACGAAGGTTACTACTTAGTAGGCAAATGGTATAACTTAGATTTTAATCCCTGGCTTATTTACCCAGGTGCAAGAAAGTAACCCCAATTTTCATAAGCGTTTTTATCGAACTTTATTTCAATGAAATCATTATGCCTAGGTAGGTATAATAGGTAATATTATTGGTATTAGGTAGGTATAATGTACTATTTAAACTCACGAACCAGAGAACATACACTTACAAATTGCAAATATTGGTATAATAATTAAAGCAAAAATGGTTGAGGTTATATTGATAGAAGATTGATTATTTTTAAGACTACCCACGTATTTTTATATTGATATTGTGTTAACGCGTATAAAAGACCAGTCAAAACGTCACTTCGGTCACTTTTGCTGCAGAGCTCGGATAGTAAAGACGTGTCATGTCTGCCACTTTGCTACTAAACTTGTTATGTGTGTATGTACATCTTAATTGATTCTTGATGACTGTAAGTTGTTGTAATAATTGTAATAAATAATTTAAGTTTTAGATTAGGCCATCCTGTAGGGCTGTAGGCTATTAAGTAATTTATTTTATTTATTTATTTATTTATTTATTTTAGGAAAGCTTACAGACTAATAACAAAGGTAAAAAACTATATAATACTTATACAAATTGCTAATAACAAGCTTCCTCATTTGTATTATATGTTAGTACCTAAATTTGAAAAAAAAGGACTTGAAAATTAAAGAGAGGGAAGAGTATAAGAATAAGAAAGAAGAGATTATAAACGTAACTAACATATTAATTGGCACGGTCTTTTTTAAAATAATTAGTATTTACCTAGTACTTTTCTAATTTTATTTTAAAAAAGTAATCATCTGTATTTTATAGTACTTATATCATTAGCTAATGGGGAGGCCTAGTATATATTAATACACTAACAACAAACTCAAATATAGTCAAATAGGCCAAGATATAGTAGGCACTGTTTGTTAACGATTCATTATCGTTAATTGACGTTTCTGGGTGCGGCCCATAATCAATGATTCTTTTTTAGTACCTTGCTGTAACAGATTCCAAGCGTCTTAAGGGTTATTTCATAACGCAAATATTAAAATTAAGGGTATTTACAGTCTGGTGTGGCGCGACCGCGTCCCGCGACCATTATCGCAATGCTCGCTGCTAGCATCGCAGCAACAGGCGGCGCGAGATCACCGGTCGGACGCGCGTCTACGCATCGACGCGAAGGTGCTCGTGATCGTCGAATCGGCCTACTCGCGACTTGGACGCGACATCGCCGAGCTGCTTGTCGCCAACCGTATACGGTAAGATTTTTAGTCATCTAACACATAGTTCACAAACATGCGGCACAGGATAATTGGTTGTTTACAGCCTTAAATCCATGGAGACCAGAGATCTTCCTAGCATCTTCCGCATTTCGATCGTACTATATTTTTGTTCTCTTCACATCAAAAATTATAAAAAATACCCATATATTTTACCGTCATTTTAAACCGCTACAAAACGTGTAGTGAAGCTTTGCAGAGAAACTAGTTCGTTTTTTTTCAGTTGGTTGAAATTTTAGCATTTTCCAGTTCTAGGATTTTTCAGGTCGTGAGTGGAGATAGTAACGTTTCAAATGTCAGCTTTATAGTTTTAAGTCTTACTTTAATTGTTTAAACTTAAATATTGTAGTTATCTATATATATATCTAAAAAAAAATCAAAACACGCTTTATTTCCCACCACTCGTAGTATAAACAGAGACGACGATAGCTAAATAAGCCATAATATTTCCATCGACAAATATACATGCGTTCAAAAAGCAATTTTTTAAAATGATCATGTAAATATTTAGTGAAGCGATTCGCTTGATGGTTGCCATGTTATACGGCAATATGCCTCCCTCTGTTTGTTTTTCCTTGTAGAGAGCGCGAGGCGATCGGTGGTGCTCGTTGACAGCTAATATGCGCGCAGGTGATGTACTGCAGTTGAGAACGTATCGGATAAAGTAACTTTGTATTATAAAACCCGAGAGGAACTTACTTGCAACAATAAAAGATTTCATCTAAAGAGTTCCTATCAATGTAGGATTGTAAATACAGTTCTCGACAAACTTATTGTCCGCGTTGGAGTTGGCACGAGCTAATTTTAACCCGGCTGTAAAAATCGGATGAAAAATATTGGGTTAAAATGATATACAACGACAGCCTACAACTTGAGCTTTCGTTTTTATTTATTAAATGTTATTATTTTTCTTTCTCCGATTTTTACGGGCCGGGTTGAAGTTAGCACAAGCTAACTTTAATCCGGCCGTACGGACAATAAGTTTGGCGAGAACTGTAACTAGGTACTGTACATAGGTTTGTTCAATCAGAGGCGAATTTTCTATGGACTAAGCCGAATGTGTGATGCGGATTGCATATAAAATATAGCCATCCACTATGAAAAGATTTTGGGAATTTCCCACTTGTTTGTAAAAATCTAGATGAACACGACTCACCGCGGGAAAAATAAGTTTAAGATTGAACTGGAAGAATTGGGTACCAATTAAATAAATATATTATCACTTCACGATTTTCCTGTTGTGATCTTAGAAATAATTACGACTCTAAAATGATAATGTTTGTAAATGACGACTCAAATTGTGTAACCAATAAGTTATCGCCGAGATATCAGAATCAACTTAACCTCTTTATAAATTAATATATTACCAAGAATTGTTTGAATTGACCTAACAGTGATAAGTATTCAGTACTTTTGTTTTGTTATAATGAAGGCGGATGAGAGAGCTAAACAAGAATTAGGTACCTACATTCAAGATTAATTACAGATTGCTGTATATTAAATGAGATTTTAGTCAGTGATAGTACTTACGATAAAACAAATGATTGTTTTATCATTGTAACTCGTATCATTAGGCTGTCGTAATTTGATTGGAATTTAAAATATTTACTACCAGCCCTGAAAAGTCATAATAATAGTAATTCCATTGGCTTTTATCTTCAAAAGAAATTAAACCGTCCTTTTTAACTGACTTCAAAAGAGGCACTATACCCTCTTGTTCATTTTCTATGTGTAATAAATTTTTTTTATGTACATTCACACATACATCTTAGTAGTTTTTCTGTTCTTTTTCCATTACTTAATTTAGAGAAGATCAAATTTGGTCGTCTGACCATAGGGTCTAATATTTATCGGAAAAATCATACTGTAATGCTGAATATCAAAGATAAGAATAGCTTATTCATTTTTCAGTCCCCATTCATCAGTGACTAAATTAATTCATAAATTGTGCAGTATTAAAATGTCACCGGCTATTTTCCGGCCCCTATATTGTGTCTCACGGGTGGCCGCCCGCCCTACTTACGCCATGCGAGACTTTTTGCTCTCGTCGGGTAAAAATCGGTTGCCTCTAGAGCGGTTCCGAGTTTGTGAGCTACGCTTGCTTATGAAATGTTTGACGGGTCAGGAATTAGTTTTCTTCCTTGATATTTTTTATCGGAGCCTTTTCCTTAGGCCTCGGGTTTTTATCGCATCTGTTCGTTTACGGACTGCAGACGATGCGATGTCGGAAAAATAAAGTTATTTTATTTTATACATTATAGATTATAGTTTTTTGCTTTTAGTAATTGCAAAATATAATTACGAACCGCAAGGTTACAAAAGGTTAACGGACAATTACCGTTCCCAACTACCTTTTGTATTTTCCTTTCATAATTACCATATTGACCCTACAGGCCTATACTGTACATAGGTACGTTACATTAAACCGTAAATTCTATACTGCATTGAAGGATTATTTTTGAATAGTTAATTGTTCCTATATTTTTGCACAAATTCTAAGTAGATAGGTAATATAGGTACCCCCGTACCCATAAATTCGGTCAGCTTGTTATTTTGTATGTCCATAAACGATACTAGCCTTGTTCTATCATTATCGCGATACCCGGGCCGCGTCTGTGGGCGTTTTTATATGATAATTAAACAATCATACATAGATACACATAGATAGTCACATACATAGATAGTCGTAGCTATCTATTATAAGATTTGTAATTCAAAGCTATCCAATGTTTTGTCTGCTAGCCAATGTTACCTACAAATGTATATTTTTATTACTGTATTGTGTCTCGTTAATTATTTATGTAGTTATTGACAAATAGATTTCTCAGACATAAGACTTAAAAATAGCTTTTTAATAAATAATGCATTTATTTAATTTAAAATACAAAGAATGATGAATAGTTGCATAAGTCTGACTAATGACAACTTTAGCTTTATAGCTTCTTAATCTATATTTGATAGGCTTGCGTTTGACCACTTTCTCAGCTGGTATTCTATGACGATGCGATAAGCAATAATTTATTAAAACCTGCACGACATAAGTCGGTGATTTTGCTTAGACCCGTGACGTGGCAATACAAATACACAGCTAATAATATACTTAAAACGTAATGTCATCAAAACTGATATCATTTTCATTGACTATAACTAAAAAACAATTATTGTTAGTTTCTACCCATTAATTATCGTTGATAACGAATGTTTCTGTCTCGTGTTAAACATGTGTGTAATTTAATTTGCCAATTAACTTAGGACTCACATAAAGGGTGTGGACATGGACAATTTTTAATGAGAGATTACCTTTTATTACTTGTACACGCACATAAAACAAGGCTCTATTTTGTTCTACGAGTTTATCACAAAACTGAGCCCAAAATAAAAACAAAATTAGTAAAATTCCTGAAACACAAATACAAATACGCGTGTTATTTTTATACCTAATTACAAATAGTTATTAATCCTATCTAGCTATAAAACTTACATAACGTCAAAATACGCAGCTATTTCAATATTCTAAATTCTGCTGTCACAGAATGACTTAGCATTAAAATATAGAATATGGATTTCATTTGAAATGCAAACAAAACTTAAATTGTTGGAATTCCTTTTCATGAATTCCATTGACCCGAATATTGTTGCTTAAACAAAATTACCTCGACCCAGTATAATACAGTGCGGTCTAATTAGTTGATAATTCGGAAATAACCATCAACATTCATACGAACAAAATAGTAATGTAAACTTAATTAAATATAAAGCAAGGTGTAAGGTGACAAGTCGCAAGTTGTGGGAGGCGGCGCGGCGCGAGGTTTGCGACGCGAACGTCTACGGCGACTCGTTGTGGCGACAGTTAGTTAGTTAGTAGTGCCATTAGAGGCAAGCCCGCGGCATCCCGTCCCCTATCTCTCCGCCTCGTTCTCCATTAATGCTCGTTTGTGTCAAAACGACTTAATATAAAGTAATTAAGTCGTTTTGACACTGTTTCCTTTAATCCCCCAAAACCTCACTCGTAAATACAAGTAAACTGCGTTGCGTGTAAAATTGTACAAAGATACAACGATTTGTACCATCGAGTACCATTTCGTTTTAAAAGTTAGAGACAACGACTACGGTAAATTGAGTGTGAAAGAAAGATTAGCCGTTTTATTCGTGCCTTTGCAACAAGCGGAGTAGTTTGGCTTTAATAAAATGTTGCCGCAGCTTATCGTTACTCACTTGTGTAGTTGTGGCGTTCACTTTACTTAAGACCAATGTATTTTCGCTGGCATTATTTGATATCCCCACATGTGCTCTAGTTTGTTTTCGAGTTTGATTGTTAACGTTCACTTGACCCTCGTGTGATGTTGGCTTTGGCGCCGTTTATTACACCCGTCCCTCGTAAACTTCAATTTATAGTGCACAAGAGGTTAAACCGGTTTTTTTAATGGGGCGTTAATGGTTGCTGTGCTCGTAGAGTCTGGGGAAAATCCCCCTGCTAGACCCTTTAACGCCTACATGACATTGTCCTTCTTCACAATTTTATTTTCTTTACAATTCTTTTGGGAATATAATGAAAAACTAAAATGGGTGACTATAAAACTTGGCGGAAATTAGTGAATTTTATATTGACCAATTTTAAGTCTCGTAAAAGTTTCCCTTAACGACTCTGTTGTGGAGCCCCAGTATTGTCTAGGTAATGTATGACCCTAATTGAGTTTGTGTCTTATAAGGCTTTACTTTTTCAAGTACCGTTGGACATAATGACCAACAACGGTCCGTGTAGGAAGTCGCAAGTTTCTAGTACTGAACATAAACCAGCGAGTCTCGGAACATTGCTGCCTTGCCCTCAATTTAGACATACTGGGGTGGCTGGTAATTGCTACAGTATCTTTAGCTGTTCACGAAACTACTAATCATTACAACACTTCTGTAACATAAGTATTTATCACACAAGCTTGCGCTAATTATCTACCGAACAAAGACCTACGTAGAATTTGAGGTGAAGGTTAATTGGCTATACTAGCTAAGCACGGCTGACACAATCTTACACCCTTGTAAAGTTTGCAAATACGCCTTAGGGTTGGCCAAGGCTAAGCCTTTTGTAAGTATACACTTACCAGACGAAGTAATGAATGATATTAAGATTAGCTTCACTTTTTTCGTTTTCTGGGTAACCGCAGCACAGTTATACTGGCCTCTTTACGATAACTGCTGTTATCCTAAGGGGTGGCAGGTCGCCGGGTCGCCCGCCGTGACATTGCTCCCCTTTATTGAACTCACTTGCGCTCCCTTATCACGAATTAGCCCTCGTCGCATTCGGTTCACGGACAAAGTAGGCCGTTTCGCGCACTCTAATTTAAACTGAGCTCCCTCTCGTTTTAATGTCAGGACACTAATTAAGGTAATTAGAAACATGTTAGCGCAAGCTAAATAGTGACGCAGTGCTCACGTCCGTCGTTTCGTCGCCGACCTAGCTTTGTGGCCAACGAAGTTTACATAATCGGGCGCATTTTAGATGAGAATAAAAATTGCGAGTTTTTGTATCGAAAGGTTTGCTCAGGGAATATACGGTAAGCTGGCCAAAGTTGCCAACGAGTGCACCGTACATTAGAGAAGACGGACCGGCTCGACTGGGTAAATGCTATTTGCAAGTTGCCGTTCAACCTAGACTCGGTCTAGAGTGCCCTCAGGCTGCCAAATTGAAACTAGACTTAACTGGGACAAAATAAACGCGTGGTTTCGATACCTGCATGCTACTCGCATCCCTTTCCACCTGTCGGACGGTGCATTCTGTAAGCATTTTTTCCAATATTGAACTCAAAGACTTGCCAGATTTTCCCAATATCGGTAAAATGGGCGCTTTTGATTGAAATTTGGAAGTATCCTAAAAGCGAATGTTTGGACAGTTCCATTTTCAATATTGCTAATCAACTTCAGCGGCTTGTTCACTGTTTGACAAGGGGACGCCATTGCTGCCTGTTATTTTAAATGTACAATTTTATGACACGGGGTCGAACCGCCATTGATTTAATTGCAAGATATCTCTTTACTTATAGAAATTGAATTTCAAATGACAGGCTGCGGAGATAATATGTTGTTGTATAAAAAAAGACAATATAGCAACGCGTCATCTGAAACCAAAAAATAGTACCTACCTATAATACCAGTCGGTAATAGGATTTATAGGCTAGGGCTAGGCGGATCCATTAAGTGGGTTGCATTACTTACCAGCCACATGGCGGCCTGTAGATAGCTAGGTGTACCTATACCAGTCCACTTTCTAAAGGTAGCGCAGGTAGGCAATTCACCTTCCCGGTATTGATCTCGTATAACAGCCTCATCGACAGTCAGGTAGACTACATAATTAATTAATTACTTATTTATTGGTAGCCTTTGATATATTTAGTTTATTACATTGAATTAAGCAATATTACAAACCCTATACCTTCTTTAATAAAGGAATGTTTCTTATTACAATCAATTGCAACTCGATTTAATATAAATCGATATAATTTACTGATTGACAAGAATGTTTACAGCAGTTACTACTTACCTACATATTTTAATGTATTAATATTAATTCGTCGATGTAGGTTTTTTATTTGAATTGAGTTATTTCTACTTATTAGAAAATTATAATATTTTTAACCAAAGGTTTATTCCAGGCAGTTACTTTAATGCTGCCAATTTATAACTGTGCTATAAATATTGACACAAAGAGAGTGTAGGCAACATTGCGGGTGTTATCAATCGTACAACTGACATAAAAAAATAATATATTACTGTTTTGTTTGCATTGCATTTATAAATATTGTAATTTTTACACCCATGATTTATAGTGTGTCACCTACCTATTACTGCTACGGTGTACATAAAAAGTTGCTAATTACTAAAACGGGAATTGATAATCATTGTTTAAATATATGTATTTTCCATAAATACTCTTCCTCATTAAGATCATTTATAATGAAAATTTCGAGGGTATATTACAAAAGCCATCGTTATAATGTAAGATTGATTTTAATCTCTGAATTGTAATATTACCTATATTATTACCTATTATTAACATGAAAGCCTAATGCTGAATTTACTAATACAACCTACACCGAATAATGATGCTTCTCTAAAAATATATCCCTAGTGCCAACATAATCATTGGGTTTATGTGTCCTTTTCCAATTTATGTGTCAGTAATACTCAATTGTTTTCATTTTTGTTTAGGTACAAGGTGGAAGTGGCGGGCAAGAGCCTGCCAGTACTTACAACTTTGGACAAGGGGCGTTACGGCGTGATCGTGTTCGAGTCGCTATCGAAATACGCGAATATGGACAAGTGGAATCGAGAACTCCTGGATAAATACTGCAGGGAATATTCCGTGGGTGTTGTTGCGTTCGCTACACCTGGGGAGGAGACGCTTGTCGGCGCACAGCTGAAAGGATTCCCTCTGTTCATGCATACTAATTTGAGGCTGAAGGTGGGTGCTACACGTCTTATTACAGACATGTTTTATCATAGACATAGTTTATTATTTTAGCGCTTCTTGAGGATCACAACTCTCATTACATAAGTATGATGTTAAGAAAACCATTAAAACGTTTTGGACATAATATGTAGGTTCTAAAGTAAAAAAAAAAGAAATTTCAAAATAAAATTATTTGCGCTTTTACCATACCTACCTACCACAGAAATGTAAGTGCTGCACTTCGCATTCATAATAATTGCACTGTGTTTGTTGGAGTGTGACTGAACAATACGTCGTTTGGATATAAATACGTGACCTTTACTTATGGGTGTCATGTTCCGAGGGCCATATTCAAAGGGCTACTAAGCTATTTTTATTTGACAGCATCAAATGAAAATACTTGGCATCAGTTGACCTACATTATAGTCTTCGCTGTAATGCTACCAGCGTGAGTTCTGTTTACTGTATATGAAAAATATGACAGTTGCAATGAATGATTGGGGCATTGCTTAAGGGAATGGTTTCTGCACCACAACTTGTAGGATCACTCAAATATCTATATTACTTACCAAAATCAAAATAGTTTTATTTTCACATACACTTTATACAGACACTTATGAAATGTCGAAACTAGGTGTACTGTTTCAAATTAGTCGTTTCCTATGGAGAAGAACCGGCAAGAAACTCTATGGTTACTCTTTTTACCTACTTATAGTGATAGTTTTTTCGAATCAATGTGGATCTGTGTGAAAAAATATATTTACCAACGCACCTAAGCGCACGTACCACTGTTGCCTTTTTGATTTTGTCGTTTGGTTTACAAACAAAAACTTTACATCAAACAATTTATACGATTATCTATTTAAATGATTTAGTTTACACTTTATTGTACACAATGTAATACAAGATAAATATAAACTAGCAAGTTTATTAAGAGTTATATTTAGCAAATTTGTTAAAATTTGAGTTGTTACGAAATTCGTTGTTTTAATCTCACATACAAAACTGTCGTTTAATTTATTCAAATATGGCGGCGAAATTCACGTTGACGTTTCCTTTCCCCTGAGTAAAATGTCAGCTTACAATGTTTTGAGGAAGAAAATCATGCTTATCTTAAGTATTATGTATGCCCAATATATTTTTCCTCGCTGCTAAGAACCTTTTCCTCCTTTCCTTCCTTCCATCACTGCTCTCGCAAAGTATATTTGTTATAACAATACGTACGTGCCGTCTGTCCCCAGGTTCTGGATTAACACGAACTGTAATCACACAACAATGTTAGTATCGTATTACCGATAACATGCTATTTATACATTGTCGATTATTAATGAATTGCCTGATAAAATAATTAATAAGATGATTGACTGGAAGCGGCACCAATTCATTATTATTAAAGTCTTTGTAAGCATAATAAAGTGAATAATTGTTCAATTTTGAAACTATCTAAACCTGTAAACATTGACCTGACTGACACTCATGCGAGTTGTTCATTAACTACTAAAGTACCAAAGTATTCAAGACCCACCTGAAATAATAAATTGATGTGCCTATAGCATACCCCTTCCCAATCTAAGAGGCCTGTGACCAGCATCGACCAGTAAATGTGTGATGGGCAAATTTTATAATAGACTGTAAGGACGAAACGTCGTTCGTCTTTGTCATAGTGTACCTCATTGTCCTAATGCGGATTTTCAAAACTTTTTACCGATCCCCACACTTAATTATAAGTAAGTTAGCTCGTATTAAACAAAGTATTGTTGTTTAGGACGCAACACTGAACCCAGCGTCACCGGTACTCCGGCTAGCCCGCGCTGGAGAGACTGCCTGGGGTGCACTTCCTGGGGACCACTGGGCTGTATTCCGAGCGAACAGCTCTACCTACGAACCAGTGGCTTGGGCGCTCAGGCAAAACGAGTATGGATCTAATGGTGAGCAATTTTTAAAAAAATTCTAATTGAACCAAACTTTTTCATTTTGATTGTCTAGTCACAGATGTTGATGTAAACCAATATTTTGGCGATGTCTTAAGTACACGCGTAATAGGCGGCAAGCAATTACCTTCCATATAGAAAATCAATAACAATGCTCGACCTACGAATCGGACCTCGGCTCATGCTTAGTAGCTGCCGCGCTTGTGATGAACACATTCTAAAAGAATAGTTGCGGCATCATTCAGTGTTTCTGAAGATTCTGAAGACATAAAATGCATTTATTCAAAGGTCAAGGTCAATGTAAGGCTAAAATTAATTCAGTACCTACCTCAAACTACCCAAGCATACATAAACTTAGCACTTTAGCGTAACTCTCGTATCATAAAGAACGAATGTATTACACAACACATTACCCGATATAACGTGCTCAAATCTAATGGTAGTTTCGAATAACGTCAATTAATATTAATCACGCTTCGTCATCATGTCCTAATTAATGGAAGGAATTCCATAATACTTACATAGATTCGAGCAATCTATTCTTGATATTAATATCGTATTCCTGCCAAGGTTTTCTCTACATAAATGTTTCGGTACACTTATTCGCCTATGTTTTGGTTTATGGCTGACGCAAAAGGTTGTAGTTTAACGGTCAAATCTATATAGGTTAAAATAACATTGTACTGTTAGCATTAAATACATTTAAACAACTCTTCGAAACTTTCTGGCAGTGCTAGTTCCTATCCGTTGATAAAGAATATTACTAAATGATTATGTTTGATAAATAATACATAATGTACCATTACGCCTGTATTCCCCGAAGGGTTAGAAAACAATTTGTTATTATAAAACAACTATATCAGTAAGCGCATCTTGTCCGAATAAAAAAATAGTTCACATTGAGTACCTACGTCCTATCTAACTACTATGAAGATAGAAATGAATTTTCATTTTTCAAAGAAAAGAGCTTTAAAAGTAAAAGCCAACAATGAATTAATTTAATTTAAATAATCTGTTTAATTTTCAACTAAGCCTAAAAGCTGCATGCGGCTGGTGAAGTGGTGACATAAAATTAAAATAAAGTTAAAAATTAAGTTGGTACAGTAAATTCGCAAACGCATTACAAAGAAACATTTGCTTTCTTAAGCCACACATAAGTACTAAGATCTAGATAATTATGTACTACATAGATAAAAAGATGTCGTTAGGTATGTGAAGAGAGTATGTATTTAATAATCGCAATAAAAACTCATTTTGCTTCTTTATAAATTACTAGCTTCCCGCCAGCGGCTTCGCCCGCGTGGTCTTTAATTTTTTCCCCGTTTTTGCTACATTTGTCATTACTACTCCGCTCCTATTAGTCGTAGCGTGATGATATATAGCCTATGTTACTCGGGGATAATGTAGCTTTCCAAAGGTGAAAGAATTTTTGAAATCGGTCCAGTAGTTTCGGAGCCTATTCATTACAAACAAACAAACAAACAAACAAACAAACAAATCTTTCCTCTTTATAATATTAGTATAGATAATTACCTATAAGTAGTAGCATTATGTAAAATAAGTACCAAGTCCAACACGCATAATGACTAACAGGATAATAAAGTACCTTCTCATTCAATATGAAAAAAGAAAAAGAAAGAAAGAAACATTTATTCAACTCAAATTATATACTAAGTTATACCTATTTCGCCATGTAGATCATAATTCTATTTCCTCCCATTATTTAAGAAAATATTATGTATTATATCCGCTTAAAATGCACGAACCACATAACAGCGTGACTCATAGAATACAGTTTTGTCTCCATCGCACCAAACATTTCTATGCTGATAAAGTAACTTTATTCTCATAAGAATTACAATTCACTTACATGAGTAGGATTATATCAAATAATAGTAACTTATATATTACCATTGGGAAGTAAACACATTAAGTACCTAAATTATTTTTCTAATTGTTATTCACTAGAGGGTATCCTTCGATCAATAATAGGGTAGGTATATGTCAAAAAATATGGTAGATATCGGCAATTTACTATTGTACCTCTATAGCAACCAACTAAGGTTGTAGGGTTAATGTATTTCTCACTTGGCTATTTAACAAGCAAAATTATATCATAATCATATATCCATAGGAAAGACCTAATTTTAATAGCAGTTGCAATATAGGTGCCAGATGTACTATTACTCTTTAATTTAGACTAAAGCCAATAATTCGGCCTGTTTAAATCTGTGCTAGTATCACCAGCGTTATATTTCATTATAGAGCCCACAAACACAGCATAAAATCAAGGAAATTAAGTCATACATTAAATTGAAGAATCTTTAGAGAGGACTGGATGAAAATAAGCTCCAATTTTATGCTAACTCTGTACTGTATGTTCTGTCTATCTTGCAAAGGCAAAACAGCATAAAATCAACAAAGTCAATAAAACACCACACTAAATTATAGCAATGTTTACAGAGGAGCGCATGCCGCTAGCGACAGTGATACAAGACCACGGCCGTTTGGACGGCGTCCAACGCGTTCTGTTCGGCTCGGGTCTACAGTTCTGGTTACACAGGATTCTGTTCCTTGATGCCCTCAGCTACCTCAGCCACGGCCAGCTTAGCTTGAGCCTCGACAGGTGGATACTCGTCGATATTGATGATATCTTCGTGGGAGAAAGAGGTACGTTTCATTTTTTCGCACGAGTAATGTTTATTATAAGGTTCTGTTTCAAACCAATTAAGATGGAGTGGAGTGAAATGGTGTTTGTTCAAAACTAAAGCTACCTTTGTTTTTTGGTACAGGACAAAGTACAGTCATCACTATTACTTAAATGCACTTTAATCTTATCTGTTCTACACCACTAAGCAATTCAATAGTAACTATTAACTACTATTTACTCTCGCTTGAATTTTACTATCTACTTACACTTGGTTTTTAGTACCCATTTTCGTATTAACATAATGAGTTGTTCAATTTACTTCTTTTATTACACATGTAATCGTAGTCTCAAACGGTCCTGGAGTCTAGGCACTGAATACATATCGATTATTACCCATATTAATTTCCAGAACTGATACAAAAGTAATATGGAATGGACGGAATGTCAAGCACTTCCTTACACAAAACACAAATTAATACAGAGCTCAATAAATCTTACATTGTATACCTAGCCTTTAGTTGCCTTCGCCTTACTATTAGTATGCGCACAAGATCTGAATATTATTAGCACCTCGGTGCATTGAATGATAATACGTGCGCTTTATACGTTTGCTAGTATGGCAACAAACTGATATTCGTATGCACAGATACGTCTCTCATTCCTAATCAAATTCTTAGACTCTGTACCAAATAGATACGTTGATTCGACTGACAATTAGTGTTTAACAAGTTTATTGTACTGACGCTTTGTAGCCTTGGAAATAAATACATGAAAATGTTCAATACGAAATTAGAATATTTCGCCGATTCGCATACTGGAATATACTACCAAGATTAAGTCATTACATCATCCAGGTACTGTTTTTATGTTTCTGTGTGTCTATAATAAAGCATCATTCTGTCTGTTATGCTATTTACTGCAATCCTATACCAAATTGTGTCTCTATACCTAGGTCACAGGGCTCAGAATAAAAGTAAATTCAACCTTATTTCTACAATTTTTCTTTTTTTATTTCTTCTTAGGTACTCGTCTTCACGAAGAAGACGTGGCAGCAATGTTAGCGTCGCAGGCGGCGCTACAACGACTAGTACCAGGGTTCAGGTTCAACCTGGGGTATAGCGCTAAGTACTACCACCATGGCACATCGCTTGAAAACAACGGTGACGACGCCTTGCTGAGAAATAGGGAACATTTTACTTGGTAAGTAAATCTCATATGTGTAATGTGTATATTCATAACTTGCTTATGGTGTCCTAAGGATTGAATTTACGTTTAGCTTGATCTCGTTAATCTAGACATTGGAGAAATTTTAACCACATGTTATTTATTCTAATAAAATCGTATTAGAGATAATCAACCACTTTTTAATCGTTCAACCTTCTTAATTGCTTTATTGTTAACTGATATTAGCAGACTTGTGTGGTTTGTACGTTATTAGCGTTCACTCGATAACAGAGGACTTAGTTTCAACTCGAAGAGTCTTCAGGAACTTGATATGCATATGAGCGCCAAGTTTCACTTAACTTGTGTCCGTACTCCGAACCTTCAAAGAGACAATATATTAATATACGTCAATTGCAAATAAATTGCATTTCCAATTGCCTACGTCGAGAACTTTACAAAGACTCTATTTGAAATGAGAATAGTTTTCGTACCTACTGGGGAAATGACCAATAAAAATATATTATGGCCTGTTTTTAAACTACTGTTAAAAAGTCCAAAAGAATTAAACCGTGACTGAGTGACACAAAGCACGTCTAGGGAATTTGGGGAATTTCCACGGGATCTTCGCAGGCATCACACTGCGGGATAGTCACAACTTTAAACTGATATGGTTTGGTATCACGCATACATTGAAATTTACTGTCAGCACTGCGCCTAATTACCACTGTTTCAACAAATAGATAACGGAACAGTGTTATCCATTAGCCCGGTCATGTAACCTTATTAGACGCGACCGCTTTGTGTTATCGAGCTCATCGCAAACCCGCGTTATTGCACTAAGTGGTCACAATTGCTCGTATTATTGCATTACGTGAATTTACCTTGATGTGACCTTACTGTAACTGGCGAAGGCAGGGCTACCATCATTGCCAACCCTAGACTAATCATTTTCAAACTAGACTAAACCGGTTTTCTTTGCTCGTACTGGTGTGATATGTACTGTTCCACGTGATAAATGAAGATATGATTTATTTTTCCTTTGTTTTATAGTTCTAATTACAAAATCTCGACTAGATGCTCTTTGAATGCCCTCAGAGTTAGGACAAAAGATACCGATATCCGGTAAATCCAAAGAACTGCCCAAAAGCAAACCCTTAATAACGTCTAATCTGTCCCGTCCTTAAACTACTTAGAAACTAAAATCAGTTTTTAATTTGTTCTCTTAACCTTTTTCCAATTAAGTGCATCCCTTCGGTAACTCTCGTGAAAATGTCAAGTTAATTCCGCCATTTTCTGGTTTCAAATGTGTTAGGTTAGAGGAATCTCTAGCTTACAATATACCTACACGTAGATTGGTTCTTATTTTTATCTTACAAATGTATCGTTTTATTTCTGTAAATAGAGCTACTTATAACTTTTTTTTAATTTATAGTTATAGAGTAGATATCCACTATTCTAAATGGCGCCAATTTAAGGTTAGGTTCTTGAATGGTATTTTGATAGTTGTAGTTAGCTTACTATATGTTTTGACAATTCAAAACAAAGCTGTAATCGGAAAGGTCCAAGTTGTATGCATTGGTTCTTTGATATTTTTATTTAAAAGAAACGTTTAGTTTTTCTGATCCCTCAAACATCCTGAAATTCAATTTGGGTCGGCTGCACAAGATTCTTAGAATACTTTTTCTTATTGTCCAAAGGTTTTGCCACATGTGGAACCACCAGCAGCCGCACTTATACAACAACGTAACTCACCTAGAATCAGAGATGATGTTGAACAAACAATTCGCGATAGAACACGGCATTCCCACCAACTCCTGTTACTCCGTATCCCCACACCATTCGGGAGTGTATCCCGTACACGAGCCGTTATATGAAGCCTGGAGGAAAGTGTGGGACGTCAAAGTGACCAGTACTGAAGAATACCCGCATCTGAGACCGGCTAGGTAAGTTCTGTTTGATTATCTAATACGCCTATTCGCCGATTTAAACAATCGGACTCGCTATTGAAATGTTACATATTATTCTTGGCCCGAACATTTTCGTGTAAACTTCCTAGTAATCAAGAATTTGAAATGTTTTTAAGTTGATTAATGTAACTAAAGTGACTGTAAAGTTGAATCATATACATAAGTAGTTATGTATACGGCTACGCACAAATTAGAAAAATTGCAAGTCGCCATATACCCTGGTTCTCTAAATTCGACCTTGCAACAAAATTATAAATGCACTGTTGACCGAAATCGAACTCAAATGTTAAGTAAATGTGACGTCAAATCGGAGAATGTCTTTCGGAACATAACTCTTCTAGTTTTTGCGAGTATACTCAGAAATGTTGACGATGCGCAGTTTTGTGTGGAAGCCTTTTAGATGAAACGAACACAGAAGAAAAACAGACTTACATCATTCGTGGTCTGAATGTAAAAACATTACCCTGTTAACCAAAGGAACATCAAAAGAATCCGTATTCCATTCTATTCTGGCTGTCCGAAGTTGAAAATTAAATTAACGAGGCCGAGGAATGAAAGAATTTTCGTAAGAAATCATGTTTTCGCTCTACAATCGTTCGTTAGAAGCGCATAATATCTAATATAAAACCTTTTTCCATTCATGTTGACGATCTGTATTATTTAATGTTTAAAAAGTCTATAGAAAAATGTAAAATAAACAGGTTTACGTCAACATAAAAACCTACAGATATAATTTTCTCCAGCTCGAAGTTTAGATTTATGCCCGGTTGGTGGCCAAACATGGGACCTAAAAAAACATAGGTGCCTGCGAACTGGATCAGTTCACCTTCATATGTTAATGTTGTTACATTAATTATTATCTAAACGTGCTGATCGTTAATGTGTGTGGAGCACGCAATGAGTGTCCCTGTTAAGCGAATGTTTGCGGAAAGTGTGCGGCTGCAACCGAACTCATGTTGACCGCAAACGTTGCGTTGCACCCACCAATATCTCGATATCCAGGCGCCGACAATGAAATTCCAATAATTATATTACCACCACTGCACCCGAGTATCGTTGAGCGCAAGTAGGTAGTATCTGTTTAAAATGCGCTCGAATTGAAATCAATTCTGATAAAAGTTGCAGACTTGCAGTACTGAACAATTATGTACGAAAATGTTTTCATATTGTGGGTGTGTGAATTTTAAATAGTATATAATGCCGCATTCACCTGTCTTAATAGCATTATAAATGATCACCCCTAAACGATATACATAAACGGCGAGTGTAATATAAGTATTAGGCGTCAATATGTTCAATCAAATCCACCATTCATCCACGATTATCACTAATTGAAAGTAGTTGTAAAGTAACTTGCGTAGTCCTCAAAATTACACTTGTTAAAGCGTTGTGCTATGTTATTCTACATAGGTACTTTAAAAACGCGTTTAAGGGCCACACTCGGAGATCTCATGTAACCTAATGAATGGTAAATCATAAATAAATCTTAAATTTATTGCACTGACAACATGTGGAAAATTAGGCTAAGATATAGCAGCCACTGTTTGTGAACTGTGCTGAGAACATTAGTTTTTGCATCATTCATCCGACAAATAATATGTTGAAAAAATATTGATTTAATAACCCGACAGAGTTGATATTGGTGGCCATGTTGTATTGCAGATATTGGCCCACTGCGAGCCGTTTATTAATTAGGTTAAAACATATTTGGAAATCCTTAATTTGATAACAAACTTGGCTTCAAGCTATTCAGGTTTCCAAATACCTAATAGTTGAATCTCTGCTTACTCTCCCCTGGGAGCCGTTTGCACGGCACGGCATGTGCATTAATGTACGCGCTAATATGCAGCTTTACATATTCATGTGTCGTAGTTAAAATTACGTGTGTGTTTAATATTGTGCTCGGGTGTACATAAATGCATTCGTGCGTAAATACCTGGCAGCTTTGTTTCTCAGTACAACACACCTCCACAATTAGATAATAGTTCCCATGTTCATGTTCCAATGGATTATATATGCCTTGTGTGCCAACCTGTGCACTTAATTGGTACGTATTAAGGCATGCACTATTGTTTGTAAATTGATGTCCAAATTTTAGTATTGAAACTACTAAACTAGCGAAAGCCGCCTCACTCTCAGGACTGACAAATTTTATACCATTGCATAGACTACTACACAGAAAACGAATCATACTAGCTTTCCGCTAGTGGCTTCTAGGTGGTTATTTCTTAAAAGTTTCATCCCCTATTTCAACCCCTTATAGCCCTTTATTCGCATTAAAAAGTAACCTATGTCCTTTCTCAGGCTCTAGACTATCTGTGTACCAAATTTCATTACAGACAGACAGACAGATTAACAGACAGACAGATGTACTTTCGCATTTATAATATTAGTAAGGATTTCCTGGTGAATCATGTCAAAAAGCCGTGTTTTGTCACTCCATTTTCTCCATCCTATTATTAAAGAGAAAAAGCCTACACAAAGTTTTAACGACGACACACAGGATTGAATTAAGTCTAAAGTTATAATTCCTTGGTATTGTAGCTCAACCGCAAATTGAAAACAAACATTTCCACACAGGTTACGGCGGGGCTTCCGACACAGAGGCGTGATGGTCCTCCCACGACAGACCTGCGGCCTATTCACACATACGCTGCTATTAGAGCGGTACCCGGGAGGCCGACACCGACTCGACCGCTCCATTCAGGGCGGAGAACTCTTTCAGACGGTCATCAATAACCCCGTGAGTACATGTATGACGTCATCGACTAAGACTAGTTCACTCTGTGTGTATCACAGAGCAGGTAACTCGGACTTCCGAGCAAGAATGCATGTGATGTCCTAAATTTTCTACATTACTCTATGTATGATAGACAAGTGACGTTCTGCAAGTGTTGACATGTGTCACGAAACTTGTGATCATGTGAGGAACAACATTTACAAACGATTTTTTGGATTTATAACTTTTTGTGACCTAATACCTTCTGAACAGAGCTTTGTTGCTCTAAAGCAGGTGCTTAAACAGGAATATTCCTCTTGTCCAGAAGAGGCTGTAGGTATTCAAGTGTTTAAACATGAAGTCATCCAACGCCCAGAACTCTTATTCGGTTGGTTGAACATAGATTCACTTACCCACTATACCAAGAAGCAAAAAAGTCTATTGCGTGATTAAATAAAGCATAAGGTTTCCACTAGTTCGGGGTGGTCGGCACCGCCTCGACCGCTCTATTCGTAGCGGAAAGCTCTTTCAGAGAGTCATCAATAACCCCGTAAGTACTTGACATGTTTGCGCTAATATCAAGCCTGTCCAACTCCCTTGTGATATTAATAAATGGTGTGATATTTGATGTCAACGTCACAAACGACATAGTTTCAAAACTTATGACTATCTATATACATTTTTTTTGTTTATTAAATTGTAAAGAAAGATGGCAAATAATTACAGGGAATACGTACGTCCTTCTCGGATTAGTAACTTCGCTTCTCGGATTAGTAAGTAGTGCGTGCTTGTATTCGTGGTACTCTCTTCAAGCTTAGCCTGTACAGGTCTTTTGGGAAACCTGCCTTGTGACAGGACTTAACTCGGGTACCTCTTTTTGAATACAGGTCTTACGCCAGGCCAGTGCTGATAGCCATTCGTAGGGGTGGGGTAAAAGTATATTTAATCTTAAATTAGTCTTCTTTATATTCGTGGGACTCTCTTCAAGCTTAGCTTGTCCAGGTCTTTTGGGAAACCTGCCTAGTGACAGAACGCATCTCGAGTTCCTCTTTTTGAATACAGTTCATAAAATCTTAAATTCATCTTTTGTATTCGCGGTACTCTCTTCAATGTAAAGAGTCAAGCTCCAGTTGTATGCTGGAGGTCTCGACTAGTGAATAAAACTGCTAACTTCGGTAAATAGACTGTATAATTATCGATAGGCGCAAGTAATATAGGAAGACGACCGATGCGTGTGCGCGGTTCGGTAACGGCGAGTGAGTGTTGCCGGCGGAGTAGCCCATAGGTGGGGGCCGCTACTCAAGGATGGAGTCGATCCCCATTGGCTCCTCGGCACGGCTTGATGTGACGCAGTAACATACTCCCCGGGTTGAAGTATCGAAGGCTTCAAGAAGATATTGAAGACACGAGGAGAGGACACGCCCGTGTGATGATGCCCTTCTTCATCAGGAAGTCGGCGACTCTGCTATGCCCATCAGCTCCAGGCTTGTTGATGATCACTGTCCAGCAGTCAAAGAAGAGGAGGAACATTGCATCTTACTCAATGCCATGACCCTGGTCTTGAAGTCTGAAGAAGAGACACAGTCATGTGAGATACGATGCCAAAGATGTTTCCGTAGCCCTGCGATGCAATTGAAGCGTTGAAGTCGCTGGTTATTGTCGTCGGTGATGTGAGGACGAGGAACTGAGGTGAGAGATCGTCCGATGAGGATGTGTGAAGAGGAAAGATGTAAATGATTATAGAGGAATACAAGGTTGAGGTGTTAGGTTATGAAATATAAAATAGCCTCTATCTGAACCAGACACGCTGATTCTCTTTAAGTAAAATGAATGTACTTTGATGTTACTAAATTGACATTTAATTAAGAATTATTAAAGATGCATAAGAATAACTAAACTGCTGCCTCCCAAATGTCGGGGTAGGCAGGTCTAAATGTAAATATTATGCCCTGAATTGTTATGTCTAACTTATGTCGCTAGAAGAAACCTGTAAGAAGCGTGAAAGCTCATTGAAAGCTCCCACGAACGTTGCGCTGCTGTCAGAGAACACGTGACATGGAATGCTCCGACGAATAAGGTAAGGTCGGACACCAGCTCGGCTCTGACTGCAAAGCATACAAAAATAATGTAAGATTTAATATACTTTGATAACCTGTATTCAAGAAGAGTAACTCAAGATGCGTCCTGTCACTAGGCAGGTTTCCCAAAAGACCCGGACAGGCTGAGCTTGAAGAGAGTACCGCGAATACAAAAGATTAATTTAAGATTTTACGACCTGTATTCAAAAAGAGGAACTCGATATGCGTCCTGTCACTAGGCAGGTTTCCCAAAAGACCTGGACAGGCTGAGCTTGAAGAGAGTACCGCGAATACAAAAGATGAATTTAAGATTTTATGAACTGTATTCAAAAAGAGGAACTCCAGATGCATCCTGTCACTAGGCAGGTTTCCCAAAAGACCTGGACAGGCTGAGCTTGAAGAGAGTACCGCGAATACAAAAGATGAATTTAAGATTTTATGAACTGTATTCAAAAAGAGGAACTCGAGATGCGTTCTGTCACTAGGCAGGTTTCCCAAAAGACCTGGACAAGCTAAGCTTGAAGAGAGTCCCACGAATATAAAGAAGACTAATTTAAGATTAAATATACTTTTACCCCACCCCTACGAATGGCTATCAGCACTGGCCTGGCGTAAGACCTGTATTCAAAAAGAGGTACCCGAGTTAAGTCCTGTCACAAGGCAGGTTTCCCAAAAGACCTGTACAGGCTAAGCTTGAAGAGAGTACCACGAATACAAGCACGCACTATTTGTCAGTAACTGTGCCTAATGTGTAATGTGTGGTGAAAATAATTTATTTGTAAGTAGTAAGTCATGTGTATTATATTACTCAGTCAGGGAACATTTCATGCTGAGCAATCTGTAATATAAGTTTATGTGATATATGTAATTATGAATGTATTAAATAAGATGTTTTTCTGTTATTATGTTTATGTTATAATGTACATACGATTCTTATAAATTCTGTAAATAAAGTTGATTTGTGTATAATTTTAAATTGTTGTATAAGTAAAATATAAATAAAATTCTGACAATGTATGAAGATAATTGTATGTCATTTAAGTAATTATAAATATCTCTCTGTAAATCGAGACCAGACTACCTAAGAGTGGGCTCGCTGATGTAATCAGCCTTCACCCCCCAAGAAGTGAAAACTGCCGGTCTGGTCGAAGAAGGCACAATAGCTCCACAGTGAAGATAGTGGAATTTATTCAGGTACTGAATGCTATTATTACTATGCATAAGGGAAATATACGTATCTCGGTAAACAAGCCAGTGTTGATAGTCCCCGCTGAAGTGGGGTAAGTCTATCTTGGGCAGCCGAACAAAGTCGTGCCTGCGGCCAGAGCCGTGACGTGGGCCGTCGTCCTCGGACGTAGCAGAGACGATCGCAGGCGAAGCGGTGCGCGCGGGAGCAAGCATAACCCTCGCACGTGCCACCTGGCCGTAGTACTGCATCTCGAACTGTTCCTTCTTAGCGTACATGACATCCGTATTCTCCGACAATAGCTCCAACTCCGTCTGTAACATGTCGAACTCCGTATATAGCCTTTCTATTAAACTAAGACGGCACTGTAATTCGGCCACTTGAAAAGTGTCTAAGCCGCTAGGTAATAGCCTAATGAAGTTGTTAAAGCGCGTAAGCTCAGCTTTGAAACTACAACACATTCTTACAAGTTCCTTCAGCATTGCGTCAGACATTTTAGTCTTTAAAAGGGCAAACAAAACGAAAGAAGTAAGAAATGTGCGTAAGCAAAGTAAAACGCGTAGTCTCAATAAGTAAGTCAGCTGATAATATGTGGCTAATGACCCAGTTAACAACCGGTTCACTTTATAGAAAAAAAATCTATTCACTAATGAGGTGCGAACACGTGGAATGCAAAAAAAAGGTTGCGACTGGCGAACAAAGGAATGCACTACACAGCTGTTATGATTTTATTAATTGAATTTTAAGATTTTGTGCAATAAGTTTATGCTATTGATGACGATGATTAAGCAAAATTACTAAATTAAGAATGATGTAGCAAAAATGAATAGACTATATAATGAAGAGATCAACATGCCTGATCCATATAGCACTATTCTAAATTCCTGGAAATATGATTATGAGAAGACAGGAATATAAGGAATGGAACGGACTCACTCAGAACCACATAAGTATCCTCCGGGTAGACTGTCCTCTAAGTGTCCTCTACGTTGAGCGGCGTAGGCGAACAGGCAGTCCAAAGTCCACGGTGATGTGCACAGCAATGAAGACGGCAATCTTCTTTTTATCGAAGGACCAATGTAAAACTCCAATATCTAACTTATGTCGCTAGATGAATGCAGCAAGCATTCTATAATAAAAATAAGAGAAAACGACCGATGCGTGTGCGCGGTTCGGTAACGGCGAGTGAGTGTTGCCGGCGGAGTAGCCCATAGGTGGGGGCCGCTACTCAAGGATGGAGTCGATCCCCATTGGCTCCTCGGCACGGCTTGATGTGACGCAGTAACAGTATAAGATGGTAAAGCGTTGTTTAAAGTTTATTATTTTTCCTGGAACAAGATTATACCTCTTCCATATTAAAATTACATAGACGTTACTTCAGAGAGCGGAGTTCATTCAATTTTTTTACCTAATAATAATATCTTGGGTAACTTTCAATTCTAATTGTTTGTGTTACACGGTTAACGTTGCACTGTTATACTTAATTCTTTAATTACTAGTATTATTTTCGATTCCATAATTTTATTACATTAATTGTAATAACTTTTTAATCATTTTCTTTGTATCGATTTCGATTTAATACGTAACAACACTAGTGATGAAATAGTGCACTCAATCCGCAAACCACTTGTAGCCGTATCATGCGAACATTGAAAAATATAACCAAATAAATTGGATAGTGGTTGCTGGATCAATATTATGACTACTTCACCAGTCGAACATTGTGTGTGGAAACAAAAGCATTTTGCGGAAACAAATTTAAAAACAAAACTTATTTTTGCCTTTGTGAATTTTTAGTGGGTTACAACTTAGATTTACGTAAATTATTCTACGCTGGACACGTTTTTATCAAAAATCTATTCAGCATTTAAAAGTAGCAGACAGATTTACAGACAACACCTTTATAATATTATACTAGTATGTTCGTTTAACGCCGATAAAGAGTAATATTTACACTAGCCTAAAAATGATATTAGTGAGGATAAAGACGCATAAAAAAGACTAGCTTTTATCTTTACCTGAAGAAGAGATTCCACACAAAATAATAAAAAAATACGAACGTAATTACGGAAACGGCTTAAACGGAATGGATTAACGATAAACCCTTTGGGTGGTAGAAGTTTGAGCCTACATGAGCCCTTAATTACATTATTTTATGTTATTACTAGCTGACCCAGCGAATTTCGTACCGCCAATAAAAGATTCCTTACCGTTTAAACCTGCCCTGGACTTCCACCAATATTTCAAGACTAAAATTAGCCATATCGGTTTAGCCGTTCTCGAGTTTTAGCGAGACTATCAGAATTGCAATTCATTTTTATTTATATAGAAGATTATCATAAGATTTATGCTTAGTGACATCATTCTAAATTAACTTTACTTCCTAGATCAACGTGTTCATGACGCACATGTCGAATTACGGCAACGACCGGCTCGCCCTGTACACCTTCGAGTCGGTGGTGAAGTTCCTGCGCTGTTGGACCAACGTGCGGCTTGCGTCTGCGCCGCCACTTGCACTGGCGGACAAATACTTTCAACTCAGGCCTGATGAACTCAATCCACTATGGGGGGTCAGTAACTTTAATTTTATTTATATTGTCGTGTGCAGGACTGAATTATATGCGTACTTGCGACCGGCCCTGGCTTAGCACGGGTGCATTCTCTACTATAATTTAAGCATGTATTCTGCATATAAACCTTCCTCTTGAATCACTATCTATTGCTGAAAACTGCATTCAAATCAGTTGCGAAGTTTAAAAGATCCAAGCGTACAAACAGCAGATCTGTTTTATACTAACGATTCCTAATTTTGGAAAAGACAGTTACACCCTTAAGACGACAAAGTATATATGTCGTCCTAAGGCTATGACTATGACTACATAAGTAACATAACAAAAGACTTAAGTATTTTGTTTATTAGTTTATCTTTCAACTTAATATTATAAATGTATAAAGCATTTCATTACATCCATTACGAAACAACAAACTTTATAATTAAGTCAATTCTATTTTTAATCATTACAAACGAAAAACCTCAATCTAACTTTCCCCGAAACACATTAGCTAAGCGTTGTTATAGACGAGCGGTTTTGATGTATCTCCATTGAACACAATACCTACTACATATACGCATGCTGTTGATATACACGTAAGTTAGTTACTATTATTATATACTACCTAATTATAAAAAAAAATATCTATTCCCGTTTGTGTGCCTTTGTTCCTCATGAGAACCATTTTTAATTTGTGCGATAAAAATATTAAGTTCTCCATAAAGAGAAATGTCAAAACAATTATCGATTGACATCTGATACGTTTTCCGACTTCGATTTCCGCATCAAACAAGTTTCGCAGAACACAGATAACGTGTATTTGTACAAATTCCGCTATTCCGCATATGTAAGAGACATAAATATGGCTCATCTTTTTTAAATACAAAATCAACATGAAATAGATTGTACAGAGCTCAATAAAAACTTCTAAAACATATTCGCTAAACGTTGTGATGGAAACAGATAGCGCTTCTAATGCATCGCCATTGATCACTCGCCTGTATTTATATAACCCACTTGTCCTGTCGCTCGCGTCCTGTGTTTAACCCATGCCCGTTATTTGCTGGTGAATTGTTGATTTGTGATCTGGGGATTAGAGAAACGTTCTGTCAGTTTACGTTCTATTCGTTCACGATGAGAACGAAGCATAAAATATACAAAAAATAAAACTTGATCACACTTTAAAATAATGGAAAACATATCTATTAGAAAATCTCTAGAGCTTAAATAAAAATAAAACCGTTTAATCACATAAATAATATAATTTCACTACGCATTTAAATATGAACTTAAGTGGCTAGTATACTAGTAGTAGTAAACAGCTCTAGGTCAATGACTATTCTTTCTTGAGAAGCTTAATACCGCAAGAATAATCATGTTTATATATGACATTTGAATTAATCTTTTAGGTTCAGTAGAAATTCAGTGTAGTGAGTGATATGATACATTTTATTTCGCACCTAATCTTTATTAAATTATAGCATAGCTTTTTGTCTCGTTGAAGCATGCGATATTATATTAACCTTTCCCAAATATGTAAATTCTTGTTCACTGTTAAAATGTAGTTTTCTGGAAAATTTGAAGGCTTATTTAATCATGTATAAAACCCGCACGTACAAGCTAGGGAGGGTTTAACATACATTTCCCGTCATATTAGTAAACGCGTCGTGGTTCTTAACCACAATTATGTACGAGCACTTACGCTCTAAAGGAAATTTCATATTCATTCTATCATTCATTACGTCACTAGTAAAACAAAGGAAAGAATTTTATTCAGTCGCTATGCAACACTGATCTTCTATCAGAGTGCACACAAAGTTAAATCCTTCCATGGCTGTGACAGTTGGAGTTCTGAATCTATTAATCAGTTATATTCTATTTATAACAAACTTCGATGAGTCTTTTGATGCAAATAATAGGTATAAACTTTTACGCTTTAGAGACGTCGTCTGAGTAGCTATTGTCGGCGAATCAATTAACTTTCTGTTACTGTTTGACGGCTGCTCTTCCCATTTCCGCTTCAATACATTTAGGCTGTAAAGTTGGAAAATATTCATCAGAAATTGTCTATCAACGTCCCTTCTGTTATTTTGTATATTGAGTCAAATTTTCGTGGCCTTTTAATGTTGAGTTTAAACAAATGGATAAAGTGTCCATTTCATTTTAACTGTTTTGTGAAGTTTCTAAGGGGAAATGCGAAATTGGAATCCCGGAAATTGTATTCAAATTGAAAATGTTTGAAATGTACTATAAATTTCAAATACTTAATTATCCTTATTTCGGAAATAAAACTACCTACCATATTATGAAGTACGGTTTCAGTTTAGCTAGTCATTAATTACAAGCAACGAAGCGAACAAAAATGAAAAGCGGGAAACATTGAGTACATAAATTAAAATGACTACTGTCATTTCGGACCTATGTATAATTTTAATAATGTACGTAGCAATTTTTCATTAAACTGTACTGAAGTTGTGTGTTGATGTGTGATATTTATATTTACTCTATTTCCATTAAAATATTTAATAATGTATTAGAATTATTAAATGTGTGAATGATTATATTTAATTAAACGATAACAAATTAATGTTGATAACCTTTTCAAAGCTACACAAGCCACAAAGGTCAAGTCGTAATTTTATCGTGAAACATGAAAATATTAATCAGAGCTTGCTAGTTTTGACACAGATATTACAATTTATATGCGATCCATTCTCATCTTATATGCACGAATAGTCCCATATATCGTTTCGCACGGGGCGGCACGAACTTGTGAGAAACAATATGCATGCCACGAGTTTTAATATTTTATTGGCCTGCGAGATATGTGCGATATCATTCAAGTACGACAAGGAAATTGAAAATACATCATATTTTGTGCGGTGGAACGTAAAAGCTCTTGTTTATTGCCGAGATAAAACTAGAATGTATATTGCATTCATTCGAAGACACTCGTATGTCAAGTTAAATACCTAAACTACAACAAAACGAGCTACTTCAACTATTTAATAACCTATTTACTCGTATTTATTCTGGCATATAATGCGCATTGGAACATGTTTTATTAAAAAGTCTGCAATAGATTGTTTTTATGAAACCTCTTTTCTCGACTGCTTATTTCCTAGAATCTATTAGAGCGTTCAGTTTTATAATAAAATTATAAAAATCATCGTAGGTGGAACGCCACGGACTTGCTACCTCCGTCTCCCATACATAATTTAAGTGTAGCTTATTATGTGTTCACTTAAGTTTTTCTATTACCTATTGTTAATTTTGAAATGAAAATGTAACCAGTAGATCCTCAAAGTTGCTAATCATAATGTTATTTCTCCTAGAATCCCTGCGATGACATCCGCCACCGTCGCATCTGGTCGAAAAGCAAATGGTGCGGGACCCTGCCAAGGGTACTAGTCATAGGACCACAGAAGACTGGCAGCACAGCGCTGTATACATTCTTAGCCATGCACCCAGCACTGGCACCGAACTTGCCGAGTCCTGCCACATACGAAGAGCTGCAGTTCTTCAACAATAACAATTATTTGAAGGGTCTTGATTGGTAAGTCAATATTTTCATCTTATATTTTGTAGTTTGCTAGGTTAGCTTACATAGGTAGGTAATTTTGCGATTAATAATCCACCCTGCACCAATATCACACAACATTTTTTTTTACATCCAGTATAGAACGGGGCTTGGTTAAAATAATCATGGAATTTACCAAAATAAGTTGCAATAATGTCACCAGCCGTGAGTCTGTTTTTGACGTATCAGTAGTTTTTGTTGTAAGGCGATATTCCTGTATTTTCTAGCTTGTTTTCTGTCGCGGAACAAACGGTGTGGTGTTTGGCGTCGGCTTTTAGTAATAGCCTAAGATCCCACCGCTCAAATCGGTATGTATCTGTTTTTTGGATAAGACTATTTTTTAATAAATCTTACTTGATAGTAGAATTGATTACACCAGGGTTGCCTGGCCAAATTTGGCCGCATCTACCTTTAATTATAAATATTGTTCTCGAGTTTTGGAGAAAAAATGTAGTTACATGTTTTTTTGATGAATCCAACGTCATTTGAAAGAGAATAGTGTAGTGAGTGGAAAAAGCCATGGTTGCCAGCTCTCAGTCGGCCGCAACTTAAGGGTTGCCAGGTTTAAACAGGTACTCCACTGTTGATAATTTGCAGTCATATGTTTTTTTAGTAAGTTATATATCAATTTAAAGGTTATTTTTTTCTCTACATTATAACATAGGGTTGCCTGAAAAATAATGGCCGCAAGTAGGGGTTGCCATCATTTGAATTAATTTATTCCACTTGATGAGGGAGCGAAAAACAAGAATAAAAACGAACAACAAAACATACCATCACGCCTGTATTCCCCGAAGGGTTCGACAGAGGTGTACTAATGTACACCAACAGTTCGCTGGTACTATCCAAGAACACTTTGCTCGACCCGGGAACCGAACCCAGGAGCTCTAGCGTAGTAGTCGCGCTTGGGACTACTAGACCAACGAGGCAGTCTAAACAAATCAAAAAATAATATACAGGGTGGCCGGAGAAGTGACGTTCAAAGAGAAAATTTAGATTCCTCTAATCAAGGGGTATCCAAAACACCCCCATGTATGTTTCGCGATTTTCAGTTGCTTAGAAGATACAATGATTTTGATTATTTTTTTAATAATTTCCACCTGACATTGGTTTTGTGTTTTTTCTTTTATTGTTCTATGATTATAAATGTTTTTCTTATGGTAAGAGATAACTATAATGTCAACTACTTCCCCTAAAATATTGTACACCTAGGCCTAACGGATCATGAAAAAATTGAGGTTAAAGTTCAAATTTTCTGCTTAAGGGTTTCAGTCACAAAAGATTGACTCTTATTTTAATGTTTGTTTGAATAGTGCAAGGGTTTCGGAGTATTTTTAAAAAATGCCACATATCTTGAAGATAAAAATACATTTAAAAAATGTAGAGGTCAGGATTAATTTCCTGTAAATTGCATTCAGTGACAAAGGAGTAACTTTTTTATGGAAACTGGAACAATATTTCTTTAAATTTTCATACCCCAAACAAAAAAATCTATAGGTTTGATGCCAAAACAGCGTGGTGGACAGCGAATTATTTCGTTCTTTAAAAAAAATAACTACATTACTAAATTAGTTAAGTCGTCGTTAGCCCAGTCGGTCAGTCAGTCCCAGTTCGGGCAGTCTTATTAGGTTTTTTCATGCAATTTGCAGTAGCTCGAAATTAACATTTACACCCGGTTAATGGCAATAGGCTCGCCTATTACGTGACCTAAACATACTAGTGAACTGTAGGTGTTCTGTAGAATGGTGGTGTATGATGGTGGAAAATATTTGTTAAAATATTATTCTAGTTTTCATAAAAAAAGTTACTCTTTTGTTACTTTGAATGCAATTTACAGGAAATAAATCCCGATTGATCTCTAGATTTTTTAAATGTACCTATTTTTATTTTCAAGATATGTGGCAGTTTTTAAAAATACTCCAAAACCCTTGCACTATTCAAACAAACAAAAAAATAAGAGTCAATCTTTTGTGACTGGAAACCCTTAATCAGAAAATTTGAACTTTAACCTCAATTTTTTCATGATCCATTAGGCCTAGGTGTACAATATTTTAGGGGAAGTAGTTGACATTATAGTTATCCCTTACCATAAAAAAAGCATTTATAATCATACAACAATAAAAGAAAAAACACAAAACCAATGTCAGGTGGAAATTATTAAAAAAATAATCAAAATCATTGTATCTTCTAAGCAACTGAAAATCGCAAAACATACATGGGGGTGTTTTGGATACCCCTTGATTAGAGGAATCTAAATTTTCTCTTTGAACGTCACTTCTCCGGCCACCCTGTATATTATTTTTTGATTTGTTGAGACTGCCTCGTTGGTCTAGTAGTCCCAAGCGCGACTACTACGCTAGAGCTCCTGGGTTCGATTCCCGGGTCGAGCAAAGTGTTCTTGGATAGTACCAGCGAACTGTTGGTGTACATTAGTACACCTCTGTCGAACCCTTCGGGGAATACAGGCGTGATGGTATGTTTTGTTGTTCGTTTTTATTCTTGTTTTTCGCTCCCTCGTCAAGTGGAATAAATTAATTCAAATGATGGCAACCCCTACTTGCGGCCATTATTTTTCAGGCAACCCTATGTTATAATGTAGAGAAAAAAATAACCTTTAAATTGATATATAACTTACTAAAAAAACAGATGACTGCAAATTATCAACAGTGGAGTACCTGTTTAAACCTGGCAACCCTTAAGTTGCGGCCGACTGAGAGCTGGCAACCATGGCTTTTTCCACTCACTACACTATTCTCTTTCAAATGACGTTGGATTCATTAAAAAAACATGTGACTACATTTTTTCTCCAAAACTCGAGTAGAATATTTATAATTAAAGGTAGTTGCGGCCAAATTTGGCCAGGCAACCCTGGTGTAATCTATTCTACTATCACGTAAGATTTATTAAAAAATAGTCTTATCCAAAAAACAGATACATACCGATTTGAGCGGTGGGATCTCGTACTATAAAGAGGCCACTTCAGAAATGTAGTACCGCGCTATGCACATTCCTAACCACACACTTGTGGTTGTGGGTAGCCTCGCAGTTCTAAACACGCGAGGAAGAAGGTTTTCAAGAATTAAAGCGTATAATTGTTTTTTTTAAAGGACTAATTAGTATTTAGTTAATATAAATTTACTCAATTCGTCTGCGTATATTCGGTAATACATTTCCCAAATATTTTAAACTACACAAAGAAAATTCTGTTCGTAGGTACACTATAAAATGTAGTAGCTTTCCGCCAACGGCTTTGCCCGCATGGTCTGGGTATTTCTTATCACTTTCATCCCCTATTTTAACCCCTTACAGCCCTTTTTCGCATTAAAAAGTAGCCTATGTCCTTTCTCAAGCTCTAGACTATCTATAGTTTTGCTGAAAATCGCTAAAAAACCGTTTTTGTGACCTCTGACCCCGAGTATTTGTCTGATCGATTCTTTATTATAGTAATGTTTTGAACAATCCTACCAATTTTCAGCAAAGTGTGAATTATTGTGTGACCTTGGTTTTCTAAATTGACCGGACTACTCACCAATGTTTCAATAATAATAAAACTTAGGATTACTATAAATAATTAAATAGCAGGCGTTCTTTAACCACTAAGCATTAAAATACTGGTTAGACAATTAAGTCTATCGAATTTATACACAAGTATAGAATTTTGGTCCTTCAAGCCGAAAGCAAGAATTATTTCAGAATTTTGGTCCTTGGAGCCGAAAGCCGCAAGAATAATTTGCGAAATTTTGGTCCTTCGAGCCGAAAAAAAAATTAATTTTTATATTTTTGGTCCCTTGAAACGGAAAGAAATGTTTAGGTCGAGCCGAAAGCAAAAAAATTTGGAATATTGGTCCTTCGAGCCGAAAGCAAAAACAATTTTGGTCCTTTGACCCGAGAAAAAAAATTGGTCCTAAGAGCCGAACGAAAAAAATTTTAGAATTTGGTCCTTCGACCCGAAAACAAATTAATTTTGTATAGTTTTGGTCTTTTGTACCGGAAAGGAAAAAATGGTCCTTCGAGACGAATGCAAAAAAATTATAAATTTGGTCCTTCAAACCGAAAGCAATAAAAATATTACAATTTTGGTCCTTACGAGCCGAAAATAAACCGGGAAGAAAATAATAAATAGTCCTTCGAGCCGAAAGCAATTTTTTTATTATTTTAGTCCTTTAAACTGCAGAGAAATTTTTAGTCCTTCGAGCCGAATAGCAAAAATTATTTTAGATTATTTACATTCAAGATATACAGGTACACTGATTCATTTACAGCAAATATAACTTTGTACTCCTATACATTTTATATAGGCTTTTATATAGGCTAGGCTTTCCGCCAGCAGCTTCGCCCGCGTGGCTTGGGTATTTCTTATAACTTTCATCCCTTATTTCAACCACTTACAGCTTTTTCACATTAAAAAGTAGCCTATGTTCTTTCAGGCTCTTGACTATATCTGTACCAAATTTAATTTAAATCGGTTGAGAAGTTCTGGCGTGAAAGCGAGAGAGACAGACAGACGGGTACGGGTCTGTCTGGATGAGGATAGTCGGTTTCTTTCATAATGTTTTTCCTAATGAAATGTGAAAATATATGAGCACAACATTCACAATCATTTTCAAAACCATTGGTCCCAAAATGGTCTCCAAACCGAAGTAAACTATCCCCGATCGGCTAAAAAACAAACGACATGCGATACTAACAAAGATGGCGTTAGTGTTTCTGCGTATGGCGAACGTATCTGTCAAATGTTCCGACGGCCAAATATAAATCAATGTCCTAAATGTACAAAATTTACAATACTTAAACCGCGTTGAAATATTTCCACAATATGTTTTACTTTTTTCCCGCCAATTTATTAGGCACGTCCAAAACACTGGCTTTCCGGAAAATAATATATTTTAAAACAAGATATGTATCCGAGCTGTGGGGTTAATTATGCTATTTGCTTTATTTTAATGTTCTCTTTCTACACGATTTTCATTTAGGTAAAACGTATTAAGTACATGTTTATGTATGCTGTATACCATCGCGGCTACATTTCAAATGTGCTTAAATAAAAGTATAATACGGTAAACTTCTATACGAAAGTGACTAATCTATATTATTAATCGTAGCATACCTGACATGCATGTTTCTCTCTAAAAATAAATCAAATGTGTGATTTATTCAATAGTGATGGGCTTCCATTTAATGGGCACTACCAATCGTAGATTTTGAAACAGTTGCTAGAATTTCATTCAATCTGAATTCGCCCTCTAGCCGCGCGACCGCAATACCAACATAATTACCTATTAATTATCCCCGAAAAATATTTAAAAACATGCGGCTATAAACCATTCCAGATAATGAATTATGCCAATATTAAATTATGTTGTTTCACCATACAGATCCATTTTAATACCGCAAAATGTGTTTTCGCAATTCGTAATAACAGTTAAATATTATGAAAATCAATACGCATTAAAAGTTTAATAATATACATGCATGTTACACGGGATATATCTGTTGTTTATATTTTCGAGGTAAGAGAAATTTTGTTGTGGTTCAAATGTATGAGAAGTTTATGGCTTTGAAGGCTGTAATCGCGATCGGACGGTGGCCGGCAGTAAATTGACTGCAGCCGTACTGCAAATAGAGGTTGAATATAAAATAAGGTATACAAAAAGTTAGGTCCAAGGAAACCCTTAACTAACGTGCGTTAACAATTTAATTTAACAACGCGCTTCCGAAAATACAGCAGGAAGACTTTTGGTCTGGTTTTGATATATTATGTACACCTCGTTATAATTAATTTCACACAAAAAATATAAGGGGCATGAAAACCATGTTTCATAAATTCTTTCTTGAGTGTACCTCTTGAGTCTATACACTTCTGCCGATATTGAACGAATCCATTTTAACAATGTTATTGTACTGTTTTATTTCCGGGATTTCTCTACTCATAAAAACGTTCCCTTTTCTTAGCACAATAAATTGAACTCAACTTAGTTGGTAGGAAGTATTCTCATTTAAAATGTATTGAACAATTACTTATTAAAGTGTAGGTACCTTACAATATTTATTTGGATGTTTATATACTATCAGATTGGCACTTTGTATCCTTACCAGTCGCGTAATACCGTGATCGGTTTTTTATAGACTTGACGGAAAATAAAGATCGATATCTATATTTTTTTAATATCACAACATTCAAGCTATCGATAAACGATTAGCTTCTATGCAAGGTGGCGTGATCACGTAACCCGCGTGTCCAATGCCGAATAATAAAATTTGATTAGGAAGCAAAGGGATTTATTTAAATAAACTTGCATTTCAATAAATAAAAAAATATATGATTAATAATAAACCGGTTAAAACACGAATGCATCTATTAAACTAAAATCTACCTATCCTGAACGCATTAAATTCCCAACTCAACTTAGCTCTTTGTGAAAAAGATCTAAATAATTCATGCATAATCTAATATTATAAAGTACGAGTGGTGCGGGTTCCAGCTTTGAAACATGCCAGTGAGCATCATACCTCCGTGAAGATCTATCAACTCAACACTGCGGCGAAGTAATGGCCAAAGAAGGCTTTAATGCTTTTAGCGAATGCATTTCTGGATATTTTAATATCGTCAGAATGTTTAGTTAGATTAACGCTAACTTTTCTTATACACTGTTTCAATTCGGAAATTATTATTGTAAATCAGAATTATAGAAAAAATGGTTAAAATATTGTGTTTTTACTTTGAATTATTTAAAAATCAATATAAATGAGATGGACAGTCACTTTTTTACTTTTTGTTTTATCAGTATGGCCTAATAGTTTCTACACTAACAAATCCCTGTAAAATGGCACGATTTAAACATCCATTCCATGCCTATAAATAAAAATATTTTTTCTTGAGTCGTCTTGCTAAAATCCCCAACTTGACAATACAAGTTTCTCCAAGATTCTGTAGCTATAAAAAGACTGTGAGAAACCTCATGTTTATCTAATGTGCAGCCTAGATGAGTTCTAGACCACTAGGTGAAACTAGGCACGTATCCTCGTTAGCATTGCATGTGGATTGGAGACGTGCATGTCCGCACGTCCTTCATTCCTTTGACATTATTAAATAAACAGATTGAATATCATAATCGCTAATTAGGAGTTAATGCGATTATTCAAAGTGATAGTGATTTTGTCAACTACAAATAAAATTAATGTCGTGATTTAAAAAAAATATATAGTTTATGCACAATATAGTACAAAGGGGTCTTAATGCATACCACACAAACTTATAGTGTTATATACACATAGAAACAAAATAGCCAAGAATATGCACTATTAGTTATATTTAAAATAATACCGTTTTGTACGATAAAATTTATTTCCTTAGTTTATGACGTGATATCAACTTTATCCTGTGACATCGATCTCAGGATACTCACCGCAGGTTAGGCGGAGGTTGGATCCTTACCGACAAAAACCACACGGAACCTCTAGGCCACAGGATTCGCCCCAAATTCCACGAACCCCAACAAGTAACATGGGAACATATTTTAGAGGATTATATTTCTTACAATTTCCATAGAGACTGTTTTTTTTTTATTAATAAGTTTGTCCTCAACAGGTACCTGAACTTCTTCCCTCCGAACATGAGCAACACTACTCAAGTCACCTTCGAAAAGTCGGCCACATACTTCGATGGTGACCTGGTACCGCGGCGAGCGCATGCTCTGCTACCCAACGCTAAAGTCATCGCCATACTCATATCACCTTCGAAACGGTAACAAATTATACCAGATTATCTTTATTTCACAGTTTTAGAGCTTCTTACTGATAGTCTGTATTTTACTACAGCATTCTAGTTCTACTTGGTATTCAGAAATAATGCTGGTCACCGATGTAAAACTAAACTATTTTGGAAAGTTACGAAAATATAACTATACTTACTGCACATAAACGATTTAGCTCTGCTACACGAACAAGGGACGGCGCGGCTTTATATTCAAATCCGAGGATCTACCGACTTTAACTCATTGATGATTCAGTCGCGAGTTACAACACGTGACAAAATGTCTACCCAGAAAAGAAAACTGAAGGCAGATCACTAATCTAGTAGTGTTGACTGCAAAATCAAGCTTAGCAATGTAATTTTCAGTTCATGTTTTTATAGATATTTTATAGATAGTTACATATTAAATTGGTTAAATCCTGATATTTTTACAGGCAGTTAGTATTGCTAAGTAAAGCTTAGAAAAATTACTTTACTGCACATAGCTTTTATAAGGATTTCAAGATATTCTCATTTTATTACAGTTTCACATGAAATGTCATCATAATTGGTAATTTAGGTCTTCAAAACGACCTTAACTAATTTAATTCAGCCATTTTCCGAACGAGCACTTAATAATTAAAGCTAAAATGAGCTCTTATTTTAATTAATATGCTTTCTATCCAGTTTCCAAGAGGCTTTAATAATATGTCGGAAATATAAACGTAACAATAAAACCACACGACCGCAACGCTGACGCCAGTAAAATGAGAAAATGCACATCAATCTTATGGCCGCAATCGTAATTAGAAGATTGAAAATAATTTTATCTTCTGCTCGACAGGCCTCGTTCATCAAAATGCAAATTTTAAATCTGTATTTATATCTAAAGACGTTTCGAAGAAAATTCCTCTGGGTCTATTTTTGTTTCATTTTGTATAGATGCATTATGGAGATCTTACAGTAATTCAGCGTCTTTAATATATGTATTGCATTTTCTCATGCTAAATTAAAATTTATTCATTAAATTTATTTCTTAAATATCGGATCATTGCATTGTAAACAATGTAATTTTGTGTGTGAATTTTATAAATGGAGTCACATTTTAATACGAAATAGGTACTACAGCTCTGAAATAACTACAATATTTTAAATCGGGCCATTTCCGTCGCATTCCCCGCTAAGACCTCGGTTACAACATAGTGTAATCAGGGACATTTAAATGTTTTATTCTACTGTTCCACTGTCAACTGGAATGCTCGTATTAATTAATCTCGAAGTCGTCCTAAATAAAAGTGTTAGTATTCAAACACGCCACATGACGGATCGCCGTATTTAATTGTTGAAATACTCGTGCTTAGAGCTATTTATGGCAGTACTTAATATGCCTCGTTGTATTTTGCTAGAAAGGATAATTAATAATGCATTAAATAGATACCTACGGTACATTAGGAATTATGCTACGTGCCGATGAATAGAGAGAGCGTAAATAATAGTTTATAATTATTTCGAAAAAGAGTCACATTGTGATTACCCATGACTTACGCGAGTTGCTTTAGAATGAGTAATAATCTAAACTTTCTAAAGCTTAGCTCGAGCTTTTTATAGGCCATATTCTATAATAAGCAGGAACCTGATACAATATATCTATCAAATAAACTGAGCGAGCGAAATAAGTGGTCTTCTGAATTATATGTCAGTTGAAGAAAAACGAATGCTAGAAGCACGTAACTCTAGGTCAGTAAAACTGTTGGTCCGGATCGGATCCGTTGCTTTATTGGTAAGCAATGTCAAGCAATTTCAATATATCTCGATGTTTATGCCGCACATGAATTTACGTACATTTTCATGAAATATCTGCAGTACCTACTTATAAGTTTACGTAAGCATTTTATTATCTGTTGAGAATTATGTACCATATTATATTTTTTACCAGTACATGTTTCTTTTTTATTATTTAACGTCTAATACCTCAAATCTTGTATGGCTGGAGAAGCTTGATGAAGTAATTAGTGATATTAATGTCAGTAAATTTAAAATTAATAAATACCTTAATTATGATAATTACGGGAAGTATCCCGTAAACATTATTTTATAGGAATTTTGAATTAAATTAGAACAAATTTCTTGCCACTCCACCAGACTTTAGAAACAATATAGCATTTTTTAAATAATTTCATTGCACATGCTGTAATTGTGTATTTACATGTGTAACATGTGTATTTATTGTGCAGAGCGTACTCTTGGTACCAACACATTCGGTCGCACGGCGATGCGGTCGCCAACAACTACTCGTTCCACACAGTCATAACGGCCAATGACTCCGCACCGAAACCCCTCAGGGACTTAAGGTAAGCGTTTTATTCGAATTATTACTAAATTATTTACAACCAGATACGTCTTGTCGGATTATTATAATCATAAAAATCCTATTTCGAAAACCAGGAAAGGTTTTCCGGTCGCTTTGTAAATTTTAGGAAAGTAACTTCTATTTTCAAACTAATCCACAAAAAGTATACAGTTAACTTTGTAAAGAAATGTAATATACACTTGTGTGTTTACATATGTTTTGCTTTCACAGCGAAGTCACGTTCTATTGCCATTTAAACTTTAAATTACTGTGTCCAAATAGCACGTAAAATACACAGCATTTGCTTTAAACATTAATATAAACTTTACCTAGATATTGCACGTCTTCTGATATTGCACATTTTTATTTTCGATGTCGAGTAAAAGCGTTATTTTACGTCCGCCTTCGACCCTCTCATATTGGATCACAATTTTTCTGCGCGCACCCCTACGTTGGTACATTAATAACAAATGTAATGCCTTCACTGTACTATTATTTCATTCCCCCTCTACTCGTTTATGCCACTTGCTTTCTTGACTTCGCGCTGTTAAGATGAAGTGGGGAGCTTGACGTAATCTTGTTTCGAGGGCCAATTGGCACGAAAATGATTTTAGCTTCAATTCACAAATCAACTTGGTATAGCAAAGTATCTGTTATCGTAATGCGCAATAGAACTTGCTGCATTGCCTTAGGGAGTAGTAGGATAATATTTAGAAAGAAGGGACGGTAATTATTTTTAGGGTCACAACTTTTTTTAATCAATTTTGGAATAACTTTGTCGTTCCGTATCTCGTGCTGAGACAGTAGCTATAAACGAGATAGTGCGTCAATAAAATAATATCGCGGGACGAATTTAGAATCTGTAAGCACACAGCTAGGCAAAATATTCATAGTTGAAACAAAATCACACCTCAAAACGTACGTAATCCTCCTCTACTCCCCGAGGCTACGTGACGTGGGTACTTCCTCAAAATCCATTTAACATTAAAATAAGCCAGTTATATTTGAAAGCGTGCGCCTCAAAGATTATTGTGTGCTTGACGGCGCCATGAATTTATTATCAGGCATCACGCGCATTTCCTCCACAGGCTAATGTGCTCAAACCAGATTAATAAATTGATATTGTCTGTATTTTCCACGCTTGTTGTTTTCTTTGGTAGGCAGGGAGGTACCTTTTTTCTGCGTTCCGTTTTAGATGAATGTTAACCTCATTGCTTAACTTTACTAACATAGGTATAATCATATTTCTGCAATTCAAGGTGTCCAAAAGAAATTCTACATTAACATATTTCTCTAGGAACCGTTGCCTAAATCCGGGCAAGTACAGTCACTACCTGGAGCGGTGGCTGGCGGAGTACAGTAGCCACCAACTGCACATCATAGACGGATCGCAGCTGCGGTCGGAGCCCGCCGCCGTCATGAACACGCTACAGAAGTTCCTTAAGATATCGCCACATATCGACTACAATAAGTTGCTCAAGTAAGTCGTGGTACCTTTTCATCTTCAACCTTTATCCTAATCCAGTCTAATCAGATTCGACTGAATATCAGTATATGTTTGCACAAAGCTACTATCATCAAGGCACAGAAACTCTAATTTCTAGGTGATACCGGATATCCTCATAATAGTCATTATATGTTCGTAAGTCAACCGAGACCGACAGTTAAAATCTTCGCGGCACAGATATTACCTAGAAGGTGTACCCACCCAACAAATTTATTCAAAGTAATAATAGTGATACTAGAGGAAATAATATCTCAATTTTCTTCAGATAAGTTAATGCTTGCATTTAGAAGCGCAAAGATCTTAACAAATCAAACTGTTTTAATATTCGAGAGGAACAAAAGACAATTCTCTTCGCGATTGTAATTTTGTTCCCAAGTTGTTTCATGATCCGTATCTTTCTAATTTAATAATGTCTTGCTAAGTCTTACTAAGTTATATTTTTACGGCATTCTAAAATGGCGCGGCGCAGAATTAACTTGAAGATAATGTTGCTCAAGTACATTTTAAGTCTCACGTTTCCGCCGAAACATTGTTTTGTGCTAAGACAACAAACCCAAGAAGATACGAACTCATAAAACTAACAGTACAACACCTTGTAAGTGATATTGTACGGTCGCCAGTGGGACCAGCAACCTCTGCAATTGGCGATAACTTAGCGACAATGGCCCCTTAAACTCTGGGCGCACAACTTAGCAGAAGCAACTCGCTGCGACTAATATCTCTGTATAATGCCCTATCTACATAAAGCAGCTTGTTGCGATTCTAAGCCTTCCTTAGGAAAATAACCTTTAGTTCTCCTGCGCTGGACTCGAGCTTCAATGAGAATTCTATAACAATCGTACTCTCAGCTTGATATTCTATACTTGTTCCATTTCATTTAATAGCATACGCCTAATCCCAGGTGCACTAGCACAGTTTGTTGTTAAGTTTTAGGCGCCATGTAATAGGGAGCGAGCCTGTTGCCATTAATTCCCGAGTTGCCAGTGAGATTCTAATTGAAAAACCGAATAATGCATAGCTCGATCTACGAATCAAATCAGACGCTGAATACTAGCAAATTACTTACTGCCTTTAGTGTCAGAATATAATAATTTGATTTTGATAAGTTAAAAGCACGCTCCGTGCGTTGCTTCGGACGTTTGAAGCAAACTTCATGTTGATATTAATAAACCAATCGCGGAATAGGTAATAGAGATGAACATGAAAAGAAATATCAAATTAAATAACGTAGATGGATCGTTTGTCGACCGTTCGTCTATCTTATTCGTCCCGTAAATTATTATCATGTGTTCCTACACATCCGACAATAAAATAATAATGTTATACGAGCAGCAGACAACAAATATTTTATGTTAACTTTTTGTTTCAGGTACGATCCAAAAAAAGGTTTTTTCTGCCAAGCAGTAGGCACCGACAGAACGAAATGCCTCGGTAAATCCAAAGGTCGGATATATCCACCGATGGAGGAACGGTCTGCCAAGTTCCTGAAGCGGTACTACACGCCGCACAACACTGCGTTGTCCAAACTCCTCGTGAGGATCGGCCGGCCTGTTCCGCAGTGGCTCAAAGACGAATTGTCTTCGAATGGATAGCATATCTTTCAACCTATAAGGTTGGAACGAAGCAAGAAAGTGTTACACGGCTTAATCAAAGTCTGTGTCATCACCATCCCTTGACGAGGCCAAGGGTCGGCGATATAACGACAGTCCTTATGTTACAAACTGTGGGCGTGAGTTGCGCATCGCGCACCACGCAATGTTGTTCTTTCCAAGTGTTTCAATGTGAGAGTATTCTTGTTGAACAAATATCTTTGTCTATCGATTCTTGTAATATAATGTTTTAAAGAGTGATATTAAACGACTTAAAGTTCTTGATCTGTTTCAACGAGAAGAGATGAAGAATTATATTATTGTTTTAGTTTAATTTTTACTCTACGTAGAGTGTAGTGAATGACTGTGTTCCCAGTGAAACGATTATGGTTCGACTTTGCTTGCCTGATCACGTTGTTTCTTAGCCATATTTGTATGGACTGTCCGGTGCACTCGTGCGCCGGTCTAGGTGCTATTTGTTAGTAGTCGCATTTAATTTGTACATGTTCAGTTATTACAAATATTTTGTTTGTATTGAGCCGTTATGTTGTTATTCAAACATGATTTTATGCTAAATGGATAACGCTTCGTATTAGGTATAATTATTATTAATATTTTATGTTACTAACACGTCTAAATGGTTGAATATATTTCATTCCACGCTCTAACCGACCATCGCTACACGCTTATTTTAATATTTTTGTTTAATTACAATGTACCTACGTACCTGATGCAATTTGTAAAGTAGTTAATTTTGTACGTTTCATATAGTGTAGGTCTAACGTTATTTTAACAATCTCCTTGTCTTTCTGTGCCATAATTATAAAGTGAAGCAAGTGGCACTGAAGTATATTATTTTAAGTTTATTTTAATATCTCGGGATATTTTGACAATAGAACAAAACCCTAGTCTTTTATTTAAAGCGACAGAATCACATTAATTACTGAAAAGTCGGGACAAGTCGGGATTAAGCATTGCAGGAACTATCACACACTAGTTCATAATATAAAGTACAGACCGACACACAATTTAACCTTCAGTTACCGAATTAGCCATAAGGATTTTAATATACAAGAAGACGCGTTATATTTAAAATTAATGATATCAATGACGACCTAATGAATGACACAAATGTATTTGGTATATATTTTGATATGCATAAATTTACTGGCGAGGTAACTCGGGAAGGGTGGTGAAAGTTTTTGTAAAACTGACTCATTAAATGTTTCTTACTCTTTGTTGTAATAGATGTCGGTACTTAAAACTTGTAAAATTCTTTTCTTGTGGAAAATATATAGAAAAGTACAGAAAAAATAATATTACTAAATCGATATTTGAATATAGCGTTAAATGATAATATTTTTATGGTATAAAATACGTTTTATTAACGTTTTTATTTAATGTTTCTCGGAAGATGTCTTCTTTTATAAAATTTTATAACTATTCACTTCTGATGTTTTTGGTATATTGTGAAAATGTGTGTTACGTAGAAAACGGACTTTACAATATGTTAGGAGCGAGCTATGAAATTGGTTACGGTGTTGCAGTTTGTAACGAGTGTACACGGGAATCGTATACCTACTACCAGTCATTGTGACGGGAATGCATGGTTCTCGATAATTTATGTTGTATTTCTCAATAATTATCAAGTTTGTATCAGTTGAAATCAATTAAACGCCCATATTAATTTGATATTTAAATTAGAAATCATTTTTATAGATCCAGCCAATGACTGCTCTTAAAATGTGTTCTTTGTATGAAATTAATACATCACTTATTTTATTAAATGGTTTAAACCTCAACTTTGTGTTTGTGCTCTATCCTATCGTGAATACCGGTATGCTTTTTGAATTAATTCAAATTATTAGCAATGTAATGGTCCTTAGAAACGGTTGGATAACGTCGGCTCTGAACTGCTAGACCGTTAAACTGCGGCATGTAGATATATTGGATCTCTTAAATATCCTTCCGTATATTTGCAGTAATACGTTACATTTCGAGGCGAGTGCAATTCTGAAGAGATACAACCTAACCGCCCCCGAGCGCCTTGAAAAATGTATTAGCCATTGCTACAGTATTGTTCAATAGTCGATACGGAACGCCCGCGCCGGGGAATATGCTCGGTCATAATGTAAGTTGCGGTATCGATATGTGCATACTTAGCAAAGAAACGCATTAGCCGCACCCTGTTCCGTTTTCTTTTCTTTCAAGAGTCTGAAATATCTACTTTAAGCTAATCGGAAACTTGATAACAAGGGTTCTTAGGCGCTATTTGGCAAGGTATTCTACAATAAATACCTTTCATATTAATAAAGGATTGTGAATACATACGCGTCTATCCGCGGGGTTCTGTAGAACGGCTGCAATCTCTAAGGTCGCTCCATTGATGGGTGTCATTCTCGAATCACTGATTTCTCCGCCTGAAAGAATGAAAACTTTATATTATTATACTTTATATTTTCTTTGTGAGAATCAACGGTATAATATAAGTTAACTTCTCAAAAAATATTTAAAAAAGAAACCTGGTTCAGTAGCACTGGCAATGCTGATCGAAAGAGGCGAAGTAAAATATCTACTAGGGTGATGGTAAGTTATTACCATATTGCGAAGGGTAGGTAGCGCACGTTTTTAATGGTTTTATAAACTATTCATATTTTTACCATGTATTCAAGCCGAAGGATAATGATCTGATGCAGGGTAAACCGGTATTTGGATCACAATATAACCTACCTACCAAAGTACGTATCTACAAATAAAAACAAGGTTTGCATAAGCCACCACAAGCCATTTCTGTAATCAATGAACAGAATTGGTCACGGATAGGTATATATACGAGTTACTAGGTAGCTGATAGGTCGTGGGCTTTTTATTTAAAATCGTTAGCTACGGGAACAGTAACAGTATTTTGAAACGAAACTATTTAAGTTACGAGAAACCGAGAAATGGTACCTATTCATTATAAGTTGTTAAAAGCCGTTTCCACTGTTTCCACTTTCCAGCAGCCAGGTCGAATGCCGCCTAGGCCTAGGAACTTTACAATCCTGACGGCCGTGTCTAAGCCGTCTCAAAGTAAATCAGTAAAAAATTGTTCGCAAAGAATAGATGCTAATTTTCAGAGCCCTTTTGAGAAAGTAAAATAATAATGATTTATCATTTATTTTATAGCTATTCCCTCCCTTCCATCCTTTAAGGGCCCTGGGCTCAAAAGATGAATTCATCAAACTATGTAGACGGAACGACATGTAGGTAGGTACCTACCTAGGAAGGGATCGGAAATAAATAACCTAATAAATATCTACCTACTAACCACCTAACTAAGTCGTTAGGTAATACATACTTCCAACTTTGCATCGCATAACATGAACTGAATTTTTCAATAGTTGGCAATTTCCATCCGATAGATGTAGAGAAAGTTCGGGAAACGCTTAATATGCCTATAAGTGTAGGTACCTACCTACCTACCTACATTAGCAAGAAAGCACGTATTCCGCCCTAGTTGGAAACTAGCATTGGAGTTTCGATTGGATACACCAGATACATGTGAATACGTACCTACATACAGGTACATGTAGGAGTTACCCGTTGGTTCACGCGGTTAAAGCAATAACTCTAATGAACCTTATCTACATAAAATTAAGCTCTAGTTAAGCGATTAGAGCTTAATTAGTCTGCCACAAATAGTTCTAAGTTTTAACATAGGTAATGCTGGTCAAAGAATAAAAAAAATGCAAATAGAAATTTAGGAGAGGTAGGGCACAGCCACCTTACAGGAAACTGCAGCCAAATAACACACATTATTGTGTGTTGTGTTCGTACAGTGAGTAAGGTCGCCAGAGCTCCTAAGGATGCGCTGCGCTAGCAGTAAGAGGAATATTCCCTCAAACTGTCGGCGCAGTGAACCCTCCATAAACCTCTAAGAGGTTTTTCGGGTCGGCAACGCGCGAGTGATAACCCTGGTGTTGCAAGGGTCCATAGGCTATGGTAACCGCTTACCATCAGGTGGGCCGTATGCTTGTTTGCCACCTTACTGGTATAAAAAAAAATACCGATAATAATGCTTACTTACATAATTAGTCTATAGAAAACACCGAGCATGCATGGGAGGTTAATGAACATAGACGAAGCGAAAGTGGTGTGCCAGGAATGGCCAGGATCGTAGCAAAAAAAGTGGAAATCTATAGTCTCTGCCTACCCCTATGGAAAACAGGCGTGAAGCTATGTATGTATGTATGTAAAACACCTAACCAATACCTGGGTAGTTACTTACATAAGTAATAATTTCTATTATTAATTTTGATTCAAAGTTGTGTGGCCAAATATGTCCTTATGTATTTGTAGTGTAGACTTACCTAATTATATACAAAATATTAACTCCAAAAAACGATCTAGCAAAGAACTGTTTATGTAAAAAGCACAGTTGTGTTTTCCGCGTTTTTGCTATGATTTAAATCACTTGAGCGTTTTCGCGGCAGCGGAATGTAAGTTAGCTGAAGAAGCAAACTCGCATCATGGCTTTTATCTTAAAATTACGACAGTGATGGATGACTTGCCTACATAATTCATTTATCTCCGATTAAGGGCCGGCCGCCTGATGCTCGGCTGCTTCATCAAACTAACTATAAATTGACACGTTAAAATGTTGTTACGTTAACGTCTTACAACGTCATTGGTGTGTAACAACTCACTCTTTACGTTCTTGACGTTCATAAAACCTCTTTGCAAGGACCTAAATTAAGTATCATGTGTATTTTATTAAAAAATTGGAGGAACTTTATCACAGTATTACACTATGACGTTATTATCAGCTTAAATTTATTAGTTAAAAAGAATTAACTAATAAATTTATTTTAGTTAAAAAGATTTAACTAATAAATTTATGTGCGCTAAATAGAATCAGATGCTCTTCTTTCACTACATAATAATATTCTCTATAAACTGTGAATTTTGTACCTATTTTCAGTATTTTCATATTGCACTGAGAAAATCCTTGCATCTGCATCTGTAGCAAAGCTTTACAAAATTAGACGTGCAAGAAAACTTCCAGCCAGTTATTTTTATGAATAAACGGATTTAATAAAGGCGGAATAAAAAGAAACTAAGGTGGCTCAAGCATTTTACATAAAGCGATATTAACTCTTTCCAGGCGTAGGTAATAAAAATGTCTTAGAATGTGCATGGGAGCGCATTTGCATCAACCAATTACATGAAGAGCAGTATCACTCGGTGTTATGTACCTAGATGTAAGTAGTTGGACACGAGACATTTTGCCGTTTTATGATGCGACGACGGCGACGCCAGCGAATTTTATTACAAAGACCGAGATAACGTCGCTTCAAATTTCGAAATCTTTGGTCTTGTATGTGCCTTACGGAGTTGCAATACGGAGTGCACAGTACGTCCATTCACCAGTAGTACCTATTCGGAAATAGGTGAGAGGCGCCTCACGGTCGGTGGTGTCTAACATTCGATAGTGCCGGTGATAACGCGATTTTGACGAGCGCCTCGACTCGGAGAGTATCTACCTATTCTATCTGATTTTTGATCATTACCTACCTATCAATAGAGTCGGCAAGACTTCAGCAATTGCAAAGTAAGCGAAACATTACATGATAGAAAATGCCTGATAATGTATTTTCTCTTTATTTAAAAAGTACACAGTTTCAATAAAAGCAATGGTCTAGAAAATTGTAAGTAAACTAAATATATAGGTATGTACTTACATTTAACAAAAAAAACTTTAACGCTCAACGTTAATTAATACGTTTTTGTAATCTCTGTTAGGAAAGCAAAACTACTTAGGTACGTAGATAGGTAGATAGAGTAATTTTATTTAGAACATGGTGTTATTTTTCTTTATATTAGAAAAACTACCAACAAGCAATTAGTGCATTTTTAGGTCCTCCTTTAGATTATTCCTTTGTTGAAAACACAGTTCTAATCTCGAAAATTAAAAATTAAATTGCGTAGGGTAGTTTTTAGTAACATACATAAGTAGGTTAGTACGAAAGCGCGTCTTGTGGCGCAATCTACGAGTTGTACGACAGAAGGATGTCCAACAAACAATATCTAAGTTTGTGTCGCTTTGTCGTAATATTTGCCAAGACTCCGAAAGCCCCGGCAGAGTTTGAGCGACTTCTCGAGCTTATTACTATTTGTGTTGCCAAGATCCGCGTCTCCTACATTTTGTGACGAAGGTATCCATCGAGGAAGCGCCGCGCACAAAATGTTCTTTTGTGGTCGCATATTCCACCGAGATTAAAATTCTTATGTGACTTGAAAAGACCCTAGGTCCCTATAGGTATTGCATATTTTTTAAGCGATGTTCTGTCACTTTTTAAAATTGAATTTATATAAAAGTAACCCGCCATTGTTGTGCACTAGGTATAAAAAAGTTAAGTAGGTAGGTACCTAATAGCCATAACCTTCCCGCATAAAAAGGCCACGATGAGGGCACCCATTAAATATCACCCGAATATAAAAAATAACGAAACGCCCGGTACATGTAACATACTACGACGTTAGTACCTACTTAGTAAGTCGCGCTTCGCTTTATTTCTCTGAATATTGGGCGTTGGCGTGAACCGCATGTGTTTACGTCACAGTCACACTAAGTAAGAATAAATGGATGCTCATAAATCAGTGGCATCTTCACGCCGTTTTGAATATTCACAAAGATGTCAACTCTTCTCTAAAGTGTGACTCCATTTCAGACAAACGACACGAATAACCTTAACTGTGAAAATACCTAGGCACCTAAGTCAATTTCATACATCGATGTAGGTACGAAGAACAAAAGCCACTGTCACCTGGTAAGGGTTATTTGTTCTTATTACCGACTGGTTTATTTGTACAAAGCCCCTATACCAAATATACTGCCATTAATTATCTTTTAGCCTATTCACATTTAATAACACTCGATGCAATTTTCACTGTTGTCGCTTAGGTACTATAAGCATCGAGTCATTCGAGCCGCAGTAAATAAAAGGGTTATTACGGCCGGTCGCAATGTTTCAACTCTTAATCCCAGTTAGCTACATGCACAAGCGACGGACGTTTTTGTTTCGACAAACAAACTGCCGCAAACCCCTTTTATGATGGAAAAATGTAACAAAAAGGAAAATTGCTAAGTGTCCGGTATAAATGGCGTTTGTGAATGGTCCTTTGGGAAGTTCGCGGGTCAGTTGCGTGATTGTCGCTCAGTAATAGGTAATTTATTCATTACTAAAACCCATTTAAGCAACGTTATGTATGGAATGAATGAATGAAATCGTAATCGGGAATAGGCAAATACCTAACTCGAATTCCGTAATCTAAAGTACCTACAAATAGTAGTACTTAGTATACACAAATTACTACAAGCAGAATACACAAATTACCATAGTTACCTAAACAAAGATGCGCTACAAGGCAATTTGAAATTTAATTTTCGCCATCTAGATATTTCATTACTTCGTAAACCCGACACCAACATACATTACGTCACATGAAACATATAAGTAAAACATTGGACATAAATATCGAAGTCACATGATATATTAGAGGCCATTACCTATAAGGAAATTTCCTTAATATCTAATTTTTGGTGCCGCTAACGGCTAAAGTTTCCCCGTTATGGTCAATAAATAACCCATCATTTACTTTTATTCGTATAATATACAATCTGCTTTCAAAAGACTGCTTTGTAATGAACTAGGAATAAAACGGTCCTACCCTAATGTTAGGGATAGACGTATGCGATTTATTTTGTGATCCGTCTCTAATAGACAAGTTTAGTTTCTCGTTAAAACAACTTTGGATAGATCTCAACTTACTTAATGATACTTTGGAAAACTCCATAGATTTCCCACATGCTCACAACACAACAACGGTAATCAATTGATTTATATGAAAAGTTTTTCATTACTCTTCTCTATTTTCATGCTAAGCCCCTTTTCTGTTATGCAAATCATCTCGATAACACGAAGGCTTTCAAAAAATAAAACCCCAGCTTTTTGTCTTACATCGTAAATCTATTAAAAATCATTCAAAAACTTGTTTAACGTAGCCACCGCTATAAATCTGTGAAAATATAAATCTTTTATAATTAAAATATGATACTGAGTGATAAATTTACTTGCTTACCATGAAGCCAACTAGTGACAGGAGCTTGGAGCCATTTTATACAAGCTATTTTAAAGCAAGGAATTTTAAATTATGCTTTTTCCTTCAGGATATGTAATTGAAATTTGTTAAAATTCCTATTTTTAGAGCTTTCGTTTTTAAAGAAATTTTGAAAATTGGTTTACTTAGAATTTTCTGTCTCAATCTAAAAAAATCGTAAATAGAATGTCTTTAAAGTAAGCTTTCCTCGACCCTATGTCCAGCCCCTTCTTTTCCTTGGCCTGTCCTTAGCCATTTAATCGTACGACTCCAGCGGGTCGTAATGTTTATCTTATATTTCATAGTATCTCCCAAGCACTTTATTATTGATAATATTTTCTGATACTTTTTCGAAATATAAAATAAACGACACAGTCATCAAAGCTACTTGTACCTAATACAAAACGAGTGCCAAGTTGCAGACTAATAACATGGAATAAAATCAGAGTAATACGATTATAATAACGAGAGTGGTAGGCAGAGGTGGTACTTATTCCTAGCCCTTAATAAAATTAGACTGTGGGCCGTTTCTGTTGAGCCTCCTGAATTATTAATGAAACAAGAATAAGAAAACTTTTACAGTATTTTTCGGGCAATGTTAGATCTGCTTCATTTAGACGTCGCCTGAATGTTTCAAAATCTTGTTATCTTAATCCCGGTATCACGTCGGAGAAAGTTTTGGGAGTAAGATAAAATAAAAAAATACACAACGGAAGAGCAGTGTTCCGCAGAGCGGCGGCGCGGGCGGCGCAACTCGATTTCGTGACAGGCGCTCATAAAATCTACATCTCTCGTGTATCGCCGGCGTATTTACACAGTATTTTTTCCCAATTCCTCTCATGAATGTAACAACAGTCTCATGAATTTTATTGCGCACCGTGGTCGAGAACGGACGATTGTAGCAAGAATTGCGGTCTCTACTAGTCATAATTGAATTACAAATCATAGTGTGGCGGGCGAGCGAGGCGCGGGCGGCGCGGTACGGTGGCCCCGTGCGGTTTCCGTACACTGGTGGTCCGTCATTCGGCAATCGAGTCCAATATTCGAACCTATATACCGCCACAACTTTGATATTGCACGCTCCATTCGTGCCAATCCGCAGCCGCAAATTGTGAACGTGCCTGTCCGTCGGCTAATATACCTACGAAATACAGACGGAAAAATACGAAAATCTATACAAATGTGGAACCAGAATAACATTTACGATAGTATACTCTATAAGTTTTTACATTCTAATAATTTAATTAGGTAGATACGTAGTGGAAATGTAACTTCGCATATAATTTATAGAATAAACATATAAAGTTCAAGCTTTATTTTAGAAAGCTCAATAAAGAAATGGCATTTACTTAGCTTCCTAAAAACCGGGATCAAACAAAATGCAAATTGTCCAGCATCGCGTGCGCCGATTGATCACACAGCCGGCTAATTAGATCGGGAGTATAATTAATCGAGTCGTTGGGGCCACCGGCGCGGTGAGCGCTCGCCTCCACTGACTGTCAGGAAATATTTACCTAATGATAGCTTTGATGAGACCAACAACGCCCGCGGCCTCATTCAAATACACTCCAAACGAAATCATTGGTAATTCGACTAAAACTACATGACGCTCTGTAGCTCTCTGTTCTCCCGCGTTAATCGAGGCAGTGCTTTTGTCGACCAGGCATAATAACGAGGCAAGTACCTGCCGCACAATAATGTTATCACTCGTACTTCATTGAGATAACCGCAGCTTTGATTTATGTTCGCGTGGGCAGTGGCCGCGTGGAAATGAGGGTGCCCATTTATGAACATTGTACCTAATTATATCCATCAAAATGTCGAAAGTTTTCAAACTATTTATGATTAAACAAGATTACATAAAGTATGATTGTAGTTCCGTACGTAGGTAGGTATTACCTTTTTGGTGTGCCTTACTTTATTTAAGGATTTCCGCAGTAAAACACTGTCTGTCTCACCGCCTCACTTCTATTTTGTCTAAAACGTGGTCTCGCCTGTATTGACAAAATTTATTGGACACTAAAGTTTTCATACGCTTTTATGTTTTCGGGAGATTACGGCACCAGCAGTCCGCCGGTGCCCCGATGTTTATAAGAGCCCGCTCTTTCAGAAGGGACGCGTGAAATTGCTTCTTTCTCATAACAGTATTTGTGTTTTGTGTTCCGCAAAATCAATTTTTACTGGGATGCACGATTTGTGTATGATCCTACCTGGGTGCATAATTACGAGGCGTGAGTTAATTGTTCAGGTAGGTGTTATTACAAAAACTGGACGCGGAAGTTCAAAACAAAATAAAGTTGGACAGTGAGGTGGTGGCGGACAGCAGTCGGCGACTGGCCCGCCTCATTCGCTTTCCGCTCAATAAACGCTCGCAGGCCACGCAAGTTTCGCCGTCGGGCGGCCGCACTCCGACGTACCTACAATAACAACTTTCATCACAACTTTTTGGCAGAAAGCTTCATTCGACTTTACGTCACCTCGCTCAGGATTTCTGTTCTGCTTGAGTTTCACAGATTAATTGGCGTACAGACAAATTCGTGTAACAAACTTTGAATACTGTTTTGAACGTGATTGATTTGTAACAAATGTAACATCTGACGGTGATTTATTTGTACGGGCTCGTCCCATTGTGCGATCATAAGCTTTAAGGTTTCTATTATAGAAAAAAATGAACCAGTAAAATGAATGAATTATATTTGGGAAATAGCTTTTCGTTTTTTCATCAGGCAATATAAATTTGATATTCTGGGATCAATTGAATCAACATAAATATTCGTACGGATGAAATTCCGTTTCTCGTTTTACTTTTATTTCTAAGAAATCCAGCTTTGCTATGTTAATAATCTTTGAATTGTAATGAAACAATACAACTTCAGATATCGTTCACCGCTAATTGAATTGCCACTTGTTTAAAATAAGTACGATTTGTAATTGCTTATTAGCATAGTAACTATTTATTTTGATATTTCAATTCCAAACCCGTTTGTATGTATGGAAAAGTTAGATAATATGAAACTGGTAGGCGTGTAAACTATTGTATCTAAATGTAAAGTACCTTTACCCAATCTCGTAACAAATCTTTCAATCACTGCTGTTGTGCAGAATATATCTTATTTCAGTTATTACCATTGTCAATATTAGGCGTACTATTTATTACCTAACCCCATAAATTACGGTTAGGTATGCAGATTACTGCTTATGTGTGTGTTCCAAAAATGTAATCCCGCTGGAGTACGAATACGGTTGGTTCGCGTTTAGTGAACATTGATCTGATAGGTGTCACCGACGGTTAAACGGATCGACGCTTCAAACGTTTATGTAGTGATCACTATAAACTAGAGCACACTGCACCTGCAGCGAATATATAATGCAGCCGTAACATAACGTAGAGAGAGATAATGATTAACTAAAGCCAGATAATACAGTAAAATCCTAGCTACATGTAGGTACTAAATTACAAAGTTTATGTAATTTATATAGATATACTTAAAGGCATTCTAATAAGTATAAGTCTTTGCTTAATAAAATATCCCTAAACCAACTAATGTAATTTACTCCATATTTTCAGTGTAGTTAACTTAAAAGTTATATTTCAAGCGTTACATAATAATATAGTTACATAATAAAAGTATTATTTTATATAACTGTTAACAAAAATCTAATGAATTGAAACTATCAAATCATTCGATTTTTATTAATTTAAATTGAACGGACGTCGTAGGTGTGAGTCGTAGCATGGTCTACGCGATTCGTCTACGAATTTTTCGTAGCCTTCTCTACGATTTCGTAGCGTTCTGCTACGATTTCGTAGCGTTCTGCTACGAATATTTGCCTTACAATAGACTCTAAAAATATGTTATGAATGAAAGTAGAAAACCTAGATGAATAATCGTTCGGCTGAGCTGTAACCGGACAGATATTTCCAAAGTTCCGATCTCAAACAATCTTGTTCGGAACTCCGTTTCCCCGATCGATCTTTAAACTAATCGCAATCACAAAACTTGCAAGTCATCTACAGTAATACTGTGCCTCTTTGGAACACCGATACATCTTCTAAATGTTCCTTATAATAGTGCCGTTATTTCAAAACAATGATAACTATAATTATTATTGTCGTAAACGTAAATAATATGTGATTAATTTATCTAATTTTTTAATTATTTCTTGAAGGAATTTTGTAGTCTGAAAGTAATATTTTGACTGTAGGTATCGTTGATCGATTCCAAGTCTATCAAAATATTATTAAATTTAATAATTTTGCTTTATTACAAAATATAGAGTTTATATACAGTGAGAGGTTTTGGTTAATATGACTAAAATTTACATCTTTGTTTTTATTTGTGATTTGATTTGATAAATACATTATATATGATACCGAAGCAATTTATTGAAATTGGCAATTATTATATTGTATAAATAACAATTATTATTACAATATATTTATTTATTTATTTAATTCTTTATGCACATTTGTACAGAGGCGGACTTAATGCCTAAGGCCTAATATAATTAGATACTCTACTACTCTCTACTGACGTAGGTAACCAGTGCCCATAGGATTTACCAGATTGTTCTATTCTTAACTTTTCTTCCTAGCTACGACAATAACACGGACTTACATCGAGCCTTAATTCCGGCGAGGCCTCGCAAATTACAAGCACCAGGCCTCCCACATAAATCCAACCTTTTCAAGTTAATAAAAATGATTTAAGTACGCATTAAAAGGATCTTTTTCCCGCTGAGAACACGGAATTTATAATGGTAATAACTTGGCCGATTGTCCCGTAATTACGTGTTGTAGGTACATAGAAATATTCACGGCGATACGGTCGGCGAGTGAGGGTTAACGTTTACAAAAGACTTGATAATTATAATCGTTCGAGAACAAATTCCAGGATTACATTCCTCGCGGTTTCCGAAGCGTTTTAATTTCGCTAATTAATAAAGCGTTGTGTTAGGCAAAAGGTTGGTGGCACCGGCGCGACGTGGGTCGGCTGATGTGAAAGCGTTTCGAGAATTGCGACTGACTCTACCCGGGAAATATCCCCGCAATCTATCCGCCTTAAAGAAAATACTACCGTCCGATCATTGTACGAGCACTTTGCCATGCTTTATATTGCTATTATTGAAAAATATTGTACCTAACCGATCTTTTAAAAGAAGAAAAACCTTATATTTTATAGGAAGCACGTATGATTTTTATGGAATCATACAAAATCTTCGTAGTAACAAATAAACCTGTTCAAGAAACAATTAAATAGAGCAATATGCTACCCATTTCAGTTCTATGCATTATGAGCCTCTTATTCCATTAATGAAGGTTTTCAAAAACACAATGATTAATTTTATCCCGCACCGCACATTAGTACTCATAATTAAATCACGTTAACATAGTTTACGGTCCAAAACCCTGAATAACTTACCACGTAGATAATAATATCAGTGGGTCAAGCATAGATTGAAAGCACTTTGATAACAAATGGCCCCCATAATGTGCGCGGCATAAATTCAGTAAGGTAATTGTCCAAATCACTGTCAATCTGTAATGACAAAACCGTTTGTCCTCTTGATGGCTCCATTAATATCAAGTTTAAACTAATAACCGATTTAATATTATTATTCTGTAACAAAGCAGAATAGAGCTCACGCTCATGGCCACAGCTTTCATGATTAAAGAAAAAATTAAGTTTTTAATATCAAAATATCAATAGCTGGGTTAGTAAGGATTGATATCCTGATGGTTAACGCTGGCTATCTCCTGGACCACTTTGCAGGGTCACCAACGTATTGGTTCACTTCTGCACGAAAATATCGACTGTGAATGTCAATATCTGCCCCTATTAGTCTAACTGTCGATGTTGACTTGAGTAGCAGGAGATACGCTCGCCCTAACATAACCTAAAAATTACTTATTGACATTTCAGTATACCTCTCCATAACAATGATGTTAAAAGACAATGATCTGTTGATTATGTAAACCGTGCATGGAGGTAATTAATGCCTTTAAATTGGACGCCAGCTACAAATAGGTACAATGTAACTTTTCCAATTTAAAATGGTATAAAATATTATACAAAAATATTCTTTTCGTCGACGTATACAAATATTAAAACTAAATGAGATTTCCCGAAACTAAATTATGAAGAGAATGTTATTTTCATATTTGCATAATCTTTACATTACGAAGATGAAATTCACACAACGATGATTCCAACAAAACGCAGCTACTTTTAGGGACTTTGATTAATGACATAATTAGCCATTAAAGTAGAATTGGCTGAAATTTACTCGTTGGCACTTAGTTCTGAAAAATTCACATCACTGCTTAAACACTATCATACCGATTGTTATATATAGTATCTGCTACTTTTTAGTGAACCGGTTTAAAAACATACCTGCTCTTATGATTGAATAAGTCCAATGTAGATTGGGTTCGATTATCAACTGGACTATACAAAATAAAACCCTTTTTCGGATAAGGGTCGATTACAGAGATAATATATTTATGTTACGCAAGTTTCTTTATCATCAGCCTATCTGTGTCCCTGTCCACTGCCGTTGTTAGAAGAAGCTGGGTATCTCGAGTTTTTTGTTATTATTTTTCAGTTTTATTTATGACACACACATAATCGGCACTGTAATGATAGCCTACTCAACGTGGAAAATGCTTCGCAATGAAAACCAAAATGAAACATTTTTACATAGTCTCTTTTACACAGAATATGGTCTCTTTAGACCATTCATCATTTTAGAAAACACGAATTTCAGATATTTAGGTATGTTCTACTGTGTCATAATAAGTACTACTGCGACATGCAGCTCAAATTCCAAGAACAGCTACAGATTTCCAAAAGTAACATCGTAATAATATATATACCTCGCTCAAGCCATATTTTAGTCCATTTCGTGTTAAAAGCATTACCAGGAGCACATATAGGGTAGGTAACTTTTCGACCGCGTCCCGTAAGTAGTGTCCTCTTCCTACGCAAACTATTTGCCAAATGATCCGTGCTTATATGAAACAAACGCGTCTAGGACAGGGTTCCCGCAGTTTGTATTAAAGTACACAGAAATTCTTCGAAATTTAACAATTCCCGTCACATTCCACCCACAGCAAAAACACTCCTTTCTTAATGCTGTTTTCCTAGTAATTCCTCTGTTGTCGTTCTGTACTTTTTGTTCAAATTTTATTTTAATGGCGTTATAATTCATCCGCTCTTAAAAATGATATACGACATTGCAGATCGCAGTTAAGCAGGATTTCGTAGCGGCGCGGTGTACCAACCCACTATTTGTAGATTTTTCTACAAAACTTGTCAGACATTTTTATTGGTATACTTTTTTATTGGGTTACCACTTCGTATTTGATAGCGCTCCTAGTGTTTGTTGACTTAGTGAATACATTTTATTTAATTTCTTCCACTTAGATGTAGAGTTTTTTTATTTATACAATGTGGGGAGCGTGAGGTCCTGGGTTCAAATACCAGGATGACCAAAGTGTTATTAAAGTTTTTTATGAAATGCTCAATGGCATCTCTTAGTTTGGATTTGTACCCGTTTATGAGATTTACCCTTGATTGAATAAATCGTATACCCTCTTTTGCCATAAACCGGACACAAATCAATCCTATTTCATGAGCCTGGCATAACTGAGTACTGTGGTTAAGCTGCATTATAACTTTGCCTTTCCCTCCGGGGACTATAAACGTGACGGTAAGGTAGAATAAATCTAAATGAGAGCATCAATACCGCAGCTATACCAAGCTATATATTATCAAGAGTGCATTGTGTCGCATACTGGCCTAGAAACGAGAGAGATGTATCAGGTTGCAGGTCGTAAAAGAGAACTGCGGGGTATAGATTACGATGGAGTCTGCAGGTAATAAACAAGCACTCCACCTAAACGATCTTTCAAACAAATGTACGAAATATTTTTGCATAGTTACTGGTTACATTGCTAAGAGTAAAGAAAAATAACAAACGGAGAACTTACAAAGAACTTAATAGAAAATATTTTACAGTCGACCCACTTAAACATAAACTACGACGAAGAGATACGAAGAAAATAAACTCGGAGACAGAACTGAATCTCATTAAAGGAAAGAAACCCTGTTGACATCAACGTCGCTTTTTTGTAAATCAAACCCTTGAACATTTCAGTTCGTCTGAACGCTGAGTAATACTCTTCCGTTACAATGTGCTCAGCGCTTATTAATCTTGGTTAAAATTCTTGAGGAGCGCCTCTTGACCGGGATGTTTGACGCTCGCAGTAAGCCGATCGACACTTAATCCCACAGGAGTTCTTTGTATACCAACGTAATTGCCTGTAATATTTTAATAAGCCTTCGAGATAATATTACTGTGTAACCCGACTCTTGATGTTGGGTTTTGCAATTACCAATTTCTTAAGTTTTCAACTTGATAATAAATGTAATAATAATCAGTAGACTGTACCGTGCGGTCTGCAAACGTATGTACTTATACCGTTGGAAATATTCGGTACGAATGATTGATAGGAAAGTACCGGTTTTTCTGTCACTGACCTACAATGCTTTTTAATGTTTGTACTTATTCGTAGAATTTCATTTTAATAATTCGTAGAATTTCATTTTAATAATCGGATGTTTTAATAAATATGTCATTAATAATTACTTATGATTTTTCCACAACACATTAAAATAATAAAATAAAGGACACCTTTAAGCTATATTTGAGTAGTTGTTGTATTTCACATTGTGGTCTTATATGAATTTACAAGTACTTTCGGAACAAAAGACTGGTTTCGGAAACTCCGTTGCCTTCGAGTATCGCCTTTTATTACGAAACTATTGTTACGAACAACTTCCACGTAGTAAGGTCAATTCTTCTGAACGTTATATTGTTCTGTAATTTCGTAGAATCTTGGAATATTATGTGAAAGTTAGATATAATATAATAAAAAATATTGGTAATGTAGCTCTAACAATAAAGAGTATTATTGTGAATGGTTCCTCTTAATTAGATTTCAAATCACTGTATCTATTCAAATAAAAAAATTGAGCGGATTAAGCACTAGTCGCATGACTGAATATAAAAATAATCTTATTGTAGTAGTAATTCATATCAGCGTTCACTTTAAAAGAAATAAATACAATTTAATTAATACAACGGTCACATACAGCAGCTACTTAAATTTTAAGCACTTTGACAGTAATACAGTAAGTACCACACAACAACAATTATATGACTGCCAGTCTTTTGTGACCCCAGCGATCGAGAAAACTCAAGCATTCATTCATTGCCCACGTTCTGAAATATGGTTTAATGATAATGCTGATACCGTTCAATGAGTGACGTAGCCATATATATGTTACGGTAAATCTGATTAATTGAAAATTATTAATAATAACCACATGTTTTGGTAAATGTGAATAAACGATCGAAATTTATTACTTTTAGTAGTAATTATTAATAATTCACGACACATATTGGTAAAAGTTATAAAATAAATAAAAACCCAATGTTTTTTGACCAGCAGGTATTTATTTATAATATTAAACACAGTCTTATCACACAAACAAGCAAACTAAGCAAACAACAAAGCAAGAAAGTCTTTCGTGGAACTTGGGGCACCCCGACTAGGACAGGTTAGGTTAGAAAGCTTAGGTAAGCTTAGGTTAGCTTCGTGGTTTTTTTTTTTAAACCACCCGGAAGTAGGAGCCCCGCAAAGCGGGGCTCCGTCAACTGGGCCACTTATTACATTTATCACTACTAGGGTTCAATTATTAATAAAAACCGACAAATGTGATTAATTTATCACTTTAACCTCGACTTTCGGTAATTATTAATAATAATAGATAATTATATTATTAATAATCTTCAATTATTCACTCTTACCGTAACATATACATTTCAAGACTACAAGGACCAAAATACCTACAATATGTACGCTGGCAAGTGGGCTTTTGTACGAAAGCTGAGGAAAGGGCGCGCTTATCCCCCAATCCTCTTAACCTTACCCCTTACGTTTGCATTCGCTTTCACTTTACTATTTTTAACATACGTTGCAAGTCATCAATAACCTACATTATTACCAGTATTCTGTATGTATTTTCGAATGAAAGCACTTAAACCCACAAAGGATTTTTTAAATAAAGCTTTTCGAATAAATAAATTCAAGCTCTTAATACTGTTTCGGGAATATTGAATTTTAAAATAATGCTACGAAAATGTTCGGTATTTTAAAATACGTATTATGTTAACACCATCGAGTTTAGTTGTATTGCTGTCTTACTAGTAAACTAAAAGCTAATTTTAATATTCTACTTTCTGCAATAAATGTTTTTCATTAGTATGCGCTAATTTAAACATATTTGCACAGACAGGACAACATTTAGGTATATCTTAAACATACAATAGGCTGACAAATTAAAATCTGCGATACCTTCCAGCAAACAACTATAGAAATTAAGAAAAATCTAATGTTAAAACAAATAATTGGCCTTTCCTTACAAAAAGAAAGTTTTAACAAGATCCCAATTACTTATTTTGCCATCGTTTCTGTAAGTTTAATTTAATACCTAAGTGTCGCAACTCGTACCTCTACATATTTTAAAATATACTTAAAGTTAGTTGCCTTTCCTCCCTTGTCAACTGTCCAATAGACGAGCAGCTAATTTACAACCGCGTTCCGCATTTTAATTAAAAGGCTTTCGTTACATCAACACCACTTACAGACTGAGGTACTTTAACGAAATTACGGAATTTATTTAACAAGATTCACGCTGTAATTTATGTAAACCACATAATATGGTTAATATACTACATAAAATCGCCTACAAAAACAGTCAGGACTACATCCTGGTGAACATACATAAAAGAGGATTCCGATGAATTCAGAATTCAGATATAAAATAATGATATTATTATAGGTATACTTGTATTTTTCGGATTTTTTGAGATTACCATCGTAAACGACGCAAAATACTTACCTATGAAAAGAATCAAGCAAATGACATCATGTAGTTTCCGAGTTCTTACCTATACCTAGTAAAAACTATGTATAAAAATGTAATATGAATGTGGTGAAACAGTATATTCAATCGTTTTACTCGAAATCTATGCAAAAGATTTAAACCTACCTAATGGTTTACGCGGCGAAATTGTAAATACCGGAGCTGACACACAACAGTGCGGAATTTCCACGCGTGTCAGTGCAGTGCCGAGCTACGGTTGATCGAGTGGCAATGTCAACACTCACAAAAGATCACAGGGGCGAGCGTCAGTAAGTATGTACAGCGGAACAAAGCCCAGCCCGAGGTTATTTTATTGGATTCACACGTCCAATAAAAAATAAAAACCTGGTGAATACACGCTACAACTGAACGCGCCGTAGTAAGAGACTGTACATAATAGAATATTGAAAAATCTCCTTAAGTTGTGCATTCACGAAAAGGTCACTGCATACATAAGGGGTCCAATATGAGAGCACTGTCGACGGAGAGGCGGTTGTTACGTAAAGTACTGAGTATACGTTAGCCCGCCGCCCGCCCAGCACCCGCCACCTGGCGAGCGGCGAATTCTCTCAGCCACTTGCATGCTATATACTCTCATTATACTTTTCTTTACCTTATGCCTGGCGGTCCCCTCAAATTTAATCAACGTAAGTGAACGCTTTTTAATATAAATTGAGCTTTACGGCCCGCGCTCCTGTTTTATCAGAAAATATAATTGCAAGTGTAACAGTGGCTTAACAATCCGTGTGGATCGCAACATCAATTCACCAGACCATAGTCCTGCAATCTGCAAACATAGGACCGAAAAATGTTCGCACCTTTTATAACGAACAACCGTTTAAATATAAACTGAATCTGTAATCAAGTTACGCGTCTTACTTATTAGGTTACGGCATAATTTTCTATTTGCTCACACTGCAAAGGACGTTCAAAATTTATTTTAAAGCAAACTTAATAATTTTATTTAAGCCGGCGCCTTTTTCTGCGATTCAATCTGCAGTAACTTTTCATCGTGCCAGGTCCCGCAGTATAAAGAGCGCCATTATTTTTCAAAAGACATGATTATGTGCTGAGAGAAATCACGAGAAAACTGTTTGTATCAGACGGAAGGATGTACGATAAACTTTTGTGTGCTCCCTGACGCAGACATGTTGGAGTTGGTAAACAAAGTAAACAACTTATAGCAATGTAAATAACAAATGTGATGGTAGAATGATTCTAAGAAAAATATTCGGGAAAATAGAACTACCTCATAAGTATATATAATATCGTGTATGATATGTAGTGTGAATTTCAAGTGACACTACCGTACACGTTTCCATGTTCATTCGACAAATTTGTACACTGGATTGTTCAGATTCAGATTCCACGAACTGAAAACCATTTCCCATACACACGCATTTGCACTTTAATGCATAAACTAAATGATTATTACGAAAATTGTTCAAAGCAATTTAGTTCACAATTGGGAAGACATAGGTACCTAGTAAAACTGGATTATTCCGCGTAAGCACAGATTAAAGCATTGTAACAATTTTAAGTTGAACAGTAGAACACGCAAAGAACATAAAATTGTTACGTTGTTAACTTGATGATCAAATTAAATATTTACTGTTATAGAGCTCAAAAGCCGTTTATAGGCAAATTAAAGGCTGAAAATTACAACAGGGTTATACATCTAGAAACCTATCACACTACAGAATAGATGATACGTACAACGCATAACATGCATAAATTCTCCTTAGATCACTGATTACCCATTCCGAAGCATCACTAAGCTATGGCATGTATCAGAGGACTGCCCCATCCATATTTAAAGCCGTGGTGTGAAGACGACCGATGTGTAGGACGTGTCAAATGCAATCAACGTCCAAAGAGCGCCGCTAATTACTTTACGACGGAATGGGGCCTCACAACCGACGACGGTGACTTGTACTATAAAATGGTTAAGGGATATTATATAGGAATTACCTATATCACAACTGCTTCGTTAGCCTTGTGGCAACCCAAAGAGCTACGCTCGATGTCCTGGGTTCAATCCCCAGGTCGAGCAAAGTGTTTTTGGGTTTATCTATAAGATTCTTAGTTTGGATATGTGCCCGATTGTTGGCAATTTTTATCAATTAGGGGCTGGGCCCCTATTATGTACCTCCATGGAACCTAAACATACCGAGTGGGTGTACATTAGTACACCTCTGCCTTCCTTACCTTTCGGGGAATAAAGAGCTTGATGTTATATTATAATTTATATATATTATTATATATTTTCTTATGCACAGTTAACTGTTATTGAATATTAAACATTTCCCGTAAAGAAGGTTCGGTTCGAAAAAAACATTTTCCATCATTGACTGTTGATTCCAATCGAATTGAACGACTCTTCACTTCAGTGTACGAACATTACCTGTTATTTTTCTTTAAAATCATCAAGCTGAATATAGCTTAAACAAATTGTATATTTTTATGGTGTTAAACAATTACACAGTCATGTCTTTAATAAATAAATTTATTTTAAAATCATGTTCATCTTGCGTGTTGTATAAGCACCTACACAGTGAGGGGTCTGGCACAAAATGGCGGCTTCTTATTACGTTAACATCTAATTTACCTCTCAAGACTCTCATCTTAGCGATAACTTAATTGACTGCGCGCGATCATTTACGTTCTAAGTAAATTTAATACTCATAGTAGCGCAATTAAGTAATTTATCGATTCAGATTCGATTCGATTACGAACACGTACTACAGGTACATTCAAAAAGCCCCACGGCACGGTTTAGAGCGAATAATAAAATTTTAGACGCCACAAGACAGGCATAGAAATGACGGTAATTGAGCCCGGCAGGATTTTCAGGAGGCTGTACAATGACTCCGAGCAAAAAGCGGATAAAAGTTGGGAAACATGAATTTCATGAAAGCACTTTAGCCGTTTTTTTTTAATGTTTTGGCATTACGGAGTCCTCCATTGGTTTAATAAAAATATCGGTTAGCTGAGTGAGCCGTTTGCGAAATCTTTTTCCAATAATCATGAGGGAGACAAACGCACTATGGTTGATGGAAGCCGTTCCTTTTCATGCGATTTTTTTTAAGGTAGATGATACGAATAACGCAGAGGACAGCGTGGAGCAAACTACGCCAGTGTTCAATGTTGTAGGTACGTGATGTGGGATAAGCCCCTAATATTCCAGCGGTCGCGATTTACGCCCTCGACCTTCGTAAAAGATTCTCCCATTTTTCGATTACAGAAGAAAATAATTAAATTTCGTTCTTCTTGCTGTCTAATAAAATGAAACCTTATTATTTTTTTCACAATTTCGTGGATTTGGTCGCCTGAAAACCTTATGTTGGAACCTTACCAAAATCCATCTTATAAATATACTAAATTCCAATGTATTCCTTTCAATATTAATTGGTTATGATTATACAATGTTCACAATCTTGATCATAGAGTAGTTGGTTTTTTATTACATGGAGCTCTTAAGTACCTATACATTTTTAGCAGTATTTAAATCTGGCCTTATCAGCTCGTCAACTCATAAAACAAGGTGACAATGTTTTGGTCTTCACTAAATAGTATGTGATACTGACCATCGTTATCATAAACCTGTTTACTATACTGGGTTTCCAACTGCTGGACTATATTCTGTAATATTATTCCAGCCATAGCTTAGGTATTACGGAAACTTAAAAACTCGCTTTGCAACGACATGGTGCCTCATAACTTCTTCGAATTTAGGGCATGAAATGGACATAACAATTTATAAAACTAAATCATATTATAAAGTTCTGTTCAGCAGGAATGCATCATTATAAGTGTTATATGGCTCGTATTATAAAGTAATATAGAGCTACTGCGAAATTGACTCGAAATTCCTTGCCGAACGGAAAATGAACGGGCTGCCCCGACTGAAACTATTTCTCGAGAGAAATTTAAAATCACTGAAATTCTAAAGGAGAGTTGTATTGGCACGTGTAATAGGTCTGTAATAACTGAGTATATTGCTTTTTTCTAACCTGGCCAATTACTATCTACTAATAAAATAAACTTTTTGGTTAAAATAAAAATTAGGAAACAAACCGGTCAATAGGTCAAACTAGTTACATAAACTATTCTTAAGAAAGACTGGACTAATTTTTATAATCTTTGATTTGTTAGCCCATTAGCAAAATAACTACATCGGGACAACACACACGAATATATAATAATGCGTGCAACGGAACGTATTTAAACATGGCGCGAGCGAATCTGCGGACTAAAACTACCAACTAACTTTAAAAAATTTAGAAAAAGAAACGCACTGACCTACTAAAGTACTAATGCACTCTTTTAGTACTAAGTAGATATAGAAACTGTAAATTCGACAGGAATCTTCGATGTAAATCCCACGAGATGGGACGAACGAGATAAAAGCGGCTAACTATATGAGACAGGTAATTTTAGTTACACAAATAATGTGACAGTTCCTGTGATAACTACTCAAATAGCTTCTTAACTAGATATATAACAACATTACGTCTGTATTCCCCGAAGAGTTAGACAGAGGTGTGCTAATGTTAATGTACACTCATAGGGGGTGAGTTTATTGCCATTCACCGGGCGGAATTCCAAACTCCAAACTGCTAAGAAGAATTTCATAGGAAAAACCAATTACACTGCTCGACCTGGGAATCGAACTCAAGACCTCGACCGTAACAATCGAGCTTACGACTAGCGTAAGAAGACAGGCAGATATATAATATTAGCTTCCCGCCAGCGGCTTCGCCCCCGTGGTCTTATGAATTTTCACCCGTTTTTGCAACATTTTTCATTACTACTATTAGGCGTAGCGTGATGTTATATAGCCTATAACCTTCCCCAATAAATGGGCTATCTAACACTGAAAGAATTTTTCAAATCGGTCCAGTAGTTTCGGAGCCTATTCAATACAAACAAACAAACAATCAAATATTTCCTTTTTATAATATTAGTATAGATTACACTTAACATCTCTACAGTTAAAAATGACGTACAAAATATGAAAGCTTCACAATTCTCCGTCCAATGGGACGTACACTTTGAACTGAGGGATGGTAACAAACTTAGTTCACCGTGAAACAGTAGAACGTGACTAGACAATCCTAACTAAACTCCAACCGTTTTTACATTTGATTTCGTTGGGTTCCGTGGATTTTGTGAATATAATAACTTATTGATATTATACGTATTCATTACTTTCCAGTGGTTAGTTTAGTAGAAATGTAATAGAATTTCAACCATGTCATGAAGAAAACAAAGTTGTAACTCTTTGGTCTGTCCAATTCAAGATTCCATTGAATATCACTAATACATTAACGGCGGTTATTCTTGTTCATTAGGTATGTTCCAATAATCGACCGATAGAAAAATCCAGAACCTAACAGCCAGTCCAATCAGTAAAATCGATAGAGATCGGCGCGCAAAAAAGCCTTTCTAAAATACATTGTACATAGGTGCACTCGCCCCATTTACACCCACATGTGCCAGCAGAAACGTCAGCGTCAGAACACGCCCTAGGAAGGACGAAGGACATAATTATCCGATCTTATTGGTCAAGTCCTTCAAAAAGGTCTAGTGCGTAATACTCGTTACCGGCGCGTGTGTATGACAAGATGTATGAACAGTCAGCAACGAAAGTAGCTGAACACGATGAAATCTTAAAAATGCTTTAAACATCTTTAATATTCAGAATTTACTAACCCTTGAAGGCAGTACAAAGTCTCATAATAGAGGACAATTATATGCTTTACCTTAGTCAAAATCTAATAAATAGTTTTGGTAATGTGATGTTTTTAAACTTTGGCTGTGTTCAACGACTTTCGTTGCTGACCGAACATAAATAAATAAGTATCGTATCAAGTAGCGATCTGTTGTTTCTGCCTACCCTTGTCGGAATTATTGTGTATGTCTCAAGTACTATATCTCCATAAATATGCCAGCTTATAATTTGCTAGACACAACCTGGTTCTAGTTCCTCCGGTGATTCGCTTTGTGCATACACCAAAGCAGATATCATAATTAGGGACACATGATATGGTTAATAACTTGTGTAATAATAATTAGTTTCTGTCAAGTAGGTATCAGTGAACACTAATCAATGTAATGTATCTGTAGTTTACTTGTGATCACAGTTCTCATTTTTATTACCATGTTAATTGTTTGTGATGATATTGTTTATCTCATCATCATCAATTTTGTAGTCAACATCATTATCAACACCCTCATCGGCATCAACGCTGTTGACTTCGTCATCACTAGCGTCATCATCACTATCATCAATTATAGCAAGTTGATAAACGTAGTCGCCGTCTTCATCACTTATTTTACTTATCATAGTCTCAATCATGATCATCATTAATCATCATCATTAAATCACCTCATCATTTTCGTTATTCATCACAGTCATAAAAAATCTTCCATAAGTCGACGAATATACGCAACCCTCAAAAACTTTATAAAAACCCTTAGCGTCGTCATAAATCAAACGTGGTTGGAGTTAAAACAAAACTGCCAAGTTCGAATCACACTTACGCATTCTGTTTCATAATGAGGTATTTACCACATACCCAACAATCAACAGAGCGACTGCTACGCGATCGATTCCTACGTAGTGCAAAGTGTTATTGTGAGTTTTCCATTAACTTCAAACTTCCATTCCCGATGACTTTCTTACAATGATAATATAAAATTCAGATAAAATGAATGAAAAATGAAATTATAAATACTTGTGTCTACTCGTAATAACTACAATAATACAGTTCTGTCAAAATACAATCTGTTATTAATTTTTTTATTCAGTTTAGGTATTCATTAATCGGGTTTATGCAAAAATTAAAATAGTGAGGCAAAAATCATATCTGTTTTAAATATTATAAAATGCAATATCAATAAAACTGGGTCACACATAAAAATAAGTGACGGGTGGCTGAACACCGTGACATATGGGTAAAATCAGATGTTTCGTCATTTCCCATTTTCACTACACGTAACACGACGTCATATTTGTACGTATAAATACAAGCTTATGTCAAAAAATTTAAACGCTAATATTATAATAGTAATAATACGCTAATATATTAATTAATACGCTAGTATAGTAATACGCAAATATATATTTTTAATTAATAGCATACCACTGAAACAATACTGTGTAATTTTCTTCATGTATATAAAATCAGACTTAGGTATACCTAATGCCGTCAGATTATTTCAAAGAATATGAATATAAACTGAACCTAGTTAATATTAATGTAGGTAATAACCCTATGTTTGTGTTAATTTATTGTTTAATCGTGTTATAATAATTACATTTACAACATTACAGGCGTGTCACGTCACGTGCCGCCTACACAACTCGAAATTATATGAAAGTTTACTCTAATTTGTGACACGATCTAACCGTTGAACTAATTAAAGAAAAATATTTCTTCAACACAACTAGTCTAGATAAATAAAGAATAAGTAAGTTACCTTTAATGTAATGATAATGATAATTTGAACTTACTTTTTGACATTTATTTATTCATATTGTATATTGAATTGTTAGTTTGTAATAATATACTTAATATAATTTTATACGCCACCTTTCGGCAAAACATAGCGAGCCACACATTATACAATGATCTATCCATAAGTACACCTATGTTTTACAAAATAAATTGATTGATTGATTGATTGCTTTTCATTAACTGCTACATTATGATAAAGAACTTTATTACATGTTGTATGAAAAAACCGCATTTTATCACAACCGCTCACCCTGCTATCCATCATAATATTACGATTATTTAAATGCAGTATGTTTATACTTTATAGCTAAATAGATTTTGATGAAATTTGACAAGGATTGCATTCTGAAAGAACCTTTGGTCTCCAAAAATCGTTAGTAAAGCCGCGGTCAGCAGCATGTTGTATTGAATCTATAAGACGCAGGTTTGAATCCTGCCAGCAGTCAATTTCTTCCTTCTTTTCTCTCTTCTTTAAAATAAAAGCTTTAAGAATATGTTATTAAACCAGTGACAATTTATACAATGTTTTATGTTTATAATTTATGCAGTCACTCCTAATGTTATTTTATAACTTTACAATTGACCTATTACTGTATTTGTTAGACCTTTCTTCTTTTACTATGCTATTGTATATTACCTATAATACCTTTCCTACAGTCCAAAAACTTTGGATGTATATTTGTTACCAAATGAAGGGTCAACGGACGAACAGATTTAAATGAAATTTACGTGGTATGTATTCTTGATTAGCATACAGGATAATTTAATTCCCGGATGGAAACGCGAGCCACCACTAATTATTTTTAATATTTGCGAGGTTGTTTGTATAAATTAAAACATGTTTTTGTGATTACTTTTTCATGTAAGCTACCTATGTAATTTTGATATTGAGGTGAATTGTGAAAAAAAGGAATGTGGCTCTAAATATATTATCGGATCATATTATCTCAGTGTCTAATACAAGAACGACTGAGCTTGAGGTCCTGGAATCGATTCCCAGGTCGAACACGGAGTTATTGGACTTTTGTTGAAATTCTCAGTCGCAGCTCGGACTTCAGATTTTTGTTAAGCTAATGATGATATTTTACCTGAAATGTTGTCTGTTTCTGTGCCTATAAAATTAAATTAAATAAGCTTGTCCACGTAGCCTTATCTGATATTTTTTGTCGAACTGAGGTGTTCGTTAGGACTTACATTTCTGCTTAACCTGGGATTCCAGGAGTGATGTAACTACATACCTAACATACCTACTACTAATGCCACCAGAAATCATTTAACTAACGATATCGAAATATGCTGTGTTACGATTTTCGAATTGCGCGTGTAAAACTCATCACTTACAAGCGCGACTGGAATTTGCAGATTCCCGACGAAATCACTCGTGAATTTAGTGGATTGATTGACTTTTGCATGCGGTGTTCAGTTTAATACCTATGTATATTTTTTAGAACCATAGTCTGATTCGCAATTCGTTATTGCACTAGCCGAATTTTACTAGACTAGCGACCCGTGCGCCGCTTTCCCTGCGTTTCCCGGAGGACCGACAGCAGCGCCACCTGCCGAGTCTAATTGTATTTTCAAACCATCCACGAACCTATTGAAGTATACATACAAAAAAAAATACCGTCTAATTGAAAACCTCCTTTTTTGAAATCGGTTTAAGATTTCAAACAAATCGGTCCAGTCGTTTAGGGGGAATTCGATGACATACCTACACACGACACAAGTTGAACACAACAGTTCCTTTTGTTGTTGATTTCAAATGAGTAAGTTTGCATAAAGTTTACAAAAGAATTATGTTCTTTGAAAATCATGTACCTAACATGATTTTCAATTGATCTGTTTCATAGTCGGGTTATTGTTTTTATACTATTTTTTTATTAACGCCGACACTGAGACGCTGCGAATTGCGGAAGTAGAGCGACAGAATGTCTTTTCTCACTTTCACTTATTTAATTTCGTAAGCTTGTCTCTTTTGTATACAATGTTTTGCGATGGTTTCGCTGCAACATGCGTCAGTGTACTATAGGCGTAAATGATGAGATGGCTGCTGCTGGATAGGGATTTGTGGAAGAAAACGACATACTTCGCCTACCCCAAGTGAATTGAAATAGGAGGAGGATGATGATGCTCAAATTATAATATTCTGACGTAAATATAGGCCAGTTTGGACTGAAAGTATGATTCTAGACGAATTACACGTGAGCAATCCATGCTAATAAGTATCAGGGAGTCAGTAATTATTTCATTAGGTACTTACGGGTTTTACTGTATGTTGATCTATTGCCAAAACCTCCATTTCGCCGTATTTCTCGCCTTCTATCTTGTTCAGCCTGAAAATGCAAGAATTGCTTTCATTGATAAGAATATAGAAAACAAAGGACCGATTTACGTAACTCATTAACCATTACAGAGTGTACTGAGGTACACCACTTAATTAACGGATTGTTTTTAGTCCCATGTAATAAGGGGGCGAAATTATCGCCATTAACAGAGTTAGCTAGCAAATGTTATTGGGTTTTTTTATGGAATATCCAGTCAGTACCTAACTGGATATTCCATTGCTCGACCTAGGTATCTAACCCATGATCTCACACACGCGCTTGCAATCACTACTTACCTAATTAATAAGACTAAAATATTTACTAAAATATACAAATGCACTACATACATACACTACACTACATCGGTGAATACGAACCAACCGTAATGTCATCCCCCGAAAATGATCATACTAGCAACGACAGACAATGAATTGATAATGTTGCATCCACTAAATCAACGTGCCAGTCTGGCGCACATAACTAAGGCAATAAAATGTATTCACACATAAAATACGCCATACAATGTACGTAATTTACTAACAACAAAGTCAAACTACGAAACAGAACTAATAAACTAGTTACTCTTGCTTTTCATTTCAACTGTTTACAAAATTGTTTTATGATATGTCTATGTAACTTTGAAACCTTTGTCTATACGTGCGGCTGGTGAACTTCAACGCGTCATTGTTTGAAAGCCGGTTCATTTAGATGGTTACTGGTTCTGTTCGATAGTAATCACTACTGCTATTTTAAAATGAATCGGGCAGTAGTTTAATTTCGCTTATTGGTGAGCTACTACATTTAATATCGGATATAACACTTACCCATCATCTTTCACGGTTTTGTCGCCGTTTTAGAACTAATTAATTAATTTCGACACATTGACTCATCGTTCAGAGCAAACCGGGGCAAACTGAGATGTTTGAACTCTTTGTCAAAATTATTCTTAGCTACCTCACATTTTTTTTATAATTTGTATATTCATGATGATGGCAGATTTGTCACGTAAACGGTTAACTGTGGTAGAAATTTCTGTAAATAAAGAAACTGTGTATAATTAGATTAAAAAATAATACGTTTATTGCATAATAAAAAAACAATGAGGCTAAAATGCAATTTTTTTTTAATGGCAAGTTTGCACATGTCAACTAATTTGCCTATAACAGGTAAAATATGGCAAACGTGTGCAATTCAATTATCATAATAAAAAGCTGGACAGGAAATAAAATATACTCAAAGAGAAAAAGAAATAGAAACATACCTATATAATTCTTGATTGACAATGATAACGTGCACAACAATTGCAGTGTTGTGCACGTTATCATTGTCAATCAAGAAGTATAGAAGTAAGTATAAGTATATATAAGTATATTAAGCTTAAGAATCTTAGGTACCTTTATTTTAAACTATAAAGTTTGTTAACAATATTCACATACAATGATCAACAACAATATCAACAAATTTTATTTGTTTTTGTTATTTCTGGCTTTGTTATTTTCTCACACGTTTTCCGTAGTAAACTTCGTCATTGGCAGAATGGTCGACACCGGCACACATGCCATTAAAAAAAAAACTTTAAAATGTCATTGATTGCAAATGTCAGATTATTCGATTTTTGTGAATTCTGTGACGTATTGTTTTGTTGTACGACAACTTTGATAAAACCTTAAAACACAATCTTTTTGGTATAATCAAAGAATTATAGGTAAAGAAGGGGTGCCACTACAAGGGACCGTGTTTACATTTGTCGTTGACAATTCCCGGTCACACCTCTTTGCGGTTAATTCGAGAGCTTACGGGACCAATGTTGACCGGACTATTGATTTCCGACCAATCCAATGTAATCCGAAATTCAGTTGCGAGCCGAATTAATTTAATTTGAATTTATGATTTTGGTATCTTAATTTTGTTTTAATCGTGATTTTATTTTACGGGGTTTTAAGAGGCCGTGCACAAATTTGACTCAATTTTTCAAAATTTGATTCAATCGAGTTCTATGTTTCGGCTCGAGGTTGGGCGTAGTATCGTATAAACAATTTTGATCTTTTCAATAATAATTATCACAAATAAATGATGGCCCGATGGTTATTGGCGCGATCGAGTTTTTGCGCTCGATAATATAGCTCAATGTATCTATTATTTTCACAGTGAAAATATTACTTTTTTGAAAATATAAATTTACATTCTATTTAAAGGATAACTTAAGTTTAATACACTATTTTTTAAATTTCATAAAAATGTGCCTCTAAAAAATAGAAAAAAATACATATTTCACTGGAAGTTTTCCAAAAATAACATTATTTCATCATTTTTTTTCTGGTATATTATGTATAAAACTTGAAAAAAGTAACCTGGCTCTTTAAAAGAAGAGTATGTACTGTATTTAATACATATTTTTTACATTCATAATTACTTATAGTTTCTTGGCTAGCGACGATCAAACGTCACTAGAACGCAACTTTTCGGAAAAAGAGTTGTCAATATTCGTGATTTACCACTAATATGGAAATAATTTAAAAAATCCACTTACTTAACCTCTCTAACATAAAAGGAACTGTTCTTTTCAATTCATGGCTCAGTTTTTATTTTCCCCTATTCGGTTCCTTGCAATCGATGATCAAAATGTATCAAAATGGGTCGATTTGTAGGACGGACCCTTAAGAAGTTACACTGTTTCATAATATCATTGCCGTTTCGATTTATCTTACCGTCGCGTGCTGTTGTTTTTTTTTAGTTTATAGAATACAACCATTTAAATGAATACTATTGAACATTTTCTTTTTAATGTGTAACGCTTCTTTCATAAAAAAGAAAAAGGGCTGTTATAATAATCGACATTCGACTCTCGGGACGTTTAACCGATCTTCAAGAAATACAATATTTAAGTTCCAAGTTTAGTAGAAAACTTGATGAATTAATTTATTATTGTTAGTGCACCGTGGCGCCATCTATTCTATGACTCCAAAGTGTTTACAACGCGAAGTTTAGTAAGTACTTCACAGTTCCTGACTAGTTATGATGTAAAAACTTTATCCGTATAACATTAAACCTAAAAGAAAAGAGAGTAGAAAGGAGTTTATGCTTCAAAATATTTGTGGAGGAATAATATAACCGGTAACTACTTAATGTATTAAGAGTTGTTTCTACTTTTCGCTTCTAATTATAATCCTTACCAGCTACACCAGAAGAGTTGCTAATGCATTGGCGACTCTTAAGAGTCCTTGTGAAATGCAAACTGCTTGAGCCGCAGCTACCGGGAGGCAAACTCGTACGCAAATGTGGAAATACACACAATGGTGCTTTCCGACTTCACTTTGCAAATAATAACAGAAACCAATCAATTCGCTCCAAACCGCTAGCAAGAAGAGCGCATTAGGTGGTGGCATGAGGTGGTACTTCCCACTCACAACTTCACAACTCACCTACATTATTTTATAAAATCTGCACTGAAAAGAAAAACGCCCACAATAGTTTACAAACAAATCACACTCCACATAAACGGGGCTATAACATTCATGCACAAACTATTCATGTATCATGCATTATTTATGCGGCACACGGCGGGCAAACATTGCCAATTCTTCAGCAAGGTTAGTAGGCCAGCAAAATGTTTTTTGCAATGCACTATTGCACGTGAAGGAGTGCGAGATTATGTCCGAATGATGTGCTGGTTGGCTGGAGGACCGCCAAATCTAAGCGCCCCGGGAACAGCGAGGCGTTGCCAAAACCTAACTGATCGATGGCCTTAGGAATTTGCAAGCGGATTCGGGACTACAGATAATGTTGCGGCTAATGATAGCGTGGGAAAGCCAGGTTGTGTGATTATCCCGTCATGGTCGTGGTGAATGTTCCTGATCGCATGACCATGACGCAAAGGGCAAGTGATGGCACGTGCGGTTTTATGTCGGTGTGAGTCTGACATACGTCCTGGCGTGAGGATGTTCCGCACACAAAAAAAAAAGGTTGAGAGATATTCATGTCAGAGTTGTGGCAAATGTAATCACGATCCCTTGGGCCTGACTGTGGGGCAAGAGGAGGTAAGTTCGGTTTTTTGTAAGTAGAAGTTCAATATACCTACCCTGCCCCAGATGGCAGACTATCCAGGCATGATAATGTTACGCATCCCAAAAGAGTTTGTGTCATATTGCAAAACTGCAAACGGTACAGGCAATAGTGTATCGCTGAATCTAGCTCCAGAAATACACTGTATTGAGCTAATATTGATATTTAGTTGCGAGGTACCTGCATACATCCATGAAAATGTCGATGCCATGTCGCCGAAATCACGTCACATAAAAATATAATTTTATATATCTTCGTAACTAAACAAAGTAGGTACCAAAAAAGAAAATTGAAAATAGACTACTAAACTAGAAAACTTTTTAGAAACTAATATGATCTTTTCGGATTGGGAAATAGTAAAATATTCAAAGATTATCATAATTTTCTTGTACTAGAAGTTCAACATGGCGGATAAAATAATGAGAATTGCGTCTATACAGCTCAAGAAACAATAATAAGTACAGCGCCAGGTAGTACTTGCCCGGCCCGCTGACATTCAAGTTATACTGCTAAGCAATATGAAAGAATAACAATGGTGACGGGATTTCCAACGAAAAATGCTGAAATTACATTGAAGTCGTGCACTACGTTAGCGTGGGGAATTTATTTTTAATAAACGGACAATTTTAATATAATATTTCTATTTCCGGTGTATAAATAAAACCTCTTTGCAGAGATACCTATCAGGGGTTTGGATTATTCAAAGGAATTAATACCTCTGCGAAGAAACAAAAGCATACGAAGGTAAGATAAGACTGTTAAAATATTCAGGAGGGCACAATTCCAATATTCTTGTTATCTAGTTGGTGAGTAGAGGAGTCTTGCAGCGGAATAGGACCTTATTCCGTAGCATTTATAGAGAAACATTACAGTAATAATTGTAGCCTTAAAATCTAAGAATTTAACCCTTACTTTTTATATTGTTTGGTATGCGATCCATATGAGTGTGTCGTGAATGTTTGAGATTGAACGATAGTAATCAAGTAAGAGTATATAATTATCTTGTTTTTTGTCATTACTGTATTAAGTGGGTATACAGACTATTACAATTTATTTTATAACTTGACTATACATTAAACTGCGCATGCTGCGGTCAGTCTATAGATAGGTTACAATTCTCACCATATCGAGACGTAAGTACGACGTAGGTTTAACCCGGTTCAATCTGTGATAATCTTTAGAAACAGTCAGAAGCCCTAAAATACAGTCGGCCTCATCTGGACTAGAAACCAACTCCAACACAGTTGTGTTTCTAGTTAACTGAGTCATATATTAAAAACAAAGTCAAATACTTCCAAGATATCTTTTAAAAGCAATTTCCTGGAAAAGCAACAAACAGTTAAAGAAATCTTTTTAAATTTAATTGGTTACCATAGACACAATAGTTTCCAATACACAGAAGGTACTAGTTTACCACAAACAAAGTTCCTATATCCAGTACATTATTCCGAATTTCCGATACACCTATTGAAAGATACGCTCACTTCTTTTGTTGAGGTAAACCTTGGAAGGTATAATAAATAGTCATCTAATACAATTGTGACGGATGCGAAAAGCAATTTAGCAGCCATTTTTTCAGACGCAGAAAAGTACTTCTGTTTGTGACTTGAGGAGATTCATAAATAAATAGATATTATTAAACATTGTCTATACAACAACTGGAATAACTTATAAACTGAAATGAACATTATTTCAAAAAGTTTTTTGAGTAGGTATTGGAATCGCGAACAACTTAATGAGCAGACAAAATATTAAAATCTTTAGGTACTTAGTAAGACTAAAAAAATATACTTACTATTTTCAATTAAGTAATAATACATTATTGTTACAAACGGTATTTTCCTAAAATTGTACGAATTATCGAACTTATCTATACTAATATTATAAAGAGGAAAGATTTGTATTTTTGTATGTAACGAATAAACTCAAAAAGTACTGGACCGATTTGAAAAAAATTCTTTCCATGTTAGATAGCCCATTTATCGGGGAAGGCTATAGGCTATATATCATCACGCTACGACTAATAGGAGCGGAGTAGTAATGAAAAATGTTGCAAAAACGGGGGAAAAAATTATAAGACCACGCGGGCGAAGCCGCTGGCAGGAAGCTAGTACATAATATACGCTTTATAACACTATTGCCTTCGACTATAATTTGACAAAGAAATAATTTAGTAAATAACGTGTACACTCGGCACAGTGTTTATTAGTTCTGACATTATTTTCTGAAACCTAGATGTAGGCACTCGTCCATTGGCCGTCAGTCTGTCTGTCTCCTTGTCAAAAAGCCCTTTTGCTAATGAAACCATATTATGAGGTATTCAATTCTATTGCTATAAATAACTGATATTTAGATAGAATATAGAGATAGTCAACACAGATTTTCAATTATTTCGCATTTACAACATTTTTAGGGCTTGTTTCACCACCTCTGGATATCCACTAAGTGCCATGCCGGATAATTTCGAAAATGTTACGTTAAGTTTGTATGAAATTAACTGCCAAGTAATTTAACGGCATCTTAGGTTCTAGTAGGTGGTGAAACAGGTCCTTAGAATTACACCTTAGAGCCAAAATAAAAACTACTTAGTATACTTATTATAGTATCACTCTTCGTGCTTATTAAACCATTTAGTATGGTGATATAGTAAAAGACACTGTTCATTTATAAATTAACCACCATTAAGCATGTCTTCCAACTCAAACTTAGACTCAAACTTAAACTCAAATAGAGATGACCTTGCAAAATTGATAGGTAACTACATTTCGTCGAATGATATATGAACGTAGCTCCCAGTAAGAGATCAGCTAACGTACCCGTCTGCCCGTGAGTCCGCATTTGTATGCTTGAAGATTTACACGGCTTATCTCTCCTCCCTTTGTGTCTTGTTTGGCTCTCCATGAAGCCACTGGATATACAAGCCATTTGATCGGAAACAAACTGACGCACCGTACTGATATGAAAGATCGTTCTTCAGGATTACGACGTTTGAGCCGCATTGTGAACGCGAAACCTTCTAGTTTATTCTGTATTCTTCATATCAATAATACGAAACTAAATCAGCATTGATATACAGCAAAATGTGTTAGAACAAAATAACGTTTTGGGAGACAATGGGTAGATTTTGGTGTTGAGGAAAAGAAATTCAATATACGTAGGTATGTGTGTAAATGATGGATTTACTCCCCTGTTTTCCTTTTTTGTTTATAAGATAAACAGACGTTGAGAGGTTATCCATAGGGGGTGATATTGTCATGGAATAGGTACGCATATAGATATAATGTACACACGGTGGTGATCTGAAATTAACAATGATGGTACAACATTATTATTTCTTTTTGTATCAAATAGAGCAAACGATCACGCGTATCACTCAATGATAAATGATCAACCCAAAACACCCGGAACACAAAGGAAATCGCAGGTGCGTTGCGGCCTTTCCTCCCCTACTAACGAGCGTAAGACTAATTTGAAAGCCAACCGATCCTCATCGACCAATGAAATACTAAAATTCCAATACCAAGCGTCCTTTCATTAGCGGAAAGCACAAACATAATGAAAAACAATCACAAACCCGTCGGGCTTTGCGTTGATGACACATCAAAAAGATAAAGATTACGCGCCAAAATACCCTAATCAGTGGTACCAACATTAAAAAAGATTCAATGCACAGTTTAAAAATGGAAATACAATAAAACGTTCAATAGAAGGGTGTGGCCTGGTACTTATTCAAATAAGTGAACAAAATTAAGCAAATGTCATTTGTAATGTAGGTAACCGTAATTTAAATTTAAAATATATAAATTTATACACTTTGTCATATATATATATATATATAGTTTATTTAAAAGCCTCTTTTTTGTCATTAGTTGTAAATGCTTTTGCTTCATAACTCTGATTTGTAATGTTTCTATTGGAGCTATGATTGACAATCTGTGCTATTCACGTTATTTGATAAAAAAAACATTTAGTACGTTGTGACGAATGTGCCACACATGTATTGTTTGTGAGTTTTTGTTAAAAAAATATTTGCAATAAATCACAAACAACTAACATTCTTTTGTTCACAGTCATGTAGTATCGAATATGAACGAACTACGCTAGAACAAGCAATGAACACAATGTTCACAAAAATCGTCGCTATCGGTTTTATCTGAACCAATTTAATCGTAACATATAAATCATTGGCAGTACACAGCCTTTCACAATATCCCAAAAGCTGGAACTAATTACAATAAAATTTTATCTTTTCTCATAAAAATCATAACGCCCGTAACAAAACTCGAATCTCTCGCAGTAATGTATTGGAAAAATAAAAAAGCAAGAAAACCCCAACAAACATAACCCAACAACTCGAAGACAAACATTTAATTTGAAATTTACTTTTTCGAATAAACATAAAAACTTTTCGATGTTCTGCTTTGAATTTGGTTGATATTAAGGCGATGTTTTAATTAAAGTTGCTTGATGTTGCGTTAAGGGGAAGGAGTGGAAAAGTACGGAAGTTGGCCGTCCGATGCATTCACGGCTATTTGGAACAGCTTTAGGTACCTAGTCGTCAAACTTGTCAGTTGAAGCTCGTAACCCAACTTTTTTTTAAACTTATGAAACTATACAGTGTTGGTAATACATTAACGTCGCAACAGACCTTTTTATTTTATTTTTCTATGTGACGTATGGTAGAAGTAGAATGAAAGTAATTTTTCGTATTAGTTAATTTATTCGTATAGTTAGTTAGTTAAAATTTGTTCATCTGTTCTTATTATCATTATTTTAAGATAGCAAAAATATTATTTAACTCATATAAAAATATATACCTCATATTGATTTTCATGCTAATAGAATATGTCATTGGCGGCAATCTGGCCAAAAATTAGCTAGGTACAAATAAAGATATAGTGATAAAAAAATACCTAAGAAAAAATACCTAGTTCTTAATAAACGAGCGATAAGAAATCTGTATAAAATGTAAGGTTATTTTATGACAGGCGGTATTTACTTTAACACAAAAAAAATATATAGCTCATTTTCCTCGAGTTTTCGGTGTTCATATTTTTTATAGGAAAATAAAAGGCTTAACGCATCTACATTTATTTTGTTATCAATAGATGTCGTATAAAATCATGGCTTCAGATAAACGAGAGACAATTTAGTCGGTTATAAAACCTTCTTCCTTCTAACCAGGAAAGCGGGAAATTCTGGCCGTATTTTCGTAACTGTATGATAGTAACATTTCAAATAAGTACCACAAGCTATTATCTGCGTTCTTCATGAGTACGTGCCAAAAGGCCGCCACTATTTACGTATTACAGTGGTACTAAACTCACGTTTACACATTAATACTGTACTCTTATCGTGCCAAGACACTAAGCACTTTAAAATACTATACCTAGGTACTCAAAGAAGAAAATCATGACACATAAATAGTCCTTTTAAAAAAGTTATGCGGCAGGGAAGAGGTTCCCTGCCGCCCATTCTCAACTTTTAGGTACCTAACATAAAAAAACAAATAAAACATTTTATCTAAGCAAACTCGCTTAAAAGAAATCAAGAGAGAATGTAATAACTATTTGCATACACAACTACGTTCTTTGTAACCTGTGCCTTTTGAACAGCACGAAAAATATCTACTGCCAACTTTTATAAGCGCGGCTTGCGTCCGATAAGTATACTTAGTACGCTGTAGCACTGACAAATATCTTGAACTCAGAAAGCCACCGAGTGCTAGAACTTCGCGCTACGTGCTCCGACTGCTAAGCAACAAACATGGAACACAGACTCATCACAAATCACTCCATTTTCATATTGAGTGATTTATTCATACGCTCGTGTGGCAACCTGCACTAAAAGTAGGTACCTAACTGTAAAATATGAAAATGATTCATATGCCACGGCTCTGGCGCACAAAGTGCGTGTGTTACGAATTTATAACTTTCAAATACTAAGAGTTAAACGAGCCACGTGATAATTTGACTAAGAGGGAAACGTGACCAACTTTTAATTTACTTATACCCAACTTTGTACTGCGAACAGAACAAGTGATTCACATTCATCACCGCGACTCACAATGACTTACGAAATTAGTAGTACTAAGGTTAACCTTTTTTATAAGAGTCATCAGGGCGACACCAACACCTACGCTCGGGTAACAGAATTCTCGAGCGCAGTTCTTTCATCATCAGCATGTAATTGTCCACTGCTGGACGTAGGCCTGCCTCTCCTAGTGAACGCGACAGAGCTCGAGCAGTTCTTTGTGACTATGATAATATCACTTCCATTATGATTAAAATTCTTCACAATATCTGAGATATTAGACAATTTAGTTCAAATAAAAAGTGATTTCCCTTGGGATCGTGATCTCGTTAGGAATATAAAAAATGTAGGAAAATGTACTTTGATAAGTTTGACGAGTGTGGCACATAGAATACTTTTTGGATGCAGGGTAAAAGACACTTGGGTTAACTTTTGCAGGCGTCGGCCAATTTCTCGCTGAAAGTTGACTACGTGCCCTGCATCCAAGGATGTTATACCCCGGATTCGACCAAAAAGACAACCGCGCCAGATTCTGAAATCCCTTTGTTAGTATAACAAAAGATCTCGCTGCGTTCGGATTATACAAATTAGGACGCAAATCGATTGAAAACTTAGTACGAATTACGAACCATTGCCAATAAAACGGGCCCCAATAAATGCTGACAAAGGTCTCCGAAATATTCGTATTTCAAGGGAACACGTTAAGACGTATAATACCCTTGTTAACAAAAAATATGCCCGAGGAAAGGGATCATATTGTCAACATTTATGTTTATAACGGCAATAATACCAATTTTACTTATGAACGACATAATACACCACGAGTGGTTAGCATTCATATCACCATTCGTAGCTATTAGAATCGTTAAAATGCTTATTGCTTAGAATATTTCCTGAAAACGTTAAATTCCTTCATAATTTCCATTTTAATGTACCAATTTGTTCATCATTACACGCTTTCCTCGCTTAAGTTTTTAAGAAAGTATAAAAACCAGACGATAATGAGTATAAATAAACAACAGAAGGGAAATATTTTCACTGTCACTGTGATGGAACCATCTGAATACCTAACGAGTTCAGTATAAATAGTATGACGATGACAGGTATTTCATTTAAGTCTAGCCTATATTTTTCTTTTATCCATTTTACCTTAAATCCGCAAAAATACTTTTATAAAGCTTTTCGAGATGTCATCAATCAGTATCTACTCGAACCTTTGTTTTAACCAGATGACTTATTGACAGTAGAACGATGTGATCTATCTTATTATGTATCCTAGAAAAATCTATTGTCAAAGCCACGCGTCGACAACTTAATTCCGCAAGTTTCATAACAATCTGAACGTTAGAGCTTTCGCCGTCTGAATAGGTAATTATATGTTAATTTGAACTCTAAGTTATAAGCTTTTGAGGGACAGCACTAATGTCCTAATTACTAGACAACAAGTATGAAGTATTCGCATTACAGAGGAGCACCAACAGCTGTACATCTACGAACTTATTTAATTACCGCAAACAGGCGTTGGCTTGTCCTTAAGGCCCTGTTTACATTGGGTGAGTAAAAAGTAGTGAAGGCAGAGTACCGCAATAAGATTATTAGCCTGCGTATCTGCGCAGCAAAATCGAGTTAACAATAGGAAAGTGTAGTTCAGGCGGTAGAGTACTGAAAACACCATTACAGATCTAAAAGCTTGAGTTTGTGAGTTAAACAAACTCAGAATAGTTGTTGATTAGGAACCTACTTAGATTTATCAGACAATTTACATACTAAAGGCCTGTTTCACCATCTCCTAGTAAGTTTCCGTTTAATTACTTGGCAGATAGTTCCATACAAATTTTGTTACATTGTTTAATTTATTCGGCAGTTAGCGGCTATCCAGAAGTGGTGAAGCAGGCCCTAAATCATCTATTTTATTATTGGCTTATGACGTTTATATATTTAAAAATAAAAATCTCTTCTCCATTTAATTTTCTTTACATTTTTCTTTCTTTAGTATTCTTTCTATTTTTCTTTTAAGTAAATTATATATTTCTATTTAACCCCATACTCGCTCGTTTACTTGACCAGTGTAAACGAGGCTGTAGTCCGAGTTCTATGTAAGCCAAGCCAAGTTATTACTCTTAATACTACTCGATACTTAACTATTCCTTCACCGCTATTGTGTTATGAGAGAGCACAGTTGCTAACAAAGAAAATTGTGTTGGAAGTTTGTTCAAGCGTATTCCTTGTAGTATTTATTTTTAGGTCAACTTCGTAGGAAACGATATAAATAAAATAAATAAATATTTAGTAAAAGTTGATATTAAAAATGTAATCGTAAGCCAATTCAAGCCAGATTTCCAATTTTATTGAGAAATCTAATTTGAAACCCAATAAATAAATATCAAGTAGGTACTTTTTCTGAAAGCTTTGAAAGAATTTTAATCAGATTTAACATTGGGAAAAAGCCCTTTTATAATTTTCCTATTGATTAGGAACGGACACGCGTACCTATTCGAATGTTTTTATAAGGAAAATATTGTGTAAGTAGGTACGGAACCGGGGACAAACTTATGGAAATACTTACCTAATCAAAAGGAAGAAGTTGCACCCTTCTTCCTGAAAAGTTTTCTATGATAGAACCACGATCCAACCCGTAGAGTGCGATCACACAAAAATCTGCTACTAAGTACTTTTAGTAGTTTATTATATACAGTTATAAAAAATATATACAGTCACCCATTTTCCCATAGGAGTAGGCAGAAACTATATATATAGTACGCTAAGTGCATAGCTGTTACTGTTGCTTCATACATCTCGACACAAACGCAGTTGTGGATGCTACGCACCTTCTATTTTTCTAGGACCTCGTTAAAAAGTTATAGCTTTGGGTGCATTTTTACCAGGTTAAAATATTGTTAAAAAACAACCTAATAACCTAATTATTAGGTTGTTTTTTAACAATATTTTACACTTTCAATCGCATATACTATGGGGAGTACTCCGAGGTATGTTCAGATTGATACCTACTGAATCTAGATGTTGTCCACAAATCTGCGTTTTTTTAGAAACTTTCTGCCTCACACAAACTGCGGGATGAGCTATTGCCTGCAGTACTTCCGGACCAATACGACCTTCGAACCCTAAAGAAAAGAACGTACTTCCTTTTAAAAAGCCGGTAACGCACTTGAACTCCTCCGGTGTTGTGGATGTCCATGGGTGGCTGTAATCGCTTAGCATCGGGCGATCCGTCTGCTAGTTTGCTCCCTATACCATAAAAAACACTCGGATATTTCCCGGTGACTGGACAAAAACAAGTGTCCTATGAACTACCTGTAGGCTTTAAACATACTTATTAAGGGTAGTGATCTAACTGGTTCTCGTGGCGTAAAAACCGATCAATTAGCCACTATGCTAACAATTTCTATGTAACAATTTAATAATGACATGTAATTAACGTTACCAATTGACTATTGACTATTGTCTATTGACTATTGACAATGTTAGTTGACTTTACTTCATATAAGCAGGACCGAAACTCCAACTAAATTACCAATGCTTTCTCGGTATTTCATTTGGATACGTGAACTGTGAGCTTTCGACAGTACGCTATTCAAAAAGAAAATCTCAGGTAGCATGCATTGCAGACATTTATGAATGGAGTCGAATTTTTCATAACTCTCAACAAAACAATACGTAGGTAGATGAAATGAAGCTTGCAGTATGATATTACACGTACTTTTGTTCCAAAAACAATAGATACGACGGCGAAATTATGTACGACTTTTATTAAAAACGAAAAAGTTTTTGCTTGAGGATTTGGCAGCGGGGAATATTGAAATGCCATTGCAAGGAAAATAGGGGTTTGTTTTCGAAGCTCTCGAGAGCTAGGTTTGACCTCATATTGTATCTAGTTGGTATGTAAGATGTCTTGGTATTACTTTACATTCCTTCTGTCCTTTCTTTATTCAATTCAAGTAGTTGACTATTCTTAGTCAAAGGGATCTTGAGAATTTGAACAAAAATGTCAAAGTAACGCGTTGAATATTCGAGATTGAAAAGAATTTAATTTTAAAAATCCCTTTTTGGTATGTCTGAGCGGTATTTCATCGTCTTTACATTTTTTACATTGATTACTTTTTACATAAAATAAGATAGGTATTATACTCATCTGTTCCTTCAAATCAAAATCTTAATTCGCAAAGTCTATTAATACCTGTCGGATTTAGGTCCCGGCCGCTCGAAAACAATATCTAGACCTCCTACTTTACCTGTAAATCCGAAAACGCTTCGCTGTGACGCAGTCGGTTTTCATCTACGTTTTTATTCTATAAAAACAAGCTTTAATTCGATTGTAATAAAATTCTAACTCAATCGATCGAAAACTTTTCGAATTCAAACATACCTACAACCTACACCTAGTATAAAACTATTTAAACTCTTTTTGTTCAGTCATTTATCAGCGTAAATGACTTGTAGAGAGCGCCACTGTGTGCGTATCTACATTTTACTTTGTTCCACATATTGCCGCGGTTGAATCGTAAATCACATCGGCGCGGGCACACGCCGGCAAATCGAAAAATATGCTCAATAAAGATACCACAGCATTAGAATACCGACGGGAATCACTCCCGCTACTACTGCGTTCGAGCGTGAATAGGATTTATTTTTGATAAAGTATCCGGCCTTATATTAAAGTATTGTTGCCTGTATCCATTTAATTTTAATGATTTATAACATAGGAATGAACATTAACAGGAGTATAAAATACTACAGCGCCCGAAAAGTTGACGCTATAAACGCTTTTGGGTTTTATTCTCATTTCAAATTTGAAATAAAACCCAAAACCAAAACTAATCTCCTCATGTGTACGTGTGATCAACGGCCATTAAAAAAGACAAAAACACTTTTATTATCACACACAGCAACCACAAAATTAATCGGCGCAAATCATGGAAATTATAATAGCCCACAACCATGTATTGTAATTTATTAAAGGATCCATGTTCAGTGATAGTTTACGAGCTTAGACATAGCCATGTGAGAAGTACATACGACTAACCAAATTGCAATTTCAGTTCAAGTTACATCTATATTGACTAACGGAGTAACTAACGAGCGATACGACGCGGATACATCGAGTGCCAGCCATTCTTCTGGCCGACTGACTTTCATGGCGTCACTTATTTTGTCATCTGACTGTACATCTTAGGGTTTAGACGAACTTGATTCATGAAAACAAATTTTCTTTTACAAATAGGTACCTATCAGAACACGTCATCGTCACTATTAGGTATATCAATCATAGCTTAGCAAACTTATTTGTCAAATTCTACAAAAAAGCTACGTAGGTATGTGATTTTACCATAGATTTACATATTACTGGTTTTTACTGATTCTGTGTGCTTTATCGTATAAATTAGGTATAATTACTATCTTTTCTAAAAGTATGGCTAAATAAAAGATAGTTTCACAGTTGACTTCGGGTCCCGTCGCTCCGAACAATATATTTAATTTCAACCAAAACAAAGCGAAAGCGATAAATGAATGAACTATAAGACTAGAACTCAATATATGTAGGTATATTTGATTTTCTAAAACGCTTATTCATTTCTCAGAACAACAAAAATTGTTGTAAGTCCTTTCCTTTATACTCAGAACAAAAATTCCTGGGAAATTAAAAAAGAAACCCAATTTTGCTATTGTCGTATTCTGTAGTACCTACGAGTATTTGTCCTCGTATTGAATACCCTTTTTCGTAGTACAGCTATTCAAACCCATCTCATCCGACAATATTAACCTAATAGCCGAACCACATTACGCCAATCTAATGCCGTTAAAAGCAAGACACAACACGGCGTCAACAAAAACTCCTGCAAAATTGGGATATATTGACGTCATCATTCCCAGAAATACCGAATACCGCGAACAATGAGTTCTCGAACAAATCTGGAAAAACGTAGTCTCATGTGCACGAACGTGTTGTCATGACAGAAAAAGCCCTCCATCAATCTGCGCGAACCTATTTCCTAACACTGCCGTCGTCGTCCTTTCATATCACGCCATAGCTTGGCATTTCAGATATTGGCGAACGTATTACGAGTATATTCAACTCTTTTTCGGGACAGAATGGGACGGTGCGGATTTTTTTTCTAATACAAAGTATAGTAGGTACGTTTAGGTTTTTCTCAAGTGTACCTATACACGATCACGCTAACCTGTAAGAAATAATTTAAAAAAAAGCTCCTCATCTTCTATTTGTACATTGTTCTTAGTTTATTTATAATGTAGGCTTATGTTAAATATTTTATAAACATAATTATTTAACCCAATGTATTATATATTTTTATAGACTGAAACATAACATGCTGTTAACATGTTTCGTAGTTGTCAACAAGGGTTTCTTAAAACCTAGTCCACTTACACATCGGTTTCATCTCAGAATCATGTATTGTGTATGTGTAATGACACATACACATACATAATTCTGAGATGAAACCGCTGTCCAGCATTGGGATAGTAGGTAAATAAGGTGATGAGATAATAATAATGTCGACTATAAAATATTCTATCCAATTCCATAGTATGTCATTGTGATTATCTAAATCAATTTTGTTCGAGGCCTCTCTGTCGAATGGAACCGCTTCAGACTGCATGTCATGCATAAATTATATGATACTAGTGCCTCGGCCCGGTTTCGTTCAGCCGTTCATAGTTTAATTATAACCTGCCTAGACAGGTAGTCCCTCTTTCTACTGGTGAAATCAGTATAAAATCTGTAAAGTATTTTCTAAAATTAATCCGAACAAACACAAATTCGGGTTTCATCTGTCACACACGTTCTCTATTGTTTCGACCTTTAAAAGGTTATAATAACATAATGTTTTAAATAGCAAATGGTGACCTTTGGTCAGGGCTGTAGGTTCAATGCCACTAATTGTTTTGAGTCTCTTTGTTATTAGTATACCTACCTGACATTTTGTTTATATGTCACCCTTGTAATACCTATTGTTAGTATGCGAATATTGAATTTACATAGTTATTTCACTGACTGAATTAACATTCAAAGTAGAACACAATAATGTTAGCACATTATTATTGCTTAGCGGCAGAATATTTGGTAGGTACTCACCCATACGAGGTCAGCAGAATTCTACCACATGATTAAACGCGATGTACTTACACAAAAATAAACAGAGAGTTTTAAAGCAAATGTCAATGGAAGCGCCGAGAGAGGGATGCCTAAAAAATACATAAACCGACCATTGGCGGTTCCCAAAGATGCGTAAGTACTTGCAACTGACGCGTGTGTATGACAAGAAGTGTGAACGTGGAAGAAGCAACAGAAGTATGGAAGAATCGTACCAAATGTTGAAATGGTGAAAAATGTATGAGTGTATGTCTGTATGTGTGTTTGTACTCACATCACAAAAGATCCCTCAACAAATTCTACCCGCAATTTTTCCCCATGGTAACGGCTACAATTCAGATTGATACGGTGTCTATGTGACTTTACTTTATGACCGCATTCGCTGTACGCCGCCGAGGTGTCCGCGTACCGTAATATATGGGACAAAAATGACGTAATGTATGGCACCCGAGATCGATGAGCACAAATGTATTATGTGCGAGCGTTGTATGATGTCACAGTACTGAAAATATCACCTACCATGACGCAACATTCCCTGAAGAGTAAGGCAAAAACGTACTGATGTACAGCCATAGTACGCCAATATATTTAATGTTATCTATACTAATATTATAAAGAGGAATGATTTGATTGTTGGTCTGTTTGCATTGAATAGGCTCCAAACTACTGGACCGATTTACAAAATCTTTCATCATTAGAAAGCTACATCTTTATTCGTCGTTATTCGGAAAAGTTATTAGTATTTATAATTAATACCCAGACCACACGGGCGCAGCCGCTGGCGGAAAGCTAGTGTCTTATATAGGTAAGTCGTTGTTCTCGAGTTCGAATCCACGGCCAACCTCTAACTTTTTGCAATCATCTTAAGAAAACCTGCGCAGTTTGTGTAAATTGACTGACCATTTAATTAAAGATGTCGGCAAAAATCATGCCGCCTTCTGGGAGCTCCGTGCGAAACCAGGGCAGAATGCTAGTGAAATATAAAAAAAAAATCCCCACTCTTAATCAAACTCTTATTATTTAATCATAAGTGCATAAATGTACACAACTACACACAGAAACGGACAGACAAACATAATATTTCTGTCGATACCCGTTTCCGTAAATATTTAACTAAAGATTAATGAATATCGAATGAGGGTAGCGGCGCGTGCAATGTGGTGTACATACTTATACAAAAATATATATACCTACATACAAGCTCTTCGTAACACAGCGGCGGCAAAACCCACATTATAGCACTGAAGTTTATGCGACAGCTTGATTTAATATAAGTCAACAATACGAATAAATACTGTAAGTGGTATAAAACAACACATTGTATGTAATGTAAGCAGGCTATATTTACGTTTATTCATATCTTTATTCTAATACTGATTTCAGCAATGTTTCATCAATAAAGGTCGCTAACGAATCTCGAATGTGATTGCAGTGGCAGTAGGCGGTAGCCAGAGGGACGCAGGTTCGCACCCTGCTTGAGATCTAACTTGCGATAGCTAGGCTAGCTTGAGATATTTTTCTTTAGCTAAAATGTATTCTCATAAAAATCTGACAAGCAGTTTTGCCGCAATTGGAATCACAGAGTACAGAACCTACTCATGTGATTGGAATCCCAGGATTTATAAGTCTCGTCAAATTCTTAATAACGATGGATTAAATAAAATCAATAAATTAATTTTCTACAATTTGATACCAGTCTATACCACTGGTATAGACTGGTATCAAATTGGTATCAAACTGGTACCAACTTTCCGGCGTGCGGCGACAAAAAGTGTCAGTTGTAAAACTAGAAATCGTTTCAGGAAAAAACTTCGCGGAACATTTAAAAAAATATAGTGACTGATAAAGTTGTGTGGTTCGTTTTGTGAACATGTTCACAAGCTACCCCTACGGGTGCAGTTGGAAATCCAGTACCTATCTACAGGATTTTGTGGCTTTATATTGAATGTTCACACGGCTATATGGGCTTATGGGTTACAATCCTATGGGATTTTCAAATAAAGTGTCAAATAATTTTAAGTATCTATATGTTAATAATTTTAGTTTACTGAGAAGTTCCCGTAAAATTAGCTGGGAAATAATTTCAAACAAATTTTGTTGCATTTTTGAATTTATTCGGCAATTAGCGGCTATCCAGAGTTTGTGAAACATCAAACTATCGTGGGAAAAGTCAAAGTCCCACATTTATAATAAAACACGGTATAATATAATCCCATCTGCAGTAGTTGGTAATGTTTGTTGCCTGGTTAGTGTTGATGCTTATTTCCCTCGAGAAAATTTCTTGGCTTTAGTTAGAAGCATTGTTCTACATTAATGACTACATGTTCACTGTCATTACCTACGTATCATTCATTTGGGAGATGAAATCTCTGACTCATATGTAAGAGGTAGATACTACTCATATGAAGTGGCAACAAAACCTGTCAATCCGTTTACGTTTAGCTATGCATGTTATATAGGTGGAGTAGTTTTAGGGCTTGTTTCACCACCTCCTAGTAAGTTCCCGTTAAATTACTCGGACATTTCATACAAATTTTGTTACATTTTTTAATTTTTCCGTCGGTTAGCGGCTTTCTAGAGGAAACATACGCTAAGTCATACAAAGAAAGAAAGAAAACTTTTTATTTTCCGACTCGCACAGAACAAGAAATACACATACCTACATAATACATAAAGAAATAAATATATAAAAAGAATGCTATCCTGCGCAAGGCCAAAAATGGATCCCTATCTCAGCGTAATGCTGTGACATCAGGATACATGTATGTATCGCAGGTAAGTATTACGTCCCGTCATGGTCGTGGTCAATGTTCCTGAGCCCATGGCCATGACGCTAAGGGCAAGTGATGGCGTGCGGTTTTTAGTCGGAATGAGTCCGACATACCCTGCCACCTCCTCAGGCCGCGGGGATCCATGAAGATTTTCATTTAGAAAATACTCTACAGTAATGAGTACTGAAAGCCATAGAAAACATCGCTAAATACTTTTGATACAAGGGAAGATAAACTGTTATTTTTGCACGTGTAAATATTTGACGACAATTTTCTGTCACATATACCCACATGACGCTAAGCATAAGTACGCAATATAAATAAATTCTCTTTGACTTTATCCGAGCAATATCGCGGTAAAAATATTTGTTTAAGATAACCTCCAAGCTTCATATTCAGATATATTAACTTTGATGTCTACATCAACAAAGATGTATCCATTTCAAAGCTTCCATTATTACAAAGGTATGAAATTCGTGTTTTTACGTGATTCTTTTTCTAATGCTTTTTTATTTTGCAGCAGTGCTAAACTGCTTACTGCAAAAAAAACTAAAATTCTCAAAGGCAAACCGAGGTCTGGAGTTGTGCCCGGTTGATGGCAATAAGCTCGCCCCCTCCCCTGTATACTCACGAGCAAATACATATAAACACTAACAAAAGTGCTAAAGCGATTTTCTCCTAAAGTACTAATAGAACTTTTGTGATATTACGAACAGTATTTACGAACCATCTCATACGTATCTCAAAGTTGCAATGGTTCATTCATGAAAAAATCGCTTTAGCACTTTTGTTAGTGTATACATGTTTTTGCTCGTGACTGTACATGTGACCCAAACATACCGGTGAACTGTGGCCGTACCAGTTCAATACACTGTGTGGCCTTACCCTTTGGGGAATACAGGCGAAATAATATAGGTGTATACTAAAATAATTATTCGACAAGTTTATTAAGGCCACACGCGTTAATGAACCATTCATTATACCGACACGTGTATACAGTTCATGTAGGACAATTTTCCTCCAACATACCTCAAATGATGTTCAATGTAACTCATATAGTCTACAAACTCATATATGCTACGCCGTAGCAATTCGTCGTAGCGGCTACGTATCTTCGTAGCACCATTCTACACGCATGGCTTACGGAGCGCGCCTACCGGAACACGACTCAAAGGCCATGGCTTTAGGCCCGCCTGCCTTTTGTCGCGGCGACGTGAGATGGCTAATTACAAACGACGTGTGTTTGCCCTCGCGCAGATTACCTGCCGTGTGTCGCATTGTCCCAACGAGACAATATGTGCGACCTGTACCACTCACAATACCTCCAACCGAAATACCTCTGAAATAACACCCGAACTTTGGTACACGAATATCATGTGTAACGTAGTGTAAGTATATGATAGTCGAACAATGCAGTGATCAGGTAACCAAGAGAAATCGAAGATAATTGCACGATTAACGAAATAACTCGAAATAAAGCCAACAATACAATTTGATTACAAAATCTCGTTGGAAGTAAGGGTAAATTATTAACAATTTACTTAATTAACAAATTATAAACAAAAACGGAGAAATATACCTTGTACAGCTACTTACAATTCATAATAAGTATGTTTTAGGTCTCATGTAAAAGTGGTGAGCCTGTAACTAACCGGCACATATCCAATCTCTGAACTGCAACTGAGAATTTCATAGAAAAACCCAATAACACTTTGCTTGATCTTGAATCAAACCCATGACCAGCAACAGCACTTTCCACCACTAAACCAATAAGACATTTTTAAGAATTTTTGTATGTGGTTGATTAACAATAATTCTCTAAATATTAAATAATTTAATTCTTCCCTAAAAGTTCAACAATGTAATTGGATATTTCTCATAATGGGCACAAAATGCTCTCGAAACGGTCACGGATCCACATCTAATGGTTCGCGAGGAAACTCGTGGCCACCGCCTCTCAATACCAAGTTAAAGCGAACTTTACGCGCAAGAAGTGATCGGGTTACAACCCCGTAGATCTTATACCTGTGGAGTACGGTTGAATATTGCGTGACGTTAAGTTTCCTTGGGAGTAGATGTGACGAGTACAGTTTATACGCACGCATCACACATTGTTCGCTCGCGTGAAGAATGATTTCTCTGCCCGAAGCTTTTCTCCGCAATAATGAGTCACTTGACGTATTGTCCCGCGGGCGCCATCTCGTCCAAATTACGAAGCCATTGTTACTGAGATATTGTTCGTCGCCTCGTGAATATGTGCGAAAGGAAATGAAACTGTTCCCTCGTGCCAGTCACCGTTTGTTGGCTTCCCCGTGCGCCGTGCCGACACACCCAGCTATATTTCCATTTCAGAGATCCGCTCTAAATGAAACTGCCGTCATGTGTGTTAATATACCTTTGTATCTACGTTAATACGCACCGCTCAGCGAATGCGAAATTCACTACATTATTAATTAGCTTGCAACATTAATAATTAATAATTCTCGAAATTATTTAGGACTTTTTTTATGTAAAACTACGTCTTTATAATGGTTGTTCGAAGCAAACAAAGTTAAGTATTGATACAGGAAATCAATGAATATTTGAACAATACTTACATTCAATTTAAGAAATCGACAAGCTCTGTAGATATACCTACATTATTCCAACCCATTTAGAGTATTTTCAAACAAAAAGAAGCATTACAAACCACACTTGCTAAAAGTTTGTATTGAAAGTGGATGATCATGTCTGTGGCTCAACGTCATGGAGCAGAAAATAATAAATAGTGTAAGCTCCATAGCTGGTGAGGTCCGTCTCCCAAGGCGGACCGGAGGCGGCGGCGGTACACACTACACGGCAATATTGTCCGACGTGACACGGGACTGAGCTTGAGGCCGGCCACGTGACGCTTACTAAACGTTATTTTTGTGTAATAAACTTTATTTTGATCGACATAGGGTTGAGTTTAGACAGGCGTAGCTTTGTTATAGAGGCAGGATCGTTCTTATTTTTTTTCAACTATGAGAAAGAAATAAATGTTGGCTTCATTTTGAGATTTCCTGAAATGCACACAACACTGACTGCATGCATTATTGCAGTCATGGATGTCAAAAGCACCCACAACATAGGTACCCAACATACATACCTACCTAATTGGCCTATATAGGCTATAAAAATAGTTATCAAATCCGCGACCGAGTCAAAAGCAATCAATCCCTCACTGAGCTAATTGAGTCACCCACCTGACCTGGTTGTATTTTTAATTAGTCTAAACTAGAACTTCCTATTCGTTCTTGCCGACCAATCGTTATTTAAGATCATTTATTTATTTATTCATATTTCAATTACTCTCTATACTTACAGTTAGTACCAACACGTCCAGAGAGTCAACAATAATTATAAACTTAATATTAATATATTAACTTGAATATTTGATAATAACATTTATATAATAATGGAAATAGCATTGCAAAACTAATAAATTATAATTAAAGTATGTGAATGTAAATTATACACTGTTGGACATCATCAACCAATCAATTTAAAGTAGAACAAGTCATGTTTAATTTGTAAGAATATTTAGGACAAAAGTTATTAAGTTTTATAATAAATAAGGAAAATAAAATGTTCTCTTAAATTTTAGAAAGTTTATTCAGTACCTACATTTGATAAACTTACGTTACATGTATCCCTAAAGGGTCATTTGTATATTTTTTACTACCATATCATTGTAGCCTAAGATCCCACCGCTCAAATCGGTATGTATCTGTTTTTTGGATAAGACTATTTTTTAATAAATCTTACTTGATAGTAGAATTGATTACACCAGGGTTGCCTGGCCAAATTTGGCCGCATCTACCTTTAATTATAAATGTTGTTCTCGAGTTTTGGAGAAAAAATGTAGTTACATGTTTTTTTGATGAATCCAACGTCATTTGAAAGAGAATAGTGTAGTGAGTGGAAAAAGCCATGGTTGCCAGCTCTCAGTCGGCCGCAACTTAAGGGTTGCCAGGTTTAAACAGGTACTCCACTGTTGATAATTTGCAGTCATCTGTTTTTTTAGTAAGTTATATATCAATTTAAAGGTTATTTTTTTCTCTACATTATAACATAGGGTTGCCTGAAAAATAATGGCCGCAAGTAGGGGTTGCCATCATTTGAATTAATTTATTCCACTTGATGAGGGAGCGAAAAACAAGAATAAAAACGAACAACAAAACATACCATCACGCCTGTATTCCCCGAAGGGTTCGACAGAGGTGTACTAATGTACACCAACAGTTCGCTGGTACTATCCAAGAACACTTTGCTCGACTCGGGAATCGAACCCAGGAGCTCTAGCGTAGTAGTCGCGCTTGGGACTACTAGACCAACGAGGCAGTCTAAACAAATCAAAAAATAATATACAGGGTGGCCGGAGAAGTGACGTTCAAAGAGAAAATTTAGATTCCTCTAATCAAGGGGTATCCAAAGCACCCCCATGTATGTTTCGCGATTTTCAGTTGCTTAGAAGATACAATGATTTTGATTATTTTTTTAATAATTTCCACCTGACATTGGTTTTGTGTTTTTTCTTTTATTGTTGTATGATTATAAATGTTTTTTTTATGGTAAGGGATAACTATAATGTCAACTACTTCCCCTAAAATATTGTACACCTAGGCCTAATGGATCATGAAAAAATTGAGGTTAAAGTTCAAATTTTCTGCTTAAGGGTTTCAGTCACAAAAGATTGACTCTTATTTTTATGTTTGTTTGAATAGTGCAAGGGTTTCGGAGTATTTTTAAAAAATGCCACATATCTTGAAGATAAAAATACATTTAAAAAATGTAGAGGTCAGGATTAATTTCCTGTAAATTGCATTCAGTGACAAAGGAGTAACTTTTTTATGGAAACTGGAACAATATTTCTTTAAATTTTCATACCCCAAACAAAAAAATCTATAGGTTTGATGCCAAAACAGCGTGGTGGACAGCGAAATATTTCGTTCTTTAAAAAAAAAATACTACATTACTAAATTAGTTAAGTCGTCGTTAGCGCGACTCTTACGCTAAAGGTTCGGAGTATGATTCCCAGTTCGGGCAGTCTTATTAGGTTTTTTCATGCAATTTGCAGTAATAGCTCGAAATTAACATTTACACCCGGTTAATGGCAATAGGCTCGCCTATTACGTGACCTAAACATACTAGTGAACTGTGGGTGTTCTGTAGAATGGTGGTGTATGATGGTGGAAAATTTTTGTTAAAATATTATTCTAGTTTTCATAAAAAAAGTTACTCTTTTGTTACTTTGAATGCAATTTACAGGAAATAAATCCCGATTGATCTCTAGATTTTTTAAATGTATTTTTATTTTCAAGATATGTGGCAGTTTTTAAAAATACTCCAAAACCCTTGCACTATTCAAACAAACAAAAAAATAAGAGTCAATCTTTTGTGACTGAAACCCTTAAGCAGAAAATTTGAACTTTAACCTCAATTTTTTCATGATCCATTAGGCCTAGGTGTAAAATATTTTAGGGGAAGTAGTTGACATTATAGTTATCCCTTACCATAAAAAAACATTTACAATCATACAACAATAAAAGAAAAAACACAAAACCAATGTCAGGTGGAAATTATTAAAAAAATAATCAAAATCATTGTATCTTCTAAGCAACTGAAAATCGCAAAACATACATGGGGGTGCTTTGGATACCCCTTGATTAGAGGAATCTAAATTTTCTCTTTGAACGTCACTTCTCCGGCCACCCTGTATATTATTTTTTGATTTGTTTAGACTGCCTCGTTGGTCTAGTAGTCCCAAGCGCGACTACTACGCTAGAGCTCCTGGGTTCGATTCCCGAGTCGAGCAAAGTGTTCTTGGATAGTACCAGCGAACTGTTGGTGTACATTAGTACACCTCTGTCGAACCCTTCGGGGAATACAGGCGTGATGGTATGTTTTGTTGTTCGTTTTTATTCTTGTTTTTCGCTCCCTCATCAAGTGGAATAAATTAATTCAAATGATGGCAACCCCTACTTGCGGCCATTATTTTTCAGGCAACCCTATGTTATAATGTAGAGAAAAAAATAACCTTTAAATTGATATATAACTTACTAAAAAAACAGATGACTGCAAATTATCAACAGTGGAGTACCTGTTTAAACCTGGCAACCCTTAAGTTGCGGCCGACTGAGAGCTGGCAACCATGGCTTTTTCCACTCACTACACTATTCTCTTTCAAATGACGTTGGATTCATTAAAAAAACATGTGACTACATTTTTTCTCCAAAACTCGAGTAGAATATTTATAATTAAAGGTAGTTGCGGCCAAATTTGGCCAGGCAACCCTGGTGTAATATATTCTACTATCACGTAAGATTTATTAAAAAATAGTCTTATCCAAAAAACAGATACATACCGATTTGAGCGGTGGGATCTCGTACTATAGGGTGTAAGGACTACTTAAGAAAGGCTCTCTCTCTCTTACATTTGTAATCCGAAGCAAGTATACATTAATATAAACCACAAAGTGTTATACATTATCAAAAGCTTCGTTAACTTCTGTCTCTGAATTTTAACAACTGCTAGTTGAGTAAGTGCCGACTTAAAATGATATAAAGTTACACGTGTATGTAGAATCCGGTTCATTATTATGTACCTACTCATAGGCTAAATTAAACTAAAACCAAGCTAAAAATATTCTACAAACGTCGAAGCTTTCAAGATTTCCCGAAGCGATAGACAGACAGATGTCAAGCCAGTTTCCTTTATTCAATTTAGTTTATTTTTATTTGTGTTACCGCGTGGTTGTTGGTTTTAGCCGTCTGGTTTCCTGCCAGAAATAGGCCACGTTGTCCCAGGAGATCAACGGAATGTTGCAAACGGGTAGATAGTCCGACCCTACCTGTCAAGCGTCGCGGCAATTGTATCTTGTACTCTTGTAACGATAGGAATAAAGGTAAATATACAAATACGTAAATAAAACCTGTTTGGATGATGTGAAATATGCCGCCTGCATCCGACGACAACACAGCGGTATGTGTGATAATGATAACATACTATTAGAAAACGAAATAAATATATTTTCATAACGACGACGTCTGTGGTCTAGTGGTAAGTATTTGTGTTTGTCTGGGTGTTTCCTATGTATAATAAGTATGTATTTACAAAACAAAAAGTACATAAGTATTATATCCATTGTCTAGTACCCATAGTACAAGCTCTGCTTAGTTATGTAATCCTTACATTAACCAGCACCAACTACATGGTGCTGTGTAAAATGTCCAAAAGATATTTATATATTTATTTATATAAACATCTACCTACCTATTTTGTAAATAGTATGTTGGTGCTGGATAATGTAAGGGTTACATATATAGATTCATAAATAATAGTAAAAATAATCAAAGGGATATGACACTTTAAAGACAAGACAATTTTAACAATTTGTCCGTGTTTTTATAATGTTCACTATATAAGTATATAAGATAGTCAAAGAATTATAAAGAAAATATCAATATGCTTCTATTCAAAAGAAAAATAGAATAGAGGCATAAGATATTTTCTTTTCCTACTCTTATAAAGCATCGAAAAGGCTATCAATTAAAAATAATAGATTGAAATCTTTGCCGTGCACATTTCTATTTGGCCGACTTTCGATTGCAATCATAATAGAGTGCGCTGCTATATCTCGCTATAATTGGATTGTCTTTTGAGTCACAGCCTACAACTGATAGTGCAACAGAACTGGAGTAACAACCTTCCAATACAATGTCTATAAAGGCAATTCCTAGTAATCACATCCCTTTCTTACTAGAAGATTAAATAAAGAAAGAATATCGTCGATTTCGATTCGACTTCTGTGAAAGCATTAATACTCCGCCCTCAATATTGGAGTCCAGATGTACAAAACAATTTTATTCTTTAATAGTTCGGCCCCACGGCTCGCCTTGTTAACTTTTTAAAGTTCTTTCTTAAGAGTTTACTTAATAGAACTTCGACGGTTGTTGTTTATATTTAACAATAAGTTCGTTGATTGAATTGGCGCTGTTTACGTTTATAATAAAGAGGCTCACATTTCTTGTTTTATTGATTTTCAAACCAGATGCTGAACTTAAGTTAGAAGATAATTTGAGAAGATAGTGTGAGGATCTTTATTGTAGAAAGACAGAGGGTTCGTCAAGTTTACATCCAAGTAGTTTATGGTTTAGATAAGTCTGGATTACAGCCAAACCCAGAATAGCTTCGTTGGAATTTGAATTACAAGTTAGATGATAACATTAATTTTATATCATTGGAACTGGTTTTGACCTAGGCAAAACATTCTCAATGACACCAAAATATACAAAGTTTTGCATTTTGTTTAATTAAAAGCTTTGAGGGATTTCTTTGAACACTGTACTGACGATTATGTATTTCTTACTTTCCAAAAGCGTTTTACTACTTATAACATTACTCCAATGTTTCAACATTAGAATATTTTTCAAATGACTTCGATTATGTTCGATAATAGCACGGACGCACTTCGGAGCTAAGTATCGCAATATATCTTTCTATGCCATCGTGAGTGGTTCTGGATGCAGTGAGCGTACAACACCATTGTTCCACAACAACGGCGCGGTACCCGGTCTTCGAATATTGAAAACTGTGAGGTTGCCTTTATCGAAACGTACTTTTTGCAGGTTAAGGAGGTTTAATGTTTCAACCTCTGATGCTGAAAGAGGCCTGTTATGGAACTGTCTGTGTGTGTGTGACTTGGATGAATATTCCAAGAGAAGATAAAACAATGAGACAATGAGGCAGTTCAATATTTCAAATTATATTTTATACTATCTTTTTGTATTTTTTAAGCATTTTCCATGCTAAGATTACAAGTTATTTTTAATGAAGGAAAAAATCGGCTGGCGGGCAGGATTCGAACCTGCGTCTTCTGGTTCGGTACACCAGACGCTCTGACCACTAAGGGGGCGTCCATAAATTACGTGAGGTGTTTTTTTTTATTTTGTATCCCTCCCTCCCCCCCTGGTGAGATGTCGTCAGATTTTATTCAACCCCCTCCCCCATCCCCCAATCTCACGTGAGATTTTTCAAAATGTGGGTTTCTTACGTAAACGCGTTGGATTGTTATTGTAAAAAGAAAAAAAAAATGCTTTGTACTTTTATTTAGAACTAGTTAAGACTAGTAATCAATATTGCTGAAAGTTTAATTATAAGTGTATTAAAAATAGTTTTTTTTTTGTTTCAATCAGAAAAAAAATTGCGTGATATTTGCCGAGACCCCCCCTCTCTCCAACGTAAGATTAGATGAGATTTAACTCGACCCCCTCCCCCCCTTAAACATCTCACGTATTTTATGAACGCCCCCTAAGCCACCGCTCGCCCCGCTCGCCCCGCTCGCCATTCTATTCGCTATTTTATATTTAAAATTACATATTTAATATACTTATTTACGGGATTTGTCAATAGGCCGTAAAGCCCGCAACCTATAGTGGTAACAGATTTCGGAGGGCACCGCAAATTAAGTGGCCTATAACTATACTAATGAAAAGCATTAATCCGGCACTGAGTTGAACATTAACTGCGCCTTCAAAGTGCCGTCGCTATCAACCTATTGACTCTACTAGTTACTCTTTCTTGCTCTCTCATTAAGAAGAAGATGTAATTCAATATCGATACTGCAAAAAACCCGTCACATAAATATTCCAAGTTTTCTTTTTATTTCAATTTAGTATTTTCTATCGGTTTGTTAATTTGTCGAGTGTCAGTTTGAGCTGTACGTGGTTCCGAGCGGTTTTTAGTTATATAATTGAGACTAGCAGTAACACCAGCTATGATTACCCCAGAGAAATAAAAGTATCAAAGCTTGGTAGGTAGATATTCCAACACGAATCTACGCATACATTTGTAGATGACGTAGGTACTAACTACACGAGTCCCACGACTTCCTCATTTTATATTTGTATGTTTATACATAAGAATACAAATTAAGTTTTATGCGGCCTGGGTTATTAATCTACTATCACGCCTGTGTTCACTCAAGGGGGTAGGCAGAGGAGTATTCGTTACACGCACAGTTCGCCATTTGTTTAAGTCCCATGTAATCGAGGGGAGCCTATAGGCATTTCCATTGATAATTTCTTACAAAAACCCAATGACACTTTGCTTGACACCTGGACATCGATCCCAAGACATTGCAGTCGTAGGTACTTACGATCACCAGGCTTATGGGGACTGGGACCAGGCTTATCTTCAACATCGGCCCGTATACGTCCATTGCTGGACGTAGGCCCCTTTTGGTGAACGCCATAGAGCCTGATCGTCATCTCTTCATCCAGTTTATAATGTATCTTGTTCTTTAAATTTGAAATACTTCTTATTAGGACTTATAACTTCTCCAAATCACTAAGACCTTGTTCAGACATTCGTCGCTCCGTACACCGCACCAACCGCACACAGGATTTTATCGAATAATACAGTGCCAGTGAACTTTGTAATAAGGTGGTCACACAAAGTTCAAGTAGTAAAATCCGGTATTTGAATTTTAAATCTTGAACTGCTGCATTTACCAATTGGAAGGATTATTTGAATATAGATTTGTTTTTTTTTTCTGTCGAAAATGGAGGCGCAGTTCAAGTAAATACTCTTTCACACTCTCTTTATAACTGAATTAATAAAATTAATTATTAAAAGAAACAGAAAACCCGACTGCGTAAAAACTACTAACTAAAAATCTAAAAACAAGCTCTGTGATGTTGGAAAATGTATTGCAGGCGGGACAAGCAAAGAACAATTTTGTTTATGAACGAACAGCTTGTCCCGCCTGCAATACATTTTCCAACATCACAGAGCTTGTTTTTAGATTCTTACGCTTTATTAGAATAATAATCACCTAATTTCATATGACTTAGTGATCCCACTATTCAGTTATTTAAAAAAATACTAAGTATACTTTTGTTTAATTTTTATTTCGCAACGAAACAACTATAAAAAGAATCCAGTACACAGACGTACCATGAAAAGTTATTTTCATCAAGAAATAATTTCTAGTTGGAGAATAACATATAACTACAAACGTGTACGTACATAGTTTATCCACATTCCACATTGGACTGTCAACAGATTTTTTAATTAATTTGAAACTACGACAAAGTAACAAAGTTAGTGAGCGGCGTTTAGTCATAACATTGGAGCAAGTCAAGTTATAACTAAGTGTGCAGTTTGCTGGCTTTGTTCACGACATATTCAGTTTCTTTAATCGTTTCCAGTTCTTGTGCGAGCTGCATTTCCGAAGTTAGTTATTTGTTTCATTGAGTTGAGAGCAATGTCGTATATTAAATACCAACATACGCGTAAGATCATATATTAATTTTCTTGTTGTACGCTATGTAATTTAAATTTTGTATGCAGGTAAGTTTAGCATGTAGTTAAGATCTGGCAGAAATTATAACTAGAGTCCAGTGTTGCCAACTTAGTGGATTTTCCACTAAAACTGGTGGTTTTGACCCCCCGTTTAGTGGCGAAATATTGCTTTTAGTGGCTGGTGGATTTTTCTAGTGGTTTAGTAGAATTCAGTTTCAATAACTGAATATGATATCACTCAACAACTAAACCACTAACACGTTACAAAATATATTATTTCTACTTCATTTAATTTTCTGAAGTACTATTTACTTTTACTGTTTAGCCAACACTGATCCGTCAAACGATTCACCCCGCCACATCCCGCTCAATGCAATATACGCAGGGATGCCCCGTAGAATATTTTAAAGTAGTAGTTATAGTTTATGTATGACTAGCTTTCCGCCAGCGGCTTCGTCCGCGTGGGATACATTTTCCCCCCGTTTTTGCAACATTTTTAATTTGTTGTGTGATAGTTTATAGTCATTGAAATAAAACTACTTTTTACGGATTTTATCGCGTTATATTGATATTATTTTAATCCCGACGTTTCGGACCCTTTACAGCGTCCATGGTCACGGGTGACTAAGGTGGTAGGCGTCTTGAAGTTTTGATTACTAACAGCTACCCTACATTTCTGTTAATCATTGGCAATCCGATTCACGCAGAACGAGCTCACCGTATCCTTCGGTCTTGCAGTTTTAGGCTTGGATTTAGATTTAATTGAATCTATAATCGGGTTCCAAGCAGGTGGTAAGACCCAGCCATCTTCTCTATTGAAATTTGGATGTTTTTGAATTTCAATGGCCTCACGAATCATCCTGGGTAGGAATCGGTTTTCTTTTGCGAGGACTTGTGGTTGGTCAAATCTGATGTAATGCCGGGCCTTGTCAAGGGTGTGCTCACAAATTGCAGACTTTCCAGAACGGCGGTGTTTGCGTCAGCGATGTGTTCTTTTACGCGGGTCCCTATGCTTCGTTTAGTTTGGCCTATGTAAGAGAGACCACAGTCACAATCAAGCTTGTATACTCCCGCATCTTGTAGAGGTATATGACACTTTACAGGTGGTAAAAACTGACTGATCTTCTTCAGCGGCTTGAAGTAAGTTTTAATTGAAGCACGCTTCAAGATGTAGCCAATCTTGTCAGTGACTCCTCTCACATATGGTAGTACTGAAAAGTAGTTTTATTTCAATGTCTAGTATTCGCGTAAGTGTCAGAAATCAATAGTTTATAGTCAGTTAAATCCGGTGCAGTAGTTTCGAAGCCTATTCAATACAAACAAACAATCCAATCTTTCCTCTTTATACTATTAGTATAGATGATTTAAATTACAAAACTGAGTGAACTCGGTCTCGGACTGCTCAGTGTGTCGTATTATTCTCGCGAATTTGTGCAAGCGTAATAATTATGCCCAAACCACAATATACGCAAAAGTTTCGGGATTCTTGGCTTCAATATTCTTATTTGACGACGTCTGCGGTGTGGTTCGAGTACCGGACTGCTGATCTCGAGGTCGTGGGTTCGATTCCCACAAGACACAAACATTTATGTGATGAACTTAGGTGTTTTTGTTTATCTGGGTGTTTCTTATATGAGGCCATGAGAACCATAGTGGCCTAACTCATTTTTTTACAATATTGAGCTTATGATTTTTTCCAGTTCAAATTGATCATTTTGATAGAACCAGAGTGACCTAAAAGTGATACAACGAATATTCACTAGATAGCAGCAAAATCACTGTTACGGTTTTTAGTCTGTGATCTAAACCCTAATTTAAAATACTGTTTTTATTTTCTATGGTACTCAAAAAGCTTGTCCATTGAATTAGGCCACTATGGTTCTCATGGCCTCATATATTATAAGTAAGTATTTACAAAAAAAGTATATAAGTATTATATCCATTGTCAAGTACCCGTAGTACAAGCTCTGCTGAGTTTGGGACTAGGTGGTGCTGTGTAAAAATGTACAGGGTTTATTTATTTATATTCAAATATTGTTATTTTTTCCCCTGAAATTCTAGGTAATTTCCTTAGGTTTTTTGCAATTTGAAGTCAGTGCCCAGGTTGTATCTCGATCAAAATATGACAAGCGAATAAAAAAAACGTATTTACATGATTTTAACAATAAAAATTATCTTTCTATGTTAAATTTTGTGCGGATTTGTGTGTTGTGCGAAACACGAACGGTGCGAAACCTCAAAAAATGCAAGAAAATTTGAATTTCGCGGGCTAGCACAGCGCATCGATCTTTTAACTTGTTGATTTATAATTGTTAATATGATTTAAAATATTATGTTGATATTTATTAATATTTTACTTTTTAATTAATAATAAAGAAACCTAATTACATCCCTTTTTTAATGTAAAAGTTTGTTTAGTGGAAATTTTAGCGATTTTGAAAGTACATCCGATTTTTGTTAGTGGTTTTCTGGTGGTTTTAGAAGTTGAATCTGGTGGAAAGATAGTAAACCTGTTGGCAACACTGCTAGAGTCGTATTCGAATCAATTGTTTATTTGTCGATTTGTTTTATGAGAGGATCTCGAATAGTCTCGATATCTTCTTTACATTGAGTTTTGCTTTGAATGTTCAAATAATACTCGTTGTGTTTGAATCATATAAAGTTGCAGGCAGTTGAGATTGACAATAGAGTAAACGATCCAAAGATTTGGCGAGAAAACGACACATCACTGAACTGGCCAAAAATATCTCTTAAATTCTTTGTAGAGTGATTACATTAATATGGTGTCAGTATGATAAGCCCTTGATAATGTGTCGCACGTCGCGCCGATAGTTCACGATTAGTGTAATACATATAGATGGCGTTACCTGTCGCCATATTAAATACAGGCTCAGAGGCCAGGATATGTAATCTTTGACCATAAAGAATTCACTTCCTTGAGCTTACTGTATTAAATCACTATATTTTGTCATAAGTTGATAATTAATATACTCACAACAAAAATATAATCAGACAAACATACATAAAATAATTGTAAATTAAAGGCCTTCAATTGTAATTTTTCACCGCCTCTGGATAGCCATTAGCCACTAACAGCCAGATTTATTCAAAAATGGAACAAAAATTTTCAGAAATTTTCTGCCAAATAAATTTTACTGGAAACGTAATAGTAGAGTAATAGGGAGGTGAAAAAGGCCCCCTAGCCTCTTAGAAATTCAAGTATTCTGTAAAAAGTCACACTGGAAAAAGACAAGGAAGAAAGGTAGACAAACGAAAAGCATCCAGTTACCTACATATATTATGAATATAAAAATAAATGAACCTCAGGAATAGTACAGGTATCCAATAATAGTTAAATGATACAGTCAGGAAAACAGAAGTCGCTCTATAAGCTTTTCTCAAAGGAGTCGAGCATCAAAAGCAAACGTAGTAAATTGCATATTTTCTTATACTTTGAAAACATTATTAGCTAGCTATTAAGACTATGTTTTACCTACTTCTAGAAGTCCTCAAACGCAAAAATTACAGTAATAGTTTAAACCAAATCTACAATTTAGGAAACAATCGTATATGTAAATCGACTTTTGGCTAATCGTTCGTTGTTCATTCACTACTCATGTAATTGCTTTAAATTAAATCACAGCAAGTATCTAACATTATGCATAAATATTAACGTTCATATCCTTTCGCATTTATATTCAGATTAAACGGCAATCACACCCCTAATTTAATACTCTAAAATCAAAACCAGAGGGTCCCTAATGCTTTTATGAAGTGGCATATTGGCAAAATTCTATTTCGCGTAAAATGCACCCGCTCTTAGCCCCTCGCCTTTATTATGGTGCGGTGGGTGGGGAATTTCACACTAACGCGAATTGTATTGCCAGCCGTTCTCCCCTTAATATTAGCCTTACATTGATAGACTTGTAATATTAAATTTTCAATATGTATGAAAAGGTTTTGGTGGAAAAGTTTAAAGCATAGAATAATTACACTAAGTACAGAACGACCAGTCTCCACCCTTACTTTAGAGACTCCCACAGTCCCACCGCTACCCACACCGTTGTGTACTGATTTAAAGCCTTAATGACAGCAGGTGAACGACATTGTGCACGAAGCAATGGCACATCGTATACAGGTCATAGCAACTATTGTTTAATCTGTGGCCATACGAATATTCTGTTAAGTATGGGCGGGCTCTATAGCCTGGGCCCTCCATAGAAACATTTTGATACCTATACCTACGTCTGCAACCACCTATAAACCCAAGTTGACATTTACACATGAATAAACCCTTGCTTTAGAGACAACGAAACTTCGAAATGTTCCTATAGAACCAGAATGTTTTACATGTCTTAAACGAGAGATAGGCGGAGAGTGGCTGTTCTGCGCAGAGTACCTTAATTTTTTAAGAGTAAACAATTTAAAATTAAAACACAGATACACAAGTACATAAATCAGTAACAGGTGCTGTTCCATTTATGCATCTATTATGCAAATTTAATGTTACAAAGCATCGCGGGATCCAAGCCTTTATTATGACAGTACACTTTGTTGAAGCAAAGACCACTTAAAGACTGTTTGGAACATGTCTGCAATTTGTCATCGTGTCTAGCAGCTGACATAGTGTATACTTTATAGTTTTAGAGAAGACTATCAAATTGTATGTATCTTTCTTATTAGGATTAATAAGTACAGTCAGCAACGAAAGTAGCTGAACACTATAAAATCTTCAAAACGCTTTATCATCTTTAATATTCAGAATTCACTGACCCTTGAAGGCGGTACAAATTCTCATAATAGAGGACAATTATATGTTTTACCTTAGTCAAAATCTAATGAATAGTTTTGGTACTGTGATGTTTTTAAACTTTCGTTGTGTTCAACGACTTTTGTTGCTGACTGTACCTACTAATTTTGTGCTTTTGTCTTCGAAATACACAGAATTGTAAGTCATGATTGATCCAGTACAGTCTACGTCATTTAGCGTACGGTTTTCCAACGTTCTACTACCAAGTCCAACGGTTACTTGCAGCTCAACTGTGCAGATGGATCAATAAACTCTTTTTCTTGGAAAAGTTATATATCTGTGAATTCAAGTTTATCTATGGATTAGATGAACATTGTGATGAGGACTTCGCAGAGTTTTCTAATATCTACACTAGTGAACTCGGAAAAGTCTTTAATCTTAATCAGACCGGTAGCTCTTCTTCTTGATAATAATAACTTAGATATGGCGACATATAGAAATACTAGCTTTCCACCAGCGGCTTCGCCCTCGTGGTCTGGGTATTTATTATAACTTTCATCCCCTATTTCAACCCCTTACAGTCCTTATTTCGCATTAAAAAGTATGTCCTTTCTTAGGCTCTAGACTATCTGTTTAACAAATTTCATTTAAATCGGTTCAGTAGTTTTGTCGTGAAAACGACAGACAGACATACAGACAGACTTAACTTACTTAACTTACGAGTTACTTTCGTGTTTATAATATTAGTAAGAATAAGTAAGGATTTGTTCTAATCATGTATATTTGTCATGTATTAAGACACCACTCTCAGGCTTTGAATAAACCATGTCGTAGTCTCCTATGACTCTCATAAGAGCAGCTACGGGATTATATCAGTTGAATAGACCTGCTACCCGTCGTACTAACGTCTATCTCGTTGCCCGTACAGTCGTACTGAAAACTAGGTTATTAAGGCTAAGGTTTATATGGGACCGACGACCTCGACCCAAACTTACCTACTTTAAATATACTTAATATCTTATGGAGAATGAAAATTAACATCTTGGAATGTTAATTTTCATTCTCCATAAGATATTAAGAAAGAGTTGGCTCTTTGCTGATTTTCTTCAACAATACTTTGTTATAACTAGGTATTAAAAACGTTACAAATAATGTAACAATTACTGTATTGCGATTAAAAACTAGAAATGGATTAATTCGCATTCGCATTAATTGTTAGTATGCGAATGCAAAATTAGCATTTAGCAAATTAAATGTTCAAACTTAAAACGTTCCAAATACTGTAAGAATTACTTTATTGCGTTTGTATGGAAAACTGTTTTATATGTTATACAGTTAAACAGTTAACACTACCTGTAACGAAATAACCCCATATAGTTACAATAGTTAAGAACAACAGTTATGTGTAGGTATATAAGCTATTTTCACACAATTTACAACCGCAAGTTCAGACGTCCATTAATTAAGATCGACATAGATACAAACAATTTATGCCTTCATCGGAGCCTACTGTGCCCAATTAAATTACAGAAGCGCGATCGTTATCAATAACAAATAGTTCGTTTACAACATCTATGTACAAGATTCATAGGTAGCTTCGGGGAGCCGATGTACTGTCGCGGTCAAAAGTCCATTACCATTTGTACTAGTCTATCGCATGAAACAAGTTTCACTTATGACCTTTTTCTATAACAGACATTTTACATACATAGACGATCTCGTATATCGTACTCTTTCATAATTATCTAGTCGGAGAGAGAGCGATGTAATAATCATTCAGTGCTGTGATGTCGCGACGATAGATTTCAAAACACTAAGTAAAAGTTTATGTATACGCAATAACGTGTAGGCAAAAACGATCCTTGACATGATAATGGACTTATGGCCTCTTACTGTACGTAACTGATGTAACTTAACTCCTCCCTTAAAGGGGTACAGCGATCGAGCCGATTCCCGCCCTATAAGAACCGTAGTGAACGGTGATCATAGAATTCTAATTGTTGCTCCTCGAGTCATATGCTCACTGCTGGCCACCTTAAAGAGCACTGTTTTGTTTGCTAAAGTGCTTCTTAGATTTCCATTTCTAGTCTAGGTTTAGTTTTACATGGTCAAACCATCTTCCTCATTTCTCACCACGTTGACTTTCTCAAAAACTGTAAATGACGGATGTTTTGAAAGATGCGTTTTACTTTTACTTCTTATAGAATATTATATTCTATAATATATTCTTCGTTGAAATCACACCGACCTTTTGTCGGTGTGATAAAACGCATCTTTCAAAACATCCGTCATTTAGAATAACTAAACCGTTACGCATCGCTAATTTCCTAAGGAAAAATCTTCGATGAAACATAACAATCTCGCACTCCGTCCGTTCTTGATAGGTTAACAATAACCACTGACTACAATACTAAAACATAAGTGGGAACGTGCCTAAGACCGCCATCTTGTGTTACGTATATTTACCAGTTTCTTATAAGTACGGTTAAAAGCCTTAAGGTTTTATTGATCTTAACTAGCTTCTAATCGTGGCTGTGCCCGTTTTGACCACGGCTTATTCGTGTTACCAGACCGAATAAAAGAAAGTCAATATACATATACCGTTTAGAAATAATGTGGTACTCCGTACTGTTTATTCGTGAAAGTTAAAAATAACGGTACTAAGAATTTCATAAAAAAATCCAATACCTAAAATTTTTCTCGACCCGAGAATAGAAAACAGGACGAAGCAGTTATACCTAATTAATATTATTATAATTTCCATTCAATAACCACTATCAGAAATGGGTCACACAAATAAATTAAACTATCATTACGTTAATCCTGCGAGGGGACGGGATAATTAATGACGTGTCAGTGCCGCTTAGCACTCGCTGTATGCACGCCATCGATAGTTTATAACTAGCGTGACAAGCGTCTTACCTTATCCTCTGCTTAACGTATCAGGGGCATCATACGTCTTCCAACATACCTATAATTTACTCACCGTGACGATTTCTAAGCTGTCGGCTATAACACAAGTTCGAATATGGGAACACTGGACTGCCAAGTCGTAAGTTCGAGTTCGAGTTTGAATAAATCTTAGTCTCTGACTTTCCTAATTAGGTAGTTACAACGGTGAAGGAATACACCATGAGGAAAGAGATGAGATAAAACCTGGATATTTTGTTGCACACAACTGAAGCCATGACACCGTTAACGTTAACTGGAGCGGCATATCACAGAGATGATGAGGTATCCTCCTTGAAGACTGAAGAAGAAGAAGATATGTTTGAAAAAATAGGGAGCGGGAGCGGGAGCCTCAGGAGTGCTCAAGAGTGTCACAATACAGGCGAAATAAAAGTAAAAAGATTTATAGTTACCATTTTATAGTTCTGACAATAGTTTGTAATTTTATTGAACTTTGTTAAGCAATACATCTGCTGGATCTACAATGAAACTAAGTTAACACTCGGTACGTTTCACTCTATCAATTTTTATTACATTTTTAAAGATTATCAACTCCAAGAAGTATTAAAGTTTGCCCCATAAAACGCGGACTGCGTACCACCAAACTTACAATGTTGAAAATGTTTGTAGAGAACGTTCTGGAACATTGTTTACAGTATATCTTTGAGATTGCTGCCATCCCATTCGATGTTATAGAATTTCAACAAAATCTTCGAGGACAATATTGTAGCGTGTTCCCGCAATTTCAGATATGTTCTGACTAGAGATGGGATTCTACCCGGTATTTTCCCGGGTAAATATTATTTTGGGTAAAAAGCGGGTATTTACCCGGGTAAATACCCAAAAGGTGGGTATTTATTTTTCTAAGAACGAAGTATATAAATATATTCGTAATTACTTCTTAGAATGTTATTGGTGCAAAAATGGTTGCATAGTTAACAGTTTTCAAAATGCTAGTTATTACTAAACTGCACTGGGATAACGTATTGTTTGTAAATTGTATCAATTCACAAATCAGGCATGTCATTTGGGATATAGGTTCATGGTTTCACAGAATTTAAGTTTAAATGTAGTAAATATACTACTGACGTTTCACTTTATATTTAACTAACCAACCAGCCCCGGTTTCCCACGGGTACATACAACCAGAATCAGCACACAACGCAACGATTCATGTTTTATGCAACCCTAGTATTCCGAAGTCTCTCAGAACATCAACGTCATACACAGTGCCCCCCGTGACGAAAACCAGTACCTACTATCTTGGTACAGCTACCCTAGTACTTCCATCGGATTGCTTAAGTTTGTCATCAGCTGTCATGGTAAAGTAGTAGTAGTAAAAAGTATCCTATGTCCGTCTTCTGGTTCTAAGCTACCTCCCAACCAATTTTTGAGGAAAATGATTTATATGGAGAATGTATCAGATGGATCTGGTTGGTTGGTGGAAAGGGATCTGTGGAACAAGATGTATTGTGTGTATTCTACCGTTTGTACAAGGGGCTATGTTCTGAGGAATTGTTTGAAATATCAGCCTACGACTACTTTCTATCACTGCACCTGTCGCCATCGAGTAGTTCATCCACATAGGTACCTTAGAACCACTCTGGTCTTATATTATGTGATTTGACACAGTATGAGGTCAGAGTGGTATTGAGATTGACCAGACCAATGAGAAGATTCTTTCCAAGTGCACTCAGGTTGTGGAATCAGATTCCCACTGAGGGTTTCCCAAAGGACTACAGAATTCTTCAAAAAGGGTCTTAACAATTTTTCAGGTTCGATAACGCGCGGGTGATATCCTTAATGTTGCATAGACTACAGTAGCCGCTTACCATAGAGGGCCGTATGCTTGTTTGCCAACTTAGTGGTATCAAAAAAAGAGATCTTTGTAAAATAGCAACTAGGTTGTTGACTTCTTTATGTACCTTGGCAGCAACAGAAGGCTCACTTTGTTCTCTGCCACGTACAATGCCAAGCGGAACCGACTAACTAAAGAAATGAAGACAAAACCCTTAAGTCTAAGGAGAGACTACCTTCTAATGTGTGTTTTACTGCTTGTATAATGGGCAATGTATGGAATGGATGATGTCGACGCCTATTTTTCATCATCGCACCGCATGCCATGGACAGAGAATTTATAGTCACAACTTACAACCTAGCACCGATGTGGTCGTGTTTCAGAGGCATTTGTTCCTACGAACGCTTAGGTCAGAGACTGGTCCCATAAGTTTAAAGTCGCATAGTGAGCTATGGAGAGAGCTATGCTCGGGGTCTCTATAAGGGATTGATATCGCAATGAAGTTACCCGTCAAAGAACCAAAGTAACCGAAATAGCTCTAAAGCAAAAAGGATTAAGCACGCAATTGGCCTGCTCAAGTCTTTCAGAGAATCGATAACCGTTGGGGCAAACGAGTGGTTGGGTGAAAACCGCGTCTAGGCAAACGTAGTGTGGGACACCCGCCGGCTAGGTGGACTGACGAATTGCGAAAGGCAGCTGGCAGTGACTGGATGGAAAGAGATGATTGATGATTTTGGCTCTGTGGTGTTCACTAAAAGAGGCCTATGTCCAGCAGTGGATGAGTGCGGGCTGATGATGATGACGATTACGCTTAGGTTGTACAATGAATCCCTGCAGAGGTTTTCTTTGAAGACTAGAGCATGAGATTTTACAAGAAGGAAGTTAAGAGGTTTTTTCAGCTTGATGCTTCGGTGTTGGAAATTTCCTGAGACTGTGGTAATTGCTTATACCATTGGTTTATACCCAAGGGCCGCAAATAAGCGTTTGCCACCCTTGTGATATAAGAAAAAACTATCTATACTATTTTCTGAAGGGTTAGGCAGAGGGTTAGTTCAACGTAAAAGACGGCAAGCCCGAGCAAAATTTCAAACTCCGAGCTGCTACTGAGAATTTCATAGAAAAACCAAAAAGACTACTCGACTTCAGAAAAAAAACAGGATCTCTTCTAGCTTAGCCGTCATAGAGTAGCTTATCAGGAATAAAAAAAACTACTACATAACTAACTTCATCCTAGTGCAGTGAAAACTGCTAGTTTTGCAACCCATAACATGCTAAGAAGTAATTACGAACATACTTAAATACTTCGCTCGTAGAAAAATAAATACCCACCTTTTGGGTATATACCCGGGTAAATACCCGATATTTACCCAAATGGGAATTTACCTGGGTATTTTCCCAACGGGTATTTACCCATCCAGCCCATCTCTAGTTCTGACAGACCCGTATCAAAATATTTGGGTAGTGAAGTAGGCAATTGGGTAGGTATACAATATGCAGTTACGATTTTATAAAAAAAAATTTTTCACATTTCTGACTGAATAGCATTAGGTATTTTTTCTAAATAAGTGAGAAAACAAAAACATAGGGCCGATAATTCGGGTCTGTGTGTTTTATGCCTGGGCTTCGGATTTACACTATTTTTGGGATCTTCTGCCTCTGCTAACTGCCTCGTTAGTCTAATAATCCTAAGTAAGTACGACTGCTAAAAATATCAACCCTAAATGATCCCTTAAATAATCGGTCACAAGAGACCCCATAACTTATGAATAAGTTTACTAACACTTAACAACTAACTCGCCTATGACCTAATATAATATTTAGAACTCTAACATTGGCCCTGCCTTGTTATTTTAGGTTGTAACCAACAACCAACAAAATAGGCAACTTTGTTGGTTAGTCAAGTATCAACAACAATATTTGTTGGCCGATTTCTAACAATTTAACATTTGTAAACTACCTACTTAATGTCAATAGGTGGAAAGCTGATCAACTTCAGATTACGTTTCTCTCGGTAAGTAAAGATAACTAAATTAAAATAACTAGAAAAGGAATATAAAATCGACGACGTCTGTGGTTTAGTAGTTCGAGTACCGGACTGCTGATCACGAGTTCGATTCCCACACGGCACACATATTTATATGATGAAATGTGTTTATGTTTGTCTGAGTATTTCTCATGTATTATAAAAGTATGTGTTTACAAAAAAAAGTATAAAGTAAGTAAGTATTATATCCATTTTATAGTACCCATAGTATAAGCTCTGCTTAGTTTGGGACTAGATGATGCTGTGTAAATTGTCCCCAAATACTTATCTATTTACTTATAAAAAACGTACAAAATAATGATATGATATGTTGTAGCAAGGGAACCAGTTTGCTGTGCGGTGGGCAGGGGACAGCAGTGATTCTCGGCTGGTCCTGCCATTCTGCAGTGCTATTGCCCAATCCAACCTTATAATGTTATTGGACTTATCCATGTAGACACTTGAAATTAGTAGAATGGCCTAAATTAGAGAAATACTTAATTTGCCTTTGTTCATTAAGCGACTCGTCTCTGAGATCTTAATCTTAAATCTTAATAGATTATAAATGGCTGGATAATTATTTCCAATAGAGTGAATAGACACAAAAATACGGACCTAATTCAAAATAGATTAAGATAGGCATTAGAAAGGATCCATAAATTAGATTATATAGCCTTAGCGACTATCTGTTCAATCTAATCCCTATTTTGCGTATAAATAAATTAATTATCACTTTAAAGGTGTAAGAAAATATTGTGATGAAACCTGCAATCTGCGAGATTTTCTCACCTTGTTCGTGAAGTGAAGCCAAACCGCAATAGACCAGCGTGGTGAACCTACTAATCTCTCTCGATACAAGAGGAGACCCGTGCCCAGCAGCGGGACAATATGAGTTGATGATTGAATTAGTACTAGTTTAAATGCATGTGAAATGAAATTCCTCAAAAGTCTTATGAGGAGCTCTTGCACTGCGTTCTCCAAGTCCTGAATTGCAAAGACAAGGAAGTTCATTTATTAAGTGCCCGCCAATGCTCGCTCAAGTTGAGCTCGGAATTTTAACTAAATTTCACGCCGCTGCAAATTCTAAAGTGGCTGAATGTTTTAAATTACACTTGTTTCGTAATACCCTCTATTCTGTTCGCGAATGTGGAACTTAACTGAAAAAAAAACTGCAATCAGCACAGATACTCAAGATTCCTTTATTTTTATAGAAAAACTGGCATTACATATTACTTTTTCGTTAACTAGGTATATGTATGAGTTAATTAAATTTTCGTCAGGCAATCCGCGATTGTTCGAAATTAATTATATTTTTAATTTAATGCCAGACAGTTGAAAAGAAAAATATTGTACATAATTGTATGGTACAGTACCTACTGTTTTTGTTACTGACCACAACACGCGCCCTTTGACAGCCGCAACAGACAAAACAACGTCTTTACCAGACCTGCAATTTATACCAACTTAAAAAAATTCAACTACCTAGCAAGTAGTAAGTATAAAAACGACCAAAAGTGCTACATATTTTAAGTAAACCAAAATGTAACTGCCTGGATACATAAAATTCAACTTAATGTCCATATAATGTGCACTAACAACTTTAAATGCGTATTTTGGAATGTTTTCGGATTCGCTTTTGTGCCCACGGGAAAACAGTTGAACAGTGCCAACTTTGTGTCCATCCTGTAGGTAGAGTATAACGTAGGTACCTATAGCTATGTTGACATTTTATACCATCAGGTGCGAGAACGAGTGACTGTTTGGTGTAGCCATCATAATAAAGCAAATAATATTATTGAATCTTCTACATTTGTCCATTGGACTGGAAATCTAGACTAGGAACTGATATAGAAAATGTTTTAGAAAACTCCAATATCATTATAGCATTGCCCAAGACCTTAAGCTCGGCAACTGCGTTTAATCTAAGTGCTCATATCGCTGATTAATCTATAGCTAAGTACTTGTATTATACAAATGTGGTACTGTCATTATCGACATTGGCACTCATCAATATTTGTGTTAAACACACTTCTGCTACTAATTCACTCTTCAACCTACTCATAACTAGGTTCTCATTACACAAAACTTCTTTCACGTGAACTCCTTAAAAAGTACGACGTATTTATGGTCCATTACCCAGGCTATCTCGTTCCACACTCGCTTCCTTAACAAAGTGCACACTCGTGAAGCTCTCAAATTAATAGGTAATTAGCTCACCTTGTTCGCTACCTCGCAGGGCTCACGATCTGAACACTTGGTATTTGAGTTAGCTGCCGGCTCTAAGACGAAGTCCTATTGATGGAAACTTTGCTAGTGATGTATGTAGGATATTGATGGGTATAGATAACAGAGGGGCAGGGATTATAGATCTGCAGCGTGATATTTATTCGAAATGAGTAAATAGCGAATAGTATTTGGGCAATTGAATTTCTGTTACTAAGAACTTACATACCCTGGTATTCCAGAACACACGGTTTTCCCTACCACGTTTGTGACCACTAGTAAGTGGTAGTAAGGAAATTCCATTAATAACAAATTAATGGAATTTCGCATGTGCAATTGCGCATATCATGGGCAAAATATTGGATTAAAAACAATTATGTTGGAGCTGAAAATATTTTGCTTGAGAAACCGACTGATGCTCGCAGATATCGACTTTCTATCTTATCTCTGACATACTTAAGTACCTACTTGTGCCCATATTTAGTCGTTATATGGCTAATGACTTGAATTTTCTCTTTGTCTGAAACAGTAACTGAAGGTGTGAAGCTAAAGAAAAATTGCCCCTACTCTGCGCACGAAAAAATATATAACATTTTCTTAACTAAATCCCCATTAAGGTTGGTTAGAAGTTGAATACTTACAGCAGTAGTTTGAGTGCAGGCTGCGCTGCACTGTCACGCCGCGTGACTTACACACCGCAGTCTGCGTGGCGTCGTTAGCGTAACTGTGGTTTAACGCCGGTTTAACTGCCGCCGAGTTTGCCTGTGCAAAATATTACTTACGTATGTACATTTGTCATTGAAGCTACATTATAATGCAGTTTTATATCTTAAGCAAGTAGCTACATTTAAAAATTAAGGGCCTGTTTCACCAACTAGTACGTTCTCGTTAAATTATTTGGCAGATGAATTTATACAAATATTGTTACATCTTTTAATTAATCCGATAGTTATAGGCTAACCACCACTTCCGAAGTCGGTTAACTATGGTGCCTATTAAAATGTCATATATCAATTATTTTCCACTACATCATTTGATAACAGCGTACTTAGTATCTCAACATTATTATTGCAAATTATCTCTGAGGCTGTTAATTGGAGCAGCCTATTATGGTCAATTTGTGCCGTAGACCTAAATGGACTGGACCAATAGGACAATTACATACAACTCAAAGGATAGGATACAGTAGGTAGTGTTCACTTTGAAACAGTTCCATTATTAAATGGACCATAGAGAATATCAAAGGGTTTCTTGTGCAGGTTTCCATTTCAAACACAAATTGTTTTGCACAAACAAGACTTGCAAATCTACTAAAGGTACAATGTACAATCGGCAATATTGGTGGTTGACCACTTTTCAGCCTTATGAAGCCTACAGAATATATATATTCATTTGTTTTATAAAGTCTTCTCTAGCATATATTTAAATAGTATTTATTTATTTAATTAATTACTACGAATCCGCCAACTACAGTAACTAAAAAAACTTATTAAAATCTACAAAACATAAAATATTAAGTAGTAGTATAAATTAGTTAGTATTTTTGGGCGATTAGTTGTGTACTCTCAGTTTGGGCAGGACATACGTGGCTTTGTATGGTCGTTAGCCTAACTGTAGTTTAAACGCCTGTTTAACTGCCGCCTGTGTGGCTTACAACCGAGTAATAAAATGTCCTTAAACTTTTACAGTGTGTTATTTTTTATATGTACAAGAGCACCCTAATTAGGGTGTTCTACTATGACCATAAATGACTTTAGCAACCCTATCCAAACATAACTACTAAGAGCTATTCTATTCTTTACATCCATACATACCATCACTGATCATATCTATATTTTCCGAAGGATAGCCATTAAGGGAGCACAAATCCAAAGTCAAGTCACACCTACTGAAAATGTTATATAAAATGTCAATAATACTGACTTGGGAATGGAACCTCAAGGTAGCAGCCACGAAGCTTATAAAAAGTTCCATAACTAAACTAAATTCCTCCAACACTTGACATGTAACCTTTTCTAATGCCTACATAGTAGCATCAAAGAAATCCTTATGTTACAAACGAGCTTCGACGCCGGCTTGTCTGAGTAGCTCATCTTCCTTTTATTTAGGCGTTACTAAATCATTGTGTATTTACTTTGAAGGCCCGAGGTGTTTCACCGTTTAATTTATGGGTGAAGTTCTCATATAAAAGGGTAGCTCGCCTACCGTACGCAAATGGTGGGACGAATAAACTTTGATGACTATTTTCATTCCTTATGCATAATAAGGGTAAAGGCTATAACTTGAATCTTTGCATCGTTATCCTAGTGGTCCTAAACTCGACTGCTGAGCTAGAGTTCCTGGGTTTGATTCCCAGGTCGAGCAAAGTGTAAGTGGAGTTTTCTATGACATTCTCACACATCGTGTACCTACACGCCTGTATACCAGACAAAGGTGTACTAATGTACAGCCACAGCATAGTACTGGTATGTATAGGTTCCATACAATAGCGGGTGAGCCTATTGCCATTAACCGGGCACAAATTCAAAATGCTTTGCTTTATTTATGCACGTAAATATCCATATACGAGTAATGTATAATACTCAAACAATAGCACCCAGCTGGTACTTCCTAAAACGAAGCAGATGTGTATCAAAAATCCATTAAGGAAACCAAATAACAAGGGCGTAAATCAGGAAGTACGGCAGACCAAACGAGTCGACGCCTCCTTAAATAAAAGTCGTCTGGGTTTCGCGACTTCTACTTACATGTTTATTTTCGATTCAATGTGTAACTTTTTTATTGAGACTACTTTTGTATTATTTTGATAAAGGCTACCGAACATTATTTAGTTACATACATAAATATCTACGTTTTTGAAAAACACCAACATGGAGATTGTTTTGAGCTTGTCATCAGTTTGTAACACACAACAAAGACTCCAAATTTAAACATAATATTGTCATTGTTTCTTCATGTCGATATTTATTCTCATATCGCTCTTACAGTATTCTGAATTAATTTCTAAATGTCTGTAACAACCTATTTAGGTATCTACATAATTATGATGCTAATGTAGAATTGAAAGTGAATTTCATAAATACTTAATTGAATTACAGCCTCAATGGATCTATTCCAAAGATCTCCAGACTTATCCCATAAAATCTTCTGTAAAATACAGAAACCAATATATAACGTTGATTATATACTGTAATCAACGTTATATATATTAATTTTTAGTTTTTTTTTTCTTGCTAGATTTATATACGATACAATCTGAAGTACCCAGTCTATAACTTAGCATACGTAACCCTGCCGACATCTTAGCTTGCTCGTCTCAAGCTCTAATCCTATAAATACTTCGTTCACGTGTAGTGGAGTGTCTTGTAATTTAATTCGGATGCTTTCACTGAGGAAGTGCGGAGAGAACAAGCTTCATTCATTAGATCTCTCACACGGACTCTGAGAACGTACTTATTGAAACTTCGCATTGAAGTTTTCACTTGGAGATCTTGTTTTTAAATTTTTAAATGGATGAACTAATTCCTGCTGCAAAGGTTTTAGAGTCATTCATTTATCTTAATTATATTTTAATTTATTATTAATTCCTTTATCTCCATAATAAATAAGTCCGTAAAATAGAGTTATCCTAGTAATAATAATATAGGTCTTTGTGGAATGTTAAAAAACAAAAAAATTAGATGCATTGAATGACTTCGCATATTCAATTAATTTTATTTCCAAGCGGGAAGACAAACGACGGAATAATCTCGTACAAACAGTAAAGCTTATCACGTGTGGACAGGGACAGATAGCGTCATATATCGTCGTGTTGGACATCAAGTTCTGGCGCAGTGAGGACGTATCGACAACGTTACATCAGTTAGACACTTACCGACGCTAGTCGACCAGTCTATCTCCTGTACACAGTGGCCCATGTTGCTTGCATGTATTAATTGAGCTACAAATAGACGTAGCCGGAGTCTTTAGAAACTGCGTTTGACATTTTAATTGGTTACGAAGCTTGCATGCATGGGCCACTAAGTCTAATGAAAGGGGACCGACCTTCCCGTAATTTAAATATCTGGGCTATGAATGTGTGCTTCATCGTATTTATAAATTGTATATTATTTTGTCTCGCCTGCGGGTAAATGCACTCACTTAATACAAATACAACTAATAGTTAATACAACATTAATTAGAGCCTAATTAACCAACTTGTCGGCTTCACAAAATATGGATTATATTCGCACTGCTGAACGCAAAATAGCATTATCAGATAATTACTTTATCTAATTCGATGTCATTGATGAGTTAATAATTGATGATTGAAATTGTAGCAACAATACCTATTTAAATCAATGAAACATGTTAAGTACACAAGCTTACGACATTCTCCACCTGACAAACTGACATATATGAGTACAAATTATGTGTACATAAAGAAGTTACAGTGTCATTACTTACAATGTAAGCCAAAAAAATTAGAAGCTCAGCTGTTAGGCTCTGGTAGAAATGATCTCACGAAGTAAACAAATATTTGTATATAAATAAGGCTTTGTCGGCTCCCGACGCGTCGCTCGTCTTCACAACAACACACCGCGACACGCTGATTTATATTCCACCATTATTTTTATCAAAGAGGAATAATAAGCACATGCTATTCAATGGCGGATGCAGCTTATTATCAGGAGTACCCTCGTTACGTCTGTGCTCGTTCGAACGAAGAATTATCTTTCAGCCATATTCCTTTCTTGAGTTTCTTGTTAAATGATGTCGAACGTCCTCGTAACAAAAAAGTAAACAAGGCTCTACATAAAACGCAGGAAATGAATCATTATTTTGAAGCACATTTTTATCATATCGAACTCCAGATTATCGATTTCCACGTTGCTTACATAGAAATAATCTTTGATATGTTTTCTATGTAAGTATCATCAACATGAATCTTTCATCATAAGAAGAAAACAATCTAAAAAGTTTTTGAGGGTAGCTTTAACACAATAATATAAGAATATTAGAAGAATAAATAGTAGTGTTGTGTAGTAACTATAAGGGTTGTCCTCCGCTTTCAAGCACTGTACAATTGTGACGTAAATCGAGGGCATAATGCGTTGCGTCATTGCTCGGGCCTCCCGGCGGTCGTAATCACTGGTTCAGACCGCTGCCGCGTCCACTCTGGATCGCTAAGTCCGAATGTAATTGGAAATTCTCAGAATTAGTTAGTGATTAAATTGACAACGCGGTCGTAACATCCTTTCAGATACATTAGGAGGAAATGCTGCCATTTTCAAAGTGAGTCCAAGAAAGTTCACCTTGCTTCGCTTTGGAGTAGTAAACGTGACGAGGAGTAATTCTGAAAATGGGACCTAATTCACGTCTGCACCTCATGTTGAAAATGTTTTCAGGTCTTTAGCCTGTCTAATAAAAGACACTTGTCTTCTTTTAGACAAATTCCAGACATATCTTTGCCTATTCACTTTAATGTGGTAATAAAAAACCTTAATATATGCAAGAGGTAGTCAGTAAACGTAAATCTAACCAGAAGATTTTATCTTTTAGCCCTTTCGGTGGTAGGTACGTTGAATGTTTCGGCAAACTTTGTTATTTTACAACATTTATCTACTTACCTACCTCATTGCCTGCTTTGGAGACAAAGCTAGATCTACACTTTGATAACAAGGGTGACCAAGTAAAATTTTATTGCAAAGTAGGTACGTGTTTGTTTTTTTTAATCTGATCATTGACATCCATTTTTGTTCAATGCGAATATTTTACACTACTGGATAGTTCACAGTCTACGCGTTCGTTGAAAAGCTTTTTCCGGTAAAACTTGACGTGCTAACTACCTCTCCGGATTTCATTTTATTCCAACTTGTACAAAAACTGTTAAAATTCATATAAATCCTCTACCTGTAGGTATCTACTATAACTTGGTGTGGTTGATTCGTTAGGCACCTTCTTCAAATCAACCACAATGCGGGCCAATTAAAACTAGCAGACCGAGGAAGTCAGTTTATCAATAAAACTAGAGTTGATGAGGATTCCTCTTCCGCTTCCTCATGATGAGGAAGTTCCGCAATTTTTGCACTTCCTCTTCCGCTACCGCTTCCTAAAAACCGAAAATGAAAAATTCCTCTTCCGCTTCCTCTTCCTCATAAATTATGAGGAATTTTAGAGGAATTTAATCACGTTTAAACAAGCTCGACGGCCAGTACTCGGGGCGGCGGCGGCGCACCGGGCGCCGCGTTGCTCAAAGGTACCTCTACCTACCGATCGCAGCCGACAAGCGGTATCCTGCCGCCCGCCACCCGCCCGCGCCCTTGTTGCCGACCGACCGTTTATTTCGTTCGTATTCAGTTCGCGAGCCCACGTCTCTGTTTGTTTTTATAGTGTACTGTAAAATGCAGGCTAGAAAAGAAAGAAATATATATTTGGATAGAATACACAATTCCTAACATTTTTTCCATAGAAAAGTTTAATACCTACCTACTCGACGCAATGTATGGAAGAGCTCATATTTTTTCGCGCTTTCGAAGTTTCGACTTTAAGTTCAACTATGGGGACCATAGTAAAAATTTTTAGTAATTGTGAATTCTATCCGAATATAATATTTTTTTTATATACATATAGGGTTATTTTTTATCACCTGCATAACTTTCAGATGTTGTTCTACTCATCAATACGAATAACTTTTAACGAAAAAAAAAACAGCTGTTCCATTGAAAAGTTCAATGACCAACCCGACGCAATGTATCAAACAGCTGATTTTTTTTTCGCGATTTCGGTGTTGCCCCCATAGTAAAAGTTGATCGTATTGATGGGTAGAACAACATTTGAAAGTTATGCAGGTGATAAAAAAATAACCATGTATTTGTTAATTTGACTTAACTTTAAAAAAATATATGATTATTTGAATTCCTCTTCCTCATCCGCTTCCTCTTCCTCTTCCTCATCCGCTTCCTCTTCCTCACAGAAAAGTCCTCTTCCTCATCCGCTTCCTCAAACTCAATGCCGAATTCTTCCTCTTCCTCTTCCTCATCCTCATAGCCACTTCCTCATCAACCCTAAATAAAACTACAACACGAATATTATTTGCAAACTAAACGATACGAGTTATAGCTACGAGAATTAAATAAAATTGCTTATTTCGATAGCTGTTTCTTGTTTAGCACATATCTACTCTGCAAAATAAAAAAATATTGTTAGGACTAGTTTTAGCAGTAAAGAATTACAGGTATTTAGTAGACAGCATTCATTTGTATAAACACTGTAAGTAAAATGCAAAAGCCAAATGTTTTGAACGCACACATTTAAGTGTGGAATTCCAGCGTCCCTAGTTTTCAACGACTAAAATTAATATGAAAGTTTCGCCTTTACAGGACGACAGAAGTGTGGATGAACACACTTGTAAATTATCACGTCATTTAAGCGAGACTCGGCGGTGCAATTTCATGGTCGAGCGAACTACGCTCCGTCCCAACGGCGAACCTCGCAGACCGGTTACTTCCGACATTAAACGACCCCTGAATGTAATCATGCAGAAAGTTGCCAAAATTCTTTTTGGGATTTGAGAAAATAATAAACAAATATGTGATGGACACGTGTGAGGGCTCGGATTTTTTCGGAACAACGATATCTTGGATCATGTACGCATAGAATCGCCTAGATGTACATACACTATTACATAACTGATCCACATTCAAGTTAGATGTTAATGGCACCGACGGGTCATGTCTTAAGTATATCTGCTACAGTAGGTATCTAAGTATGATGAATTGATGACAGCAATCAAGAAAACTATACCATCACTCATCATAAAATCTATGGTAGGTACTATAAATCCTAAAGACTGAATTTTTGCAAGGCTCCTTGCTCCTTTTATATGTAGTGTTTTCGGGGTAGGGAAACAAAAATTCATAATATGGGAGTCACGCCGAACAGCATTTTGTTTTGCTTCAGCAATACGAATACAGTTTTTTTTTTCGAAAAAGGTACAAAACATCAACAAAAATGTAGGTACCTATGTTTTTAATCTAATATATTGGAAGTTTGATAACAAACTTGGCAGCAACGGATTACGTAATCAGGTAATGGGTTTCATCAGGTCCGTATCAAATAAATCAAAGTAAAGGGTAAACACTACGCAGGAATATTTTATGTCGGTCAATCAATAGACACACCGCAATAAAATCGATTTGATCGAATAAATCTAAAACATTAGGCGAATGGAAATGAAGCACTTAACTCGACCTATAAATTAAGTTGTTAAATAGTTACCCTTTATCAATACTAAAATAAATCTCATGGAGTAATAAATAAATGAATGGTATAAAGAAATTAATAATTTCAATTCGAAAATGGGAGTTTTTTTCTTGTTGTCTTATTATTTCTTGCAGAGAGCTAAAAGAATAATAATATCCGAAAATGATTTCATACTTACGGAGGAACCGAACCTTTCTAACATTTCCCCTGCATCGCCTAGGACAATAATATTAAAAGCATGTTTCACTACCTCTGGATAGCCGCTAACAAGGAAATTCAGAAATGGAACAAAATTTGTGTGAAATTATCTGCGAAGTAGGTAGACTTGGCAGATAATTAAAATTTCATTGCTTCCATAAGTTCCCACTTATCAGGATGTGGTGAAACAGTCCCTTAAGCTCATACACATCACAATCATCAACTTATTACGGCAATTACTGTCCCCCTTTATGGTAGGTACTTACCTACCTATCTGCTATTAGAACAGGGTTTCAATATAGTCCACTATGTTGGCCTAATGAGGATTGGCAGACTTCAAACGCTTACAAGAAAATTCACAGACTTTCAGGTTTCCTCACAAGACAGGTACTAATTAAAATTCGGAGAATTCAATAAAAAAATAGCAAGTTCAATGTTTTGATAAAAATTTCGATATGTTTTAATACTCAATACTTAATATTTTATTGAATTCCATAATGTTATATAATCTTTACCTATCTATAAATTTTACCTATCAACGTAGATACTTACCTACATTATTAATTACCAAAATACCGAAACAAAATTAAAGGAAAACTGTGTAAGTCGATCAAACTTTGTCCAAGCTATTTAATACGGCTAGTGTTGTTTCGTAGATGTGCTAAGTTTGCAAGGAAGCTCTTTAATCAGGACTGAAATTAGCCAGCAACTCCGAACTGTAAAATCCGTTGCTGCAATAAAGTCCGACCACCGCGGAGACTACAAAACTGGTTTTGTTCTATGAAAATGCCTGATCTCGGTACCGCCGCGCTCCACCCCCTATTGTGCCCCTTCGCTTTGTCTATGAAAAAGTTCTGTTTTTCACCGCAAAGATAAAAAAGTATGGCCATTTATAGGCTACTCCGCTGAATGCCTGCAGCTGCTAGCATTAAGTTTGTAAATCAAATTTGGTAAACGCAATCATCTACATAAGTACCATTATTATTATAAATTATTACTTTACCGTTAATAATTTTATTTCAAATAGTCTTTAGTCTGTCGATGTAACGTAGAGAATGACGTTGATCTGCGATTCTGCGCCTGGTTAGAACCGAAGCCCTATCCATCACCGTAAACCACATAAACAGAGAGTACAGCACGTCATATCAAATTATCAAGCAAGACTAGGTGACAACAAAGACAGATGATTACAGAACCGTAAAAGCTATAGCTAGAGCACAGTGTATAAGTTGTTACATTATGGCTAAAGCATTGCTGCTATAGCTTTTTCAAAATTAGAAGGACGAGTGAGCCTACGTATTTTTTCGTTTATTTACCTTCTCAAGCAGTTCCTTAATTTTACACAATCAATGTCATATCTGTCCCGTCGCATTTACCAGAATTTCCCTTCAAGGGTGTTCTAGACGGACGTCCCTGGAGAGAAATGGGGTTAACGTCGTTGAACGTAATTTCTGAAGAGGGTCATCAGGAAGATATAATGCCATTTCTGTACCCTTGATGTCTTTTTAAGTGCGGACCCACTTAACCCTAACGCGGGGCGGGGTTTGCTGCTATTCGCTGTCAACTCAGAAAAACTAATGGAATTCACGGAGCTTTTAATATTTTCAATTGTAGGTATTATTTTCAGTGACACCGCAGTCGTAAGTGAAATAAACAAATTTTGTTTGCTTTAAATAAATCATCACAGTATTTTTAAGACCCTCCCTTGCCGTAGGTAGAAGATGGTTCTTGGATTACAAATGAATAGAAATTCACCGCGAGCACTTATTGCAATATTTTACTTAGGTGCATATTGGAGAAAATCCTGCTAGCCTTACTAACTCCTTTGTAGTAGAGGGATTTTTTTTATGGTAAGTAAGGATTAGACTAGTCGATATTCTACTGTCCGATCACTCAGTAGATGAACAGTAATTAACAAAATTATTACGCAGCTTCTAATCTTTTGTCATTAAAAATAATTAGTACTTGGGTGAGTGGTGACCAAGATTTGCTCGGGTGAAAATAGAGAAAATATTTTTCCTAGATATGAGACCTAGCTAGATCGATTTTCCCCGTAAATCTCTATACTGCAACTTTGTTTAAAGCAAAAAGCTTATAATTATACAAATATAGTGGGAAGTGGGATAGGTTAGGTTTTCCCATATATTAGATAGACTACTACCATAGTGTAATAAAATCTAATATTACACTATGCTACTACTATTTTATGAAGTAAACGTGAGTACACAACACATAAGCAACGTAGGTATGTACCTGCCGGAACTGCTGCTGGGAAGGGGCCCCGTCGGTACACTTACTTTATTAAACGCAAAATCCATCTAGTCGAGCAGTGCTTAGTTAGTTAGTACTCAATTTACTATAAAAATTACTAGACAAATAACAACGACATAACAATAGGTATGTTAAAATTGTGAAATTATTGCATTTTACCAATTTTATGTGTTTGGTTATATAAGATTAAACTGCCTCATTAGTCGTAGGTAACATATTTAATATTTTCCTACTTTGTCGTAACGTTGTAACGGAGCTTAATAAATGTGACGTTTGTTTTCTATATCATAACAACGACATCTATTAACTATTCCGAAATCAACTTGGTAAGAAGGGGACGCGGCGATGTCGGATTATACTTGACTGCTTGTCGGACTGCAATAACCATGCAGCATTGCAGCGGGCCTTTTACTAGAATGTAAGTATACAGGTAGTAATATTAATAAATAATACATACTTTATAAACAGACGTTTTTTATAAACTATATAATCACTAGCTTTCCGCCAGCGGCTTCGCCCGCGTGGTTTAGGTATTTCTGTTCACGAACCATACATTTCACCGGGATAAAAAGTTGCCTATGTGCTATTCCAGACTATAATCTATCTCTGTGCCAAATTCATCCAGATCCGCTAAGTCTTTTTTGCGTGAAAGAGTAACAAACAGCCACAGTGTATAAATTTCGCCATCCATACATCCATCCATCGAAACCTTCACATTTATAATATTACTAGGATAATTTATATATTAAGTTAGTATGCTTTTTTAATAAGTAGGTAATTGTTTTATTTTATTTGTCAATATTGTTGTGATCACTGGGTCCGTTTTTATTCTGGTATTTTATTGTTTATTTTTATACACATTACCAGGAGTGTAGCGATAAGCGCCGTTCTACCAACGGTGTTTATCGCTATTAGCTTGTTTACATAATTATACTTATGTCTAATAACCAACGATCGATCTTCTCTCTTCAAGTCAGTAGCTAATATTGTTAATTAATTAGTAAATTTAATTGCCATTTTCTAAAATAATTCCACAGTTTTAACATAGTATGTATGTAACTTATGTGAGTAATGATTTAACGTTAATATCTTTGGTGTTAGTGCTAATTATTGTCATTGATCATATTTTGGATATTTTAGTTTTAGTATGAAAACACGATAAAAACCGTAATAAAACGTATTTGTATCATAGGACTTTATACATCTCTATAAAGCGGAAACAGCTGTGTTGCCATAGTAAGAGAGAGCACGCACGCGTCGAATTTGATTTTGACAGTTCACCGCGTCCTAACAGCTGTTTTACCGATTACCTCGAAAAAGCAAGATTTTAAAAATTGGTTGAGCTGTTTGCACGTGTCTGAGGAATAATTTGAAAAAGTATTGTTCATGTTTGTTAAGTGTTTATGATGGAAGAAGAAGTCGGGATAAAAGGTAAATTTTAAAACTTTACAACCAATAAATGCGGCGTGGAAGCATGGTACGCTAGGTTTTGTATTAGAGCATCACGCTACCGGCAAATAATGAGCGTTCTAGAACTTTTATGTAAACTGAAACTACAGCTTCTAATTCTTACTGAATACCTCGTGAACTCCATTGCATTAAATAAATGTGCCCACATGTTTCAAAGCTTTTTTTGTCCTATTGAAAGTAGGCGAGGCAATTCTTAATTGCGACGTAATTTCTCAATATTATCCAATTCTACTTCATTTGTGGGATGCCGTTATAATCGTTGTTCAGAAAAAAATATTGTCTCGAAATATTGATGCAAAATCGATTGCCGCATAGCAATAGGTACGCAACGCGCATGATAAAACAAAGCTTGTTCACCAAAAATAATTGTAGGAAGTGCTGATATTGCATACAACATCTGATTACAAGATTACTGCCCCTTTTTCCTGTTCACGAAAGAAGCAAATGGAGGTAGATCCTTACCTAAATCAGACAAGTTTGAAAAATTAAGTTGATTCTGTTCAATAGGTATATATTATTTTTTATTATCTTTCTTGTCCTACTTGGTGAATCATAATAATTAAGTGCTCTATCAGTATTGGTTCAGAGCAAGACACAAATAAAGTTACACTTCTAATCTTTACAATACCTACAGGCATACTCCAGTACAAAAAAATTGTATGGATCTTTATAAAATACAATAATTACTTTTCAGTAACACGGCTAAGGCGGAGGTTGTCTGTAGAGTCAGATGATGTTAAGTCACCTTCTACACAATCAACACCAACTAAGAAAAGAGGTGGTAGGCTAGCAGCTAAGCCACAGCTTGAACTTATTGATGAGAATGGTAAGAAATAAAAAATCAAACACAGTAATTTTAAAACTTGTCTGCAGCATATCTCTAATACTATGTACACTAACTGCATAACTGCAAAACTAAAAAAATTGGTAGTATACACTTCTGGTTCATATAGATAGGTATGAGTTTAAATAGCTTTCTAACTAAACAGCCTAAACTTAGATCAATAAATACATGTTATGACTATAAAAATATGTTTAATAGGTATTATGAAATTACAATTACATTATTATTATCAGGTACTTAATATTAGTGAATATAGTTGTATAATGTTGATTTTACACAAAAAAGTAGTCACATGTCTCCCATTTATTTTTTTATCCACAATAACTGTTAGTTACCCCACATGAACATGTCATGGGATCATAAGTTTAGTGAAATCAGTGGCAGGGACATTTAAGTTGACTCTAAAAACCTGTACAAATATTGTTTGTCCTTATACTAACTTGTTCCAATTAGGAAATTGGAATCTCAAGTTATAATTAGTAGACACAAGTGTAAAACATTTGCTCTGGACCCTTTTGGTTGCATGTGTAAAATAAGAATAAAGATTAAAGATTGTGTTATATACACAAGCACATTTTAATGTGCTACTATTCAGGAAGTTCCTACTAGCTGAAATAATAAAAACTAATAAAATTGTTTTATGTATATTCAGATGCTCAGGTATTCATGATCAGTTTGTTTAAAGTTTAGATATGGTTATCAATATATTTATTTAAAGTTCAATATTGTTAATAATTAATATTAACGTTCTCCAGAGACTGCATTGCTTTCTCAAAGTAACAGTACCTTTATACATCAATGTTTTAAATGTAGAATAAATAGTTAGTAATATTACTAACAGGATTTCCTAACTGTTAACCTCACTGAAGAAACACCAAAACAAACTTACAAAGTCCAGTCATAGTAATATCAAATAATGTGTCACAATGTGATGTTAGCCAGAATGTTATTATTAAGAGAAAGCCCTAATTGGAGTTGACATTTCTTGACAGACAGAAAACATGTTGGGATTAAATTTCATGAATATTTAATGGACCTATTACAGCACACATATAATAAACAATAAAGCAATATTTTACACAAACCCTCTTCTAGCTCCAGAAGCTGCCCCTAAAAGGACAAGGAAATCAACAGCCAGAGACATTGCAGAACCTATTGAAGAAAAACTGGCCACTCCTTCAAGACGTAGTACCAGAATCAGGTCTAACACCAGTATTGTGTCCGAGACGCCAGGAGATGGCGCTGAAGACAAAGGCACACCATCGAGACGAAGCACACGGATTAAGTCTAATACTAGTATTGTAGCAGAGTCTGTGCAGAGTGTTAACTCACCAAGAGCAAAGAGGGCTGCAAGAAGAACATCTCAAGTTGGTAAGTATTTTTTTTTAACCTGTACTCTTAAGTGTAAAATTGGTGTTATAGTAAACAACAAATGTATGGACTAGCATAATTATACAACTGAAACAATTACAGGTAGCGATAATGAAACTTCAGTCACACCAGCTAGAGCAACAAGAAGAACTCGTAAAGATTCCACTTCAAGTGTTGACAAGCAAGGTAAATATGCTTTAGCAAGGAAGTGTTTGTAGTTTTCTTCCAACAATAAGTCACACTAGTCATATACCTTGGTCTTATCAATCCTTCAACGGATTTTAATAAAACTTTACAGTATTGTTGTTTTTACACCAGAATAACATATGGCTATAATTTATAACTATACATACATTAGGAAATTCCTACGGGATTCGGAAAAATGAAATCGCTGGGCCTAGAAGCATGAAATTCCGAAAATCCTTTCTTTCTTTTTTTACATCATTTAAGCAACTGAAATGACGTAAGTGTGTAAGAAAGGATTTTGGGAAATTACCACAAGATTGGGTAAAATTGGATTTACGCGAGTAACAACACGGGGAGCGTCTTTAATAATCAGAAATAGGTCAGCCTATTAAAAAGTATGACATTATCCATGTTGCATGCTCTGCTCTTATAACAAAATAATTTTCCTAACTATTCTTTTCTTTTCAACAATTTCAGCTGACGTTAATGCTGGCATAGTAGGCAGCCAAACTAACGAGGTGATTGTTGAAGAAACTGAAACTAATGGCAAAGAAACTAAAAGTTCTGAAAGTCCCATTAGTGTCTCATCTACACTTAGAAAAAGTCCTAGATTGGTTGGAAATAATGGGAGAAAAAGTATTTCATTAGATAGTGACAATAAAGAAAATAAACCCCAAAGTGAGAAGGAAACATGTGGGCCTACTACAGATGCTAATAAATCTGTGGCAGAAACTAAATCTGAACAGTTAAATGAAATAATAGATCAAATAACAGAATCAAACAATCTATCTGTAGCCAGTTCTAACTTGATCAAAGAATTAGATAACGCTCCTAAAAAAGGCAAAAACATGAATAAAAGTACAACAGCTGTTGAAGAACCACAAATAAAAAGTAAAAGGAATAGAACAAAGTCATGGACCACTATCTCTGTTGAACCTTCTCATGAGAACAGCTTCTGTAGTGACAGTGAAGCTTCCAAGAAGAAAAGCAAAAATAAACATGATTCTCTTAATTTGTCGAATATATCTGGATCCGGTGATGGTATTATGAACATAAGTAATAAAAATGAAAAAGAAAGCAAAACGCAAGAAAAAATTGAGGTTTCTCTAAATTCATCAATTTTATCTGAAAAGAAAAAGAAGAAGCGCCATGAGAGGTCGATACGAGACGATACTGAAATTTCAGTATTCAATCAATCTGAAAACTTAATCAAATCTACAGATAAAAAATCCCTTAATGAGGATGGCAAAAATAGCAAAGAGGAAGAGGTGACAGACAGCATGAATATTTCAAATAAACAGGATTCTAGGGGCACAGAAAAATTATTTGAGCAAGCACCAACTGGTCTTATTCAGTCTTTAGTTTTTATTGACGACTCAGACTCTAATCAAGATAGCACCCAAAAGGAAAATATAGATAAAGACTTTGACAGTGGAGATCAATGTGTCCCAGTGGTTGACCATCATTTAGACGATTCATCTAAAGAAACAAAAAATAATCTTAGTTATGAACCGATGGATATTGACGAAACTATGCCAGAAAATATATCACTAACAACTTACACAGAGAAAAATATTTCTATAAGACAGGAGGACCAGGAACCCAAAACAGAGAAAAGAAAATCAATTTTAAACAATTCCCAGGTTAAAAATAATATAAGTATCAATAAATCTAAAAGAAAGTCTTCTATATCAAATATTGCTTCAGATGACAACATGAAAGAAGAATCTAATAAATCTCAGAAAAACACTTCCAGTGTTGAGATTATCAATAATATTGCATTGGATAAAGATTCCAATAAATCTAAGAGGAAGTCGTCTATATCCACCAATGCCATTCCTGAGGACACCACAGATGGAATAAGCTACACATCAGACAGAAAATCTGTAAATATGGATTCTGATAATGCAAACAATAGAAGAAAATCATCTATACCAAATGTTGTGACTGAAAATAATGAAGATGCTAATTCAAATGAGTCATTGAAAGAGTCGTCAACCTTAGACATTAATGAAATAATGAATAAATCAAAAAAAAATACTTCGAACATAGTTACTATTCCTGATAATAATACTAGTAAAATTTCAAACAAATCTAAAAGAAAATCTTCATTTGCTGACATAGTCACTGAAAAAAATTTAGACAAAAGTTTAAACAAATCTAAGAGAAAATCTTCGGATTCCGCTATAGTGGCCGAAGTTAGTATTGGTGAAGCAATATTACCAATTTCAAACATAGACAATGATGTTAGTATGGAAAAAAGCTTTAATAAGTCTCAAAGCAAATCTTCAATATCACCAATGGAGTCACAAACATTTGATAAGACTGATAACGAAAATAAAAGTACTCTTGTATTGTCTCAATTCAAAGATGTGTCCGAGACTGATATAAATATGAATAACGCGTCAAAAGATATCGCCGAATCGAATGAGAATGAAAAATCAAAATCGATTAGTGTATCATATGCTATTACAGAAAAAAAACGTGACAATAAGAATATTTCATTAACTTATAAAACAAGTACACCTCTTCAACAAAAAACAATAAAAAAGTTAGGCATGAATATTAACAGCTCAATTATTGCTCCTAACAGTGCGAGCAAAGTGGACCAAAAGATTACATTAGATAGCTCTAAAAAGAAAACTTCTGTTTCTCGAAAAGTTGATTCTTCTGATTCATCAGAAGAAGAGGACTCATCAGAAGATGAAGATGACATGTCTTGTGAAAAGAGTAAAATAATCGATGACGAGGCTGAGGAAGCGAGCGACGACTATGAATCCGGAGACAGTAGAGATGAAGATGAAAAAGAGTATGAAGAACAAAATGAAATAGTAGAAAAGGGTGAAACATTAGACACAGAAGATGAAAATGAATATTCTGATGATTCAGAATATGAAAAGGGATCATTCATTGTAAGTTCTGATGAAGAAGATGATGATTTGTTAAGTGGCTCTGGCGACGACCTTTCATTGAGTGCCGATGAACTCTCGATGAGTGCGAAATCTAAAAAGAAATACAACGAACGTAAACTAAAGGAACAGAAGAAAGCGTCTAGAGAAATGTTTGAAGCAAGACATAAAAACGAGTCTGAACAAGGTAAATCAAGCAAACAGAAATCAAAGAAAAACAATCGCCAGCGATTTGATTCATCTTCATCGGACTCTAACGAGGAAGTTACGGCACAAACGAATAAAAATAGGCGTCAAAGAATTGATTCTAGTGAGGACATAAGTATGGTGCAACCAGATGTTAAAAAATCTATGTCTCAGAAAAAAAAGAAAGTTAAACGCCTCTCAGAATCTGTGTGTGAAGATGATGCAACAAACGAGAAAGAAATTACCATTCGTGAGGAAACCGAAATGGAAAAAATGGATCCTTTGACGCTGCAGAATGTTATTAAAGAAGAGCCCAAGACTCCTCAAAAAGATTTTAATATTTCAACTATAGCAGTAACTAATATGGATGAAGTTGAAGAAGTTAATGTCGATGAAAACATATCAATGATGAAATCTAATCAAACCTGTGATCCATTACAAGATAACATTGTAGAAAATTATGGCGATGATATTGATGACGAAGATTCTATTAGTGAAAATGAAGAAATAGCCCAAAACTATGAATCAGTTCTCAATAATTTGAATGTGTCTAACTCTAAGAAAATTAAATCATCCGATATTTCTCTAAATCTTGAAAGAAAAACGAAACAAAAGCCTAAACAGCCTATTGTAGACCAGCTAAATCTTACACAAATAAAAAATACAAAGAAAACCAAAGGAGATGCATTGAAAACTGTGACAGCAAATAAAAGCTTAGAGAAATCTTTGATAAAAAAGGGTACTGATAAAGTGGATACACCAGAGAATATGTTTTCTGAAGGTTCGTCTGATTCTATTGACATGAAGCTGTTGTTCCCTGAAGACAGTAATGACAGTGAAGTGTTAGTTAAAAACCGTAGTAAGGGAAAGAAACAAGATGCAAACGAAAGTACTCAAAAGGAAGATGTTCAAAATAGTCCAGAGAATTTCATACCTTTGAAAAGAACTGAAGGCAAAACAAACATGCTTGAAAACTTAGGTATATATTTTGCTTTTCTATCCAAATTTTACATTTTCTGCTAATTGAATTTTTCATGCTATAATGATAATATCGAACAGGCACTACATTTTAATTTGACTCACCTTGTCCTCACATTTTCTAGTCGCTCCAAAATGTTGCCGTAAGCATTGTGATTAGGTTATTGTAATGAAACTTTATTATTATAAGTATAAAATCGAATATCAATTCTTAGTCTAATTTTACGCCACAGTTCAAAATTACATCTAGTAACATAAATAGTCTACAATTTTGAATGCACTGAAAAAATGTATAGCTCGCAAAACAGGCTTTTATTTACACAAGTGTTAATTTTTTTTGGATAATATATCTTTCAGATATAACACCGAATTTGAAGGATGAATCTGTTCTGAATGTCAGCAACAAAAAGAAAAATAGGCGCAAGTCATCCCAGACTGAAGAGGCTGTAAAAATGAGTATGTATCCTTAGTTTCAAATATTGCAATAAGAAATGCCTCTCTATCAAATATCCTCATAATCTCTATCATCATATATATGTATGTGTATACTGTCCCACTGGTTGGCACAGGTCTGCTCTCAGTATCATATAGATTAAGCTATACTCCACCACGCTGGCTGGTATGGTTGTGCCTTATGTTTAATTATTTATGTTTATTAAGTATTTTTAGGTATTTTGAAACATTGATAATTATTATCATGGGTACTATAATCCCCTTTCGGATTAGTTATCTATCCGAATAACTTTTTACTTTGTCTTTTTCAGGTATTCAGGACGACGATGTGGGCTTCTTTATAGACACAACTGGCACACTTAATGACATCGAAAGTACTGATGTAAACACTTCTATTCAAAATAGTGTAAAGAAAAACAAACATAAGAATAATGTGTCTTTCACCAATATTGAAGAAGCCAAAGTTGAAGGTGGGTATTATCCACTTTATATGTTTACCTACCTCTGAATATTAAGCGCCAGCAGATTTGTTTACTTTATGGGTTTAACCCCGTCATATTAATTAATTTATAAAATATTCTATAAATATCTACCCTAAAGACACCGGCTTCACCGAACGTGGTTATTTTATATTTCATTCCGCCCACGTTTTTGACACTGTTTTTACGTCGACTTATGAATTGAAAATATACAATCATTCTTTTACGGTTTATATCCAGTGAATATCCACTGTTGCATTCTTAAAGTACTCATTATCGACCCAGTCAAATTAGACGACACGATATTAGAAATTTGAAATTAATGAGTTATGGTGGTGCAATTCCAAGAATCATAATTATATTCAGCGGTATTTAGAAACTGCAAGCCTTCAGTAAGGGAAGTAGTTATTGTATCTTAATAAATATAGTCCTAATTATATTTTGTCTTGTATCGTATTTTCAGACGATTCTAACGATGCTCCACTTGAAGTTTCATACCATAGCGAGAAAAGTAAATCAAAACAGAACTCTATTTTAACACAAAACAAGCATGAAACAGAAGAACCATGTGCCTTCACTGAAATTCAAAATCAAAGCGCTAAAAAAAAGAAAAAGAATAAGAAAAGTCTTAACAGTTCTCAGAGTAATGCAGAGATAAGCATGATTGTAAATACAGGTTTGTGCATAATATGGTTGTCGTATTTTCTCAACTTTTAATCATTGTTACTTTAGGTACAATAAAATTACGTTTATGAACATCTTATACTCCATAAACGTGATGGCATCTTTGAAAATTCACTATTCACACAACAGTAAATGGTAAATGTAATATTTCAGATGATGTTGCAGAAAAGTCTATTAATAGTTCCGTTACCAAGGGAAGTGCTAAAAAGAAGAAAATGTCAGAATCTCAAATAGAGCTAGAAACAGGTAATAAAACTATCTGTAATTAATAATACTTTGGAGTATTCCGTGTGTGTCTAGTATAGTGCGATAGTCAGATTAATTGAAGACAGATGACTGATGTTGAATTTTTTCTTATTTATTCTCTCAAATTAATAATAATCACATGAAAAAGTAACATAGTCATTTAAATGTAATTTACAGAAAATACGGAACACGCAGAGACAATTCAAAATATTTCTTTGAACAGTACTAAGAAACAGAAACAAAAAGCTATTTTAGAAAGCTCTGCACCAGAAGAGGAAACTGCAAACGACGGTATAAAATGACATATTATCTAGTCTGCAATGTACATTGTATTTTCCGAGGGCTAGATCGAGGGTAGAAGGGTTACACCTTTCTCACCCTTCACCCGTATGTTTAGTATTACTTAGGCTCCATTTAGTCCAGACCTAGGAATCGAACCCTGCTACGTAAGGGATCCTCCCTTGCATAGCAGTCGCGCTTAAAACCACTGGTCCACTAATGAGACAATTATAGTTATTAAAACTAGTGAATTAATCATCACAATGAAATGTAAGTATTTATTCTATCACCTCCCACAGATGACAAAGATGTAATCAACGAAGAGGTAATGTCAAAGAAACGCAAACGTAAATCATCTGCCAATCAAACTATAATCGAAGAAATCATTGACAAAGGTTTGTTAATTAAGCCGTAATTAATAAATAAATAATTACACTTCTTTAATATGAGCATGAGCATATAAAATAGAAGATAAAATATTAATAAATAATTGAATACTTGCCTTGCATTATGCAAAAACTTAAAAGTGCTCCAGATTATGAAACATTCCCGAAAATGTTTTTTAAAGACTAACATTATATTTCAGATGACATAAAACTTAATACATCCAAACCCTTAGACGATTCTTTATTAACAAAGAATCAAAAGAAGAAACGGAAATATTCTAATAATGACAATAACGCCATCTCTCTAGTGCAGGGTAAGTACCATTTGAAAATACAACTTAAAGCTAGTTTAGAGCGCCACTAAAATTACGGATACGAAATTGTTCGAAGAGAACACTTCTCTTGATTCCTCATTCCCAGTGCGCTGACATTGTGTTTTCATCATTTCATTTCTTAAAGATCAGCATATGTCATGATGTCATCTTCACTACATATTATAAAACAAAGTCCTCCGCCGCGCCTGTCTGTCTGTCTGTTCGCGATAAACTCAAAAACGACTGCACCGATTTTCATTCTGTTTTCACCAATGGATAGAGTGGTTCTTGAGGAATGAATGAAGATTTTGTATACATTGGCTAAATATTAATGGCCACGCGGGTGAAAACGCTGGCGGAATACTAGTAATATATGTAATTCTTATGTGTGTTTGTCACATAACTCCTCTTAAAGACACCAAACATATTTGTGTGTGCTCTTCCGTTTCACTTCGTAATTGACTGTTTCTGCTCTAAGATCCTCTGAATAATGTGAATTCAGGTATCGACAACAGAATGAACAGAATCAGCACGCCTAAGGGCAAGGCCACACACTTTGTTGCGACCACGCATCGCAAAAACTACATTGCCCGCCGCACGGTGGGCTGAAAATCGGCTTTCATAGACTTAGGAATTTCAATTTGTAAGTGCCGGATTTTTGCCGGATATCGCTTCTATTAGTTATCACTATATTCAAAAACTACACCCGAGTTAATTCTGCGCCAAAACTAAGGAATTATAATTTTTTTAAGAAAAAAATGTATGAAGCTGGTATGAAAAAGTTAATTATCTCGTAAACAGCAAGGAAAACCGTAATATCCTTACAGGTGGTTATAGTACTAATTATTTATGATTTTTCGACATATTATGTCATATAACGATTATCGCTGCTAAATTTTTTTTTAAATCGTCAAAATATTTTTATTTATTTTTACATATGAAACGGTTCCTTTTAGTGTTTAAGTTGGGGAACACAGACTTTTAACAACACGTAACATAAAATAGCATCACCCCTATACTCCCGAAGGAGTAGTCAGAGGTTTATAGTACATCCACACTCAACAACTATGTTTGAGCAAAATATTTATCAATACAATATGAGTTTTAAAACTTCGGGAACTAACAATGACGGGAATATCACTAGAAAGTTTTTCGAGTTTCCCAATAAAACTGCAGCTATTACCGGGTTGGACGAAGATCTTATTTAAAGATTTTCTGTGATTTTGCAAGCGATATCATCTGGCGAGAAGATCGACGTAATACAATTTAAAGATTTTGCCCACAAAACAGCAGAAAAGTACGTGGAATTGTACGACTGGTACTACATGTCGTCAACCGTACATAAATTATTAATACACGGGGCAATGACATAATCGAGAAAAATGATATTGTGCTGATTGGGACTCTCTCGGAAGAAGCCTCAGAGTCTCGAAACAAAGATTTTAGGAGGTACCGGGAATATCATTCACGGAAAAGAAGCAGGCAAGATTCTAATCAAGATATCTTAAATATGCTTGTTGTTTCTTCGGATCCTTTCCTAAGTGCACAAAGGCCTAAGTTAGATGCCAAGAGAAAGCAGAGCTTTTTTGCTGAAACTCTCGACTTAATTCAGTTTCGGGAAAGTGAGTTCGAGTTTTTAGATATATCCAATCTGGATTCTGACTCAGAATTGGAGTCCGGCAACGACAGTGATAAGGAAGATGTTTAATATTTGGTTGAAATTTTTCTATTTTTGCTATTTTTTTAAATATTTTTCTTATTTATATATTCTTAATATTTGGGTCAATAACATTCTTCATAATTAACAATGTTCTTAATTCACCCACTAAAAGGAACCGTATCATATGTAAAAATAAATAAAAATATTTTGTCGATTTAAAAAAAAATAGCAGCGGTAACCGTTATATGACATATGTCCAAAAATCATAAATAATTAGTACTATAACCACCTGTAAGGATATTACGATTTTCCTTGCTGTTTACGAGATAATTAACTTTTTCATGCCAGCTTCATACATTTTTTTCTTAAAAAAAATTATAATTCCTTCGTTTTGGCGCAGAATTAACTCGGGTGTTATTTTTGAATATAGTAATAACTAATAGAAGCGATATCCGGCAAAAAATCCGGCACTTGCAAATTGAAATCCCTAAGTCTATGAAAGCCGATTTTCAGCCCACCGTGCGCCGCTGACGAATCGAAGATTTTTACTGTGCGATGTCGCAACGCCCGATGCAGTTGAAAACATGCAGCTCAATTATAATAATTAATTATGTCATTGACAATAACCTGTTTTTATTTTATCCAACCTAGATTCGGTTACAGACCAGCTTGTGGGAACACTAGAACATGAGAACGTCTCTGCTGCAATTTCAAACAATAAAGATAAATTACCCCTTCTTCAAACAGTAGATGCAGTCGTTGAAGGTATGGTGTTTTTTACATACTCTTTTCTGTTCAGTTAATGAGACTTGTGTTTAAATTATGAGGGTCTTGTGACACTAGGATCAAAGTGACTTGTACTGTTGTTTTAACTATTTATCGTAAATTATTAGAAAGAAAATAAAACAGAAGTTGACTGTTTTTTTATTTATTTATTGACTATTTAATATTCGCGGGTTTTTTTTACAGAAGCTACCAAGAAAAACAAAAAGAGAAAAGCCAGGGAAGACGATGATGCCTGCAAAATACCAAAGGTCGCAAAAAAAAATATTTTGATATTTAACACTACTTGTAATAAGTAACATTAATTAACGTGAACCCTTTTTTCAGGTCCCTAAACAAAATTCGCTTGATAAGGTTTATGTTCCACGGTTGCCAGTTAATGTTATAAGTCAATTGGGAGATAAACCTAAAGAAATCCTCGACTTGAAAAAACCAAAAGTCATATCTACGACATCATTTGAGGTTAAAGAAACAAAGAAGAGAGGAAAAAATCCGTCAAGCTACTTGGAAGAAAGTGTTTATTTAAATGACGATGTTGTAGATAAAAAGAAAAAAGGTTCCATCAAGTACCCAAAAACCTTGCCTTCCATACCCAGTGCTTTAACATCAGTCAGCGGGTTCACCACCAACTTTAGAGTTAATCCAATAACTCAGCAAACACAATTTCTTGCTCAATCTAGTGATATATCTAATTTCAAAAATGATTACTTGAATAAGAAAAGAATAAAGAAATTAGGCACGTTTGAACTGTATAAAAGACAGAGGAACATTAAAATATCCAAATTTTAACTGAATGTTAAAATTTTACAGTGCATTCAAAGTTGCCATGATACCGCCTGATTTACTTTTCCAGTGTTAATTTAGTAACTTAGGCTATTTATAGGTTCTGTTTTTTTTTTATTCTCTACTTATTGATTAATTTTGACTGTACCTATTTCTATATATTGTTATTGTTAGATGTTTTTAAACAAATGTTAATGTTAATTATAAAAAACGCATCCTCTATAATATTTTTTAATTCATTCAGTATGCATTTAAACATTCACCGTCGACTGATAACTTTGTCTGTATTTAGCATGTTTGTTTTGTTTGTTTTCGACATTATTTGTATTTATTGTTTATACTTTTGTGTTAGATAAGTACCTATTAAGTGCTTGTAATCAGAACTTATTATTAAAAATGCTACAAAAGGAAGCTTTCTGGAAGGTTTACCTATTGCAAATGTGAAGATTTATTTTGTTAATGATCCCTCGTTAATTCGTTACAATACTCTGTCCTATTTTAGTGGGCTACCTCATAATTATTATGCATATTATATTATTATCGATCGAAGAATGTATACAATACCAGTTTCCATTTTCAAGTTTTTGTTTAAAATTTAAATGTTATTTGTATTACGTATTTGTTTAAATTTTCCCGCCACGGCCGCCATAATGTTTTACGTTGTTGATGTAGCCACTAGAGAGCGCTGGCGTCAAAAAAAAATGGTATCGCCCATGTGCCTTCGATTTTCAATTTTATTAATTTACAATTGAACTTTTATTTATTTATTTCAATAAAACTATTCTTTCAAAAGTAAAGTTTATTTTGCTATAGTATTTTGTTAGTATAGATTTACACACACGGCAAAAGTACTTCCCGCCTTATCATGCCGGTGTAAACAAACCGCCATGTTGTTGTGAATCGACGAGCCATGTAACCGGTAATGTTATCCTAAGTATGGTGAAGAATTCATTAAACGGCGTAAATCAAAAACCTTAAATTATCTCTTAAATTATTTTTTCTTTAATTTTACGTCGAAACCTTTTTCTACTCTCATATCTATTAAAAGTATTTATTTTGAGTAGTGACGACAATTAAAATTGTGCCGAGCACCAATAGAAATGGCCTGCTATATGTCACGTGGGCTGTGTCATCCAATAGCGAAGCGGGCCATTCTTTGTGTACCTTTTCACAGAATAGTAAAACAGATTGTGGTTTTTGTAAGAAGTGAGTGGTGTATATCTGTCAATCTAATGACGTTAAAAGCGTAAATGTGTGAAATTCAGGATTATTCTCTCGAGCTTAAGGATATTTATTGCAATAAATATTCGGTAAGTCATCTTATTATCATACAATACGAGTATTATTCATTTTAGTTAGAAAAACAAGGATTTTTAATGGGAAAGTCCAACAGTCCATGTCCCGCTCTTTTTAATGTCATTTATCACTTTTGTTATCATCGGTGAAACAATTTGTGTTATTTAGGTACGCAGAAACCTATTCAGTACGTAAACCTTTGATTTATTTGTTCTAAGTTTTATATTTCAGTGTCAAAGTGGCGGGAAATCGTTCCACCTCTTTCTCTCATGATCAATGTATGAACTCCCTACCAAACCTTCTACCTAAGTACCTACCTAATTGATTAGGTAATGAATGATGTCTGAGAACAGTGAGAACAGAACACACCACATAGAATATCTATTCAGTTGAATCTTTAGACAATTGCAACATTAATCGCATTTCATGTTACACGTTACACTTAATGAATTAACCTATTTTAGCTAAACAACTAACGGACATGTTATTCATTTTTATAGTATTCTGTCTCTTTTCCTCGCAATTCTTTCATGTCATGTCTTTGTTGATAAGGACAGCGTGGAATGATTATTATTTATTTTTATTTTGGTGCATGAATTTTAGAACATAGATTTCTCCTTGCGGTAATTAGCACTATTTTTAAACATTTATGGATAAAAATTTATTACTATAAATTAATATTACAATTTATTATTTATTCGATCTATGTAAAAATAATTAACCCAACAAATACAGAATAGGAATGTAGTGTAGGTAGCCGTTAAAATCGGCGGCAATTAGTCGTCAATGAACTTACAAACGGGCTTACGGAGGCGGACGGTTGTAAATTTGTAGTACGTACCTAGTACGTATCTATAGGTGTATGTATTCCTTTTCTAGGTTGCCTCGTGTTATCGTGTTACAGGTAGGTCATAAGGATACGTTAGTGCAGGGTCCTAACTAGTCCTAAGTCAATCGAATGGAGAAAAATTAATTAAATATGACAGCTTACGACTTGAGGTTTCGTATTTATTTATTTTAATAAAAACTAATTTATTGTGGTTGAAGGTCGGAAAAACATAATTAACGAGAACTTAGGTTACCTTCCTACGTAGGTAGGTAAATTATATATATATAGTAAACACAAATTTAAAATTAATAATTAAGGCAGCACATACCTAATTTAAGGCATAGGTACAGTGTACAGGTAAGTTACCTATGTACCATAATTCGAACCTAGTGTTATAGTTGTAAAATTATTATTTATATTCCTACCTACTTCTGTACCTACCTACTACTAATCTCGGTTCTTTTTACGTCAAGCTAGATTACCTAATAAGTAGGTACCTAAAGCAGATACCTACTACCTACCTATTTGTTTATCAAATCAATCGCTTAGCGGGAATCTTAATTTTTTTTTTATTGTGTAATGGTTACGGCCGGGGCAGTCACGGGCACAGAAATCCAGGACGTGATTTTGTTCCCACGGCCGGTTTTAAGGGAGTGAGAATTTCAAAACTTTGAACAATGAATGCATTTTGAATGCGCGAATCTGTGTTTGTTGCATTGTATACGTGTGTGCATGGCGTAGTGCACTCGACGAGACGGGCGGTATCGACTTTAACTTCACTGAAAGTAATCCATCAATTCGGGCTAGAGTCGAGTAGAGTCTCCTCGATAATTCAAATAATTATGGGACTTTATTGAAATACATAACTACCTACATAATTATGAATCATTAAAATAAAAATGATATACCAACCTAGTAGGTATATCATGGACCTAACCTAGGAGTAAATATTAAAATTATAAATATAACAGTAGGCAGGATAGCTAACTGTAACTGCACTGTACGATCATATTCATTCAACTAAACCCACACCCGATAATAGCAAACATGTAAGTACCTAGACTTACCTACAGCAAAATTTCCATACGGCCAAGAAAATGGTAAAGTAAATAGGTAGGTACCTACCAATCTAGTACTACCTAGCCAGAATACTATTCATAGATCGCCGAGTGAGTAATTTACAGTGAGATCGTTGACCTCGGCGCCATCTGTCTTTTCCTACTAGCTAGGTACCTACTCATGGATGTAGGAAGTGCAAAATTAATTGTATAATTTCCAAAATATCTATATTTCAGAAAGCCCTCGTTTAGTGCTAAAGCCTCGTCTAGGTAGAAAACATAAAATCTTTTTCTTTATTCTTTAGTCTTATATTCTTAGGAGGATAGATAGGTATGCAACTCTCCTACTTACAGGTCTTTACATTGCTATAAAAGATAGCTAAAATAGGTATTTCAGTTACCCACCCTTCATTTAAAACAGGCAACTGTGAAGTGAAAACTGAAGTGAGGGGATAGTCTCGCGGCACGCAATCGATACCGGACCCCGCCCAGATGCTAGGTACCTACCTACTTACGTCTCGGGGCTGCGCGCGCAATACAATTTTGTTGTTTTTTTCGCGCCAAATACATTTCTAAATATTTTTCGTTTCTAATATTCACGATTTTTACTTTTATACCTTCAAAAGTTTTATAACGAAGAAGGTAATCAAGGGAACTCAAGAGAAGATGCAATCGAATTAAATAATATCTCCTTGAAAATAAGATAGGTAGATGGTGGTTTACCTGAATTCAATGAAAAAATATCTGTGTGTAATGTACCTGCCTAATATGTATGTACCTAAGTAAATCACTAGATGTTTTTTCCGAGACATCGAGTTTTCGCGGCTCGTACACGAATGTCGTGTCGACCATCGGCGCAAGAGCCGACCACGATGAGTTCAAGGCGAGCGCGCGCGGTCAGGTTCGAGGACACGACGGCGGCCGGCGGTGGCGGCAGCGGCGGGCCCCTCGCGGCGCCTCCACAGCGCCCCACTATAAGATCTACCATCTATACAGTTGATACTTAATAAGAGTTGAATTTATAAAAATACACATATTTTTACTCGAATGTCTTGGAACAAGGGCGGTAAATATATCGGAAAAATGTTTAATAATAAATAATTGTGCCACAAACCGAAGCTACACATGCGAAATACAATAATTATTAATCTATTCCTATGAAGTTAGCCTTGTGGAACAGCCGCGCAGGTGAAGTGACAGTCAGCCGTCACCTCATTTTACTCCCTTTTCAATAATAATAGCGATAACATAACACAATGCTTGCAATTTTTCAGTCTCTCTATACCTCTACTCTCTATCCTTCCACATTTAAACTAACATTTTCGTCACCGGCGGCGCCACTTGGAAATTCGTTCTCTCCCGGCTTCGGACGGATAATGGGCATAGAAGTCTTTGAATGTACGATAATATAATATTGCCACAGTCGATATAATGATAATGAAACAGTCCGGAAACTAAAACTAACTAAACTACAAACGCTCGAAACGGCACACTCACACAAACAAGCACACCGACCCCTAAGCGGTTCTCGCAGTGCTGACAGTAGAGCGTGCCGCGTTGAGACGAGTGGTTGCATATTTAAGTTTATCTCCGATTCTCCGCGATCTTATGTACGAGTATGTATCATCTTATGTGCGTGTGTAGTATACGGCTGTTTGAAGACGAGACGCTATGAAACCGCACCGTTTTTTTTTTTTCAAAGATTAATAACTAACAAAGATAATACTATACTACAAACATCTTACGCCTTTCGGCAAAAATATAGAGTTTGGCTGTTTCGGTCTCCCCCAGAATTCTTTAGGCAGTGTCAGGTTAACATCAAGAGAGGACTAGCAAAACTACTTGCCGCGTTCTTTTTATCAAAAAGCCCAAAATTTCGGATCATGTCACTAGTTCACAGTTCACCACAATCTACACACCTACAAAAGGCAAAAAAATCATTGCACAAAATGGCACGTATACATATACCGTATTTAAATGTAAATACTTGGACACTGAAAGCTGCAGATCGGAAACGCATCGACGCCTTTGATTATCCGTATTTCTTGGACAGCATTTCGGACTAACGTCTTCATATTGTGAGAACTTTGTCTGAACCTTGATATCCGAGTGCCTGCGCAGAGCTTTTTGAATACTCCGGTCACATTGCATGAAACTCGAGAAACTCACCGTGACCAGCAAAGTAACCTGACCAGATCCGCACTGCTCTAGATTTTACAGTCCACAACGCCCTTCAAACTGCCAGAGACAGAAACAGTTGGAGATAGTACGGGAGAAAGTGATGCATGAGGGTCATGACCCTCAGCACTGAGGAATACGACTCAAGGAAATTTAAATAAACTGTGTGTCTTGAGTTTTCACTTAAAATGCGAAGAAACTTTAACAACCCCAACCTATTGCTTTATTATATTGGACCAAACGCGGGCTCTGTCGCAAAATGCCCACTTCTCAAAATGACTACAGGTAGCAAAATGTCCAGTAGTACGAGTACCAGGCTTTTCGTACAGTTAGAGCACAGAATAAATATAATATTCTTTGGTTATGGATCTGCTTTACTGGAAATGTGTAGCTTGATTGGCCATGTACAGCCGTGCGAACGTCGCGCCGTCGCGGTCGTCGTGAAATAAACTCGAAACGAATTTCGAGTTCATGGTCCATATAAATACGACAACGACTTCATGATTAGACATTCCAGATTGTTTTTGCCGAGGCCAACTTTAACCTGCCAACAAGCTAAATCTTAGATAATTCGATAAAATAATATTTTTCTCTAGTAAAATATCCTGCCTATCTATGTAACTCAAAACAATGCCTACGTTGACTCCAACAGGGAGCAGCGTGGCTGCAGTGTTATTAGGGGTAAAGTCACCCCTCTTGCGATCATATATAGCCATCTCTTTTTCTCACCCCACTTGTCCCCTTCCCTTTCCTGGCTACGAAGCGAGGTAAGGTGTCCAATTTTCGATCCCGTTACCCGGTTTGGGCGCGAAAAATTTTCACGACTTTGAGAATGATAATTGAACTACACTGTACACTGCATAATTTCATTGATGAACGTAGCTATTTTGTTACGTACCTAATTCGATACTTACGTTAAAACGACTAGCTGATAAATTTAAACAGTTTTATTCAATTACAGGTTTTATTAACACTGCTAATAATTTCTTTAAAACTAAAAGAAATGGGTAGTGTACCTACCGAAATACCGACTCAATGAATGACTCGCAGTCATTCCATTGAGGCAGCTTAATTTTGTTTGTAGGTATGGTAGATAGGTAGGTTAGGTACGTGGATCCGCTTATCAGTCACTGCACTCCCAAATATATTTATTGCGCTAGTTGTAGGTATTATCAATTTTTTTTTAACAAAATTATTTCATTAATTGAATAGTGTAGATTTATTATAGTTAATGGTAAAAAAAAACCCTATAAGTACGCGTAAAGTCAAAAAGTTAAGTAAATAGCTACTACCTACAGTACCTACCTACATGACATGGATTTTAGATATGAAGCTCAGTAAGACTTGTTTTAGGCAGGTAGGTAATAGGTATATCAAGGACTTTAGTTTATAAAGTAGTAGGTATGTACCTAATTGTAGCTTGTAGTTCTACTTTTAGTAGGTAAGTACCTATTCACTACATTCACTTAATAGGTATCGAGGTTTTTATGAGTAGGTAGGTAAGTACTGAAATTTAAAGGTACTTACATTATGAATTCACTTATAATACCTATAACAATGAATCAAAAGAAGATGAAAGTAATATACCTAGGTGTAGGTTACTATTACACACATGTAAATATGTAATTTAATGGATCACGGACATAACAGCATACCAGAACAAGTTTATTTATAGAGACGAGTAAAAGCATGGACAAAAAACATCGTCCCGAATGTTGGAGGCCTTCCGAGTGGTTCCGTTCGTTAGTTTTTATACACGTCACTTGCAACCAGCCCGGACAACTCGATCCCTCAAACCGATCGTGGATTGGTGTAGGTCTTCATAAAAAAGGAATCCGTATAATACCACAAATGTTTTATAGTTTAAACTGCGTGTTATTCTTTTATTTAGTAGATGTTACTATTTAGAAATTTTCATCGTACCTCTTAAACGTAACAAATATTACCTATACGAAAAAAATATACTATATTTCAATGAGTGTAAGCAAGACATGAGTGTAGATCAAAAATACTACGTTGTAGTTAGGTACCTACTTCGACTTTCCGGCGCTGCCGCAGTTAGGGTAGCGCATACCTTAAAGACAAAAACAGGTTTCTGTACTATGTAGTGGTTTCATTGTACCGCCTCTCCCGTCCCGCTGTCTCGTCTCAAGTAGATCCAAACTGTATTGTGAATACTAAAATGGCGCGAAATTCGTTTCTATGTTTACGAAAAGTCGCAGAACCAATTATTATACATATTTAATTTATACAATGTAAGTCCCAAAAATTATAAATGACCATGACTAGGACGATGGGTCTTCCACCATGGTTTAAGGCAATTTGCTAGCCATTTGCTATAAGTTATGAAATCTTTGTTTCAGTGGTGCTCAGACATGGATTTGTATATCACAGATTCACTCCAAGATATGCTGGACATGGATATTAAAAATGAGATTGCAACAGACCTTAGCAGTATGACAGACTTTGCTGTTAGTCCATTATTTTCTAATTACATTTTAAAATTAACAGTTACCTACTTTTGGCACATCATTCCATATCAGAAATTTTATTTTTGCAGGACACCTTGGGATCTCACTTTTCGGAGCTGCCCCCTTTATTAGACATGGACACTGATAATTCTGCCACATGGCTTAATAATAGTTCTAGCTTTGTTCATAATTTAGATTTGTATGGATCTGAAGCAAATGCTGTAATGGTTAATCCTAATTCTGTAATGCCTTCTTCATTTGTTGAAACTCCAGTAAAAAACATAGTGAAAGAGGAAGCTTCGAATTTATTGCTTACATCGGCGGCCGCTAACGACGATTTAAGTAACAGCATATCACTACCAAGTCCCAAAGAAGAAAAAAGTCATTTAACATTCTCTCCCAATACGATAAAAGTATCGAAGGTACAGGAATCAGAAGAACCAAAAATCAAGAAAAAATCGGAAATGGAAGAAGCCACTCAAATGGTGATTTATGTCAGAAAACAAGAAAAAAATGTTGTTAAGGATTTGTTGAAAGACTTGGACAAATCTAAAGTATCAAATATATCAACTGCGACTACAGTCAGAATAAAAAGCCAGTCAGAATTAATAAAAGTCAATAACAAAAACTGTTCTATTTTAAATACAAGTCAAAAAGTTGCACACTCATTAGGAACGAAAACAATTATATCTGGTAATATACACATACTGGACCCTCAACAAATAAACAATACTAGAACAATTTTAGCCAATAGTAATAAAAACCAAGCAACAATATTAATTGACAACTCATCATTGAATAACAATAGGCAAATCATAAAAACTTCAGTGAATGGAGGATTTACTTTAGATACTAGCCAAACAAAATATATAAATACTACTAGTAAAAGTAATGTTGCAGAATTTCCCAAGCCAGCATACTCTTATTCATGTTTAATAGCAATGGCGTTGAAAAATTCTAGGACAGGTAGCCTACCTGTTTCAGAAATTTATAATTTTATGTGGTAAGTTAAATAATTTGATGTGAGTGGATAATTAATTAATTTTATTATACTAATGATTTCAGTACTAATTAGGTTTAATTTTGCAGTCAACATTTCCCTTATTTCAAAACTGCGCCGAATGGTTGGAAGAATTCCGTTAGGCACAATCTCAGTTTGAACAAATGTTTTGAAAAGATAGAGAAACCATCTACAAACGGAAGTCAAAGAAAAGGTATGAAAACTTAATTTGTTTCATCTAAGTTGAAATAAATAAAAAAAGAAATAAATATACTCCACATACGCATTGCACATTGCAATGCTTACCTATAAAAGATCGCCGATTAAAGTTGTAAGTAGGTAGGTACACTAAAATATATAACACCAACAGTAAATCTGATTTTTGTATACTATTTGCTTCCAGGTTGTTTATGGGCTATGAATCCCTCGAAAGTAGGAAAAATGGATGAAGAAGTTCAAAAATGGTCACGGAAAGATCCACAAGCTATCAAAAAGGCGATGGTTTATCCAGGTATACTTTAGTCATTTTTAAATACATGTGCCCATTTATAAAAGAAATTTCTCGTTCAGAAAAAAAAAACCTACCTGCCTATTTACATTTCGGCGTTGTTTTACAGAAAATTTAGAGGCTCTAGAACGAGGTGAGATGAAGTACAGCGGAGTGGGCGGCGACAACGACGCAGATGACGACGCCGACGTTGACGCTGATACTGAACTGGACGCAGATGTTGAAATTGACCCTGAAGTCAAAGAAGAAGTTGAAGAGGAAGAGGCTATTATAGAACAGGTGAGCTACCTCATATTTCCTTATCTCTGGCAACTAGAACGATGAAAAGCTAAAACTATCGTTTATAGGTACTATTAATTCGTTAGCTTATTCTGCATTGACCGAGCAGGGGAGACAAGCTACAAGCAAGTTAGTATAATTATTATTAGGAGCAACGAATACGGTATTACACCATTTTTGAAAAGTGCCTCAACTTGATCCTAATTCATAAGGTGCCTCATATCTTCATAAGGTGATTTATTATTATTATTAAATAATGTTTGATAATTTATTATGTACAGGAGGTGTCTGATCAGGAGTTGGAGGTCGAAGAGGTGGAAGGTACAGGAATGGTCGGCGGCACGTACAGATTGCTAGCGACAGGGCCTTCATCGCTTACATCCTACATAACTGACGTGGAATCTTGCGAGGAAGTCAGCGACATCGAAGTGAGTAAATAATAAAATAACTGATACTGTTTAGAAAAGGAAAATGTTGTTTAAGTAATATACTTACATACTTAACCAAAATATTAAAAATATTAATTTTATGAAATTTTCTCGCAGCTATTTATTTCGAACGGCAATGCAACTAAAACTAATGTTTTTTCTTAGGTATTAGATCACTCATATGAAGAAATCGACATTGATGTTACAAAACCCGTGAAATTAGACTTATCCATGACAGAAAATTATACAAGTAAGTTATCTATAAATTTGTTACATTATAATCAGACCATTACACACACACTGCTTGGTACGGGACTGCAGTCTAGGCCAGACCTACATCTTATAATTTCAAGGAATGTGGAGTATGTATGATGTAAATGTTTTTCTAAAATAGTACATTAGTATGACCTTTGATTGACATTTTGTCACATCATCGATTCGAACATTTAGGCTCTGTTTCACCACCTCTGGATAGCTGCTAACCGCCGGGTTAATTAAAAAAATGGAACAAAATTTGTATGAAATTATCTGCCAAGTAATTTAACGGGAACTTACGGAACGGGTGGTGAAACAGGCCCTAAATATGACTCGTGGTTCGGCGCCCCCTGGCCAGTCAACGTAGTTATAAACCTTATTATTTTACTATGGTTAGATCTGCTATTACGAAGTAGGTCATGGTAAAAAGTATATTACCTTTTACACTTCATTGTGCAAACCTCCATTACTACCTGTATTTTAATTTTTATTAATACACTAACTTTCTGCTAGCGGCTTCGCCCGCATGGTCTCAGTATTCCTTATAACTTTCAACCCCTTACAGCCCTTTTTTCGCATAAAAAAGTAGCCTGTCCTTTCTCGTGCTAGAGCACGAGAAAGGACAGGCTATCTGTATACCAATTTTCATTTAAATCGGTTCAGTAATTTAGGCGTGAAAGCGTGACAGACAGACAGACAGAGTTACTTTTGCATTTATAATATTATAGTAAGGATTAAATAGGTAGGTATATATCTGTCTCAGTGTGTATTTAATATTACTACTGACTTGACTTGGCTTTGTTTATCTTTATTTTTAAATCAAAATAAAATGTATGTTCCTTTAGATCTGTACTTATTTTCATTTTTACTTCTTACAGTACATCCAACGAAGCGAGCAAAAACAAGTTTTATTTATCAACCTGTGACGACACAGACACACACTAGTAGAAGAAAAACGCCTCTTGTTAACCGAGTCGCATTAATTTAAGTGAAAAATTCCTAAACATCCTAAAAGACTTGTATTAATAGAAAATTGTGATCATAACGTTATGGGGTCAATGATAGTACATAGCGTAATCTCTCCAGTGATTGTTCCATTTTTAGGTAATCTAGATTACGTTTAAGAATAAATTCGATTTGTAATAATTAGCTGTGAATGTGTCTCGGAGTGCTGTATGTTTTTATAATACATCAAATTTGATCGTGATAGTCTGTACCAGATAAGTGTATTTAAATGGTTTTTTTTTTCAAAATCTGAACACTTGTTACATATCGTACACTGTAAAATAGTTTTATTCGTTAAGCTATAACCTGAAAGTAGATGCGCCAAGATTATGACATACGCTTATTAAATAATTATGTCATTTTGTTTGACGATTGATTTAGATTTCGAAGTGACCCAGTAATACGGAATATTGCCCTAAAATTTCAATAAGATAATGTACTGCCAAATATTACAGGGCGTTTTGTAGCAAAAGTTTGTTTAATTAAGCGAGGGCGACTTATGGCTGAAGTACGAAATACTCCATAATAACGAACTAACCTTTTCTAAATAAGTAATTAATAGAATCGAATTAACTCTTACTATCATGAGTATTATTCTACTAATATCTACTAATGATAGTTGGAGTTCAGAGACTTGACGTTGTTTCTTATATTAATAGTTCGTTTATATGGATTAAAGTACGAAAATCTGCATTTCCTTATTCATGAAATGTTGTCTCAATCTAGCAAATGCTATAGCGGGTATGAGAAGTTCCCACCGCTGATATATGTAAATATTGTCTGTTACCTGTGTATTTTATTTGCATATCATTTGTTGCCAGTGGCAGCTTCGTTGAGAATTAATAATATCGGTTGAACATGCTGCCGTTCTCAGACCAAGAAAATTTCTTGGTCTGAGAACGGCATTATTTGAGAACGGCCGTTATTTCCGTTGCAAGCTAACGCTAGACTTAATTGCAAGATATTTATAGACACTACTACTACTGTGTAGGTTATTCAAAGTTACAAATATAAACATTAAGAGCCTGTGACACCGCCTCTGAATAGCCGTTAACCGGATAATTAAAAAAATTAAGTTAAGAAACAGTAAAGACCTCGCTAAAATGTGACAAAAATGCTGCTTATTAAAATATGTCCTATGGACGTTTTGTTATTAAGTCTTATGTTTTAGCTGGCATCGGCGTACTATTTTCTACAAATTATTTTTAGTTACTTTACGTTGTACCTGTTAAACATAACCGTGTGTTTACACATCATAATATGTATTTTATTTTTGTACACACGACACTTCTATAATTTTGCAGGTTTACCCATAAGATGTGCAATTTCAGTGGATAATACTAGGTTTCATTATAAGCGGTTTGTACATCGACACAAAGTACATACCTAGACTTATTAGGAAAATTATGTAAGTGATCGTAATTATTTTCGTATGTTTTCTTACCTATGATTTTGCATAATCCGAAACAAATGTTAAATTGTAGGTGACGAAACATAATAAACAAATTGCGAAGTTACAACCTTTGAAAAGTGTATTAAGAGATGCAAAGTTAGATGGGGATAGACGTAGACTTTGTCTTTGTAGTTGGTTGTGTTAGTGGATCTCTTGAAAGTGTAATCGAATGGTGAATTTAGAATAAGTATGCATTAGTTGTAGTTCTAGAACCCGTCACATTAAATCGTATTTTTTCATTTAAAATGAATATGAATCTGAATTAATAGTTGATATAATTTTGGTTATTGTAATCATTAAAACCTATGTTGTACACCCGTGTCAAGACCAAAAGTATAAGGCTGCCGGGCAGTCACTGACTTATTAGGTCAAAAAGCCTGACTGGACCACAGAAACACGTGACATAATATTGTGTCTATTTGTACCCACACAAGTTGCTACACAATAGTAAATACAATAAAAACATTAGAGCACACGTTATTAGGTAACCATTGATGTAATCTTTCGGAAAACGGCCATCGTAATGACATCCCGCTTTTGGTACATCGCGTGTTGCCTGTCATGCAAGCTATTTGACTAATCTGTACACATAGGACACAGCAACACATCAAGCTATACAAATTGCTGCTTTCCGCCCGTATTCCGTCGCAATAGCGGTGATTTTTTAATGCACTTGTATTGTATCCCTTGACGTGTTATGTGTATAAATTCCAATATAAGCACCAGTGTGAGGTCTATTTTTACTGGAAATGTTTACCTTGATGTAGCCGTGTGAACTGAGCTATTACGAAAAAATGTCACGCTTACTAACATTATTACTTGTTATTACATAATTATACTATCGTTATGACATGTACCTAACAGCTAATGTATTACAAATGTATTCAATTAAATATCTCGTAAATATATTATAGATGAGTGCTATTTCGCTTTTATGTATTAAATAGATTAGATTTTACTGTGATAATGAAATAATGTAATCGTTACAAAAGAATGTAAAACTTCACATTTTGTTATAAAACCCGGGTACCTATAAGTTTCTAAATTTATCTGCTCTATACAAAATATCTACATACAACTGCACCTACGTAAATTATTAACATTATAATTATTATTATACAGCTACAGGCAAGAAGTTGAGACTGCACACTTTCAAATAGTAATTTTCAATATTGATCCTTAATTGACAGAGAAATCGGCGAACATCCGCATTAAGATCGTCTTCAAATTTTTCGTTCGTCAGTTAAAAATGTCCATGAACCCAAAGTGAACTTGGTTATTTTCTTTTAAAAACTCCAGTAGTTGTAAGAAAGAGATAATATGATTAAAATTAGTTTAGTGCAATGTGCAACAGAATCATCAGCTTCAAACTTGCCCTGGTTGACCCGTCTAAATGACTTATCTTGTTGTGCGTAGACCGGCTGTCTGCCATGACATCAACATGGATGTTGACGTCATCACAGAGAGACAGGGCGCGCGGTCATCAATGACCATGAATACCTGTGTAAAATAATGGCACTATTCGGTTTTTAATCCACACATGATTTACGAGATTCATATTAATTTCAATACCCTTTCCGCTGCCCGCTTTGGCCTATGGGTTGCTACTTTTTGTACACATATTTATAGTAAACCAAGCATGACTCCTTAGCTAATTAAGAAACATTTGTTTTCTGTCTACAACTTAATAACATATTTCAACATGTCAATAATGTAGACTAATGTACAAAATATTGCCTTATAGTTTAGTAGAAAAATTACATTTAGGCATACGCATAGTAAAGGATTACTAAATATGTCTAGGAACAAACAATTCAAAACACCAAATGCACATTCTTGTATGTACATCGTGTTTGGGATTACTTTTGCGCGGCTCTGATGAGTTATGTGCGACGCTAAATTCTGTGGTCAAATATGAAGCTGTCTTTAGCTACTAGTAGCAACCCTTAGCTGATTATCTAATGTACCTAAATGAACTTTTAAACCAATAGCTATATTTAGGTAGGTACATGTATTATATAACAATCATAATAATACATTTTATTCAACAACGGAAACATCATAAAAAAACCTCGAAAAATACATGTGTAAATTAGGTGCTCTATGTATACTTAGCCACAACAGTGCAATTTTGTGTAAATAATTCTATTATAATGCGTTTTTCTAATGTCTGATGTAATTCGCTAGTGTAATGCGTGTGAAAAATATTTATTTAAAATAAATCAATCGTGTTTATGAATTGTATTTACAGTAGATGCCATTTTCCAAAGTAATGTAGTTAATGAAGTATTAAAAGTATATTTACTGCCACGCTATAGACACTTATGTTTGCCGATAGATTATTATGATAAATCGGCTTAAATAAATATTTAAATATCCAAAATAAAAATCAAAGCAATAAATTAAACAAGTAATAATATTAGTTGAATAATAACTACCTAGAATAAAACACCGTTAATTGTAATTTTGTACAATAAAATAGGTGATGACATCACCTATTTGTATTTTTCCACTGCCAGTATTGCAACATCCAATTAATCAGCATTTAGAGTAAGAGTAGCCATTAGTTTAGTTGTTAGTAACCTACACCTAAGGAAAACTTAGTTGAAGTGAACGATTTTTAATAACATTTTTATAATAAAATTCAATGAGTACCTAAGTTTATATTTGTTTTATTTATTACTAGCTGTTGCCCATCATCATCGACCTGTATACGTCCCAAATTCCACTACTGGACGTAGCCAAGGGCGTAGCGGGTTACGGACAGGGAGGACAGCCCCCTCCCCCCTTATAAAAATCCTTGCACAGAGCCCACTTGGTCCTTGACAGAATCCGATCTGTGGCGTTTACTAGTACTACTTTCACTGGTGTAGTTGGAAGACTAAAATATTATATTAGCCAGGGATAGTGGTAATTTGTTACTATACAGCTCTACCTGAAATGCAAGTACGACCAAATATTTTTGGTTGTAGCGCGTACATAGCGTTTTGCGTCTCAAAAACTAGTGGCCAACTATTGTACTATATACTATACTAGGCTGTTAGGCGTAGATTCTGAAAAACTAAAGTAATATAAAAATATGAGTTTTGGATACCGTTTATAATAGTTAATAAGTTAATCAAGTTGTTAACTTACCCTACTGCTAGAGAAGTTACAGTCTTCGCTAAACTTATTGTCCGGGTTGAAGTTAGCACGAACTAACTTTAGCCCGTCCGTAAAAATCGGAGAAAGAAAAATATTGAATTAAAATGATTTAAAACGATAGCCTACGACTAGAAATTTTTTTTTTTTACAACCCAATATTTTTCTTTCTTCGATTTTTAGGGCCGGGTTAAAGTTAGCTCGTGCCCACTTCAGCCCGGGCAATAAGTTTGGCGAGAACTGTACTGTCTACGGTCGTATCTGGTCTATCAGTCAGTTTGTCACTGACATTGACAAAATGACATTTGTAGAGATGGTCGTACTCCTTAAAACCCGGAAACCCTAAAACTGAGTCTTACAAGTACGAGTACGTGCAAATACTAGCGCCAAAGACTAGCTCCACGAGTAATGAAATGATGAAATGAAATGATGAAATGATATTTATTTCTGTAAGTAGATCCTTTAAAGACACTTTTACAAGTCATTTTTTTTTAATGCTAGATGTCGCCGGCATTTCCTAACTGACGACCTCTGAGAAGAAACGCCGAAACAAACTCAGAGAATCATGGTCTCTTTTAAAGTCCAGACAAACGTAGTAAATATCGGATATGCGAGTTAAACAATGTAGGGCAAAATCTGAAACAGTTTTGAGTTGACCAGTCCTAACTGACGGCACGCATGCAACAGTCATCGTGTAGCTCAACCATTATTAGGGAGCTCAACGACCCGTCGCACGACGATACCAGATCAGCAAGACATTTGCGTAGGTCATATAAAATACCCAAAACAGACAGAATTCGTTGAAATATGGAACGCGTTTAAACTAGCCTACATAGTACTCACATTTACATTTAAATTCATGTTTAAAATAGAAATCGTAACAATTTTGCTGTGAATGGTTTTGAGGATAGTGCAGTTTGATGTGTGAGATTCAAAGAGTATTAAGATTAAAATTAAAATTAAAAAGATGGCGATAGGCAGTGAGAGCTGACCAGTCCCGACAGACAGCACCCGTTCACGAGTATGACGTGTGTATCGGCGCCGTTTGACTCAACCATGTTGTAGGGAATAAAACGACCGTGAGCATGACAAGCTCAAACTGTAGGCCCAGTATTTAGAAGTACGCGTCTGTGTGTCACCAAAATACGGACTTTTAATTTTTTTTACCAGATATACCTAAGCAAGTTTGTATGATCTGTTTGATTTATTTATATTATTGTTTTTTATATTAATTAATATAAAAATAATTGCGCGGATATGCGGTCGCCACTTGGGCTATCGAAGTATCAAGTCTTGTGAGTATTACGCGTATTACCAAGTACGGAGACGTGCGTTTATGGTTGTGGGTGACTTCGCACTCGGACTTGTAATACTTCTAAATTAGCGATGTCGGAAATGCAATAAGGTATCGATATTTTTTATAAAAATATCAATATATCGATATATCAGCCAACTTAAATCTAAATTATTAAACAGCAAAGCAAGTCGACAAAAAAAAACAAATAAGTATTTTGGGATTTTCTTACATTAATGCTTATAAATGTTTATTGTTCTGAAAAAAATATAGATTTTTATACCTTTTCGATACTTGGAATTTTATATCGATGTATCGAAATCTTAAATATCGCTCAAAAATATCGATATATCGTTTTTTTTTCATCAAGCCTATTCTAAATACTCGAAACGCGTTCGTACACAGACTCAATACTCGTACGCCTTAAGAATACGTCTTCGTCGAAACCTAGTCTTGAAACCTGTGACTGTATATCCGCCTCATCTCTAGACATTTGCCGAATACGGAATAGGCGGAATAGTTGACAACTTGACATTTGTTCGATTGTTATTGATAATAACGTGTTTATTTATGTTTACGGCTCTTTCTTGGAATATAGATAAACTTGCTCATCTCATTCTTTACATTTATAAAACTCATTAACTCACACATACACTCCAGTACGTAAAATACTACTATCATGTCTACTCGTGAAATACTCACAATACAATTTGGCCATTATACAAACTATGTTGGTGCACACTTTTGGAACTTGCAGGAACTTAGTTTTGATTATACAGGTACCGTAAAGACAGAAGTAAACCACGATATTCTGTACCGCGAAGGTCAAAATTCAAAAGGTGAAGTAACATACACACCTCGTCTGTTATTGGCCGACCTAAAAGGTTCCCTAAAAAATTTACCCGAAAGTGGTGGTTTGTTTTACGAGGAAGAAGAAAATGAATTCCAATGGGATGCCGTGGAGAAGATTGAGGAACCAGTGCCTCCGAAAAATGAATATCTAGTAGATATTGACGGCCAAGGAACAAGTGTTGACACAAAACAATACAATCTGGAACAAGATGTTAAAACTTGGACAGATTACTTATACCCGAGACTTCATACAAGGACGGTTAATATTGTAAAAGATTATTTACATGGAGATGAAGTTGTAAGTACCATTCAAATTTTCGAATTAATTGATGATTTGTCATATTCCTAGATAACACATGTTGGAATTTTCAGGAAACCTTTGATGTATATCATGCTGGGAAATCACTGTGGAAGCTTGATTATGGAGACGCATTTACTGACAACATTCGTAAATATGTAGAAGAATGTGACAGCATTCAAGGCTTTCAGGTTAACTTTGACTGTGTGGATGGATTTGCAGGACTTGCTCTGGGCTGTGTAGAGCATCTTGCTGATGAATATACCAAATCCATACTAGCATACCCAATAATACCTTCAAATTTCTCTGATAACAATCCTGTAACACAAGAGGACAGAGATAAGTCTAACATAAAAGATTCAATGAGGCTTGTGAACATAGCACTGTCTGTTCAAGAACTATCAGAATATGCTACTTTATTTGTACCCTTATGCACAGGAGACAAAGGGTGGAGAAAACCAGGCAGCCCTAGGAAATTTGACTATGTCAATTATAATCCTGAACTGTTTTATCATAGCTCAGCTATATTAGCTTCAGCTATGGACACATTGAGTCAGAAATATAGACATAAAAGTAATATTTTTACTATGTCAGACATTTGTGCAGATCTCACTGGTTATGGAAGAAAAATGGCTGCTGCTTCTTTAGGAATGCCGTTACCAATAAATGAATCACAGTATTTGATAGATTATTTGAATAGCACAACCAAACCAATTTACACATGTATCACACCAAGTTGTAAAATTGCAACTGACAAATTATTCCAACTGATCACAGTGAGAGGAGTTCCAGAGAGCTATTTAAAAGCACCCATGAAAGAAGCCAAAGAACAAATGAATATACCAGCCTACAGGTGTAATAATGTCAAGGAGATGTTTGAATTATATTTCCAAGCAAATAATTTCCTATCAGCTACCAATGTAACAATATGTGAAAAACCTTTGGAAATTAAAACACCATTCCCAGGAATATTTTCCAATAATCTCAATAAGTATGGGTTTGTAAGAGGTGAAGCCAGTCAGGAGAAGGTTGAGAGTTGTGCTGTTGTTGCAGGGTATCACAATGGCAATTTCTTATCAGACATGATTGAGAAACTACACAGAGAAGTTAGTAGAGTTAAGTTTTCCAAACTGCACAAGTTCAATGAAGTAGGACTTGAAGCTTCAGAGTATAGTGAAAGTTTAGATAAGCTTGCAGAATTCAAAGATAATTATGAAGATGATTTTGAACTGTGAAAAGTACTATTAAATGCCTTATAATGACTAAAAAGCTTTAATAAAACATTTAAAACTAAAGGAGTACCAATTTTCTAATAAACAACAACAAACAAACAGCCTTATCCCCTACCCACCTAAAAGGTCATGTTTCAATATTGGTGTACATGAGAAAAAGGAAAGAAGTACTAATGTACACCCAGTTCGCCAGTACGTTTAGCCTAAGGTCCCATGTAAAAGCGGGGCAACCTATTGAGCCTGAGAATTGATCAACATGGAACCCACCCAACCCATGAACCCAGTCATCAAACCATACTCATTTTAAGATGACTATATAGTATGCTGCTCGCAGTTCCATTTGCCATCCCAAAGGAGTTTTTGGTTGGTTTAAAGGTAGTCTATGTTTGACGCAAAATATTATCAGACAAATTTAATTCCGCATTTCTATACTAATATTGTAGAGGTAAAGTTTGATTAGAGATTAATTCCCCTGGATCTAGAGATTCATTGTACATTGTCTACATTGATCGAATATTATCCTTGAGTGCTATAGAGTACTATTTACATAAACTTATAATAATAGTAACCGAAGCAAAGCGAGGGTCACAGTACAAAAAGGAACAGTAGCGAAACTAAGCCTAGTTGAAGAAATAAATACCTACGATACATTGAAGCTGTAGGGTTGTAAATTTAAATATTTTTGATTTTGTTTTTTTTTATTAAAACATTTTTGTTCTGTAGTAATCAATCAAAAGAATTGAAAAACTAGCTCACAAATACAATATATAGGTAATCTCATGGCGTCGGTTAGTCTCATCCATAGACGATAGTATAAAATACGGAAAACAGTTTAATATATTAACACAACAACTAATACATTTTCTATGATCGACTTATAATTCGATAACGATTATAAAAATAACAATTAATCATTCTCACTTACCTTTCAAAATCAGCAGGAAGTTTAAAATATGATATTTCCAGTTTTGATGAAGCTGAGTTCAAACAGCCGTAACAGCCGTTTTTAAAGATCGCGGAGAATCAGAGATAAATACGCGACCACTCGTCTCGACGCGGCACACCGCGAGAACCGCTTAGGGGCCTCGTCGGTGCGCTTGTTTGTGTGCCGTTTCGAGCGTTTGTAGGCAATTTCCGGACTGTTTCATTATATTGACTGTGCGAGGGTGAATTGCTAAATAATATAGGGATGGATGTGATTTGATTGTGATTCTAATAAAACATATTTGAAAATTCATATAACTTTATTTATGATGATTTAGATAAAATAAATCATATCTCAACCACACTATCGCAACGTACATACACATTTACATCAACTCATGAGTACCACTGGCGATCACGATGAACGCTCTAAAGCTCTCTCCTTCATTCTCGTTATAAATGCTGCACCTTTGTTCTTTCTGAAGTTTTCATATGGATCATTTAGATTTACACCTACCCCTGTAACAAAATAAACTGTAAGATATGCGTATAATGTGTGCTATCTGGCAAAGTAGATTTAGGACCTAGTTAGTACTGGGTGGTTACCGCACTTAGCCTCATAATTGGGCCATTGTACGTGTCTTTCAAATGTTCCCTATTCTAGGACCTATTATTACCTTCTCAGAAGGATCAACAATTTTACATAATTATATTTATTCTGACTGAACTGTGTCATTTTGAGATGAAGTTATGTGGAGGCAAATATTTGGGTGTGAAGCAAACTCAAATTAGGGATATATAAGTTAAAAAATATGGGTGTAGATGAAAGTTACCTTTATACTGATCTTGTCTATCTCGAACAATGCCACCGCTAATAGGTTCGGCTATGCCCTGGCCGGAGGCTCCCAGGCCTCCCGCGCTCCATCCCATTTTCTGTAGTAATTGGTGACCTTTGTTGCTCGAGTCCAGGCCTGACGTAGACGTACTTGGGTATGCTCCGCCACTATGACAATATAGTCAAAAGAAAAAATATAATTTAAGGATGGAATAATTTCTGAATTTCCTATATTAAATTATGCCTTCATTGTAATAACAATAGTTTACTATTGCGACCTTTAAAAGGTTAAGCTAGTAAACTATTGTTTTATACTAACAGGAAACTAGGAGGTGTTGGTGATTTGGAACGTTCGACGCGTCTTGATCTCGGCGACTCCCGATGCCTGTCCCGCTCCCTTGACCTGCTTCGTGACCGCGATCTCGACCTCGAGCGAGATCGTCGCCTACCTGTCAATAAAAATATTAATGTTTAATGTATCATACATTCACTCCCGTGTCATAAATATGTTTTTTTTATAACAGGGGTACGCAGAAACTACAGAATACACTTATTTATAGGCCGCCAAGGAAAAGTCAGGTGCGTAGTACTCATTACCGACGCTTTATGATAAGGTGTATGAACATAGAAGAAGCAAAAGTACTGACCAAGAATCTTAAAGAGCGGAATGTATGACTATTATACATACATATGAACGAAAAAGAGCAGATTAACATGTTATTAACTTATTATCAACTAGCTTTCCGCCAGCGGCTTCGACCGCGTGGCTGAGTATTTCTTATAACTTTCATCCCCTATTTCTACCCCTTACAGCCTTTTCTTCGCGATAATAAGTAGTCAATGTCCTTTCTCAGGCTCTAGACTATCTGTGTACCAAATTTCATTTAAATCGGTTCAGTAGATTTGGCGTGAAAGCGCGACAGAGTTACTTTCGCATTTATAATAATAATATGTATAAATATTAGTAAGAATTGTATTCATAACATTTCCATAGGAAACTTGTCTAAAAGTAGATTTATAAAACAGGACTTGTATCTGCTCAGGTGCAGCTTTTGAACAACCTGAGATTTAAAGAATTTGAGGGCTTCTAATTAAAAGGTAAGAAATGAAAGTAAGGGAAGGGAAACGTCATAAAAGAAAGGCTTTCTCCTTCCATCGTTGCAACCTATCCACAAAAGAATGTCCCGCATTACTTATTTTATAAAGTTTGCCCCCTTACGATAATACATACGAATAATGCTTTGATTTTTCATATCCACTAAAAATGTTGTAAAATTGATATCCTTTTTAAAATTGACGATAAAAGCTGGGTGCATGATAGTAGACATTGTAAATTTTTCAGTCGCGATTATTTTCGACATAACTAGATAATTTTACACAAAACCACATTTGAAGTTTTTATTATTATTCACCACGAGTATTGTTTTGTGGAAAGAGAGAGCAGGAAGCTAGACAGACACAAGACCTAGGATGCACTACAACTGGCCAAAGATCGACAGTTCGACACTTAAGGGACAGATAGGAAGTGTAATCGAACACATCACAAGGCTCAGAAGTGAGCAAACAACTGAAGCAAGATTGTTTTGTAATGTTGGAAAATAAAAAGGCTTTATTGTGAAGTTGTGTGTTATTATGAAGAGTACTTACTTTCTCGACTATCTCTGTCCCGCTCTCTTCTCCACGATGTTGATGATGACTTTCGTCTTGGTGATGGTGATCTGGACTTTGATTTTGTGGGCGATGGTTTCTCTGGAGTTTTACTTTTGGACCTGAGAAACACAATATATGAAGGTTATTACTAAATTCGACAAATTCCAATATCTTCCTTTAGATACAATTCGTCTACTTCGAAAGAAAAAAAGTGGTAATTATCGGAAATAATGTTTATACCCAATTGCTTTTATAATAAACATGTTTACTTAGGTATACTTATCAAGGAACCCTAAATGAGTACTCATAAAAAATATTAATAATAATTTAACTCACCAATATTTAAAGTGCGCGATAACGATTGCTGTCGTAGAATCATTATACCTACTTACATTGCTTTTGTATTTTGCTCAATTATATAATAAAAACCACATTGTCACACAAAACAAAATCTTACCTGTATCTCCTTCCAGGTGGGGTGGGTTGCTTTTGTAGGTCTTTTGGTATTGGACTAGGAGATCTAGATTTCTCCCGAAAACCTTGTGTTATTGCCTCTTCTTTCATTTTTCTAGCAGCATTCTTAGCCTTATAGTACTCATACAGACCCAACTTCTCCCAACCCTCACTGCAAAAAAGACCGACATGCTTGATAACGGATACAAACTAAAATCGGAATGTCTTCTTACCTGACTGAAATTCCTTCACAAAAACTTGAATTGTATTCATTATAAAGATGTCAATTTTTATATGACTACAATATACCAAACTACAATTTACGATTACGACTACAAAATACGAGTATACACGTTTACCGTAATATTATACTTACTTATCTCTTGGCCGTTCATGATTAGGTGAGGCGTAGAAGGCGTCAACAGCAGCCAACAGTCGTTCATTAGGCGGAGCGGGAGGCGGAAGACGTATTTTAGCTGGATCCAATGGTTTATATCTGTCGTCTTCCAACTAAAATAAACAGGATAATAAGAATATAACAGAATAGCAGCAAAGTGCAGTATCTCTACTGAAATATATTTCCTTAATTAAGATATAAGATAAGCGGCAAAAATGAGATGAGTGGCCTGCTTGTGGCTATTTATAAATATGGCTGTGGCATATTCACTGGTAGATTATATTTGTATCAAACTCCATTATTATTAGCCAGATTTGTCTCCCTCCCCAGTTTTCCATATACATTACATACTCCAGTCGAAAAATTATTAAGTATTACATACCATTATAAGTGGGACCATCAAACCAGCTGGCAGTTCAAAGTAGGGTACAGAAGGCATTAACTCTTCACTATTTATTTCCAGGAATGGTGGGAATCCAGGTGGAGGCTTACTCAAATCTGGAAGACCATTTTGGAATGCTAATAGTGCCGAGTTATCATTAGGTATGAAGCCAGGCGGTGGTTGGGAAAAATTTATGTTTGGAAGAATTGATAAGTCAGGTTCTTCTGTTATTTCATTGTTCTTCTGACTAGTTATTTGGTCAAATGTCTGACTATCATAACTATTTTCATTTCCACTCAGACTGTTGTTGGAAGCATAGTTATCGCCACTTTCGCTACCATATAGGTTATTTGGATTGAAATTCTGATCGTAGCTACCCATAGGCGGGAAGCTTTGATCATTGAAATTATTATTTTGAAAATTGTTTTGTATGTTGTTTGGCTGAATATTATCTTTATTTTGATCGTGGGTGTTCTGAATTTCGATGGCGTGTTTCTGCATTTCCAGCTGTTGAATCTGCTGCATTGCGTGAGCGACAAAAGCTTGGTGCTGCGTTTGGTAGCTGAAAAATTATAGAGATGTTGTGTTAGTCATTGTTGGGGTTTACTAAATTGCTAAAAACATTTCACTTACTTTTCAAATGTGGATTTAGTTTGCTGTGTCAAATGTGCGATAGCATTTGAGTGTTGCGAGATCAGATTGTTCTGATACTCTTGGTAGGAGCTGGTGGGACTCTTCATTTTCTCAATGACAGCTGTCTCGAAATAGTTAGACTTGGATTCCCAGAGACGCAGCAACTTGTTAAGTTTAGCCTCCTGCTCTTCAGTGACGGCTGAAACAGCAAAATGATTAAACAGTTGTCATACGAGCCAGACTGACACTAAGCAAGTTACCTGACTGGCACAAACCACAGGCGATGATGTACTAAAAATGCTTTAACTTGAAGATGAGAATGCACAATCGAACAAGAGAGACCTACATCTTGAGGGCATTATTATAAATATGTTACCTATACTGGCATTGCAAAACATTGGAACCACCACATTTTCCAAATTTTTCTTGAGATCTTCTGCGTTTTTGCGTGCACTGTAATTAGGAATAATAGCATCATAGACACCGGATTGATAATGACACGAAGTACAGGGAGGCAAAAACTTTAAGGACACAGTACATATATATTTACTTCATAATAATATAAATATCATGAAGCCCCATCACGTTTTTGAAAAACAAAGAAAACCTGAATGTTATTTACTTATTTTTTACCTAATATGGTTATGAATATAAAATAAGAATATAGATCAATACAAAGTCACTGAATATCTAAAAAAAATATTGAGGTACTAAATGACAACAATACCAGAACATTATCACCAAGAAATCATTAAGAACCACAAATAAAAGGATTTTTACCCGTAAAAGCACGAATTGTGTTATCGACAAATAAAACAAGGCCCTGAACATAACCAAATGAGCTGAGATGTAACTTATTCCAGTGTTGGTACTAACCAATGGTGTAAGACATCATTGACCAGGTAAATGATGTGGAGTTTCTGTGTGAATGCTGCACCCGGCTGTGTCACTTTTCTTAGCAGATGCTGCGATATCACTTTTCCTGCATCGTGTGAAGTGGCATGCTGTAGTATCCAGCCTTTACCTAAAGAAAGATTTGTCAGGCAATTTTGTTAGTAAACATTGGCTTTATAGTTTTCCTATCTATACAAATAAATAAAATTGAAGTATTATATATTATATCAGCCTATTGCCATCCACTGCTGAACGTAGGCCTCCCCCAAAGAGCACCAACCATCCCGGTCTTGGGATTGAAGGGTGTGTTTGTTATTTCAAATGAACAGCTTTGCACTAAATGTAATGAAATTATAAGTAACTTTATATCAAAATATTTAAAAAAAATGTTGTTGGTCTGTCTGTTTGTTCTGGCTAATCTTTGAAACTGCTGGACAGATTTTGGCGGGATTTACTTGCAGATAGCTAATGTTACAAGGAGTAACTTAGGCTACTTTTATAATTGAAATTTAATTTACCTATTTAAAAAAAATATGCAAGCGAGTAACACCGCAGGAAACAGTATGTAATATAAATTGCACATACCCATTATTCCTTGGAATCAAAATATTATCATCAAACTATTTGTAATTGTACCTAGCCATTATAGTAAGACTATAACATACTAAATTTGTTCTTAGAAGAATAAAAATATTGTTTCCTATGAATTCCTTTTTCTTATTAGTATTATGTAAATGCAAGTTTGATAAAATATGGTCACCTGATGAAATACTGTCTTTGGTGCATGTGTCAATGATAGGCTGAAGGATGCTGTCCAGTTCACTGAGGCTGATATGGTTGTCTTCTGCCATCATCTGGATCGTTTCTACTTGAGCCTTGCTCACCAACTCGTTGATTTTAGCTTGCTGTTGTTGAATCAACACCTAAAACATTTTAGAATCTTATTTTTTGATTCTTAGTTATAAAACTGAAATGTTTCCATAAGGTATAAAAAAACAAATGCAAAACATTCCAATAAAATTGTGCTAAGAAATAAAAACTAGGTACTAGGTATGCAGAATTAATAAGAAATAAGAAGGGAAAATCCAGGATATTGTAGAATCTTCCTAAGTAATTTACACCCTGTGAACATTACATAATATTGAAGATTTTAAACAGGATGGCAGCATAAAAAAAAATATCATGCATCACTTCTTATCATGCGTCCAGTTCTCAAATTAACAAAAAAAATACTTTCATTTTAATTAATGCTTGTTGTAATCAAGGCAAAAGAATATCAATATAACATAATAAAGGAAACTAACTGTGTGCTGGGCATTCAGATTATTCTCAGATTGAGTAATTTGCTCTTTGAGCATGTTGATCTGTGCAGAGACGTTGTCGAGGTCATGGTGGGTGTGCTGCGTGGTACCCGGCGGCGCTGAGTTGGCTGCGAGCCACTGCTGAAGCGCGGGCGCCACCGCCATCGACGCCGCTAGGCCCAGCTGAGCGGGAGTCGCTCCGGCCTGTTGGGGCATTACATATTGCCTGTTCTGTGCCATATAAGCCCCGGCGGGAGCAGGAGCCGGCTGGCCACCGGCCGATTGCTTTAGAACTATAAACAGCGGAGGTTCACTTAATCGGTTATAACAACACGCAATCAGCGATCATTGAAATATTGAAAAGGCTTCCAGCGTCATTTCATTATGCTTACTTGCTTGCTCTGTCGTCACTTTGTACTGGTAGTAGTTGAAGTAGTCCCCGCCATACAGGAAGCTGAATTTTGGATTGTTTTTTTGTTTGTTCTTGGTCATTTTTTCAAATTCGGGTCCATTTCTAGCGACAAACTGGGCGAGTTTGTCAATTATGTTGCGCAGGTCTTGATCTACAAAATACAGTTTAAATTTATTACATTTCCCGAAGCACACATAGTACGTATATAGTTAATAGTTAGTAAATCAAGACGTACCTTGTGGTGGTTGCGGAAGCTCCATTTTAATTCTAATATAAGGTTAAGTTAGTAGAATTTTAGATCTTGCCACGGTATGTGTCTGCTAAGTATTTTTTATCATTATACACAACATCATTCAATCGGAGCTCTTCTTGAAAAACAATGTTACTAGACGCACCTATTATTTTTAATTGCAATTAATATACTTATCAAGAAAATAATATTTCTTCAACAACGATCAACGACCCAATTTTTTCGGCCATTTGTAATTTTAGTTTTTTTTTTAATTTTTAGAGCTTTACGTTTCGTAGTTTTTTTTTTATAGAGATAGGTACTTGGGCGTAGTACCACGGGTGACCACGGGTACGGCCGTACGAGTACACCATGGGCGTACCGGTATGAAGTCTGACTGCGATTCTAGTTCATGCTTGTACGTATCAAAATTTCTGTACTATATAGGATTACTTCTAGCGAAATAAGTCGTTTTTGAGTTCGATATATTTTTAGTATTTTTATGGAAAACCCCAGTTAAAATAATTTGAAGCCGATATAAAAAATATATACGGCGCGAAGGCATTGTAATTTAGGTAATTATCATAGTTGGTGTTTTGGTAATAATTAAAAGTTCAAAATATGACTAAAACTTTGACGAAGATCAATAATCAAACAATTAATATTTTTGTAATTTTTGAAATTACTTCATGCAAAATATTTTTTATTGCAAAAATAATACTACGCCTGATGATAAATTGCTTTCTCTTCTTCGTGTCGATGGCACGTTTTTTTTTAATTGCTTCTAAAATCAATGACGAAAAGTAGGCAATCAAGAATTATGTTTTTATAGATAAAATTGTATTACATCTGATCTTAATTAACATAATATATAGACTTTAATTTTCCCAATTCAATTAGTTACATCAATTTTATTATTACAAAATTAATTTTATGGACTAGCAACATTCGTAACATGGATTTTGGACCAGTATTGATCGCTTGACCAATGGATTTTAGGGCAAAATAAATTCTATGCAGTCATTCGTTGTTTAGTGGTGACGGTTCAGCAATCTGAGTTTCTGATGTCAAATCAGTCGACGTGAATCATTTTGTCAAAATCATACAAAAACTCAAAACAGTACTCTAAAAAATAGAGGAATATCTGTAAAAATGTCTTCAATGGTAAGTTGCATTTCTTCTAACAATATTTAAAGACATTGTGATCATTCATACAAATTTGTCCCGAATTATAACTTTCATAAATTTGTATTTCGGTAACTAATAGCAATATCAACAATAAATATTTAATATTTGATTCCTATGATATACCTGCAGCTGCAATCTGCATAAGGTTGATTTTAGCTAATTTGCCCAAAAAAGCTAAATCAACTAAAATCTGTCATTAGGACATCATTCTAACACAAACCATTCAGAAGTTCTTTGCATTAGTAACTTACAATTTATTTACTAAAATAATTTGTTAACACTATAAAAATAATTTCCGTAAAGTCTAAGTTACCAAAGAAGTACTTCACTACTGAAAAAAATTTAATGCTAACATAAAAAAAATTGATACCATTCACAATAATTGCTTAGATTAAAATAGGTCCTTAATTTAAGCACTTTGTCATGTCAGGAACACCATATTATTTTAACAAAGTTTTACACAGTATATTTCAATTTTCACAGCGGATGAAGGCTACGAAATGTCCATCGGACGAGCTTGCCATCACTAACTGTGCACTCATCAATCCGGATGATTTCAACAGTGATGTCAAGTAAGTTTGTTGCTCATTATTTTAGGTCCTACAGTTCTGAATAGACTTCAACAGTCTTGAGCCTAGTTTTAGCTTTACATACATACATAGATTCACATCTGTTTCCCACATTTTAGCTTTATTAAGAGTAATTTCAGATCTAGATGCCATTTATTAGAGATATGAGTCAGACAATTATGTACAATTTTGTTGATTGACATTATACAACTGAATTAGTGATAATAAGCTGTGTACAATTTAATTTTTATCTATAATTTGCTGATAAACTAATGTAATAATGAATATTAAAAAGTCGGTTTTGCCTGGATGCAATAAAATAGGAAATATTCCATTGCTGGGTTTCTTTATTATAACAAAACTTCTTGTTATTCCTGGACTGCTTTCATGAAATTTCAAAGAAGGAATGCTTGTAAAATTAGTATCTAAATGTTACATTCAAAATTGTTTAATGGAAAACACATTACAGGCACATAGAAGTATCTACAGGGCCATCCCAGCATTTCGTATTCAGTATCAGATTCTACAATGGTGTTGATCGTGGCACTGTGGGCTTCTCTGCCCCACAGAGGAAATGGGCTACACTCTCTATTGGTCAGGTAAGTGCTAACTGTTATGCAATCATGTTATCACAATGCAATAATTTTTCAAGTCATCATTAAAGTGTTTCAATGGTTGTGAACTATTCAACTTGTCACATTCATTACTTCTAGATATGGCTAAGTTTATTAAACTTTTACAAATGAATTCCTTGCAATAGTTTCTTTATAATTATGTCATATAAGTTAAAAATTATTTATTTGAAATCTGTGAATTTAAAAAAAATATATTAAAGTGCAGCAAATGAGCTTTTGCATTTATTTTGCAATAAGTTATGGTCATATATTTTGTCAATGGGTGTGGCAAAATAAAAATTGCTGAGAATTTAAATCTACTATTAAATCAGTAAAAATTATGTTATGCTTTACTCTACTATCCTCACTATCTTTACTTAAATATTTTATGCACCAATTAAGAAAACAACAGTCCAGGTAATCAATTATAAATATGTTTTCCTGCAGGCTATTGATGTAAAACCCTTCAAAGCTCAGAATGCTGACTGTCTGTGCAGTGTAACCTTGGAGGCAGATTTCATGCTGAAGAAAACGTGAGTGTGTATGGTATAATCTAATTATATGAATCATCTGTGGTACACAGACATAGTGATGTCACTGATGTGATTGTGATGCATATATAAGCTTTTTTGTGTATTATTTACGAATTGCTTAACTAATAGATAGGTTCAGAATTTGAGAGCAAACTAGATAAAAGGTTTATGGGTTGGATTTAGAATTGAATTCTCTCAGTGTATCTCATAGACATAGTAGTAACAGTTACTAGTCTTACTATGCATATAACACTTAGTTGGAGGTAATCTAAGTTTAGACTAACAATTGAATTTATCCAAGGATATCCAGATAAAGTATACAATTATTTTTATTTCATTCTTCGAAATACTGTCTGAAAAAAAGTTTATCATCCATTTTGTATTTTTATTGAATTGATTATTGTTTTAGACAAGTATATAATTGTCACTTGGTTAAATATTTAAGCTCAGCTCACAAATATATTTTTTCTTGCAGTACATCTATGGAGCCATATGATTCCGAACAAATGGCTCGCGACTTTTTAATCCAGTTCTCCAATCAGATCTTCACTGTTGGGCAGCAGTTAGCTTTCGCATTTCAGGACAAGAAAGTATTGTCTCTAATTGTGAAAAACTTAGAAGGTAAGAGTTCTATAACTTTTGTTTGGTTAAGGGCCTGTATTACCACCTCCTAATAAGGTCCCGTTAAATGATATGCTAGATAATTTCATACAAATTATTGGGTGAGGAGAAAGATAATCAAGTGTTATCACACTTGATTATCTTTTTTAACTAACATAATATTTTTTCTTTAGCATAAAGCTCTTGTCGTTCTGGGATCGTATAGCCAACAATAATTTATTTTCCTTCATTACATTATGCACTTTTAGCTGTGGATGTCCAAGCCTTGGCGGCTGGAGCTAACGCCGTGCCCCGTCGAGTAAGGATGGGCCGACTCCTACCTGATGGTGCCATTCAATTTGATAAAGCTGAAAACTCCTCCCTCAATTTAGTCGGAAAGGCTAAAGGGTAAGTCCTAGAGATATTGAAAGATCGAAATATTACAATATTTATTCATATATCATTCAATAGGATCTGGACACTGGCAACAGCATTAAATTTTTTCAGGTAAACCTATCTTACCTTAAGACTTACTTTCATATTTAATTTTTTGATTATCATACAGAAAACAGCCACGCCAGTCAATCATCAACCCAGATTGGGACTTCGGAAAGATGGGCATTGGCGGTCTGGACAGGGAGTTCAATGCTATCTTCCGACGAGCTTTCGCTTCTCGAGTGTTCCCTCCTGAAGTTGTCGAGCAATTAGGTAGGGATATATTGTATATACTTATACTTTAACAATTAAGTAAGTGATAGCCTAGATTATTCCAATCATTTCATAATTCCATCCAAATCCATTATTACCTGCTAAATGATTGAGAGATTGTCTCTACTGCATGTGACTTTTGAATAACTTAATGTCATCAATCACATCTTAAGCCACTTAAAAGCGACTTTAGTATAATTAACATAAATACTGTATTGTTTAGGCTGCAAACACGTAAAGGGTATCTTACTGTATGGCCCACCTGGTACTGGTAAGACTCTCATGGCGAGACAAATCGGCAAGATGTTGAATGCACGCGAACCGAAGATTGTAAACGGCCCTCAAATCTTGGACAAATACGTGGGTGAGAGTGAGGCCAACATTCGACGGCTGTTCGCTGACGCCGAAGAGGAGGAGAAAAGGGTAAGTGCGAAATGGGTAGCGGGATTGTAATCACGCTATTCCCTAAAGGATTATGTATAGATGATTTATTATCAACTAGCTGATTCCCGCAACTTCGCTCGCGTTTGAACCCCGTTACACCATTTTTTTTAGTTATTCTGTTATTCGTGGTGGTGACAAAATCCAACAAATCAAAAACCGTGAAAATCGGTCCAGCTGTTCTCGAGTTATAAGTGTTGTAACAAACGCGACTTTGTTTTATATATTAAGATATTTTTTTTAAGTTAAATCTGAATCTAAATCCACAAAGAAGGCAACCATTTCGGGCTTATTCAAATCGTCGGTCTATCGTGTCGCAGGGTGTCCCACACTACGCTTACCCAAACGTGGTCTCCACTCTAACACTTGTCTGCTCCATCATGCATATTCTTTGCGCAATGTCGGTGACTAGTTCTTTTGCGAATGACTTCGTTTCTAATCTTATCTATCAAAGAAACTTCGTACAACTAACTTAAAAAAAAATATTGCTCTACATTGCACGCTGAGCACTGATGACTTGAATTTGTGGACCAGTCCCATGGTGAGTGTCCACTGTCCACGATTAGGGTCCGTAAGTCATCACGGGTAGGACGCACTGGTTATAGATTCTTGTCTTTAGGGAGTGTGGGATCGACGATTCAAATAGCGTAGCTTCCCGATTCTCGAAATCTAATTTGTTTGATATTAAATGGTTATTTACGGGTATATATTCAAATTCCTACTGATAAGATTACTACTACGAAAATCCGATAACTTTTCTTAACCAAGAATTTGAACTCATACTTGCAACAGTTATGTCCTTGCGAGACCTGTAGCAATGCTGCAGTTGTTAGAACTAAATAACGTGTCCTTTAAATCCATGATGTTAACCACAGAATATAATATAATAGTACTAATGGCATGACATGTTATATTTACCTACAGTGTGGACCGAACAGTGGTCTCCACATTATCATCTTTGATGAAATCGACGCTATTTGCAAAGCTAGAGGGTCTGTAGGAGGCAACACGGGCGTCCATGATACAGTCGTCAACCAGCTGCTCTCAAAGATTGATGGTAAGTACTACGCCGAAGTATTAAAGAATTTACTTGCATATTGTTAAAGAAAAATAAGCTAAAAACTATTTAAAACATTCGCCTGATATTCTGTATAACAAGCTGAAATTACTGAGAACCACTTACTCCTTTTCTAGGCGTGGATCAACTAAACAACATCTTAGTAATCGGCATGACCAATCGTCGCGACATGATTGATGAGGCTTTGATGCGACCCGGCCGTCTTGAGGTGCAGATGGAGATCGGCCTACCTGACGAGAATGGCAGAGTACAGATTCTGAACATTCACACCAAACGCATGAAGGAATATAAAAAGATTGCTGAAGATGTCGATAGCAAGGTTTGTAGATTAAAGAACTTATTCCACTTCGCATATTTTGCACCATATCCGAAAATTTAGATGGAGTAAGGAAGAATGGAAGAGGTACAAAACATGAAGAGACTGCTCTCCATTAACCAAACATGAAAATTCTTACTATGCAATGTTGATATTAGATTTAATCTGTAATCATAGTAAGCTGTTAGGTATATTCCCATTCGTCTCTTACAGGAACTTGCAGCTATAACAAAGAACTTCTCAGGTGCCGAATTAGAAGGTCTTGTACGTGCAGCACAGTCAACTGCCATGAACCGACTGATCAAGGCGTCAAGCAAAGTAGAGGTCGACCCCGAAGCCATGGAGAAGCTCATGGTTGAACGGGGCGACTTTCTACATGCGCTTGAGAACGATATCAAACCGGCTTTCGGTACTGCGGCCGAAGCTTTGGAGCATTTCCTAAGTCGTGGCATTATAAACTGGGGCAGCCCTGTGTCATCACTGCTTGAAGATGGACAGCTTTATATTCAGCAGGCGCGCGCTACAGAAGCCAGTGGTAAGATACTGTTCAGTACTAGGGAACTTATATTAGGATATTACTTCTATCATGCTTTGAATTTTTAAATATACCATTTGTCATTTGAATGAAATACAATCATTACAAACTTTATATCGAGTTCTCGTTTGGTTCCTTTGGTTACCGGAACATAATCTTGTGCAGGATTAGTGTCAGTGCTGTTGGAAGGACCACCTAACAGCGGCAAGACCGCCCTGGCTGCGGAACTGGCCAAGCTGTCAGACTTCCCGTTCGTGAAGGTTTGCTCGCCAGAAGACATGGTGGGCTTCACAGAGTCTTCCAAATGTCTTCAGATCAGAAAGGTACGTTTATATTTCAACATGGACACATTATTATCGTCAAATAAAACATTATAACACTTCTACGAGGTTGGCACTCTGAAATGAGAGACATCTCTAAATATTCCGATAGTTACTCAGGTTGGGAACTAAAAGATGGTTTTTTTTATATCCTTGTCTATTTTTTCCTTCTAGTATTTCGACGATGCGTACCGCTCCAGTTTGTCATGCATCCTAGTGGACAATATCGAGCGTCTCCTCGACTACGGTCCGATTGGACCTCGCTACTCCAACTTGACGCTGCAAGCATTGCTCGTGTTGTTGAAGAAACAGCCGCCCAAGGGACGAAAGCTCCTGATCCTTTGCACAAGCAGTCGGAGGTAAGACTAAAGATAGCCTAACATCTCCTTAGTCATTGTAATATTATGTATTGTTTTATTATTTTCTATTAGACTCCTTGATATGCACTTGCTAGAAACGCTAATTGCTAGAAAGTCACAGTTCAAAAACAAATGGACGATTTGTTCTTCAAAAATGACTAACTAGATATTTATTTTATTATCAGACAAGTACTGGAAGACATGGAGATGCTCTCCGCGTTCACTGGCGTTCTGCACGTACCGAACCTATCTCAGCCCGAACATGTGATGGCGGTTCTCGAAGAGAGTGACGCCTTCTCCAAGAAGGATCTCATGAAGATACAACACGACATCCGAGGAGCTAGGTATGTTGATAGTTGGTTTTGTGATAACACTACTGGGTAGTGCATGTCCTTCTTAGATACTCCTGGAAGCTAACTGAAGGTAGATGGCAGTTGATGGATTACTCCAGAAATCAAGACCGGTAAGCAATAATGTCGATACGACTGGGGTGATTCTTCGTTTTACAAGCAATGTCCTGACTGTAGTGACATTGGTGGTTAACTACTTTGTTCAGATGTGTCGAACGAGTCAAATTGGTTTAGGCTTCGTCTGTCTACATCTTCGAGTGTTGGCTTCCCAATGGTCATAGGTGTAATATGGATACTGGACATGATTTTTGTCTTATCCTGTTCACTTATAGACCCTCACGAATGAAGCAACTACGGAGGTTCCTGAGCAATGCTCCAAAGCCCTCTAGCGAATCAGAACCTGACATGACAACGGCAAAGCCGAGGTGGGTGGTGTAGTTACCGTTTCGCTGTTTATGCATTTACCAAAACAAGACCAATACCGGCACCGTTCGCATCATCCAAGTTAAAGTAAGATAACCGGCTACAAAAGGCGTCCAGATTGCTCGTAGTAAATAAATGGTTCTTTAGATGAAAAGCAAGGATAGCAGTTATAGGTATTTTGAATGTTATATAATGTATCTCGGGATTAGTACTGGAGTAACAAGATTTCTTGAAGATTCAGTGAGATTTATAAATACAGAACTTATATAATTCTATCGGCTCGTTTATGTACTGATTTGGTGTTTGGGTTACAAGAAAAAGCATCGCGGTAGACTTACGCTACGAGATTGATAAACTAAAAGAATATCTTTATTAAATATTTTTTATTTTCACAGAATCTTTATTGGCATCAAGAAACTGCTAGCTTTAATCGACATGGTGAAACAAACAGACGAAGAGTACAGAGTCTTCAAGTTCCTCACGAAAATGCAGGAGGAGGGAGGTCTGGATCTAGGCACCAATGTACAATAAGAATCATTGCAACCTTAGGGATTACATGCGCATACCACACTATCGCCCTCACCCGATCACACTAATGCACATATCTGTACATCGAAAACCCATAACGTCAAAATAACGGAAAGCTCGCCCTGTGTTTCGGATCTTCGGAGCTACGAAATCGATTACGATGAAATCAGCGAATGCACCGAGTCGTTACTCGATACTAGTCTCCACAAAAAAGGTATGACTGCCAAAGGCAATGAAATATCGCCTTCTAAAATGCCTCTTATGAGGATTCGGAGTGTTGAAATTGTTTTTGAAGATGAAATGTCTACTTGTACGGACACTGGTATTTTGGACAGGAGCATAGAGCTAATCGTGTCTGACAGCAGCGACGATTCCACTAAGTGTGTGGATGATTTAGAACATTTGATTAACGAGAATGCCAACTACGATTCTGTGACGCTTAATGCTGATGAAGAATTATCAGACGACAGTTCAGATTCAATAACAAAAGATATTGTTGAAGATGTTCCTAAAATTGGTATTCCCCTAATATGTTTCCAAGATGTCGATGAAGCTTCTCACGTACAAAGCGAAAGTACAACATTAGCTATTGACGAAATATTTTCGCCGAACGTGTCAGAAATCGGCGATTCTGGTCGCTTCACCGAAGAAGCTTGTTCATCTCATTTCGAAACTGTCCCCATCGAAGACGCATTACTCTCCAGCTCATTTGACGCGATCAATATAGATAAAACATCGACATTAGTGAGCTCATTTGAAATGTCCGATGTATGCAGTATCGCAACCGAGAGCACGGCAAGATTGTATGAATACATTGACAGTAACAGCGATAGTTCTGATGATACGGACAATACAGCAACTTGCGACACTGACGCTCCAATCCAACTTTTAACAAGCCTAAGTAGTATCGTTTCCACCGACGAAAATACTGTTGGCGACAGCTACGATCTACAGTATGATTCTTTTATAGATATGGGCAAATTTTAATATTCGAGTACCTATTTTATAACATGTTTAACTTTTCCATTAACTAATTGTGCTTCTCTGTGGATGTTTCTAACTCGTAATGTTTTATGGATATAAACTTGTATACTTGCAGATTGCTGTTTGGAACATAGTTTTGGATGACTATTATTTATATTTATCGGTTTGAACAAACACATTCCAATCGAATTGTTGAAGGATTTGATTAAATTAGGTCCTTTTTCGTACGCCAGTGTGGTGGACTTTTAGTGTGAGCTATTCTGACACCTTATATACCTTCTTAACACAGCTTGTGCACAGAGGGGCTCGGTGGTATGCGGCTCTCGTAACCATGTCATGTCTCTTTATATACTTGTTATAGTTTAACTACTCCGTAGTCTTTTTGTAAATATTACGTAATTTTCCATAGCGCGTGCAATTTAGAACTTATACAGATTTACGTGAACAATGACATGGTTACAGATATCCCTGGGTTGTAAGTCTAGGCAATAGCTCAATTATCTACAATGTATTATATTATTTTTATAGAGTGATTTTTATTTATTTCAATTTGTTATTGAAATGTGATGCAGCTTGATGCTGTCTATTGTGTTAATACTTAAATAGGGATATTTTGATCAATGTGTAATATCGATAGCTGTAAGGGAATGATATTGATAATGTCAATGAAATATGTAGTATTATGAAACATTTGAAAAATATTGTTGTTATAATTCAGTAGGACTCGTAGCTTTGACTTGAGGCGTTAGTACAATTAAATTATAAGTACTTACATGCACATGTAGCAAATATTACAGTCAATTAACCAACACTACTTTGATTATTTCAATCTAATTGGATTATTAACAAGAATGTATCAGGAGAATGTGTAGAATGTCTCTACATATATGTTATGTAGATGGTAAATATTTAAAACATAATATTATGATGTATCATGTGCGTGAAAATGAATAAATTTAATGTTGCGGTCTTAATAATATAAAATAAACAAAACTATCTCTAATATTTAACGAATTAGAGCATATAACATTGTTGCTATACATTTGTAGTCATATATTGTTACATTCTACAGGTTAGATCAAATCATCGTTATCTTTGATGTAGAATAAAACATTCCACATAATACATTCAAAAATGCTTCAGTATAGTACTGTGATTTAGACACACAGTCATAATATCAACTATATACATAAATAATAATTTTTGTGAAATTTCTTATATCTTGTTCATGCTTTTAGGTGATGAATTTAGAATAAGGGCTTCTTAATATACTAACTGCCAACATAATATTTTTGTTGATGTATATCAAAATATAAATGAATTGTGGAATTATAAAATGAGATTTTGAGACATAGCTCCTGCATATAATGTTCTGCAAATCGTGGGTATTATTTTAACAGGTGTGATTTTTGTAATATTGCCAGAGATATTTCATGATATAATATGCGGTAATCAATTTACTAGCAATCATAAAGATCAAGGGATTTATTATTTTATCCCTAGGCACATGCAAGCTGTGTGACCAAGTTTGTGTACATTATAACAAAACATAGCATCTTATGTGATTCTACAGTAATCCTGTTTTAATTTTAACAATACAGAAAATAGAATACTGATTTGATTTGAATAATATTATGAATAATACAACCCAATGAGAATTAATTGTTGCATTTTGTAAATTTTAGTGTCTGCGTACATATGAGTGTTATTGTTAGTTTAATATTTTACTCAATTTGTTTTAGACAGAATTATCTAGTCTCATCTAGCTGGACTCTGTTTTGTTAATTATTTTTTTATTCACTGTTTTGGATAAATTGTTCTAAGAACATTGCTTACAGTGGCTGTGTCACATTATCCTGTAAGCTTTATTGTTGGTAAAATAAAGTGATTGACAAATTAAATTTTCAGAGTTTATTTCAGGACCCTTTTTGTTATTGTTACATTATAAAACAACTTCTACTCCCACACTTCTTACAAGGTATAAATATGTATTATCGTATGATAGGTATACATATTAATACTAATCACAGTAGACATAATCTAACATAATTAAGAACTTAAACTTGAGTAGCTGAATAGCATTGCGAGATTATCGTATATTTTATAAATTATAGTATGTAACCAATGGCGTTAAACTAATTTGCGCTTTCGCAGGCATCCACCCAGTCATTGTAAACATCTATAGGCTCGGATAACACGTTTGTCGTAGTCTGGAAGTCTTCCAAACAAACTCGACACTGTATCCGAGCCGTGTTCCGCGCTCGATCCCTAAAAAATACATTTTGTCAGTACAGCAGCAAATTCACACGTATGCAAGTATTTTCATTACCGATTACGTACATTTTCACCTCACAGGACTTTTCATGATTACAAAATGGGCAATTGAATTGCTGATCCAGAGGCTCAATGGCTTTACGCTTAGGCGGAGGCTTTCTTTTGGATTTTCGGCGACCCATGCCTGTGAAAATTTAGATGAAAAATATTGTTAAACGTATTATTATCCGCTTTTGAACATCCAATAAGAATGAGCGGCAATAGGCTGTAACATTTGTTCTATAATATAATTATCAACGATTCTACTTACTTTATAGATTAATTAAGAATATCAATAGGTTTAACTATTTTTTGTTGTTATAATACTATTTCTTCTGCAACCCAAAACACGTCAAACTCAGTGTTGCCAACAGTTTTACAGGCTTTCCACCAGATTCAACTCCTAAAACCACCAGAAAACCACTAACAAAAATCGGATGTACTTTAAAAATCGCTAAAATTTTCACTAAACAAACTTTTACAATAAAAAAAGGAAGTAATTAGGTTTCTTTATAATACAATATTATTAAATATCAACATATTTCAAAACATAATAACAAAATCAACGTACAAATCAATAAGTTAAAAGAGGGTGCGCTTTGGTAGCTAGCGAAATTTGCGAAAACAGCGAAATTTTGAATTTTGCGGAAAATATTATTTTATTTAAATATTTTTTTAGAATAATATAAGAATATTTGAGCCAAGAATCCCGAATCTTTTGCGTATATTGTGGTTTGTGCATAATTATTACGCACAAATTCGACACACGTAATTTAAATCTATATCTATACTAATATTATAAAGAGGAAAGATTTGTTTGTTTGTTTGTTTGTTTGTTTGTAATGAATAGGCTCCGAAACTACTGGACCGATTTCAAAAATTCTTTCACCTTTGGAAAGCTACATTATCCCCGAGTAACATAGGCTATATATCATCACGCTACGACTAATAGGAGCGGAGTAGTAATGAAAAATGTAGCAAAAACGGGGAAAAAATTATAAGACCACGCGGGCGAAGCCGCTGGCGGGAAGCTAGTCTATACTAATATTATAAAGAGGAAAGATTTGCTTGTTTGTTTGTATTGAATAGGCACCGAAACTACTGCACCGATTTAAAAAATTCTTTCAGTGTTAGATAGCCCATTTATCGGGGAAGGCTATAGGCTATAAACTATCATACTACGACTAAAAAGAGCGGAGAAGAAATGAAAAGTGTTGCAAAAACGGGGGAAAAAGGTATCCCACGCGGACGAAGCCGCTGACGGAAAGCTTGTCATATAGAAACTATAAATACTACTTTAAAACATTCTACGGGGCAACCCTGCGTATATTGCATTGAGCGGGATGTGGTGGGATGAATCGTTTGACGGATCAGTGTTGGCTAACAGTAAAAGTAAATAGTACTCCTGAAAATTAAATTAAGTAGAAATAATATATTTCGTGTTAGTGGTTTAGTTGTTGAGTGATATCATATTCAGTAATTGAAACTGAATTCTACTAAACCACTAGAAAAATCCACCAGCCACTAAAAGCAATATTTCGCCACTAAACGGGGGGTCAAAACCACCAGTTTTAGTGGAAAATCCACTAAGTTGGCAACACTGGTCAAACTAATCTTGACAAATGACAACACATGATGAAATCTGATTTGACAGTTGACACTTTGACAGACGTAAGCAAGATTGCCAGCCCTGGCAAACGAAGGCAGTTTCGGTTTCTAGAAGTGCTACTTCTACCTAGACCTAAGCATTGGGCCACTTACAACGGCGTTACCGGTCATTCAGATGGTGCAGCACTAGCACACTGTCAGTGTCAATGAAAATGAAAAGTGCTCGGTGTTGCAAGGGCTACCGGTTTTTCAGTAGATTTTCCGAATTTGAGAATGATTTACCGAAATACCCATTTATGGTCGGAATTTACTAATTTTCCAATTTTGTAAATGTGTCGGTGTATACACCAAATAAGATATCTTTTCTAAGTACTTTTATCTCACACCTATTTATTATTTCGACTAAAGGATTCTTACTAGCATTGAAAAGCTTTAAGCTAGAACAGCTATGTGGAGATCTATAATTTTAAATAGTGGGCATTACAAGTAGTTTTCCGAACTGACGACCAACCTCCAGTAAAGGTAGTTCGAAGAGACTAGAGAAAGAGAGGATGGTTAACAATTTTAGTATTTTTTTAAGTACCTGTTTGTTTAAAATAATAATTATTTCTTTTATAATAAATGTAAAGCTTCCCTTTATTCACATATTCACCAATAACTACCGAATTCTGTCGAAACGACCGCACAAATTGCTCGTCAGTCGTCAGGAGAATTTCGTCGTCCATGTGATTCGATTCGACTTGGCGCGCCGCAGTCGATGCGGAGAAGCGAATGCACGCCATAGATAGATGATACCCTACTACGTGTTCTGTGCAGTCTGTGCTCCAAAAGTCGCTCTATTGACTATTCTAATTCCAAACCAACCATCAAGCTAGGGATGTTGGTAATGCAATCAAGTATCGATATATATCGTATCGATAGTTTTTATATAAATATCAATACCGTTAATGATATTTTTAAAAATATTGATATATCGGCCAACTTAAAAACCAAATTATACAGCAAATCAAGTCGACCAAAAAATAAAAAAATAAACAAAATGTAGTTCGTTAAAAATGATGTTAGTATAAAAAATGTATTCCTTTTGGGATTTTTTAAACTTAAAACTTATAAATGTTTATTGGTCTGAAAAAATATCGATTTTTATACCTTTTCGATACTTGGAATTTTATATCGATACATCGATATATTAAATATCGCTCAAAAATATCTATACATTAAAAAAATTTATCGATATATCGAATTTTTTTCTTACCCTACAAGCCCAGTGTTGCAAAACCTACCGATTTTTCGGGAGATCTGCCGATTTATGATTTAACGAAACACCGATTTATGGCCTGAATCTCCCAACTTTTGTAAATTTTATTAATGTAACAATTTTCATATATTGGTTTATTATTTTATTATTATATAATTTATACTGGCATCTATACACCCAATATCAACACTAGTACTGAATAGCTTGATTTATGTTTAAAGGGTTAGTATCCAGGGCCGTTTACCACGACAACCAATGTTTAAAACTGTTATTCCCTTTGTTTTTAACCCCCGACGCAAAAACGACGGGGTGTTATAAGTTTGACGTGTCTGTGTGTGTGTGTGTGTGTCTGTGGCATCGTAGCTCCCGAACGGATGAACCGATTTCGATTTTGATTTTTTTATTTGAAAGGTGAATTAGTCAGGAGTGTTCTTAGAAAATCGGTCCAAGATGGCCGCCGCCACAAAATAGCGAATTACATATTTTTTCACAACTCCCTCAATATGGGTATCAAATGAAAGGGCTTGACTAGTAAAATACTATGTACTATGACAAATTTCAAATCCAAGATGGCCGTCACCACAAAATGGCAAATTACATTTCGTGTCGGGGGTTTTCTAAATTTTTAATTTAGGTTAGGTTATTAAGATACTTAGCTATAACTTACCACATTCATCCGCCAATGTAGAACGTATATTTTTTTCGATAAATTTAATTAAAACTATTAACGCAATCACCTTTACACCGAAGCAATTATTGGCTTACTTCGTATAAAGAGGTTAATTGGAGATGATAAGTGATAACTGTTATGATTTTAATATTTCCCACATTAAGATTGCTAAAATGTCATCAGAGAGGAATGTCATGATATCAGTAGATTTTCTGAACAGAATACGTAAATTTTCGATAGTAAAAATATGATTTAAAAACGGTTGTATGATTCGTATCCGTAGATATTTAATAATAAACGTAAATACGTAAGTAAATCTTCGTTTTATTTACAGGTAAAGGTTGCTACTAAAATCTCCCGAATTCTACCGATTTTTTACTGGCAAACCTCCCGAAAAATGGATTCTTGGTTTTGCAACACCGATCAAGCCATCAAATCCATCAAATCAAATCAATGGATGAATGGACAAACCAAATGAGCTTTTTTGAGTTTTAGCTTTTGATTTTTGTAACTTCTGCTTATAATTTATTTCTTCTAAATGTATTCGTAATAAAATCAGATAAACGAATATGGCTCGCAATTTAGTTGTAGTGACTATTTTATCGCTTCTATCACTGGGCGGTACGTTGTTTGTTATTTATTTTTTTAGTGGTAACGCCCAATGTCTAACGTATATTTTTGTTGTTTTAGTTGCTACGGTTGTCGCAGAATGTATGATACCCTTGGTGCTGAGAAATACTTGGTTTTCTTTCGAAAATGGCAAACAAACGATTACTGATATCAATGCTAGTGAAATGACAGGGAGGTAATGTAATAGAATTTTGAATTCTATGAGTCAGGGTTTAGACCTAGATCACTAGGGGTTAAAAACAGCAATGGTCTTAGTCAGCTCAGTGCATATCTTAAGACAATTTTCTTTTGTTTTTCAGGGGTGTTTGTGTAAACATAAAGGCTGAATACCGAGTAAACTACACAATGGTGTTTTCCTATACAAAATGTTACTACTGTGTGAAGCTCATCGTCCGAACTGTAAATGTACTGGAAAAGATTGAGTCTCCATGTGTTGATTTGGGTCCTGATGAAGAGCCTACAGTGGAGAGGGTGTGTCGTGGATTGAATCCTGACCAGCAGGGGCTAATTACATTGTTCTCTGAGAATTATGTTCCTGTAAGTTTCATATAAGAACATCTCAAAAAGTCTAAGTGATACTTTTCTACAAAATATTTGAATCTAATTAGGTTCAGCCAAAAATATTTCTAAGCAAGTTTAGTGCCACCACAAGTTTAGTGAATAAGCTATTATTCTTCATAATGTTATCATGTAAAATGTGATAATATTACTAGAATAGCCCTACATAATGTATTTTCAGATGCACTTATTTTTTTTAGACCAAGTAGTTAGTAATTTAATCACATGTTTTTATTACAGGTCAATTGCCGTTCATCTCTGGAAGGTGTGTGGCAGTTTGCATATCAGAACCGTTTCCGTTTTACTGGAGAATGTAACCACCCTGATGCACAGATCAAGTCTTGTCAAACAGCTGGCACACAGTTCTTAATAACCAATCAGAAGTTCAACATAACTTACAGAAAATGTGCAGGAATGTCCAATACTTTTGATGGTGTAGTGGAATATAGTTGTTTAGGTGAGTAAACAAAACACTACCTATGTAACATACTGGTCTTCTTAGATTGATATTTTTTTAAACCCAATTGGCTTGCATTCAATTTCTACTTTGCCTGTTGATAAGCAACATGTGGTCATTGTTTATTAATGGGTATGCTTTTTTATTTATTCCACACTTGAATGAAAATTAGTTTTAATAATTTTGTAATGTTGTGTCCTAGTTACAATTTAAAATAAGTATCTATTTTGTTAAAAGAAACTCTTATCTTATAGGACATTGGTTTGTAAACAAGAATCACTTCTTTGCTGTTGCAAATACAAAAGAATCTCGCAAAGACGAACGGTACCGCTGCTTCCTGAAGAATCGAGATGATGATCTGTACATTGGAGCCTCTATAACACCAGAATGTAACACTTTAAAGACTGTTGAGAAATCACCTGAGAGATACAGAGTAACACCTGTCAAGGTAAAACAAAAGAAGGTCTAAGTAGGAGGTTGTAACTTTATGTTGTGAATTGATTCAATAATAGCGAAATCGCTTTAGCCTGGCTGTCCATATGAGCCGTTAATACTAGCCAAATTTCCCGTAATTCATCAAGCCGTTCACTGCACTTCAGTCTCAATTGCACTTACTTAGCATACATTACTACTCCAAAAAAGAAATTGCGGACAGACCGAAATTAAGACTCAATGATATTGTTGCTCTAGCTTTTAATTTTTGTAGGCAGAAGTGGTAGAGCCAGGTTGTAGACTGCCACAAAACTTCTCAGGAGATTGGATCAACACAGCTAATATAGATGCTGATGTATTTATCAATGAAACACATATCATAGAAACATACTATCCTGACGAGGGAAGATACAGGAGGACTATTTATGTTTGCAGGTATGAAATCACCTTTCATTTCATGATAATGTGAAAATTAAACACATATCTGTCTCATTGGTATAGTGGTCCCAAGCGGGACTAGGCTAGGCTAGAGGATTTCTGGGTAGAGCAGTGTTATTGGGTTTTGCTGTGAAATTCCCAGTAGCAGATCGAAGTCTGGATTTGTGCCCGGTTCATGGCTATAGGCTCACCCATTACATTACATTACTATTATAGGACCTAAAAATACCGACCAACTGTCCTGACCTTTAGGGAATACAGATGTGATGGTATGATAAGTAAAATAGATAACCCTGGAACTATATTTATTATATGAAAAATAATGTTCAAATGTAAATTGTTTGCATGTATTTTATACTAAACTATTTCAAACAGGGAGCAGCGTGACAGTAGAGTGATGATGGCACGTCTCACAGTTGATGGTTGTCAAAAGGACTATGTGTGCTTCGATTTTGTACCTCAACATCATAATGTTATAAGGTAAAGATTCCAAAAGACACGGAAAGCACTTCTTGCTGTAAAATATGTTTTAATTTAATAACATGTAATTTGTTTAGGTATCGAAAAGGTTTGGCCATGATTCAGAGCAACTTCCATACTGTATGCTCATGGGTGCAGTTTCCAAACAAGCAAGAATGGCGTTATGATATATTTTTGAAGAAGGATCCTTCACCTATTCGCTGCCCTGTTGCTGGAAAGTTCAACTTTACGCAAAGAGGCGATGTCAGATTCGAAACAAGGATATTGGGTGGTGTTACTTTAAGTCCTCGACCTAACTTGTACTGTAAGCTAAATATCAGTGACTTCTCTGTTTGTGACATAGATCAGAAAACTATACAAATAAAGGAAAACTATTGTCTGTCAGTGGACTACTTGGGTAGACCTGTAGATATTTACAGTGATCCTGATTATAGAATGAAATGCATTGGTTTTTGGAAGGAAAATCTTAAGTCTTATTTGATCACTTATGATGAGTTGGATCCATTCTCTAAATATAGATGTTGGGTGTACCAAAGAGCTGATCTTAATAGGTTAGTACTGATTTCCTTCTACATATTCATATTCTGCATTTATTTAAGCCTAAACAGGTTTACAAGCTGACACTTGTTTTATATTACAGAGTACTTATGTCTCAAGCATTAGGTCCATACTGTGACCTAAAGCAAGACGTGACGTCATGGAACTACACAGAAGGCGCTGCGGTCTCCGTTGAGATGGAAGAATATGAGAGAGAACGAGATCAGTGTCCAATGCATTTCGATGATGGCAGTGACCCTTGGTCGACAAAAGAAAACTATGTCAAGGTGTTCAGTTTTTCTTTCTGGGGCAGCAATTTTGCCCAAATAACAACAGTTAACACTGCAACTATACTTGTAGCAGTTTTAATTACATTAATACAATAATTAATAAGTTTAGACTGATGTAGATTATGTTGATGTGTTAGTCTAAGTGTACTTTTTTGTTGAAAAGTTCTTTATTGAATCCTCTAATCCAGTCCGTCCAGATATGAATACTATTCTCATTCCAGTTTATTTTCATAAGTTTAATTTTATTACTTTTTTGTTTAATGTTATATACTCTGTACTTATTGCCTCAAAGTGCAAATAGAATCTCGAATGCAATGTGCCTTAACATTTAAGTATGAAATATAACATTTTGTAATTATGTTACTTGATAGTGTAATATGTGAATCACATCTACTTGTATCTATACAAAATTATATTGTTCTACTATTATATTTCTCTTTTTTATGTGAAGTAAAGCATAAAAACACCCAAGTGAACATTTTATTATGTAGGGTATGTAAATAAATATGGTTGTGTGCATAAGATGAGCCCGATTACTATAATCTGCAAATAACAAATATATTTTACACTCAATTATTTAATGTTGTTCATACATTACATGGGCAGGTACTATGTTTTATCTATACATTTGTTATTTTGCTTTGAATCGTACAGACAATGTACAATTTTACTTTTAATGACATAATTTACCTCAGTTATCAAGATGAGTTGATTTGATATGAACCCCATACTAAAAATTAAGTAAGGTGACATCATGTTGTTTTTCTACTGTATTCTATGTTTTTGTTTTATGTAACACATAAGGAATAAAGCCTCACATGGAATGACTGCCTTAAATGTGCCTTAGAAATATAATGTATGATTTTTTTATATAAATCAGATAATTTACTTGTAAATTTAATTACACGTCATATTATTGCTTTCTTTATAATATATGTTTACAGTTACATATCATACATAGAATAGGCAACAGAAATATGACATCAATCATTTACACATTTTATAATTTTTGTTTAGACAACTAAATAAAATGTTACAACCATACTAGTTTTGTATTTTATTATATCATCAATCCACACCCTTTGTATATATTTATATCATAGTAATTATTTCATATTACAATAATTACCTGTTCAGAAAATATGGCAGATAGATATGCAATGTATTGACAAGTGTTGCTCTTTAGTTCTTGCTTTTCTCTTTATACAAAAGTCCACCATGTTTGGCACAGAGGGACCAAAAGTGACAGTGAGTCCTCAGAGATGAAGAAGCAACATACTCTTCATTCAAACTAATAAATAAAAAACTAAATAAATTACAACAATGTAATGTTTTACTTTTTTTGCCATGGCATGTGTGAATAGTAATTATTACAGAAATATTCTTTTTAAAATTATTTTAAATAAACACAAAGTACAATAATGTCATACCTACTATACAAGTAGGTAAGCTATTACTTAGTCCATGATACTTTAGGAATATCAAAGTGCTCAGTCAAGCTATCAAGGTGCTGGTTAAACTTCTCCACACGCTGTTTGTGTGTCATCTCCGCTTTCTGTTGTATTCTTTGTTTTTGCTGCAATAATAAAAAATACCGTTAGTAAATAAAACTGTTTAGTAGTGATGTTGTTCTATCATATATTATGTTGGATATCTGGCCATAATTTACTTAATTTCATACAAAAAAAAACAGGTGGTACAGTAATTCATATGAAATTTGTGTTTGTACACTTGGGCCCTGTTTCACCGCCTCTGGATAGCTAACTTCCAGATAAATAAAAAAATGGATCATGAAATTATATGGCAAGTAATTTAATGGAAGCTGAAATACCTGTTTATTTACTTTCCTCAAACTAAGCCATATTGCAGGTAAATTAGTGCAAGTTTCTAGCGATAGCAAGTATTATAACAACAAACAAATAAGATCATATTTATTTACTGAGTCATACTACTTACCATTTTCTCCTGCATCTTCTGAAACGCCATTTCAGCCTTAGTCTTCGTATTTGTAACTGTGTTAGTCTGTTGCTTTACTTCATTTTCCATTAGTTTTTCTTTCTCCTTGTTAGCCTTCTTCTTCTTTTTCTTCTTGACTCCAGAGTTATCCTTGAGCTTCAGTTGTGATCTGGTAACACATGCGTATTCGTCCTCTTCACCCATTTTAGCTTGCTTCGATGATCTTAAATAGTTTGTTAACTAATAAATTACTATGTTTTGCTGTATTGTTTATTTATTATAAATCAAATCGACAATCCAATTCAACATCCGTGGCGTAAATCGTAATGCGTCGGCATGTGATGTGACAGGTGCAGGTGACACTGACATAACTGACAGTGACAGACAGACAAAGAGACAACTTTTATAAAATTTATTTTTACAGCCCTGGATACATTGCCTTTTAAGCATAATGAGACAACTAATGTACTCTGTGCCACAAAGTTACAGTGCCACAGAGTAACACTAAGTTATCACCACCATAGTCACCACCACTTCACCACGGAGTCGGTAGGGAACAGTTTCAGAACAGGACAAGTTTTCTAACTGCAGCTAAGCAAGCCCGCTATCGGCCCGTTTACGACCTTGCCGCTGTGGGCGGTGGCTTAGCGCGGCGGGGCGAGCAGTAATAATCAAATGTATAAAAATATTCGAAGCACGCCACGAGACGCTGCTCTAACAAAAACGCGCGCAGTTTTCTCCGAGCGAAACGCTGTAGTCATAATGTAATTTTATTACATATTGGCGCGCGGTGTGATGAGCGGCGATCTTAAAATTCTATAAAATTCTTTTTTAACAGAAAACCAAACATTTCATCACGCTAAGGATTAGGCAGAAGTTTATGTACATCCACAGTAGTAGGTAATGCACCGTGCATAATGCCAAACATACCGGTTTAGGGGGATCCAAACTCTGCAACTGAGAATTTTATGAAAGAAAGCGAAAAACTCTCGACCTGGGAATTGAAACCAAGATCTAGTAATCATGCAGTTATAGAAAAAATATATCACAATAGAAAAAGTATAACACCCCTATTTAAGACACCCTATCTAGCGACGCGGAGCTTTAGCCGAGTTAAGTACACATTAACTCACGAGGGTGGCAGGTTGACTAGTAGCAAATATCATAAATAAATAAGTCATTGTTCACTACAAAAGAGCGGGAATGAATGGCGTTTCTTGGCGTTATCGGGACGGCGCACGCGCGTTGCCCGCCGACGCGTACGGCCTAAAGATTAGTTCGATTTCGCGCCACGTGTCGCCACGTGCGTTGCAACTACCCACCAAATAAGATTAACGGATTTGCACACTACAGATTGCACACGAATGAGCAGGAAGTGTAAAGTGAAACGCCGGTAATGAGAACGCTTTGTGGGAGGACCGATGTAATGATAACTATATGTTAGGAAATAAAATATTATTGTATGATTGCTTGCGAATAGTCGGTGTCCGATTTCTGGCCATCATGTGGTATATTATATTTTATGAGAATAATGAAAATTATCGCTAGTCTCTGAAAATGGTCGGCAAATATTATATAGGTCATTACTATAGTTAGTATATTATGAAGTGGCGAATGAGAACTGGCGAAATCTAAGGCTTAGAGACGAAGATAAGCGTAAAGTAAGCGGTTAGCATCATCTCTGAATATTAGCCTAAGACCCACCCGGTATTCCTTCCTGTTCCTGCACAAATAGTACCTACAAGCAAAATTTACGTTGAGACGTGTAAAACAAACATGAGATACGAGAAAGAAGCTTTGTCTCAAGCTTGACGTTTCGCTTTGATAACTACACCAACGCCATCATCTTACAAGTAGCCACAGCTTCATTCACTTGACAAGTTCACAATAACAATGACCTGAATGGCATTTTCTTTGACGTCACAACAAAGATGGGGTGAGTTAGCTGATGACACGTGCCTCCTGCGATAAGGCTTCGCCCCCTGTTACTCAACAGTTTTATCGTGGCTATCACGAGCTAGACGCAAATCGATTTGTGGCATTGGCCTTGTAGAGCTTGTGTAGTAGTAACGTTGATCTTACTACATAGAAACTGTGCCTCGACCGTGAGTTTTTCTCACTAAACTCGATAGCGACGGCGTAAAATATTTGTATGGAAAACTCTCGCAGTGCCTCTAGCGGTTGAAAATGAAAAAAAAATGAAAAAATATTTATTTAAACATACAAATCAGTCAATTAAAAAGCTTTAAAATCAGTCAATTAAAAAGCTTTAAAGTGAGATCAAGATAAGTATTAAATTTGTACATCGACTTTAGTCACTAGGTGTATTTGCCATGGTCCCCACACTAGGCAAGGCCTGTATCGTGGGGGCCTGTATGATGTCGTAACATAAAACACAGTCAAGCCTATTGCACTATAATTAAAATTAAAACAAGTACTTTAAGATAAAATAAAATAAAAATAAAAGGTGTTCCATAATGATGTAGGTACCAGGAATATTATCATTAAATGTGTACTTAGTTTATTAACAATAAATATTTTCTTAAGATATATATTATAGTATATATAAATAATATGGTATATATTATGCATAAGTGTTACGTACGTTACGTAAGAAACTACTGGCCTTCTTTGACGACGACGATGATTCCTGGTATATCTCAGCTCTAGCTCTGTCAGTAGTTGTGGAGAGCATTAACAATCACTATTGTAAAAGATAGTGCCTCATTGGTTTAGTATGCCTGAGGTTCTGGATTCGGTTCTCGATCGAAAGGATCGAATCCATGTTTATGTTAGAATAGATATTTTTTAATTAATTAATAGTATCGAAATAAACTTCTCAGTACAATGATAGTGTTTTTAGCACTTTAGCAGTCGAGAACTCGCGACTCATTGCCATGCTAGAACACCACAACAATAACGAAAGGCATTGCACAATACTTTAATCTTTAGAAATCACAACACTACTTGACTTCTATTAACGCCTCTCGTGCGAAATTCATCGGCTTAGTCCTCACTGTCGCATTACTCGCACAAATCTAAACAAATAGCTAAGGCTAGGTGCAGAACAATGGTCGACAGCTAATAGACATTAATACAGCATTAGTTATAAGCGCCGCACGCGCTGGCGACGCCTTGTTTGCCAAACTGCCCTAATCCGCTATTTGTAGGGTAGGGACTCCATGGGTTAGGCTAGTAGTGGAATGGTGAAGCTGTGACTTTACATTTAAAAATAATTCTGCAGTTGTGTAGTGCAGAATAATTTATGGCACTGATTTAAAAAATAGTTTCCAATTTCATAACTGTTACATCAATAGTTATAATTTAATCAATCAATAAACTTAATAAATCAATCAAACATGATTGTTAATTCTTCTAGTTTAATAAACTCGATCGAAAAATTAAAATATTCTTAAATACTATAAGGTACGTTATGCTTATACATATTGACTTTTATTCATCATGAAATCATTAAAAATTTTAAGGCGTTGTCACCGTATCTCCACCAAAATTTCTGTTGTAAAATTCGCACTAACTTGGTCACCCTACATTGTCGCAAAATGCCGCTTTGACTTCTGAGAGGAAATCCTTTTCCCACGAGCTTTATTCAAACATATGTAAAGCGTATGATGGATGACGCGAGACCGCCCTAAGCGGGGGTTAGCCGTTTAAATCACAATCATCTCGACCCTAATACAATTTTTCGTTGGTCACTGAACGTTTAAGTTAAAATTTATAATGTAATTTATACTAGGCGGTGCTCAGTGAAAGAGTTATACCGGCACACGTCAAAATGATTGCGCTTTTTATTGTAACCCACCCAGGAGTATAGTGTTACATTTTATTTCTCATACGAATACGCTTTGTCGGCCGAAAATTAGCGGATAAAGTAATCAAACAATTTCTTGGTTCCTAATGTGAGTTGGTGAACTCACAACCGCTGTTTTGTCATGACTTTGGTAAATATGTCTTGAAAACAATAGAATATGTGAAGTAAAAATGTTGAGCGAGCTCGTGGAGGCAGTGCGCGGCGGGGGGAAGCATCAAAGTTTTCCCATTACGCGACTCGCAGACATTAGCAGCCCTCTTGGGTTCATTAAAATTTGTCAGCTTGTCGTATAGGAGTAACTTCTAAATGGATGTAGAAACTTCTCTAAGTGAAACTCGGCTGACGTAAAAAGTTTGTCAGATTTTGAGTTGGCGTTTTTTCGACGCCATCAATTTCTCAGCCCGTCAAGAAGATTATTCGCACTCGCATTGCGGAAAAAAGAGTAATTTAAGTTTTCCAGAAGAGTCGTTGCGTTGGAGTTATGATCTTTGTTTGAAACTTTGATTGATTTATGAAATCCTTATTGTCTGCTAGGACGATTAAAGGATCAGCGAGGGTTTTGTTAAAACTTTAACATTAAATGATGTTATGATAAATCAGACGAACGAACCCTAATACCATACGAAATGTTTTGAACAGAAAAGTGTCCATCTTTTAAAAATATCTATACCTACACTTTCCTATATATGATATTCTATTTACATAATTCAATTACTTATGTCTATATTAAATTCTGGTTTGTGACAAACAATAACAAAACATTCCATAAAAGAAAATTAAATCACCAACGCCTTTGAGTTGACACTGCGCAATCAGTTGCTGGAGCGGACCAGTCAATGTTATTGTTCTCTTTATATTTGAGGGGTTAAATGAACCCCAGAGTACGAGGGTGACGCCGATAGTTTAGTTAACAGATGTAATTGTGAATGAATGCACGGAATCGAACGAGTGGAAGGAATGTTAGTATAATTAACGCTGTGGGAGACTGGCCATTAACAGTCGGCTTTTAATTTTTATTGACCGCGCTTGCAATATATGTATATTTTTGTCACCTTTGCGTCGCAGTTCAATGTATTACGGGGTAGAATATAGGCGTAATCAAAAAGTCCTGCCTGTCTTTAAACATGTTGCTTATCGATGTAGTTTACTTTGCAACTCATCTAAATAATTAAGAAAATAACATATCAATTTACTTTTATTTAAAGAAAGTCGTTACTACAGAAGACATTTTTCTTTGCCTCAGTTATGCTTTCTTACGTAAAAAATAGGATTAGTTTTTAACATATTTGTAGCCGCCATCTTAATGCTAAATTCTAAAATAACACATTATGTTGACAACATAACATGTTGTAAGTAAATTTTTTGAAAAGTATTTCAAAGTATATAAGAAGATATTTTTTTATCACAAAGTATCGAGTTAGTCTTAGGACGGTTATAGGGTTAGTCAGATCCATTTAGGGTGCAACGGGAGTCGAGAGATCGCAGTAAATCAAACTCATTGTGGTGCCAACCCACAGCGTGCAGTGCTGCGGTAATAAAGGTTTTAATGAAAGTTAGTATTTTTTATATCGTAATTTGGGATTTACGCTGTAATAGTTAACAGTAACAGTAGGTTGGTAATAGGTATAGTACGAGATACCTATACATAATTTTACATAATTCATATTCATAAATCAAACTTTTTCAATTCGAAGGATAACGTTTGAAGGTTTCCTACTTACATTTTACAATGACGTAATACCTACATATTCGGTACATTTTGCTACGAGATTTTGAATTTTAAATTAAAAACGACAAGGACCTAAATAGAAAAACCCCAAAATCCCAGACAAAGTGTGTGGTCTTGGCCATCATTATGTCATGAAGTTAGGTAAGTATTTCTTTCTTCTCTTTTGTAGTGACTGGCAGTTCATGGTAGGTATTTAAATCCCTATGTCAGTGGATGTCACTTTGAAGACCATGGTATATCATTGCATTTACTTTCCCACTGACCCCAAAACAAATACTAGTCGTGGCTAAGAACTAAGGCTAGGTCATTGCCTAGTTTTCAATGTCCATTTTTTTGGATTCTTAGTTCGAACCACTAATAACAAAAGAATTAATATATAATGGGCTGCATTCTAATATAAAAACTAAGATTATTATGAGTTCAAAAAAAGAACATTCCGGTGATTATATTTGTAGTTAATTATGAGATAATTTTGATGCCCGTAAATAAACCAAGCATCTGTCAGAAACGAGAATTATGAGTAGGTAACTAACTACTATTTGAAATCACTTGTATATTTTCAAATGCAATTAATTAAAAGCAACGACGTGATTAACTGCTGTTATTTTTAGAATTAAACTAATGGTTATAGAACACTTACCTACATCCTCGTAATATACTTTTGTGTCTCGTATTAGGTACCTAGGTAGGTATAGGTATTTTTATATAATATATTTTGTTAATCCACCAAATCCGCCTTTTGAACTGCGAGTAGCGCTAGTATTTCCCGCTATAGATAAGCGCTATGCTAGGCACATTCGACGACTTGAAGGCTGGTCCTGGTTATCCTTTCACATAAGTGTGAGGCAATAAATATACACAATTATTTCTCTCAAGCTGTTTTTTAATAAACTCTCAGAATATTTTAACAATTGCCACCTAACTATGTAACATGACAGGGGAAGTCCTCGTCTCCCGCGCACACGCATCCCACACAAAGGGTGCGCACGCGCCGCGGCGCCGTCGCACACCGCGCTAATTCTCGCTTCCTGACCAGACCAGAGACGAGTGAGACCTGTCACTGATAGGGCACGGTTTGCCATCAAGTTTAGAGGGTTTGCTGATGTGTAGATAATGTTAGTTCATTTGATTTTATGGGAACCCTTGAAAATTTTATATAATCCACAAGTTTTTTGCTAGTTGGAAGTTTCAGTTACCGCTTAGACATTGGCGACCATTGAGAAACTAGGTAGGTATTACTATCACAGACGTAGATCTAAATCTACGTCTGTAGCTGCTACCTACTACTATTAGCTACTCGTATTAAATCTCAATGATATTGATACTCGATTTTAAAAATCGATGTAGTTAACATGAATGTATAATTAAGGCCATCGCTATTAAATATCTGGTGGTATTATATATCCGAAACATGTTGTAAAGGTCATTGTGGTCAGTAACAGTCGTGGTTGACACACATTACAGACGGTGTCGCTCCTTAAAATAGTGGTGCGGGGGTTGGTACCCCAGGGTGGTACACACCAAGACATTTGTTTGCCATGTTGTGGCTTGTTCACACTGCGCGTTTGGGCAATAGTGACAATGTTTAGGGTGGTTTTAATTGGCCACGTCATATGGCTATGTGCTATGTCAGATATTTTTTTAATTCATGAATTTTGGACGTCTGATTTTACTGGTTTCTGACACATTATGCGATTAGACATTGAAATAAAATAAACTTTTTACCACAGAATAAATCTAATTACACTATGCTGTGACCATGGACGCTGTAAAGGGTCCGAAACGTCGGCATTTGAATTATAATATAACGCAATAGAATCCGTAAAAAGTAGTATTATTTCAATGAGTAGATTTCGTTTGAATTTTGCCCTAACTTAACTTAAGTAAAAGTGCTAAAGGCATTCGTTACGGCCGTATATTTCAGAAAATATAAGTCGTGGTGCATTCTGGTTACCTACACACATTTTACCATAGATACATAGGAAGATATACATTATATAACGTAACGTATTTCAACCTGGCAGTCATAATATAAGTCAAATGTAACTTACATTAATATTATATTAATCCTCTAGAATCTCTGAAAGTAAAGCTATGATAAATTGGTGTCTGTATATTTCTTTTATGGATTAGGTAAGACTATTGAAAATTCTACAAATAAAAACATAAAATGTACCTACGAAGTCTCAAATTAAATGAAAAAAGTTAAGTAAACTTAACTTAGCAGTTTTCTAGCAATTTAATCTTACTTAATTGCGCACACTTTACTCAACAAAGTAAATACAAACTACCCGCAGTTATAGGTATGTGCGGCAGTAATTAGGCGACGCACGAGCCGGTGGGAGGTGGGCGCCGGAACCGGAAGCGCGCCGGAGATGAAGGCGCGATACAATATCCGGTTAGACGCCATTTCCGCCGCGAGACGACGCGCGTGTGTGGATGCCTTTAGCCAACTTACTGATAGATACTGCGGTGATTTTGTATTGGTTAGTTGGGAATTTATGTTAGGTACATAACATTTAAACGTAACTTGCTGATATCTATTCAATTTTAAAGCGGTTTATACAGACCCTTAAGTAGGTACTGTCAAAAAAGAAATCACTATAAAAGTGTGATTTTGAGACAAATTATTAGGGGCTGTTTTACCACCTCCTGGTGAGTTAAATTACTTGGCAGATAAGTTAATATAAATTTTGTTCTATTTTTGAATATATCCGTCGGCTAGCAGCTATCCAGAAGTGGTGAAACACGCCCTAAGTGTAGTAGGTATCATAAGTTCAGTAAGTATATTAAGCTTTAGTAGATTTTTATGAATGTAGATAAATAGATGACAAAGATTGTGTATTAATTTAGTACGCAAAACGGTGGAGGTGTTGTTAGCTGTCTACTTATGTAATAAACAGTTTGGTAGATTAAAAAAAATTTGGTAATTACATCACTATCTTTGCCGAAACACAGAAACCAGTATACTTATCTCTTTTGTTGACTGTACATAAAGCTTATCCCATTGATTAAACTCGTTAATTCATGAAATGTAAATCGATGTTAGAGTACGTACTCCGATGATGTCGATAAGGCAGACAGCTCGTCACCACTGAGGAGCTGGCTCTCCTTTGTTCCTAGAGAGGGAAACAGGATTGTTCCTCTGGGGATTACGCTTTTATGTGATTTTTCAGTCTGAGTGCGGATTGAGAGGTGTTCAGACAAGGAGGGTGAAAGGGAATGCTTACGAGACGATGGTTGCAGTATGAGGGTAGGTAATGTACTCGTTTGAAGTAAAGGCTAGTTATGGAGTGTATTTAGGTGTCTACGTGTGCGTTATCAACGTAGGTGTCTATTGCATTTAATGAATGAAATAATTGACGATGATTCGACCAAGGACATATAAAAGCTTTTATGTCAAATAAGAATCACAGTGAATAGTCCTTTCTAGCAACGTTCAACATTATTATTTGTATCCCACAAATAAGAATGTTGCCAATTGCTGTCAGAAATAATAATCAACTAATAATATGAAAATTATCCAAAAATGTTGGCGTACGACAACTCAAACTAGGTTATGTAATTCCTGTGTGTTTAAAGTAAACATAACGGTTCAAAAACAAAGGCCCTATTTTAGCCTAAAAACTACATAAAGAAACTTTCTCTTAAATCCAATAAATACATTATAAATCAACGAACACCGCCCATCAACAAAACTTAAATGACTTTCACCCTTCAAAAACTTTCCGATACGATTCCAAGTTGAATACTCCAGACACCATCCTTTAAAGGCGTAGTTCTAATGTACAGTTTGTATAATACTACAGTTTGTACATGTAGTAATAATTATTCGGCGTGTTGCGATAATACAGATTTAGATAGAGCCGCGGCTGGTGAGATAACCCCTTACATAGCTCAGAGCACATAACGCCTGCCCACCCTAGTAGCGCCAGCAAATTAAGCAGTATTTGAGGAATGATTTTGACTTACTGATTTCTAATATTTCCGCAAATATCACTAATTTTGGAATAATAATATTGAAATAAAACGAGACGCTGTGAAGCGTACGATACATCGCGATTTAAATAAAACCCATAAAACGCGATAAAATCTGTAAAAGGTAGTTAAGTATTCGAATGATATCGAATGTTCGAAATATAAAAATGTATGAATTGATTTACCTAGAAAAGACAAATGTGCATAGTTTTATCAGTAGGTAGTATTAGGTACATTGTTCTGCTGCTATTCGAAGGTATGCTTATCGTAATTTTTATCTGCATCATAATTATTTTGTTTCCTTTAGCAATTATCAGGCGTACCTTATGGTCCTTGCAGATTTTCTTCATCAGAATGGAATATAGGTAATGCTATTTATGTCTAGAGATTGGTATTTAAAATAACGAATGTCACTGTTTCCAGCTCGTTTTTGAATTAAATTTATGAATAAGTAATAAAAATTATTCGGATCACAATCTGGATTTCTCTGCTATCGGTATTCAGCGAATTTCTGAAAGGATCTAAGGAGGGTGGCGAGAGGCTTCGAGGATGCGCCGGGGGCGGTTGCGGGGTTCGGGGGATACGCGGGCTGCGCTGTGACGTCACGTCCTATCTCGGCGGCCATCTTGGATTATCTCGTCGCACCTGCGGGGCGCGGGGGTGTTTTAGTATCGACCCGATGCCGACCCTGCACATTTTTCAGCATAATGTCTAAAATATTCAGTCTATTATTAACTTACTATTAGTTTACAGATCAATATTTAATTAAACACCTAAAACGTTAAGATTGCGTTATCTGATTTATTCGCAATTTGTTATCTATGTTTTTTATCTACTACTTAGATAGAGATAAGAGCTTATCTTATAAGTTACATCATAAATAAGTCAATAGCTACAAATTAATACGAGCAAAGTCAAAGGACACTTGTAAAACCAGTGTCAGTGTATTATTAATACTTACTGTTTAATCAAATGTGTTAAATTAACATATACTTAGTTAATAACAAGGATGTTGATAGGTATTTTAAATTTTAAATAGCATCGTCTTCCAAGTTTTTCCAAATTTAATAAAGATAATTCTTCAGAACACTATGCAAAACCACAAGGTCATTATCATAATTTGAGGTGTTGACATTCAAGATACAAGTTCTCTAGGTTAACTAAGATTGAGTGATCAGCGCTTGAGATATTTCAATTTCCTTATGCAAATGGTAATAGAGAATATTATTTAGATAGGTACATAGAGCAATGTAGGTACCAATTTTTTTTTTTTTTTTTAAGCTTTTTCCATGCCTAAATTTTAATGAAGGCAAAAACGACTGGCGGGCGGGACTCGAACCTGCGTCTTCGTAGCGTCTGCGTAAATTTAGAATGTGAAGGAAGATTTCGACTTGGCAAGTAGAACTCGTTGTGGCTTAGAGGTCATAGCGCCCGTCGATTTTTTCCTTCAATAAAATAAATTTACCTACTCTTCAAAATAATTAAAACATTTAAAACCATCAGGCTTGCTAAGCAACTTTTACAGATTCACATAAAATAACTTTCAATTAAGCATTTAGCCCGCAACTAACAGAGGGTGTATTAAAATTCAACTCGCACACGCACGCAGTTATCTGTCTGTGGCAGTTTGGACACGGTGATAGGATCTGCGGTCCCCCCCATCCCTCATCCCTTTGTACGCTCCACTTCAAACGGCGACCCGCCCTTACTTATTTACAAAGACATAAACAGAGAAATTTTACTTTGAGCTATCAACCTGTTCTTCTTTTGTCATCTCTGCAGTTGTATTGTTTTTGGAAAAAGGAATTAACCTCGTAATATTTCATGCTACAATTATATTAATAATATTATGCATAGTATATGATGATAATAATTACCTACCACTGACTGTCAGTCCGTCTGTTACCTATAATGATTAAACTGCTGAAAAAAAACCAATATAATTAAGCAAAGAGATAGATTACGGTCACGTGTTGCTGTGGTTTATAAAGTAAACAAAGATTTAAAACATAGGTTAGGTAGGTAGTACTCCTTATTTTGGTTTTTATAGATTTCAATTGTATTAGTAGTTGCATATTATGTCAGCAAGAGATATAATTAAAATTGTGGTCATTTTAGTTATTGCTTACTCCATTTGTAGCAAAAACAGTAAAGTGTATAAATAATGCATAGTTTTACAACTTAATTGCGTATAAAGTAACGGGGAAGTCATGAAGTGGTCATCAATATGTTAATACGAGTACTACACAGACCACCCTGTGTATCGACGGCAAACACTTGACACTCGAGTCTCGGCACAATGACGTCATTGCGAGCAGGCGAGCAGCTGCGCGTGCGCGCATGCACCACAGGTTTTCACTCAAACTTTAACGATGACTAGGCTCTGATAACAGGCTTTTCCTGTTTAAAAGAATATTATATCACCCACTTTGTGTGTACCTTATGAACCGATGATCAGGCACCCACCAATCCTCCATACTTACCTACAAGGTGGATACCTACGTCATTAAGATATACCATGTATTATACATTTTACATTTTCCAACATCACAGAGCTTATTTTTAGATTTTTAGTTAGTACTTTTTACGCAGTCGGGTTTTTTGTTTAATTTAATAATAGATCTTATTGACCATATGAATTAGAATCGGGAATAGAACACATTGGTGTAGTTTTTCATTATTTAGTTTTTTTTGTAATTACAAATATTCTGAAACGATAGAGAGCTTAAAAAGTGAATTACCTTGAGGTTAGTGCCCCCATATAGTCGGCCGTAGAATCATAGGCAATCTTTATTTAGGTAAGTGTGCGAAAACGTTTCATCCTTAAGGTAATCACTCTATAATTTTAGAATATTTCGGATATTATAATGACAAAATAATGAATACAATTTATTTTTCTTTATCAATGTTATTAATATTCCTTTAAAATATTCCTGTGCCTCGACCTACGATCTACAGCGGATCTTACAGAAAATCGCGGCGAGAAAATCTCATATTTTCTCATTAGACTCGCTAGCGACGCCGTAAATTATTTGTATGGAAAACCCTTGCAGTGCCTCTAGCGGTTACGTAAGGAACTAAAATCTGCTATGAGATTACATCGTTTCGATGCGTAAAAAACCTATCGAGTCATTCGATAGAACTCATGGTTGAGGGGCAGATTCTGATTCACAAGGTCAAAAATAGCTCAGGTATTTTTTATAATCCTGTATATAAAATACTTTTTATACTATTATTATCTATGTTATTGACAATTGTAGCAATTAATACCTGGTCCACCCAGACATGAAATGATACAGTAGAAACCTTGTCTAATAATTATTTTGGTGGTGAAATGGGCCCTAAAATATTTTAGGGCCCATTTCACCACCTCCTGAATTACTATGTTTCATTTTTAAATTTATTCGGCGGTTAGCGGCTTTAATTTGTTGCAAGTTGCGAGGAAATCATGAAGAGGCTATCAATGTGTGGACCACCGGTATTGACGACAAATACTTGACACTCGAAACAATGGCTTCATTGAGAGCGCGTGCGCAGCTGCTAATGCGCGGTGTATCAAATACTTAGCGCTTGTATTGTCGCGGAAGTTCTGCTGAGTGGCTTCAAGTGGGCAAACTGAGGCGCGTGCTCGAACCTGGACCACCTGTGGGGTAGTAAAATTTACGTATCCAAGGTATTTGGAGTGATAACCTAGTAATATTTTCATTGGACTGCCAAGTCATAGGCCTCAAGATCGAATCCAAGGCACAAATCTCTGACTATTCGCAATCATGTGCATATTCAAATTAATTAGGTATGACTGTCATAAACGGTGAAGGAAAACATCCTGAGGAAGCCTTCATGCCTGAGAGATTTTCTCAACGGTGAAGTCTGCTAACCCTTAGTAGGCTAGCGTGGTGGCACAGCCTATCCGCTAATAAAGTGGCTGAGAGGAGAGAGAGACCCATGCCGTACTGTAGTACCTACACGAAATGGATTACTGATGATAAGGCTGACTTGAGCTAGGTCTAACATTGGCTTTCTTTAATCTTTTTAACATTTTTAAGAGGCCCTTCTGCCAAAGAAGGGCCACTTAATAATGTAGACCAGGTATCTATCTTTAATTGCCGAGTTTTCCATTAACATAATTTAGAAGTCCCTACACTTCACACTGGTAGTAGGAACAGCGGTTAATGGGTTTATTTCAAGAAACAAATATTACTAAGCCATAATTTAATTTAATTATAATTAGTAGAGCTAACCAAAGAAAACTTTTCTGATTGGTTGCCAATATGAAGGTCATCACATATTATTTATTTAACTTGTGCGGGTAGTTAATGTGTGGTACAATAAATACTTGACGTAGAGGGTACCTACATTGTTCCGGAAGTATTGCTGAGTGGCGTTGAGAGGGCATACTGAGGCACGCGCTGCCCCACGGTGGGCAGACCACCGGCACCGGTGCAGTGTCATAAAGGTACGAATAAGTGAAAACTAACTAAAAAATGGTAAGACAACATCTTAGAAGGAATAATATATTAAAAAGATATAGATTACAAGATTATTTTAGTCGATTAAACAATTAAACGCTAATTAAAACTATACGCAGAAAATATTCGGCCACCAACAAAATTTTTAACACTCAATAAAGATTTTGATCCGTTTATTATAATATTAGTACCTAATGCTGCCTAGCTATATCTAGGGTCGTTGCATCTTTTGTCTAAAATATAACGAGTCTCAGTAGACTGAGTTTAGAGCATAACAGTAAAGATAAAAGCCCTAAATAGACTTTAAAATGTTATTGGTGAGTCGCGGGAATATCTGGAAGAGAATTTTTGGACAGTGGGTCCTTGTTAGGTTGGCATTTTAATAAAAATTAAAAATTTAGAAAACCCCTGACACGGAATGTAATTTGGCATTTTGTGGTGGCGGCCATCTTGGATTTGAAATTTACCATAGTGTATAGTATTCTACTTGTTAAGCCCTTTCATTTGATACCCATATTGTGGGAGTTGTGAAAAAATATGTAATTCGCTATTTTGTGGCGGTGGCCATCTTGGACCGATTTTCATCAAACATAGCTAAGAACACTCCCGACTAATTCACCTTTAAATTAAAAAAAACAAAATCAAAATCAATTCAGCCGTTCGGGAGCTATGATGCCACACACACACACACACACACACACACACACACACACACACACACACACACACACACACACACACACACACACACACACACACACACACACACACACACACACACACACACACACACACACACAGACACGTCAAACTTAAACACCCCGTCGTTTTTCGTCGGGGGTTAAAAACCAGCGGCCGCCCGGTCTGGGTATTTCTTATAACTTTCATCCCCTATTTCAACCTCTTACAGCCAGCCTCTTACAAACAGTATGTCCTTTCTCAGGCTCTAGACTATCTGTGTACCGGTTCTGTAGTTTAGGCGTGCGCGAAAGCGCGGCAGACAGACAGACAGAGTTACTTCCGCATTTATAATATTAGTAAGGAACTAAGGATTACACATTAGATCAAAGCTCTCCAATGGGCCTCTACGCGTTGGACCTTTATTCCCGCGCAAGCCTACCAAAGGACCGGATGTCTTCCTCACAGGAGGCATGCCTTGACACTATAAAAGGAGATACAAATAATAATAATACCTACCTACATATTTTAGGATTCTTTACACAGCACTATCTAGTCCCAAACATTCATATTATCTTTTTGTATTTTTTTAAGCATTTTCCGTGCTAAGATTACTAGTTATTTTTAATGAAGGAAAAAATCCTGCCCGCCAGCCGATTTTTTCCTTCATTAAAAAAAAAGTAAAATAAGACATTCATATTTATAACAAACCAAATTGAAAATATAAGGTGCCGCTAAGAAACATGTGCCATTCCAGCACATGAAATAGCCGCGAATTCCTATAAGAGAGGCAAATGTATTTTAAAATCAATTTAATGTTAGTACGGGCGATATTAATGATACTATTGAACAGCAGAGACACACCAGCTGCCGGTAAATCGCGGGGGTCCGCCAAAGAATCAACAGGGTTCATAAACAGATAGGATACTCATATTGTCCTATTAGTTTTATGATTTTAATGGGGCAAGGAAGTTTTCGTTCATTCTGATTGGATAATGGCTCAAGATTTTACTCTAAAAGATTATTGCATTAATGCATGAAATGATTGGTACACGTATCTTTCAGAGATTAGTTTAATAAAATGATACTACGCAAAGTTTGGTCTAGCAGTTACTTATCTTGTTGTGTTATTATTAGTCTGATTTAGGTCCTGCTACCCGCCAGATAAATTAAAAAAGGAACAACACTTGCACTAAATTATCTGCCTAGTAATTTAACAGGAACTTATAAGTAAGCTGTGAAACAGGCTCTTAGGCTAGAGACGACGCTATTCAGAGATGACGCTAAGCGTAACCTTATGCTTTTGTATGTCAAATTGTAATACAAATTCGAAATACGGAAGCGTTACTTTACGCTTAGCTTCGTCTCTGAATAATTAGCCTGTCTCTTTATTAACGTCACCTTTTTCGCTGTAAGTATTACAGAAACTAATACGGTATGCGTTTATGCAACGGTACAGAAAAATCTGATAGATATCTTATTTACAAACTAAACTTATAGGAGATATAATATACCTACGTTGGTTTTTAAATGTTGCCCCTGACTGTAAGGCATTGTCTTTCGTCTCATTAGTGATGTAAGATTGTGTGTCCTCTCTCTTATTTTGATAATCTTTATCGAGTCAGGTGAACCAGTGGCAAAGCACGAAGTGACCATTTGTTAAGCGCCACGTGATAGTACTGTATTATTTATTGACCTTCACGACTTCCGACGGCATCGGGCAGGCAGGCTTCTACATCATTTCAACATCTCTCAAGGATGCATGAATTAGACTGTCTAGAGATGTTTAGTTTGCGTTCAAGCTTGTCCAGCTTTTAGTAGGTTTAGCCCCTGGCGACCAAATCCATCCGTGTTCTGTCAATTTAGTGGCAGGTAAGTGTCACAATAAAATAAATGGTATGATTTAAAAAAATAAGAAATTGTAACCATCAGCTCGGTATTTTCATTATAGTTTCCTAAATTTACGACTGCTGATAACGAAATGTTCCAATTAATTCTACAAGATATGCGGGGTGACAGGCAGCTGGTATGCATTTTAGTTTTTAATTTCCAATTCGGCACAGCTTAGGAACAGTAGGTAGGTCCCACCAGGAAGTGTTTTGCAGGTGGACACACGACAAAATTGCAGGTAACCGTGATTTATGGTTTTTGATTCTACTTTTTACGTGCTTCTTTTATTGATGAAGATAATTTTAATGTTGAGGTTAGTTTCATAGATGTATGATGACCTACCATCATACCTGGGGAACCTAATCCTTGTGGGGTAAAATAAAAAAAGGGAAAAATTAAATTGAAGTTGGTGGAAAGTGTAGGTAAGGTTAGCAATGTACCATGTATCGTGGAAATCTTTCAGACTTTATATATCATAGCTTTCCGTCAGCGGCTTCGCCCGCGTGGTCATGTTTTATACATATAAACCTCTTCTCTTGAATCACTTTATCTATTAAAAAAAACCGCATCAAAATTCATTGCGTAGTTTTAAAGATCTAAGCATATATAGGGACAGATAGACGCGGCGGAGGACTTTGTTTTATAATATGTAGTGATTCTGGTTAAGAAATGGTTGACCAAACCAATAGTAGGTACTTAGTTGACAAAGGAGTTTGGTATACAACCTTTTGTACTACTACATCTACGGGTATTCTACTCATCGGATTCATACTTAATTATTAAACTAAACGTAGACTATACTAACTATTAGTCTACATTTTAATATTACGATTCCGATACATTATTGTTATCTACTCATTAATCTTCTCGTTATGATAAAGTTAAGTATATCTAAAGATTTAGATCTACTTAATTTTATAGTAGGTAGGTAGTTTATACATCTGTTTAAAATATCATAGGTATATACGAATATACTACACCGCTCATGTAAAATGATACCGAACTATTATTTAATAAGATAATTTGCATATCAAAATAGATTCAGGAATGTTATAGAGATTTTTTCTGTGGCACATCTTGCAGGTGTTTAACACGCCACAGTAACGCATAAAAAGTCATATTTTTATCTTATAAAAGTAGGTGGAGTGGAGGGCAAAAAATGTAATTGTGGTCACATACCTGTCCCGCAACATGATCTCGTCTATACAACGAGATAAATGAAACCAAAATAATACAAATATTTTTATAAAAGCCTCAAAGGCGTGAAATTACTCGAAGGAGGTAAGCGAATCATATTTCAAAACAAAGAATTTGATATTTAAATTTTTAGCCTTATTTATGATTATTGACAGCACGGGAATCTTGTTTCTTTATTGCAAAATCAGCGCGTTAAAAAAATGAAAGTGACGGATGTAGTCATATCGGTGATTATCTCTCGCTGATATTTCGTAATTTGCAATAATGAATTGACTTGACTCCTGTTCAATATGCTATACGATGTTTTTAAGATATTATGAATATTTTATATATTTATTAATATTTATCTCACAATTCATTCTCATGATTGAAGGATATCAAACTAACATCGAGCACACGCGTCGAAAAAATAAATCAAACATTCTCTTTACGACGCCCACCATTAATAAAACTCTTTAAAATATATTTAATAATGTCCACAAAGGTATGGAGCACAATGCTCGACCCATAAAGGGGCAGCATTTATTATGGCGACAATATATCGAACACAAAAAGATATTGTGACAAAGACGCGTACTTTTTAATAATATTGTCATTTCTCAGCAGCAGTGGACTCTTTCAAAAAGCCATAACGCAATAATTTATCTCTTTATAAGAGTTTTTTATCTGTGGGAGAGCGCGGGTGACGCCAGGTGAGCCGGGTTAACTCCATACAGCCTTTTATACATCCTATTATTTGTCTATGTATTACGCACTGAAGGGCCCCATTTTTTATTCGAGATAATCCTAGATAGTTTTAGTACCGGAAAACGTGGCCTTTTTAAGTATTAAAGTAGGTGACCTTGTTAATTATATTGGAACTCATTGAAAGCATTTTAAAGCTTTTGCTTATAAGACGGGATGGTGGATTGAATTTTCGAATCGTATTTTTTGTATTAAATCTTTATGAAAAAGAAGTAAGTTTTGTGACGTTATCTAAATTGTACCCTGCAAATAAAAGTTACTAGAAAGTTGTGATTAACATAAAAATTCGGCGTGAAACACGATTTGCGTTATTGCGCAAAAAATTAACGACAGTCTTTATAGCTATCGTCGAGACGGGGTTGACATTGGAGCCACAATAAAATCGATGAAATATTTAAGGGGCAGTTGCAATAACTCATAGCGGGCGAGTTAAGGGCGAGCACCTATTGTGACAATGTTTGCACAGGTAGTAGCACAGTGGGCAGCCGATAACACAAATCGTGAGATTCATGAGATCTTTGTAGTTGTGAAAATTTAATTGTTTTATTAGTATACAAATGACCATAGTATGTAGACAAATTTAGAATAAGAGAATAATTAGGTACCTAATATGTATATTGTAAAAGGTTTTTAGTTTCTATACAATTTCAATTTGTTATTAGGTAAGTATGTGTCACGCCTTTTTAATTGAACGTGTTTTTTATATTTATATATAGCAATTGAATCAGATACAAAGAGTGGTAAGACTTTAGAGTAAGCCCTTAAAAAGTTTATAAATTTAATGTACTTATATCAACATTGGCTGTCATTTGATTTGCTGATTGTAGATTAGTATGCAAAGTTACGCATGCATGAAAACAAACTTTTTGTAACTTCTTACATACAAATTCCTAAATTAAAATGAAAACCAAACGATTGCACTTTACGTCGTCATCATCCTCACTATGCTGCGTAGTGACCTGTGACGTAACTGGTCGCATACGTGTCACGTAGCCAGGTACTCGTTTGACCAAATCCCGCGTCCCGCACGGTCCCGGTTCGGGGAAGCCGCATGAAGTCGTCACGGCGCCCCGCCGGGACGGTAGCCGTGCGGGCGGTCTGTCTCCCCCTTAATTAATTTAAATGCATTTACCTGCAGCATGAGGGTATGTGGTCCACGTGTATGGTAGTGTACGGGCAGTTGTTAAATTAATAGTGTGTGTAGGTTGAACGGTTAGGTATACAGTTTACTTCGCCGCCCTCCGATCCGCCCGAGTACTATTATTATAATTTTATCCAAAAAGTAGGTCTTTAGCACTCATGGATTTCAATTTCACACACTTTCCAACAGTGAAATAATTTTGAAAATCTGCTCAGTAGATCCAGAGATTACTTCCTACAAACTCATAAACTCACAAACTTTACCTGTGTATAATATTAGTAAATGAAGTAGGTTCTAAAGTAGGTACACAATTATAAGCTTTGGGTACCCGGTCACCCGGCGGCGACCCAGTGGGTAACTTAACAATTGAACTAGTACCTATCATGTTTTTTTAATTTAAACTTCAGTACTACGACACTGAAGTCACATCTGTCACAGTCAAAATATGCCTGCTTTGAAGTCTTTGAACCCATTAACTTCCATCGGTCAAATTCGAAGATATCATTCTGGATTTTCAAAGAAAGTATTATTCCTATAATTTATCTTGTGAATAAAAATAGATTTAATCAAACTATTTATATTCTCAAGATAAATATTAACTTAATTTTTGTCTTTAATTCAGTATTCAATAAATTTCTTTAACTTTAACTAATATCATGACTAAAACCGGCCGCTTATCACTAAATAATTAGATAACATTGTATCAAACTATTAAGCCGCGTGAGAAAATACAACGGATTAGAGTTAATTATATTCCGCTATTAGCCCAGAATTTATAAATAATAAACAAGTATTAATTGGTTGAATAGATACTAGGTATAAATTATAATATTATGGACCAAATATGACGAAAAATATATTTACGACGATGAGGCGACAGTCCACTTCCAGCCATTTACACATCCGGAGTTTGCACACACGACCTAACCTTGTCATAACGACTACCAAATACAAATTAATTTTTTATTACCAAATCGTACAATTATTATTTACAAACCAGCTACCGGCCTTCTCAGAGAATAATAAAATTAGACTAATTAGATGTAATGAAAGAAATCAAGATGCGTTCGGAAGCGATGCTATCTCAATTGCCTTGTGGGCAAGGATTGCGTGGCAATAAAATATAAATAATACATTTCATGTGGAGATGTATTGTATAATGCTTACTTGTCGGAAACTAATCAGACGATTTTGTCATAAAATAATGCACACGTAATTGACAACCTGTTTCTAATGTATCTGCGACGGAATTAAGAAATACATATAAAATTGTTATTGCAATACGTTTTTCGTTAATGTCACTAACAACTGTAGTGATCATTAACAGATTGTGTTATAGGTAGATAATATTGTTAATTTTGGATTAGATTAGATAATATTGACTCAGCCAGCCGGTTTTAACAATAACATCTGTTGTGCGAGGAATCTGTGGTGTAGAAGAGACCAACACTTAAAAATTAATAATTTACTGTAAACCTAACGGTTTACCATTGGCTATTTTATTTATTTTATTTTATTTTATTCATAAGGTAAAGTAACAGACTACAGACTAATACATACAAACTTTTTTTAACAAAAAAATACAATACTTGAATCTGAAGTCCAATTATAACAATACACAACGTCCATTAGTTATAGTTTCTGTGTGTTAGAAATGTATAAAAATTAATGTTTTTTTACAAAATTAAAATTACTAAGTTATAACATGTATTGACTAATTGATATTTATTATAAATTGGCAATAAAAAATATCCACTTGAGAATATATTGAATTATATTGATTGCACATTCGTGAGATAGGATTGTTTTGTGATACATTGTTGTTGCTAGCAGGTACATTGAATAGTTGTGGAATGCGCATGGATCTATTTGGTATCTTATAGTTTAACTGGCCAACTAGTTGACTATCAAATTTGCCGTTCACAATCTTGTGCAGAATGCACAAGTCACACATCCACCTTCTCTGTTCTAGACTCATAATATTAAACCTGTGGAGTCGGCTTTCATAATCTGGTACTCTGCGCCTTAGCCCATTATTCTACCCTTATTCTCCAGAGGGTTAGGTAATAATGAAATGGTGTAGATATGTATTTGCTACATAACGTTCTATAGCTATAGGGCGAGCTTTAGTTTTTATTGGCGGCATCAATTGGGCACAAATCTAATCTGCGAATTATTACTAAGAAGTTCTTATCTACATATACCAATATTATATGTAGATAAGATTTTTTTTTTGGTTGAACGTGCTAATCTCAGGAACTACAGGTCCAATTTGAAAAAATCTTTCAGTGTTAGATAGCCTGTTTAACGGGGAGGACTATTGGGCCAATAGGAGCTAAGTATAAATTAAAAATGTTTCAAAAACGGGGGGAAAATTCAACTTCTACGGGAACGATGTCGCGGCTAGGCTAGTCTAGGCAACCATTAGACCCGCCTTCAAGTAAAGAGAGGTCTAACCACCACAGCCTCTATAATTGATTTTATTAAGCAAAGAACTTATCAAAAATTCAAAATTCAAAAGATTTATTGCGTACTAAGTGTATAAATAAGGTGTTACATTTTATAATAGTGTACTTATGACTTAGCGGCCTTTTACAAGCATTGCAATTACATAAAACTTAGCATATAAAACTATGTATTAGTAATAGTATAATAATGTATTATAACAGTTTTTGTTATTTATTAAGACATTTTTAGTTTCTAGTTTATTCTTACTTTTAAACTACAACAAAATATATATGCTAACAACTACTAAATATATATGTAGTATGTAATATATTTGTTTGTTATGGACAGTTCATCCACTGAATATTCAAATATGACCAAATCACAACATTTATATGTATTGGTTTTATTTTATCACACCTTTATTCAGGTCAGTTATAATTATTCTGTCCTCGACAGCGCTCTCATATATATTTGTGTATTTTAAATACATAATTATGTTTTTGTAGTAATTTATTTATTATTTACTTTCATATCAGTCAAGTAGTTTGGGAGCCTATTCAATACAAACAAACAAACAAACAATCAAATCTTTCCTCTTTATAATATTAGTATACTTAGATTAATTTGAAATACAGGGCGTACTTTTAAACAAAAAGGCTTATCGCCTGTTATACACACAAAATTTAAGATAAATTATATTAAGTAGGTACGGTCAACACCGAAAGTAGCTGAACATAGCCAAATGTTAGAAACATTCCAGCACTAAAACTTTTTATTGGATTTTAATGAAGGTAAGCAATATACTTGTCCTAATAGCAGAAAACTCGTACAACCATTACGGGTCAGTAACTTTTGGATAGTAAAGACGATAAAGCGTTTTGAAGGGTGCATCATGTTTAGCGACTTCTGATGCTGACTGTACCTATATAACTTCTGTAGATTTTTTTACAAGTCAATCCCAACAGTTAATGTAAGTAAGTAAGTAAATGTATCATGTTTGCAATTTTTATCATCTAGATGTTACCGGATACGGTGCCATCAATACAAGATTACCATAAAGATATAGATATACCGTCACACAAGCAACACACAGACATTTTACGACACATTTAGCAATTAAATTGTGTCAAAATTAATTAACCGACCGCGTAAAACGTCGTACGTACACAAAATAGATAATAATTTGCCTACGCGGACCTCCCCTAAGTTTATCACCAGCCAAAGCAAATCGCTGATGGACCGTACCTAATCAGGGATCGTAAACATAGCCGTAATTTGCGTTTTATTGGCGTTACGTATTTTAAAACGATAAATATGGGGCATTATGCAAAATTAAGTTGGGCAAACCGATTTAGAGTGTAGCCGTGTGACCTTGTGTGCAAAATTGTCGTAATTAAGTATGACTTGTACAGTTATAAGTGGCGGTTGTGTAGAAAAGGATATTTTAATGTAATTTATTAGTTTATTTAGTAGTTGTCGATATATTTATTATGAGAATGTAAACAGAAGTGTGTGAAGCTACCCCGAACAGTGTTATTGGGCTTTTTAAATCACCTCGAGATTTAGATGTTTGCACTATTGTACCTAAGGTTTACATATGTACATCGCACACAATCTATACTAATATTATAAAGAGGATAGATTTGATTGTTTGTTTGTTTGCATTGAATAGGCTCCAAAACTACGGCACCGATTTGACAAATTCTTTCCCTTTTAGTAAGCTACATCTTTACCGAGTAACATATATAAGAAATACTCAGATCACGCGCGCGAAGCCTCTGGCGGGAAGCTAGTAGGTACCTATGTAAATACTAGAAGTGTGGGATTGTTACCTACCAGAGAGACATTTTCAATTTCCGAGTTCATTATGTAAAAAGTAAAGGAAAATAGTAAAAAAAAATACCTTGTTCACACATCGTTGCTACTGGAGTTGAAAACGAAAACGGTCAAGCCACATACTTTGACTGAGGTGTAGAGTTTGTGAAGTTAGCACTTGTATAGTTTGGGCGTGTAGAGTTAGAAGTAGGCACATGAGATCCGATAACTTTTTGATAGTCTTGGCAACATTTTACATGAAAATGTTTTTGGTAGGATTAACATTTTTACATCTATCGCATGAAACAAGTTTCACTTACGACCTTTTTGTATAACAAACATTTTGCATACACAGACGATCTCGTATATCGTCCTCTTTCAAAATTATCTATACATCAGTGGGCGCCTGATGGCTGTAATTATGATGATGATAAAATTAATAAACTATTAGTAAAAAAAAAATTTAAAACAAGTTTTTATATAAAATATATACACAATTAAAATAAATCTGCACATATATTATTATTTACTATATTACATTACACAATTTAAATGATATAAAAGCTTATCGCCTTATTTTAGATTTACCTAGTTTATATAAATATTTTTTTTAAATTCTTATGTCAAAAACCCGAGGTCACGTCATATATTGTATTCTTGTTTATCTACACAAGCAAATCTCGCGACCGGCTTTTTTATCACATAAATTCTGTAATATAATAAATAATAATTAATGGGTTTGATTTAATTTAAAGTTTTAAGCCTGTTTTAAAAAATGTATTTGTTTCAAGTAGATACATACTATTCATTTATAGTTATCGCTGAAACATCGAAATCGGAATCGCTGAAATCGGTTCCCTTTCATTTGATTACTAATATCTTGGAAGTTCATTAAAAAAAACCTAGACCGCCATCTTGGGCCGTGCGCCATATTAGATTTAGAATAACATACATTAGCAATACATTTTCATCGAAAAAATTCAATGCAATCCACCAAATCGGTTGATGATCACTGCTTTAAAATTTGGTTGCAAAATTTGACCGGAACATACATCCTACATACTTAGAGCTTTTAAAATATTGCCGGAAAGGGGCGGCATTAATCGATTTTCGCCCCGCCTCGAAAAATTTCTAAATAAAAATAAAGTTCTAAATGAATCTCATCAGGATGTACTCTTCCATACTTAATATATATCCATACTAATATAATACATATCCATACTAATATTATAAAGCTGAAGAGTTTGTTTGTTTGGTTAAACGCGCTAATCTCAGGAACTACAGGTCCGATTTGAAAAATCTTTCAGTGTTTGTTAGCCCGTTTATCAAGGAAGCCTATAGGCTATATATCATCACGCTAGGACGAATAGGAGTGAAGTAATAATTAAAAATGTTGCAAAAACGGGGGAAAGAATTCAACTTCTACGGGGACGAAGTCACGGCTAAAGGCTAGTACTACAATAAAAAGACAATTAGGAATACTTATGCAAAAAGCTTTCTATAATAAATTCATGAATTACAGAATTTTTATGGTAAGGTACGGTACGGCGTAGAGAACAACGTGATCGCACCATAAAATGTTTGATAACAATGTTCCACCGAACGATATCAGGACGTTTGATATTACATTATTATTTTAGGGATACGTTGCGTTGGCTGTTTGTGAAAACCGATTGACAACATTAAATTTTAAAAAATGAGTTGGTTTGTGAAATGGTACTAGCTGCGAAAAATAATAAACGAAACATTCCATACAATCACGTCTGTATTCCCTGTAGGGCTTGCCGGAGGTGTAGGTACTTAATACACATCCAGTTCGCCGATGTATATATAGGTCGAATGTAATAGAGGGTGGGGAACACATACTTGCTACTGAGAATATCACAGAAAAAATTATAACAGTGCTCAAACCCAGGACCGCAGTCGCGTCTAGCACCAGTAGGGTAAGGAGGTAAATTACTAAAATTATCTGATCTGCAAATTATTTTTAATGAAGGAAAATCTTAATCTTAATCTTAGCATGGAAAATGCTTAAAAAAATACAAAAAGATAATTATCTGCAAAGTTAAGCTGTGCTTGCTTGGAATGGGAAAGGGCAAGTTGGACTAAGTACTATTTTATTTTCTTTATGGTCTTCCTGCATTGATAGTTATGTTCAAAAATTTCTGTTGTGTTCGTTTAACTCATGGCCATCTTGAATTTTGGTTGATTGTCAAATTGCCAGATAATATCAGAATTATGGATAACAAAGACAAGAATAAATTTGGCACAGTACAGCGTGACAGTGCTCTTCCACATTATATCGTGCCCTTCGATTGACAGCATTGCCACATTAAATGGCAATGCTAATTCTTCAATGTATTATTTTTTAGCACCAAAGGATAGCACCCGTTCCTCCTCAATTAAATTAACAGCAACAGCAACTTTCTCACAATTAAACGACACATAAAATTGAAATCGCAGTACGAGCAACACGCCCGAACGATTACCAAGTTGAGCAATCTTTGTCAACGTATTAAAGTCTGACCGAATTATCTTCTTATTTAGGGGTTATGTTTCCATGTTCACATCGTTAATTCTAATATTGCTATAAATATGTCTGTTTGGTAACAAGGCGGGCCATGCCGAATGCTATTAGGTCTAATAGAGCGTGCAATCGTGGGGTTGGACCAAGCCGTGATGTACCACATCCCGGTGGTCGGGTTTTTTTCTTTCTAAGTAAATTGTTTCTGGTTTTGCTTTTTGTTTGTTTTTTTTTATTTAGTGTTGCTCTGCTTGAGTTTTAACTTTTGGATAATGTTTCGTGCAAATATTTGGGATGGCTGATGTAGTTGTCACTTGGGATTTAATGTTATGTTTTTGGTGGGTTGGTATGATAATTATTTCACATTTATGTTTTGTTTTGAAACATTGTGTAACACTATTTGTGGTAGTGATCAAAAACTAAAATATTCCCAAATAAGTCTATCTACCTATTCGTATGACTTGTGCTTTAATATTCCATTACACTTATGCTAAACTTTGAAATAGCAATGTTTTTGAAACGACGATACTTTATATTAAACAGTGTTTTTTTTTCTCTTTACTAAACACGTAATAGCAATCGATTAATACCGATTTAAGTAGATAATTGTTCTTAGTTTGCAAATGCTTTTAGCAAAACGAAAGTTCACTCGCAGAAATAAAAACAGCTACGTCTCTGAATCCTTTGTTGTGTGATGGTTAACAGAGCATTTAACGGAGCATGTCTGAGGTAACAAGACAAAGGCATCAAACCAAGCGACAGATAAAGACTGGCTGTTTGTTTCTTGGACTCTTGCATACTTTTGAAAAAAAAAAACAAAATTCCACGGAATACAATAGCTAGCGCAATGGTGGGCTAATTGAAAAATGACGTAGCCAAAAATGAGTTATGATTTGAAATGAAGTTTTCAAAAGTGGAATAGATCATTTTTTTTAGGTCTGACACATTTTTTTGCTTTTTTAAATAATTATGTAAAAATCTTAGATCGTGGCAATAGCAGCTGCTGATTAATCTTAGGTTAAAACCTAACTTTGCTATCAAGGCTCTTTGTAGTGTACCTTGATCAAGTACCTATTATTAAGTAATCCGGTACCCTATGTTCAGTAGTAATAGTTCAAGTAAGTACCTACATGTGTAACGCTGTAACCTTTAAATTATAGTTTTAAAATTAAGTCTGTCTTCAGACAGGTTTCTATCACAGAGTAGAATTTCTATCTTGTATCTATTCAACTAAATTGCCTGTCAATTTTATTAACGTTTATTTATACACCAGCTACCGGTACTAAAATTTTAAACGTCGAATCGATGATGTTCGTTACCGTTAAAAAAAGTTGAGTGTAAAGCTCTCAACTTTTTTTAATAACGCATTACTCTCAAGTGTTTGCTCACTACAGGAGCATTGGAAATCATTTGTAGAGCCATTGAACCGACAACAAAACATCAACAATGTATCGTCCGAACAAAATAAATAAATAATCTCCTCTACACAAATAAATATCGGCATTATCGGTCTGTGTTGCCAACCGCGACCCACTGGGCTGGGTGTTGCCAACAAAAGAAAATAATAAATTCTAATACAATGGTGTGTCACCGCATTCGTTATGCAATTATTGAAAATTGGTGAGCGAGTATGTGAATAGGCGTGATGAGTGTGTGATTGACTATCGATTAGGTTTGCGGAATTGTTGGCAACAGACACGTTTATTCAATAATAATGCAGATAGTGCATAGGATTACCTCGTTGGTCAAGTGGTCAACGAGATCCGAGAATACCTCAAACCCAGAATAGAATCCGGGAAGTCAACCTCAGCAGCGCCTGTGAACACTAGACCATATTTACTATGATCCAGTTTGGGTATTTTTTTTCCTAGTTGTTTTATTAATTTAGAAACAAATGATAGACAATTTTATTTTTTATTGATGAATTTATTGATGTAATTTCGTTGAAATTAGGAGTACTAATTAGCTTCTGACATTCAAATGTACGCCCAAATATGAATCAGTGTTTGAAAAAAAGGTGCCTATTAAATTTCTAACAGTCATCCCTTGTGTATCCATTAATATTAATTAATATAAACTTAGGAATGAATAAAACAAGTTATGTATAAACGCAATATGAATGTCAAGTACAGTTCCCAGGCTATCTTGGAACCTGGCAAAATACTGAACTAAATTCAAAGATATACATTTTCTATTGGAAGTCTTGGCAAGCAGCGCCTCTCTAAAGTGTCAAGTAACATTGGGCACTTTGTAAGAGCGGTCTTCAGATTAAAATGCTCGATTTTTAAGATCGTTTGAGGTGATACGCAAAGGAATTTACTAACGAATGTAGCTGCTGTTATAATACATACGTAATAAGTGAAATAATTAGCTTGTTACCTTTTTGAGTTACGTGAAATGTTTTTTTGCCGAAGAATTTTGGGTTTAGGTAGGTATGTATCTCCCAGAAGGCTCGTAAAAGCTCTAATGAAAGCTGTTTTATAAAAAAAACACATAATAATAAATGTATCATAGAAACTAAACAAAAATGCGATTGATTGTTTTTTTTAATTGCTGGGAGACTGGTGTTTAAGTACCTACGAGGAGTTTTTATAATTACGTAGGTACCTATCTTGTTTCGGTTGAACTCCACAATTTTTCTGGTTTATAATAAATATCTATTACTTATTTATTTAGTTCTTTATATATAAATGTCCTTAGAGGCTTGACCCCAATACATTATTGGCTTTCCTATAAACTAACCTAATCACCTGCCTATGAATAACTGAAAAATTTTCATATTGATGTCGATCTACTTATTACTCGTACATCTAGGTATTACTAAATCAGAACCTATTTAGAACAGCAGTTGGTAACACTTTCTCTGTGATATTCCAAAAATGCTGAGATATTTTTAAATCACAAATTTCGCCCGCATTTAGATAACTATTAAACGATCATTAGCTAGTCACTCGCCCCGTACCTGCCCATACATTATGTTGTCAAAATATTTCAATAAATTTTGAGAAGGTTGTATTTTTTTCTATAAGTGTATTTCGTGAATTCGCCCGTTTGGCGTAGCACAATGGCACCGTGACATCTCAATTCGATACAAAGGGAATCATTTGTCATTGTCCATTAGATCATATTGTTGGCCAACACTATAAAATATTAGCTTAAGTATTGTACACTGTGCTGCGTTGGCGTTCATTTTGAAGTACCTTGTGTAGTAAGAATAGTAGGAAGAAGTATAAGTACCTATAGGTAAGGGAGACAATTTGAATTTTTGCTAAAAGGAAGAAAATGTCAGCTGATGCTAACTTCTGAGCAAAAGGACTTTGGTCCGATTTTATGATCAAGTAAAGGGGTAGGATATGTATCATCAATCTTTAAAATATCTACTCAGGAGCAGTTAAGAGTTACCTACTAATTACCTTTTTTCAAATCGATTTATTCAATCTTTATTTATAATAACATTAAAGCTATTAAAAAATATTTACATAATGTACCTAATACGAGTACAAATTAAATAAAAAAAAAAAAAAAATTCGCACCTCGGCGATATAGTACTCCACATCGCTTTCATCTGGTAACGTGCCTAGAAGACTAGCAGCATTGCCACATGAATGCGGCAATGCTGCTAGTCGCTATCGCGTTGAATGGCAAATATTGTAATAACCTTGTAGGTATTATAAATAGCGTAAACTTTTTTTTATTAAATGTAAAAATGAATACTAAAATATAATAAATTATTTTGACTTTGATTTAAACCGTAACATGAAACCCATCAATCTATTTCTCTATAGAAAGTTTACATTTAATCATTTATTTTACAAATGTAGTAGGTACCAACCTTCAATGCTCATCCTATTAGACCATACATTTTCCTACGTTACGGAACGAAAGCAATTTCTGTGGAAAGCCCTTGTCCCTGTTCCGTAATGTACTATTATAAGGATCTACTGCTGTGCTCGTGATGTTCTAATTTTTCAGGCAATTGGTAATTTCCCAGAATGTCATCTTAGTGAATGGTCCTGCAAACTCGTTTGCCGTTTGCATTTTGTAGGTATATTAGTGTTAGTCAATAAATTTTGTCAAGGTAAGTAGGTATAATACTAGTATATCTTTATTATTTTGTTATGATATCATGATAACGATCATGACATTATAATGCTCTCAGTCGTCTCAAACACCGTATTTAAAGTGACAATTAACTGATATTTTTAGCATTTTTATTATTTTCTCATTACCATTTTTACATGGGTAATTAATTCTTTCTTTATATCCTGTGTTGCGTAAATTAATTGACTTTTACTGTTTCCATTAATTTATAGTTTAATATTATTATTCGCAACATTATTATTATAATAGTATGCTACTCCTGTAAGAGCTAATGTATTAAGTAGGTAGGTATGCATATTAGGCAGATTACTGAGCTTTGTATTTTATGTTTACTGTCGACTGTCATAGTGCCTAATAATAAATAAACGAATGTAGGTATATTAAGGCAAGTACTCACTGTGCACATACAAAGAATCACAAAGTAAACATTAAAACACATTTGAGCTCCAAAAATAAATTCATCTCCACATAAAGACATCGTAAGTAGGTAGGAAGTACCAACGAATATAGCATGAAATAAAAATCACATTGTAATCCGGTATTGGCTATAGATAAGGAGAGCTTGTGACAAGGCAAGAATTATGTGCTCCAGAGGGCAATTTTTCTTTCCCGGGATTTATTCCCGTAATTTATAGAGGATCGGTCTGTATCTGGGCTAACCCGCCCGCCCCGGCTAGCGGCCCGCAATTAAGACTAACCTTCTCCCCTAATTAAGATGCTATAATCTTTAATATAATAATTTATCAACAGTTTTGATTCCGAGTGGGAGAAATGTTCTGTTTACTTAGTGAGTCACGAGATGTGTTATTGATAGTGTCTCAGGTTGTTTTTAATTAAGGTTTTTTCTATAGACTTGGATTTATCCTCGGTTAAAGGCAATGGGCTTGCTCCCTATTTCATAGAACCTAGAAAAATACTCGTGAACTCGGGTGTACGTATACTTACGGGAGTAGATACATCACTGCCTAACTCTTCAGCGAAGCAGGCGTGAGAGTAGGAATATACTTTTTATTATATAGAGTTTTGTTATTGTTATGGCAGTCTGTTATTGGCTTCTTTTTCCGCACTGTGCTCCTATAGTTCGAGCCGTTGTGCGCGGTATCCTATTTTGTTCTCGGGTTTATCAGTGAAAACTTTCGCTTTTATCTGAATAGGTACTGCTAAGCAGTCTGATGTCGCCGTCTTTGATCGCTACCCAACAACAAATTTACTTAAGTAAACGTCTATTTCTTTGCAACAAAAGAATATTTTATAGCATCATTTACATAAGTAATAATCGTAAACCGAAGAACATTTCATAACGACACTCGTATTGCCTAATCTCGTCATCAATCGACTGTTCCCTGCGTTGTAATTTGACACGCAAAATTTTTGCCGAACGTGCTTCAGCCATGAATTGCTGGTGACAAAAGTGTCTGTCGCAGCGAAGCGACGAGAGTCGGCTTAATACAGCCCCCACCCCTCGCCACAGTCGTAAATTTAGGGTTTCATAAAACCAGATCCGAGATAAGACACAGTGTGGAGTGAGTCCCGGATCAAATGCGATCCTCCGAACCCGCAGCTCTCGCGCACACAATAAAAATAACACGGCCGCATCTGTGGCTACTATTTTACATCACGAAATTTGTCGTGTTTACATAAAATACGCCCCGTAGATAGCGATCGATTCGCTAGAAATCGTGAACATCACTTTCGCGACGCACTGGCCGGCAACACGAAACCACTATTGAAAAAACCAAGCTGTCAAGAGGACAACAAAAGCGCATTATGATTTTAACAGTTTTTGAATTGCTACACTATTATGAGGCGTGTATTATGCTTTTCATCCAGTGTAAGGGTATTTGGACGCCTTTGTGGCTCCGTATTGACAAATAAGTAAGATTTACTCTTAAAGTAAGAATGAAGGATTAGGACGGGCGGCGGAGTAGTTTTTTTTAAGCATTCTCTTAGAAATGCATGGCGCCATTGGTCCAATATTGCATTATTGCACAGTCGGTTCGATGCTTATGCAGTGTTAGCAGCAATACTCTAAACAAATCAAGTGGAAACTCCGATGCAATAGAGCCAAGGAAAGCGAAGCTTGCGTAACTATCCACTAGAATAAACGTAGTCGATACAAAGGGAAGAATAGGCTTAATTCGAATGGATTTTATACTTAGCAATACATTTGTATTGTATCCTTTGTTCGATTGTTCGCTTTCTTTTATTTATTTTCACTTTTACTGAAATGTTTAGGTACATAATCGTGCAAAAGCAATTCTTTATGTGTAACATCTTATAAAATTTACATCAAAGCTTCGTATTCAACGTAGGAACGGGTTGTAGGCATAACTACGTGTCGGGGACATATATTTAAAGCTTCAGTAGATAGGGGTGCAATAATTTTGACAATGACTAGCAGCCTTACCCGGGCGAGGCGTAGGCGCGGGGCGGACGGGGCGCGGGGGGCAATCTGCGCACTAAATCACGCTACGAATAAAATTTATGGCGCCGAGATAAAAACTCGCAGCTTTTCTCTTTTACGTTCCTTCCCCCCGCCCCCGCGCGCCGCCGGCCGCCCTCGTCACCCCGCGCGGAAAATCCATAGGGATTTTTCCAAGTGTTCGGGCGACGGCGTGTGTGGGGTCGAAACGATTTTGTTTTATGCTTATTGCCGGTTGCGATGTTTTGTTTGCTAAGTTGCACAGATAAGGGATAGGTACGGAGATTGTCTGCTCGGCCGGACGACGTGTGCCCCTGTGTTTTTGTCAACTTACTCGTATTTTTATTTTGTTTTGTCATTGTTTTATTACGTGCTACGTCGTAGCTTTGTGAGAAATAACATTAATTATTCATTTACAAACAATCCATCACGTGTAAGTCCGCGGCACGTTAGGAAAGTCATGAAATTGTTTAAATGACCAACCGTAGAGCAGAACCTAGCATTACCTGGCAGTCAGACGGTTATCGCACTTTCACTTAGTTCATGCAACGTTCCTTTTTACATTCATTTAAATACCATGGACTTTATATACGACCAGGTATTATTTCTAATCCGAATGTGTTATGTACAAAAGTATTAACTGCAAAGCGACTAACAAAGAAAAACTCGGTGGTAATGTGAAATATTTTTGATTCAGTCACATTTAATTTTACTTTAGTATTATCAAAAAATGTCGTTTGTACAGAATGTGAAGTAAGAAAACTCGAAACACCTGATTAACTTGAAATATTTTAGTGAGCTAACGAACTTTGACGTAGAAATTAAAATGTTATCAGATTAACGCGAACCTGGCTTATATTAATAAGCTGTATTTATGTGTTATTTAGTCTTTTGAACGACTATTGTCGCTGAGAGGTACCTAAATATTATAAAGCAGTCAGTAGTCAGGCTTGTGACTACCTAAGTAAATGATATTCCGTGAAGATAACATAACGTACCATCACCCTTGTATTCCCTGAAGGGTTAGGCAGAGGTGTACTTTTGTACAGTAAGAGGTCATAAGTCCAATATCATGACAAGGATCGTATTTGCCAGCACGTTACTACGCGTATACAAAAACATATTCTTAGTACAGTTGTCGCCAAACTTATTGTCCGGGTTGAAGTTGGTAGGGGAGACCGGGGCGCGACTTAACAAAATTTATATTTTCAGTTGTATCTTCAAGACACGTAAACATTTTGAAATTATTTTTGTATCAAATGATGTCTAAACTATTCAATAACCATGTCGTTGGTTTTAATTTGCCAAGAAATGGATACCTTTTTAAGAAAGTCGATTTTACTCAGAAAAGTCAGAAATTAATACTTACCCCGCGATCGGGGCTATAATTAACACTTCCGAGGTAAGTATTAACAAAAGGGGCAACAATTAACATTGTAAGTATTTTCCTCTATAAATAAAGAAAACTGAAAATTACAATGACATTTTTTTATTAAGCAATACAGTTAACATTAGGCTTAAACAATATAGCACTTTATCCCTGCAACAACGATATATGTTCATAGAGAAAGAAACCCGAACAAAACCTCTATACATACATAATAACAAAATTCAACAAATATCTGAATCATTTATTATTAACAGTTACTTTTACTGTTATATTATTGAAGGAAACGTTAGTTTTCAATAATCACAATATTCACTTAGTGGAATAATAATTAACATTATGCTTAGAAGTTGAAACACTCCGTCAAACAACAATATTTCAGCTATATTAATGAATAGAAACAAAAACTCAAACAAAACCTCTTCGTATCGTTATTATTAAGTTAACAGCCTTTTAAGTAGTTTAATCAGCCTTATGTGTGTTGTCTAATAATAATATAATCAACTTAAATGAGTTAGTAAACAGCTTATTCTTAAACGTAACAGTAACAGTCTCAATAAAGCTTATTATGAAATTACTGAAGGTAATATAAATATCCTTTTTATATTATATAAAATCAACATCTTAACAATATAATCTACTAGGAATCATTTTCATGTAATCACAATATGTTTCATTTTTATTCATATTCATCATCTGAATCACAATTTTGGCAAACATATGAAACAGTGTTGCCTCTGATACATCCGGACTGAGCCCACTGCTTGCACGAGATGCATTGCACCCAGTCTGCACCAGATGTGTCTTCATTGTATGAGACACCACAAATTATACAGAAATATTCATCTTCTGCACTGTCGCTGCTTTCTTCCAATATCCTTTTCTTTGCCTTTTCCACTTGTAATGTTTCCTTTTCTTTTCCTTTTTTAGCTATTTGTTCTTTACCCTTTCCTTTGCAGGAAAAAGAAAATGAAGGTAAGGACCTTCATTTTCTTTACCTTGCTTTTTTTCTTTCCATCGTCTTTATTTTGCGGTTTTTTTCTTTTTAAGTTTCTGTTACTTTCTATCTCTTCTAGTGCTTGTTTTTCCATTATTTCTAAAGCAGCTGACTCGTAGGTTGCCAGCGAAGTCATGCCTCGAGTAGTTTTCCGCTTGTAAGTCCTCATGCTGTAACTTTTAAGATAAATAAATAAATATGTTATTAGATACCCTGGTGGATATACAGCTCTTTAAAGTTAGGACAGGTGGACAGACAGACGGACGGACAGCGTAGGCTTAGTACCTAGTGTAATAATGTTAATACCAACCCCACATGCGGGGTAAGAATTAACATGTTAATACTAGCCCCGTATGTTTTGTTAAATTTAGCCCCATGGGTAGCTTTTTAATAAAAAAATATATAATTACGAAATATTGTGCATTAGCGTTAGTAACGGTATGTAACATTATTAAGCATAAAACAAGCTACTGCAAAAAAAAATATATTACATCGAAATCAATTATTCAACGCGTAAATCAAAATATCGTAAAGTGAAAAAAGTTCGTTACCTGGCCAAAATAGACGCACATCACACAACTCACTCTCGCGGCGCACTGAGCTGGACTGACGAGTCTCAACCCGTAGACCTCTGTCACAGGAACGAATTCCAGGAATCACTAGTGACGTGCTGTTTATAGTTTCGTAGAAATTCGCTTGTTAATACTTACCTCTGTTAATTAAAGCCCCGGCCTCCCCTACGAGCTAACTTTAACCCGGCCCTAAAAATCGGAGAAAGAAAAATATTAGATTTTAATAAATATAAACGAAAGCTCAAGTCGTAGGCTGCCGTTTTGAATCATTCTAATCCAATATTTTTCTTTCTCCGATTTTTAGGGCCGGGTACTTTTACGCCAATAAGTTTGGCGACAACTGTAATTTTAAATTTAATATCTACCACTATCTTAATACGCCGTCGTGACATCACAGTACTGAATGTTCATTACATCTTTTCGACAAGATAATTATGAAAGAGTACGATATACGAGATCGTCTATGTATGCAAAATGTTTGCTATAGAAAAAGGTCGTACTTAAGTGAAACTTGTTACATGCGATAGACTTGTACAAATGGTAATGGACTTATGACCGCGACCGTACCACCCACAGTTCGCCGGTAAAACTCCGAGCTCCGAGCAAAGTTTTATGAGGTTTTTTTAAAAATTACTCTGTAGCAGCACGGCTTTTGGATTTGTCTCCGGTTAATGGCGATAGGCTTGCCCCCTATTACATGGGACCTAAATATGGCGGCGAAATATGGGTGTACATTAGTACCTAATAACCTAACCCTCGGCCTAGCCCTGTGGGCAATACAGCCTAGGGTTTATGCTCGAGAATTGTCGAGTCGGGAATTCTCGAGAAATTTGTCTTTAGTCGAGACGGGAAAAAAATCTCAACGCCTCGGGAATTCCCGAGTCGTTGGCAGGATAATGTTTTGTTTAATTAACCGACTAAAAATCGGATGTTATCATTTCGAAGGTTTATCTAGAGACATTGGCAGCAAAAGGTTTAGTTTAATTAACCGACGAAAAATCGGAGGTTATCATTTCGGAGGTTTATAAAGTTTTTTACGTAATTATGTTCCCCGATATTTAGAAGTTGGTAGAAAAATAGGGTATGATTGATTTTTATCTACTGAATTTTCACATGTGAATCGATTGTACTGAAACTTGGCACGTACCTATATATGTATAGTTCTGATGATCCTAGGACGACAGTCGAAGGAAACTCTCAACGGTTTACAGCGACTATCTCGTGTTTGGGTTTATTTTATTTAACTTTATGAGAACTAAGCAAAAATTTAGATATTAGTCACAAAAACAGAAAATAAATAACTTTTCGACATGAAATGTCAACCGACGAAAAAAGTAACTGACAAGCGAGAACTAAAATTACATGAAACTTTAATGCAATGTTATGTGTTTTTATTCTTAGTTATCTAAATATGAAATAGTAATATTGTTGAATTAACTTTACTAATTATTTTTGTTTGATTAAAGACTATTTGCACATTTGGGAACTGGTAGGGACCTAATAATTACGGAAAAGTTAAGTAACACCCTACTCTTTACTTTTTATGAGAATATCGCCCAGATGGTTATAATTTGTATAATTTATGTTAGGTGTCTAAGTACTTGTTAATTAATAAGCACTAATTATAGTTACCAAAAAAATACCATATCATTTAATTGATCACATCTATCAGCCTAATTTGTATTTAAGTAAATATTTTAAAATAACATCGTGTTTTAAAAAATAATGCAATTTTTTTCGAGAGACTCGAGAAACTCGAGAAACCCTTATCGAGAATTCTCGTGCCCCGGGAAATAAAAAAGGTCGAGAAACCAGAAGCCCTAATACAGTCGTAATGATGTATTATAAGTAGGTATGTATTTACAAAAAAAAACTACATAAGTATTATATTCAATCTCTAGTACCCATAGTACAAGCTCTGCTTAGTTTGGGACTAGAAAGTGCTGTTGTAAAATGTCCCAGGATATTTATTATTATTTATTTATGTACATATTATTTGCATTTTTCAAATATTTTTCAAAAAACAAAAAATGTAAAAACATTTAAAAATATAAAAAATATTATTACTATTATTATGATGTTATGTTATGAGATATGTATCGACATGTCTGATTGAATCGATAAACGAATAGAAACAAAATCTATGGAAATGACACAATCTTTCGACAAGCTGGGCTGTCCTTAATGTTTTTTCCATACATTTTCCTTCTGTTTATTGACAATTGGAATGTCAGATATTAACTTGTCTAGGCCCCCTGGTCTTCACTACACACAGTCTAGTAGGCCATAGTCCACCACGCTGGCCTAATGCGGGTTAGCAGACTTCACACATGCCGTCGAAAATCTCTCCGGCATGCAGGTTTCCTCACGATGTTTTCCTTCACCGTTAAAGCAAGTGATAATTACGCATATGATTTCGAAAAGTCAGAGGTGCTTTGGATTCAAACTTGAGACCTTTGCCGTGGCTGTTCCGTGGTCATTCTCCTAGGATGTCAGCGCTCTTTCTTATAATAGGTGTGAGAAATAAATTAATAACAACATCAAGCTAGAAGGACTTTTTGAAAAAGTGTGTGAAAGGTTGCATTTCATATAACCCTTATAAATAGTTTTCTTTGGGTAATCAACTATTGTCTGATGTACATAATTATGCATAATTTGTTTGTACGCATATCCATTTGTTGTACGGTACGGTTTAATTATTCTAATTTGTAGTGCAGTACTGTAGTGTCATTAAGAATTATAATAAAACTTATCTAGTAAGTACAAAATTGTTGCTAATTCTTAGCGTTTTATTATAATGATCAATCTTCTTCTTCGTGTCGATGGTACGATTTTTTAAATTAAATTAAATGATCAATTATTACAATTATTATTATATATAATTAATTAATAATAGATATAGGTATGTTATCTATGTACTGCCTCATTAGCCCGATGTTCGTAAGCGTAAGCTACGCTCGATATCCTGGATTCGGTTCCCAGGCCGAGAAATTGTGTTCTTGAGTTTTTTTAAATATAAATTCTAGTAGTAGTGGCTCGGAGTCATGACAGGACAATGATTGCCATTTACTGACCTCTGGCCACAAATCTAACGTTTTCGTGTATGTTACTCAGATAAATAAAAGAGGTATGTTAGTAGAAGTGTACATTTCTGCTTGAACCTTCCGGTAATACAAGCGTGATGGTATGCTATGTTACATCTATTTATCTATAAATTAGGTTAGGTAAGTAGTAGGTAATTTGTCTTGGTCGTAACGTAAACAACATAATCTAAACTTACAAGTTAGTAGATCTTGTCAGTTGTAAATATGTTGTATTTATTTTCCTACTTGGCTCAGTCCTTTATCTCAAAAAGCGGACTTTCAGTAGTCCGTAAACAAATAAAAAAACAGACGCCTTTTCTTTAGATATAAGTAGCGATAGTATGTATAATGTACTTAACACCGCACTCGCTAGTGTCGCGGGCAGCTGCGAAACATTTCCCGGTAACTTCAATCCACCTCAATCTAAGGCTTAAATTCGCGCCACCACAAAAAACCTCACAACCAAGGACAAAACTCCGATTGTCTTACTTATCTATACTCAATCAGTGTTTACAATATTACAGCGGCGTGCTCCACGTCAAAATAATGTCCCTATTAGAGTACAAAGCGACATTTTCAAAGAATCACAAGCAAAAAATGACAAAAATATCCACGTCGAGAACAGAGATTACTCGAGAGCAAGGCCATCTGTGGATATTGAGACCGTCTCACACGAGATAGCTTATCGCCCGATCTCGACTCAGATTCTGTGAAGAAAAAGCGAGAGAAAAGGCTCCTATTTATAGATGAAGAGCAATAGACTCACTCACGCCACAATCGCATTAGTCCGCCGCAGCCCGATGCAACGATGATTTGAATTTCCATTGTTTATGGTGGCAGACATGTGTCAAAGTTCGATTGGAATTTAAATTCGGCTCCTTTGTTATTATTTTTTTTGTCGAGTTGTAAACACGGCACAGTGATGTTCCAATTTGGTTACCGGCCTCCACTGATGGGTGGTTGGATCTATGACTTCTCGTGTATGTCGGACGATATTTTTGACGTCGGTATGCGGTTTGAATAATTACGAATCATGTTTCCAATGATTCCAAACGTACCGACAACTTACCGAACATATTTCTCAGAAATCGCTATATACATATAGTTAGGTATCCAAACTTCACAGTCAAGTAAACAAACGTTGAAAGTCCATTTTCTTTAGTTGGAAGCTGTAGTCGACTTCAAAGGTAGCCGGGGCACTGTGAACATCTGCTAAATTACCAAACTCGAGTCAGGAACGGAGCGGGGGCACTACACAAAGCGACTACCATTTTGTTCCGACACTTTTCAAAATTGGAACGTGACGGTTGCAAGCGCTCTCTGGCCAGAGACAATGACATGAAAAGGAAAAATGTAAACGGACCTATTTTAAATAGGCGTATTTCGAGGACTAATATTTTATATCGTACTTTAGGTGCATACGATTATGAAGTCTAATATTAGCTCGACGTAGTTTTTAGGGATGAAAATGGCTTGGAGTTTTAGTTAGATATAAGACAGTTTCGAATTCATAGCGGTTAATTTAAAAGTGCGTTCTTGAACCCTTTCAGAGGCATTGTATCTTTGTGCTCTTTGTACGGGAGATGGTTTATCTGAGTCGCGGGGTACATAAGTGCTGTTTTTTCATTCCGTAATGCTTTTACATTTCAAAGGGGTTAAATGTTATTCAGACTGGCTGCCCGCTTAGAAAATGTGTGGGTGTCGTGGGGATATAGCTGCTTACTTGTTTCGGCATAGGTACACCTAAGCTATTTGTGCTTCTCCTACATAAACATTGTGGAGTTTATCTTGATATAAAATACTATGGAAACTGGACTCTAATTTGTTTTCTCTGTTGTGTCTGTCTACGTCACAAGTGTCATAGATAACGCGCATAGGCATGGTATGGTATAAGGTTAGCTACCTCATTATGTAACCTATGTGATGATTAGGTATCTTATAGAACATAATTTAACAAATTTAATATCAGATATATATGATCTGCCCCAAAAATTAACATTCATCGTTGGTGGTCGCATCATCATCATATTATCATCATCATAATCATCTAAATTGAACACGAAGTAGAAGAAATATTCTGATTAACATTATGTAGATATATAAGATAACATTAGCGCTTAGCTTTGATTTTTTCTTCATGTTTATTAAACAAGTGTGACTTTTGAAAGAAAGCCGTCTTACGTGGCAGTATCAGCTATAGACTGGTTTTGTCTTCTTTACCTAGGTAAATAGAGGTAAGGACCTAGGGAGAGACCTAAGCCTCTTAGCTTAGGTTTTGTCATGGTCGTGGCGATTATCACGAATCATTTAGGTAATAGAAGGCAATTGCAGCTTTGATAACCTTTTTTTTAATATGTTTAATATACGTAATGTATTTTTCCAGTTTGTGGTGGCGGCCATCTTGGATTTGAAATTTATTAGTATTCTCCTAGATAAGCCTTTTCATTTGATACCCATTTGAGGTAGTTGTGAAAAAATATATTATAATTTGCTTTGTGGCGGCGGCCATCTTGGACCGATTTTCATGAAACATAGCTAAGAACACTCCCGACTAATTCACCTTTCAAATAAAAAAAACAAAATCAAAATCGGTTTATCCGTTCGGGAGCTACGATGCCACAGACAGACACACACACACACACAGACACGTCAAACTTATAACACCCAAGCTATATTAAATATTATTAAGAAATATTTGCGACACCCTTACAGGGTCTATGTATGTTATGTTAATTAAGGATTTTCAGTAACTACATAATGCAATAAATAAATAAAAGTGGTTTTTAGTCGGTAGGAGTGTGATATACCCTGACGCCCCAGTTAGCGGATCATCCATGTGAATGTTCCATAATAAATAAAAAGGTAGGTGGAGGAGAAGGTAGATTAGGTAAGGAAGGTTAGTGACTAGAGCTCTAGCTGGTTCAATCCTGGGCAAGCATTTCTAACTTTTCAAAGCTATGTGTGGATGAGTGTGGATCAGCAACAGATACCTAAGATATATAAGATAGTAATTAATTTGTATATGTACTCCTTACAACTTCTCTTTACTAATAACATATATCTTCATTCACCTAAAGAACTGCCTAGTTAGTGTTAAAGTTGCGAGCAAGGCTGCTGAACATGAGATCCTGAGTTTTTTATATAAGGTTGGAAAATCTTGGTAGAAGTACCTATTTGTGTCTAGCCTCATATAACATGGGACTTATAACATATACATATGAATTAATTATTAAGGGTACTTATAGATTTTCCTCTGCCCAAGAATTCAAGGAGGCTTGATAGTGTTTTATCTCTAAAGAAAATCACTTCTGTACAATTTACTATTAAAGATAACCTTCCTATACGCATTTCATGCTATGCTATTTAAATAACGTAACATTGTACCTATGTAAATTTGTGGTCGTGTTCTCCTTATGATATTGATTAGGCAGTACCTCAGTTCCCGTCTATCTTAGACTACTAAACGCGTCTGAGTAATAATACCTAGATATAGGTACCCAGTACGCAGTGTGTGTTCGGGCAGGCTGCGTCATTATTGAGATTGGTAATGTGGGACGGGACGGCTGGAAATAGAAACCACAGACTAAGTTTGAACTACACAGTCTACACTACACAAGTTCACGGTACAGGTTGAGTTAAATTGAGAAAACGATTGTAGGTGACGTTTGTTCATATATTTCAAACGACAATTTTTGTGTTATTTTCGACAAAATTAAATATTTCTTGGCCCTTTTTCTAACAGTGTTAGGGTCGAATTCCAGTGCAACCAGATGCGGCTGAATATCAGGATTTTACATGAAACGCATATCGATATTCGAAAGATAGATAGTTGTTGATTGTTAAGCTTTTTGGGCTCCTGACTAAATCTTAAGTGCGTTTTCTCTTTATCAGTAAACTCTTTGTAGTTAATTCCAAATAAGAATAAATTTTATAGATATTTATTTATCTGCAGCTTCCCATCTTTAATTCTTCTTTAACTTGATAACTTATCTAGCTTTGTAATTACAATATAAATATATTCCTAATAACAAGCTCTCACTAATTATACCTAAGTACATAGGTACCTTCGTTCCCGCATGGCTCAGTAATTCAGAAGCGCGCGACCTCGCACTGATTAACAAGTGAGACACTACATATGTACTAGGTATATATTGATATATGTAGGAATGTATGTATGTAATGTTATGTACGTGGGTATTTAATGTGTATTGATGATGTAGAGCTTATGATATGTAGATAGTAGATACGTCTGTAAGGGGATTATGCCTTAATAGATGTATTATGGACTAAGGTGTTTCTCTAACTTGGTAGTCTAGTAGTTAAGTGCATAGTGTTGTTAGAACTGAAATGTAGGCAGAGGGCACCTCATTTGATTCCCAAAAGGTGAGTTGTAATGACACAGTGAATTTTGTAGTCGATATCTACTATTTAATATTCTGACGACGTCTGTGGGTTAGTGGTTCGAGTACCGGACTGCTGATCACGAGGTCGTGGGTTCGATTCCCACAAGACACAAACATTTATGTGATGAACTTAGGTCTTTGTGTCTGGGTGTTTCTTATATATTATTGTTATGTATTTACAAAAAAAAGTATATAAGTATTATATCCATTGTCTAGTACCCATAGTACAAGCTCTGCTTAGTTTGGGACTAGATGTTGCTGTGTAAAAATGTCCCAGGATATTTATTTAAGATAATTTTTAGTTGATGTTTTCACACTTACATAGTGACTCCAATAATAAGTACTTAACTAATAATATTTATAATAAAATCAGCAACAAAATGTTCCATAACGGAGTGTACACGTAGAGCCGCTAATCAAGAAAGATGGAGAAATCTCGCAAAAACCACAACCCTGATGGGTCAAGACAACCCATAACCACGACCACACTGCCAAGAGTGTACGACTAAGAAGAATATTATTTATTATAATAATTGTTTCCATTATTAGACTATAAATAGTTTTTAAAATCTCTTATCTTAGGTGACACCTTACACAGGAATATGATTTTGGTATAAATGAGAATAAGTACCTGTATGTAAGTACCACATACACAATTTCTTTTAGGAATTTAGTTTAGGTATTAAATTATCAGAATTAGCTTGATTAAAGTGATATACCTACATATATGCTACCCAGGTGCAGGGTAGGTATTATCCTAAGTAATGTTTATTAATGTGATCAATCATTGATATATACCTATTACCTACTAATTGAACAAGAAAGGTCAGTGCCTCGACCATGACTTTTCCCACTAGACTCGCTAGCGACGCCGTAACAAAATTTGTATGGAAAACCCTTGCAGCGCCTCTAGCGGTTACGCAAGGAATTAAAATCAGCTATGGGATTACAGCGTTTCGATGCGTAAAAACCGAAATATTCGATAGAACTCATGGTTGACGTACTGAGTCCAGGACTTAAGGTGGTGGAGAGAACATTGGTGGAGAGATGTGGACTAGTATGTCTCCAGAAAATTTCATGGTATGTAGGTTACAGATCTTTTTCTTTAGAGAAAAATATAGGTATAAGTAACCTATCGGCATTATTAATATTACAAAATAAACATTTAAAGGTCTATGTTTTCTAGGGGTCGTTAGTTCTATTCCCAGATTGGGCGGTGTTATTAGGTTGTGCTATAAAATTTTCAGCAGCAGTTTGGGCTTGCTCCACGTGTACCTATTACATAGGACCTTAACATACCAGTGAACTGTGGGTATATATATGTATATGTACGCCTCTGCCTATCCGTTTGGGGAACACAGGCGCGATGGTATGTTATGTTAAGCTATTTTAAATAAGTACATGTCTAAACTTAAGTATCTACCTAGATATATTTTCTTCCTTTATATAAATACGCGATTAACTCGATCAAGAAGCCATTTTAGCTTGAACTCGGCAGCCGGGTGTTATGTCATTAGCCATTACCGCGCAGCACTAGCGATAGTGTTGTGCCCGACAGATTTATAGCGCACGGGTATATAGAATAAATCACGTTAAAGGGGCAGGGGGAAGTCTAAGACACTCTTGTTCAGGAGCTATTGTCTTTTTTTTGGTGTTTGTGGTAAATGCGTAGGTTTGCAGAAAATTTAGTACCTAAAGTAGGTTAGGCTTATTTTTTCCTGTAAGAGTAAATAACATGTAGTAAGGTAGGTCGTAGGTCGACTTATTTTTCCTTGTAAGAGTAGGTAAATAAGCCGTAGGTACCTAAATATCTTTTTCAAAGACCATTGGGGGCTAGACATGTTGCAATTCGACATTGGAATCAACAAACGAATATAAAAAAAATGTATGTAAATGATATTAGTGACAGCCCGATTTGTTGAAACCCTGTGTCATTTCCATACATTTTGTTTCTATTCGTTTGTCGATTTGAATGTCAAAATGCAACTTGTCTACAGGCCCAGACATAGCTCTACATTGGGAATTACATAATGTATCATATGGCTAGGTATTTACTACTAAATAACTAAATAAGTTAAGATTATGAATAATGTAGAGTATATTTAAGTAAGTATAAGTGTTTTCAGTAATCTATCTCACTCTGAACTTAAAGGACAATATGGCCCTTTCATCCTCTCTACTTTAACAGATCTACCATTTGTAAGTACTAAGCTAAATTCATATACTTAAATAAAGGCATTCCTGACAAAGTCCGATCAATTAACCAAACTTCTTAAGGAAAAAATTATGGCTATAGGCTCGCTCCCTTTTACATGGGACCTAAACATAATTATACCGGTAAAATGTGGATGTACTACACCTCTACCTAACTCTGCGGAGAAGACAGGCGTGATGGTCTGCTATGTTATTTAATTTTTATATACACACAAGACTTCAAAAATTAAGAGATCCGTGAAATATCACTGCTCTAAGACAAAGATTTTCTTTATTGATTTTTTTTATTCTTTGTTTTCAAATAGTTTCAATTTAACTCTAACTTGGCTCAAATTTATAGTTATAATACTTACCTACCGCAATATAGCAAGCCTATTAATTTATGCTAGAACTTCTGTACCTACCTAAATTGTAATTAAGTACCTACCTATGTACCTGAGACTGTGAAGTTATAAGTGTATGTTTTGTAAATAAATAAATAAGTGTAATGAAGGAAGGCACTAGATAATTCTTTAATAATTATCTAGTCATTTCATGTCCTAATATATAACTACATATAGTTATTCTATAGTCATACCTACTTACAGGGTACACAGTAAGCGTAAATAGATCATCAGAAGAAAATTCTTAGTTACAACTCCTCTAAAACCAATTGAAAATAGTTTTAATTAATGTGAGAAGCCTGCTTATATGTGCAATATCAATAGACTAAATTTAATCACCGTTTTGCTCAATTAAAATTACTTGTGTTTGAAATATATTACATTATCTACATATTTTCTGATGAATTACCTACCTATAGATATGTATCATAATCTACCTATTTTTTTATTTCTAAAAACGTCAATTCCACATTTAATTTAAATAAATAGGGACTATTTTTATCCTTTTGTTAAAACATACAAAATGACAGACGTAGGTAGTGTAGTGTGTAGAAATCTAGCTCTGTCTGTGAGATTAATCAGCTAAGCCACTTATAATCTAATAAGTATCATTTGTAAACTAAGAATAGAGCAGCTTTTTATCAACAAGCTCACAAATAAACTTTAGAATAGGCTGAAGTTAAATAAAGTAACCGCTATTGTTTAATGGGGTGTTGTTTTGATTGTGAAAGTACCACTAATTTCAGGTAATTAATCTTGTTAGGATCCGTCGGGCCGCCATCATCCGGCTAACAGAATACAGTTTGCGACGACCGCGGTTGAACTATCCATCACCCGCGGCGCGCGCGCCTCGACTAACGCACACCACCGCATTACCCGCCCAAAAAGAGAAAAAGAAAATTTGAAAAGAGAACACTCCCATCGCGCTATAGGCTCCGCCTTCGCCCACCGCCCGACTGTATTGTGCACCAATCAGACGTGCGCGCCAGCCGAACGGCGGTCGGCGGCGACGAGCAGAGCCGAGGGCGGCCGATCGAGCGCATTCACAACAAAAAGTCACACGACTGGTTTAGTGTCGGGTTGCGTCCCATCGACGCCGCATCACGTGCCGCACGCCTTAACGTCGCCGCACTTGCGCTTGCGCTCTTAACATGGACTGTTTTTGTAATTTTAAAACAATATAAACGCGGTTTAGTACGATTTTGTACATATATAACCATCTCATCGTAGATTATAGGACAAGTTGTGATCTGTGATATAGAGGATTTTCCGATTTCCCAATGAAAATGAACATGCAAACGGAATGGAGCTCCTGATTTCAGTGTGTTTTTGCATCTGCACAGTATTTACAGTGATACATAGTGATAGTGAACTACATTGTGATAAGCATCAGATAAGGACATTTGAGGTATTTAATCATTTTTATTATTTTATTTGTGTCGCAAACATGAACTCTTTTTGCATTAAATACAAATTCAATCCGTCGAAGTTTGTAAACTTTAATTAATTAAATGGCTTTTAATAATATACAAGATGTTCAATGCTTAAAGGATGTTTTTTGAAAATACTTACATACTATGTTTTGGTATATATGAGTCACTGCCAAAATATTGACAAAACCTACAGTTATGTAACTAAATAATATTATTTACATAATATAAGAATAAATGGTTCGATAGTTATTAAATTTATATGCTCATTAAATCATCTGACTTTGATTTTATATCGCTTTTTCCGCGTAAACAAAATGTAGAGTCGACTCTACTTCCGACGGCCAAGAGCGCGCGTAAAATAAAACATACTATTTCTAATAAATATAGTTGTTAATACAGGTTATGATGTAAACAACATAAACTATATGTTGTTTAAAGATTTTACTTCATCATAGTATCATTTAACATTAAAACATTTAATACCTTATCATTTTTATCTTACATCTACAGATATGTATGTATGTAAAAGAATAATTTAGTCATTTTAAATTACTTAAAATAATGAATGTACGTAATAGTGTTGTGGCCCATAGGACTACTTAGATAACCCTATAGTTCTCGCTAATCTTTTTATATAAAAAATCGGAAAGAGAAAAATATTGGATTAAAATAAATCAAAACGATAGCCTACGACTTGAATATTCGTTTTTATTTACTTTTTAGATAGATTTTTTTCAAAAAGATTGGTAAGTAACTAACTAGTTTAAAGTAGGCAATTCAATGATTTTAATGTCATGTGCCAAATGTGCTAAAAATTTGTTTCTCTAACAAAAGACATAAACGGGTTTTTTCAAATTGTATTAAAAAAACTCAAATAAAAGTTTTAAATTGTATCGAATTTAAATGTAAGTGGGCTAACTTTATGCATAGGTACCTATTTTGAATCTATAATGATCATATAGTTCTAATATTAGTTTATAATATAGGTTGTTAGATATGCACATACATTAATATAAATGACGTAAAAAATAGAATAATCGTCAGGAATATTTTGTAAGCAATAAAATAAATAAATCCATCTTATTATCTTATCTAAGAATACTTTTACTAGATAAGATAATATTATCTCTCTTGTAGTAAGTATGTATGCATTTAATTAATCATTTACAAATAGTGCCTTAGACTTTTTCCGTTACCATTTTATTTTATTTATGGTTTGTATCTTCATGTGTGTCACTAATACTTTAAAAACCTACATTAGTTAAAAATATATAAATGGATGAGAGATTTTTGTTAGGCGATCTGTATAATCATTACCTACATTAAAAAAATGTATAGATGTTTTGAATCCATGCAAAAAATAATGTAAGTTTTAATATGTGTGTGTAGCTACCGATCTGAATTCATTATGCCAGTGCCAACCATAGAAGCTATGTATCCTTTGTTTAAAGTTTCTCAACAACCAATCAATGTCAATGCCACACCGTTTCGTTTTCATATCGACCATTCGACTGTTTTCGGCCAATCGTACCGCCGCCATGACAGTTCGCGATCGAAATTTGAATGCGCCCTGAGATGCGCAAACGCAAATCGATTAGCTGCCGATAAACCTTCACGTTCAGTGTACATATGTGTGTGTGAATGTAAGTAAACGTTTCCGTTGGAGGCTCTGTCTGTGTGTAGTGTCATATCCTGTCAAATAATAGATATTATAATTTAAAAATCTATTTTTGTTCAATAGGTACTAGTACTGCTACTAGGTATTATTTATCTTTTAATCTGACAAATAAACTTTAATCTTAATATTTTTAAACACACTAAGGTATTTGGCATTTGGAAACAAGCTAATAAGTTTATTTGATGAGTGAACTTGCACTTTGTTTTAGACATTGATTACTTGATCTGAATCTGATTAACATTTATGATACTTGAATAAAATACTAGATGTGAGTAATATGTAGAAATACTTCTGAATACACATTATTATAGGTTCTATCTATAGGTACCTACTATTGTTCAATTCAAAGATAATAAAATTTTTCTATTCCATATATTATTTTTTGATGAGATGAAAATTATAATATACCTAGTTAAAAAAAAAAAATTTTAGTTAGTGAATATGCAGGTCCAGACTCCGATTAATACCAAACAAAATAATTAAATAAACAGACTAAATTGGTAGAATAAAAGTTCATTGTTTTTACGTAGATGCTTTTTTGCCAAAGAGGTTTTTATCTTTTTAAGTGCATAACGTTTATGTACGTTTAACGTATGAAAATTCCCTTTTTAACCCATCAAAGAGGTATGTTACTAGACTCTGAATGACTTTTACTGTACCTATATCTTGTTTCGGTCACATCATTCGGTTTGTTCGATATTCTTCGAGACTCCAACAGGTCTTGGTCTACAAGAGAGCCCAACCTTATTTTTTTTCTAATAGGCTATGTAGGACTTGCTACTTTACATACCTATATATGTCTAATGTGATGTGGTTTGACTAATTTATCGATAATGATGTGTTTTTTTATTAGAATAAATTGAATGTTGAAAACATTATTTCTTAGTTTGTGTTAGAATTTAACATACCTAAGTATTTTATGTGTCTCTACATAATAATACAATGGACATTATGCTTAAAATAATTTTATTTTTGTGTCAACAATGTATGAAATATGCGAATTATACATACATACATATGTATGTATAATTCGCATATTATTATCATTCAATTAACACAAACGTCTATAAATTGTGTGTATATTATATCTAAACGCTTCGATAAATCCTTAACAATTTTCAATAAAATCGATAAATGATATATTCGATACTGTTAATTTGAAAGGTATCGATCATTGGTCGGCACTGGTGATTGATTAAACTGTTGTAGCTATTGCTAGATTCGTTGTACTTTCAAAAATAATTAATTTAGCAAAGTAACAACTGACACAAATTATAGGGACATAGGGCACCTACAATTTACGAGTCCCTTCGTATTAAATCTTGGTTGAGAGCGATAAAGGTTACGTTTGGGCAGGATCTATGCGACGTTTACGTAGAGTCTACGCAGCGTCTACGTTTCGTATACGTTCGTCGAACGCCTACGCTGCGTCTTACTCAATGCGAAGAATGGCAAAGCGCCAATTGAGTTCTAACTTACTCTTGTTCTAACTTCTTAATATTTCTATGGTCATGAATATTAAGGGTATCTAGTATTATAAGTAGATAAACAAACTTTCTTATCGACCATCAAAAGCCTAAAGCAACTTAAACACACGTGGGAAGAAACATCGACAAATCGCTGTTTTCATCAAAAATCTACATCATAATAACAATAATAAAATAACTATTAACAAAAAGTTAACACCAAATATTTTCATAGTAAAGTTCTCGATCAATTTAGTATTGGAGCGAACCGATAAAGGTTAAAGATAATACCTGTTTTTTTTTTAATAAGATTTAGGCCTCGTACGGCCGGGAGGTCCACCGGAGAATCAATTATCTTAATTGGAACTTGGCCTAATCTTAATAAGAGTGATAGGAGAGTGTAAACGCGTGTGTAAGCCAAGACGATGACTATTAGATTAATTTGTTTATATTATGGTTAATTAGAATCAATGATTTAGTTTAGTATAATTTTAGCGGGAGAGACCTTAATGAAAAAAATATTGGTAAACGCCTTTGCGAAGTTTTAGTTCAGCATTAATTGGAGTGCAAAGTTTTTGAGACATTAAATAAAAAAATATATAAACGTAAAAAATAAAAACTATTACCTGATAGATACCTTTACTCTTGGTATAAGATGACTAACTTGGTGAAGTAACTTTTGATTCGGTGTGTTTTTTTTTTAAATTTGGATTACGGTATTTTACCTGAAACAAATAATAAAACCATGAGAAACGTCAAAGGTACCCTCAATTTTGTAAAACAGAATACGGAGCCAAACATGAATGTATTGTCAAAGCCTTAAATAGAGGGCGTCAATTGAATGTCGATATTCACTGAATGCATATATCTTTAGCTGCAACACTGTTTGATGCAAATAGGGAAACTCATTGAGAAACAGTCAAGCGCCAATTGAAAATACATTCAGGGTTTTGTTTTGGAATCGCAAACATTTGTGTGGAAACAATTTTATTTGATGAGAAGTATTTATATATAAAGACTAGTATAGGACTATCGGTGTAGTGAAGAAAACGTGACAACAGCTAGGTTTACTAGTTATATTATGTAAAGCTTTAAGTAGGTAACTTTAGGTACTTTTTAGCAATATAATTGATAAGGTTTATAATGCTATATCACCTAATGCCACATGGTTTAATTAATTTAAAAGAGCAGTAGCTACTGTTATGTCAATAATTTAATGCTGATTAAAATTATTAACACCCTAAACCCACAAAAAGGCTTATTGCAAATGCACGAAGATTTTTTTTACAAAAATGTATACTGGACCCTAATAATATTCATGAAGTTATAATTTAAACCGTTGGACGGGTGTAAAATCACAATGTTTATCATTGGTACCGAGTTATAGGCAATCAGCGATGATTTATAACTCGAATGTGCTACCGCTCGCGATCGCCTCGATCCCAACTGCGATAGGCCTACGTAGCGTATAGATAAGTAACTTGCGCGAGCGCATCGATCACTTGCGTTTGCCGGATCAATTGTGGGGACCAGTTCATGCAGGGCCCGGGGAAATAAAACTACAACATACCCGCCATTCCATGTATTGAATTATTGTCTATCCTATTTTTGTATTTAATCACATCATTAAAACGGTATTTTTTAATAAATATAAATTGCAATAGATCACCTACTTAATCTTGATGTAGTAGATATTGTTATTTTTTCTTGATATATTAATAAACGAAATTTTGATAAACGTCATTTAAAATGTATAAGAATCAATTTCACAGCTGGAGTTCTACAACCAATTTAGAAATATTTATGAAATATTGTGATAATATAATCAACGATAATGTGATAATACTTATTTTATTATGCGATATCTGTTATTCATCAGTGTTGGGTGTGAATTTATTCATTTTGAATTGAAATTTACTTCCGAGCTACTTACCTTAGATTTAAAGTAGTATTAAGGCAAAGACATTTAAATATTACGAAGTGATAGACGGTACATGACGAACAAAATCGCAATTTACTTGTATAAGTAAAACTTGGTTTATGTGATGTATTGTTTAAGCATTGTAAAATTATGTATGTGGTAAATAAATAAATAAAAAAAAAATAAAAAAGTAAATTGCGATTTACTTATACAAGTAAATTGCAAGCAGTTACTGTCAAAGTCCGTCTTTTAAAGTCTCTATTTGCATTATAAGAACCCGAATCATACGTAGGGCCTGCTTCATCACCTCTAATCTAGAAAGCCGCTGACCGCCAGTTATATTATTCAAAAATAGAACAAAGTTTGTATGAAATTATCTGCCAAGTAATTTAACGGGAACTAGTAAGTTCCCGTTATCCCGATGAAATGGTGAAAAAGGACCTTATATTATATAATAAAAAAAATTATGTAATTATTCAAAATAATATATCAGTAGCTAGTTGATAATTGTCTTTTAAAGTTAATAGATATCAAAAATAATTGAAGTGCTTTAATTAAATTGGTCTAAGATAAAGTTAAAAACCTTTGAATTAGTGAAAAATACTGATTATAGAGCAATGGTGCCGACTGATAATATTCCTTATCGTTAGATATTACGAGGAAATCATACAAAATCGACGTAATTTGCGATAAAAACGTGTGATTTCTTTTTTTTATCGGCAAATCCATTTTTTTCAGTCGATGGTCAGATAGCGGTGTCGTCGGTTGTGATAGATCATTACCTCTATTATATCTATCTGTTATACTTAAACTCCTTGGAAATTATCACTGAAACTGAAGATTCCATCTTATCAGCGGTAAGAGACTTGATTTGACAAATATTTCACTTGGTTGTCTGATCTTATTTGGATTTGAAAATTTTCTTTGTTTGTACATTTTGAGTGCAGGAAGTTTATTATAGAATTTAGTGAAATCCATTTCATAAAATTGAAAATTTCAACTTGAAAATATTCTTTCTACGTAGTTATTGTATGCAGTGATATTATGTAGTGTTTTTTTATAAGAAGGTATATTATGTATGTATAGTGACATTAACTACCTAGCTATACCCCTGAGTAGGTACGAGTTTATAATATCATTTGAAGTGAATGATTCTAGGACGTGAAATAAATTATTTGTCAGTATTTTTAATACGCAAAATTTAAATTTTCATGTTTTTACAATAATGTTTTAAATGTTCATATGGGCAATATGATGTAGATATACCTATAACATAATAGCACACCATAGGTATCTATATAGAATTCAATATATCTACCAAATTTTAAATCTAGTAATAAAGAATAGTAAATTTTCTTGAATTCTTTCAAGATAATTTACTCAGAACCAAAAACACCAGAACTAGAACCAGAAAGGTATTTTGAATGGATCTTTCACAAGCATTGACAACTTTATTTGTCTGATACTGTAAATTTGATAGTACCGAGGTATTTTTTAGCTATTTTGAAGAATTTTGTTTGGTAAATTTTCAAATCATCAAAGAGTTTTTAGAGGTAATGTGTTAAATAACTTTCTTTGAAAAGTATAAAGTGGATCGCTAAGTTTATTTCAAACTTTTTTCATCGCTTATAAAATCAAATACCAACTTAAATGATTTTTATTCAAAAACAGCCATTTTGAAATGGCTAAAATTAAACAAGTTTAAATACCTACATATACTAGTTGTAGTTGCCTACATGCGATATTAGGTAGGTACGGGTTTTTTTAAAAACGAGATCTTGATTTTCAAAAAACCGTGGAAGTTTCCCAAATGTCGGCTTGGTGCTCACCTATGTTACATACCTAAGAAACTTTTGTGCACAATTCCATGCTTAGGTTTAAGTTGTGCATTGTCTTTAAGCCAATTTTGTACTTTAATGAACTAATTAATATTCGCTATAATATTAAACCAAATGTCAGTAACGAATGGGTGTCTAAATGTAAAATGGTCCATCGTACGTAGGGTGGTGTACATCATAGGCACAGTCAACATCAGTTATATCTGGACGTATATAACTGTTCAAAATGATCTAAACAACCAAGAAAAATAATGAACTGTTGCCGTGTACTGTGCTCGAAATAGCAACTGTCATTTCATTCACATCAGTTTTATCACATAGAGATAAAGTTTAATTTCTTTAGGTACTTTAGGCAATTATGAACAGTTTGTACTTTTGTAGCGATATAGGTATTTGATGCTGACTGTAGTACTGTATATTTGTAAATGCAGCATGGTAACACAAGATATATTTTTGTATCAGGAACAAAAACAAATGATAATCCAACGTTATCTTATGTCTGACACCTCTGATGGATTAAATATTTTCCGACGCAAAGGTATCTACCGGATTTTTCCGACAAATACCCATTTATTTTTAAACACCTTTATTAATATTTATACAAAAACAAGATGAGATTTAACGCAAAAATAAGGAAAATTTTAAGGTTTCTGTTCTTATCGATTTTTTTATGGAGTTTATTTTTTCTTTTGAAATATCTATACAGGTTTTAATCATTAGGTACACCTACTATCTATGGGACAGGAAATTAGGCAAAAATGTAAAAATATATTTATCAAATTAAGTTGATAAGAAATCCAAGTGTTCAAATTTGCTTTCAATTAAGCAGAATAAGGCTGATAATAATAAAAATCGATAGTATCGCGATTGTTATATCTGACGTATCTAATCTTAACGATAATTAATTGCGAAAAATGTTTTTTTACCGTACTTAAGTCCTTATTTAACTGCACCCTTGCGCAAGTAGAGAATACTAAGGAATGGCTGAATTTATTTTGAGCCAGTATGTAAAAAAAAAAATAATGGTTAGTTTTTGCTACAGATCGCGTAAAAATCAAATGTTATTTTTTGTTTCTACTCGTCTTTCTTTTGATTGATAGATAGTTTAAGCTTTAATACACAGAAATATTCGTAAAGCGTTATTTTAACTAAATTCGAAACGTAACAAACTAATTTCGTTAAATGATAATATGAGTTAGTACATACCGTCAAGCCAGTTTTTTCCGTTTACCGAAGGTGTTGAGCAGAAATGTATCACGATATACGGCCAACCCTCACAGTTAGTTCTTACGCAATATGCAGCAGAGTTGTTAACAGGTTTTGTTTTAGTAATATAAGGATCCTTTAAGATTAAGTACCTTTACAAATTAACAAACACCGAAAAGCCTAGTATACAGAGTAATACCAACCAGTAAAATCCACTGCGTAGCATGGTGTTCCTGTTTCTAATCAGCGAAAATTGTTACATTATTATAATCACTTACAATTTAGGTGTCTTCAGTCTTGAAGACACACAAAACTCTCGTCTGAGAGTGATTCGGTTTCTTTCAGGCAAGCGCGTACCATAATAGACCACATCGTTGCTTAACGTCAGGCGAGTTGTGGTCAAGCGCAAGCCTTTCTAAGATAATAAACACTGTTTACAAATAGGTGCAATTATTGTCCTTTTTAATTATAACGATTATCAATAAAAGACCTTTGATAGCAGCCACCATACCACATCATCTGACCACAGTGGCTGTGAAGAGTGAGTTCTTGGGTTTGGTCGATTGGTATGACAGAAAACAGAAAAGCCTGCTAGGAAACTCAGATAAGTAGCCCATCATTCTCCTACCCTTATTTTTTTTACTTGGGTTCGGCGCAATATGTCTTTTTCTTCCCTAAACTTCTATCAGCTTATATCTCGACATTCATTTTTTTATTTGTTAGGATGACTTTCTCACACAGTCCACCCATTTTAGCAGCCCAGCACCCAGGTCTTGTTGAATAAGATACATTATTGCACAATATTATCTTGACATTCAAATATCTATTTGTAGCGCGTGATATTCTAGCATGCTCATAAAGGTTTTTCATTATAGACATAATATACAAAGATCGTTAATATAATACGCTATGGGTGTGGCGATGAGCTTATCAGGTATATCTAAATAATATTTGTACTCATAGAATTAAATGTTAGCAATTGCGACACTTTCTGAAACAGTGAAATGTCAAACGCGACTATAAGCTTAGATTTGTTATTAGGACTTATTTTAGTAACTAAAATTTTCTATATTGATAACCTGATTTTCTTCTGTACGTACAGGTCAATTATGTGTCTTGTATTTTAAGCTATCAAGAATCGATTGGTAGACACAAGAAAAACAATTGCAGGTCGACCCTCTTGAGGGATTGCAAATTGATTAGAAGCTAGGTTTTGTAGAAATGTCATCCAAACATGCTTAAAACACAGATGTAGATTGTAGATGTATCGTATAGATATGTTTCGCAAGTTTTAGTAGTAATAAAAATCACGGCTCGGTTGGCTAACAACGCTTAATACGCGGTTATCGTTTATCGCGGCGGTTCGAGTGTTGTTCGCACCTTATCTGCTAATCAAATTGGGAGCGTATCGATATCGCAGACGTATTTGATAGCACACCACACCACTACTATCTTAATTGATTGTACTACTATTTTTGACAAAACACCGGCTCAGATTTATCGTACGTGGTTCTTTGATGTCGAGCAAAACGACCTTATGATACCCGTGTATGCCACGATGATATTTTTATTGTTGTCCTCTAAATATATTGTTTGGTTTTTCCTCGGCACAGTTCAAATAGTTTTTATGTGATGTTAACAAGATTCACGTTCTAAGTTTTTCTCAGAGACCTTCTTAATCTGTAATTAAGATGATACTCAATTTAACTTATCGTAACAGACATACCTAATGGTTTTTTTTTCTTTACAGATACGTGCAATATGAACTGGTCGTCAAACAACGCGTCAAGTTGAGGCCTACTTTAAAACAATGCTAAGACTGAGCCCGACCGTACTTTAGTTCGGGCTTCATATAGTTATCATACAGCGAGCTGACTTTAGGAAATGTTGATAGGGGAGTGGACTTATAGTGCGTGTGTATAAAAGCGATGCATGGTGTGTGAGGTCGGAGCGGCCATGGACATGAGTGGAGAGGGCGCGGGGTCGGGGGCGAGCGCGCTGCAGCAGCGGTGGTACGAGGGCCGCGTCAATGGCAGCCCCGCCGCCGGTGACGTCAATGCCGACGCCAATGGCGACGGCTTCTTCCATTCCCCGCTGGAAGGCGGCCATCACAGCCGCGCCCGCTACTACCATCAACAGATGCACGCCCCCTACTCCGCCGCTGTCAGCTCACACGGTAAGTTCACATGTTTTATTGATCGTTCAACCTACTTATTTGATCTCCGAGGGCCTCTACAAATATCGTACCGTAGAGGCATCCTCTTTGGATCCCCATTGAGATCCATAACCAAATTCCTAACAATATCGCTTGACAAGTTGATGGCTGGATGGCTTTTTGTCGGCAGCAAGTTCATATCATATGACATGTATAATTGATAGCGTAGTCTAATCTCTAAATCAGTCACATTACACATAATTTACGAACATCGGCTCCCAGAACTGGTCGTCGTAACAATTAAGCACGGATTCCACGACCGACACTATCAGAATTAAGCAAATTACTCCCGCAGCCGGTAGGCAGCTCGTCCACGCGACGTTATCGCACATCAGACGATATCTCTCCAAAACTCCACAATTAATTCAACGGACCCGACCAGTCAAAATCGCCATTCTGTAAGGTGACAGCTTAGGTAAACACGATCTAAAATGGACCCCGCTCGTAAAAGAAAAAAATGAATCCATACTTTTTGTTTTTTCCTTTTGAGGTTTAAATTTTATGGCGGCTATAAAGATTTTCGTGGGGACAGGTGGCTCTTCTTTATATTCTAACTACTCGGTCGAACGTGTACAAAAGTTCATCTATGTCGGGGCGTTAGGGACTAGATTGGCATGTGGACGGTATGGGGACGATTAGAATTTATTTAGCGGTCCGTCGGTAGTGATGCGACACTTAAGAAACTGTGTCACTTCTTGGAATCGGAACTCGGAATTGATTTCGTCGCGTTCACAGCAGTTATGTGTGTTAGTTTATGTGTGTCCCGAGCGCGGAGGACGCGGCCGCTCGGCCCGGCCGGCCGCCACTCGGTTTTGGTCCTGTTTGTAAACCCACTCTGTTATCGTGTTAGTGTCGAGGTTCGATGTGGCTTCTTGTCGCTCTGATTATATCTGAATCTGGTAAATTCGTCCGTCGACACACGGCGGCATTTCGATTAGGTTACTTACATATAAAATTATGTGAAACATTGATTCCCTCCGACAGATAAGTGAATTAAAAATATTAACCAAATGTCGCTGTTCACTTTTGTTATCTACCATATTAAAATGACACGGGTTACTTGCATCATTTATTTTTTACTTGAGCACAAATATTACTATAGTACCGAGTAGTTGAGATGTTTTTCTCTGTAGAATTGGTGCTTCATCGCGGAGCTTGGTCCATGGAGTTATAAAAAGTGTATTTAAGCGTGTTGAGTCGGACATAAACTTACTACGATGACAACTCGGATCGTTTTCACTTTGGTTGGTCACCAACTTTATGGCCGAGTTTATGCTGCTCGCCGTGTCACCAGCATATCTCGGTATTATAGCTATTTTATTTAAGAATTTAACCACACAAACGTGTCTCGCATTTAAGTATAGATATTAAATTGCTTAAGATCATTAGGTATCTAAGAACTTACGTTGACTCTTAGTCAACCGAAATATTCAGTGGAATTATCTGAAGAAATTCTCGGAATGAAAAAAGGATCTTTTTAATGGCAGCTTGGTTGCCATGGTGACGGGTGTGTTACTGTAACGTGATACGACTGCGCGTTTGACGCGCACTCCCAATTTAATTTATGGCTTAGTGAAGCGATTGATGACATAGTGAAAATTATTTATTCCACTGAGAGTTTCACTTTTATTGTGGTTTTTTTCGATTTACCTTCTGAAATGTTACACCTATTGCGAGATACCTACTTAATGGAGGTCGACTTATATTTCATTTGATTTGTGGACTGACTTTAAATGGAAATAAAAATATCCAATTCTCAGGGTTTTTACATCGTCAAATTGAATGGTTAGGACGTCATAAGTTTTTCAACCGAATAAATTTTATTTGTGTAAAAAAATATACCTAGTTATTTAATTCGATACCTGGCTATTATCTTCTTCTTAGTCTATTTTCAGGCTGCTAAATTAAATAATAAATCAAATTAAGGTGCATTGTATGCAAACTATATTTTATATCAAAATATTTATTAGTACTTATGCAAATACTTTACTCAAGGTTCAACATAAGTCAAAGAAATACTATTAAATTTTCATAAAATGTTAATTCTCTAAACCGACTGTAAGAAACAAAAGAAAACAGTCAAACAAAACACAAGCACATTATTCAATCCACCGTTCTGTATCGACTCATCGCCAATTTCACACCTATTGAGCAATGACAAACATCGGACCACTCGTGATCTCTACAAAGATAATTGAAACACAGCCTTAACTGTAACCCTGTAGAGCTTGAATTTCAGTGTCTCAAATCACTAGAAAAAAATGTAATTGTTATGATACGTTGTTTTAAATTATTGGCTTGTGTGCACTTACGCAATTCCACATGCAGATAAGTGGATTGAAATTACTACTGAACTGACCTGTTATAGACAACAAATTGTAGTTATGTGCCTACAGAAAAAGGTAGCCTTCAATATTTATTTTTAGTTCTATTTTTTGTATGCCATAGACTGGAATGTTAATGCAAATGAGCCCCATAAAAATCCTATGCCATGTTGTAGATCCTAACACTTACGTTTCTGCTTCGCTGAACAATGTGGTTAAATAAAAAGGTAGGTAGGTTTATAGTAAAACATAAGCAAACAAGTACCTATGTACTCGGTCTGGGCGGCAGGACCGACCGCCAGACGTTCATTTGTTTTTTTATTATTCCTTTAACACAAGTTTACATCACTAGACGGGAGAAAATGAGATTTTTTCAATTACCGCGTTCTGTTGGTAAAATAAATGAATGTAGTAACGAGTGTGTCTGTGCCGTCTGTCTGCCGTCTGACCAGCTGCCGCCTTCTCTGCCTAACCCCACCATTGACTTGATTAAACATCCTTTTTTTTACTAATTCGCATTTGACTCATTTTAGCAGATGTCATTCAGGTTTTGCAGTGACTGAGTACACACACCATTAAACACTCATTATTGCAAGAAATTTTGCGAAACATGGCATAATTAAAAATAATTGACTGTCTCTCTCTGATATAAAAAAGTATAGTATGAACAATTCCCACTAAAATTATGGGTTTACCTTTGTGTGTAGCGCTCCCTTATAATGACTGCTGTTTCCTCGGGCTCGTCTGTACATTTTCATTTACATACACTAGTAACGTACATACATTTGGCGAATGCAGCGTTTGTCACCGCATGTCCGGTGTGTGCGTGCGATGCGCGTGTGTGCGTGCGCCTCGCCCCGCAGATTGGCGCAATTAGCGGCGCGGGGGTGGGGCCTGCGCCCGCGCACGCCGCGACATCTCCTCCCAGACGCACACTGCCGCGTTGCCCGTAATCATGCCACAAAATAATGTTGCCATCAACGGTTAATTATTTTCCCCCTGTACTTTGCAACCAGAGCCATGGCGACATGCATAGTTAAACAGCATGAATTAAATATTTGCTTGAAAAAGCAAAGGAGTTGAGAACCACACAGGCGTCTAAATTAGCACTTCTTTGCATTCTTTTTAACATAAAAGGTTTGTTTACCTATCATAATATCGTTAGCCTTGATAGTTGAACTATGTTGGTGTCCTGGGTACAGTATTATATTATACTTAATGGTTCTATTTGGCTAAATAATTTAAAAATACTTAGAATCTGTTTAGATACCTATATTATACGTATTAACATGTAGGTATATTATTTACCTACTTAGAATAAAAATAATATTTTTAATATTTGAATTAAACAAATGCTGTTCTGTACTTTCTGTCCGCGAATAATATACGGAATACCTACCTCTATGGGAAGATTGTTCTATGGATCGTATTAAGAAACGTTTATACGTAGAAATATAAGAAATATACTACTTTTCTGGTCACTCTGTACTTATCTATTTTTATATAATAGTTTTGATTACACAATTGTACTTACACAGGATGGTACACTTACTCATTACGCAGGACTACTACCAGAATATTTAAAACGCTTCGCCGAATTCCATTAAAATACTCCAAGAGCTCAAATCAAATAAAAATCGAAAGTTAGACATACCATGCGCAGAAGCACTTCACAATTAATTAAGTCAAACTAACTGTTATTACAGCGGCCACTTATATTATTAGCCGTCACAACACATTAAACGGCGGCCATTTTGGTTTACGTTTGAATTAGAGAAAAGTTGCGCAATCGCAACTGTCTGGTGATCTTTATGGCATCATCATATTACAATTTCTCTTTTCTTGTCTTACATGTGGCGTTTTGTAGTTTCTACCTACCCCTATGGGGTTAAAGGTTTGAGTGTATTATACGTATCTTACAATGATAGGAGTCAACGACGTGGAAAACACACTATTTGAAAACAGCTATTTTGTTAAACAAAATGGAAATTTAAATATCTCAAGACTTAAACTTAAGTACCTACTTGGTTTCACTTAAGCGCGTGCCAAGCTAAAGTTTCTCTTGAAGCTTTGATCTACCCGTAAGGCAATAAGAACATGACTGTGTATAAAAACACCTAATATACCAAACACTTATACAAGCCGTATGTGGAAGTAATGGATTGACTTTTTTACTGCCATGTTAAGTACCTACTTAGTAGTGTTATAGACTGATCTAAGTGTTAAAGCAGAAGGTCTACCGCATGCTTGTTTGCACCATAATATGTTGAAAAACAGTACCTACCTAGATACTGAACAAAACAATTTGCTTCTACTATCAATCTTTTTTTTGGATGCGGAAAATCCTCATGGGTCCCTGCCTTCTGCTTTTGCCTTCCCTTGCCCAATATGTCATGGCTATAGGATCAGTAAGTAGCATTCACCAAGACCACTATTTTGTTATCACCATCAGCATATATTCGTCTCCTGGCGCAGGCCTCTTCTTGAACTTCTACATTGATCTAACTCCTTATCCTGTAAGGGAAGATTAACAATTTGCTTGGACTGGAACTCGCGCTCTGATGCTTGACCAATGAGGCAGTCATAACAATATTTATAAGCACGTTGAGTAAAATACTAATAGCTTCAAACCGAATTAAATTTTCCATTTCAATAAGACCAGTACCATGTTTAAAACTAACAAAGAATAAAATAAACAAGTAACAATGTACAGTAATTTCAACAGCGACGCTTACAAGTATCGATTGCTGCCCAACAACTAGAAAACACAGTTTTATTGACGTTGGCTGTATGTAGTTAAAAGTTTGGCGTGCTTCCATTCCATCGATCGGGCGCGGGACCAGTTGACCTAATTGCTTAAGTTTTTAAATTACCACACATTTGTTCTTTGTCTAGAACTTTAGTTCTTAATGCCCGCTTTATATTAAGCTTGCTAGTTTCCAAAATAAATACTGCACTTGGTAAAGTAAACTTTAAATGTGTTACACAAATGGCAAGGGGAAATTATGGGTGGTTTTTAGTGCAGTCATCGCTAAGGGTTAAATAGTAGCTTTTTCGAATTGTGACTGTTTTGAATGTATTACAGTTTGTAACTACTTAAAGATGATAGATTTTAATTGTAAATTCGCTTTGTAAGACATCAAAATAATCTTTAATAAACACTACTTTAATTTGTAGGTACATACTTAGTAACAAAACTCATTTACATATAAAGGAGATGGTTCAGTTTGAGAACCATTGAATCCATTTGATTACCTCTACCCTACCATTCTAATCCAAGCTAATTAATATTTAAATGTGCTTACGTCATGACAATGTATTTAATACAATGGACACAAGAGTTCCCAGCGTATTTTTTTCCTAATCGGTCATTATTAGGCTCCATATAAAAAAATAATGCCGGTAGAGCTCGCTCGAATGCACCCGACGCCGTTCACTAAAGAACTTAATATATTCATTTTGCTTTTATATCTTTCGCGTGATTAACTTTGATTGATTGCATCCAAATATTGATATTTGATATTAAATTCTGGCGACCGACTCGTGACAGGGACAGAAGTACACCAACACATGTGACAAAAAGGGACAAACGTACTATTTTCCATGTCGTTGGCATGATAATGAATAATAATCGTGTATGGGATATGTTAGGAAGTGTTTTTCTGAAGCGGCAAAAAATTTTGCTCGCGATGAAAATGATATCTGTAGCTTGAAATTAAAAGTAATTGCGTTTTTTATAAATTTAGTACTTACTGCTAAAACAATGTTGTGTTTGAGCTTTATATTTCTTTTTATGTGCGGTAACTTCACCTACCTATATGCTTAACGTGCGCGTGCTCATAAAATTATGTTAGCGTTAAGTTCTAAAAGCTGATATCGTAATGTCATATCCTCGTTATCAGCTCTTCAAGTCGCGTTACACTGAGCAAGAGGTAAAAACTAAACACAGCACTGCATGCTTAGTTGTATGGAGAAAAACAGTTTTCAAGAAGTCATCATTCTTCGTATTATATGTTGCTTTATTTAATGTCTTCGCCTTAGGTACAAACGTTATTTAATTACGTGGTCTGTCCAAGATAGAGGCTGGCAGGGTATGTTTCCGGTCGATTGCCACGTTGAAGGTGATGCGCGCCGAGCTTGATGGATGAAGGCAGCGCAGGCGCAGGCATGCGGCTTAGCCACATGAATTCGTGTACACAAATTCCAACTTTATTTTTCTGCCCATACCGATACACTTCTAGTTCATCAGTCTCCTAAGTCGAGGAAATATGGTTGAGAATTGAATGTTGGATCTTTTAGATAATGTAGGTGTACTAACTAGTGTAGATGAGTCGGTGGTTTTGTCACGATTTGTCATACATCGATATGCGGTTACGGACGTCCCTAGGAATGGTTACAGCTCAAAATTTAAGCAGAAGTTATGACAAAAATGTCGTGGGAACGGCCAACGAACTGTGGCTTGTACTCTTTTTAATTGATTGGGCTCGAATGTCCGACTAATGGCGATCGTGCCACAACAAAATAACTTGTTAACAGAGCGACCACAATAAACTGAGACTTAATTATTAATTCACGATTTATATACACTGTGTTTTATAGACAGTGTTTCTAAGAATGAAAGATAAGAGGATCGTTAGTTAATCTTACGAGATAAGACGAATAAATGAAATATAAAAGCGGTTACCTCAGTGGCTCGTTGTTTTCCTGCTCTCAACACAGTTAGTTGTGTGTTCGCTGCTACTTTTTGTTTTGTTTTGGGTAAAGAGAATTACAAGTGTATCAGGTTCGCAACGTGTATAAATAGTAACCGATCGGTAGTCTGTCATTAAACTTTACATTAACCTACCAAATGAATAATGCTTTAGAATCTTTAGATACAGTTGGATAATTTGGTTCACTCAATTTGCGGTTGTACTGTTAGCAATCTAGGATCGTTGTTTTCTTATTTATAGTTATCGATATCGTAATCTAAATCTTGTGTTTTTAAATTTCCTAGCTAATAATCGGAGTATTTGTACCGTGGGGTGTTCTCGTTAAAAAACTGTTGTAGTGTAAATTGCTATGAATTTTTAGATTTATATTTTCATTAACGTCGTACAGTTTTACTTTATAAAACATTTAGGGCGCGGGGCGTTAGCGTCGCGGCGCCGTTCCGAGTGGAAGCCTATTTTCGCAGCACATTACCGAGGATGAATGATTTCCTGGCCGGCCATGATTTATGCCCCACTGTTCTGTACCGGCTACCACCGGCCAACGACATAGACTCATTACCGCGCGCCGGTGAAGAATGGACACTCCTTTGTGCAAAGAAAGTGTGGCATTTGTCTTTCTTTGTTACTTTTGAATGAAGATAACCATCGCCTTGGATACTCGAGCTTTATAAACTGATTTTTATCTGCTACTGAAGTAACGACATTGATTACACATATCACGTTCATGTTATCAAATGCATTTCATAAAAAATAGAGATTATATTATACATTTTAAAAACTTAGTTCAAACAAACAAATTTAATCTTGTAATTTTATAAGGTTGTTATAATGACGTGTCTGAATTATTCGGTCGTTAATCTTTGTCGGGGACGCAAGCACCGTGGTCGCTTACCACAGTTTCTTAGCAACGAAGGGTTACATGCAAATGGAAAAGTGACTTTAAAATTTACAGTCAGAATAAATTAACTTCTTTATTGATTGAACTATAAAAATATCTGTTTCATTAGAAAGCGTTTTATTATAATTTTCTGTATGGCTGCACTTCACTATAAATCTACTTAAGTACTTAGGTATTGGTTATGGTCTATAATTAAATAAAAGCAGCGTATTTTTATGTGTGAGGAATTGAATGTTTTGCATTAGTTTACAGTTCATTACATATGTATTCACAATTAATAGGTGTTTGTACACCTATTTTAATTAAATGAATTGAAGCGGCAACTTAAATTAATAGCTAACGGTTGTGTTGACTGGCATGGCTGTGGAATTAAACCCTACCCTTGCAAAATAAAAAGTTAATGTTATACTTAATGAATTTGAACTAATCGTGTCATCGACGAACCATATTTGTATCATCTGAAAACTATGATTTATAAAAACACTAGCTTCCCGCCAGCGGCTTCGCCCGCGTGGTATGTTATTATACATATAAACCTTCCTTAAGAATCACTCTATCTATAAAAAAAAAACCGCATCAAAATCCGTTGCGTAGTTTTAAAGATCTAAGCATACATAGGGACAGACAGACGCGACGGAGGACTTTGTTTTATAATATGTAGTGATTAATTTTAACAAAATAGGCTACATTAAGTTTTTTCCTGTAACAAACTGTATACCTACTTTTTTTTTTCACCGACGCATATACCCAGATTCTCTGTGCTGTTAATATTTTAAAGGTAAGGCAGAGGACACACTTAAAGATTTGGTTAAAGAAAAGGTTTGATTTGGGGTTAATTGAAATAGGAGGCGAGCTTATTGCCATAGTTATTGCCTGGTACCTTTTCTTCCAAACTTAGGACTGTCACTCAGACATGAATAGAAAAACACTTCACCTAACTCTCTGCAATCCAGCTTGCGTCTACTACACTAAAGAAACAAGACAAGCAGTCTCGTCAAATCTCATGAGACCTCAAGTGCCAATATTGCAAAAATATTTTCAGACCATGTTGTAAGTTAGTCTGTGGCAGTATTATCAAAACCATTGACCTCAGCCATACGGCACCTGACAAGGTAACAATCCGCCAGGCTGTGTACTCTAGTAATAAGAGCACAGTTTGCGGGTGCGCGCGCAATAACCGTCATCAGTGTCCGGCCCGGGCGCAGGTGTGCTGTTACGTGCTTATGGCGACTTGTTTAGCTTTGTTGTTGTTTGAACCTGATTTTACACAAATTATTGAATTTCAGTTGGTATGTAGATACTATAGCCCAACTCCTGTGCCCAGCAGTGGGACAGTAAATGATAAATAATCATAATCAACCACACTACGGTCACACAAAGTAATTTTTAGCTCCTTTGATGTTTCTTTTAACTTGTGCCTGTCTCTCAATCTACTACGCATAATTCTAGTACTGTCTCCAGCCATAACCTATAGTTACAGCCTTGGTGACGTCATTAAGCTATGCATAACGGGCCGTGAACCAATATTATTTATATAACTATGACCACTTGGCCAGTATTCGTGACTCGTGGAGTCTGTATAGGCACAGTACGCGGCCGATCGGCGATCTGTCATCGGAATAACAATGATTAAAATGTCCACTAAGTAAGTAATAATGTAGCCGTTGATTTATTATGTTTGATTGCAATGTAACGCCGAAGCTGTCTATCGGGCGTCGGTGATAATATATTGGTGTATCGCGGAATGTGGCACGAGAAATCAGCTCGAAAGGTGCTGATGCTGAATCAATGTCAGCTAATGATGTTTGATTATTTTCTTATGTCTTAATTGCTCCAGAAAACGTCTAAATTGATCATTTCGCAAAATCGAGATGGGATAAAACGCTTAAAGTTGAAGGAACCCTGCATAACTGAGAGATTTTCTCGATGCTGTGTGAAGTTTGTAAGCCCGAACTAGACCAGTGTGGTAGTCTATAGCGTAGTTTTTACCCTGTTAGAAGATCTGTGCTCAGCAGTAAATGGGTGAGCGAAGATATGAAATAATAGTCATGCACTGAAGGACACCATGATATTATACAAAAAAAAAACATTTTATCGATGTTGTAACTTTTTTTGACGAATATGAATTGACATTTAATTAAAACGTAACAATAATTAATGAGTTAATTATAGTGTTGATGAACTTAAATTATAAACAGTAACGGCGTGATCATGAATCATACGAAAGGTCGAACTTATCTAGTAGGATTAAGTTATAGCTCGTTGACGACCTACGAACGAGTTCCTGCCTCTACAGGGGCGGACTACAACCGCCAATAAATTTAAATTAATAATAGAAAGATATTGACTCATTAATGTTCAAACCAATAAATTAGAACTGTAACTTTTTCTTTCCGATGATCAAAGTATTAACCCGATCGCGTGTTAGAACTACTCTTTTACATACACCTGAATCTAATAATATTCTATTGCAATTTATGGCTCTATAATTAAATTATTCTGTAAAATATATTATTTTATAAGCTTTAAATATAAAAGTTCAGGCGTAATTTAAAAGTTTTACGAGACATAGTAATTTGAGATCTAAGATTGTAATGTAATTGTGGATGTTTGGAAATATCCTGTGAAAAACTACATTATCGTATGTAGGTATCTACATAAAATATTATAATTAGTACTAATTACATTTCAGTAATCCACCTTGCTTTAAGAATTCTATTTATTAATTAATAATATAATAATAAAAATAATATGTATTTATTTCTCTTCCACAAAGGCATCTTACAGCTATAATTTACAAAATTTGATTTGTTAATCTCAACCTCTGTGGGAGACTGGTATCTGCACTAGGAAACCCTTTTTAATTGAAAATTTATTAAAGAACGACAATAACAATTGTTTTTCTATTGTATCTGCTAAAATTATTTCTTTGGACATTATAATGTAGGCTTAGTATGTCAGTGTAATTTGGACTTATTTATCATAGGTGGACGCCGTAGTATTGATAGGCTATCGACGCAAGATGCGTGCCTGTGTGTTGTGGACTCGTATTTTTCTCCCGATACCGTAATGCGCAAGTCACGAGCGGTTATGTAAGCATGCTGCCGGCCGGCGCCGTCATTATAGGCATTATTACAGGAACACTCGCTCTCTCGCCCGGCCATTGTCAAGATTGTGGGGTCAGAGAGACCCCGGCCGACGTTAGCCAACTTGTAATTTCGCAACAATTCCTATAACCCAATAAATCGTAGCTTGTAAAACAATTTGTTCGTGTTCGCGGATGAAAATTCAGAGCTGTTGCTTCTTAGATCACGCTCGATGATAGACGTCGTGACTCGTACATGGTTATTAATTATGAAAATGATTATGACGACTCATATTGTTCTTGTGTCGTGTCTAGCCAGGTATACGTTATTGTCATTATTTGCTATATTTTATGAGAGTTATAAGCATACTTGTTGCTAACTTAATTTATGTTATTCGTGTTTGACACGAATGATCTTTGCGTTGATATTTTTATATTTTTATTGAGGATGTATAAATGTGTGACATATTTTTCTAAAGGGCAACTTTATTGCATCTTATAACATCATTACTCAATTTTTAATATCAAATTCTGAAAAGGAAAAGTTCGACAGGGAAGGAAAGTAGAGGCACGGCATTTTTTTTTACACGAAATATCTAATTACCGTGCAGTGTTATTCTACAATAACATTGGATAGTTCCCTTTTGGTTGGTATAACTATAAGAATATAGGTATAGGTCTCAGTAGCCAAAAGAGGCTACATAGGATCTTGCCTATTTCCCTCCCATCTACACCCTTTCAGCTACTATTTGAAATAAAATTTTGTTATCATTTTACTATTTGCGGCTTTTAAAATTCATACCTACTTCTTAATCTTATCAGTACTTACGCAAATGTGTTTGTATTTACGCAAACGTGTCTATCTCTTGCGCACTATTGCCATGTTCTCACGTCACAGGGTGAATATTAGGTATTTGAAACAGAATTATGTTCTCTTGCGCAAGTAACAACCACATGGATTGATAATAGAGACGTTCGCAGGTACTTACAGACTAGATGCTCTTCAGTTAAGTAATCTTGATGTTAAGATTTTTTAGTATCATACATTGCGACAATTTTGAAGGTTTTGAATTAGTTTTACTGATTTCCATCACTTACCCGAATATAAGACATTAAAATAAAACTGCTTTTTCCCGACGTTTCGGACTCTTTACAGCGTCATGATCAAGGGTAGACACGTGAGTATGGACGCTGCATGGCTGCTCATAAGCTAGCATTGCTGCTAGCAATTATGCTTATTCCTTTGGTTAAAGTCCAAAGTCTAAGTTGTGGGCCCTGGCTTTAAACTTGAAGTAGCATATCCAGTAGGGCAACAAACTTACCGCTAACTATCTATCACATTTACTGCCTCAGTTTATGAAAGATCAGGAAAAAAGATTGTGTGTGCTTTGAACTAAATCTATTTAGGCATATATATCATCTACATAAATATTTATTTCGATTTTCACTTAAAAACACGTAGGTTGTTATTACAGAAGATCATCTAGTAGTTTAGTACTTAGATATGCTTAGATATAGTCGTAAACAAGATGTAGTATGGTGAACGCGTACATGATAAATCGTTTTATGTTCTAAGCGTGTCATTAAGTATCTTCATATATAATTCATAGCCAACGGCAAAGTAAATCTAATTCTAGGTACGTATATAATACCTACCTATATATACTTATTTGAACTATCTTTATCTAAGGTGGTAAGAAATTTTAACAAAATCATGCAGTATTGATATCTAATGTAGCGATTAAAGTGCTGACTTGCCCCACTCGGCTGAGTTTGCATCCATAGCACGCACTTTTACAATTCTTTGTTTACATATTTAATTATTTTGCTTCCATAATTATCGTGTACTAGGTACCAGGTAAAGAATCGATTAGACACGTAACACTGCTGCATATGCATAAATAGAAAAAAGTAAACTCATAACTTAGTCTACTAAACAGTGAGCTGTCAAGTGAAATGTAGCGGAAAGTGGTCAGTGCGCGACTGCGCCTGAGTGTACCAGCCGGCGCGTTTGATGCCGCGAGTGTACCGTGACATACTGACTGTACCGACGGTGGCCCTGCGGTCAGGACTTCTTACGGATCTATGACTATAAACGCTTTTAAAAGTGCCGACACTAAATACAATGTTGCAGAAGTATAACTTTTTTAAAGACAAAAATCTCAATTTAACTTTGTATATATTGAATAGTCCATGCCTTGGTCCTCTATGGCTACATCCAGAATTTTAATAGCCTGATTGAAATTAAGCTAATGCAGCAATGAGCTGGTAATTATTTAAAGCCATATCTTGAATTTAGCGACTAACTGAGAAGTTTAGCTAACATGTAGCAGTATATACAAAAGCTAGTAGGTAGATATTATTCATTTCATACCGAAACTTTTTTTTTCAAAACTTCATTTACAAAAGAAAAAGATACAGTACCATTCGTGTTATGTCGTTAATATCAGTACGTGTCGATGTCCGTCGTAGCAAATACGACTACGCTAGCGTAGCAAAGGTGACTACGCTCACGTAGTTATTGCGACTACGCTAGCGTAGCAAAGGTGACTATGCTGGCGTAGCAAAGGCGAGTACGCACGCGTAGTAATTGCGACTACGCTAGCGTAGCAAAGGCGACTGCGGCCGCGTAGTAAATGCGACTACGCTAGCGTAGCAAAGGCAACTACGCTCGCGTAGCGTATTATCGACTACGCTACACGTAGCGGTATATTAACTACGCTAAGCGTAGCGTATCATCTACTGCGCCGGTCGTAGCAACTTCAGTATCGTTGAACGTAGTGACTGGACTTATCAGCTACGCTAGATGTGGTATTTTGTCGACTTCGGCGACACAGTGACTATAGTGACTTTAACTACACTGATTGTACCGTTCATAAGTTGGGCTTCTGTAGTTTTTTATTAAGTGGCAGCCCTGCAGTCAACCTGAGTTCTTACGGATCCATGAACACTTTCAAGAATACCGATGTCTCACTACTGGCATATCGATATCTGTCGGTTAGGCTCGAGTTGAATCGGATCCGGGTTTCTGGCTCGTGATAGATTGGGTTTACTTATTGCAATGTCTGGGCGTAATGAGTTTGACCGTAACATCCGTTATGCGCAGCCTTTTAACAAAAAATGTAACCACAGAAATGTGATATGTTTTAGATACTTAACCATTGACTTTTAGGTCCTATAACATATTCATGTTTAATAGACGCTTTTAAATCTCACCAATAAACAATAACAAAAGGTAGGTTTCCTTCCTAAATACTCGGAAATGTATCTGGAGGGCCATTGATAAGTTGAAACAATGAAAAATTTATTAAAATGCAATAACAATAAAATTCGTGTCCGGACATTAGTGATGTTAAGTTATTCTCCAAACGCCACTTAATGAGAAGTGATGGGTTCGTAAGAAAATAAAATAAAATACAATGTACCCACCCCGGTTTCCAACGAGGCGCATTGGGTATGCAGGGCGCATGCGCTTAAAATTACATGTCCTGTATGCAAGACATTCTTTCCAGCGTGTCACTGCAATCGAGAAGAAATTGTTCTATCATCTCATATATTAAAACTACCGCATTGTAATGCACCTATTAGCTTATTCATTTATGATTGATTGCAAAATCTGATTGCATCTCCTTACCTGAAAACTAAACCTTAAGGGTATACGTTTAGAGGCGATAAACGGACACTTGTGTGCGTTCCAATCGATTAGCAAGATCAAGAATGGATTGATGTAATATCCAACCATGGCGTTAAAGTAGCTTTAACCAACAATTATTTGTAGACATAGATGCTATCTCTTACAACGATAATGTCTGAATGCTCAAATATTTGTAGGAAATCATATTTTAGAATCCTAAGTGATATTAATCTAGGCATTTAAACAAACTGCATACAAGATTTGACATAAGTATTTATTACAAACGCACATCACTAGATACAAAAAGTATCTAATTGAATTTATTCTTCGTTATAATATTATTTGCTTTTTATAAATAGTTTTAGTAGCATTAACTTACCGTTGGTTAATTAGTTATGTTTACCACGAGACAACACCGTTTTAGTGGTATTATAGAAAGTCCATAACCGACTCGATGTGGGGTTATAAATCAGTGAGACACCCACGATGCGACGACGTTCGACTAGTCGAACTCTAATCCGAGTGGGCTTAACCGATCGTGTCGTGTCGAAAATGGCGTTCGCTTTACAAAGCGAAATGTGACAGCGAAAATTATGCTATTTTTTTATAAGATTCATACTTCTTTTAATGTACCTACAATCAACATAAATATACATTTCAATATTTGAATCTTGTTTTACTGTCTATGAAAGACATGACTGCCAAAAAAGATTAAGACCGATGTACCCAGTAAATAAAAATACTAGTCTAAAAGTTTGAAGTTGGCCATAGTTTTAATTAGCAAAATGTTAAGCCGGATATTAAACACGATTGTGTTTCGAATCCGTCGAAGTTGTGGCGGTTGGCGCGTTCGACAACGTTCGACAAGACAGCTTTTCCGTCCGCCTTCGACACTAGTTGTTATTCCCTACGTCACTTGTCACACGCCACTCGGTAGCAGCCATCCGTAATAATAAGAATTGTAATATAAAAGCATTATAATCCAATCAGAAGGTAACGTGAGGTGTGACCGCCCGTGAGCACGTTTACCATTCGGGACGCGGCTATGTCGATCATAAAATCATTTTGGACGTTACACAGTGAGGAATTAGAAGTAAATGGCCAGTATGAGACACACACGGCGCTGTGGGAGTGTGCGGCAGCAGACACTCTCAGTGCACTCGATCACTTTCGACTTCAGCAGCGGATCGCGTTCCCCGAATTCCCTGCCCAAGTTCATTGACGTTTCGGAACTCCAAGTTGATCACTATTGCAAAAACGAACATTCGGACCGTTTGATCGATAAAGTCTCTACTTAGGTATGTAAGCCACTTTAAACCCATAGTTCTCACATTGGCAGAAATACCGCTGTATAAAATGCAGAAACAAATAAGCATAAACTAAAGCGACACTCCGCAACTGGTTTTGTTGGGGTTTCACATTTTAGATAGGTATAAAGTTTCCGAGCATCGTAAAATAAAAGATCGACTATATTTTGAAATAAAGGTATTTTATTGCTCCAAATATTACTTACATAGGTACTTTCATAATAAGGGAAATCCGGTTAATTAACGTGCGAATATTTTCCATCTGACCGTCATGCCTCGCTCGCAAAGGTTCTTTACTCACTCACAATAAACGATTTTATATTTTTACTGACAATAATTATAAAGTTAACTGCCGCACAGCACTTTTGTAGACGGCTCGTATAATGGCAAACATAAAAAGTCTATATTTTGAATTGCATAATTCCTGTGTTAAAAGAGAACTAATTTTAATAATGTTAACCTGAATCGGAAATAGCATAGTATGCATCACATTTATGTGGTGAATGCATAAGAAAGTAAGCGTAACTTAACAAATTAATGCAAATAGTGGGATAAATGTTAAAATTTGAACTAAAACAAGGCGAGGACAAAACAAAGGAATCATGAGAAGTAGCTCAACTTTACCGGCAATATATTATCCAGTAAAAAGTCGATGTTGTAAATAAATACTTTAAAAGCAAAGCAGCGTTGCGACGTTAGTAGGCACCTAAAATACTCGTCGTCGATACGACGATCAATAAATTAAAATTAATTCGGCGTGCGAACGGTGAGATCCGATACGCGATACCGACGCCTACATTTATCATTCGCTAACACGTCGGACATTTCACAGGACGCGTTCGTCGAGGGAATGTGTCCTTTATGACAACGTACATAGGGATTACCGATGTAGTGATGATCGGGCACGTAATGATCCGTCGCGGGAACAAAGGATAACACGTCTAAATACAATAAGTGGAAGGGATAAGATGGCGTGCGTATTGGCGGTTGTAAAGGCGTCAACACACGCGCGGGCACGCAGCTCGCATGCGGATGCGGCTGATGTCACGGCGTGCAAATAAACCGCGGCAGACTGGACGACGCTGGCCGTATGACCTTGACGCGGCCCGGGAAAGTTCTCACGATACCTTGTGACTTCTCCTTTATGAATCAATCCAATCAACCAGTACCTACAATCAAAAAACAATCAGAACATTTTTGAGCAAATCCACCAAATCTTATCTTCTGGAATAAAATAGATTTCTAACGTTAACTACTGGTTCTGAAAGGACATAGTGTCTCTCCTATATTTATTATACAATTTCCAATTGTCCTTTATAAAAAACTATTTGTTTTCAATTGTGTTCGTTATTTTCATTAAAATGCATATACAAATGGTGCAATAAAATCACCTAACTCTAGGGCACTATAATTATTACAAGTTGTAACTGTCACCGGAAGACGTCACGCTGGGTACAACACACATTATAGTTTATTACGTACATATGCACCAGTTACGAGGCACTTTGAGCCGTAAGGGGCAATTTTCGCCGCAAGCGAGGAGCATAAAGGAGGGAGCTCGGTTTCAGTGTAACCACGCCTTAACGCTTGTGTGGATGCAAGACCAAGGGGCGGGTTAATGGACTCAATGAATTTTTACTGATCTCCAAAATTATACGTGATAAATTTGGTGTATGTCCTTAGGTAGTGGTACAAAAACCAAAATTATGGGGACATGAAAATGAAGAAACTGACAGCGCTCTTGCTTCTCAATATACGGAAAAGCAGAAGCCACTATCATCAATGTTTTTATAGTAACCAATACAAAATTACCAACAGTATCTACACTAAACTTATTGAGTAGAGTACCTATATCTTGTGTAGCTTATTTCTTAATATTTTACCCGTAGAATCTCTTCAGCGACTACATCAACTACCACTAGGATATACCCAGGGATAGAAGGTTTATCCCTGGGTGTTTTCTATCCCTGGGAGACTGAACAAATATGCAAATCCCTTTTCGGTGAAGGAATAATAAACTTCAAGTATTGCTCACCATGTCAATGGATTTCTTAATTACTATAACATTTCCGAATCAAATGCGCATAGGCAATTTTCTCCCCATTCCCATTTCAGAAACAAGAATAAAAACAACATACAGCCAAAATTGTTGCCAACCAGTGTCTTAATTATTAACACAGGGAATGTGTATGTGAAAATTCGCAAGCTCAAAAAATTCGAAGGGTTAGAAAGCCGTTACAGTGAATGCATAAGGCGGGTGTACATCGACAATTTGAACACCAGTGTTAGTGCCCTGTGGTGCGATGATAAGATCTCTTGCTGCATCTGCCGGGGGTAGTCACATGCCAAGGGCCGGGGTTCAATTCCGGTGTTTTGTTTCGGCGCCGTCTGTGGGAACTAACGGCTTAGCTATGATTGGTTTATGATTTGATTTTCGTATTTACTTGGCTTTAATTACTGTGCGAGAAATGGGGGTTTTTACCTAATGCTGATTGATGACCGAAGCCCGTATGATTTTGTTGGGGGCTAGGGTTGCTGTTAATGTTTACTGTTTGCTTATTCCTTCTGATTTACTGCATGATAATGTCGCAATTTTCAAATTTATTAAGAGGAAACATTCTGTACATTCTCTATGAATACTGGGTCGCATTGGTTATACAAATCCCTATAGAAAATCTGTGTGCGAATGCAGCACACAGATCTATAGATAAAACCAAAAGAGGATCCTAATTCAACTTCCACCGTATTTATTACTATTATGTTTATAGTTTTTGTTTTCTATTAGCCCCGCAAGCTTGTAAAACACAAAATCCCATAACAATCAAGGCTTAGTGGTATACAAACTGCGTATCTAGTACAATGGCCGAAACTTGCAGCCCTCTAATGAATAAAAAGCGCCGGTGGCCGGCCGGTACTAAGCTATCGTTGGTGAATCGCCGTTGATGTTTAATGGTAGGAGAATGGATTAAATTGTCGCGTCGGGTCGGCTGTTTCGGCGGAGCGTGGTAGCGGCCAGGTAGGGCATGTGGCGAGATGGTGCGATAACAGGAATTATTCATACGCGCGTTATCGGTCCGCCATCGCTGGGGCTATTGTGAACGCGGCCTAACGCGCGAGGGGTGGCTCCCGTTGTCGCGGACGCTGTCAAAACGTTGTTGTGTGTATTCGGCCTAATGTGACGCCCGAACGGATTGATTATTGTTTTATTCCGTGTCGTTCACCATAATGGCTCCAGCGCCCGATGTTCGATCATTTCACTTAAGTCCGCTGCGATGTTATCGAAAATTTAACTCGTCCAACGCAATTCGATACAAACCTGAACCTCTAAAATAATTACGATACTTGCAAGTAGAGAACTGATTGGAATCTGTTTCAATTGTCTCATGAATATGTCATGAGTGACTCCTTTGTGACTTTGTTTTATCAGATTTACAGTCATTACAATCTGTCACATGATTTTGGGGGCACATGAAACTAATTGAAGGTTTCACGTGCTATCATCTTATCAGATTTCGCTAATTAAATACGTACTTTCAACATTCATTGTCGGTAAAGTTCATTCCCCCAGCTGGTCTAGCCGTGACTAGGCCGCAGTGTACGGGTGCCCTTGTGATAACAATCGTTGATAATCTCAAACTGCGATCGACACCTGGATCGACACGATGCGGGTCGTGTAGATATACCTATAACATTGTTTGTGACGAATTCATTGACGCAACAATACTATTTTATAATCGGGCAGCTTTGTTTCTGAAGGTCAAGGGTGTATTAATTTGTATTGTTTTATCTCACTATGCATCTGCGTAGGTATTGCAAATGCACTGTCGTAGCTCAATCGTATCTCGATTTAATCACATAGTATTGAACATATGTCTGGCAGTAAGTTTAGTGTAACCAGTTGTTAAGTACCCGCAGTGCGCCGCGGGGATGCTCGACCTCTGTGCTCCCTGCTGCATTACCGTAGGGAATAGCGTGAAGGGATGCGCCCCTAACTGAAATCAACCAATCGCCGAACAGTTCACCAACACAGATATCATTACCGCCGCCACCCCCCGCAACAAATGCACCCGTACATATGTTTGCTTTCACTTCTATAAATAATAATTGACGAATGTTGCCTCGGAAATTAAAATGGGGAGTCACTCTACATGAACAATTTTAATCCCCACGTACATATTATTCACCGAAGTGTTCCGACCCACCTAAATCCAAGCGGTGAACTGAACACAAAGATCAAAACATTTACGCAGCGACTATGCAAACTAATGAACACAGTGTATAATCAAAACTAACACTACTACGTACATAATTAATGAAATTTCCAGCTGGCCTACAATTTTAATTGTTCGGTGTTGTGATACGCCGCTTTTGAAACATTTCGGAAAAGTAAGGCCTTTTGTTCACGGACGCAGCCATCGAGACCCGCGTAATACCTCCATTATTTGTTTATCAAATAGCCATTAGAGCCCGGAATATTCATGATTACAATTACAATATTTGAGAATGAAGATGTCGTGTGAAAGACCAGTTGTTAGATACAAATGATATTAATTTAGGTGAGCGCGCCGGGACTACAAAACGCCTCCAAATTGTTCGCTTTAATGACAACAACTTTGATGTTTCGGACTCGTGTTACAATGAGTCCCTATCGTTGGATCTCTGCTACGATAATGGTTACTTAAACGCTCGTTAACATGAGAGGTTTAGGAATCAAATTGCGGAGGCGTCTCTATTATTGTTGACTTGTTTTTGAAGGGCGTATTTTTGTGTACAGGTCGAACGTTAAGCGGCGGCAGCGGGCAAGTGTGTCGGCCGCACTTCCACACGCCGCTGCACCCCTGGCTGGAGTCCAAGGCGCTGAGCGGCGGCGCGTGGGGAAGTGGCTTCCAGCAGGATGCCGCGCCAGCCGACAAGCCCTTGTCTCCCGCGCAGCACCATCACCCGCATCCCTTATTCTCGTTTCCTCCGACGCCGCCGAAGGACTCTACGCCGGACTCCGTGGCGGCCGCGGCGTTAGGCCAGCAGGACTACCAGGCGGCCGTCGCGCACGCAACCGCCATGAGTGTTGCCTTCATGCAGCAGCAGCAGGAGCTGCCGCTGTGTGGTGACGTCAAGCCCATGATGGGTGCACCTCAATCGAAGCAGCGTGAAGGTGCGCAGCCGGACTCGTGCCCCCAGGAGTCGAGCCAGCCCTCCGGGGAATACAACGCGCAGTACAACGCCGCCGGCGGCGACTACTACAACTACCAGGGGAAGGGGTATAGTGGGCAGCAGCAGAACAAGCCGCGACCGAACAAGACGCGAACTAGCGCCGGTGAGTCCGCGGTCCGCACCGCACTGCACCGCTCCCGCTGCGTGCACTCAATGCACATACGACTTCGCTACGCGCTTATCCGATCACAGACTAAGTAACAGCATAACTAAATAACATATCACAGTAAGCGATCCAGATGATCCAATCGCTGGCTCGCGATACCCACTCGCATTACACCTAGAGAAGCTTTCATTTAAACGGTGTCTGTCTAATCAGTTAATAAATCAAATATGCAACCATCCAAGACCTAATAGAAGTCTTTACAAAATGGCAGCGGAGATATCCAGCGTAATTAGAATCTCTACAGATTGTCTCATCGACAATTGCGATATATTAATTCGATAAACGTAGCAAGATTAATATTTCATTTGGTTTCGAAATGGCATTGTCGAGTGATATCGCGATGTGTTCGGATAAGCGCAGCTCTTGCACCGGGGGTTGTGGCGCCTCACGAGTCAACACGGTACTAGGGCTTGGGTTCATGTCGGGTACTAACGCTTCTCTTCTTACTAACTGCTGGACGGTGGAGGTGTTGTACTAATAATTTATACTATTGGCTCTTTGCAGTTACTGAACGTGATAAAATCTTTGACTTTGTGAGTAGCGGAAATCGTGGTTAGTTTAATCTAAAATTGCTTCAAACTGAATTTAATCCCCCTTTAGTAAATGTAAAAGTGTACAAGTAAGTAGGTATTCCCCAATTAACTTGTCTAATATATTTACGGTGTAAATCGGGGCGGACGGGCGAGCTTCATTGTTACTGGGTACATGTGAACGGACGCGGCCTCCACTGATGTTGACCAAACAAACTAGACGTTTCACATTATTTAATTGCGACCTGCCATTGTTTTCTAACTAGATAATTAAATAAATTCTCTTAAGTAGATTTCTATTAAGTGTAGTGACAGTACTTTAAATTGGGAGAGACGGGTCTTGTTTACTTTCACAGTTATCTATAAAAATCTTTATTTTTTTTTATAAAGAAAATATCACATAAAGCACATGAATTATTAACGAGTAGATACTTTAGTCCCAAGCAAGAGTCAGACATCACATGACCTTTATAATGATTAGATTTGCAAATTAGATGGGTTTTCGCAACGAGAGCACTTCTAAACACGTCATTGCCAACATAACAAAGAATTACACAACACTAATTGTATTAACACCACATAATGCAGCTTTATTTTATATTCGAAAATGTTATTATACTAGTAACTCCCGTACTTGTTAAACTTTGACAATGGACGGGAACTAAAATGGCGGCTTATTGTCTCATATATTAGAATAATGAATGTGCAGAATTATGTACAATGACTGTTAATACAGACAGACAATTATACAGTTCCCGTTACAATTATGTTTGTTCAATATTTTGTGAAATTTTAATGTATTAGCATGCTCGCTCACGAACGCGGTTTCTTCGAGATTGTTATAATGGATTTCTCATGATATAATTAGAATTGTATTGAAAAAAAAGTAGGCGCTGCGTTAATTGCGGTGGATAGAGCCATTAAGTAAGTAGACATTATTAATTCATTTACACTTCCGTGTGATGAAAATGTAAGTCTCTTCTAAAACTCACATTTCGCAAATTCAGAGTTATACAACTTACTTTACGTAGATTTAAGATGTCAGCAGTATTTATGTCTATTGTCTAATCTTTTAATTAATTTCAACTTATTATGCATAGTAGACTGAACACAATGGCATTGACGTGAGTGCAGATTAAATAACATAGTTTGACATTTAGCTTGGACCTCGCTCACAGATTAAAAATTGTCCCACAGATCATTTGCATTCTATTTTCAAACCACAGATTTGGCAAAAAAGTGTAAAGATTCTTGAAGTTGTTGAACTATGATCCAATTTACACAATGTTACGCATCGTTAACTTATTGTTAGACTCGACATATTCTTGGTAATTGTCGTAAAAACTCGGTACAAGTCAGTTGTAATACTATAATGTGTGTTTGTAATTGGAAATAGTTTATTAGCTCAGCTATTTAATTGATAGCCCGTTACACACCGGCCGAATAATTTGTTTTTAATATAATTTTTCATAATTAACCGCCACGAAACAACGGGTTCTAACGCTGTTATAATTGGTAGTTACTAATTATATTTTATTGTGTTTTATACGTTGTTTGCGAGGAAATAAGTTATAATGCACATTTTTATGGATAAATGATGAAGGGTATACCTACTAAACCGAAAGGCGTACCAAGTAATTAGGCTAGGTAAGTACGACTTTAAAAATCTATTAAATTTTCCATGATCTACTCACACTCAAAAGTTAAAAGTCAACACCTTATGTACACATTTTTAAATATCTTTGATCCTTGACTTTAAATGTCATTTAAAGTACCTAAATCATTCATTTTGAGTGGATTTTTTTTATAATTTCAAAAAGTTGTCTAATTAAAGTTTTTATTGTTTTTCTTGGGTAGGTACTTTAACTCACTTTCGGATTGTTATAGGTAGAATGATCTTGTGACCATTCGTCATTCTGTATCAATTCAAGTAGGTAAATTAAAAACACCTATCTTAGGTTCTTGAAAGGACATTCTATGTATTAGGTATGTACTAAGTTGTTTGTATATCGGGCAGTAGTAGGTGCTAGTTCCTTGGTGGAAGCGGTATTATGATAATGTGCGGCGGCCGGATGTGGACCATTCCATTGTTGCCAGCGATCGCCTGACCTCGAGCCTCCTGCTTCGTACAATATACGCGGACTTTAGGACAAATTAATTCAGCATTCGATAGCAACGTTTTAGGCCTATCCCGAGGACCTAGACAAGTTGCAACTTGACATTCGAATCGACTAACGAATATAAAGAATATGTATGGATATGACATTAGTGACAGCCCGATTTGTCGTCGATAATCGTTTGTCGATTCGAATGTCAAAATGCAAATTGTCTACAAGCCCTGTTTATGGGACTGTTCGATTCGGTCTATGTTTAAGTGGTCCCTGATCTGAACCATCCATAATAAGGTAAACCAAGCTATGTTGTACATCGGATAATGTTATAGTAGGAATCAATTCTTTGTACATTATGAATTAATGATACTGGATTAAGTACAACGTAGCATTTAGATCGAACAATCGAAAAATCGTGACCTAAAACATAGTTTGTATTTGAAGAATGTCATGGAAAGGGCAATTCGAATAATAAACGGTCAGTTCCAATGGTAACCTGTTATTATACTGGCTATTTCTTAAACAGTACCATTCAACACTTTCTAAAACAATGCTACGTTCACTTAGACTCTATTCAAATTATTCAATGATTTTGTGTTCCAATAACAATTCAAATGTAGCCGCTTTGTTCGATTGATATCCCAACCTTGCGAATCTCTTCTTATTTCCACTTAGTAGAGCTTAGAATTGAATGTTTAGTAAGGCTAGATAAATTGCAAACATTTTAATATATTGCTGTTTTTGGAATTTTGACGTAATAATGCGGCAGAGAACCTGCGATAAGAACGCGTAACCACGTTTTATAACAGTCAGTCATCCGTGAGAAATTCAATAATTAATTAATTATAAGATTTACGTTGACAGCGGTAGAGACAATTTCGCGTGCAACATTCGGGCTGTTGGGATGCGAGTCACGCGTCATGTTGCTGCAACGCGTGCGCATCGCGGTTGCGCAACCAATTAGCGGTGGCCGTGCGCCCGCGCCACGGACCGCCACACAACAGGAATGGGGCTCCGACCAACTCTTAATATGTTATTATTTTTGCTCGACGACGCAGTACTTTTTGTAACGTCCGACACAATACCAACAGAACAGACCTCACTAAATACAAATAATAAATCTTTCTCTCACGTTTCGGGAGCCTTTAAGTACCAGTTTATTTAATCTAAACTCATTTTATACTAATGTATGTTTCCAACGTTATTGTACAAAGTTAGTGTTGGTAGGTATAGTAAATTCGTCACGGTCTGCCGACGCGTATTGTTGCCTACAATTGCATCAACTCGAAATTTGCATTTTACGTTGGACATCCGCGGAGCGATTAATTCAATTATAAATTAGAGGACAGCGATGTTACGTTATCTTACTTAGCTTGTAATACACGTTGCGTCTGAACGGTTCATGGTTTCATGCAAATCTGAGCTAATCGAAGTCTGGTTATAGCAAAAAATCATAGCATGGACCGGTCGTTAGACGTGTGCGCGCGCGCAACACGGGCATCACATGACCGGTATATAATAATTACATCGGGTTCAGTGCAAGTTGCTACTGAGCGGCATCGCATCGCTCGTCACACGTAATTATCTCGCAGTATGCTAATAACGAATGCAAATACGAGCGTCCGCCGACCGACACAGCATTGGTCCGCCCGCGCCATCGCGGTGCAGGCGCCGTGAAAAATGGCTTCATTCCTGATCACTGTTATATCATACTGTACCAATTATTAACCCTCACCAAATGACTAAACAAAAGTGAATCAGAATTGGAGAGTCGAGTGCTTGCTCAATTTTTTTTTGCTTTTAACTTATTTCCTGGCAACACAATGCTCAATAAAAATAAACCTCTAGCAAGACCATCAGCTTCCATTAAATTTTTCTATTTGCATACAGGCATATAATTAAAGGGTAATAACAGCCTCTGTGGCGCAACAAAGAATAAGTTTTGAGCAATAATTTAATGGTTTGTATGCAAAATAGCCTCACCGTTACGTGTTGATGGGCCGATGCGCCGAGAGAGCGCGTCACGGTAGATGGGAGCGAATTAGTCCTTCATTTGAATTACATTACCCTGGTGCACATTAACGTTATACGTGACTATGTACGGGTTTTTACTTTGTGGTTCCATCGAGTAGTAACGGGCCGGCTTCGTTTGTTTCGAACGCATCGATAGTTCTGAGGTCAACATCGCTCGAGTGGTCGAGTGGCGCGCGAGCTGCACTCTCAGCGAAACAGCGCCGTGTGCAGTGTTTTCCCTACGCGGCTAGAGCGTGTGAAAACTTTGCGAGTTCTCGACGGGCCCCGAGTGCCTGGAGACTCTCGAAAAATAAAACCGCCCACTCGCCTACGTAAATATGGCAGATGAAAATCTTTTATCGCGGTCACGTAGCGCCGCCGCGTCACGACCGCACGTCACTCTGGGCAATAAAGAGCGCGCCGCATTCTAATTTTGAATAAACACTGGAATTTTTCGCTCAGCCTCATACGTTTTGCAGTAGATCAGGATAGGCATTCTCTCTGGACTCGTACCGTTACGGATAAAATCAAATGATAAATTTATGTGGAGTCTAAATCACGTGCGGGCGGAGCAGCAGCGAGATCGTCCGTCAGGGGAAATTAAGAAATAACTCTCTGTGTGAATGTATTAAAACGTTACCATTGAACCGGATCGAACAATTAAATCGTATAGTAATTAATCAGAACAGTGTTCTCTTTAATAATACGTGTAATGTCGATGTATGAGGGGCAGGCCGCTGTAAATCTTGTAAACCGTCGCCGCCCGCGGCACCACGGGCTTTCACAAACGTTTTTACCAATAGAGACGTTACTAATGAACTGAATCCGTCTCTAAAGCTAGAGACACCATCATAAAACATCGTGGCTCGTGTAATATCCTGTTATTTTTTCCTAATAATCGTTATTGGTGTTTATTTATTACAAACTTCGATACAAATTACAGGTTTTATCGATGTAACAAAAAATATAAAGGGTTAGTCCAAAAAGTGAGTCGTTGGCCCGATCGCAATAAGTATTCGATAAGGTCCGGGCGATTTAATTGCCGGTTTTGATCTGGTTTTACATAAAAAAGATGAATGGCGCGCACTGCCTAAAGCTCATAAAACATTTTCGGTTCGTTTATCGCATTTTTTCTATCAGATATTTGAGCACTTTCACCTTCCTTGCGGCGATGCGACGCGCGTTACCGTCGTATCCTTATTAAGCCCCCAGCACACACACACAGTGTGTCTGGGGACTTCGATAATCAGATCTAGATACATAATTGTTACGATACCTATTGATACACGTCCGATCGATATGATCGAGTCAAACCAGTTCTATATACAAACAAACTAATAGATAAATAATGGGCGGGTGTTTGTCACGCGTCCTCTGATTTCCCACACTGATTGTAGTTTGTTATCGAACGCTTCTAAAGAGGATGCGAAGGTGTAACGAGCTTTTAAATTCGATCTCGGTAAATCATCGATCGTGTAATCGAGTTTAGAGAAAGATTGTGGGCGGTGCACGCGCATCCCATATGTGAACACATCCTCTCACTAACCATGTAAGCACTTTGGTAAAATTGCTTATTGTGATCTTTAAAATTTGTATTAATAACATTCCCGGAGGACGGCTCATCCTGGGGTCAGATTTTGCATGATATACTAATACCTTAACGCATGAGTAAACAATTAGTCTTTTATTTAATACTGTATTTCATCGCTTGGCTAGTTTGATGAATTGGGTGTCAAAAGTAGAATTTATAAGAGCGTTTTTGTTTCGATTCGTTTACGAAGATTTGCAATTCAACGCGGTTCATGGATGAGGGGCGATGGGTTGCGTTTGAAATTGTTTTAGACGTAGGTGTACAATTACACACAGCGAAAATTAGCATGTGGGTAATAGTTTGTAGCTCTGGTTCCGCTCTGGTTACCACTAGACGCTCACTAATGTTTTTGCAACAACTATTTATTTTTGTAGCAACTCGCTTTTGTTGTTGCAGCCGAAATTATTATGCGTTATTGATCTATAACTTAGATGATTACATTTTTAGATTGATTATTTTTTTACGTGAACGCGGGCTACGTTTTAAAGCATGATTTCGATTACATAAAAATAATTATTTTCAAAGTGGAATTTTATTTTATACTAATTATTATTTTGTACTCTAATGATTTGATACTTAGTGTCATAAGGGCGTTCCGCAGCTGTCCGTCAAACTTAACTACCGATGCTACGTTACTTTCTCTTAGTTTTCCTTCGCGTGTAAAAAATCTTGATATTTTTTCTTCAAAGTGAAACTCGTCGCGCTTTCCCTAGTTAATTGAATATTTTACTATTTTTTTCGTAGTAATTGCAATTATGTTGATTTGAGATAAAACTGTTGTGGAGGATGATGTAGAACGTTTATGTAAGTGCTTGGTGTTAGCATGCTTCGTTAGCTAGTAAATTATATCTGTATTGTTTCTGAATGTGATTTTCTCTCATCTTTCCCAGCCTGCCAGGAGACAGGTAATTTCCACCCTTCCATACAATGCTACATTATCTATGGTTTGGTATAAAACATTTGTTTTACTTGGCAGTTTTACCGACTTTGGTTTTGGTGTTACATTTTCGCTTAATCATTTAATTTTGCTCTTGTGTAAATTCATTTTTAATTTGTTTCCAATTGTAAAATGTTGCAATCACTGCAATAACGCTATTTTTTTTGATAATTACAACTATAAAGATAAATTCAAATGCAACTTTTTCAAAAAATTTGCAGTATGTCCCTTCAAAGATACTTATTAGTCTTCCTTTGCCAACTTTACTTTATCTGGAATTTTAAGTCCTTTTTCAAGTACATCTGGATGTTTTTTACATCCTCGATCTGACTAAGTTATCTACGGCACAGAGGGTCGGGAGTGCGTGAACTGCGGCGCGACGAGCACGCCGCTGTGGCGACGCGACGGCACCGGCCACTACCTCTGCAACGCGTGCGGCCTCTACTACAAGATGAACGGACAGAATCGACCCCTGATCAAGCCCAAGCGAAGATTGGTGAGTGTAAGAATCCGACCAATTTTGTTGTTTTTGATTGTCTGGCTAAACCGATTTCGGAACGAAATGTTTCTTCTTGCGTGACAGCAGCTAACTGTGACACTTATAAAAAAATTCAACACACATTTATTATAACAATTAATGCAAATTATCAAAATAACACGATGTTTAACAATGATATGCTTCTGTGTTTTTCTTAACTTTACCTAATACATTTTATAGATGATGTTTAGCATATTTTTCTCATTAAAGGCATATCAGATCGGTTTAACCAGACAAGTTCTTAGACACTTTTTGGAATTCTGACAAATTAATAATTTTATTCGCCGCAATGTAACCACTTTTTGATAAACATAAAACTATTAGCTAATTTTCTAAACGTTTGTTTCAACCCCGTTGATCTTAATCTATCCCGTTTAGAACTAATGTATGTGCATTGATTTGCAGACTATTATAATAATTAGATTAACGTGCTGCTACGATTTATTCGCTAACTACACCAGTTTTTACCGTGCCTCGTCCGCCATTTCCGAGTACACACAGTCGTAACGAAAGCGATCCATTTAATGACCGTAGATCACATCAAACTCCCGTTTTTATTAACATTTTGGTGCACTGTTGCCCACAGAGCACCTTTTTACAACTCGCGTGTGTTTGAGATAAAATTCCTTCACCTACAAATAGCATACCGAGACAATCTCAGAGAATGGGTGTTGTTTACAGTTAAGGGGCAGCAATAAAAAGGCGGAGCATGCACGCCCGTGCACGACACCGCATTAAGCGCTCCCTCAAATTGGGCTCTTATGAAAGTTGAACGTTTCGACGAAAGAGCTCAGCGTCCACTAAACTAGCTTCTGCATGACCGCCATAAATCTTGGAGCTAACGTTTAATCTAAGGTCGGGTACGCATAAAACTGAAACAATGCGACATACGGCCGCTCGGTGTCACGTCAGTCCATGTCGGCTAACGAGTGGCCCGTGCGCGCAATTGTACGTACAATTTACCTTAATACCCGTCTCGCAGACATAAACTAGCGGAATGGCCCGGAATATTTGCCTTTTGTTGGCCAAATTACGTAATGCCAGCGTTATGATTTCATTGCAACCAACGTAGAGCGCGCGTTATGGCTGCGGGCCACATGCGTAAAATGGCGTTTCTGTTTAACGATTAGTTAAATTGATAAAGTAAGTTAAAGTAACGTTTTTTGTTTGTACAATAGTATAATAGGAGTGATTTTGTAAAACAACGCTGTACGAGAGCGAAGTCATGGTTTTTAAACCCGGATGTTCGTAAAGCGGTTTTAATATTTAGATTCACTGTAGTGTGGAGAGATACCGTTAATGTGCTGCGGAGAAAGATTGAATTCTCACTTTTATTTTCGTTGTGGGAAATGCAAGACAATGCTTGCCTCTCGCTGCTGCCCGTGCTCTTGGCTAATCCTGAGGAACACTCGCAAGTGTAGTGGCACAATGACTCTAATAACATTATTTACGAATCAAGATAACGCTCGTTTTTATGACGTTACATAGTGCTAAATGCTGCTAAGTACCTGTATTTCCTACGTAAATACAAGAGTTGTTTTTATTACCGTAGGTTCACTGCAGGACTATGATATTGCAATACAACCGTATCAAGTACCTCACTCGAAGCCGATACGAATTTATCGATTGCAAAACAAAGGCCCAACCTAGCCCTTTGAGTTTGTCCTAGACAATAGTATTTAAAGTTTATTTTAAACATCAATATGCGAACATGACTTATCAGCAACAATTATAACAAAATTGTTACACGGCAAAATGGCGGCAATTAAGGCATTAAGACACAACGGCCTTGTTCTAACTAATTGGACAATACGTTGAATATTTAATGCAAGCACAACAATGAATTAAAACAATAATTTCTATTCATAATAATTAGACTAGTCCAATTATAAGGTGCACTTGACACGAATTAGAACAAAGTGGGAATCTTTGGGACAATGCGCAGTCAAAAACAGACTAAGACAATTATTTTTCTTAATAAAATAACGTCGGCAACCTTGCAATTAGACAATGGAGTTACTGAAATATAACCTTTGCATAATCTTTGCTCGGAATATTGCAGAAATAAATTAGAGATGTAGAATTTTGGTTTGAATAATCACGATGCATTAAATTTATGTGTGGATTTGTGATTTAAATTACTGGGTTAAGGTGAAGAAATCGACAGGGAACCTCGGTGGCGTATAAGCATGTATTAAAAAACTAAACTTGAACTAAAAATAAATTAAAAAGCGTCTTATGCTTTGCCAGAAAGCTAGAGAGAATTAGGATTGTTATACAACGATGAAATCAGAATCCTGCCAGTCTTCTTTATTACTTGTCCTCGCCTCCAACATAAGTTCAATGAAAGACATGTGTCAAAATGAATTTACTTGTAAATGTACCGAAAAATTTAGCCACAAATATAAATTTTCTTACAAAGCTTTTAACAAGCGAAATTAAAATATAAATGGAATAATTACTAGAGGTGGTACTTAGTAGACATACTTTAATATCTTTAATAAATGTTTAAAACTAAGATGGCGTGCGATAAAGTTTTATTATCTCCCAAAAAATATAACAAAATGCTACATAGTGAAATTCGTATAATTTATTTAATTAGTTTTACCAAAAAATAGTTTTTTCGTATTTACGAAGATTTTATTACCAGTTCACTCTTAAATATACAATTTAAAATCTCAAGTAAATAGCCACTTAATGTGAATTTTATTCTTGTATCAAATCATTAATAATTAGACAATTACGTATCTACTACAACATGCATATCTTAGTATTCTTAAAAAAGTTTTTATACGGTTTTTTATGCGTCTGGACTGTTCATAATCTTATTTAATTATAATAAATAATAATTTATAAAAGAAAAATAATATTTAATTTTAATTGCTAAATGAAAAAAATAAAAATAAAAAATTAATATTGAGTACGTAGGTAGTTACAGTAAAGAGGTCGTATGAGGATACGTAATTAGCATTAAAAATTAATTACATTGTAATTCTGATTCTACATATTTTATAATACAAAGCCACAAAGATGCTTAAATAATTTAACACTTAGTTATCCCAATTAATATAAATAAGTCCACCACGCCGCCCCAACCCAAGGTGCAGAAACGTGGAATTTGGATTTAAGGAAATTCCCATAAGATTGGGAAAAATAAGATCAATGGCAATAACATCTCGGGACGCATCTATTAAAAATATTTACGATGAACAAAACTGACTCTATCTATGCATTATAATTCATAAAAATATTTACCTTGCGCATACGAATAATGTCGGCAGGCTTTGTTTGTCAGTACTGACAACGTTAACAATAAATTGTGTAAGTATAAAATAGAATTATGGAAAATAAAAGGGTATGCGCGTGCACCTGTATTTCTGAACACATAAGGGAACTTACGCACTTGACGGGAACATTGTTATGATGTGATTGTTGCACTATTCAATAAAACCAATGCTTTTTTTATTTTCAATTTCAATCCACAAAACGGCCTTCGCTTCTTTAAACCTATCCAAAATCAACCTATCGTTTTTTAAATAAATACTTAAAATTACATTATCATTCAAATCAGTTTTTTAAAAACATAATTATTTAAAAAGTTCTTAAAATATTTTATCCAAATATTTATTAACCTATCGTTTTTTTTAATAAATAGATACTTAGAATTAAATTATGAATTCATATCAGTCTTTATTTATGAATATACTTAAAAAGTTCTTAAAATATTTTAAGATTATAACTATAACAAATTTTAACATAAATTGAGGTTTTAGTAATTGTATTTAATCTCTATTTTCTACAAATGAAATTCGTACTGTGTATTTCTTATTTTTGCTAACTATATTTTGTAAAACCTGATTATTCTATAAGGTTATAATAAGGTTGAGCCAAATTGCAAGACTGGCCACCACTCTACTTTGGTAATCGGCTCCATTTTACTAAGAACACGTTGCAATAAAAAGACACATATAGATAAATAGAGCACCGTCTGCATACAAATAAGTAATATGTAGAATATTTTTTCACTCACTGTTGATCGATGCTTATTCATAAACATCTTAACAGATGTTCAGAAAAAACACGACATGTGTAAAGTACTTAGCAAAATGTAGAGTAGATCAGATATAGAAGTCAATAAATTATGTGAACAGTTGAACAGTTGCACTTGTCTAGTTATAACATGGATAAACGTAGTTAATGAAGCGTTTTACTGTAAAATGAACATTATTTGTATGCAGTTGAATGTGTTCTTATAGTACTTTTTAACATTACCATATTCAGGGCTAATTTCAAGATCATCTCATTCAGCATAAGTACATATCGAAATATATAGGGCCTGTTTCACCGCCTCCTAGTAAGTTCCCGTTAAATTACCTGGCAGTTAATTACATACAAATTTTGTGCTATTTTTAAATTTATCCGACGGTTAGAGGCTATCCAGAAGTGGTGAAACAGGCTCTAAGTATTGAATTATTTAAACAAATAAATTAATTACATTGGTGTTTATTTCTTGCGGCCTTTAAAAAATCAAAGCCGACATGCATGACAGATGACATTTGCTGTTTAAAAAAAATAATGTTCATTATTTATATTATTTTTGAACAACATAATAGAATTGTTTTAAGCTCAGAACTAAGTAGGAAATAGTTGTTCTTATGCTAGTGTACTTTCATCTTAAGTTCAAAAGCAATAAAGCTGCGCATGCGCACTATAAAGAGTTTCATACGTTACGAGGGGTACCTCGCAATATATTGCGCCGGTCACCTTACCGGGAGCCGACAGAAATATAAGTGGACACTAGTGTTAACGATATGCGGTTTTATTTGCGTATTCTATATGAATAAGCCTTTGTTTTTTATTGTGTCGTAGCAACTATTATTTTAGTAAAAACGTCATGAATTTAAGTGAATCTCAGGTTTTATATAAGGTCTGCTTTACTGATCTTAGTGGTCTTAGGCGTGGCTGCTACACTAGGGATTCTGGGTTCGATTCCCGGGTTGAGCAAAGTGTTGTTGGGTTTTTTGTGAAGATTCCAGTAGTAGAGTTTCGAATTATGCTCGGTTGATAGCAATAAGCTTCGTCCTCTATTACATTGGACCTAAACGTACCGGCAAACTGTGTGGATGTAGTTATAGAAGGAAAGCTCTGCCTAATTTGGGGGACAACGAGCGTGATGATATGTGTATATTTATATTAGGTTTTATTGACTTACTTCTAAGTACCACAGTTAATATTTGAAACTCTGCTTTTTAATTTTGATTTTATAGTTATTAAATAATCTTATTAATATTATAAAGGCTGGCTGTTCCAACTTGCCGTACCGTTGCACGCTCTATGTCGCCTATTCCTCGGACACTGGCCAATATTAACGCTCTCCTGAACTCAAACGCAAATATCGATATGTTTGTGGATGAATGGAAGGTGATAATGTCGGAATGCTTGAATTTTTGCGAGAAGAATGCCTGACTGGGTTAAACTAAACTGTAGATATTTAAATAGTGTAATTGGCTTCGGCCGTTCTATTTAATCCTAAATAAATAAATAAATAAATAAAAGGCGAAAATTTGTAAGTTTGGATGTTTATTGCTCTTTCACGACAAAACGGCTGCACCAATTTGGCTGAAAGTTCAAATGGTGATGGCTTATACCTTGGACTAGGGCATAGGCTACATCTCGAAAAATCCAAAGTTCCTATGGTAAACGGGTTACCAGTTCCTAACTTCACTCAAGCAAAGTAGCGGGCAAAACCTAGTTATTACATAAATGCTAGTTAGACTACTGAAAAATTGTGAGCATAGTTAGGTAATATATTATTACACAAAGAAAAAGATTATTTACGGATATTAATCCGATTATGCAAATATGCATTAAAATTATATTATATACAAGTACTCTACTAATTTCCGTCGGCTGAGGAAGCTTTGTACTGTTTTATAACATAATGTTACCTACTGGCCGTGACGAAAAACTTTCTTTTTGATTGTTTCCTACGATACATACCGACGGCATAGATATATAAGATATAATGTAGAGACTAAAATTATGTTATATTAATTAGCAATTAACTAGTATTTGCCCATGCCTCCACCCGCGTAAAATTAAGTTATTGCAGTAAATCTGCACATGGGAACGCGGGATCGGGGAAGAAATTTTTACCTCAAAATTTTAGTCAAATCTGTCCAGACGTTGCTACGTGAAAGAGTAACAAACATACACACAAACTTTAATGTTTATAATATTTAGCAATATAGATAATCAAACCAAATGACAGTCAAACAGAATATAAAAAAAAAAATGTTAAGAAATCAGAAATCAAAAATTTATTCGCTGTAATATGGGTACATTATACAAGATGGTGATAAATATTTGTAGAGAGAAGCCAACATATTACATATACATAAGATAATTACTTCTACAGTTATTGGTAAGTATAAGTACCTAAGTATAATAACTTCTATGAAGTTTTATTTTGATCGAAACCCAATAACCACAGAATAAAGCCAAAACCAATTAATTTACCGAACACACACTGTAGTTAAAAATACCTAAATGAAACTAAAATTATACACTTCAATTAATTTTTATTGCTCAACATCTGTACTATGAATACATAATGTACCAGTAATACATGTAGTACATATTTAAATTTGAACAAAACCGACGGTCATAGAACTTTCCTATTTGGCATTCAGAAGTGTAACTGGTGCCAAATAAACTATTACAATACGAATTCTGTGCCTTAAAAGTGGAGGCAGGAATCGGTCCCACACTGTCTGCCTGATCTATTAATCGGTATGATGTCATAAATTACAAATAATTTATTATGTGACTTGTGCCTGTTTTCTTATAATTCATTGAATGGTTCGCGAAAAGGATTCCAGTCGATACAGGAGGTGCTTTATAAATTTAGTGCGATTTAAATCCGCTATTAAGGAATTAAAAGGTTTATCTAAAGAAATACATCACCAGAAATTGTTCACTGTAGATGCACCTATCTTTGCGACTAACACTATTAAAGAAAATTGTTGCAATGTTCTAAAAAGATATTACTTAATAAAATTGTAGTAAGTGTGAACGTATATGTCGTTCACAATAATTTTTATAATGAATCAATAAAATTGTTTTAATTTTTATTTAAATAAGAAAGATCGTTCTTTCATACAACCCTTCCTTCGGCTTTTTGCCGTGTCAACGGGTAAAAAGAATATCATCAGTCAAAACGGCTGCTCATTACATGAAACCTTTCTTTACATTCTCAATTCAAACCATTACTGTCAGTCTACATAAAATAAAGGGATAATTAAAATTTTGAATTTGGATCGTGGTAAAATATTTTTTGTAACATTAGGAACGGTAGTGGCCGTTGTCCGTGTCTCGGTGGCCGGACAAGTCTCGCCGGTCATCGATCACCGCGCGCCGTCGAATAAATTGTGACCATAAGTATGGCCCAAGTGAACACCTACCAGCGACTTATACTAGGCACATTTATTAAATAATTATTATTTGGACCAGTAAAATAACCACCAATTTATATTTTTGATCTTACTGAGGAAAGCAAATGATCATGTATAAACAAGATACTAACTGCCCCGCTATTTGTGTAATTGAAACATGCTATGATGCTAAGAAAGGTAAACGTTCGCAGATGAATTGAGAATAAATTTGTTGCATGTCTTTGTATCCAACAAAGTCTTCTACAACGATTCCTTTTATTAAAAAAGTTCGAATGATTTTGCCTCCAAAATTTTTCAATAATTAAAACTGATTGGGATCCTACTCGCCTATATTAGGAACTGAGCGATTTGAATAGGTTAAAAAGAGGGTCTCCTTATTGAAAATAGATTCAGATATAAGAGAGAATTACTAATCAGTCATTAACCTATAAAACTATGCACGCTTTAGATGAGACTAAAGCTATGACACAGCTATCTTAATGTCAAACATTGCATACTAATTCTTACTAAAATGCGGCATACGAAAACCATGTGAACAGTATCTGGTTGTGATTAGACAGGAGTGACTCATAACATGTCGCTGGCAACTGATTGTGTTCACTCGCTCACGTTTTGCGGTCACCCGCTATTACGGATTACACCACTACCTGATATGTTGATTTGTATTATTGTTTATGATTGAAATTATAACAGGCTGTTGAATTAATATTGCAGTTTAAGATCCGTATCGTAATCCTTGCAGACGTATATGCACGTTTTGTTTGCATGTACTTTCAAACCTTAATTAAAATGGCGCTTGACAGTATACACTAATTGTTATTAGTACTTAGCTTGCGTAATACCGCAGCCTAATTATGTATGTTCGTATCCACTTGTGCGGTAGTATAGATATTTGATCTAGAAAGTGTTGGTCGGTTTAAGAGTAGCCGATGGAAAGCTGCAATATGCTAAAATGAAATGATAGCTTACCTAGGCCGTTTTGCTACGGTGCATTATATAAGCTGATCGCGATTTTATAAAAAGTTTGTATTTATCGTATATTTCAACCACTTGAAATATGATAAAAAATAGGAAGAATGAGATAATTTAAATGCGGTTTGCTTCTAATTGGCATTACAAATTAAAACAATCAGCATCAAAAGATTCAAAGTAACTATATCGAGGCTTGAAACGACCTTGCCTAACAGTCCCAAGCCGAGCTAATCTAAATAAGTAATTTAGATTAGTGACGTAAAGTGCTTTAAGTCTTAATAAGGCATTTTAAAAGTACAAACCTTCTTCAAATACCTTAATAATGACATGGTGAACGCCAACATTTAGTGAGTCCGGCAAAAAATGTCAGTTCCACGCCGACATGCGCCGTGAGTGACACACGGGACTATCCGCGCCGCGGGGGTCGCAGCGCACTAACATTTTTACCGTTCTCGCACTCCATCCAACCTACCTGGCTGTGTGTCAGCATGGTGGAATTGTTGCACAGGTTGGTAGGGTGAGGTTCGATTCTTGGGTAAAGCTTTGGATAATTAAATGGCAAAAGTGGAAAATTGAGTTATCCTGGAGAACGCTGTTTTTTGTAGGTCATTTTAATTGGTGCATACCAGTACCATAAATTAAGTATTTACTATAATCAAGAGGTTTCAATTTAATAGATTGCATATCTACCTAAAATTTTAATTTTCTACAACGACAACTTGCATAGGAATATAGATAATTTGCACTCGTGGAACCCGTTAATATGAAACTTAATATAATTGTGAAAACTTTTCTTATAAAAATAAACAAACATATCCACTTAAAGCAAGAGTGACGCTACGCAGGGGTAGAGCCGGCCAGCGTGCAGCGCCCGCGCAACGCTCGTTTCTCTTTTATTGCATTTCCATAAACACGGACCCTTTTTTCATCCCACGGCCTGAGTACGAGGAAAAAAATACACTTTTGTCAACGCCTTGATTGATATGGTAACCTTCCCTTGTTTTAGCAATAACCCAAAGACTTTAGTTTGTTTTTTCTACATCGCTTCGTACATTTTTATTTGCTACGTCGAACAGGTTTGACATATCACTAAATTTTGTAAGAAAAATTACTATTCTCAGGATTTTTATACCGGTGGCCGGGGTGTTATAAATTTTGGAGTTTTTTTTTCACCTGACTCACCGTTCATTGTGTGGGGAATTGAACGTTTTTGTACGTAGGTTTATCGTTTTTTCTTACCTGTGCTAGGCGCCAGTGGCCATGACATTTATGGTCAGGATATTGGGACACAATTAATGTTGATATTAATAACAAGGAAACAGACGTTGTGGGAAGGCCATAAATTCTAGTGATGGAGTGCAAGGGAAGAACGTGCCCGTTTATTGTCAAAATATCGTTTGGCTTTGACATTTTTTGCTACGTACTCAATGATTTTTTTTAACCTTTTGTTTAAGAAATTTATGTAGCAGATCTTAGTGTTTCGCATTCTGAGGAAACCGTCCTTTTCAAGCTGCGACTTCTCGATCAGAAACCTACCATCTATAGTCATATTGCTCTGGCTATTGTCGTTAATTTCGAAATCTCTATAAGTCTAAATATAATATTATATATTACCTTAACAAACGCTCCTTGGGTCTCGATGTATCAAATGTGCAGCGGCTCACATTATCTCCACTTCTCACCTGTGAAAGACTACGATATAGTTTTATAAGTGTAACTAAATATCATATTCAGTCGACACGGTACCGATTTACAGAATAAGGGTTTGTGTAATCGAATCAAGCGGTCGGGTAAATGGCGATCGATTGTAAATGAGAGCGCGCGCCCGATTTCACGCGGCGAAGCGGGGAGAATCGATTCTTCGGTAGTACGTGCCTCCATTCACGATGCGTGGAGCCCGTAACTAGGCCTGCACATGTCAACTTAATAGAATACTACACTAATAGATACCTACAGCCTTTTTAATTAGAAGGGAATAGCAATACAAATCGTGTATTAATTAATGTCTATTGAGAATAGACAATTCACGGTCGATTAATGTTTTCGTAAGTCATCTATGAGTCATTCCAATAAGGATGCAATGTAGCAAATAAAAACTTTAAAGTGTGTACTCATTTAAACTTTTGATACGATGATGATGAATACCTATGTAGATTAATAACAAAACAATTCAAGTAACAAACTATAGGAACTTTACGTTTTACAATTTAGCATTCGGCATTATTAATGTGCAGTGGCATAATAGCTTAATAAAAGCAGTTTTGCAGTTAAAAATGAATGATTCTCTTGTTACACTAATCGTCTCGCGGCTCGGTGGTGTTATTTATCGGTAGCTGCTGGCAGACGCGGAACGTCCCCAATGATTTAGAGGCTCAAATTGCACAGCGCGGGATTACCGAAGCAATCATCTCGATTTAACTTCATGTAAAATCAACACTTCTATACGCGAAGAAGCTATAGATATACAACAAACCAAAACGTTAATTAAAATTGTTATTACAATCAAGACAATGTTGTACCTATCTTATGAAAAAATTTAAACAAATCAATCCGCTTAAAACATTGGAATTTAAATACATGTATCTATCTACAGATCTTATCCAGTACACTAATAATAAAAAAAATGCCCGTGAACAAGTGGCTAATCGTTTGCGATTAATCGTTGAAAAAATCTTATCCGTGAGTGTCAAAAATTCGTCACTAGCTTTTTGTTCGTCGTACAGCAATTAAATGCATTAAGCAATCGCTTGAATGGCACAACAGACAAGCAAACTACCGTATTACGTTATAATCTGGACTAAGCCTCGGGTAGACTGACAGACGAGTAAGTGCCTGCTACCGAACGTGACGCAAGAAAACAAAACCAAAACTCGATCTAATAAATAATGCGATGCGCCCGCGCCTATTGACTTCCTCCACACAATTAACATAGCAGGAAGCTCGGGCTGTCATTAACCCGTCAGCGCGAGGTAGCACCAACTGTTCCAAAAAGCACTTCTCGAATCACAGTTTACGCTCACCGCCAATATAATTAGGATCCGAATGCTTTATAAATACAAATAAATAAAAGTAGTGGTGCGAGGTGGCAACCCGCAATTTACTGGTGCGTTCGGCGAGTGCGCGCCGCGTTCAAATTGTCGGGTTCGAGCGCGGTGTCTCCCTGACTAATGACGCGACTCCCGAACAATGCCAACACCGTGTTATAAGCATATTTAATAAGTTCTCTTTTCAATTATTGATGTCTGCAACATATGCCGCGGGACACAAAAAACTCTGTTTTGATTTTATTCGTTCACATTGATTGTATGTTTTATAATGATATTTATCAATGGCATTTGTGAAAAATCTGTTCAAATTAATCATATTATAGGAGTCTTGAATCTCGCAGCGCGTATAATTCCATTTAACTGAATTCGCGAAACGTTAATACCGGGTAAAGGCGAGTGTTTTGTCAACGTTGTAATGTCGTCCCACGCGGCCTGTGTACAAGCCACCGGGACCTACTTGGGGTCCCCGGTCACTTCCGTGTCTCGCTACTGCTCCGCTAAATGGAACAAACGAGACTCCCGCCGCCGCCCGGTCAAATTAGAATCTGATAGTTGGCTCTCGCTCTCTTATTGGTGACAGTTATGTGTTGAATAAATTATAATACGGTTAGACCCTACCGTTTTCAAGTTTTACTGACTCTACTTAAACAGAAATGGGTCTATACGCTCACAGGTGTTATAATGACACAAATGTCATCAATCAGGACGATTATATATTCTATAATGACGTAGATACCTCAAAGCCTATTAGTTTTTATAGCGGTAAATGTTGGCTTTAAGAGTAGCTTGGTAGTTGCAGGGTTAAAACTGGCATTTATTAAAGAGAACACCGCGCGCCTAGATGGTTTTATTATGTAAGAAGACCTAACGGACTCGCTTAAGATGATTCATACGCTATATTAGTGCACAATAAATCTATGATTTACCATTAAACTGGCTTATAATAACGATTCATGTTTCTGTAGAGAATACGAGAGGGTTACTGTAAGCGGGATTGTTGAGCCTTTTATTTTATGATTCGTATTGTAAAGCGGTTGTACACGGGCTTCCACTCGTCCGCTAAATAAAGGTCGTTGCATACAATACATTTGTATGTATCGCGCGATCGAGGCGGATCGCGTAATTGACGCAATCCGATATTATCCGCGATGTAAGATCACGCATCGCGATGCGATAGCCTTATCGACTGTGACAGTATTTACCCACGTGAATTGTTTAATGAGCTTCGGTTTAGCATAATTGCTTTATAAGTAGCTCTACCACATTTTAGGAAATAAATAGCGCCGATACATATCTTAATCAGGATATTAACACATTATTTGGAAATTGTATAATTTCTATCTTAATCTTGTCTGTAATTTAGACTTCTAAAAAAATGTTCTCACGAAACTGGAAATTTCATAAAATGGCATCAACCTAATTAACACAAAAGCAAAAGGCTTTATTCGCAGCCACGCCCCAAACAGTAAACTCTTCATATAGTATTTATGTAACTACAATTAAAACAGGTCGGGCAGCTAATGTCTCTAATACGAGCTATGTTTTACCGTCTGGAAGATGAACGGCTACTATGTATAGAGTGATCATTGTCCGAGCGTGTTAAAGACCGGTTGGACGGCGTCGTAACGAGCGTTTCGTATACAATAGACCTTTTAGCGTCATGTGCTGGGACGTCAATCGCGCCAAGACGCGCCGTGTCGCGACTGAGCGCTCGCCTTTATTGTCTTACGTGATATTCTATCTCGCCAATAGTTACTTTTAATCAGTCTCGAGAATTTTTTCCTGATCGCTCTGATATAATTATGACGAATAGACGACCTATGCCATGACAGTTAAACCTACGTTCTAAACTTGTTTAGTCGCGCATTTCTAGCGTTTCGTAATCTGGGCTACGTTAGACAGAAATAACTCATGAATATTAATGGTTTTATCTAGACGCATCTTCAAAATATTTCTCGAAATTATGTGAATGTAATAATCATAAATATTACTTTAAGTAAGATTCCAAAAACATTTATTGGAATGTTAGCAAAGACTAAACGAATAAATTCAAAATTAAAAGCCCAGAAAGGCTCACACGATAAACAATTATAAAAATATCCGTATTAGGTACGAGAATCGGTTACAACAACTATGATAACAAAAAACAAGTCGAGTCAGTCCGATTCGTATGAAAATAAAACACATCCAGGGGACTGACGTGCGTCCGGCGTCACTTAGCAGCGCTGGAATGATGTGACAGCCCTTGCCGAACCGAATACCTTTTTTATATTTAAAATTAAAAATAAAACAAGAAAATCAACAAACTTTCTGAATCTGTTCCATTGTGTTCACGTTTTGGAAAAATTTAAATGACCGAACGCTGGCCGCTTTTTTGAGAATCGGAATCTCGAATTCGGCGTTTAAATACATACGGATTCGCGGTTTAGCGCCATGTTTTTTCCATTTTCTGCACATTTTGGCGCGCCGAATGCGACGCGATGCGGTAGATTTTGCGCGATTAAACGCGGGAGGTCGATAGAATAAGTTGTTAGTGTTAACGATCTAAATCGTTCGTAAACACCTCAGCTGATGTGATTTTATGCGGATAATAGTGATTACTGGTTCGCATTACTGTCGCGGGGTCGCAGTAGACAGTTTTTATATGCGTTGTTGTAGATGATCGTGAGTGCTGCGTATTAAAAAGCTAATCAATAATTAATTCCGGAACAAATAAAACGTAATAATGTGTTGTTTAATGGATGATCTTTTTTCCGTGCTGCGTCGGCATTTGAGAGGCGTACGGAGCATCGATCGCAGATATTTAGAGTGGCAATATGAATGTATTTATTCGGGGCTGAGGGCGGCCTCCGCCTAACAATGCTACGCTTGTCGCTGCCGCCACGCCGCTCGCACAGGGCTGGCTCAACAAGTTTCATAATATGTGCGCCTGTTGTCCAGAATAGTGAAGCCAGTATAAACTAACACAGAAAGCTTAACTACGTACTTTGTAAAGGACATGTGAAATCATATTATTGCATTCTTAATGACCAATGGTGGGTGGCATACATTCCGGCTTTTATTATTCAATGCAAACGCTCAACTTACAATTTGCTTGATGTTAACTAGTTAATTCTTTAATATAAAAAGAACGTACAACTATGATATAATTACTGCACATAATTTGTAACATATCATCGCCAACCCTAAGCTATACGTCAGTGAATCAAGGGCTGACACCGCAGCTTGGTGGTCCGCGCGTCACAGCACGCGCGTGCGCCGCGGCGTTCGCATGTATTTCAACCCTAACTATTTACATACAAACTTTTCATATACCCAAACAATTGTTTTCATACGACTATCATTAGCTGAAAGTATCTAATTTGAATACCCAAACAAGTTTTGGCTTGACACATAATTTAATATGATGAAAAATCTGAAACAAAGTTAGTTCCATTAAAAAGTTTTCAGAAAATTACGACAGTCTTGTTTATTATAAAAAGGGTATATTATTGTAATTAATTGTTTCATACATTTTGCCAGTCTCCATGCGTACGCGCATAGCCCCGCCGCGGGCGCGCTCCACTTTTGCTCATTTTGCACCCGTTTCCCATTGTGTTTACCGCTTTTACCATTGTTCGGGGCCCATATAAATTGGATCGCGACGTTCTACACTCCTGACAGGTATATTTGAGTCGTCGATTTCGGCCGATAATTAATCCGTATTGTTAACTGAAACGGGCCACCCTTGTTTACCGATCGAACATCCCGGCCCTTTGTCCTGTTACCATACTTTTAATTTGTGCAACCTTTTTGTTTCACCATCTGAATTCATAATACATTCCGGCGAATCTAAGGAATTTAATACACCAATAAAATGCCAATAAGCTAACGTCAAATAAAGAATACAATCGCAATTGTAGTTTAATTAAAACTGATATATTCCGCTATTCGCACAGCATAACATTTTATGAATAGAAGAGATGCGCGTGCGATTGTATAAAATACAGCATAAATTGAATAACACCCCATCTTTTATACTTCATTTCTAAAAAATGTTGGATTAAATGAAGTTTAATGTTTCACTTATTAATTGGATAGTGAGGTATGTGGTGCACGCTTCGCTTACGTGTTGAGCGAACAAGAACTAAAACCATGTTGTTTTTTTTTATGAAAAAGTATTATGTTATTCGAATGTCATTTCACGGTCATTTAGGGCACGCGGAGGTTGACTTAATTAATTATCGCATTATGAACTAACTTTAATATTAGTATTCGCTTTTAATTAAGTTTCAAGGGGGCTTGGTGAATTCAATTTGCAATTTAACATTAACTTTTTGATTAATTGTTGCGCATTTATTTACTCTATTTGTCTTCACATTGTTTTCTTAGGCCGTGTGTGAGTGTAGGTAATAATTTATATGGCATTTTAAAGTGACCTTTCTGGTAATTTTGCTGTTATATTTGTTGCTAATATAAATATCTACTATTATGATAGTCAGGAGTTCACTAACTTATGAGAGCACGCTTAGCCTCGGGGTGTTTATGTAAACGATTTTAACCTTATTAAATATCACCACATTTTTTCAAGAAATTGGTTTCATTGCACGATTACTTTTTTTTGGAAAATGTATCTCTTGATCGTCTGAACAGCCAGGACTAATTTTCAAATTTCTTTGATATACTTAAGTCAGTGTCATCAGTGTTTTACATAATATTAACTCCATAGACTTTAAGCTTGGGTAAGTAGGTACTAAGTATTCGTATATTTATAATATTTTATGAACTTCTAAGGTTTTATAAAAGGTCAATCGTGTAGACTTGCCGCCGAGCTTAGTCTGCGGTCAGTGTACTAATTAAATATTAAGTACCTAGGTATACTTATATTACTTAATTAGTATTTTTTCCCCAATCGCGATAATAAACTCAACGAAGTCAAAATGTTAATTCTTGGCCGTGGGAGATTGGTTTTGCTTGAGTCAACAAGAGTTATAAATTATTTGTATTAAAGTATCTTGTTTATATTATTCAGAATACAATATGGACTATTTTTGTAATAGTAGTTAGCAATGTAACTAAGTATTTATTCAATATTAGATAGGTACTTATATTAAGTTTCGTAGGCGTAAAATTGTAACAGTTTGTTTTTCTTTAAAAAAACACTTACTAAGAAATAGTGTTTAACAGGTAAACACTATTTCTTAGTAAATATTTTTTTTTCAAATGGGGTACCCATTTTTTCTCGTTCTCTCATATTTTTGATTTGATTACAAACGTGTGATAGTGACACTTTTAAGATAATTATACATATACAAAACAAATTCATGTTAATTTGCTACTGAGTCTTCTGAAGTGAAACAACTGCATTTCCAAATATTCTCCCGCAATTGTGTGCTAACATTATTGTGTTCTGGTTTGAAGGATAGCCAAGCTAGTCAACGGACTGTAGACATGTTGCATTTTGACATTGGAATCGACAAACGAATGTAAACAAAATGTATGGAAATGACACAAGCTTTCGACAAATCAGGCTGTCACTAATGTTATTTCCATACATTTTGTTTCTATTCGTTTGTCGATACGAATGTCAAAATACAACTTTTCTAGACCCTCAGGTCTCAAGATGACAACGCGCATGAGATACTAATGATGTTACCGGTGTCAAAAAGTTCCAGTCGCTACTTAATATTGAACAAATTGTGAGACTCTCTAGTTCGTAGTAGTATACCTATACCTACGTCATAGTTTTTGAACCACGACAATGAGTATCTATTAAGTAGTTATTCAAATAATGTCATACGTATAATGTTACCACTGATGTTACTGGCGTCAAAAAGTTCCAGTCGCTACTTAATATTGAACAAATAGTGAGACTTCTCTCTAGTTCGTAGTAGTTTACATATACATCATAGTTTTTGAACCATGACAATGAGTATCAGTAGATACTCATTGTCATTACTACTACTTAGTAAAGTAGTTATTCAAATAATGTCATAAGCATAATGTTAATTATTATGTATGCGGTGACTACATAGAAATATAGCCAGAAAACCTTCCTAAATTTATCAATAGTAGGTAATAAAATAGTTTTAAACGGTTTCTAGGTCCGGTGCCAGGGGCTAGGTGTTGCCCTAGTAAATTATTGAGAGCTTTATTCAAAGTAATTTATCATTGTGTCATTGACGGCCTTACCCGCTTAGATTGCAAACCTGTTGTTTGTGTGTTATAGGAAACATAGGTTCGATGATTTTGGTGAATTGTATTGCATTATTAATCTATTTACTGTTCTGTTCCACTACTGGGCACGGGTCTCCTCTTTGTATGAGAGGCATATGCTGGCATCACCGTGGTTATTGATAGGCATCATAGTTTTTAAATTAGGGCACTTAGTTGGATTTCCTCACAATTTTTATTAACTCCTAAAGCGAGTGATATGGATCTATTAAATTGATCATTTATGATTTCGAAATGTCAAAGATGCGTTGCCCTAGATTCAAATCCAGACCAACCTGCAAAGCGGGTCAGATCTTTAACCACAAGGGTATTCCTCATTAAAATGTTAAATACAGATCTATACAGTGTAGCAGTTGAGCAAGTGATTAATTTGTGTACGCACATACGGTATATCGCTTCAACGTTTAAATAAAAAGAAAGTAATGCGTCAACCATTAACATGAAACTGCAGATTAAGTAGAAAGCACCTGTTCTCGTCAAACAAATACGCGTGCCGCGACCGTCACCACATTCAACATTATTGGCTGTAAGCCGCACTAAATGGGAGCGATAAACCAAAATGCCATCCACCTTCGGCGACCTACGGGGCACCCACCTGCCCTTGTACCTCTCTACAATATACGACGCCACTAAATCAACCGGTGCACCTAATGTACTCGGTACTGCTGTGACGACATTTAAAAACAAATTAATAAAAAAATAATGCTAATACTTTCAAAATAAGAATTTCTGTTTATGGCGAAGTCTTGGGCAAGCTTTATGTAAACTTCTTTTTAAATTCATTCTAAATTCAAATCAAAGTGAATGTTTCAAATTTAACGTACACGATAATCGGCTTTTGGTTTAGTAGTAGTAGCACAGTTTCCAACCTTAGAAGGTTCCATTTCTAGTTTATATGATTCTTAGTACCTGGGTGGGTTTGGGTTTCAGTATCACATTTACTGTATTAAGGGCCTCTTTCACCACCTCTGGATAGCCGCTAACTGCCGGATAAATATAAAAAATGGAAATTATTGGTCAAGTAATTTAATGGCAACTTAATAGGCAGTAGTGAAACTGGCCGTCAGAATCCCATAGGTGTTTAATTTCCCACTTATCGCAATTTCTTCTGATATCTCTTTCGTAGCACTATTGGCATGATAAAGTTACAAAACATATGCGAATTCAAATACTGGGACATCCAAATCCTGTTCATTTATCATATTTGCACAGAACATGCAGTAGCTTTAAAACATTAACATAAAGTATGGTTAAATAAACTATCAATAAATTCAATACCAATGTGTTTATTGAAGTCTATATTTATGTTACCAACGTTTTGTTGTGTTCGCAAAATAAAGTCGTTTTGTTGAATTATTTATCAAATTAATGCAACCACAGTTTTATTATAAATCAATGATAGATAAATGTCATAAAAATGCTAAATTACATGTATGTACTTCGTTTACTAAGATTTATGTGTCAGATTTAAATAGGAACTTGGCAGTCTTTACTCTAGTCATTTTTCATTGACATGTATAACATATTATGTATATACCAGATACCTATTTACGTATTGAAGCTTTTTTATTGAAGAAAATACCTAAGTAGGTACCTAGTTAAATTGTAGAATCTTTGTAAATGTTTTTGAGCAGTTTAATAAGGAAAACTGTATAAATACTATTAGGTAAGTACTTAAACATTAATTGCAAACTTTATCTTTGTTTCCCAATGTAGGCACTTAATAGTAGGTTTTATTTAATTGAATTTATAGGTACAATACCAAACATTCTTTCTTTATAAAACTGGCCATCAACATCGAAATTTAAACAAAAACAAAAACCTACCAACTGGTCACTTACGCTGTACGCACCGTCGGCAAAGAGAATTATTAAAAAAGTACTCATCAACATTATGTCTACCCGATGATCGCTGTCAGGAATGAAGGCTACCAACCGACAGCACAGCTCACGTGGAAACCGTGACCTTCGGGTTAAGCTGCCGGGGAATGATTGGACTATTGTTGGTTTGGATAAATTAGTCTTGGGTGCTGATTTTGAATTTAGAAAACTATTATTGAAAAAAGTTAGTTGCGTAGTAAATAGTATATTTTTTTTAATACTAGGATTTATAACACTGAATATTACTATTGAATCTGATCTATAAATGGTGTATTTGTCACTGGAAGTTGTTGGCTTGGCACGTGTCAATGATCCATGCAGAAATCTATGAGGCCAAGGCAGTTGATAAATTGGTGTAAATATTGCACGAAGATGGTCATAATATGTGATGAAGATCTATATTAGATTTTTATACCTTATTAGGTATACCTTACGATACCTTCTTAGGTAGGAATACTTCTTGTTTTGGTAAATAATGCTCGTGGTCCCACACAAACATATACATAGTTAGCCATAACATTTCAGGTCCCTTTTGCCATTTTCCACTTTACTTTATATACAAATTAGCATCTTTACTTTTCTTACACTACCTACTACAAAAATGTTTCCTGTAGGTACCTATTTATATCGTGTACCTAATTCCTCTACAACGCTGTCACTAAGTTCAAAGTTAATAAAAACATAAAATGAATACAAACCATTCTTTTTTTTTAATTACGATTAGTTTATTAGAAAACTTCAGTGGAACTAAAATTTGATGCGACGTAACAGTGTGGGACCGAGTTTAATGCTTGTCTACTTTGAACGTCTCACATGTTATACATGACGTTGCATTCCAACTGTGAGAACAGATTATAAACAGTCAAAAGGCCTCCCGTAGACTGTGGAAGCTTGTACCGAGAAACTTTGGGAAAGCCTTGTCTCCACAGTAGGTATTCCACAGCCTCAACATTTTGCAATAAATTTGCAAGATCGATTGAAGCACGTAATGATCTCGTCTCACCCGTGATCGAATGTTATCATTTCTCGTTAAAAAATGATCCAATTAAAAGGTTCCGCAGCTTCAATAAGTTACCGAAAGCGAGTTTAAAATCTCTCGCACACCCATTGTAATAACGCATGCGCCCTCAATATTAAATTTTAACAAGGTATTAATTAAAAAAACTAAAGCGAAATATCTTTAAATTTTCTCAGGACGCGCTCGCCCCCTCGCGTTATTTTATTTTTAATTCATTTTATTCGGCGCTGGCCGAGCGGTTCGGTACGCCCACCGGTGATTTAAAATTTTGATTTATCGGCGCGGGCGCAGCGCGGGAGAGTGCCTAGCGCGCATGCGCCCGCCTGCCGTAATTATAAATATGACGCGGTGCTAAACTGTGCGAACTGACCCGCCGACCCTGCGGGACTAGCGTTCGCACTCCTGCGCAATGCGCTACGTGCGTAGATTCATCTAGCGTGTGTTTTATCAAAACGACCCTTAACATAAAGTGTTAAATCAGATAAACAGACGATTCAATCGTATCTTTAAAATACTTTTGTTTAAGTCGTCTATTCTTATTTATTTAAGGTTCTGCATTGTGTAAGTACGAATATCTTCTACTTGTTTCAATTGGATGTTCATTTGCACATTTTCAAATACAATTTCTATACAAATGTCAAATCATCAAGGAGGTAGAACTGTATATTAAGGGGATCGGCGAGGGGCAGCTGCCATCGTATTTACGACTTCCACAGGCGCGGGCGCAGCTTTACAACACAACCCGGGGCATTCGCTCACTTGCACTGTTTTATGCACCTGTTTCACTTGATTAATTGCTACAAGCAATCGGCCTGTCATATAATTGTATCATTATCTACACGTTAAGAAAGAACACTTTGATGTAAAATGGTTTTTTGAAGCACCGCTGTTGATATTTACTATTTATAACGATGACAGGTTATATTTACTTCTTTTATGATATAAAGCCTCGAGAAAAGATTGTTTCTCAAACTCTTTTGTATAACAATTTACCTTAATCTCGTTACTTGAAAAATAACATTAATTTAGCATCTTTTAATATCATTGTTTCGTTGATAATGATTAACTTAACTCAACTGTAACTCTTTTCCTAACAATGGGCTATTACATACAACCGTTTTTCTATTGTAATATCACGTCTAAGCCATATTACTTTGTTAAAATATTCATCTCATTTCATATTCAACAAATATGAATTACGTCATTTCGAAGTCTTTGGGCTAAGCTAAATCAAAGCTCGAACGGCAGTCGTGAAGCCTACATTCGGGTAATACATTCCCAAACAGATTTCCAGCTATTCGTATAAGAAACACGGTGTTCGAGGATGCGATGAAAGATACACGGCACGGCGGTACACGGAATTCTGTGTGTGTTAGTTTTGAAAACGCCCGCAGTGTCCTTTGCCATTCAATGCAAATTCGTACGTTATAAGAAGCGTTCCGAGGTAGAATTACTCGCGTTTAGTCGCCTCCAGGACATAATTCCCAGGTAACTTTGTAATTTCGTGGGACTGACGTGACGCCTTGTTTGTGTAATTTAGAAGTCATTTATATTTCTTTTTAATTCTTACACCTGTCTTATGTTGTATGTGGTAACGTTACCTTGCTGCTTGCTAAGTGAATTATTAGAGTATGTTAATGTAGGGGTTTGTTTGTGCTGCTTTTAAATGAGTATTTATGATGAATGGGAAATGTTATCGAGTTAGAATCGTTAGAGCTACTGAACGAGCGGTATTAATAAATTGCTCCTGTGTTGCAGTTTAAACCATCTAAATGTGACGTTATTTAAGGATCCTTGTGGCCTGAAATGACTAATTTATCATGTTGAATACAGCATTTATGAAACAAGGCTACAAGTGGGCTCATCACAATAGTTAGCTGGGAGCGGATCTAAACTCACGACCTATCGATTAGAAGTTCAAAACCTTGCCGCTGGGCTTTTAAGATCACGTAATAACTTAGCTGTCTGAATGCATACATAATATTTATACGAGTAATGGAACTTAAAAATATTATAAATTTATAATAAAATTGTTAATTAATGCAAATGAATATCCGCGCAAACAAAGCTTTAATTTCCTAGAAAAGCTCGTTAAGAGGTTATCTCCTATTTTTTAATTGCTAAATGTGCCAAAAATTTGCATATATATGCTGTCACTGTTTAGTTAAATATGCTGATTGTTAGTGATATATTATGATATTATCTCGAAATTGCTGACATTCTGTTCATTTCAATTTAGGAACGCGGTACTGGCTCTCACGCACACACACATGCACAGACACACGCACACATAGGTATCAAAAGCGTGTGTCTATTAGGTTGTGTTGTAGTATGACTCAGTAAGTAAAATTACAAATCTATTTATACTTACATAATTATGTACTAATCACAGTACATTCACGAGCATAAATATATGTATAGGTACACTAGACAAAATTCAAAAGTGATTTTTTCCTAATATACCGATAGAAACTTTGTCGCATTACGAACATAGTATTTACGAACCAATACTGTGACATTGGTGTTATCTCAAATTTGCAAAAAAATCGATTTAGCATCGCTTTTACTTCAGTACAGTTCTCGCCAAACTTATTGTCCGGGTTGACGTTCGCACGAGCTAACTTTAACCCGGCCCGAAAAATCGGAGAGAGAAAAATATTGTATTAAAATGGTTTAAAATAACAGCCTACGATTTGAGCTTTCGTTTTTATTTATTACAATCGAATATTTTTCTCTTTCCGATTTTTTTTAGCTCGTGCCAACTTCAACCCGGACAATAAGTTTGGCGAGAACTATAAATGTGTAAGTATATATCTTTGCTCGTGACTGTACATACGTACCTATGAATAAATATGTGTATGTAATATGAAGGTATGTACACACAACGAAAATTACTTATGTTAGATCCTTATCAGTATTGTTTTGTTAAGTTCAAGCTATAAATTTAACCGTCTTATTAACATGTATATCTGTGCAAGTATCAAGATTGAGCCTTCACCTGGTGACACTGTATGATGCGCTAACGCCTGCGACGCGACTATCCATCTTAACTGCGCCCGCGCACACATCCTTCATTCATGTTCTGTGGATGATAGCAAATAAGTTTATGTTTGGCGTTTGTCATTATAGTTGCATGTTAAAGGTGGAATTAATAATTATGTACATAGGTACACCTAGATACTTGTCTGTTTTATAATTATTGGGTTCAACCAGTGGGTCGCATCATGGATCCAAATCAATTAGATTTTGCGGACTTGGTCAAAAAAATAATAAAGCTTTAAGGCTTATCATAGGACCTTTAAGCCCAACAGTGGCTGTAAATAATCCTCCATGAGATGATATGACACTGACTCTCCCTCCAATTCTACTAATGACTGGAATAAATGCAATTTCTTGGTACCTTATACCTGGTCTATATTTTTTCTGTTACTAGCCTAAGATTGTCACATAAGCTGCCTTCTCTCAGCCTCAATATTTATAAGAACAAAAACATAATTATATTAAGCTTTTTCACTACTACGCACAAATACTGATGTACCGCATTTTTGTTATGAAAGTCTGGTATCCAAACAATTGTAGCGTCCCCGCAGCACCGCAATTTCTTGTAAAAGAACTGTCGCGAAGTCTACCAGGGGGCTTAGACAAGTTGCAATTTGACATTCGAATCGACAAACGAGTAAGTAGAAAGAAAATGTATGAAAATGACATTAGTGACAGCCCGACTTGTCTAAAGCTTGTGTCATTTCCATATAGGTATTTTTTTTCTATTCGTTTGTCGATTCGAATGTCAAATTGCAACTTGTCTAACCCCTCAGTACTAACGTGTGACGTAACGGCAGTTAGGTACTTATAGAGGTGTAATGTAAACTATCAATCAACGTCGGAACTAGGTAATTATTGCGTTTTATACTGACCGTCTAATTGTAAATGACATAATCTTCGCATTGCGAGTTTACGCTATCATTATACTTATTCATGAAGCTGTCCGGTCTAGGTGTCAGTGATATAAAATACCTATCTATCTCGAAATCTTAACTAGGATGTTTCTATTATTGAGCTAGAATAAGGATGCACGACGAGATATTTGGCAGCATCAATGAGGCGGACCGTGACGTCGGCGTGTCGATTACGAGGCGAATGTATTTCGATGGTAATCTCACCGAGCGACTGGCGGTTTGATGTGTCAATCCGAGCGAGCGTCGATCGCTATCAGCCGATAGCTTCTATTGGGCAACCGCCACGCTTTGTTATCCTAACGGACTTATAAAATTCGACGGCCCACGAATAGATACCGAGCGGGCAATACCGTCCGCCTTTCCAATAAATATCTCTGTGAAGCCTCAATTTACATAGACAACCGACCGCGACAATTAAAGGTGTCGAATGAGTTTCACGCGTCCCATTTCTGCTTGTAACACGGCAATCGAGTACGCGGCCGGCCGGCGCTACGATCCGCACACAAATAAATCGTTAAGCGAATTTCCCAACATGGCTTCCGCGGATACGGCCAATGGGAGGCAGGGGGCGGTGCGGGGCGGGGGCGGCGCGGTGCTGCATCTTCGTGTGAAAATTAAAAAAATTACGAGCCCCGCTTTTATTTTTATGACCGCTTCGACGATGCTCGCAGGCGCCCGTCTACGGACGTGATAAACTTCCACCGAGACACGATCGAGATGTTGTAAATTACTTTATAGCTGTACACACAATATTGGTACGCTGAAATTACTTGTCTTCCAACTACAATCTATAGGTGTCTTAAAAGACAAGCAATTTTCTTTTTGTATTTTTTTAAGCATTTTCCATGCTAAGATTACGAGTTATTTTTAATGAAGGAAAAAATCGGCGGGCGGGCAGGGTTCGAAAAAAAAAAAAAAAAAAAAAAAAAAAAAAAAAAAAAAAAAAAAAAAAAAAAAAAAAAAAAAAAAAAAAAAAAAATAACAGACAAGCAATTTCTTCAAAAATAGATGTAGACAAAAGACAACGGACATTAATTACTAACAATGTAACAGTTGATATGCTTGTCAGATCGTTGTAGCTTTGTCATGGATATTTATTCAAAAGATATAAAAATCACCAAACGCCACCGAGAATGCATGTGGCAACTCTATGAATAAATAAAGTACGATAGGAGCTTCAAAAGAACCTACACAACATCAAAGTTCTGTCGACCCCCGCTCTATGCCGAGAGCCCTTCCGTCTATACATATTACTCACCCGTACCTATGTGGAAGACACACACAACGACCCTGCTATTACATTTACATTACTACACGCCTGAAACTATCGTGGTGTGAGTGAACACGATGAAAATCTTTATTTTCACGCTCTATCTCTCTTTATCTAATCGCCCCGGTCAGATAAGGACGGAGCGCCGGAAAAACTGGCGCGGGGCGAGGGGTAAAGGCTACATCGATTCCGCGCTTTCACTGCTAGGGGCCGTGTAAACCTTTAAAAACATTGCTTTTGCCGCGCGATTGTCATCTCTAACTTTATACGGATAAGAGGAAATTTTCAGTGCCGTGTTGGGTCTGGTAAATGGATTGCCTCCCCCTTGGGGGTTCTCATAGTGGGATCTAGATGGTGTAGATATGCTGATAGGCGGCGGTGTGTGCGCGCGATGTGACTGCGTCGCGTCTCTGTATGTGTAGAGCATAGCTTTGTGTTTTCCGGCTACAAAATCGTGTAGGTATGTATTGTAAGAGGGCTGCTTCCGGGCTGGATAAATTTTGCTTGTGTTAGCAAATATATGAGGGGACGTAGGTACATATCCCTTTTTGCAATATAATTTTACGTTGTAGCGTAGATAGGTAGATAGATTAGGCAAGACGGAGGCTGTGATTTGATTTGATTAGGAGGTGTTTGCAGTAGGGACGGGGGAGATAACGCTGATTGGATCGCTCGGGGGGCTCGGCTTTATGGAAATATGTTTTTAATGTGGCTGGTTTATTGAATTAGCGGGAGTTAGTGGGAAGCGAGGCGGCAGTAATCCGTTTGATGTGTCGCTGTTGATAATTAACTGGATGTTCAATGGTTCGGTGACGTAATTTGGTTATTTAATATGTGCTCTAATCACTTTCTAACCACAGACATTTTGTTTGGAATGTTGTGTTTAACAATGCACCTTTCTGAATTATGGAGGAGTAACTCTCCAATTGTTGTATAGGCACAGAATGTCCACTTAATACGGTCAGCTTACTTCTTTATGCTATAATTTCGATTGTGAAGGCACAAAAGCGGTGTTTTTGTTCGCGTGGCATTCACAATAGAGTACTCGGTTGTCACAGCTCTTAAGTTTACACTACACTGAAAATTAAAGTGGCCAACAATATGTACTGTCTGTTTGTGATGCTTTTTATCTTTGTCGGCGTTTGTTTGGTATTTTTTTGGCGTGTATGTAAGATATCGATCCAAGAGGAATGTCGTTGACAGTGAAATGGGTTTAACAATTAATAAACCTCTTCGACATAGAGGACAAGTGTTCACATGCTCGAAATTCTTTGTACTTCATTATATTCTTATCGTTTTTTAAAATACGTATGTTATGTACGTAATCAGGAATAGGCATGATACATCATTGCTGTCCATAGACTTCCTGATCTGGAATTTTATTTAAAAAAAACAATCATATTTTATGGTTACTGTACGTTATAAATAAACCTTTGTTTTATTCTCGGTCATCCGAATACAGCGTTTTCACTGACAAGGTCCCTGTAATAAAAAATGACCCAAATAAAAAATAATCCGACTCGTAAAATTTACGATTGTTTCCAGCCATTTCAGCGTTTGAGGAGAGAAAGTAATTCGTCCATAAAATTACGAGTAAACAGCCGTTTTTCCACGGAAATAAAACTGGGGGTGATTGGGGCGACTAGCGAGGTTGACTACGGGTGACTTCTGTAATCGGCTTAGCCATACAACCCCTGTGATTTGGTCCCCCTGCCCCTTGGGATCACGCGTGATGCACCAACTGTTATAACTTGATGGGAACTCTTATCTCGCGTTACATAATCGGATTCTGGTAATTGAGTTGTAAATTATTGCAGTTAATTTCGATATAATGCGGATATCAGTTATTTAGCCATATTTGCCTATATTTAATCGGTCACAAGGACAAGTTCTACCTACCTAGACCCACTTAGGATTTCATTGGTAGAACAGCTGTAATACGTCTCTGAAAAAAAATAGCGATTGACAAAGGAATTTCAAGATGGCACACAAAAACTTCTTTGAAACGTCTTAGAACACACAGCTAAATATGATATACTTTTTTGTGCTGCGTTTGAAGTTTTTTCTTTGTTTTACTGTTTGGAAACCCAACGTCTTATTCGTAAGGTCTTGTGAACACACGTTTTTCCACCGTAACAACCTGCGGTTAATTACCGTTACCGTCTGATGTTTGTCAATAAAGATCAAGCTATGAAAAACATTGTAGTCAGAAGCACATCCATCAACTCTGAATTCCAATAGCTACTTAGTTCTAAAATAGCCCATTCTACTGTAGTTTTTGCTGATATCAACTTTATATATTCGTTATCCTTCTTTAGACAGCTCATCTGTCACATATGAACATATTTATATTTATTTAAAACATCTCTGAATAAGACAGGAATATGAAACAAAAAAATAAAACAAAAAAGTGCGCAAAGGTATGTCACAAATGGAACTCCATTCGAGTGGCAGTGGGAAGAAAAAGTGTGTGTTATAGGCTCGGCTAATATGGCCAACTCTAATCTCATACAGGCACAAAGGAGCTGCCATGACGCAGCGGATATTGACGCAAACCATTTAATATTTAGGTATTCCAATATGCAGTAGTACTGGTGAGTTGAACGGTGCTTACAAAATAAAAAAAATGGTATTTTTTTTATTCGAAAATAAAAACAAAATATTATACTAATAATAAAATAAATAAAGTATTGTTTTTGTATAAGAATGCAGTTCGTTTATAATAAATTGATTTTGTAGAATTTCAGTTTTATGTTTTAGCCTTTTTTTGCGGATAGTTATCAATCCCCTTTTTTATAAAAATTTCAAGGATGTATCGAGTATCAACTCCACAAAATTACACAGAAACGATTGTTAAAATTAAAAAGTTTGTCATAATTTAATGGACGCGTAGCACTAAAAATGTCGCATATCAATAACATTACCGACATTAGTTGAATGTACATGATTTATTAATCAGTTCCTTATGTTTCATGATTAAAATACGGTTCCACGAAGGTCACGACCAAGATAGCGTTATCATAAAATCGAAACCGTGTTAGGTTGTCATATAATTATTGAATGTCTACTTATCTCATAATATAATAGATAACGACAATAAAAGGATTTAAAAAATATTGCCAAACTGATTTATTTGTTATTACGTTTTAACTAGGCGCTTATTTTTGGTAATCTACCCCCGTCGATAAATGGCGACCAAATTGTTCACTTAGTAATTTTTTGCATTGATAAAAATTTCATGGTGACTTAAATAGAATCGAATAGAATCGAAATGGCTATCATTGTGGCTTACACAATGATAGCCTATTGCGAAATCGCAGACTTAATTTCTTCGATTTAAGTAACCATGAAATTTTTATCAATGCAAATATTAACTAAGTGAACAATTTGGTCACAGGGTTACATTATACATACACAAAATAGTCTGTAGACAATATTAAATCTGTTCATAACATTCTTCTGTGCTCGAGTGTACCGTTGGCTGAGACCGACACAGTCACTTACGATATTAAATCGGACAATACGGCGGTATGGTCACGATAATCTTTGGTAGTATTCGATTCTAGTTACCGAGAATCGATCCTCAGCCGGTGTCCCGTATAGTTTGACTCTAGTAATGTTTTACGACCTCAATACTTTTTATTCGATAAATGACATGACAAATTAATGGATTTATTATGAGTCGGATTGCGCCGTCTCTTTTTATTTTGGTGTCGGTTTAGGACGAATGCATTTTTAATTGAGTGAGGCACTTTTGTGGACTGTATAAAACGGCCACCGCATGCCGTGGATATTTTTTTCTGATTGACGGGTAGTAATGGGCAGGTGCGTAAGAGAGCCCGCCGATAGCTACCTCGCTTTTTCGTTTCGATATTCGAATATTCACTTTTTGTCGGTCGCGTCGTTTTGCGACGTAACTGATCGTATTTTATGTTGAAGGTTTTAACGTACATTAATAGGATACTAAATTTTGGTTGTAGTCTTCAGTTATAATATTTGGACGCACATTTTTGTTTTAATGGGTTTCGTATTCGTAAAATTATACGCAACTACTCAGTGGGGTTGTTAATTTATTAATTTGTATGTACGACCTATACCCACGTTTTGTAGCGTTATTCAAATGTCATTTTGTAGATCCATTTATAAAATCAACATTATCGTAAATTGCCTACGTTTAAAGTTCCACAGAACGCGTATTCAAGAATTTCTGTTGCGTATTCTCATTTTATCTTTTTATGCGACTGCCCTTTAAAAAATTATATCAAAAATAATAAACGCATTACTGTCACTTAACTGCATAATAACTTCTTTAACAGGTACAATTAATAACAAAAGTTGTAACTAAAATATAAATAAAATGTTGTTATCCACTTAAGAGTGCCTACACTGGGCGTTTATTTCATTTATGCGTTTATTTGGGCGTAGGCGTTAGTTGGACGTAAATACGCATATTTTTTTGACAGTAATATACATATTTTGTACGGTAAAAATTGTCTACAATTATGAGTACAGTGACCTCTATGATTGTTGGCGATTATTAAAAATAGGAGAACGTGACGTGTGTTAGTTAGTTAGTTACATAAGGAACCCATTGCAGCAGAGGCACTTTGTAAAGCCTAAATGTATCTTTTTAATTAACAGAACAATACAAGTAACTTGTACGTTTGTTACAGTCGCTACAGAGCGCGGCGCGGCGGGCGGGCACCTCGTGCGCCAACTGCAAGACCACGACGACGACGCTGTGGCGACGCAACCAGAACGGCGAGCCCGTGTGCAACGCGTGCGGCCTCTATTACAAACTACATAACGTGAGTACATCACTGTTCTACACTAAGGCACTCAGAAACGTCGATTAACGTTAATGATTTGTTAACAAACAGTGGCTACTACATCTTGGCCTATTTTTCCATATTTGAGTTTGTTTTCAGTGTCACACCTGTGACACTCCATACAAATTTTCCGATACCGCTGCACACTACAATACCAAATGTCAAACTTGTCAAAATTACGTTTGTACACGTGCTAATGCAAATGTGTGCGTGAGAGTGCGTAGAGTGCCACTGATGCCGCAATTACTTTGACAATATGAGGTAGGCCTATTGGGCCCTAAAGTAAAAATTTAATTAATGGACTTCTGAAAGAACAGTTGAATAGATGATTGGAATGCTTCTTGCACGATGGAAAGCACAATCAGGGTTATATGGAGCACGCTCTGGGTAGTGAGCTCTGGCTTTATAACATGTAGGTACGCGAAACAACAACGTGGGATTGTTTTTTATGTTTGGAAGACGGCAAACGAGAATATATACACAACATATAAACAACATACGTTGTTTGTCATCAGTCTTACATTGACGGTGGTAGTAGCAAGAAAGGGGGATAAAATTAGATCCTACACTAGAGTTTTTTGGGTAACCATGATACAGTTTACAGGCTCAAAATCTACGATATAGACGAATATCATCGAAATAGACGTAAACGTATTTACTGCCAAAAATATACCTACTGGTTTTATGCTAAAAAAACTAGCAAGAGAAAAGATGTCGCTTCGCTTTAATAACTGAAACATTTTAAGGGTAACTCTGGAAAGTATAAATAACCATCTAACCCCTCCTAAACTTCAAATTACAAAATCAAATCGTCTATAACCAGAATTAAATATCTCTAATAAAGAAGGAATATCTAAATCGGTCCCTCGCCGGTTAATCTGGGGTGTCCCTCGCGATTGCATCCCAGGGGACAACTTGACGGTATCTTGGTGACAGATAACCGGGGTCGAAGCCACCCCAGCTTGGTAATGCGTCATAAAAGCCAATACGATTGTCTCAAATGAATTACGATCGCGATATTATCAGAACGGTTAAATAACACTACATTAGCGTTTGATACTGATAAACGTGATTAATTTATGGACTTAGTTTAATGATTGTATTTTTTATTAAGACCTGGATTAAGCTATAAAAATAGTGAATTACTTTGATAATTACGTTAATTCGTGTTATTTCAAGTAAAGAGCCAGTCCTTTCGACACAACAAATCCACTGGCTCCCAAGATACAGAGAAATAAACTTAGTTTAGGAATCAGGATAAATATTTAGGCAACGTCTCATTAAAAAATACAATCTAATATTTACGATGAAGGGTTTCATTATGGAACGTAGACATAGGTATATAGCGACTAAGCAAAAGTATAGCAAAGATATCGCGATCTTTCCTTTTTATTAGAAAAGAAGTTCTTGCTCTGCAATGTATCTATAGGTTGATGTTAATATCCATATTGCCATATAAATAAGAGTGGTATTGCCATTTCTGTTTATTACTGTATCGATAACCCTTTGTCATTGCTTCTCGGTATGCATATTTATTGATTTATATTTTATAGGCTCTGCAATTAAGCCATAAATACACTTATCGATTACGAATGGTCTACTTATCGATGTTAGGACTTCAATGGTGTAATTTAGAAATTAGGTATTATTTTTATGTAGACCAGATTTCGTTTATTCATTTATGGAGGGAAAGGGAATATTACAAAAGAATAGTTACATTGTTAGGTTATTCAATTAGCTGCGTTACGTAAGGCCGCGGTAGACAGTGGCACAAAAATTAAATGAACAAAGAATTTGCGCAAAGATAGTTCATAGATAAAGTGTTACCGAACCCAGTTTGAACAATAGTAGCGCTTTCAATATCCGGCTGCGGGCCCAAAGCAAAAATAGAGCCCGTTTATCGCTGATTTAACAAGATGTTAAGTTTTAAATGTCAAGCAGCACCAAGTAACAATTCTCACGACTCTCACAGCCCCGGCGAAAACAATAAATATAAACCCTAACGCGATTCCAGCCCGCTGTACATTCGTACGGAAAAAGTACAAACATCACGCGGGAACGCAACAATGACGAAAATTAACTGTCAAAGCGACCCTTCGCCGAGGGCTCTCGAGATTTTTTACATTGAAATGTATACTTTATTGCCGACTCGAAGCATCAGAGCAACAATGTTGTTTGCTCTAATTATTCGGAAGGAGCGACAAAGGAGCGAATGGGAGTGCCTGCTACTTCAGACGTTGAAGGTATAATGACGGGAGCACAATACGGGAATGGCAGTAGCATTGTCAAGGGCCTGTGCCCGCCTCTTCATACATATTTATACACGGCTCACTTACACATTCGCTACAGATTCCTTGCCCTATAAGACAGAGATCACTAATGCAATAAATTATTTATCTAATACATTTGCCAGAATGATGTTTTTAATGAATACATGAATAATAACGTATTCTAATTTTGTTGTAACTTGTTGACATGTAGATAAAATTGATAGCCAGATTGTAAACTGGATGATTAAATACTGTGGTTTAGAAAACGTTCGATAGTTTTAGCTTTATGCGTAAATAAAAATAGTCACATCATCTTTCATAATGGGTGTAGAATTTATATCACAATAAATTTAATGCGATATCGTGTGAACGAGGCTTAAAAAAGTCTTGATTCAATCTTTATCTGATATGAGGTGTAATCAAAGATATTAAGTTCGAATAAATTTACAATTTTAAATTATGTGGACACGTAAATTCTGTTCTAGCATAGCGATAAAGGTAATTCCGTTAAAATGTTATGCCAACCAGGAATTAGGTTACGTAACCCTGTGCTTAATTTTTTAACGCCTAAAATTATAATATTGTAAGCTATATTGTAATAAAGTGGTTTCGGAAGCTGATTTCAAAGAATTCAAAGCAAAACTCAAAACTCAAAATGTGTAAATAAATACAGTATAATATACCCGACCCCGAGGCGGACACATCGTGATCGATTTCGCTCAAAAAACGCAATTCATTCAACAAAGCACGAGCGCATTGTGATTGCCAGCCAAACGTCACTCTCCCACATGCGACCAAACCGTCTTGATACTTCTCTCTAATAATAAGTGAAAAAATTCGAATTTCGTTAATAAATATTTGGGTAAACCTAAATGTTAACCTTAGTATATATTTCAATAAAATTAACTAATCATTTATGGTAATTTTAAACTAATATACAATTTTTATAGTAACAATATTATATTAACAGATTAAGTAACAGGTCATCAGATTTCTATCAGAATTTTATATAAGCAAAAATGTTTGATTAGCATTATAATTTTGAAAGATTTGATAAGCAGTCTCTGTTATCTTGGTTTTAGAAACAAAATTATGGGCTAGGAACCTCATAAACATTCGATACACACTAAATGTGACCAATTTCAATGCAAATAAGTGTCTTTATTAATAGTAATTTTCGCATTTGTAACAAACGAAAAACCGGAGGAGGTATTTATGTTTTTATGTGTTAGCCGATTGCTTTGTCAATTGTGGACTGAATTTGTTCCATTCATAAGGGTAGTATGGTTGGCTTCTGAATTTTTAAATAAGACCTTCTTTGATTCATTGTTTGGCTCAACTGACTCAAAATTAGTTATTAAGAATTAAAAAGTACATTTTACGTTTTAGTTACTTTTTTCGTTAAAAAGTAATTATTATTTTACTTTCTATTTTAACTAACAAAATAATTAAAACATTTTTTTTTATACTAAAGTACAAAGTTTTTCTGGTACGAAAATGACAAAGTATCAATACCGTCCGAGCGGCGTATAGGTACCTACTTCTAACAATACTCAAGTATGTTTACTCAAAATATATCCTTTAGCGGGCCTATTTGGTTGTGTAACTTAACTGTGAATGCCCATAAGCGCTTAAATTGCCCTCATACAGGCCATATAGACCCGAGAAGCCGACAAGGGTCTTGTTATTTTGGTCTAAGTGGCCATAACGCTTTGCGTTATTGTTTTTAATAAGAACATATTATTGGATTGTGATACTGTTTGGTTTGATTGATGTGGGAAACGTATTCAATGGTTTTTTAAATGTATAAAATATATTAAAAATCTCGCACTTTTTGGGCACCATTCTGTTTTGTATATTACATTTAATGAAATTCACGGTCCTCTACATTTATATGTATAGATTTTACCGAGGAAATGTATTGAAATATTTGCTAACACGGATGAGTAGACATTTTTTTAACTGTTACAACTCCCAAAGGAACACCCGTAAACCCGGTAGGTACCAATAAATACGTGATTGAAAATAAATTATTTATTTGGCCATCGACAATGGCCGGTTAATAGGATTACAGTACGGAGCGTGGGTTCGAGTCCCGTACCTGCCCACCGCAATATACCATAACAAAACGATCCGTCCGTATGTTCGACTCACTTTTTATAAATTTGTTTATTTAATTTATCACGCTCGTTTATACGTTACTTCCTTCGTGTTATAGCCGATTAGGTTTTTGTGGTTTGTATTCAATTTTTTTCGTCCGACCTTTATGCTCCCAATGAATTGGTATTCAGTTTTTGCGGTGGTTATCAATTGTTTTCGATTTCTTGCTTCACTAGCCGACGGCATGTAAAAGGAAGTCAAGTTCAAAGCATTTTTCTACTTTTTAAAACTGCTTGTCATCTATGCTATAAAGCTAAGAGAATAAACCTTATGATATTGCTAATAATTACTATTATCTCATTGACTCCAAACATTTGTAATCTGTAATACAATTTTAATACAATACGTTTCTTAAGCACAAGCTAATAAAACACTAAACAAATTAGTACCCCATTACACATTCGACATTTCGTTACTAGAGCAGCGCGTTAAGTGCCTGCCATACAAAAGTATTGGATTACCAGTTTGTATGGAGCTAGAGAGAGAGGGACCATAATAACAGCTCAAATGATACATTTGGAATACAATGGGGCGATCAATTCAATTTTTGAATCGAGAACGCTCTTCTAGTTTTCTTTTTTTTATCGTCTAAAGTGCTGTTTTGTTCAGCCAACATCCGAGGGAATTTGACAGTCACTGTTTTTTCACCCGTTTTTCTCTGACATTAGATTTAATGCTAGGCTATGGATACAATGTGTTTGAGATAAGGATATCTTCACGAATTTGTCGGCTACTCTTTTTGTTTGCTGAGGTTTATTTGTCCAGACTCAATACCGTAACTTTGTAACAAAATGATCATGGAGCACAATCCTTGCAGTTTGCATTTAAGACGCGTGATCTATGATTCAGTTCCTTATTTGTGTAGCGCGACTCGGCTTGTAAAATGAAGTTTGCATTTCTCCAAGCTGACTTAACTTAATCGCAGCGAACATGCGAAAGTTGGTCTTGTTAAAATTCTCTTTGCAACCGCCAACATGACCATCGTCGGTAGTCAGGCTTTAACTCGCGTGCGAGATAAAAAAACGAGGTATGTTTAATTTACTCATTAGGTTACATTACATATTCGTCGGTACGGCTGGCTAGCGGCCAAACGGCCGACGCGTTTGGCCGAATGTTATAATGACATTAATTTGAATATTCAACATTGAACAGCTATCCCATTTACATAAGTTCGACCGTTGAATTTTGTGGCGATGCAAATGCTATTCGCTACACTAATTGTGCTGTTCATTGTTCCTGTTAACATTTTCAATGTTATACTCAATATACACACTGTTTTCAACTAGTTTAGCTTTGTTAAAATCGAAAAATAAAAAAAATCGTGATTCTAGTTTATTATATCGAACGCTTAATGGATTCTGCATCTGCATACGTTTCCTGTTCTTAAACGAATAAGTCACATTGAAGATTAATCTATTAGGGTAAGCTAGTAAAATAAGTTAATTCGATTTTATAAAGCTGAATTTGTGCTAAATTTAAATCGACAACACCAAATCAGTTATATTTTTCAATAAACTAAATTTTCTTTTTTAATAATTGTGTACAATTTTGCCAAAAAGTGATCACATAAAATAAAAAGAATAAAAGCGGGCGTTCGCGCAGTAGGCCGGAAAGATTTTATCTGTTGGCAATACAGAAAAAATGGCGCCCACCGGAAGTGTCCGAGCGGCGCGCGGCGCGTTACTATTTTTTTTTCTTTTTTGTTTTAAATGGCTTTTTCCCGGCAGCGTTCGGCCGGAAATGCGTTTGCGTAGAAGTGCCTTACATTGCCGAAAAGCGTTATGTCCGAAAAACTTTATAAGCAATTTTGATTCTTGCTGCAGATATATTTAGGATAGGTATTGCGTAACAGACTTGTGGTTTGATGTTACGGTACACTTGAGGACTTGTGAGTGTAGCGCTAAATAGGATGTTTTTATTCATGAGCCTTAAGCTCCCATTTTGTTTAGTGAGCGGGCCCCAGCTGATTTACTGTCTTGGATATAAATTTTGTGAAAATGTAAGAATTATTCACGAAACTGCGCAAAAGCAATTAAATTCTATTTAGTATTACACGCATGGTTTCTGAAATCTTATTTGGAACTGTTGCTAGCTTTAAACTTAGTGCTTATTTAATTTAGTAACATTTTAGTTGCGTTGGAGTTAATGTACTTAGACAGACATAGTTATAATAGGTAGGTATTATGTGTGGGTATTAATCCGGTAAATAATCATAGTAATGTCCAGTGTCGTTTCTTTATGCTACAATATACAATAGGTAGCTTATAAACTGAATGTAAGTATTTCAATATTTTTTATTTTTAGAAAAAAAAAAACATTGAACATAACATAATATACCATCACGCCTGTATTTCCCGAAGGGTAAGGCAGATCACCGGTATGTTTAAGATTCGTCTAATGTAATAAGGAGCGAGCCTATTAATCGGGCAGAAATGTGAACTGAGCAGTAATTGAGAATTTCATAAACATTTCATTTACAACAAAAATAACAGTAGGACTAATACCAATAGCACTGTGTTCTACGCCAGAATCAAACCCAAAAACTCGAGCGTGGCAGTCGTGGTTAGGACCAAAAGGCTCGAGGTAAAATCATTTAAAAAAGTCAAACGTATTCCGAACTTTATTGTGACGAGTCCGATGTAACTGGCTGAAAAGAAATCACATCTACCAACGTAACGGTCAAAGCAATTTCCATTTCCACTAGTTCCATATTTAAAAAAGGAACCGAAATAGCAGCTGCACGTCACTCCGCGATCGTTCGACCCGATAACTCCGCGTGTCCTTCTACAAAACAATTACTTGCGCTTGCACCGAGAGTTTCGCAATTGTCATTGTAACGCAAGCTTTTGTCGATATAACTATGTAGGTATCGATATTTTGAATTCTATACTCGCTGCGTTCGGCACTTTTTGTCAAATCGTGTATCGATTACGTGGTTTTCCTATTGAATATGAACGGGCAATATTCGAATTAATAATATAAGTTTGATATAAGTTAGTTCTCATGCTGTCTACGCCATTTCCTTGTTCATCTGAATATTAATTTGTGAATTTCCAGCGTGTGATGTCGAATTTTATTTACTTTATTTGAGGTCACTCAAACCTTGTCTTAGGTAAAAACATGAAATTTTACAGACCTGACCGTTTATATCTGTACTCCATAAAAATAGAAAATCTTTTAGAGGAAAGATGAACTCTCTGATAACTTAGATTAGTAACGTGAACGTCTTGTAATTAGGCGATGAAACGCCGGGAACGAGATGATCGCAGATCTGGCACCGCGCCACCCTATCAGCGCCATCTAGCGTGATCTACGAGGACAGAAATAATACACACGTACCTTTACATTCGAAATTTAAAATTACACAAGTACTCACTTTAAAAAAAGAGTGGTTAATGATAGCGATATCTAAAACAAAGCAGATAATTAACTAACAGTCTATCAGGCGTATTAGTGTTGCACGGTTGATTGCTTCCATGAGATGTTCGGGCCGTTACCCCTCCAGTACATCTGTAAACATCTTCCTGATAACCATCTGACGTTTGACACAAAGCGCGGTTGTGGGAGATAGTATCTCAAAACTATCGTACCCTCCCCCCGCGCGCCGCGCCCCCGGCTTCCTCTCCTCCGTCTAATTATTTATTTATGTCCTCCTATCACACCATCGATGCGCTTGAGCGCAAAACTGTGCGGGCATTACACGAATTCATATTTAGAACACCGTTCCCTTATCATCTAGGTAATCTCGGTGGCGGTTTAAACTGAAATTAGCGCAATTTCTTAGTTTTTTGGGTCGTTTTCTAAATCCGGGATTTGCTTTCGAGTGCTACTGTTTGTGACAAACGTTTGTGTTAATCTGTTTCTATTGTCCCAAACATAAATAGAATGACATTTCTCTGTTAGTAATTCTGTATTTGACAATAGTTAACTTAATCCTTCAAAGCTTGCTCATTTGAATTTAGAAAAAATCCTTTGGCTGTTGATGCGAGAATAGTTTGGCCGAAAAAGTCGTATGGAGGAAGAAATAGAGCATCGAATAGCATTTTATTTTAACGTGACCCCAATAAAAGCTTCCAATAAAATTAATAATAATAAATGATAATACTTCGTTTTACAACGGCACGCAACCGTCAACATAATTGAACTTAAAAAAAACTTTATGACATCTCACTCGTACAAAGTGGCCAGGCCAAGGTGTAATTTGATTGAAAGCACCAAAAAAGTCTCGTAATCATATAATAAGTGGTGGAATAATTAGTGGGGGTTTAGGAGCAGGTGCCGTGCGCACGCGTCGATCCAAGCCGCTTTTACTGCTGACCGAACGAAAGACAAATGACTATTACATGATAAAAGATAGTGGTTTTTGTTCTTTAGTTCTTTATATGACGGTTTATTATATGGCTATATAAAATGTGGTACATTAAGTATTGTTAAGTTGTAAACCCAGTCTAGCCAGCTTTCGTAATAAAGTGTAGATTCTCAATTCTGTACTTAAATGAATTCAAATGATTAAACAGTAATCATTTGCACAAATACGTTTAAAGTAACAGTACTCAATACTTCCGTGTTCAATACCAACTTATTCAGCTGTACTGCAACATTAGTGTTGGGAAGCAGAAGTTATCGATAATCGAGAAGCTGTTAAACTTTGTGTCGACGTGGACAGTTACGAGGTCTCGTTGGCGGGCTCGTATGAATTAGTGTAGCGTGGTAGCATCGTGAGATTTAGTGCGGACGCCGCCGGACTCTAATTGGACCGGGTTCAGTGCCACAGGCGCGAAACATTTAAATTTATTGGTTTCCATAATTGTTTTTGAGATGTGAAGTTGGTGCTCCTGCCACATATACTCTCTTCATCGCAAATATGGTTTAAAGCAAATACCGTTAGTCGATTTCTTAATAAAATTATGACCAACTTTTCTTGTAAAGGAATAATAGAGTAGAAAAATACGTTTGATTTGAAAGGGATCGTGACAACACAATTTACTAACGGTACTTCTTGCACAAGTGTCAGTCTGATTTCTTAATCCTTATCTAAAGTGTTAATAAAACGACTAAGTTAACTATATTATCAACTCAGTAAATTGGAAATGTCGATATTTTTATCGACACCTGATAATTGACTTAATAACATTTGATAAATCCGTGCCCCAAAATATAGTGGTACTTAATAAGATAAGGATAAATCATAATGATACTTTTGTAAACGAACGATTTAATTTCACTAGCTATCGACGGCAACTAATCTACGACAATAATTGCATTTCACTGATTGTCTTGTTAAAATGATAATTACTAAGTGACATTTTAATTGCGTTCTGTTTAATTATATAAGGTTATTGAGAAATCGTACTTATACTTCAGGAATTTATCTTTATTTGAATCACGTTATACGTGAAATGTTCGAGAGTATGGCAAAAATGAAACGTTACAATAATAAGCGATGCATAAGGCTGCACTCACACTATAAATCGTGGATGTCGATAAATTTGGCGGGTGTATAAATCGTCGTTTCAATTATCCCCCGGAGTAGCAGCTGTCGGCGGACTGCCGACTACTGCCCGGAGTATTTATTTTAATCACGCGCACATATCAAACATGACCGTGTTTTATCGACATGTCTTCCAACACATCCTTAATTATTAAATTTATTTACTTATAAATTTCTATTTGAATTGAATTGCATATAAGTTAATGTTCACTGTTTAGCTATAAAAGGAGAGATTGCAAGAATAGCTATAATTGGTGTAGTGTTACGTTACGGTAGTTATTTTTCCTAATTAAATTGGTTGCGTGATCTGACTAGCGTTAGGTGGTGTTAAATAGTTGAGGCGCCACTTGATTAAAGGCAGTCGCCCTATTTGATTCATTGCCACACGCGCATATAAAGCTTCGAGACCTACTCTGTCCTTTGCTAGGAATACTTAAAAGGCGTTTAGTACTCCTTGTAAGTGAATCCAAGTTAAAAAGCGGAATTCCAATGGAAAAGGACTGGTATTTTCTAATGACTTACTCTTGCGCACTGTGGAAGCACATAGTAAAAAGTGTATGTGATATTCTAAAGGTATTTTTGAATGAATGTGTCTTGCTGTAGATCAGAAACATAGATGACTGTCGCGTTTATGATTTAAAAAAAGATTTCTTCTATTTTTTTGAAGTTGATGTTTTAATACAGTAACATTTTAAGTTCTGCCGCGGCTGAGTAGTCTCAAGTCTCAACTCATAGCGTTTTCAGAAGCTTGCGCAGGCGCCGGGCACGGTTGATTGCCGCGCGGACTAACTATGCGGAACTAATTCACCAGAGACATTACCGCAGCCGCTTTTTGTCATTAGTTCATTGCACACGTCAACGAATATGTAAAAATATACTTGTTGAGTTATGGCAAACTAAAAAAGGATCTATTTCCAGGGTGGTTTTCAAACCCTTTAAGATACACTAGGTTGGCTTCCGCTGAAGCGTTCTGTTAACAGTTATTTAAAGCAACCGAAGGTCAAAGCTTGCATTTGGGAAGTTTTTATTAAAAAAACTTGCCAGCTGATGATATTGATGTTATTCTTAAACATTTGGTGACATTAAAAGCTCCCTTAAAATACTGAGCTTTTTGAGTCCTTTAAGTTTTTTTTGGATTGCAAGGCCAATTTGGGTTGCCGCTTAGCATGACTGCATTTTTTTAAGTCTTACTGCTGGGCAATATTTCCTCATAAGTTAGGCTATATATATATAGTACACCTTGCTGAACCCGTGCAGCTTGGCAAACTTTACAGGATGTCACATTAATCTCTAGTTTCTTTCACCATGTTAATGATGTTATTTTTAATCGTTTAAGTAACCAATTCTGCTTGCTCTTTGTTCTTTTTTTTTTTCGAATAACAAAATCATTAAACTCTCTCACAACTTATTTACGAGTATAATTTTTAATAACTCTGTCAGTACTTGTGATTCCTCGTAGAGCCGGTGTGGCCTCCGCGGGCGTCCGCCGCGGCCAATTGACAACGGCTTGTTTGTTTGTTCTCCACGCTACATCTCCACTGCACTGCTCTTAATTGCGACTTGCGACACGATTGTCGCGACGACTTTTTTTGCTGGTCGCGGATTTCTTGTTATTGTTTTGAGACACATAAAACTTTATAGGTTATATTTTTTTCTCGCTTCAGTAATATACCTTTAGTAATATATTACATACTTTGGCCTCAGGCATGTTATTTAATTTTTTAAATTTCGAATGGTTTTATTTTATCGGTGTAGCCATCAATGTGTAAAAATTAATCTAGTTTTATTTCAATTATACCAGTGAGAAAGATACTTTTGAATAAGTCAAAAACCAGTTGTACAATATAATCTTATTCCCAAACGCTGACGAAATCTAGCAGCTAAATCTAGTTTTTCTTGTATTGTCCCACTTCTCTTGAATTTTGCAAAATATTATAGCCATTTGGCAATTTTAGTGCCATTCCAAAATGTCCATCTGGAATATTTCAACTGTTTTCCAATTTCAAAGCTGAGATGCGATTACACAAACATTTATCAAGATTTGAGCAACGAGTTATGGGTAACTAGTTAATATACCATTCGAGATAGAAGCTTTCTTGAAATCATTAATTTATACTGTTTCTAAGTCGGCATTTGATGGCATCGCATCGGTAGCAGAATCTGTTGTTTTCTTCTGAAGGACTTTGACTAAAAGTAGCCGCTTTCACTAAATCATATTATATTCTGTGTTATTCTGATGTATGAGCTATAATATTGTAAAGTTTCATCAAAATTCGTTAAGTAATTTTTGCGTAAAGTATAGGGTTACATTTCGTACGCATTAACTTTAATTTTGGACATAATATATACTTACCAAAACTTAGCCTGACAAGGACTGGAACCCTCATTGTTCTTTAATTAATTGGTACTATGAATTGTATTAATATTAGCCCTGTATGCACTGAAAATATATCATGTTTCCAAATATTCTCAAAATTTCTTTAGTATAAAGTTATGTATACATATATCTTAGCATAAAACCGTTAAATATCTAGCATAATTACTTTTATTACCTTGAATGTCTGCTCCAAATCCAGTACTCGTAAAGCGAGGTGTATGAAAGTAAGATTTATTTGGTCACCGTCAAGTTTTATGCGTAAGTAAGGTGCAAAAATCAAACTCCGCAGCCACGCGACACGTAATATAAGATGCCGATTAAATTATCCCTGACCGCAGGTTAAAGCCAATAAATTGTTGCCACTTACGCAGTATATTAAGGGAATTATTTCTGTTTTTTTTTAATTGAGAGTAGTTTGTATTGCATATTTTAACTGACAAAACATTGGAGCTTAGGTTTAGATTCGGAGAACAGTAGGTACCTAAAAGTGACTTAGGTACCTATGTCAAAATTCATTTCAAATTTGATATAACTATGGAAAGTTTAGTAGCTTTAATGCTACATGGTCCGTATCTTCTCTTGTTTCCGTCTGTCATCTGAGGTAAACGAGGGTTTTAGACTGATTTGCTCTTTTAAATTGTAGGTATAGCCATTCAAAAGAGATGTGAACTGTAGCCACCAAAAAAGTTAGTCTTAGTTTGAATCAAGATAACAAAATCTTGCCCGATCTATGAAAGTAAATAAAATCCAATCACATTTCTTTTGATTCGGTAGAAATATTTATTACTCTCTCCTTTTCATCTTGATCTCGTGATTTCGAGCACGTCTATAGATATTTCTCTCGCCATTTATTTAAAACCATCGCATTACAGATCGTAAATTTGTATAAAAACGCTTTCTCTCGTCTTCGGAACTGTCAAACGTTGCTCTCACAATTCACACGTCGCTCGCGAAAATGCACGCTCAACAGTATTTCTTTCTATAATGAGTTGAAATATAAAACGCGGTTGAAAAACTCGCACGCGATGCTTAAGGTGTCGCCAGCTCGCAGCAAATTAATAAGACAATGCATTGGAATGGCTTAGAATTATTTATAGTTTCACGTACCTACTTACACTTAACGACGTGACAATAGCTTTTCAACATAAGAACTTTTTGCTGAGCATATCACTTGATATCACAATTAGCAGTTAAACTGACGTTTTGAAAGAGCTCTTCAAATTAAAAGTGCATTTTAAATTTGGAAGTTGAAAGTCCTTTTTAAAGTAACGATTCTGGCTGGAAAGAGTGAGTGGTGTGATTTAAATGGAAAAAAATAAATCGCTTTATTCCTTAGCTTTATTCCAACGTTGTCGCCTTAACGATCTTAAGTGAAGTGTCACTAATAACTCGGCTAAATGGTACGAACAGACAGTGCGCTTAACTACTGAAAACTTTTTTTAATCTTTATATTGGATTGACACCTGTCTTGTTGTTATTAATTGCAAACTTTCATGTTTAGCGAATGGCCGATACGCAAGTTTAAAATCTTAAATATTATTTGATTGGTACGATTAAATTTACATTAGTTAAGAATATTATAAAATTAGTATTTGTACCTACTTACTTGAATATATGCATTATCATTATTATCCCAACCATACATAATGTTACAAAGGCATCTTATAAAAAATATTTTATTAAATTCTTAAAGAAATCCAACTCCAATTACTTACCTAGTATTAATTAATATAACATGAAAGTTATAATTGTTACAATAATAACATTCTGTAAGCACTATCTTAAAATAATTCAATTAGTGTAGGTCCTGCTATCAAAACGTACAACAATTTACGTTTTTTATTAGTATTTTATCATGAGTGTGCCTCCTTATACTATAAATCACTCGTCAAGTAAGTAATAGGTGCATTACGGACAAAAAAAACGGGTAAGTTATCATTGTAACGTCATAAAAAGTTAAATGGAGAACAATTACTTACAGTTTACGTACAACCACTATTTAGGTAAACAACGAGGCGTATTTTAGATAAAAACTAAAGTCCCACAGGTTAATAGCGACATCGATTTCAATACAGCAATTTACTAGACTTTTTTCTTGTTAATAGGTGTACATTGTTTTTGCTATGTAATGGGTGATAATGTTTAGTGCCAGCGTTATTTTTTTATTGGATCTTTATCTATTGACATAAGTACCTACGTGAAATTTACATGCAGTCTTTGGTATCCTATGTATGTTTAAGTTTACGTACAGGGCTTAAGGCTAAGTAGTAACTTCGCAAATTAATCGATTTTCAATGTTAAGATTACTGTGGTCAGTTTATGGAGTGCCCATTCACACACATCGAGACTTCTGTGCCTCGGAGAGCACGTAAAGCCGTCGATCCCGGTTGTCATAACTATGACAATCGTTAGTAAGAAGCCTAAAAAGTGGACGGTTAATCAGCAACGAGCCCAAGTCAAACAAAATAAAGACGCCGTTTTAAAATGCATTTGCTTAAGTGCTACCTGCGTTTATATTACCTTCATGATTGATATCAATATAATCGGGTATCCTAACTACTTAAGTTCCATCTAGATATCAGGTTAAGGTGGCTACATCTCGTTTACAGCGCTTTGTTTCGCAACAATAACGTGTCAAGTTTGTTTTATCGAACATTACGCCACCGTTTTACTGTTCTCCGATTGGTTCGTACGTCGCTGTTCCGTTTCATTACAATATTTATGTCCAATAAAAGGCATGTTCGCCGTTTTCCAACAATTAACGACATAATAAAGCTTTCTAGCGGTCGGAAAAATTACAGCGAGGGGCCGTGAGCAACATTTTCCATGGCATTGTGGTATGAGCCTGTTATTTTCCCATTTGAGCGGTTTTATGGCTGTGTTTGTGCAGATGAGTGCAGATAGCGTAATAAGCGCACTCTCCGTCCTAGAAACATAACGCAATTATTCGCACGCACAACAAAACGCAATACGCGTTTGTTCCTTGCAAATATTTCGCTTTGTCACGCCACCATTGCGTAGTTTTTTCAGATATATGACAAACTATTGGATGTTAGCAGTCGTTGTAATACGCGCGATGAGACAGAAACGAGACAATCTCACATTTTGATTCCGTAAATTGGTCCATGTATGAGGTAAACGCACGGTAGTGGAGTCGCATATAGTTTTATGTCAGTCGTATTTTACTGCTACGTCAATTAGTTATATTTTCATTCCTTAAAATAATTAGTGTTTTCAAAATTATTTTCTAAGTAATTAATTTTTATAGCCGAAGCTATAACAGCTCCACATAAACTTACGTGCTATAAACAATAAAAACATGAATCAATACAATGTACTCTGGGGGTACTCCCAATGAAAGGGACAAACTTAAACTTTTATAAACCTTTTGCTGTAACTAACAACATTCATTTGAGAAAATTCTTCCACTACATCCACTCACCCATTTGTCATCAACCCATTTACTATTCTGCTGGGTACAGACTTCCTCCCAGAATCGGCATGAAAGGTGGTTAAGTTGTACCTGCTCCACCACGTGAGCCTAGTGCGAGTTCACAGATTTGTTGTCTTTAAAAGATATATTTACAAAAATAAGTACCTATTATTTAAATTAAACATATCTAATGTTGAAAAATTCTCTCGGGAATGCATGTTTCCTCACGAACTTTTTACGGACGTAATTTAGAAAAACGACATTCAAATTTGAGACGTTTGATTTGGCAATCCATGATCACATCATAAAACACACAGCAATGCACTGACACTATTAAAAAAATGACGATCTTTTTAAAATCACACACGATCACGACCCAGTTGTAACATTGTATAAAAACAAAATTCACATTTAACAATAAACTGAATAAATACATACCTGCTCTAAATTGGTACCTCATGCAACTTTATACATGGAACAGTAAATGCAGGTACATTCTGTTCATAGTTTATTCAGCATGGCGTGTTCACCTGATATTAGTGCATTGACATCCAGATGCATGTAGTTCTGCCGTACCCCATCGTTATACTAACCCTGAACTAAACTGCACGAAACTTTATATCGAATGACAAAAGTAGAATTTTACATCGAAATTACTGGTTACAGTTTTATTTTGTTGTTCAAAATTGTTGCTGCTGAGAATTATGTAAAAGATAAAATGGATATTACTATTTGATTTTTGTTTATAATATATCTTTTCGCGGTACTAATTTTCCTGTGCCTTTGCCCGCGACTTTGTTCCCGTGAAGTTAAACATTTTCCCCCGTTTTTGCCACATTTTAAATTTATACTCAGCTCCTATTATTCATAGCGTGATGATATAAGCCTTCCTCGTTAAACAGGCTATCTAACGCTGAAAGAAGTTTTCAAATCGGACCAGTAGTTTCTGAGATTAGCTCGTTCAACCAAACAAACAAACAAACTCTTCAGCTTTATAATATTAGTATAGATATAGATTGTGGGACGCGGGTGTACATATATATCTGTGTATCCTTTCGAGGTATACAGGCCTGTATGTTATATGTAGATATAATTATGTATATTTATTTATTTATTTATTTGGACAACCAGTAGTTGCTACATTGTTTCTTATACCTAAGATGTAATTACTGTAATTGAGGTCAATGCACAACATTTTAAGGTGTCACAGCATGCATCAAATTGTAACACTGGTATTTTAATAGGTACTGTTATTCAAATGGAAAAATTAAGAACGTAAACAAATGAGATAGTATACACAAAATAAATAATACAATTAAAGAATTTTTTTTTTAACTTGAAATAAAATAAAATAAAAAATTGTAATACAAACACAAATTCAGTTCTTGTCTCTCAACAAACCCAAAACAACATTTTTAAAATTCGGCAACTTGTCAGCAAAAATATCTACTTCCCTACAAATGGTATTATATAGAAAGCCTAGTCCCTCTCCTAGGTCCCTCAAGTGACCACTAGAGGCGCTATACACGTTTTTACACAAAATATTTACACGTTATCGGAACGGGGCTTTCCTCACTAACCTCCTAGTTACACTACTAAAACTTACCCTCATATGCTATTGTACGTTTTCCTTTCAATTTAGTTATAATATTAGGTACATATCAACAAATTAAAATAAAGGGCATGTGAGCTTAAATAATCGTGTTTTGTACTAGTAAGTATGTATGTTTGGTACAATTTACAAGAGCGGGCGCATATGGTAATGACTGTGTTGCACGCTACGTTTTGTTTTGACTCTACTTTCGACTACTCCAAGAACGTGGTTTATAAACCACCGATACATAGCCTAGTTATAACTAGGCTATGTATCGGTGAAGTTTGGCGAGTTTATGGGGGTAATACAATTGAAAAGCTTTCATATTTGTGTGTGAAATCGAAGCAACATCTATCTATCCTTAGATGAACTTACACTTGACCGGTTTGTATTCTAATAGGTACAGTCACGAGCAGAAATAAGTATACAGATGGCAAAATTCAAAAGCAATTTTCTCCAAAAGTACTGATAGAACGCAGTATTTACGAGCCAATACTATAGTGACATTGGTGTCAAAGTTGCAATTGTTCATTCATGAAAAAATGCTTTTTTGTAAATGTTTATTCCTATATCTTTGTTAGTGACTGTACAATGTAGGTACATCTATTATTATAGCACATTCATTTCGCGTAGTAAGTATTATTCTAGACGATCGTTACTGTTATTCAGAACCTCGAAAGGTATGCCAACCAGGTTATTGAGGAGTATATATTATCCAGAAATTGGGTGGACTGTATTGCCACTAACCGGGCACAAATCTAAACTGCTGGTACTGAGAATTTCATAGAAATACCCCAATAACACTTTGTTTGACCTGGGAATCGAATCCAGGACCTCAAGCTTAAAAGTCGCCCTAGGCTATATCTGCTGCATTTGACACACGTCTCGTGCCCGGATCGTTGCATGCAAATGACGCGTTTCGTTGGTCAAGAAGTGTATTCATTGCTGTATGACCGCCGTATTTCTCTTCATAATTATGACTCTGTGGAAACTTTGCTGATAACGTAAAGCGCATACAAAGTAGACTTATAAAGTGGAACGCAAAATCTGGACGAAGTTCTTGCTTAAGCCATAAGAAGCTAACGCTTTAAAAACGCTCAAGTAGGTAAAATACCATAAACCTATTGCGAATTAAGTCAATATGATCCGCTATTCATCTGAGTTATGTACCTACCTTTTATAATATGTTACCCATTAGCTCCAAGACTTCAAGTAAAATGCGTTAAACCTATTACGAATTTAGTCTTAATGATCGACATGATCTGCTAATATATCTGAGTCGATATTGAAATGTCAGGAAAAAGGATTGAACAATATACATTGTATTATAAATGCATGCCATTCACATAATTATTTAATGAAAGAGTTACCAATCTTGTGCCTTAAATCTCTCAAATAACATCGTCAGATCGGGAGCTATTTTTCTGAACTTGTATGTATAGGCCCGCGACCTAATATCATAATATCCATCTTTTGATCGGGCCAGCCCGCACTGAGCCAGTAGCTTCTAATTTGTCCACAAATGTTTTGTATCCCGATCCAGCCAGCCATAGCTAGAAAGCTATAAAAACAATAACTGTATTTCCACAACCTACTTTAATTTTCTTTCTATTTAGTCTTACAGGAATATGTATAATAAGTACATGTTAAACATAATATAGATTATACCTTCATTAATAGCTACATATATCCTGTTTCCTTATTCAGCCTGGATACATGTAGGTACAGCGTACACGTTCACCCATCTTACAGTGGGAACAGGCAGACGTAATTAACCTGGCATAATGGCCAGTTATTAAGCAATTTCTGTGGCAACAGCGGATGTGTCGTCAGCTATATACATTGCTATAGGTACTATGCATACCTGCCCTCTTCCGCCACCCACTTATAGACCAACATATAATCTATCGATGCCATTGTTTCGCATACAAACTAACCAACACCCATTGTATATACTCCACTCTATAGACGTCTACACCAATCCTAACATTCATAGCCGATTCAATTATTTATTAATTTATTCCTGAAATGGAATTCATTAGCGGATCGTATTACAAATTGCTTAGCATTTGATATTTATTCGTTTTACGTGCTATTAAATGTAAAAATCTTATCGGGACTATGAATCGGAACTACTTCATAGTGGTATGCTGTGTGTTAGATAGGAAAGTGTTATTGGGATGGTATGTAGAGTTTAGATTTGGCAATAGACTCGTTTCCTATTACATGAGCCCTAGGCTGAAAACATATTGGTGAACTATGGGTGCACCTCTGCCTAACCCTTTGGGGAATAAAGGCGTGATAGCAAGTTCTTCCAGGACAACGAATTTTCGACGAAAGTTAAAGTTACCTTCCGCAAAGTCTATCCGCGTATGAATCTCGCCCGTCTATTATATCTTCTATACACACATTATTATTACGAGCTATAAACCCGAGTACATAAGTAAGTACTTTCTAACAAGGAACTAATTTGCAATAATTGATACGGAAAAATAAAAGCTACCAGACCGTTTTACGGATGCTCGCTCGAGTGGGCAATTAAGAAAAAATATAGCTAGCAAAGGCTTTGCAATGACCCAATTTGGTTGCAGTCTAAATCTGCCGGCATGCAGTGATGTTAATGCATTTTATATTGGTTCAATTGGGAGGAGCGACGGCGCGGTATGCGCGATGTGTGGGCGATTCGCGGGAACACATTAGGGACGCCGGGATCTGGCACGCACCGAGCTACGCAGTACTTTAGCAAGAGATTAATGAAGTTTTATAACTGTCTGGAGAAATTGAACTTTGTACTGCGCTTGCGGATTTGTTTAGCCAACATTATTTATATGTCAGACTCGTCAAAGATTCGAAAAAAAATATCAACTAAACGTACAGTTGTAACGTTGTCAAAACATTTTAATAATGTCTTTATGTGAATATAAGTTTATGCCAATTACAGATACGACAAAAGCGAGCCCAATCTCCAAAAACAAACACAAACAAGGGCAGGTCATGCGCATGGGCTGCGTTCGCGCAGGCGCAATGCAATCGTGCGTTTAGGCCCACATGCCGCCGCCAAGTTCCCTGGAAGGCGATGAATAACTCATTGTCCGTTCGTCCGTCCGTCGTGACGCACGCTTCTTAGAAACAACACGATGCAAAGCAGAAGTGACCGACATAGTTGACCCGCGAATTTGGCAGAGAAATTGCATAATAATTATGTAAAAATATGCGAGCTTATCTGATGTTTAAAGCACGTTGCCGACGTGGCGACGTTACGTCTCAGAGCAAATCATAAGAATAGCCAAGTGAGCCTGGTTTGCGCCCTACACACAAACAAAATCTCTAACATTTGTAATACTGAATCATTTTCTGTAAATTATTTCCACTATTACTGAATAATTTTTTTACATTGTTACTATAGGATTATGACATGGGAAAAATACTGTACCGCAAACATATTTTTTCCCATGTCACATGCCTATATTGTATCATACAGGAAATTCGCTGACCATATAGTGCAAGGACCTTAACCTCAAAAAGCGCGTCACCGCAGTTTCCCACCAAACGCCGACGAAATACAGTCACAGTGCATCGGTGCACTAATTAGGATGCACGGTGTGACGCCAACCACGGCGGCATCGGACACCAAACAGCTGAATATTCGCACACAACTATTGTGATACCATTTTATGGTTTCGGCTTGCCTTTATACTCCGTAGTTAGCATTCTAAATTGGTACCGCAGACGTTTTTTCATACCGCTAAATGTCGTGTCAGAGCAATAAAATGGAATACTGACGGTTAGCAAAACTGTGTGATTCAACAAGGGACAATTACGACTTATTAGCCTCGTCCAGAATATTGTGATGGTACAATTAAGTGAAATATTATATTCAGAGTGAATATATTTGTCGATACGTGATTTGCTTGTTCAAGTAAAATCCTAGTTGCTTTGTTTTATTTATGTGACTTGTCTCTACTTTATAATGTAATAATTCTATTCAAATATGGATGATGAGCGACGGCGCGTGTCTTTTGTTATATTACTCGCAAGATTATAATCATTATATTTTTTGCATACACTTCGTTTGAATTTTGGAATTTCATTTTCCATGAATTTTTTATTGAAATTGCGACTGTTCCCAGAATGGAAAGGATACAAAGAACCAACCTTTATAAAAACACCACACTGTTTATACTGAACCCTTTGGACATTGATATCTTCCAGAGTATACTATCAGCGCCCCTATGCGAGGCGGCCAAGGCTGTATCCATGATTATTAAAATACGTACAGTTCATATAATGTGAATATATCATATGGGGTTGAAATAGTCGAATTTCGACTCAAAGTCCTTACAAAACACCATACTAAACTCCAAAATTCCTTGTCAACAGGTAAATCGACCCCTCACAATGAAGAAAGAAGGCATTCAGACAAGAAACCGCAAGTTGAGTAGTAAGAGTAAGAAGAAGAAGGGTGGGATGGGCATGGGAGGGGGCGGGGCGTGCGCGCTGGCCCTCGGTGGAGTCATGGGAGACATGATCAAGCCTCTAGGAGACGGTACCAAGGGCTTTGGAGGCTCCGCCTTCCCGTCTGCTATGGACTTTGGTAAGTACTTACTTACTACTACTTAATACAGCTTCAATGAAAACATAATATAGAGTGATAATATGTGAGGCTATGTAAGGAGAGAGGTAGTGTATCTCCAACTGAGGCAATAGTTAGAGACGAGATAATGTGACGACAAAAATATTCCAAGGGATATGTAGATGTGTACAATATCGTATCTATTGAGTCTTGTAGGTAGATAGAGACAGAGACATGTTCAATATCTTGGAGATAGTCTGAAGCTTAAAGCGTTTAAGCGTTTTTTTGTAAACCTATCAAGAAGTTTTCTATCAAAAAACACTAGAATTCGAACATAGCAGAAAAACGAAGCGAATAAACTAGGCTGATCGTATCCTGTAGGTAAAGTAAATGAATAAAAACACTTTAACTAGTTACTAATTGTCAGGTGTTGAACTAAACGAGTCCATAATATACAGGCCGAAACAACATTCCAAAATTGAAAAACAAATTAACAATGTAGGTAGGTTTCAACCACATAATTAAATTAAACGTTACCATTAAACCTCATTCTAATTAAGGACTTTTGCAAAAACCCATTTGTTGCAAGCCACCAAGTAGTTCTCCAATCTTTTAATAGCAAGCCAGTAAAAGAACCATCTGTATTAAGTTAATTAAGCCTTACTAAGTAATGAGTTAATGAAGGGAAAATATTAAGCGTATCAGCGAGCTATCTGAGCGTGCAGTGGAGATGAATAGGTTCTATCTTAAAGACAGGTTTGCGCACTAGTACTTGTAATCTTTAGATAAATTCAACTGAGATGTGTATTTTATGCGAGTTTAGTGATCAACACCACTGAATAAGAAAGTTAAGTATTCTTTAGTCTTATGGTTGTCAAGCAGCGTTATTGGGCATTTCTATAAAATTTTCAGCAGCAACTCGGGGGTCCACCCTAGTTGAGACTGGCAGCTCTCACAAAAGCTGCCAGTTTCAGCCTGACATGAGAGCTTTTTGATTTCTTTATGTAAAGCAATTAATGACAACCTATTTGTCTAACAATTCTAGCATAGTTTTTTATTACGTTGCAACAATGACATAAAGAGATAAAGAAGATGTAAAAGTAAACCTGCAACGAAATAAAAAAAAAAATCATTGCCAAGTTTAATCAAAATTGATTGCTTACTTGCCGCCAACCCTTGACAATTTAATTTCCTCTGTTTAAACCTAGGTTATTATTAATCTATTTTTTTGCTTTGTCCATCAGGTCAGCACCAAGTAGGTCTAGTGCACCCGGCGGCGGCGCACATGTCGCACTGGTACGGGGCGCCGCACCAGGGCTTCGCTCCCCCCCCTGCCTCACACAACCCTTACCATCATCATCACCTCGCGCAGCTCAATTCTATGGTAAGTACTTAATTTAACCTTTTAGAAAACGAACACGAAATTGACAATCGATGCCTCGGTAGTGCCCCCGCCAAGTCGAAGACCACCATACATGTTTTATGGGCAAAATCTTCCTACCATTGCTACTGTTATTTTACAATTGATTATAGTGTTTAAAACTGAATAAATATTTAAATTTATACACAAATCGTCATTAATGTGGACTTATATTAATTATTATTTCTATTGATTAATTCATTTACTTATATTTTAAAACAGAAGTTGTTGAGATCATTAAGCAATAGAAAAATTACCTGACTAAAAGTGACTAATAAATCTTGTCAGCACAAATTGTTATCCAATTTGTTTTACATTTTTTATGGTTAGGTTAGACACACATAATACATTTTTATATACATACTAAGGTCATCTTGTGAGTCTTATTTTTTTGACATAATTATATTATTATAGAATCCGCAGACTTTTCAGTGTCTCTATATTTTGTCAAACTTAAGTATTTTCGATCTTTATTCGATAATATGTTTCTTAGGACTATATTGTTATGTTTCTTATGCTATATTCTTCTTTACAGACTGGCTGGAGGAGTGAGTACACGTGATAAGTCAACCAAACAAGAGAATGCAGTTATTTAATATTGTCTTAAATCAACCAGAATTCTGTCATACACAGAGAGACAGAAATGACCTTAGAAGGAAATCAGAGGCAACAAAACATGCTGTGATTTCGTATGAGTAACTACTCATAGATAATAAACTTGACACATCACCTTAATTAATAAGACTGTTGAACAGAATTGATGTTTACATCTATACAAACTTGGCTGAGGCGCCAAAGGGAGCGGCAAGCGACGGCAAAGATTCTGTGATTGACGAGGCTTATAAATAATGAAAAGAGCAAACTGATTTCTGAGGCTCCAGGTATTTACGTAAGGAAGTCGCTCGCTCCCCACTTACGATAGCACCTCGCCTTACAGTTTGGATTGAACTGAACATATCCTGATTTTGAACACAGACAATGTCCCAGTTTATCGTTCCCCAATGAAAGACTTTGATATACCATCAGTTTCCTACAAGTATTAAATTAAGAGTGTTTTACATGAAGTAACTAGCGAAATTGTACAGTATTATAATATAGGTAAGGTCGGTTACGAAGTCTTAATCGTATAAGTATAGTTCAAAAACAGAAGAAATAATTTTGTGTATTTTGTAAATATCTCTATAAGTTATATTCCGTTCCTGTGTACATTGTTTTTTATTATTATTTAATTCAAAGGTTTCGTTTCGCTATAGGAATTGTGATGTGTTCAGAAAGAAAACGCGAAGATATTTTTTTTGTACATTTAATTATTTGTGTAGATGTTATATGAATGAAATGCAATAGTAATTTATGTAATAGTTATACACGCAATTTGTAAATAAATAGCAGTTTTGAATAGTGACATTACGCAGAACTGATTTTGTTAACGCAACCAAGAAATTTGTTAATTCAATTATTCAAAGTGGTCACTAAATGGAATTAGCTATTGAATATTTATGTATACAATAAATTTGTTTGTCACAAGATGTATTATAAAGTTTTGTATCACATTACCGTTGTAAAATTAAGAATATTGAGTGGCCATAAATTTAAAATTACGGGGTTGTGTCTGTTGTTGTAACGTGCCGCTTTAACAAAAGAAATTTATTTTCGCAAGGTGCACAACAGTGTTTTACATTTAAGATGCACCTTGTATAAATACGGTGTGCAATTTCATTATTAAATACAGGGTTATTATGCTCCAATCAAATCAACCAGCATGTGTTGTATATGATTAGATAGTATAATGTTACAGCCACAAGCAAACCCCGTATCCCAAAATATGTAAATATGAAATGTAAATGAAACATGTAGAAAATAAATGAAATCATTATAAGACTATCAGAATAAAAAATGTAAATTACTTAGAGATCACTGCAAAACAGCCTATAACGATATCCCGTACCTAAAGTTTTTAGTTTTTAAAACAAAACATTGTGAAATTGTGTATTTTAAATGAAATTGTGAATAAATTATCAATATTGATATTAAACGTTTATTTCATTTCCCCTCCCTAGGGAACAATTAATTCGAAGTTGGAATTGCAACTCACTGAATTGATAAACATGTAATTCCCGCCGACGGAACGTCCCTATGAAAAGAGCAAAGGTCCTTTTAAATTGGAAAGCAGATCAATTGACCATCCAATTACGTCGTCTTATACGTCGTCCGCCATAAGTCACAGGATCAATTCCGCTATTCCGCAGAAAAAGTCGTCCAAAAGTCGCGCTTATCTCGCGGCAAATTGAAAATGCAGCCGGCCGTGTGATTGTGACGCAACGGCCCCGATGCCGGCGACATATGGACCTATTCAATTTTAATCGCATTTCAGAAGAATGGACATCGGATAAAAGTACGAATAAAACGGTCCCCGGTCCACGATAGGCCTTACTTAATAACTTGGTTTTATTTGCGGTTCATACCCGACGGATTTTAAGGGTGCCATTGTTGGTACACAATTATTGTTTGCTTTTGATCTTTTTAAGTTGCACGGTTATTTTGCGGACGCTTAGCATTTATGCACGGATGGATCAGTGATCATTCTTCTTGACAGTTGTAAAGATTTTTGTTGCAAACTTCCTTATGAATTCTGATACATTTTTTGTTAATGTTTATAAACGAATCTTACCTGATGTCACATAGTAAATAAAACTGTGGTTTTATTAAATAGGCAAAACTACGAAGTGAAGTTGATAAATAAAAAAACTGTCTTGCAGATTCATTGCGAAAGATTCCTATGTATGAATACATAGTTATCAAGTTATTTTAAGAAATATACGACAAGGATCTTTGTTGTAGATGTTTCTACAGATACATATAGCGTCCCTTCCCAAAACAAAACAAGAAGTAGCTTGTTTGTAGTTTTAAAAATGAAACGGCATTTTGCTCGGGAGTGGAGCGGGCATAAGTCACCGGGCCGGCGCGGCCAGTCCACCGTAGTGATAAATGCACCGCTAGCGCGGGAAAAAATGTCGCCCGGCAAAAACCGCGGCATCACTCCCTGGGATTTATTGCACACGGCAACACCGCGGAATATTCGAAAGTCGACACTTGAACGAATATTCTTACACCTAAAGCGGTATGCGAACGTACCCCCCGATGTGACGGAACTTCGCACTTGGCAAAATTACGAGCGCTAACGTATGAGGTATGTCCGCGCTGTACGATTTATTTGTTTAATTTTATTGAATGACGCGCCTATATATCGTATAATTGTCGAATATGGCAACATGTGAGCGTCATCAATGCAGTCGGGAAAATAAAACTTTATTTATTTATAAGATCAACATTTCAATAAGCTGATCAATCGTCAGCGACCCCGTTGAGTATTCATTTACAGATTTTGAAATATCACTGTCCAAAACTAGTATTTATTTTGGATTCCTTAGCTTACACTTGAAGATTCACATCTAAAATGAACTTTACCAGGTTCCAATAGAGAGCAAATTCGGAATGAAAGTATCTATGGAGCAAGCACTTATTTTCACTTTAGTTTCCCATTTGAGTAGACAGACTATATTTCCATTTTTTACGAGATTGATGACAAGTTACAATTTGACATTTGACAAACGAATAGAAACAAAATCTATGGAAATGACACAAACTTTCGACACATCGGGCTGTCACTAATGTCATTTCCATACATTTTCTTTCGTTTTATATTTTCATTGGTTTGTCGATTCAAATGTCGAATTGCAACTTGTCTAGGCACTCACGCCGTAAAATCGGGTACAACATTACTTCAGCAAAGAGATTTTAAAGAATATTTTGAAGACACGCATGCGATGCATGTGTTTTTAAAATTTAATGTAATTATTGTAATTAAGAACCAGGCTCGCATTCACACGGTGAAGGAGCAACATTTACACCAAATAGGTTACTAACGCGAACACAATTCATTTAAGACAAATTGCAAGAATGTGTGAGAGATAAAATTGAAATGGCCCATTGTGTGGTTTCTGGTTTCCACAGAACTAGGAAGCCTGCGTGGAGTAACCGTCTGAAAAAGCTTTTGACAATAGCTACGCACCTCACAAACTATCGTGCTAAAATAATTGGCTGATGTTCCTACGAGTTCTTAAAATATAACTGGCTCTCAAGCCTTGTAGTAAGAGCGACTGCAACTCTCGAATTCTTGAATTCAATTCCTGGGTCGAGTATTATTGTTTTACTATAAAATTCTCAGCAGCAGATCGGCGTTAGAATTGCGAGGTAGGGGTATACATTAACATACCTCTTTCTAATTCTTCGGAGAATACAGGCATGTGTATTATGTATAGTTTTAAATAAAATACCAACATGCCTTATCTCCGAGAGGATTTTGGAAAAACCAAATTTAATTTGGAAAAAATCGTACCATCGTGACGAAGAAGAAGGGAGGTTAGGCGATAGAGCTTTGTTTATGGGGTGAAGCACTAATCCATCGTCCGTCAAGATTAATTCAAGACTTACAGAAATAGGCTCGACCTCAATTACATGAGGCCTAAATACTATACTGGCCAACTGTAAATTATGTTTTATTTATTATTCCCATTATAAAGTCTTACAAATTCTAAGAACACCTACAAAAATATAAGAAATGAATTTAGCAAAGCGCGTTAGGACGGGGGCCCAGACAAGTTTTAAATTGATATTCAAATCGACAAATAAATATAGAAACAAAATGTATGGAAATGACATTAGTGACAACCCAATTTGTCAAAAGCTTGTGTCATTTTCTTAGATTCTACTTTATTCGTTTGTCGATTCGAATGTCAGTCTCGGGGTACAAAAACAATTGATTTCGCAGTGTCTTTAATTTTCGAAGAACATGATTTAAGCTCATGTAAGCCTAAGGAACAAGGAAATATGTTGTAAGTATACAAGAACACTACATAAACAGAAGAGCTGTCGAATTTAAAGAAGTAAACGTAACCCCACAAATCCCTGAGGACGCCTCATAGTCAGCGAGTCGTGAGTAAGGGATCGTACACACTTGAGCGGTCGCGACTATCCGTCTGATCCGGGAATCAATCTGGGACTTAGACGGCGTTATCTCGCTGACCCCGCGCTGCGTCACGACACGTCTGATTTGCTTTTCAATTTTGTACCGGCCATTCTTTCCGACGCTTCATTGAACTTAAATTAGGAGTACGCAAAGTGATTTTTATTATCAGGGTGACCATTGAAGGGTTAGAGTTGACCGTCTTTGGGGTGTATGTTGTCAAATCAGAGCCAATCTATAATAATACGAAAGTTCATATCGATAACGGCTGCGTTTTAAAATCAGAAACTCAATGTCAACCCTAAGACAATCTGATGAAGACCTTTTGTTATAAATACAAACACGTATTTTATAGAAAAGCTCTCTGGCTGACTGCTCTCTCTCTCTCTCTCTTACTTAAACGACCCAAATTCAAATTTTTTGACCCTAGCTCGGGCCAAATTTATAAAAATAAAAAATAATGGAGATTGGTAGCAATGCTGGAAAGTATACTAAATGACGGTATTTTGGGAAATGCCCACGAATTTGATAAACATCATCGCAGAAACACCGCTGGGTAAGTTATCTGGATAGATTTTTTATCATATCAAACCCTTGTGTCTTTCGCGAGGTTTCAGGTCATGGGGTGTGTATGCAATGTAAGCCTACGCGACGCCATTTTTTTATTACGTATTAGATACTTCAATACTAATTAAATATTTAATTTTAAACCATGTCTAATACCCAAGGCGTGGACAAAATTTGACTTTGAAAGGAAATACATTGTAAGTTTATATATTTTTTAAATACTATTCACGGATTTTATCGCGTTATATTGTTTTAATTTTAGATCCCGACATTTTATAATATATAGTATATATTTTACATCAAAGGAATTTTCTTATTTATTGAAAATGAAGATTACATAATTATTTGAAATCGCAGATTTTAATGTCGCTTATCGACATTTATTGCTTACTTGATCAACTAGTTAATGGCAAAATTAATGTTATATACTACGCTCAGATAGTATCTTAAAGACTAAGCAATTTGCTCGTATTTCATTAAGTTAAAATATGTTATGGCTAATTAATACCTACTACACATTACTGGCTACTACATTTTTTCTAATCACAACCGGTAATACTGAGATCAAGTTATCGAGTATCCCAAGACAATATAAAATAATAAAAGTAAAGAAATTATTATTATAAATAACCGAGTTGTACACGTGTATTTTGACCCGAGTGTATAAATAGCTTTACAGTCATCTGACAATCTTCACGTCCAATGTTTTCTACAGCCTTAAAAAGTTATTTTCACGACTGATTCTAGACACTTGAGATGTAACGTTTGATATCGTTTACAGCTACTTTTAAATAAAAACAGAAATGTATAATATATTGTAAACTCGATCATTAAACTGTTAAATAGATGATGACGGAACCCGTTCCGTGACACGCTGGAATCAGAACATTCAGTTCCTGGAACTACTCCTATTAGATAACAGATCAAAGATCATTTAAATTAAAGAGAAACGATTAACTCGCACACGGAATTCAACGGTGAGGCGAAGGCGACATTACAAATAAAATACCTATTTGAAATGACGCGGCAAACAGTCGTCGACAACCGATTGCAGCGTAGAACACACGTAAGTTATTACATCTTATAATATGTTATTTACGTACGTGGCTCATAATAATAAACAAAGTGTGGGGGTATTGAGTATCTGTAACTTAATAACGTTGGATGCACCTGCCCGCGCGCCCTCCCGCGCACATTAATATTATAATATATACAAGGAAAACGACCCTTTAATGCATTCGGCAGACGAACTGCTGTAATTATTATTTGGTGTAAACGTATTGAATATTAAGTCCAGCATTGGGGGCGAGTAGTAATCTTTTTTTGAGGCCAAAGTATGCTAATCGTGGCGGCAGTAACGGACGTTGTACAAGGGTCTCAAGACAGGTGACATCGCCAACAAAAACATACGGAATTTTGATGAAATGATGCAGTCATATTTTTGAATTGTTTATTGCGATATGAATGAACAAAAACTGTTTGTACCGAATTTTGTAGCGATACGAAACGTGAATTTGAAGTCTTAACATTGAAGTTACGATAGGAATTAAAATCTTGAAGTATTTAAATTTTGTCCAAGTTGACTTATTGTTTCTGCAATATCTGTTGTAGTTAATTTAGTTTTTATTAACAATGGTTATTTGCAAGTAGGGAGATATTTGCGTGATGCTCTTTATTTTAGATTCAAAAAATTTTAAACGTTTGAAAAAGATTTAATAAGGTTAATGTCTTGAATCGTTTATTTATCCTTGGTTGGTGTCAAAAGGTTGGTTATTTATAGTGTATTAAAAAAGACAAATAAATCTAGGTTCTCAAACGAAAAAGATGTCTCTGTAGCTTAGTGGCGTGGTTCGGACACTGTCTTAGAGGATTTTTGCTTTGGCTATTTAAAACAATTTTATGTTTAGCAATGTTTAGCTTGCGGTAATGCCAAATAAACTTGAATACAACTAGTAACCAGAACATTCTATATATTATGTTGTAGCTGTTTATTATCCCTTAATAAATAAAATAAAATAAAACCTTGTATTTTTTATATTTTTATTTTTTGCCTTCCACTATGGGAAACAGTCGTAAAGCTATGTATGTATGTACCTATGTTATTTTTTTATACCTAATGAAACGCTTATTAGGGACTACCTCTATCTATTCCCATTTTATTTTCGGGAGTGTCGCTCGTCTATTTGCTATTCTAATTGGCAATGTTGTTGGAATTACATTACGTAAACCAACGTGAACCATGCGGGTTTGCTTACTGGAATGTCACAACAATTGGAACATGGCTCTGAAAGGTTAACGAAGCCTTTGTGGAAATTTAAAGTGAACCTAATGCGGCTGAATATGAGACAATATAGGATACATGTTTATATGTATATCGAATCCGATGTGATAAGTTAATTTATTATAGGTACTTACAGCCGGAATTAATAACCTATATTTCGATTGTTTTCAAAAATCGTTATAAATTAATTATTCAGATGTATAAACATTAATACTTACTGTAAAGTTTCATTAAAAACCGTTTAGTAGTTTTTTGCGTGAAACAGCAACGAACATCCATACTCCCTCAAAAACCACTCATCACATAATTATTGTGTAAGATTAGTAGGATATAGATTGAAATTTGTTAAACCTCCATAGAAGTTATGTCAGATTTCGATCTCTAGGGAAAATATTCGAAAAATAGGTTAATAATTCCGGCTATTAGTAGGCACATCATAGTCTTAGTACTAGGTATAAGTAGGCATCTAACTTATATTAGGTATAGTTTTTAGGTGATATCGTAGTATTTTATGAGTCCGCCAAACCCTGAGGTTAAAATCTTAGCTAAGCTACTAAAAAACATAAAACAAAAACTCTACCCTTCTGTCAGCTTTTACGACTAACGAACAAATGACAAGCGGCTGAATACAAATTCACTTTTATTCCAAAATCAGAATTAAATAAAGAAATGAACAACAATAGTTATTTGTTATACAAGAGTGCAAAGTTGCTTTTTAACCGCGTGCTCAATTTTGATGACCGAGCAAGCGAAGGATTCTAAAATTGAATCACGAGCGGAGCGAGTGATTCAAAAATTAGAATCCTGAGCGTCAGCGAGGGAATTAAAAGAGCACAAGGTGAAAAATCTTTGCACTCGAGTGCAACACGTAACTTTTCATTCCACCTCAGCGAGGAAATGACTAAAAACATAAAAACATTTACAACCACAAGATACTTTTATTTCAGTTTAGGTATTAAATACTATATGATAGGTAAGTTTTGCAGAATACCTATTCTTTAAATTATAACAAATAATACTAGGTATAATTAAGAGAAATTGAAAGTAACGTTGCTACAATTACTTGAGTGTAATATTTTTGTTAGGTATTGTAATGTTGGTGTTAGTGACTTAAAAAAGTACACCAAGAAAGTTACGGTAGGCTTATTAAAAAAATATCGATATATCGATATAATTTTATTTATGTATCGATATTTTTGAGTGATATTTAATAATTCGATATATCGATCCATCGATATAAAATTCAAAGTATCGGAAAGGTATAAAAATCTATATTTTTTACAGACCAATAAACATTTATAAGTTTTAAGATTATAAAATCCGAAAAAGGAATACTTTTTTTATACTAACATCTTTTTAACAAATTATATTTAATGTATTTTTTGTTTTTGGTCGACTTGATTTGTTGTTTTATAATTTGGTTTTTAAGATATATCGCCCATATATCGATATTTTTAAATAAAAATATCAGTATCGATACTGATATTTTCAAAAAATATCGATTCGACATATATCGATACTTTGTTGCGTTTAGACTCGGAACCTAGGGAAGGTTCCAAGTCTAAGTTTTTAACAAATTAAAAAAAAGTTGTATGATAAATTCGGCGCCAGGGGGGTAAAAGCACGATGTTCTAAATTCAATTTACTTTGTCTCTCTAGAGGATAAAAACGACTTTTGCACTCAGATATCGAAGAGTAAAAATACACTTTCCGAGATGGTGGGATGAAAAGTATATTATCCACCTAGGTTGCATTACATTTTTTGTTCTTTTTTTAATTATAACTACTTGAGCAAGACACTCAACAGTCTCCAAAAATAGTATTCTCTTTTTGAAATTCTAACTTTTCTTTTTTAATCGCTAAAATCCTCGTAAAAATGAAGCAAAGGTAATCTTGGCACCTGTGCAGGCAGTTTACTGGCCGGTTTATGTGGCGATCGCGAGCACCCCTACTTCCGATCCTCTAGCGGAAGTACCTACGCACCTTTTAGTGCCTTCTATACGGTTTTGACCTGGTTACGGGAGTTTGGTTTTGTTCGTAAAGGTGTTACAGCCTTTTGTTTTCGACTTGTTGTAGGGTTAGGTTGTTTTGTGAATATAAAATTAAATAGAGCTTCTTAGTTGTGAATTGGAAATGTTGAGTACCTACCTCTTTAATGGAATATTGTGATTGTTGTGGAGTTTACAAAACAACGTTAATTTTATTTGATTAATAATACAATAGTCTAGCTTAGCTGGTAAACTTTACATTAAAATTCTCATTTCTTTTCAATAAGATATGTACCAGATATGAATACTCGTAGTTATTTTATTTTAACAACTATCATTCAAATTAGAAATTATTCATTCGCAATGAGTATCTTGTTTTATAGAGCAAGTGAAGGAAAAAGTGAGGAGCGAGTCGTATCAAGAGGTAAAACGAAAGGCAGAAGATCGAGAACAGTGGCGATTGCTCCACCGACAAGAGCTGAGCTCTTAAATTTATGATGAATGAGTATCTAAATAGGAAAGTACATAAAGATTATAATTCCTCATTGGTTGGTTGCTAAACGTTATTTTCAGTATCAGCTCGGAGTTTACTGCTAATAAATCATCTACCTACATTTCACAAGCTCACGACTACCTACTATTTACATTACTTCTTCATATTATCGTGTCAATGGTATTCGAATTTCAAAATTTAAAATATCAAAATTTCACTACACTGCTTTTCAGTTTTAAAGTTTTGTTTGTATGCGCATTTTCATTCACAATTAAGTCACATCGGAAAACAAAAGCGTTTCATCTTTTAGATTAAGAGAACGGAGCATTCGCAATTTAAATATTTAATCTAAACAGCATACAAAACAAGACATAAATACTTATACCCGTCGCTCTAGAATTTTAATTGCATGTACAAACTAATGCCATTATGATCTGAAGTAATTAATAACAGTTGTACAATCTTCGTCGTTAGCGGTGACAACAACGCACCTGCCCTTAACACCTTTTTAATGTTTCTATTTCACATAATAATTATTTAAATGTATCACGTATGCTTTCTTCGGTTTAAGGCCAAGCTTTAATGGAAATTAATAATAAAATGTAACTTAACGAATATATGCAAAATTAAGTACCCATTTCAATTTGATAAATTATTAACTTAATTGGATAAATGAGGCAGTTGGCCTCATTTATTCCGGTGGTCACAAGTAGGTACGGGTGGTGAGTGTGAGGTCCATGGTTCGATACCCGGGTCGTAAGCACATGTTATTCTTAAAACAGCTTGGAGTTTCGATTTGTCGATGCCTTGGCTCGCCGCTTACCTATTACATAGCTTACATACCTTATCATATACCTGTGAACTTTGATAAATACTGTGGAGGCTTACCAGTCCTCCACAGGAGCGTTATCTGAAAGCTAAAACAAAAGGAAACACACGATTTTTGACACACAGCTGATGCTGCGATATATTAAATCTGAAAGCTAGTACTAGAATGACATTCAAAATTTTCTTCAAGTCTTCTAAACAATTCAACTACGATTTAAATTCAAAATATTTTTTTTTACGATGGTTATGACAGCTCTTAATGCCAACCAGGGCTTTTACGACGCAGCCTCTGTAGAAACCTCCTTGAGTCTCTACAATACCTATCATTATTGGAAATATGGTTGCGAATGCCGCTTACTATCAGGCAGACCGTATGCTTGTTTGTGACCTCAAGTCACTGAACATAATGATATCTTCTTAGCGCTTTAATATCTTTATTACCCAGAAGTTTCGAAAACCCACCTTTATAATCTAATGAACATTTTTGGTGCAATGACGTCTTCAAAAATTTAGCTGTGTGCAGCGACTTTTGTCGTTGACAGTACCCGTTTTGCTTCTTTCACATTTCTTGTATAACGAAATGTAATGCGATAGGTACAACAAGCTGCACCCGCCGTGACAGCGCGGTTGATGTAACATGGTTACACTAGAACCAACGCAGTGCGCACGCGTGCCGTACACCTGGACGACAACAGCTAACCAAAGAGATTCAATTAAGTTCTAATAAAAATAATAATTTGAAATAATGATAGGTGGCATACCTATCTCCTCCTCTCCTCCTGTCTTGTTCAAAGTGAAAGGTTTTATTTCAATTTTATCTTGATAAGTTATAGGTACATTTCAAAAGTTTAAATAGTTGCACGGTTAAAAAAAGGTTTTTATGGAGAAGAGCTGGCAAGAAACTCCATAGACAACTTTAAAAAAATCATGAGATCTATTTAAAATTTCGTTTTGAATAACAATATTAAAACCATTTATTTCCCAGAAACAACATGCATACAAAGTTGAGGTCAAATTTGTAATTATAAATTTAACAATTATAATATTTATTTTGTAATATCATTTTACCTACTATTTATTATGTAACATTTTTGGTCAATTTATTTCAATATGTCTTATTAATAATTTTAATTTAATTTAATTTTTGATTGCAATTAATTTAATGATTTGATAACTTTTAAATTAGTTTTGGGTACCCAAGATTTGTTTTGAATACTCGTTGAGAATAGCTTAACAGTTTTCGTTTGCATAAGATTTACAATAAATAAACCAGAAAATATTGCAATATCAAGTAAGAGCTGACCAGCTCCGACAGACAGCACCCGTTCACGACTCTGACGTATGTATCGGCGTCATTCTACTCAACCGTGTTGCAGGGAATGAAACGACTCGACACACAACGCCACCATCAAGAGGTTTCCAGAAAAAAGTTTCTAGTCTTGGCAAATACAATAGTTATTATATCTTGGTAAATACAATAGTTATTATATAGGTTGTACCTAAGATCATTCCAATCTTTGGTACCTAAGCTAAATATTTAGATTTTTTATCTACTTATAGGTATTTAATCTACCCATGAATCTGATGGGATATAAAATTAGTAGGACTAACTAACTCTTTTGACTAAGCATCATATCAATCATCATCAAAACAGTGCAGGAGCAGTGATAGCCTTAGGCGAGTAGTGATAGCCTAAGGGTATGACCACTGGACTGCCAAGTCAAAGGCCTCGAGTTCGAATCCAAAGCACGTACCTCTGACTTTGCGAAATGTACTTATGTGCGTAAATATCACTCGCTTTACGGTGAAGGAAAACATTGTGAGGAAACCTGCATGCCTGAGAGATTTTCTCGACGGCATGTGTAGTCTGCCAACCCGTATTAGGCCAGCGAGGTGGACTATGATCTAATCCCTCTCATACTTAGAGGAGACCCGTGCCCAAAAGTGGGACACTAATGGGTTGATGATGGATATCAAAAAACTCTTTCTTGTTCTTCTTGTCAGTTTGATCACTGCAAAACTAAATTTCCATAAACTATAACAAAGACACAACTCCCCGTCGCGTCGCCTACATTGTAGCGGTTCCCCCAGTGGCGTAAGCTTTTAATTTTTACATTATTCCCGCAATAAAATATAACAATTAATAGAAAAAATCTATGGACGTCGGACATCGGTAAATTATTATGGTAGTCGGCTTTGGAGCACCTTGAACAAACACACCTGATCGATCTTCATTGCACCTTGCTCCAAATTTTAAGTGTTAGCCATAGGGCAGGTATCGGGCAAAAGGTTGAATTGGATTGTCTTTTCATTCAAATAATATACGCCAGTATTCTCTGAAGAACTAGGCGAAGACTGCATCAGTGGTCTCGTGGTGATTACTACGCTAAAGGTCCTGGATTCGATTCTCAGGTCTCATGTCAGCTACGAGTTTGGATCTCTGCCGGTTGATGGCAAGAGGGTCGCCCCCTATTGTATGGGGCCTAAATGCGGTACATTTAGGCCCCATGTAATGTGAACTGTGGACGTACAAGTACAGTTCTCGCCAAACTTACTGTCGGGGTTGAAGCTGGCACAAGCTAACTTTAACCCGGCCGTAAACATGGAAACAAAAAAAGAACAAAAAATTGGATTCAAATTATTTAAAATGACAGCCTACGACGTGAGCTTTCGTTTTTATTTATTACAATCCGATATTTTTCCTTTTCCGATTTTTACGGCCGGGTTAAAGTTAGCTCGTAGCCAACTTCAATCCGGACAATAAGTTTGGCGAGAACTGTACATTAGTACACCTCTGCGTAACACTACGGTGAAAACAGACGCGATGGTATGTTATCATCATAGTGTTATGGTGTAGGTCCCTAGATACTATGCTGTATCTACTGGTACGGAGGTATAATAGCTGGTTCTTTTCTATAATTAGCTAATTTTGAAGCCTGCCCAGACTTTCTGGCCCTCCCACCCCCGACTCGAAGTCTAGATCCGTTCTTGATTGCTTTATGAATTTATTAGAAATGAAATGAAATTTGTACTGTCTCCTTATATTAATTTCATCTGTAACTCGAGTCATATCTCAAAAATATAACCAGAAGTCAAATTATTTCATATTCTTGTGCCTATTTAGGTATTCTTTGTAAACTATTTCAGTTTATTTTTAATGAAGGAAAAAATCGTTACACCAGACCTCTCGCGATAGCTTAGCGGTTAAAGCGTCTGGTGCACCGAACCAGAAGACGCAGGTTCGAATCTTGATCGCCAGCCGATTTTTTCCTTCATTAAAAATAACTTGTAATCTTAGCATGGAAAATGTTTCTTATGTATTATAAGTATGTATTTACAAAAAAAAGTATATAAGTATTATATCCATTGTCTAGTACCCATAGTACAAGCTCTGCTTAGTTTGGGACTAGATGGTGCTGTGTGAAAATGTCCCAAGATATTTATTTATTTATTTATTTATTTAAAATGCTTAAAAACTTAGGAAGTGATTACTATTGTAGTTAGTATAACTAAATAAGATTATTATTAAACATGTATTACCAGATATTATTAGTAAATATGAACCTGCTTATTACCTATAGGTACCTACGCATCCTGCTCTAGAGGAGCCCCCCTTACTATAGAACTGATCACCGTTTTATTTTGAATACAAATCTAAAAACTGGTCATCTATATCCATACTAATATTATATAGAGGAAAGATTTGATTGTTTGTTTGTATTAAATACGCTTCGAAACTATTGGACCGATTTGAAAAATTCTTTCAGTGTTAGATAGCCCATTTATCGGGGAAGGCTATATACCATCACGCTACGACTAATAGGAGCGGAGAAGCAATGAAAGATATATTAAATAAATAAATAAATAAAGCCAGCGGCTTCGCCCCGCTTATATTCCCCAAATATAAAAAATCACATCTCTATAGTTAATTTGTAGAGTATTGTGGTGAAACCAAACGTACATACTGCAAATAGGTTCCATAATATTTAACCTCATTAAATTAGACTGAAACGTATCCCCATAATGGAATATTTTAATAAAAGAAATCTGAAAAGTTACATTGTAACAAGCCACGAGAATGTGGCGAATTTAATTTCATTTATTTGAAAATAAAACTCCATAAGTCTTTGTCCATTCGTACTTTGAATTGTTTCACCTCATTACGTGCACGAATATCACCAACATTTCTTCGATCTTATGCTGTATTTAATAATGAAAATTATACTTTGTTTCACACAAGACAGAGTTCAATTTTCAAAACTTAAGAATGCATACTGGCTTCCGTCGAAGACGTTAACTACACAAAATTCAACTCAAAAGTTTAAGCTAGAAATTTCTAAATTGCCTGATTTTATATCTGCCCTGATTATGAGAAATTTGCCGATTGAATCCCTACTTTAAGTTGAAAGTTATAAAGTATATTGTTGTGTGGATAGTGTAACATTTCTGAGGTGTGAAAACACAAGCTGGCCGTTTGTTCGGACGTAGGGTGAATGCGACAATTTTGCTTATTCGAATACAGAAGTGGGACTAATGGTTCGCTATTTTTATGTTACCAATTAAATCGTTTCCAGTTATCAGAGTATACCTGTTTAGGATTTTTTAATGGTAAGAAATATTACGTGCATATTGAATGATATCAGTACGTACATGCTATTATTTTCATAAATAAATAATCGCCATCAATAAATAAACTACGTAATTCATCTTATCAATACTTCGATTTTCCAGTCACCGACAAATTATCTCACAGATAACAGTTAACACCCATCTATAACTTAATTAACGTTAACTTAACATTATGACAAAAATATCTGTCACACAATTTAATTAATTGAGAAGTTTCAGTAGATGCGTGTAAAATTTGCATATACACAGCGTTCGCTATCGCAAAACAAAAACACGATTTTGAACTCGAGGCTCACATGAAATAAATCGAATAAAAAAATCGATTTTAAACGTTCGATCTGCGTCGGAGTGGGTGCAATTAAAGAGTTCCGAGAATCGATGCTCCGGGACTGCACGGAGCCTGCACGAATATAGTTACGCCATTCGTATGAACAGGTAGAGATGGGATTCTACCCGGTATTTTCCCGGGTAGATTGAAATTTGGGTAAAAATCGGGTATTTACCCGGGAAAATACCCAAAAGGTGGGTATTTATTTTTCTGAGAACGAAATAATTTTAACATATTTGTAATAACTTCTACGGGTGATAAGTGTAGCAAAGCTAGCTTTTTCAAAATACTTGCTATTATTACGTTTCACGGGGATGACATATTGTTAATTAATTGCACCAAATCGAAAATCACACTTGTAATAAGTTATTTAAGTGTTCCATAAATTATTATGTATCAATTTACTAAGCAATGTGCTAATATTATTTTAATCTAATATTGCGTTTCGATTTGAAGGCAATGTTGTCACTGAAAGAACTGGGGAAATAAGACTCAAGATACCACCAATAGAGTTGCTGACGTTAATATTATTTTTATAAAACATATTTACCCGATTTTTACCCAAAATAATATTTACCCGGGAGCGAACGACCGACCGAAACGACCTTGGATCCAACATAACATTATAGGTGAATACAACAAATCTATATCTAATATATAAAACAAAGTCGGGTTTGTTACAACACTTATAACTCGAGAACTGCTGGGCCGATTTTCATGATTTTTGATTTGTTGGATTTGTCTTCGCCCCGAATAACAGAATAAAAAAAAACGGGGTTCAAACTTAGCGCGAGCGAAGCTGCGGCAAAAAGCTAGACTAGTATGTATATAAAAGAAAGTCGTGTTAGTTACACTATTTATAAATGAAGAACAGCTCAGCCGATTAGGCTGAAAATTGGTTCGGAGGTAGACGAACATAGAATACTTTTTACTACTACTACTACTTTACCATGACAGCTGATGACAAACTTAAGAAATCCGATGGAAAGTACTAGGGTAGCATAAGCTGTACCAAGATAGTAGGTACTGGTTTTCGTCACGGGGGGCGCTGTGTATGACCGATGACGTTGATGTTCTGAGAGACTTCGGAATACTAGGGTTGCATAAAACATGAATCGTGGCGTTGTGTGCTGATTCCGGTAGTATGTACCCGTGTAAAACCGGGGCCGGTTGGTTAGTTAAATATAAAGTGAAACGTCAGTAGTATATTTACTACATTTAAACTTAAATTCTGTGAAACCAAGAACCTATATTCCAAATGACATGCCTGATTTGTGAATTGATACAATTTACAAACAATACGTTATCCCAGTGCAGTTTAGTAATAACTAGCATTTTGAAAACTGCTAACTATGCAACCATTTTTGCACCAATAACATTTTAAGAAGTAATTACGAATATATTTATATACTTCGTTCTTAGAAAAATAAATACCCACCTTTTGGGTATATACCCGGGAAAATACCCGATATTTACCCAAATGGGTATTTACCTGGGTATTTTCCCAACGGGTATTTACCCATCGCCCATCTCTATGAACAGGGGATAAAAATAATTGTATCTATAAGTTGGGTAATGCATATAGTGTGCATGAGTCGTGATGGTTATAGAAGATATGTTATTCATTCTTTATTTAAAAACATTTAAACCACAGATACAATTTTTTTTTCGGCACACTACCTGTTTATTTGATATGTAGATAGGTACATCTGCTTCTAACCTTCTTAATTAATCTACTGTAAACATAATTAGTAATACACTAAATATTATAAAACCACTAAATTGCCACACACAATACGTCTACATACACATAAATACTAAGGGCCCGTTTTACCACCATAAGTTCCCGTTAAATTACTTGATTAACTAATCAAGAGGTGGTGAAATGGTGCCTACGATTTGTTTTCAATAAGTTAACGTAATTTAAAAAAAAAAGTGTTCATCGTGGCGTGGGTGTAAGCTTCTATCCTAGTAGTAGATAATAACTAACATACTATAAAAAATTCTGACACTTAGGCGAATAGGTACTAGACATTGAAATAAAACTACTTTTAGGGATTTTATCGCGTTAGGATATTATTTTAATCCCGACGTTTCCATGGACGCTGTAAAGGGTCCGAAACGTCGGGATTAAAATAATATCAATATAACGCGATAAAATCCGTAAAAGTTGTTTAATTCAATACTATAATTATGTTTATTTAATATTAATAATCTAAAACAAATACAGATTTGTTTTTTATTTATTCGTCTAATGTCATTCATCCGATTACGATGACACTGCTGTGTTGGGCGGCAAAGAGATGTCTGTTTAAAAAAAGAGTCAATTAAGTACCTAAAGTCGAGCAATTCTAGTAGATAAAATTAAATATTAGGTACTGTGTAGGTATAAGAGACAAGGCGTCTCATATTCCGAATACGTCTGTGTAAGGAGAGGATGCAAATAATGCACTTAAATTGTATTGTTAAGAATTTAAAAATCTTGTAGCAACCGAAGGACTACACATATTACTACCCATGTAAAATAAAAGAACTGTCATGTTTCGCTAAACATCCATCCATCCATTATGATAAAAAAGAAAAATTATACGAAACACCACGATATTGCACCCAATTTCCAACATTTATCTCAAAAACGCCCACATAAAAATCATCATAACCGAAGCCTAATGAAACCCAATATCGATTACAATCGATATACCATTACAAAACTTTATCGATAACAAAAGAGCTGAACAAGGTGTTTACGATTCCGATTTTGATCTCGAAAAACGTGGCACAAGACAAAATCCTTAGCGAATAAATTATATAGAGAGTCGAGTCGGTTGGTCGATGTCGGGCCCTTAATTGGGCCATGTACAGAACGACGGAAAAAACGTAACATTTGTTAGGTATTCCTGGAATTATACACTTGTTGGCCTGGACGATGGCCGGTTTATTTTCACTGTCCCGTAATGAATGGTCTAACGAGATAGATAGATGATATCGTAGTCGTTCTTCGTATTTCGTTGGGGTATTTTTTGTTCTTTGGATAAATAATGTTATTAATGAACACCTAGCCTTATTAGATTCATTATTCCCATTTTATTTCATAAACATTGTTTAGACATGTTGACTTATAGAAACGCAATTTTAGTTAAGGTTTGAACTCAATAGTCAGTAGTTAATGAATTTTGATTGAGTTAAATTTAAGTACCTAGTTATGTAAGTACTCAGGAAGAATATAAAAAGTACGTGTAACCAAATAAACTAGGTATATGTAAATCCTAGATAGTTAACTGAGTAACTAAACTAAAAAAAAACTAGCGTAGCCGTCTTTCCGATTAATTTATTTATCAATCAGAGAACTCTATAACATATGCTTGTTGGATATTATCCATGCTTGTTGGAAAAAAATCTGTCTAATCTACCTACACTATCATTGATATATGTATAAACAAAATAAAAATAAAAACCCAAATGAAAAAATGGGTAAGATTGGGAAAAGCATAATGGAGAATAAGATGTTTTTGAGTTGATTTCAATAAATTTTTAAATTAAATAATACTTAATACTCAATAGAAAATATTTGTTGCATTCCACAATGTAGTTCCCTTAGATGGTAAATGTTACAATAGTTAGTAGTTCGCCCGCTGCTACCCCTGGATACCTCCATCTATGGTCAGAGGCATAGCTTACTTGACATTTTACTAAAAAAACTATTCGGTATAAATTCTTCTTATAAGATGCAAGGCAAGGCTTTCCTCTTCAAGGGGACTATTGGCCAATGCGATCAATCGAATCGAACGAATCCTATGAACCCTGAAAGGGAAGGTAAGTCCAGTTTTTGGTTGGTACGACTTCAATATACGCCACCGTCTCCTAGCGGTAGACTATCCACAGTATCCACGAGTAGTTATATGAAAATGGTACTCAACTCACTTACCTGGTCGTAATACAGCAGTTCCTAATCCACTTGTTCCCTATTGTCACTGCATTACATATAAATTCACTTAATCACATTAGGGCCCCGCCGCCTATTTTCAATCGTCTCTGCAATTTGCTACTCGACGAAAGTAAACAAGGCACTGCACTAATAACTTGCACATAAGAGGAAAATTAACGCGAAATAACCAGTTTTTAATCACTTTCTACCACTTGCAGTAAGCAGGGTCACAAATCACAAGCAGACTGTCACTTGTCAAAGCAAAATCACAGCGCTTGTGACAATTGTCAGACGATTCTTCACACACCACCGTTTATAAAAAAAAATTCAATAGTACCGTCTTGTTTTGTTGTGTTGTCAAAACTCATATTATTTTGTCGCGTTTTTATGTGAATATTTTTAAGCTATTTTTAAAAAGGAAAACAAACAAACCGGTGCCAAACAGACAATCAACGAAAGTCATATTTGAATTAAATTAATAGTTTGGCACCGCCTCCAAATTAGTTAGAAATCATAATGTAAATATGTTATTTTTTGCTTTTTAGTTCCTATGTGTTTTTTGGAGGCGGTTTGTTTTTTGTTTAAAAATAATTTATTTTCAAAGTTTTAGTGGAATATATATTACATTATATGAGGGGGGGGGGGGGGGGGGGAGCAACTAAACTCACTGACCGGCACAAACAGCGAGGTTTCGGGGTAAACCATAATATCATCTATGTATACAATTTTTAAAATTTTTAAATTTTCGTCGATATTTTTACAATCGCTCACCGGATTTCAAAAAAAAATGTATGGGACCAATCTGTAAGCACCAGCTGTCGAATAAAAAAAAATATCAAAATCGGTTCACCCAGTCCTAAGTTCTGAGGTAACAAACATAAAAAAAAAACAGACGAATTGAGAACCTCCTCCTTTTTTTGAAGTCGGTTGAAAATAAGGGACACGGACATATTAACAATGGTTGTTAATATAAGTATTATCTATTTACCTTTACCGTAGTAGGTTAATGTAATTCAACAATTTTCCAGTTCTTTAACTATAATTCACGTAACGCAATGTTCAACACAAAAGAGTTAGCCATCGTAATTTTTTTTTCACAACCCACCCCCCATTATCTTTAAGGGGTAACAGATTTCTTTTAAAAAAATTGTCCCGTAAACTTCTCGGCTAATCCGAAAGGTGAAACGTGTCGGTGAACGTAAATTGTTTATTATTTTTTATGAGGTTTTCATGAGGACGATCGTCCCAGCCTCGTTAAAACCATAGAGTAAGAAAAATGGAGTGATCACATGAATGGTGTTTTCAATTTCGACTATGTAAGACACGACAGTACAGTTTCCTTGTCCAAATGAATTGTGTACACAGGTAGCACCTGAACATCGGTTTTTACAAAGATTGTATATTAGTTCATCACACATACTGTACGACATAGAACTTCAAGAAGCGAGCCTATTCTTTCCTTAAAGTCAGGCGACTTGCAATCCCTCAGGTGTTGTGGGTGTCAATGCGCGGCGGTGATCACTTACCATCAGGTGACTTGTAAAATTCGTGTATTTTTGCTGCCTACCAACCCTATCGGATAATTAATAACTTGTCGTCTTTAACCGCATCTAATTTTATAGAGGTACGTATATTTACACCTTACATACTCCTTGTAATATGACCGGCATTAGGTCGTATCGCATATTAGCATGCGATATAATTTTTCGTAGCATTATTGCATCATCCAGAGTCAGCACGAGATGCACGAAAACAAAATTATACGCTCTTCGCGGTTACTAATCTTGCATACTTCTCTTGCTTCATCCACAGTCATAGATCTCGTATCGAAATTTAGCACTCCATTTTCACTTACTCTGTGGATGTCACTAAGGTACTCTCATTGTATGTAGCTGGAATTTTAGCCTTTGTTTAAGATTTTTTTGCTATATTTTTGAGTAATAACCGCTTGCTGTGTGCAATTCATTTTGCATTTTACTAGTTATGACTCTCGTGTGCGGGGCGTGACTAATCACTGAAATCCTAAAAATGTTATTTTTCGCGTTTTATTTCTTTCTCAGTCATTGATATGAGCAAGGTCGGCTTAGTTTTACATTTTATGAGTATCAACTGCCAAAAACTTCAGATTTTAATACAATAGGTAGGTATTAAAATCTGAGGTTTTTGGCAGTTGATACTCGTAAAATGTTATTTTCGTGTTGCATCGTGTGAGCCTAGTGATCGTAAATGCGACTGCTACGCTCGAGGTTCCGGATTCGATTCCCAAGTCGAGCATTGACATCGGGTCTTTCTATGAAATATTCAATAAGTAGTGGCTCGGTGTCAATAGGCTCGCTCCCTACACGGACCTAAAAATAAAGAAAATTGTAATTAGGTTTTTCCATGGCAGAAGAAAATTTTAATTCGTGTCAAGCTTATCTGAATTAGACCTAAAAAATATTGGAGACCTTTGTGTAAATGTATGGTACATATATCATTGAACCGCTGGGAATATCCATATAGGATATATCGTATACAGATGAAACGGTATTCTTAAAGATCATAAAGTGGCGCAGCAGCGCAGCGCAAAATTCGAGAACAGCTGGAACAATTCGTCAAACATTTTTTCAAATATTCGTTGAAGTCGAAGAAGGAAGGTTCTTATGAACTGAAAAATTGAAATATATAGATTGGGGTTGGATATGAGGGTTCAAACTTGTCACGATTGAAGTGGCGTACAAAAGCTAAATATTTACGTATCAGTCTGTAAGTATAAGAACAACAATTTCCCGTAAACACGCGTAGGTACCTACTCAATTCGAGAACCCAACTTAGCCAGTTCGTTGGAACACAAAAGCGTACCCAAACACAACATTTAGCTATCATCGCGTGTCTCATAATACCCGCGCGCATTTTCCACTTTTCTACAGATTTCCCGAGGTGAAATCGCTAAGCGTTGCCCTGATGTTTGAGGATGAGAAATGAGCGGAAGGGGGGGTGGAAGTTAAGGGGGGATGTATTGTAAACACAATTACCACCCTGCGTCGCGCCCAGGGCAACAAATGGTGGCTAAACGACCCATTCGCCTGTGATTTGTTAGCAATATGCTTGAGATTTGGAACAGAAATGACTTTAAAATTCGTTTCGCGTTCTATGTATGAATTTTCTGGCAGCGTGGGAGTTCATTTAGATCGTTATATTAAGTCTGAATTGCTTTTGTAATAAAATATTATTGTGTGTGAGTTGCATTTTGTAATTTTAACAAAGGTACCTGTCATAACTTTTATCTTTAGTTGCTATATGTACATCTGTGAGTTTAGATATTATTTATGCTTTCAATTAAATTGTTTAAATACTTGTGAAAATCATTTCAGTATTATAATAGAGTCATTTATTTGTTAACATTTTATTTACTTTTAAACAAGTAAGTGCTTAAGCTGTATTTTTCTTCATTACGGCTTACAATTCAAGCATAGATACAGCATAAATATATACCTTTATCTATATATAATGAGCGTACTTATACAGGATTCCAAGGACAGGTAACACATCAGCGATTCCTTTGGTTTGCCGACCTCAACAAATAAAAAAAGAGATTATAATTTTTATCGTCAAAGTTTCGTACGGTCTTTGCACATCGTTAAGAGAATTAAAAATATGGAAACATTTAGTAGCGCCTATTTATATGACCATTGGATTGTCAATACAGAGGTTTCGAGTTCGATTCCATCCGAGGCATGAATTGACGTAGGTTCATTCTAGCCAAGATTGCTATCAATCAATATCAATCCAGAAATGCAGACTGAGCTGCTACTTAGAATTTTATAGAAAAACCCAACAACACTTTGCTTAACCCGGGAATCAAATCCAGGACCTGTAGCGTAGCAGTCGCGGTTGGGAACGTAAGACTAACGAGGCATTTGTACTAGGTACGTTAAATAAGTACCTAATGCAAAGTTTAAAGCGGTTATAATTTGCATCTAATTTGCATGACTTTAACAGAAAACAAAGTGGCATCAAAATCGAGTGCAACACTCATAACGAAAGCCTTTTTAAGTGTAACATATAACAATACAGTCTTGTTAATCCCTTACGGTTATAACGAGGCGGGCGCTAGAGGGCGGAGCCCCGGCCTCTCCCGCCGTCCCGGCAAGCGGCATGCGGCATAAACAACTCAAGTTACAACATTTAATTATCGCTGTTTATTAAACCAGGCTCACCTCGAGATATGAATCATTGTTAAATGATAACACCGGTGTGCTTGAGAGAAATTATCATTCACACCTACTGGAGATTGGATGGTACGAACATCTTGGACAAGATTTGGAAGTCCAAATCCTGTACGATGAATCCAGAATGCTCGGTATGTATCATACTGACTTGGCAAGTGTCAAGTAGAACAACTATCATAAGTGTTCCAGGATGACGTAAATTTAAGACCAGACCAGACTGTAAATGGATCTAATTTGATAGCTATATCGGTTTCCTCACAATGTTTTTTTTACATATTATCATTACTAAATAATCAACCCATATACTGTCCCACTGCTGGGCACGGGACTACTGTCAGTATGACAGGGATTAGGCTATAGTCCACCCCGCTGGCCTAATGCGGGTTGTTAGACTTCACATGCCGTTGAGAAAATCTCTCAGGCATGCAGGTTTCCTTACGATGTTTTCCTTCACCGTTAAAGCAAGTGATAATTACGCACATGATTTCGAAAAGTCAAAATGAGGTGCGTGCCTTGGATTCGAACACGAGACCTTTGGCAGTCCAGTGGTGTGATGTAGCTGTGGTGATGATGTGATGTACACTCACTCAATATTTACAATAAACCAGACTCTTACTTAAGCTAGCATAAGTGTAAAAACCCTTGAAATGCTGTGCTCCTATAAACTGGACTCACAGCTTACGAAATCCCATACTCTAAAGAGGTTGTACGTAGGTGAAAATTCTAATAGGTCTCCTTTAGTGGCTTACCAAACCCACAATAGTTGAGAGGAAGAGTGACTGACGCCTATATTACCCGAAAGGTTAAGTGAAGCTTTACTAGAGTACACCCAAAATTCGCTGGTATGTTTAGGACCTGTGTAATAAGGCGGCGATGCCATTAATAGGCACAAATCATAACTCTAAGATCCTACTAAAAAAATAACATACACAGAAAAACCCAATAAAACTTTGCAGGTTCCAGGTGTCTGTGTCTGCAAAACTTGGTTTGTGACACACGAGAATCTGCGAAACTTGGTAGGTATGTGACACACGAAAAAATTCCTAATGTAAAACGTATAAAAAAGCATAACAGTTTCTATATTTCCCATTATGGAACGCAGATTACCCCGATCAAAGTTGTATACGGATATTACGAGTCGCGAGTGCAAAGTTTATTCTGATTTACGATCTTTTCTCAACATGCCCGTAGATGTAATTTAACAAGCTTTCTATTGTTGCTATAAATTTCACACGCCCCCAAACTTGTTCCAACGACGAAGGTTTATATACAACTTTTGATATTTATGCCTTAACATGTAATAAGCATGTATCCATATCGAACTATTTTAAGACAAATATCCTCCATTGCTCAAACACCGGTGATAAAAAGCAAATCAGGTATCTGCTCATAGTTAGAGGTGGATTCCACTGCCCGAACATAGACCTACAACACCTCTGCAATATAATTAAACGAAGTTAGGAGAAAAAACTAGATTTGGTCCAGTTTTCCGATACGAGCACGGCATTTTCTGTAGCAACGTGAGAGTGGAGGAGAATGCAGGATGAGTGAAGGCATCGGGGTAGGTAAGGACACTAAAAATGACAGTATAATTAGGCCATACTTCCACACTTAAAGAATAAAGGAATAGGTCTGGCCAGCTATTGGAGAATCTCTACTCTTTCCTTTCCATTTGTTGTCGATAAATAAAAAAGATGGATGAACAAAAGTTAATGACTGAGGTCTCAAAGAGTGGTGTTGCTGGAATATATAAGGCTGCGGTTACCGAAGTGGCTGGCATTCACATTGTAAAACTGTGGTAAAAATAGAAAAAAGAAAATTCTATACCAACGAACGCGTTCACAGACAGACCAAAAGACATGGGAGCAGTTTCCCAAAGCCTAAAATATATTTTCTGGTTTTCGATGCTCGATCATCATAGGTAATCTCTGCCATTTATTCAGTAGAACTGAAGTTAGAATTAAAATTATTAGGTTGGTACTCAGAGTCTTTAAGTATCAAGTGTTATACTGTGTCATCGTGACGACTGTCTTGATAACACACGAAAGCCTAGAAAATTTGGCAATATATGTAAAACACCAGTTTAGATATTAAAAATATCTTCCAAAAGAAAATCATTCACCCAGTGGAACGGCAACAACGCAAGTGCGCAAAGCAGATCATGCGCCGGCGGCGGAGGTTCGGACGGGCCATTTATCGCACGCGCTCACCCCGCGCACGCCCCCCGCTCGCGGCGCCTGCACGACCACCACGCCCCGGCAGGAGCGGACCTGGATTATGCGTGGTACCACCGAAAATCTGTAGAAGAGAACATGTCACACTGTTTTACATCGGTACTAAAATCTTCTATTACTTAAAAATCACACATAAGTACCATCACGCTCACCCACAGTTCGCCAGTATGTTGTAATACTTAGCGTCTATTGCAAAGAACCGGGCACAAATCCAAACTTCGAGCTGGTCTACATTACTACACGTCTGGTTAACCCTTCTCGGAATAAAGGCGTGATGACTGATGTACGAAAACACGTACGTACAAAAATTAATCAAATACTTAGAGCCTGTTTCTCTGTCCTGTCTGTTTCTGATCTCCTGGTAAGTTCTCATTACTTGGCAGATACATTCTTAACAAAATTGCTCTCAATTTTTTTTAATTAATCTGGCTATTAGCGGCTATCTAGAGGGGTTGAAACTGGCCCTTGTATTGTAATCTTCTCTCATATTATAATATAATAAAGTCTAACAACGATCCAAATACGTCCCTGCGCGTGCGCCCCAATACGCGAGGGCGCGCGAAATACCGAGCGATCTGTTGTAACGCCGCCATTATAATGAGACTACTACTAATCACCTTGGACAAGCTATATTCATGTTATTATAAATTTATAATAATATGAATTTAATGTGCATGGATGGTATGTTTTAAATTTATTGTTTTATAAATTAATATACGGTATCTCTGGAAGATTAGGAAGAGGTGTACCTAATACCTACTCTAAATCCACATTTTGAAAATAAATATAATGTTTTTAATCCGATGTATCTTAAAGTAATTTACAATTCTGAGCTGCTACTGAGAGAGAATTTCATAGAAATATCTTATTTAATCTGAAAACCGAACTCAGGACTTCACGCTCAGTTAGCTGCCGCGCGTGCGATCAATGAGGCAGTTATAAATATTATAATACTAGGCACGAGTTTCTTTTCAGAATGAGAGTAATCTATTAAGTTGTATATAATTATAGCAATCCTATTACCGCATTATTAATACTTTATTCCTTATATATTTGTATAATTACTTCATAATCCATTACATTAGTTAATTTTAAACAGGACTATAATTTTAACGCCAATACAATCAAACGATAAACTTATCTAGACAGAATTGTTAAGTACGTCACTAGTGTAAAGGGCTGTTTAGATGTAACGGAGTTATAAAATTTAAAAAACACGTAGATTTTGGAAACTTACGGATGATGGATGTGGAAAGTTTTTGACGCACTGTTAGCGCAGCGCCATCTGTATCACGAGTCACGCTTTATTAGAGTTGGCCCGCGTCGTCTCAGTTAGATGGCACCGCTTTAAACTTCATTATCATCACTGATCGTCTATATTTTGTCTGTGATTTTTTTAGTCTGTGAACTTGACCTATTTATTCTGTATCTGTTTTACTTGAAATATCATTACAAGCAATTTTTGGATTTTGGAAACGAACGGTTTTTAATTTCAACGCCCTACACTCAACAACTCGCTTAAAATCTCCGCTGTAACACCCTACAACCCCAACACGCACCCTTCTAGAAATACTTTTAATTCGTTACTGGACAGTGACGTACCTATAACTCTTCGCCACACAATAATAAAGGCCGAGAGAAGAACCAGAAGATAATTATTTTTTATTGTAATTGGCATTGCTTGAAATCGTATTTTCTTTTGCAACAATTTACATCTTTAACCAGGAGATAATTTAAATATTTAATGAGGAATAATAAAGGTTATTAACGACCCTGAAAAGCTGAAGGCTTTGGTTTGACAACAAATTATTGAAGATAAAAAAAATATCTTTATACACCAAAACGATTCTTTGTTAATACATATTAAATTAATAAAGTGTAAGGTAATTTTTACTGTGTCCCATTTAGGAAGGAATGAATTACAAGTTTTCTAGCATAAAGTTTCCAATAAACCGTTCAAATAAGTATGTCCAATCCCTTATGTAGCCGCCCATTACAGATAGTGTGTAACAAGGTCTACTATCGCTGATCACATCCAACCATTAACTATGTACCATTTTGACTTATTAACACCACAGCACCACATGACAGCTGCTTAAGGAAATTAATCTTCTGAAATGAAAAATGATGGAATCACCATCCCTACTTGGATGTCGATTATTTCATATCGATCACGTTTTCTTTTCGTAATAACTTAGAGTACCTATATGTCTTTACTTAATAGTTTATTAAATATAAAATATTCAGACAATTTTAAAGGCGTTTTTTTATTAAGTAACTTAGATTACGGTGAATCGTTCGCCAAATTCGAATTTCAATTAAGTACTTTATAGAAATTTATAGGTCGCAAACACATTAAAATTAAAAAAAAAGGAAAATCCAGTGATACTGAAAAAAAACAAAACATACACCACATATGGTGTATTTAACCTGAAGACGCAGGTTGGAATCCTGCCCGCCAGTCGATTTTTTCCTTCACAAAAATAGCTAACAACATACAGCCAAATTTAGAACCTCCTCCGGTTTTGCGTTGGTTAAAAAAGCAATAGTCTCGGAAAATAGTTTTTAAAGCATTATAATAGTTACTACACCATAAATTGTTCTATAAAAAATCATAGCACAAGCGAATTCTGTTAAGTAACTGTGTTCACCTTAATCATATTTACGACAATCACTTCCCGTGCTCCTAATAAGGTTACAAACGCGGATGTAAAGCTTTCCTAGAAGTGACACATGCTTTTGTTAGATGTTAATGAATCGAATAGATACAGTACCTTCTTTCTAACTTTATTTGTAAGTGAGTCTTTCAATTAATCGTCTTGTATTATTCATAAGATTGCTGCCCTAAATACCGCGAGTGACGAGTGTCATGGCAATGATAGATGCGACACAATCGATATGATGCGATTGACACTAGGCATTGTTTTCTTTTTAAACCAGTCCTGTATGCATATACGTTTTATCCAGGCCAGGCAGCTCAGTTTGTTCCCGCCCTATTTACAATAATTATCTTATCTAATTAATCTTATTTAGATTTAAAATTTAGGATAAAGATTAAAAAAGTATCCGTTTGCGTATTAACTTGGTTTTCGGCTTTCTAACTTTGGAAAAGGAGTAGGTAAACCCATTTCGCCCATTTGTGTATGCGGATAAAAATGAAACTTAACGAAAATACAACTTGAAACTTGATAGAAACATGTAACATAATTGTAGATTTACAGGTTATTAATCTAAGATACAGGCAATTAATTGATGAAGGCTCAAAAAACTACCCACCACACGATGAACCACAAAAACTACTACTACCACTATGAATTTCTGTTTTGTGTCGTTATGGAAAACCTGTAATTTTTTTTAAATTGCAAAATACTATAAAAAAATACTAGTTTTGTATTTTATTCGCAAACGTTGCTTATCTTGTAAAAAAATATAAACATCCGAATTGAGACACCTCCGATTTTTTGTTCGTCGATTAAAAATACAAATGATCTCTTCCAGAAATTCTATAATCATAGCCAAATAAATCGGCTACATCACCACGACCCACAAAAAGTACCAAGGATTACAGAGAAATTAAATGGAGGCAATTAAAACTGATCCGAAAATATGTTTAGCAAGCTGCATTGTATTGTTGCCATACAGGATGTGAGGAAAAAACTGATATATAGGAATGGCTGCTGCGTTCAGAAATCGTGATAAATTAATGATGAATTAATTATCTCCTATCATGATTTTTTGTACTAAATAGTAGGCAGGACAATTTCTAAACTTTTCCATGTCCTCAGTATGTATTTTAACCAACATGTATTTTAACCATTATCAACCCACTAGCTGTCCCACTGCTGGGCACGGCTCTCTTCTCAGTATGAGAGGGATTTATTATTAAGTTTGTTATTAAATTTATTTATTATTTAAATATACAAAAAATTAACAACATTCAAACACTTAAAATGAGATCAAAATATATAATTTGTACTGTGACTTGAATTAAAAGGTAGGTATATTGTCCATAGTCCCCACAGTAGGTAAATTAACTACAAAAGAGGCTTATTCTCAGCTCAGTATAATCAGGCTGGATGACGGTGATGATATTTACGTTTATATTGTATTAAGTCTTCTTTTGTTCACAAAATCTGGGTGGTCCCGGACTTTTTTCCAGGTTTTCTTCCCATGGGAGCTGTAGGGGTGTTGATCCCAAGAGACTATATGAATCGAACTAGGTAGATAAACAAAATTGATCAATTTGTTTATAAAAAGTAGGAGATTTCTATCGATCAGGAGTCCCGTGAGTTCGTACTTGTGACTCTTTGCCTACATTTAGCATACATTTGATATAGGTTTTTTAATTAACTAAACATTCAAATTATAATACCTAATAGATAATATGTTAAACAAGGCAGCTGCTCTGTACTTTCTTTTGAAAGCTCAACTTCATTTGTAATGTGCCTGGGTACCTACAGCGACCTAATTTCAACACTATTTTTTAAAAGCATGTGCTTTTATCTTCCAATAGGGAATATGCGTCTGACTTAAAAAAAGGTCAAATATTTTTTTTATGAACTTTATCGTTTTAAAACGAAAATAATTCAATATTCTAAACATAATTCTAAATAGAATTATGTCTATGTAGATATTTTTTATATTATTTCTTTTTTGATGAGAAATTAATTATTAAAAAGTCCAAAAAAACTGTTGGAAATTCAAATCACTTGAAACGCAACACTATCGGTCAAATGGAATATGACGTCAAAGTCTACTAAAACAGTGTCTGTTGTACGTGGTTGTTTGGTTGAGAGAACGTAGACTTTGACGTCACGGCGGTACAAGCGCGCCAAAATCGCGGGTGTTTAAAATGCCAATATCTGTCTCATAATTTAATTTATTTTTTGTTACTTAATTTTAGTTTTAAGGCGCTGGATTTTTTTTACGGCTACATAACGATATAAAGTATCGTTTAAAAATATAAAAAAAAATGTGCATATTCCCTATTAATGTGGACTGTGATAAAATGAGTTAAAAACCTTATTTTATTCTACATTATAATATTCTGCGTAATCTTAGGAAAAGCCGAGGTTTTATCCAAACAAATTAATCACTTATAATCAGTTCTGTGAAATCCAAAATTTATCAATTTCAAAATAAAAAAATATAGGCTTACCCAACCATCAGCTTTAGATCCCCGAAAAATCATAGCTTTATCGTCCTGTACGAGATGATAGCCCATCCACGATGAGTCAGCGGCAAACGTTCTCATGTTTGCCGCTAGACTCCTGCTCTCTACATACTAATTCGATGTTTCGATGTGCCGCGGCGGCCATTCAACCCGTTTGTTTTTTTGCCGATGACACATTACTATCAGAAACGTGTAAGTAGGCTGCATGTGAGTACAAAGACGCAGAAAACGGATGTACACCGCATAAGGATTGTTTGGACGCTTGAATAATTTGCCGTAGAGTGGCATCGGTGCGTGTGTGAATAGGCCTACGGGAAGTATAGCCAGCGAGATTCTAGGATTTCGGATATACTGTGTCTAAAACTTCGAGTTTGAACGCTACCTCCTCCTCCTTTAGTCGCATTCCTCAAGACTGAAGATCGTGAACTTCCCTAGGCTAGGAATCACTTTTTCTCGGATGGTACTTCGCCACCCGTTTCGGTCATCCGCCGCCTGGACAGCATCGTGAAAAGAGTGGAGCGGATCTGGTCCGTCCAACGCGTGGTACTGCGGCCTCGTTGTCTTTTCCCGTTCGTTGAAAGTTACACTGGTAAAGCCATTTCGTTTTTGGTCCCACACGAAACAAATATTTGTATGGCCTACAGATACCTAGTTGTTCAGGGTCTAGGTTAGGTTAGAAGAAATTATTGGTAGTTTTTATTTATTTATTCTTTAACAATATAACATTGTGTCAGAATTTATACATTTAAAAAATATGAAACATTATTACACATACCATAAAATTATTTTGAATTATGAATTATTTATTATATAAATGATAATATAAAAAGGATAGATTACAGTGATATTATTATCTAAGAGCAGTACACAGTAGTTTTAAAAGGTCGATAAGAAATCTTAGTGTGGGGCAAAATCGAAACAACACAGACAAATGTTTTAGGGCAGGGAATACCCTCAGTGTGATAGCAACTCAGTGACAAACTTTTTACGGAATACCTACAAGCGTGATGGTACGTTATGTTGATGACCAAATATAGTGCCTGTCATACAAATTTATTTACCTACTAGCTTTCCGCCAGCGGCTTTGCCTGCTATCCCACGGGAACCACACATTTTACCGGGATAAAAAGTAGACTATGTGCTATTCCAGACTAAGTTCTATCTCTGTGCCAAATTTCATCCAGATCCGTTCTGTAGTTTTTGCTTGAAAGAGTAACAAACATCCATGCATCCATACATACAAACTTTCACATTTATAATGTTAGTAGGATTAGATTCATTTCAAGACGTTCCAGGTAAGAAAGTTCCAGTTAAATTACTTGGCAGATAATTTCATAGATATTATTTTCCATTTTTTATTTATCCGGCAGTTAACGGCTATCCGGAGGTGCTGAAACAGGCCCTTAGAAATGTATCATAGTTATCAGATAATCACGATAAACCTACTTGGTTATCACCCGACACTTTGGTTGACGACATGTAGGTGGTGCGTACACCGCCTACCACATACCTCGGTTTACATCTAACCATTATGTCAGTTTAGTGCCAGAGGCAGTCGCTCGTAAGTATCGTGTAGGTATCTCTACTAAAATTAAGTAGACATTTAACGTTTTATAATTGGACAACATCAACGTTGATGTTATCACTATTGAATGAGCAATAATTTAAGTAATATATCATTGTTTATTTGTGCTTGGAAAAGGTGCAACGATTTCAACGTGTAATCATTTAGGGGCTAAAAATCGATCTAGGTGGAAAATACTTTTTCTTCGCGTTTTCACATCTGACGTCTGTCCTGAGCAACGTTTGCCCAAGTACTTAATTTAATCTTCTACTACACCGATTGACATACAATTACAAAGTAAAGATTATACGCGACTGGAAGAATAAAATTTTGCATAGGAGTGTTTTAAAAAATTTGTGTAAGATAAGATTTTGAGAAATTTTAAAAGTTTAAGAATATCGATATCTCCACACAGTCATATGGATCACACCTCAAACGTATTGTCAGCACTATGCGAACGCTTACAAACTTAACCCCAATAGCCTTTCTCTATCACGCGGACCTATAGGAGTCCCAAAGTCTAAATGTTTACACAGACCGACTGCCATTCACCTTTGCAACCTAATTTATGTCTACTAAGCAAAAATATATTATATCTCATTATTGAAGCGTGACAAACAGTTTCGAATAACAACTCAAGTACCCGACCCGAATAAAACAAGAGAACATCTGCCGAACGAAACGATACTCACCCTCAACACAAGGTTCCCATAGGCCCGCAGTCACAACAACAAACATAAACGCAATATCCATTCACAAAACCTATTATGTTAATTTAAAACACATCAGAGTGTCGATAAGATCGGCTCGTTCACACCACACCTCCCAAAACAATAGTTAATAAGATGATTTATATCGATCTGAGATAGGTGCGTTCGACACGTCTCGACATCGCCTTAGCATAATCTGTGGTTCAATCGTGCTATATCGATCGGTACAGATGTTTGCGGCGCCCGGTTATGAGTTCCCGTGGTGGATATTGGTGTGAAGACTGTGAAGTGCATGGGTCCCGCGACTTGTCCGAATGTCCATGAGTCCTGGCTGTAGATATTGCAGTGATTGTTCTTTTTTTAATGTACGAACATGAAGGTTATACAAGACAGTATTGCAGTAGGTACCTAGGTTTATGAAGAGAAAACTGTTAACGGAACTAACTTTTTTTATAGCTATTACTTAATCGTCAGAACTTCTTAGATACTATTTAAAAAGTATATTTGATCTACTTTTTGTAACAACAGGAAAAAAAGTCGAGTTAAGCATTTACATGCAGTTGAATTGCAATTGAAATCTAATTTAAATAAAAGTGCGTCATGTTTTATGGAAATCCCCGGTTACTTTTTGCATGATCCGCACTGACTTCAATGAAAAGTATTGTTCATCGTTACCGCAAACTGTGCCCAAATTTCAAACACGGAATAATCCAGGATTCGTAGGATTATTTTATCACGACTTTCATCGTCAAGAAATGAAATTAAGCACTTTCTTATTTAAAATTTTATTAATTTGAACTGCTGTTAACTAACATATTTACTCTATTTGGTTTGCAAAGTGGTTATAAGAAGAACCCAAAAAGTTTTCAATAGATTTGAGTATAGCTAGCGATATAGATACCGGATTAATGGCGGATCTTCTAACAATAAGTAGCGGATCATGTTGGCTTCAATATTTCGCAGAAACTACAATACATCGATTGACTCGGTCCAGATTGACGTTGCCGCCCAGAATGCGGCAATTAATTCGGTAAGAGTTGCTTATTTGCCGTGGGCCGGCAGCATGACACGGTGGTTTTGCTCGCCCTCTATACGAGTTATTATAAAATAATGAAAGGCGAACCGCCCGCTGAGTTCTACAATTGCCCTGCTTAGCCGTCTCACCACCGGCCGTTTAGCTATTTTAATTTTTAGTTTGTCTACTAACGGTGTATTTCGTAAGACGGTATCAGAAAGCAATCATCGGGTTCTGCGCTTCAAGTCCGCCTACACGTTGGCGCGCTGACCGTTTGTTACGATATTAATTTAATTTGAAGCCCCGTAAGGCGCGTATGTAGACACTCCTCGATGTTTGATTGCCCCCTTGTTCTCAGATTCATTATGTGATGTAAAACAGCTCCTCCCATCATTGTTACGTGGAATCAGCGATACGTTCGTGTTGCTTGAAGTTATTAAGTTTTAGGAGCATGTAGCGCTGTTGGGGATGATGTTCGAGAACCGACCATTTCGGTGCATTCGAAGACGCTGTAATATGGGCATTTGAACAAATTGTATTTTGAAGGATCTGGTATATGGTCTTCCTGGTATTCGGCGCTTACTTTCGCCTACTGTGACTGGAATAACCCACGATCATTGCGGATGTACCCAACGTGTGATTGAGCCTATCTCAGGCATATTTTACCAGAAGATAAGATAAAACCTACAACAGCTTACGATGCTGCTTTTGGAGCAGAATAAGGTATGGTGGTAGACGAGCTATTGCAAGAACAAGATAAATGAAGACAGGTAAACTTTAATGTTGGACGAGTTGTTTGACATTAAAATTGTCTCTCTCATAATGATAATAGAATCACGTAGTGGGCACAGTTTGAAACACGGCAACACTAAAACGGACTTAGGCATATTCTATCCTGTTGCGGATCTAAGTACCGACTGCGTGCGTGTTTTGTTTTAAAATTGTATTAAGATGAGGACACTAGAAGTTATGATCATAATTCAAAGACATGTCTTAATATGAATCTTCTTACATCGTACATTGTGTCCGAGGTTTCGTGATTTCCCTCGTCTATCCTGAGCTTTTTATGGGACAGCGGTGAATATAAAATGTAATAAATATCCTGGAACATTTTTATAATACATATAAAATATTAAGTCCTTGACCTAAGATCACTTTTTCTTTAATCAATGTAAAAAAAGGCTTAGGTTATTTTACATTACCCTGAAACTATAATTCATAATTAGGTAAATTTTCTACCTATCGATGAAACTGTACCTTTAATTAATCTTATCTCCGGTTTTCTTGGGTTCGTTATTCGTTTCTTGTTGTACTTAGGCCTTATATCCAAAGCTTTAAACATAGTCCCTAAAAGACAAATTAAAACAACAAAAAGCAAATTAAAACGAAAAAAATAGTTGGCCAGAAAGTTAATTTTGCAAGTGTGACACGCAAGCTCGGCGAGGTGCGACCGCGCAGCGGCGCAGGCGCACCGTCATGTGGCCGCCGCGGCGGTTGACGTCACTTAATATTTCAAATTCAGAAGACCTATTTTGTAATTGTGTAAATGTACCTTTAAATAATGAGTAAAAGCGAGGCTTCGAATTATGCAAACTAAAGTAGCGATTGGATTAGATAACGGATTAAAAGGTGCAAATGTATGATGTACAACATACAGAAAGTTCATAGTAATATCAATTTACGATATCAGCCAACAAAGCTTTAAAGACGAAGATACCTAAGGTGCCTAATTTACCTATAATACTAAGTTTTAGTGATTTAAAAATATTTGTTTATTATTTATTAGATACTCCTGTTACGTTCTCGTCATCAGCGAACTGATGGTCGCTGGGGTAGAAAGGTTTTTGAGTGGAGAGCACGCACCGGAAAGCGTAGTGTGGGATGGCCTCCAACCAGATGGACCGACGACCTGGTAAAGTACTGGTCTATGGGGAAGTCTATGGGGGAGGCCTTTGTTCAGCAGTGGACCTCTTTTGGCTGATATGATGATGATAACTCCTAATATTGTGTGTGTGAAGGTTATTAAAGTTGGTATGAACCTATTCGTTCTGGATTCCAAAGCAATATTTCAACTAAACCTTCTGCCTCTGTATATATGTGTCCGCAGTCGGCGGTTGCTATCGCGGCATCTTCACGCAGCGTGCGCCGTGCGTGTGTGCCGCGGACCCCTACCAACAACTAAGTAGATTAGGAGGTCTGTTTAATAACCAATTGGTAAGGGGTTCGGGGGGTTCTGGCTAGTGGGAAATTAATTAGGTTAAGAATATTTATTCAATATGTAGGTAGGTACTGGTTTTTTTGTGAAATTCTAGGTAGCAGCTCGCCGTTTGGATTTTTGTAAAGTTAATAGACTCGCAGCCTTTTACTTTTTATTAATTCTCTGGTATGTTTAGGTCTGGATGGCACCTGCAATTGTGGATGTTACTTAGCATCTCTTGGCTTTTAGGGAATACAGGCTTGATGGTATGTTATGACTATGTTTATTGCCATGAGTTTGCTGTGTTATAGACCTAGGTATATAGGCATCATAGGCTTTTAAGGCAGATATATTTAATTTTTGAGTGTACAAAGGCGGTCTTAATGCCTTAGGCATTCTCTACCAGACAACCTTAGGGTGATGCACCTTAGAGTGAAAAAAGTGGTAGATGCACTAACAGTAAAGAGGTGGGAGACATGAGGCGAAAACTATTTCCTAAATACTAAAGACATCCACACTAATATTGTAAAGGGGAAAGATTTGTATTTTTGTATGTAACGAATAAACTCAAAAAGTACTTTCCATGTTAGATAGCCCATTTATCGGGGAAGGCTATAGGCTATATATCCACACGCTACGACTAATAGGAGCGGAGTAGTAATGAAAAACGTTGCAAAAACGGGGGAAAAAATTATAAGACCACGCGGGCGAAGCCGCTCTGGCGGGAAGCTAGTATAAAATATTTTATTTCACTACTCATCTACATTGCCTACACAACCTGAAAAACATATTGAAGGTATGTATGTACATAGGTACTCAGAAATTTCCAACAAGCAAGCTAAGCAGTTTCACGAGAAACAAATTCACAAATCAGAGAGAGAACGTGCGGTTAACATGAACTTTAATCAATGAAGTTATGTCGGCGTCTTTACGGTTTAACTAACCGAACACTACGGAGAGGTACATTGAGGAATGGATGCGGCATGGTTCTACGAAAACTGGGCGTTATTCACCAGTTTTTAAGCACCGATGTAATAATTATTTAAGCTATAGCCAGGTCAGGTGGGGTGAAGACTTGCGAAAGGCAGCTGGCAGTGACTGGATGAGGAAAGCTGCAGATGGGGTCTGTGGCGTTCTCTAAGAGACGCCTACGTCCAGCAGTCGAAGGTTATGACCTTCTGACTTTAAATCTTCATCATCATCTGTCTATAGACTGATGATGATGAAGATTTAAGACTGTAGCAGCCATATTCATGGGTTTAGTTAATATATAGCAAGAAGAAACTTGGAAAAAATGCTTATCTTGAGATTGGGTTCCTACAGTCCATTACTCTAGCCAAATAAGGGATGGAAACTTCACAAATCATCGAGAACGAATTTCTGAGCGATTTTTGAGGAACCTGCAAAGGTTTCTATGGGGAATCAGCTGATAAGAGCAACTCATTCTAGTTCAGAAAATACAAATTAGAACTAATGTAAATTTTACAGAAAAAACCGCCGCCATTTAAATAAAATACAGCTGCAAGTTAGGTACTTAAGTCCTTCCTATGTACCTCCACGAAAATATATATTCTCTTATCTATGTTATAAAGAAGACTACGAATTTACTTAATTTAGAAACTTTTGAAGTTTTCTCTCCGAACTAATTTCAAACTTTTGGTCTGGACGGGAAGGGAAATTATTTCAGTTTCAACTTGTATTGCAATAGAAAATCTTTAAACACGCCTTTTTCTGCTTTTTAGGGTTCCGTAGGCGAAGATTGCCAACGGGACCCTATTTTTAGAAGTTTCCGTTGTCCGTCCGTCCGTTTGTCTGTCAGCGGGCTGTATATCATGAACTGTACCTACGAGGTGGAGAGTTGAAATTTTCACAGACTTTTTATTTCTAGTGTCACTATAGCGACAAATACGAATTATATTGACACTAATTAGTGTTAGTGCGGTTCCGACTAGCACTTGTATATTAAAATACAAGAAATACAATTATTTTACAAACACCTGCATGGCTCGCTGTTCTGCAGCCAAATAAAATGTTTCTTTTTTTCTAGGTGGACGCCACTACCGCTACGCCGTGTGTCGTGGATTCGATTCCCAAGAGACAACAAAAATAAGTGTGATCTACATATCAGTATATCCACATATATGGTCTTTCTTAAGAGAAAACTTGAAGTTGTGTCCTTCTGTTTACATACACCGAAAGTTTTAACCACTTTAAGCCACTTCTTCCAACTACCAGTGACAAAATATTCCTATTAAACTCCTTAGGTTCAAAGATGTGCTCAAACGGCATATGAAAAGGTGCGACATCGAATCATCTCGCTGGAAGCGGGCTGCTAAACGACCCGAGTGGCGGACTTTGGTGCAAACTAAAGTCCGTGATTTTGAAATACAACGGCGCTACAACGAAATTCGAATCGACAAACAAAATGTATGTAAATGACATTAGTAACAGCCCGATTTGTCGAAAGCTTGTGTCATTTCCATACATTTTGTTGGTCGATTCGAATTTCAAAATGCAACTTGTCTAGCCCCCCGGTCGGACCAGTCATCATCATCATAAAATGATTTCTTCATGTCATTGAAATTTGTAAAACAGTGTTGCCCCATTGCTTTTCAAAACTAATTTCCTAGTTCGACGGCGCACGCGTCTAGTTACTGGTTACGGGCATGTTCATACTTGCTGACTCAGCATCTACTCTTTAAGGCTTCTCACTGATTGTTCCATTCGGCATTGTCTGTCAATATCGAACCTCCCCCCTCCCGCACCGCGTCCCCCAGTTAATTACTTTTCATTAGACAATAACCACGTAATGTTTGGAGTTGATGGCGTTGTGAAATCTTGTGGCGTCTCGACTTATAAGTAGTTATTTGGGTAAACACGCCTGTATTCTCCGAAAGGGTAGGCATTTCACCGGTATATTTTAGGTCCCATGTTATAGGGGGCGAGCCTAATGCCATCAACCGGGCACCCATTTCGCCGGTATGTTTTAGGTCCTATGTAAAGGGGGCGAGCCTATTGCCATCAACTGGACACAAATCCAGACTCCGAGCTGCTACTGGGTATTTCACAGAAAACCTAGCAACACTTTGCTCGACCTGGGGATCGAACCCAGGACCTCTAGCGTAGCAGTCTCGCTTGGGACCACTAGAGAAACGAAACAGTAGTATTTGGGTAAACAAATAAATATAATTATGTTGACTACTAAACTAATAATTACCTTATTAGTTTAGTGTTCGTAAACGCGACTGTTACACTAGAGGGTCGGCTTCGATTTCCAGATCGAGCAAAGGTTTTTACTACGAAATTTTCAATAGCAGCTCGGAGTATGGATTTGTGCCCGGATAACTGGGACCTAAATTTAACGGCGAACTGTTTATTGGTACACCTCTGACTAAGACTTATAACTATGTATTTCAGTCAAAAGTCAAAATGTTTTATTTCAATTCCTTGAAAACCCACAAGAAATTCTATAGTCCTTTCGAAACAATATATAAATATACTTATATTATAATAAAGCCTTTTATTCCGAACTTTTCTTTTTTTCGAATTTGGTTTTTATATACCTACTACAAAAGTTACTTTTCACAATATATATGCCCCTTTGTTCGCTGTGCCTTACGGCATAAGCCTTATCCAACTCTTTCCACTGTTTCCTGTCTGCCGCCACTCGTATCCAAACTTATAATATTATAGTGGCGGCTAAATCAAAATGACGAAATAACTAATTTAAGAGAAAACAATAGGAATCTGACATCCTTGCCTAATCAGGTCTCTTTTAATAGCTAATCAATGGTCAGTAGGGTCAACTGTACCCCCGCTGGCTCATTATACAGCTCGACATCACATCACCTTGAAGTCAGAGGTTGGAGGTAATGATTAGTGAAAGGGAAACATCATTGTTACATTACAAAGTCACCAATGAAGAAATGACCTTTTGATTATGAAGTTGGTATGCAGAAGGCACAGTACGTTTCATATGTATTTCAGTATATTCATTTTTGATGACTATATTGGTACAGAGTACAGTTCTCGCCAAACTTATTGTCCGGGTTGAAGTTGGCACGATCTAACTTTAACCAGGCCGTAAAAATTGGTGAAAGAAAATTAATGGATTGTAATAAATAAAAGCGAAAGCTCAAGGCTGTCATTTAAATTATTTTAATCCAATATTTTTGTCTCTCTGATTTTTACGGCCGGGTTGAAGTAAAGCTGGACAATAAGTTTGGCGAAAACTGTACCTACGTACAAAATGGCTACTCTCCGGCCACTCAGTATATTTAGGTCCCATGTAGGGGGCAAACCTATTGTCATAACCCAGGAATAAAATTCAAACTCCGATCTGCTTACTGGTTTCTGACAGTTACGCATATATTAGATTGAATTAAAACAATTTTTTACGGATTTTATCGCGTTATATTATAATTTAGATCCTTGCTACTTAGAATCTCATAGGAAAACCTAATAAGACTGACCTGGAAATCAAACCCAGAACCTCGAGCGTAACCGTCGTTGTCAATAAAATAAAACTATAAACTACTACATAAAATAATCTCACTTTCAAGTTTCAACTCCTAAACCGAACCGTATTAAAACCAACATCGTTGATCACCAAAATCTTATCTGTACATCGTGTACACACATAACTAACACGACCACTAAACTCGGAGGTACGGCAGTCGTGTCGCTACGACATTACCTTCTTGTATTTGCATAGTAATCGTTCGCCCAGCTTTTAATTATGCGGGGTAGGAGACTGTCCCATGCAACAAGAATATAAAAAAGGCTCATTTTGAACAGGCATTGGTAAAGAAAATATAACTATTTTTAAGTAATTTATCGCGACATACCTACATAGATTGGCATAATACACTGTGTGGTGGGCAACTGCACATCAAAAAGAACATTTCTTTATATTTACACATAAAAAAGAACTGAAAAAGAAAACTGCTTTCCTCTCGTGCTATGGTCCTTAAACACACACAGCCAAATTTTTATATGGAACCGAGTTGAAAGTAGAAATGCACAATCTTTTTGTTTGATAATTTTGATATTTAATATTGTTTGATATTTGATGTAATATTTTGATTCATTCATTAAATTTGAATGCATAATATACCCGTTACTTAATAGGTATTTTTCGTGATTTCAGTTACTGTAATGCAGATCGTCTATTTTGTGTCGCAAGGAGTGAACCTTTTGTATTTTATTTGTACATTTTTTTGAGTAAACCGTTTGGATCCGAAACAAGCCAGGTTCCGTTTTCGGTCGTATAAGTAGTTTTATTGTTTTCGTAGACATAAAATAAAGTTTTAATACGCTTGTGTAATTGGTTGATAATTATCACGGTTGCGTGTTTTTTTACAATTTTATTGGTGGAAAGACTTTGGAGTTGATTATGTACGGTGTCTAATAACCCAATAATTTAAAACACTACGTTGCTTTTTTAAACATAATAATTTAGATATACCTAAATGCTAAGTACTGTCACAGAATATTTTAATTTGAAATGACTAACTACACAAACTCAAATTCTTTTTGAAACATTCACACAAACTTCTTCAAATTGAAACTTGTATATGCCCCCAGTAAAGATCTCCATGTACGCTCAAACTGGTACACGATACTTAATAATTATTAGCCAATTATTTCTTAGCGGCATAAAGTTTGGCAATAGTACCAACATACGACTCAGTCGCAAAACCCCATTCCCTCTGAAAAAGTTCCTTCGTCTACATTTGTAACTTTAAAAGAAAAGCTTAGTTACAATGAAAAGCAGTTCAACTTCAGCTTTAAAGTGATTAAACCGAAAATTTATCTTTGGTTCCTTCGTGACAATGCCTACTGTGGCCCAAGTAGGCGACTTTAAGGTTTCATGCCAGCTGGCCATTGGGGTACGTAGCGAAGGCTATAACAATTAATTAAAGCAATGTATGGTCGCCCTATGGCCACAGCAGAAAAGCCGGCTCAATGTCATAAGGTGGTAAAATACTAGTTCGTAGAATTTTCCAGTGACTTACGTAAGTGTTCGCCTTAGTATGTGATTTAAATGTTCATGTGTATTATTAAACAATGTAGCTATTTTTTAATCGGTTTCATGTAAATTGGGTTGTATTTATTTTCTGTTACGGACCCGAAATTATTTAGACGTAGAAAATAACTACTTACATAAGCAATACGCAGGTGAGAAATGGTTTTATGGTTAGCTATTTAGGCATGGATATTTTGAATTTGAAGTTTATTATAAGTTAATAATTTTTCTTTCGAAATTGCTTATTGATCTGAATTCTGAAGTAGGTACTTAATTTAAATTGAGGTACTGTAGTACCTAAGTGCAATACTATTCGATAGCTAAGTAGCATAACAAAATAAGCTATTTATCTATATTTTAAGCAAATTAAAATTATTTTATTTTATATATATATTATATATCAATCACCAACGCGTCATATCGACAGTGAAGTCCGATTAACAATAAAATTATGGCGCGTATCGCAGTGTGAATGAATGATATCGATGACACGAAAATATACAAAATTAATTTTATGAAATATATAGGAATTTTATCTTATTTATCAGAAACAATTCAAAGATCTTGGAAAACGGAGCCAGAAAACCAAACAGGGTTTCTTTCTAAATGGATTTGATGTAGGCAAGTAAATCTCAATGAATTACTATTTTTTTTAAATATAATCGCATTTCGGAGATCGTCGATCGTCTCTCCTAGATGCTATTTTTTTATTTTGTCCACTGTCCAGCCTATTTGACGAACTCATGGACACATCATGCTGATCTTGCCATCAGTATTCCTACATGCATGGTGTTGCAAATACTCGATACACAAAAACAAATTTCAAGGAATTTCAATGTTGAACCATACCTCACGCGCACATACATCACACCAACACAACAGCGTACCTATCTACATAAGTACGGTGCGGGCCGGTCCCGCCTCTCCGTGAAAAATGCGAATTACTTTTGAAGATGGCCAGCGAGTCAGAAACTCATTGTTGTACAGATAACGATATTCAACGATGCGATGCCAGTTGCCACTCCTGTCGGCGGCTCGTGAAATTATTATGGCTGGAAAAGTGGATTGTGGCCACATAAATATTGGCAGTTATGTATTTTGCTTGTAATATTATGGGTATTTTTAATTTTATGTACTTAATTTTAATTTTGAAAATTGTTTATCGAGTTGGCATTTTAATAATCAGTGATGAACATGTTTGATAGCTAGCTGATAATTGAAACTTTACATTATTGCAAATAGATGAACAATTGAGTAGGTTACCTAAATTACAAATAAAAAACGAACAAGGTGTTATTAATGGTGGATAGAAGATCTTTTATCGTTATTTAATTAAATAATAAATCAAATAATATTGATTTAGGTATTTTCCAAGACATACCACTACAATATTATTAATAGTTATCCTGTAACCCCACACTATATAGGCTAGCCTGTCCTTCAATCTGATATACATCGTATACTGCCAACCCAATAATCAATAGTCAATTTTTGTTTTAAAATGAAGAATATCAAAATAATTAATAACATTTGATCATATTTAAAACAATTGGAATCGGTAACATTTAATATCAAATATAGTATCTTTTAGCAGTGTGCGTGCACTCTAAACAGAATTGCAGAATTTCGGATGAACGATATCGGGCAGCGGACACGAGTGTACCAACTGGGACCTCGAATACACTACAAAATTCTAAACAGTATACGTAAGAACAACAGATTAAGAAAAAATAGTTAACTTTTAGTACATAATTATAAATGTTAGTTTTAAATCTAAAAGTAAGGATTTTATTTAATAATAAAAACCTTTTCATTTAATAAAATCGACCACAAAAATCCACAGACATAAACGTTGAACATCCTTTTTTGGGTATCCACGTGTATTCCCTGCCAAGTAAAGACAATAAAACCGTGTTTAGACTCTCATTGCTGTCAACAGAGTCAAGAGACTGAGGAAGACTTAACCACATTTTTGCCCTCTCTTGCCGACACCACCGACGCTAGATTCGTCAAAAAAGTGTCATCATTAAAAGACTTTTGGTGAGCTGTTTTATTTTGTAATACCAAAAGTAATGTTATGGAAAATCAACTTATCTGAGTGCCGTTGGGTTCTAAGATAGATTTAAGTTACACCTTAGCTGCGTATTATGGTCGTTTGTTAGACTCTGGCCACCACTTGCTGATTGACCAATTTTTTACCACAATGTTCTATATTAAATGCTCATGGCATATATATGAAGAGACAATAGAAGAGGAAATTACCACAAAAGAACTGAAAATTTCATAATTTTTCTAGTAAAAGTTTCCCCGAATATCTTTTCTTCAATTAAACTTTACTGTACTAATCCTGTATACAAATAATGCTGAACCGATTTAAACCTTAACTCGAAGTTTGAAAGACAAAAGCGTAAATGTCACGTCCCTTTTGATAACAAAATGAGCACCTAGTTCACCTTTGAAGCAGAATTTTGGGTACATTGATGTGAACATTTTGCGTATACTGCGTTATCAGTCGGTTCTGTTCCACGTGCCCCGGTCGATCGTTAATTGACTTTCGGCTCCAAGTGTTTCGGCCAGTCATCGCTCTAGTTTTGTATTTTTGGCGCCTATTCCATTCCTAACAGCCCTCTATATTTTTTTACATGGCAGATCAATTATGATTTCGAATTGGTTTGATGAATCTGAATAAAATCCCATTGCTGTTGTTTAATTGCCTTGTTGGTTGTTTGAAAAATGGTTTAATCAATATAAACGTTTTGTATAGGCTACAAATAGAGGTGGGCTCTGCCTCACAAACAATAGTGGTCGTTTACGTTTCCTTTGTGTCCCAGAATTAACTTGTACATATTAGATTTTTAGAGCTAAAGAAAATGAAGTAGATTTGAATTAAGAAACAAATGGAGGCTTCTAGTAAAACTAATGACATTGGATACCTACTGTCTGCGTAAGGCAATTGTTTTTTATAGAACAACTAAATGATATTATGCTTTCCTAAAATGGTCGACGGTAGATGTTTATCAGCACGCAATTTTTTTAATGCTCGTCAAAGTAACGACTTACAAGTTCAATGCCGTGGGTTACGATGTTTTTAAGTGGCAGAATCGAATGAAATACTTTTTTATATTCTCACGCGAAAACTTTCGTAGGATATATCGGGCGTTGAATAAAAATATTTTAACATAATGAAGTACTATTGCGCATTTTAATTGGACATGCGCATTGAACATGCGTGTACGCACATGCCAAGCGGACGCGGCGCAGCCGTAAAAAAAATTCAATTTCAATGCAAATAACTACGAAAATTACCTTAAGTGAACATTTTCGCTTTCGAATTCGCGATTCCATCGGTTAATTGTCGCGTATCTGTTTATCGGTGTTTGTAAAAACGTAACGGCGCATCCCGCCGAGCGGGGTGTTTGATATAAAATTCGATAAATTATAAGTAACTTCGTCAGAACCAACGAGCTTCAATGTGTGGGGTAAAAACTAACGGTAAAGTCAATTAAAAGTATAATATTAGGTATAATGAGCTGTTCCCCGCGTAATTTTTTTTCCCAATGCCGTGGGACTTTCCAAAAAACCTTTCATAGCGAATGTCTACTTCATAACTATCTGTCTGCCAAATTTCAACCGAATCCGTTCATTCGTTTGAGCTGAGAGTTAATACGTAGGTAGATTAGACAATCAGACAGTCACCTGCTACTTTTGTATAAAATTATACAGATTTGTTTAGTTATTCTTTAAGATGATGTTAAATAGTTAACCACAAAATTCCAATTGATATTTACGATAACATTGTCACAGAATGCATGCAAAGGATCTGATTTTTATTATTGATATTGTAAATTTCCTAATCCATACTAATAGTATAAAGAGGAAAGATTTGATTGTTTGTTTGCATTAAATAAATAGGCTTTTAGAAAAATTCTTTCACCATTAGAAAGCTACATCTTTATCGAGTAACATAGGCTTATTAATAAGAAATACTGAGACTACGCGGGCGAAGTCGCTCGCATAAAGCTAGTATTATCACCTGAGCACACAAACTTGCAAAAACCTTCACCATAAAAAGTTTTTCATGAAAAGGCGATGACTTGTGTTGTTGGTGTAAACTACTCATTAGATAGGTATCTATATAAATTCAGAATCAAGCTTTGGAAGTTCCTTGTTTAATTAGTTAAAGGTCAACTCGATACCCCGTACTGATGCTGTGATAGATAGACTGGTCGGTCGATAAAATTAAAGACGACGAAATTGGAAACGAAAATCTAAGATGATTGTGTGTACAGGTATCTACAATTCTACATACCTACATTACTCTAACGGTTCTAAATATAAAAAGTAGAACGTTATTTTTACAAGCTTTTTTTCACGATTATTTTGCTTCGGCCGCATTCATTGGTATCTACTCTACATATTGTCATACACCCGCGCTGATTACACGCATTTGAACTTTTTAAAGGTCCTTATAATAAAAATATGTACAGTTCTCGCCAAACTTAATGTCCGGGTTGAAGTTGGCACGAGCTAACTTTAAACCAGCCGTAAAAATCAGAGAAAGAAAAATATTAGATAATCTATACTAATATTATAAAGAGGAAAGATTTGTTTGTTTGTTTGTTTGTTTGTAATGAATAGGCTCCGAAACTACTGGACCGATTTCAAAAATTCTTTCACCTTTGGAAAGCTACATTATCCCCGAGTAACATAGGCTGTATATCATCACGCTACGACTAATACGAGCGGAGTAGTAATGAAAAATGTAGCAAAAACGGGGAAAAAAATATAAGACCACGCGGGCGAAGCCGCTGGCGGGAAGCTAGTAATAAATAAAAACGAAAGCACAAGTCGTAGGCTGTCGTTTTATATAATTTTAATTCAATATTTTCCTCTCCCCGATTTTTACGGCCGGGTTAAAGTTAGCTCGTGCCAACTTCAACCCGGACAAGTTTGGCGAGAACTGTACATATTTTTATTATAAGGATCTTTAAAAAGTTCAAATGTGTGTCATCTGAGATTCATCATGTAATCGTAAATATTAATCTGAAAGATCTCAATGCTTTAAGTATAGCATAATGCCTGCACAATGAGACGACATTGTTTTCATATAATTAAGTATTATAATATTTTGTGGCACATATTACACATATTGTTCGCGTAAATAAAGCTTAGGTAGGTAGGTATTACTAAATACTAACGGTCTAGAAAATAAACGTAGTATAATGTTAGCTTAAATATCTGTTGCTTTATCTAAACGTTAATTAAATAGTTTAGGGAAGCAAAAAATAATATGAAATGTCAAGCCGAACGTAACTTCTTAATAATTTATACCTTTTTAATAGTATAAACCATAAAAACTCAAGACTTCCACTATAACTAAAACTCCCTACAAATAATTAATTAATACACACACGTATCTATAAAAACCAATAAGCCTGTGTCAGCTGACCAATCAACAAATAAATTATAACTTAATTAAGTACGTACTGAAAATTAGTTATTAAAATATCATAATAGTTTCATTACCCGTGTATGTCTATGTATGTGTTGCATGTATGTATGTTTGTTTGTATTGCGTGTGAATTGTGCGAGTGTTGCAGTTGAGTTGGAACGTCGCCTGGCGTCGCGCCGGGGCGCAAGGTAGACGATGCAATCGCTCAACTATGTACCGTCAGAAGATAAAGCACACAGTTGTTATAAATACCTTATTTCTGGTAAAACTGTTGAAATGTCTATGGTTTTTAATTTAATACGTAACTAATAAGATGACAGACAAGCAGGTATGAAGGTTCTTCAAAAAATTAAGGTGTGTAGTATTCGCAACTGTTGTGTGGGTATGACAAGATATACCCAATACGAACGGAAACGAAGCCAAATAAGTAAGTTAGAATTCGAAGAATCGAAGAAAGTTTTGAAATGTTTGCCTACGAACTACCCCTATGGAATTTTGGTATATACTTGTTGTATAGAAATTAAGGCTCCTTTTCAGTGTTGGGTACAGTTTGGGTTGGTAAAACGTGTAGTGAGTTCCATAGATATCAACATGGCGACAGTTCTTTTAGCTAGTGATGCGACTCGAGTCAAAAACAATCAGGGTGGCAAGATAAAAAAAAAATAGGAGATTAAAAATAGAAATATCTTGACATCAATCGATAAGGCCTTGAATGCCTAAACACTTGTACCTATATAAGTATGTAAGGTGAAAAAGAAGCGTACGGACCGTTTGCTGGGAAGCGGCAATAGCATATCAGACCCCAGCAACGGCACTATAGCGGTGATACCTATAAATCTCGCGTATTTGCCATTTTGGGGCTCGAGTAGCCAAGTCTTTATTTTTATTTATACATTATGTAAATGTGTTTGCATATAGTTATATATTATAAGAATAAATGAATAAAGTATTAATTTTAGTGGTTACGCATTTTCCACCTTTCAAACGCGGATTGCGTATTAGCGGCAAAATATTTGGTAATTCAGCACCGAATAACTTAGCAGCAGATATCAAGATGAAAAGTTCCTTAATATCAGACTTATAATACAAGTTTTTTACATCATTATTGCTTGTTCATGATTTATCTGCTTAAATCGAAAAACATCCAGAAAAAATATTTTGCCATCTTTTCGAAGAGCCCTAAATATCTATTTGTTTTCCACTCGTTGCTAACCGTACCCACGCAAAAAGCTTGGCAAGTTCTGATATTATCAACTGTACACGTAACTACGTATGATTAATTAAAAACAATAATAATTTTAATCAGCCAGCGACGGCCACTCCACTTTGGTCTATATTATCTCTTAATAGAGGCTATTCAGGTGTGAAAAATTTACAACCAACATACATTTACAGACAACCCGTTCCAATTTATACTTTAAAATGACAGCTGTAAGACCCAAAATTGGTTGGGAAATGGTAAATTGAAATTTGTAAATAGATAATTAGTGTGTACGTCATAGGCAGACATGCAGGTGTCGGCACCTACCATTCTGTAATCGGCAATAATTGTAAAGTATAATTGCCTATCGAGGTGTCATTTTAAGATTTATTGATTAACAACTACTAGCATTTATGACATTATCTACGTGTTATTTCGTAGTCTAGTACATTTAGTCCAAGTTAAGTAATTTATTGGAGTATTATCTAGGTTTTCTTTTTTTTAATTGAGTCCGTAGTTCAGGTTTGTGGTTCAATAGTCGCGACGACAGCTCGTGAGGACTTTATAAGATGGATCACGCTTGATTAAGCGATGTTTACGTACTTTTCAAACACATACTCATTTTATTTTATTTATATTTTCTAAGCTGTTGCCCTACACTAGGATTTTCTCTTGTATTGTAGGTGCATTTACAAACATAAATGATCATATTGGACACTCAGATGCGGATCAACTGTTAGTTATGAAAATATTTGTTTTGTCCGGGAATCTAACCTAAGTACCTAGTTCACATCGATCGCTCATTCATTGCACCATTTGTGAAATCGATAATTTTATGATGAATCTATTGCCTTTAATCGGTTAAAACCAAAACTTCGAGCTGTTACTGAATATTTCGTAGAAAAACTTAATAACACTTTTTGCTCGACCTGGGTATCTAACCCGTGAGTGACCTCACGCTCAGCCCACGATGTTGCAACACTAGACCAAAGGTTAATCAATTGATAGGTATTAAAAATTCTATTATTAAAAAACACTGTAGGTCAGTAGGAATTTCATGTATAAACAGAGAATAAACTTATTCAAATAAATTAAAAAAACACTTATCCAGACCAAAGTGCTTAACTATGTCATTAAAAGTTCAAACACAGATAGGATATGATCGATCAACAATAAATTAGCCATTATGTTGGACACCAGTTGTGTTGAACCGCAGTGATGACACGCTGACGGCTCGCGTGATCCACACGAGGCTCTGACCGCAGAGACCAAGTGTTGAGACGTGCTGTTGATCCGCTGACTGGTGTTCATTCAATTATGTGAAATTACTTTAAAATTATTGGCTTGAATCTATTTTGTTTTTTATTTTCAGTAAACGGTAGAATGCTTTATAATTTACTAGGACTACCAGTGCATTGGTCCGTCCTCCAGCTTTGTCACACGCAGGGATATCTTTTACCTTCATCGTCTTATTACACAAACCTAAACAAACGTGAATCTGTCTATTGGTGAAAACCGGTGCATGGAGGAAAAAAGGTTTGTGTATATCCATTGGTTGGAGATCCTTAATATATAAAATAAAAGAATACTCTGTGGGGGGGGGGGGGGATACAGGCGTCTTATGTATGTAGTTTAATCACGGTACACAAATTTACAATGTTAATCTATCTAGGAATGCAATTAGACATAGCATGCGTGTACCAACTAGCGATTCAAAGCGATCGCATAATTCATTCCCAACATTCAAGTCGTTCATAAATTTCGCAACTATTTCGATAACACAAATTTAAATTTATGCGAAGTATGCATTTTATTCGTGTAAAGGCGAGCTTGGGTTAAAAACAAGGCGTACGGCGAGGACTAATCTCACGTGATCTAGGAGACCGAACCAGACCTAGACTAGCTCTTCCTTAGACATCCAGTTTTTATAACTGATTGGATTGTGCTGTGACTGTATAGTAGTAGACAATGGGAAAGAATGTGGAGGGGGCGTAGAAAAGTTGCAATTTGACATATGATTAAAAATAAAGTGTATGGAAATGACACAAGCTTTCGACAAATCGGGCTGTCACTAATGTCATTTGCATACAATTTTGTTTCTATTCGTTTGTGGGTATCTATACATAGATATACAACTGAAGTGTCAGTTTGTTATAACAAATTAAAAGTGTATTTACGTCAAAAAATCTTTTTTTTGTTTGGCCGGCTGAAAATCGGTTGATTTTGACGGGACCTTTACTCGCATACCTAGCTAATGTTATAACTAGTTATAAGGACTACTTACTTATATTTTACAAAACTGTATTTATTTTACAAAATTGGATGAACAGCTAGTTTTAACTAAAAATACAAATAAAATAAATAACACTTCAATAGAAATTGATGTATTGCTTTCCAAAGGCAAATTAATTGACTAGATAGATATAGAGCCGCCTATAATTTATTCCTACAATGACGAATATAGGGCCGGATGAGTTCGCAGCTAATATTTTTAATGTAAGCGCTTCATTATCAGTGTGATGGCGATCTGTGTGACGAAACACGCGGCAAATATGATGTATTGGCACGATCAGTGATAAAACAACTGAACCATTTAAAATGGTGTCACTGAAACATCCCATCAACCGATTTTCAACTTTATTACTTCAACAATAAGAATGCTTAAAACTTTTCAATGTATTTTGTTGGTGAATTTGTAATGTGGTTGTTGTTTCGCTATCGCAATTAGTAATGTAGGAAAATCAATGAGGTCTCATTTTGTAGATTACTCGACTGCGCGAAATGAATGATCGTCCCTTTGTGTTGATTTACGAGTCTATCCTTTTCAAAAAGTTTCTACTTTTCATGTTAAATAGATGCTAAGTGCTCGTTAGGTTTTTGCAAATATACCTACACATTATAATCTGTATGTATAAGAAGATAATGTGACTGAAATCTATCAACGGATAGCTCAAACCACTAAACGGATTGGTCTGAAATATGGGGAGTATTCCCGTTTAAGCACCCGTTTTTAGAGAACCCAATACTTTGAGCTATTAATAGGTATATTCTCAAATGGGAATTTAAAAACAGGTGCTCTAAAAATAGATGCTCAAACGGGAATCCTCACAGATATAATGACATGGGCCTCCGATAGGAAAGGATTTTGGGAAATTCCCACGGGACTGAGAAAAAATAGTAGCACCGCAGAGAACAGCTAGTCAACGTATAATTTTCAATCCTACTGCGGGGTAAGAGAATTACTAAAATAGGTACCTATGCACGTGAGATAATAGCTATGGTATGATCAAATCATACCTACATATCGACCAACGATATAAACACGGACTTTCAAATTATACACACACTAACATAAAAAATAGTCTCAGAAATGCTTACTTTATTGCCACAAGAAGTTTTGTCTCTACTTAAATATGGTTAAGTCTAGCCATAACTCACAAATCTAAGACATAATAAATACAAATTATATAATACAATAACATTAAGATCGTAATCTAATTTCATCACATATCCTTACGGCCACCTCATAAACATAAGACTATATAAAACAGATTCGTCACACGACCTCCCAGCAAGAATTTAAATGCGTAATTAAAAACAGAATGAGTTAGGCCTAGGACAGACTGATGAAATATTCTAATCAGTCACTAGTCATTGTAAAAAGTGTGGTGGTTTGCCGAGCGATGGGCGATAAGGCCGTGTCACACGGGCGCGGGGCACAAACGAGCGATTGTGCGCCCGCACACGGCGCCTGCGCGCTTTGCATAACAAAGGGCGCAATTTGGAGGAAAAATGGCCACGATCTCGGGGCTTCTCGGGTGAATTCGGGCAAGTTCGGCTAGTACGCTTCCTTATATGGTCATGGTAAGAAAATGTTCTTGTGTGCTTAATTTGAAAGTCATTAGAATAGGACATATTGACTACTTATAAATAAACTATAGGTATCTTATTAGATTTGGAGAAAATGATTTCCTTTTGACTGATTTGAGCCAATCTCTAAATCTACCGTTTTCATATCTAGGTCAACGGAATTAATATTTGCATTTTTTAGTACCTTATAGGACCTAACCAGTACCTACCTACATAATTAACATAAATCTATGTACCTATGTACCTCACCAGTCATCAATGGATAGTTAGGTAGGTATCATTGTATCTCGCGAAGACCAATGTCATAATCTTTATGTCATTGGCATAAAGTTCAAATTTCAATATTATTACGAATTTCATATAACGATATTCATATAAAGATTCAAATATCATTTTACGTCATTGCTCTTAGAGCACTATAAAAGTTCAATTTTATGAAATGTATAGAAATAATAAAAAGTACTGTGAACTGCCTCGCTAGCGCGACTACTACGCTCGCCTAGGTTCGATTCCCGGGTCCAGCAGTGTTATTGGGTTTTTCAGTAGCAGCTCAGAGTTTGGTTTTGTGCCCGGCTAATACCTATATGCTCGCCCCCTTTTACGTGTTACAAATAAGTACCTAAGTCCTACCTCAGCCACTTCACCTAATTGGGGTCAAATTTACATTTCGGGTGTTCCTACTTCGTGACGCCCAGGTCAGATTTCGGACCCTATTTCATAAATTCAGAGCACGTTTGAACTGATACAGATTAAAATATGACGATATCAATCTAGATATTTATTATTCATCTCTTGCGCTGCACGACTTGCATTTCACCTAATGAATATTTTACGGAGTTTCCGTATAAATATGAAACACGACTTTTATTTTATCTGCAGTTGAGATACAATAGTCCCTGCGTGGATCTAATCGTAAGTATTTAAGTACAGCACGGCTGTAAATTCGTAAATCGTGGTCCTGGATTAGGTACCTACATTTAATAAGTCAATTACCAACCAAAGCAAATTAGGTCATAGTCCACCATCCCTCTCATTCTCAGAGGAGACCCGTGCCCAGCAATTAATGGCAAAAGGGAAGATTAATGACATGATGATGATTTGATAAATCCTCAGTCTGCATCATTGGGCGTAGCAACACAACCACAGACAAAGACTTTGTCGATAAAAATGTCGACATAACTATTTCGTTTTCTCATGTTACTAAGTCGATTGAAGTATTCTTTGTGGTTGGTTGTCATACAGTTTGTTAAGGACTAGTTTGGTTTATCCCATAGAACTTGCTATCAACATCAAAACGAATTAAGTAGTGACTATAGATAGATAGATAGAATATTCTTTATTGTACACCAATATAAATTATAATAGGACATTATATAAACTAATAGTAGTACAATTGGCGGTCTTATCGCTAATAGCAATTTCTTACAGACAACTATATTGCCAGGCAAAGATCTCTTGAATTGAGAGAAAGAGACTTCAGAGCTTTAGGAATGCTATGCCCACCAGACCGACCTAGAGCGCGAGTTGGCAGACCTAGGTAAGTAAGTCGCAAATTTCCTCATGAGATTTTCCTTTGGTACTTAAATATTCTACAAAATCACTAGAGGTGGTCTCTATCTATACCTACGTATTCAAAGGTAGGTACTAGAATTTAGAAATTTGAAGGCATAGGTACTTAAGTTAGATTTTCACTTAGGTAATTTATACGTACCTAGGTAGGTAAATAGGTACTTTCTCGTATCAAAGGAGCAAAACTCTTTAAGGCATTGAAATATCAACTTAAAAGTGGGAAATTGCTGAAAATTTTCCCACGGTGCGTTAGTAGGTAGGTACGTATTACATTAAAAGAAAATGTGGAAATGTTAGTCACAGGATTGTTTGGCTGTTTCAGTGTTTGAAGACAATTAGCATTAAAGTTTTATTGAATATAGATAAGTAGAATAATGAGGACCCATTTAATGTTAATGTTATCATCAGCAGCAAGAAATGTAAGCGCGCTGTGAATGCTGACGGCTATTGTCGTCGCACAATGAGTCCGTATCTCGCGTTAATTAACATTCACGCAACAAGCCGAGCCTTCCTATTGCCGAGTAGTTGCAACCACCTGCGTGTTTGTTTTTCATAACAATCGCTTGTTTTTACAAAATTTGCATGCACCCGCAGAACAATACGCGGAGGAGTCGACTTGTTAATATCACTGAGAATTAACCGGCACCGGATTGTCGCGCTCGACCACTGTAAACAATACAAAACGTCGCCCAGCAAAAACAAACTATAGAAACGAAGCCACAACAAGAAGAATAGGAAAATTGCTTTTGTTTAAAAAAATCTATTTGTTCGTGTCTCGAGATGAACGCGCCTACGGTGCGTTGGCGGGCGACCAATCGCGCGCAGGCCGATTCCCGCCCCCGCCGGCCGGGCCAATGGCGGCGCGAGCGAACGCCGCAAGAGCAGTTTCCTTTTTTAAAAGTTTCGCCCTCGACTTCCATCCGATTTCCCGCCTCAGCTCCTTAAGTTATGGGCGGTGAAAAAATACGTTGATTTATTTATTAAGACGCGAGTTTTTGCGATGTTAAATTATGATGTTGGCTGAAGCAGCTCCCAGCACTGCTGAATGGTTCACAGTTTTTACGGAGGACCTCGCGGTGCGCCTGCGACGTTCATATATTATAATTTCATTGGATTTTTATTGTATGAAACGTGCTCGCAATGAGAAAAGTGTCAAGATACATCTAAGTTATTTGCCACTTTCTTAATTTAATTCTCGCTTAAACTCATCGATAGGCTAAACACATTGAATAAGTTAGCCGTCAATTCATAAGAAGATTTATTTCTTAACTATTTACACTTCGATATCCAGTTTGAATTATTCATTCATATGCTGCAGAGCCCGCAGAAACTAATACCTAGTTAAAGGTGTCTAAGCTAAACCGGCTTATTTAAGAAATCAATCGCTATGTTCGTTAAATCGTGTGGTAATGACTTATACGTTTATAAGACAAGTATTTATGAATTGCGACTGCTGTACCTCTGCCTAACCCTTTGGGGAATACAGGCGTGTTGGTATGGTATGTTCCAGAAGTTCTTAAAGCTTGGACGAAGTTATTCTAAAGAAGCATTTTGGCGTCTTGTGGCTTGGCAAACTTCACTGACACAAAGTTGATAGACTTCAAGTTGATGTCCACAAGACGCCATCCCAATTTCTATCAATTTGGAAGGCCATTGTCCAATGTCCATGTCATGTACCTAAGTAATGTCATCAATTATTTACCTTACCCACTTTAAATTTGTTAACAATGGACTGAACTATCGTAAAATATCCTAAAAAACTCAAGAAAACGGCAGATAGAGTCATGTGGTTCAAGTGTTTGCAGTTAAAGGAGTCTTAAACCCTAAATAAACTGATGGCTGCATTTTGGACCACTTTTTACCACCTATTAGTTTACCAACAAGCCGAGGTACTCCGTTATGATATTCGGAAAAAATTTAAGTACCTACGACCTAGTCTAACGCTATATACGAATTAGCGATCTTATGTTACATACAGGGCCTGTAGACAAGTTGCATTTTGACATTCGAATCGACAAACGAATAGAAACAAAATGTATGAAAATGACACAAACTTTTGACAAATCGGGCCGTCACTAATGACATTTCCATACATTTTGTTTCTATTCGTCTGTCGATTTGAATGTCAAATTGCAACTTTTCTAGCCCCCCAGGTCTTAATAGGCAGGTACCTAATGTAAAATTGAGACTATTTCTCACACCATCCCAAAAAGCAGAATAAACCTAGGTTCCATAAAACTGTGATAAATTCGAAATTTATTTTTCAAATCTACCCATATTGATTTTAAAAATAATGAAATGTAGGTACAGTCGGTGTCAGAACTATAACCACAGATTACTTAATAGTTACTTGCTATAACAATTTAAATAGTGCCAACAAGAAGTAAGTACCAACGAGTTATATTTAGTTACCTAGCTAATAATGCACATTTAAATTAGATAGTTACACCTAACAATTTAACCATAAAATGTAGCTAAACTATAATTACAAAACAATCTAAAACAAAGGTATCTACGATATCAGCGTAACTGGTACTTATCAGCCGATATCAATCACAACACGAATATAAATCAATCATCGAATAGCGCTGGCTATCACGCGTCGATCTTTACCAGAAAACACATATCATTTGCCTAATTAGATTGGGCGTTAAATCGCCAAACAACCATTTATAATCTGTTCATTTAAAAATAATGCGGCATAAAAAACTCGTCAAAGATATTGTCAGGAGATACCGGCCAAACTCTGTTCGCAGGCATCGCTTAAAAAACTCGAAAAAACTTACTCGAGGCGATCCGTGACTCCTATTTTTTTGTTTTATTATTTTTAATTCATATTATCGTACGGCTATCCCCTTTAATTTTGTTTTTAAGTATGGCCCTCGGTATGCTGGCAGCTACGTTTATGGATATTCAGAATTCCGTGGTGTATCGTCCATAGGGCGATTTCATTTTATGTAAATGTGATGTGAGGAGTTCGAACGCGCCGCGCACCGGCGCAGGTGCGGCCTGTAATTGTGACAGATGTAAGAAACTCACCTACCCGAAATTTATTTACAATAACCATTGTTTAGGCATGAAGTAATACTAAACTGCTCCAGTAATTAGGCATTGAATCCCCACAATTAGCCGCTGTAAAATGGTCAAAGTAATTTTCAAACATTTAATTCGAAATCCCTTGTAGTTTTAAGTGATTCAGAAAATTGGTTCTTCCTGTTGCTAATTACATGTGTATCAAACTTAATTACATTATTATCATTTTACACAGATAACAATTTTTAAAGAAGAAATAAGTAAGTAAGTAATTTAAGTAGTAAAAATTTACAGCCACTTTCCACATCTTTCGAATAAAACTGTCCCGCTTAATGATAGTGTGTTAATTAATGTAACAAATTCGAGACGTCACATAATGATAGAGGGTAAAGATAACAAATAGGTGATGCGCCTAAAAGCTTTTTTTCTAATTTGAATAGAAGTAACAAGAAGACATCGACACACGACCGAATCAGTATAAACTTAATTATACCCAATGAGCTTTCACTTCCATGACTAAATTATACAAATATATACATAATATAGTGTCTCTTTTCTTAGATCACACAGATAAAACAATCTCAAACCGATATTGCAACAACTACTTTTAAAGACATCCCACTATCACTATTAAGTAGACCAAAACCCTAAAAGATTCATTTTATTTACCTAAAATCATTCACACAAGATCAAGACAAGATACCAAGGCTTAATGTTGCCAGACAAATGTAATTTTATCGATCTATTGGTAATATGTTATTATTTTTAACATTTTCGTTAATTTGTGATTTCTTTTGACAATTTTATTCCGTTTACAATCACATCACACGGCTTAAAAACAGAGTATAATGAGCTTAAGAATGAAGAGCATGAGTCACTAATTAGAATTCAAAACTAACAAGTTTAGTAACCGTTCGCTACCGACCGGTGTCGTGTTTATCAACTTCTGTAATTATTTTTTATAAGATTAGAACATTCTAAATAGTCTTGACTGACATTTTACAGACGGTTAATTTATTCTAAATTCTGATTAAGCTCCGTTTTCGTATAGGGGGGATTAACTTAGGTAGGTACCTACTATATTTTTATTGGCGTTTATAATTTAAACTGTATTTAAGTAACTTTTCAGTTATATTGTCTAGAGAGTTACTCAACATATTATGTGACAATTACCTGGGATTCAGTAGATAAACCTATCTTAATTCATGAATGTTTTAGAAGCGCTTATAAAAGCTCATTTTGATCAAAACATTGAAATCATTTTGGCACTCTATAGTCCTTCTATAGTTTTTTATCATGATCCTCTTTTTAAACAAAAGTCTTAGTTGAAGTGAACTGGAATGTATTCTAAATACACGAGATTACCATTTACACGAGGTCAGCAAAGAAATTGCAATGAGATGGAGAGATAGATTTTAATAAATTCCATTAAAAACGTAAACTGTAAAAAAGACGGTGTTCATAATAGCGTCAGCGACCACCTGCAAGAATTAGTTGACAAAATGATAGCCTTATTAATACTTTGGCTTATAGAGAAGGAAACCTACCTATTCTCATAATTAAGAGAAATAAGGCTTTCAATGATTTTGGGAATGTTAGTATTATTGTAGGGGAAATATGAACGTGTCATTATTATTGGGCAATGATTGCCCCCTTGGCTCGATCGTTTGTCTAATTATGTTATGTTTGTATGTTGTACACTAAGGTACCCACTTCAGGTAGGACGTTTATTTGCGTTAAGATATCTACAGAAAAAAAAAAACAAAAGTAGTCTAAGGTAGTAGGTATCTATTCTACAATTTCTTTTAAGTATAATACCGTAGTCGGCAAGATATTATAATAGACAGATATTTAATTTGTAAAAACATGAGTATACTTCAAATATGTGTTTAAAGGAGGTCATCGAAATCGGCTCAAATGATGTACCGAAAGTACAGTCAGCAACAAAAGTAGCTGAACACTATGAAATCTTCAAAACGCTTTAACATCTTTAATATTCAGAATTCACTGACCCTTGAATGCGGTACAAATTCTCATAATAGAGGACAATTATATGTTTTACCTTAGTCAAAATCTAATGAATAGTTTTGGTACTGTGATGTTTTTAAACTTTCGTTGTGTTCAACGACTTTCGTTGCTGACCGTACACTTATTGGAAAAAATATTCTGTATTACGCTGGTTAAAACTCTAGTCGTACTTTTTTGTTAACTGGGGGAAGAGAAAAAAAACTTTAATTTGAGAAAAATCACGCCGTTTTGGCACACTTTTATCTGTTTCGTAATTATTTCATACTATGAAATACTGACACTGACAGTTTTTAATATGAAATTCATAGTAAAAACTGTCAGTGTCAGTTTCGGAATGTCAAACGCACGCCACTACGGCAGATTATTATCAGTTTCATAGTGATTTCATGGTAAAAACTATCCAGCTGTCATGTACCTCCGGTACAAATTTGGGCTGAGTTGTATGGGCTTTTGATGACCTCCTCTAACCTAGTGACCTAGGTGTCAGCTTAGAATATAAGTTGTCCGCCAAAAAAATATTATGCATTCTTAATAGTGTGCATTTATTATTTCAGCAACAGTTCAACAGACGCAATGCCGTGTAATTGTAGACTGTACAAATAGCATTTCCTTTCCTTACAACTGCGTAAGTTAGTGTTTTAATCAGCTAATTATTATCAGATAACGGGCTATGTACCATGCATGCATAGCATGTAGTTATGTTACATATCTTAGTTCAATCTAAAAATATACGAGTCGCTTGTAAGTCTGATGTAGTTTTCTTTTTAAACGAATGAGTATACATACTTATCTACTTTATTTTAACTTATTAATGTTTCGGACTTTTACTATGATGTACTGATTATAATTTGTAAATATCAAATTGATACCATCACTGGTACAGGATGTTGCCACTAATCTTCTAAAGACAATAGAAGAATTAAGTAAATAATAATAATTAATTACGCACTCAAATTTATAATAAAAAAATAATATGTTTTTGATGAATGCAACTACACAACTTTATTCTTTTGCGTACCTATTCATCTCTATCTCTCTCTCTTTCTCTATCTAAATTTCTATCTGTAACAGAAGAATTTTATGCCTTCTGCCTTTGTAGTAAAACGCCCGTGTCACGCAATCTCGAGGCGAATTTCAAACAACAAAATAATACCCAGTACCCTTCCTCTGAGGTAGTCAGAAGCCCAAAATGCCTGACATCAGTGTATCCTTAATACATTGGTATTGCCCAGAAATTGGGTTGCAGAGGTCTGATGGCAGTCGCTTTGTAAAATACTCATATTCAGCTGCATCTGGGAATACTGGTTAGACTGGAAGCCAACCCCAAAAAAGGCTAGGAGGAAGACCCTTCCTTTTCCGTAGCCGGGTAAAAATGAAGGTTTCCAGGTATTCTAATTATACAAAATTGAAGTTCTAATAAGTTCAACTTTCACAGCAACAATGTTACCTGTAATGGACGTCATATTGTAACAGCTAGTAAACTTGTTACATTAGTTACAAGAGGAAGTAACTGACGTTCGTTGTTTCACTGATACCCTTGTAGATAAAGACGCCGACCATTCGGGAAATCAACATTTTTTTGATACTTCAGATAGGCATCTACTTACATAGATTTCTAAATTTTTGTAACAAATTAAGAAACTACTTCACAAGTTCAATGATTGGATTGATAAAAAAATCTTGTAAAATTATACATTTCGGCATTTGACACCTCCGATTAAATAGGGTTACAAGTCGAAAAACATCAATTTTGATGAGAGCCAAACCTATTAAAGAGTCCATATTCGTTTTAATATTTATTAAAATATATTTAAGAATGCTTGAAAAAAATACTTTTACATACTCATGGCAAATTCAGTTTTTTTATTTTCCTGAATATGCGAGTTGTAACCCTATTTTATCGGAATGGTAAGGTTAGTATAGTTTTTAGTCGGTAGGAGTCTGACATACCCTGCCACTACCCCGCCACGGATAGTCCACTGTCAGGGAAGGCCCTTGAAGGTAAACTACCATGAAGATACTACCTAGACCAAGTGCTATGTGGTTGTGATGATTGGACATAGATTCTCCTGCTATCTGTTCTTTAAGAACTTTTAAATCAAAACATCTGAGCATCAACAAACTTTCCATTTTCTAAACCAAAAAATAAACTAGAAGGAACAAGAAAATATTAAACTTACATGTTTCCCAACACATCGTTACTTACATATCAAGAACAACGCCGACGCGAAAACATGGCGTCTTATAAAATATCGTTAATGCAATATTAACGAGATCT